>OU696530.1:93540453-94846168 GCA_916048285.2 Bellardia pandia | reverse complement strand
CTGGCCATAAGACTATGACTAAGACTAACTAATTAACTAACTAAATGTTGACTATTGATATTCTCCAGTTATCTATTGTCTACGAGGTCGGTTCGGAAACTTTTTAGCCTAAATCAGAAAACGCGGTATAAACAGAACAAAGTTAAGTGTTTTGAAAACTTCCATTTCTGCTATGAACACATGATAAATTTCTTTTCGATCTGGCAACTTCTTCATATAGAAACAGGTGTTCAAAGAAGACGCATCCGCGATTTTTTTACAATGGAAAAATTAGAAATATTTAAATAAAAATAGTTTATCGGGACAAGAATTTCATATTGATTTTAGGTGAAAGTGCTCCGTTATATGCAACAGTAAATAATTGATTTGATGACTTTAAACGTGGTCGTACAACCATTGAGAATGAACCACGTAGTGGACGTCCAAAAACAGCAACAACAAAAGAAATTGCAGCCAAAGTGCATGATATGGTATTAAATGATCGACGAATAAAAGTGCGTGAAATAGCTAATATCATGGGCATCTAAAATGATCGAGTCCATTTAATTTTGCATGAAGAACTACAGATGAAAAAGCTTTCTGCAAGATGGCTGCCGCATTTGTTAACAGTCGACCAAATGCGCATAATAATGAAAATTTCTCAAGCTTGTTTGGATCGTTTTAAGAAAAACATGTAAGAGGGCTATATTCGGCTATGCCGAATCTTATATACCCTTCACCTTTGTTGTGGATGCATAATTATATTATGCATAATTATGTCGATAAACACGCCATCTGTTGATGAGTTTCTTCGTAACAATATTAATACACTTTGTTTGATTAACGCCATCTGTTGATGAGTTTGTTCGTAACAATATTAATACACTTTGTGTGATCAACGCCATCTGTTGATGAAATTATTCGTAACAATATTAATACACGTAGTTTTTTGTGATGAAATTTTCAGAGGTTGTCTCGGATTTTTGCTCATATCTCCGTTATTTATGGACGGATTTTGCTGATTTTAAATAGTAAACTTCTCGAAAGCATGTCTGACAGAATTATTAAAGATATGGATCCCGAAGATATCTCGGGACTTTAGAAAGTTGATTTCAACAGACAGACGGACATGGCGTAGTAGACTCCGCTATCTATAAGGATCCAGAATATATATACTTTATAGGGTCGGAAAATTATATTGTGGAAATTACAAACGGAATGACAAACTTATACATACACTTCTCATTAATGTGAAGGGTATAATAAAATGGATTTTAATCGTCGTTGCATAACTGTGGATGAGATATGTATCCACTACTGTACTCCAGAAACAATGGAGTGAAACTGGAGGAAGTGCCCCAAAGAAGGCAAACATAATTCAATCGGCTGGTAAGGTTAAGGCAACGATTTTTTTTTGTGGGAATTCAAAGGTATTTTATTGATTGACTATCTGCAAAAGGGTAAAACAATAAATTCAAAGTAACATTTGCAACATTTTAGATTAAATTAAAATATAAAAATTCGAGAAAAACGTCCTTGCTTACAACACAAAAATAAGATGTCGTCAAGACAACGCGCCAGTGCACAAGTGTGTTTTAAAAATGACTTAAATCAAGGAATTAAAGTACGAGTTGCTTGACCACCCACCTTATTCTCCTGATTTAGCTCTCAGTGACTTTTACCTGTTCCCAAATCTACAAAAATTACCTCAAATGAAGAAGCAATTGCAGCTGCAAACAACTATTTTGAAGACCTTGAGGAAAACTATTTTAATCAAGGGATAGAATTGTTAGATATACGTTGGACTAAGTCTATTGAAGTTTCAGGAGATTATATTGAAAAATAAAAATATTTCTGAAAAACTAACTATTCTGTTTCTGTGCTAGGCTAAGAAGTTTCCCAACCACCCTCGTAGACTTTATTAATCATTCAAACATTATGCGACAATTAGAATATCTCCGCAATTTGGTACAAAAATTGTTGTTTATAGAAAACTGTTTGGTAAATGTGTTAAATTTTTGGCTCACATTTGAAAATATCAGATTTTTAGCGACTTTCTTTTTGGCAAGACTGTTTTTGGCAGCTTATCTGTTGTTGTGTAACACGTCACTGTTAAACATGTTCAGTTTGGTCTATAATTTAACCATGAATCGACTTACAAACAAACAAAGCTTGTAGATGATTAAATTTTATTATCAAGATTCATGTTCGGAGTATTGTGACCAAATTTCGCACCAAATTTACATTATTGGATATTAAGGCATTAACACGCATACGTAGAGTGCGGACACATTAAAATATCTCACTTTCCCTGTATCCGCTGTGTTGTTTAATACCGTGAATTATTGATTTGGCGCCGTTGACAGCAAATGGGCCTCTGTTACTCCACTATATGGAACATTTTACGTATGAATTTGGGTGTAAAACTCTTTAAAATACAGCTTGTGCAAGAATTGAAGGCACACAACCTATCACAACTAACTAACTTTTGGTAAGTGGGCGCTGGCAAAGTTGAATGAAGAGTCAATTTTTTTATTAGAAAATTGCGTTTAGCGACGAAGCTAATGTCTGCTTGAACAAGCGAAATTGTCGTACTTGGTATGAAGAGCAGCCAGACGCTTTGCAAGAACTGTTAATGCACTGTTTGGTGTGCATTATAAGCCGCTGATATGATAGTACCGACTGTCAATGGCGAGAACTACCGTGTAATGATTACAAATTTGTTTTTGCTCAAAATGGACTTGGCTGACAAGACCGTACCACATGTCACACAGCATGCGAAACAATGGCCCAACTGAGAGGCGACTTGGGTGAAAAGTTAATATCACGTTTGGGACCGGTTAATTGGCCGCCTAAATTTTGTGATTTAATGTTCTTTAAACTATTTTTTGTAGGGCCTACATTAAGACTCATTTTTACAGTGCCAAGACCGCAACGGCTGATTCACTAAACAGTTAATATTGAATAATTTATTCGTGAGATACCGGCCGATACGTGGGGCAGAGTATGCAAAATTTTAAACCAGCGCATTAAGCACTTAAGGCGTACCCGCAGCCTACATTTACATGAAATCATCTTTAAACATTTAATTATGTATATAGATCGATCTATCGACTTAAAGAAATATTTCATACGTTTCTCTAAATTGCATGTTTTTTTTAAATTAAATCCTAACCGAAAGTTCTTAAAAAGTCACTCTATATTGCAACATTTATGCGAATATATTTACTGTAGACAGTGCTTTAGGTTCCACTTCTACAAAATGTTCTTGCTGAAATTTTATAAGAACATAGAATTTTTTTGATATTGTGCTCTTCACTTGTTTATTTTTAGGTATTTAAGAGCACTGTGTTTCTCTTTTACCACACACCATTAAATGTAAAAGTTAGGTACACAGTAGTATTAGTAATTTTACGAACATTAAATGAATTGCACGACTGAGACACACACTTGTGTTCGAAGCAAACTATACCCAGCGAGAATAATTACAAGTGCTTCCAGACCTGTTTATATATTATAAAAGATTCGTTTTTCATTCCACTATGCCTTCTCTCAAAAGGCTTTCTAGAAAGAGTTTCATACACATTAAAAATTGTATTTCAAAAGAAGGTCAACAAATCATTATTTCAATAGCAAACACGAGTGGTTTTGGAATTATTCCTGCATATCGTCAATATAACAGCAAACACAATTTTGCTCACTTTGTTATACGAGCAATAAAAATGTAGGGGTCTATAAATTTATGCCCTTATTCATAAAACTTACAACAGGTTTATAAGAGGTTTATAAAGCAAATTTTCATACAAAAATTATAAACAAATATAAACCTTTTGTCTTGTCTTTTATGAAATTTTGTGGTGTAAAATACGCGTGATGTGATTTTTTAAATTAATTTAAAATTCTGCTTTTATTCAAAAGCCCTTCTTTTGCTTTCCTCAATGAAATTATATATTTAGCAGACCTTTAATTACGCCTTCTATGAGGCATTACTTGGTAGACCTTCAAATTGTCCTTCTCAAGTAAGCCTTCTAGCAGGCATCTAACCAGTAGCGAATAGACAAGGCCTTGTCCAACAATGACACGCCTTGTAAAATTGAAACGATTTTTTAATGTGACTGGAAGTACTTGTGACTGCAAAAAAGGCCTTTTAAAAGGCCTCTTGACATCATCTTTTTCCCGCTGGGTAGTACTTTGGTTTACTTTGTTTTATTTTAGACTGTAATAACAATAATAATATTTTTTAACCCTTAACAGACATAAACACACTTTGGAGAGAATTGAATTACATTATTATGGAGACAAAACTGGAATTGAAAAAGAATTTATTAAATGTTGTTAATTGTAGATGTGAACGGAACTTAAGTTTAAACGGGTACGAAATATTTTGTGTACTGCGACGGATTGCATATCATCTTATTACAAAGAATCCACCCATATCCGACGAGCTAGGTTGTGCTAAGTGCAAGCGTACCCGAGTGATATGATGATTGCAGAATTAAAGCTACGTCCGCGCGTAACACTTTTATTTTATTTTATACTAATTAATTTAAAGGGACTTACGAGTAATTAAAAATTAAAAAAATTTAATGATACTTGAGACTTCAAATTACAGTTGACTCTTTACAAACAAATTTTGTTTAACTACACACAGGGGAAAATTTTGTTGTGCATGTTTACCACAACTATTTCAACATTTTAAAAAATTTTTTTTACATATTATGGTAACTGTATTTATTTATATGATTTCTTAAGTTTACCATTTACATGATTATAGCAATCATATATATGATTATAGCAATTATGTAATGTTTATGGTGATCAATTTTATGATGTAACAAATTATGATAAATGGATTCACCATTAACATGATTCCTGTAATAAGTTAGATTTATTTAAAACACTTTATATTTGTTTGGGGACAACCGCTTATCTGACTGTCCCCTTTTGTGGTTCTTTATTAATTAATTTTAATTCTTAAATCTATTTTAAATCTAACTTAAATATTGTTCTTATTGTCTGTGGAAAAATGCTGAGCAAGCAGAACTCATGCCAGCCAGCAAGGTGCATTGCTGTAGATGACACCTAACACTACAGACATAATTATTTGGTATTTTGTAAACAATTATGTAGAGCATATACAGCCAAGTACCTACCACTCAAATCGTGAGAGAGTGTTTACACTGCAATAATGTAAAGTAAAGCAGTGAGCGTGTGTTTATGATAAGTGTCGTATAGCTTACGGATGGTAAGGTAACATAGACACATTTGGAACGCTATCATGATCGTACAGAAGGTATGGTCATGGTGACAATAAAAACACGCTACATTCCATCAAATATATAGATAATTACTACAATGGTATATATGATTGTAGTATTCATCTGATTCATAACTTAACAAATATTATTTTTACCGCAATAATATAAATAATAACATTGTTGAAAAACTTGTAAAAATCTTGACATTGTTGTTTTAAACATGCTTGACATTTTGTCTTTTATGTAAACAAATTTGTTATAGAAACTAAAAACTTTAACTAGCTCTAAATATTTAATGAAAATTTTAAAGTCTTGTGTTAGTTTAAGGGTTAATAGCTGCTCAAACATACATTTAAATATATACCTATAAAAAACTTGTATGAATGAATTAGGTGTCTCTAGTTCAAGTTCAATGTAAACGTCAAGCATTACTGGGAGAATGAGTAAAAGAGTGAGAGAAAATATTAAGTAAAATAACAACAAACAGCAGAAATTTAATACAGCATGTAGCAATGTACTCGTACATACATACATATATGTGTTTTGGCACGTGACAAAAGGTTCTTGGTAAAACAACCTACCCCAATGGCAAAATGTAGCAAACAAACCGAATCAAAACAACAATAATTCAACAATAATGAAAAGAATCCTGATACTTACTGTTGGCAACATAACAGTGATGTTAATAACAGTTTTATGTTAAGAAATAAATTAACACAACATTTTCAGATGTTAGTTATAAGAATTTCACCACACTTGTTATTGGTAGCAAACGTTAGTTAGCGGCAAAAATCAGATTGTTTTCACGTTTCAATGAAAACGGACTCTTTTAACGGTTGTAGAATGTGTAACGTGCAACGAAATACATATATACAAAAGTCTAATAAATGATCTTTACAAATATGATATACACAAGTATTAAAAATGAATTTCATATTAAAGTTGAACACAGTGTAATAAGAGATATATTATACAAAAAATAAAAGCAAAATACATGTATTTTTTTTTGTTCTAAAATAAATAAATTTTGGCAAAACCACAAAGAATATTTAATATTTATATTATTAAATGTGTATTGTAAATAATAATAATGTTATAAAAAAATAGTAAAAGTGTTGTGAAATATTGCTTGGAAATTTAAACACAAAACATAGATATACTTACGTACAATATACAAACGTCTATCACGGAAATTGAAGCTGTTGTTGCTTGTTCTATGGAATAGCTGAAAAATAATATAAAAAATTGTGTTTTTAAACTTAATAAAGCAATTTTAAAATCAGCACAAGTTAATATATATATATAAAAAAATATTGTAAATAAAATTTTTGCAAAATACGTTTAATTGATTTTGGCAACAAAATTTGTCTTAAAAATAAAAATATCTAGAAATAAATTGCCAAATTTCATAAATGAAATTTAAAGTGTGAACAAAATTTTTATTTTTATTGAATAATTCTTATATGGAAATAACCAACAAACAAATATTGTAAATCAAATTCTTTTTTTAAACATTCTATGGAATATAACAGCGGCTAAAATTAACAAATATTCTAAAGCAAACTACAAATATTAAAACAAAAATGTAAATTAACAAATAAATAAACTAAATAAATAATAAAAATAGTTGCACAGAATTTGGCTTGCATTTTCAAATACAGTGGCTGACAGCTCATTTTATGCAGTGCACTTTTTTGTATTCTCAAACAATTTGCCATTTAATAAGGAAGCAAACAGCTACGCAAAGTCATGGCAAAGTTGATGTTGTTGCAGATGTTGTTGATAAGTTTTTGCTGATTAAACAGGAGTAATTAAAAACAAGTAAGAAAGTATAGTCGGTCAAGCCCGACCATATAATACCTTACACCCAGTAGATGTATAAAACAGTTTTTCAGAAATGGGCGTTATATGGGAGATGTAATCTATTGTGGACCGATCATCCAAAAGTTTAGTGTCATGATGTCTGTGAATATAAATAATATATGTGTTAAACTTTATCTCGATAAAAATACGTTTAAAATATTTATGGAGGTTAAAGTGAATTACGAAGTTTCGACTAATTATGGACCGACCATTATAAAATTAGGCGTAATCATTTCTGTATATGTATATAACTCTTATTTGTGTTGAATTTTATTTGCATGTCAATATTTTCAAGAGATTTATGGTCGTTAAAGTAATTTTCGGAAGTGGGCCTTATATAAGAGCTACGAGTAATTATGGATCGATCTTCACAAAATTTGTAGATGTGATTTGGTTTCATTTATTAGTCGTTTGTGGTGAAATTTGTTTGGATACTTGCATAATTCCTATATTTATGATAGTTAAACTCCTATTTCGGGAGGACAGTTGTATGGGGGCCAAGTGAAATAATGGACCAATTCTTACCAGTTTCAATGCCATCCGTCTTTGGGTGGAAAAAATATCTCGTAGCAAATTTCATTGAAATATCTTCAAAATTGCGACCTGTACTCTGCGCACAAGCTTTACATGGACAGCCAGCCAGCCAGACGGACGGACGGACATCGTTAAATCGACTCAGAAAGTAATTCTGAGTCGATCGGTATACTTTCAGGCGGATCTTGAACCAATATTTCTGGACGTTACAAACATCAGCACAAATCCAATATACCCTCCCCACTATGGTGGAAAATATGTAAATAAAACGATATACAAAGATTTGCGGCCAAAGATAAGAAAACCTAACATGTTAAATGTTATTTGTTGAGTCGAGTCACAAATGCCATAAAGTATTGAAAAGTATTTATTTATTTATTTTAAACATTAGGAGATAATTATAAATTACAAACTAATGGAATACAAAAGGCCATGACAACTTGGTCTTAGGCTCAATATTGAAAAGTAGTTTGCAAATGTTAAAAAGAATTTCTAGAGAACTTGTACACGATTTCCATTGTTCAGTGCTAGGTTAAATATACTCCAACAGACGAAATGTTTGTAAATGCTTAAAAATATCGCTGAATAACTCAAAAATATGGAACGATTCTTTGTGAACAATGCCTTAGTTTCTAAGTATTTTTAAAGGTCTTTATCAATAAATGTAAGGTCTTTGTCAATAAATATAAACCAGCTTCCTAAGTGCAAAAGAAATTTTTCGAATGTTTGTATAGATTTGTCACAATTTTGTATTAAATTCAAAAGAAATATTCCTACAATAACTTTAATTTTTGTTTGATATATAAGTAACAAAAGAGTGTAATTCTCTCCTCTGCATATTACCAATAATTTTCTATGCTCAAAATAAAGCTCTTTGAACTATTTATAACCAATGCCAGCAAAAAAAAATTTCCTAATGACTAAACTTACTCATACAGTGGCTCACAGCATTTTTTATGCAGTACATTTTTTGTTTGTTTTCAAAGCTTTAAAAAGAAATTGGTGTCTTTTAAAAGAACACCTTTTATACTTTAATATATTCACGTATGTGATGGAAATCGAAAACGAATCAGTTTTGGAAATACATTTTAATGCATTTATAATCTAATTTTTAAAAGTTTTGTTTTAAGATTCTCTTTACTAGCCCAATATCTTTATATGTTATGTGATAAAAGTTTTTCAATACAGAAATACAGTTCAACCTTGGTATAACGAATCTTAAGGGGATTTAAAAAAAACGTTATATCGAATAATTCGTTACAATGTGGTTCGTTATATCGAGTTGAAGTTGCACGTCTATTCGTTATAACGAGGTAATAAAAAATTGTGTATGTACTATATTAATCATCATCTGCTTACCATATTACAGCGAACGATTTCCACTAATAAATCAAAAATTCGAAGATAGTTTACATTTATAAAATAATAAGTCTGAGCCAGTGATTAACTAGCTAGATTGCAAAAACAACGGATGCAACAAGCGTACAAGCTCTTGACAACAATAAATTTTTCTTCGAATATTTCAGGTTTGCTGGAGACGTTGTCATTGCAAACATAATAATTTTGTGTGTATCTGTTTCATATAATTTGAATTAATTGATGGAAATCGTTATGCAAAGGTTGTAAGTTGACAAAATTCGTTAAATAGAGGAAAATAATTGTTTCTATTTCGTTAATCTGCAGTGAATGAAAATTCGGCTATTGGTAAATGTATTCGTAATAGACAAGTTTATTTTGTATTAAATCTTATGTAGCATTGTAAGGGATTTCAAAAAATTCGTTAAATCGAGGAACTCGTTATAGTGAGGGTCGTTATATCGAGGTTTGACTGTATTACGAAAAAATTGACTTCTAAAGCTCATTCGTTTTCGTTTTCGATTTCCATCACATGCCTGAATAAAACAAAAAAGAGCAAAGTAATGCTCGTTTTTTTACGTCACAGCTTATTTTATGCAGACAATTTTTACTGTACGGATAGCTTAATGCAGCGTTGTTGGTTTTTCGTTTTTCTTTTTTTTTCTATCCAGCATGTGGCCAGTGGTTGATTACTTTCCGGTATGTTTAAATTATTTGCAAATAATTCAGCCAAAAGGTTTGCTTTATCCACCTGGTTATTGAATGGTTTGACTAGGAATTGAAGAACTTTTCTTTTAACGGATGACCAAAAGTTTTTACTGGCCCGGGTAGCAGTAAGAACTTTAGCTTAGCGGCAATGCTTGGGAAGAAATTTTTCAGTCTCAGCACTTTGGTTCAGGAAAACCTCATTTTTTTGCGTATCAAATTACATAGTTTTGGCATTTTTATTGTTTCTCCAAATTTTTAATGCTTTCTCACTAGATGTAATTGCAATTTTACACTTCTGCTTAAAACAAAATGTTTCCTTAGATTTAATCAAAATTTTCTTTGATAATTATTTATCTCTTCACCATGACATTAAAATTATTGTCTATTTAGGAGACTAATTGGGTGAGAGTCTTTTTGTATATTAAAAGAAACATTATAGAAAAAAATGTTGTCCAACATTACGTATGATTAATAAACTAAGTTGGTGATGTTATAAATAACACTCATATGTCACGACACACACATAATTGAAATTCTTAAGGCGAAAGTAAAATTAAAATTGTGTACATATGTATTTTAAAGTGTTTTGAGTTATTCAGTACTGCTACCAAAAGTTACAAATTATAATAGAGGGATTACTGGTAGACAACATTCTGGAATTTTGAGGAATTTTTATACCTGGGAAAAAATGTTAAAGCAAACTAGAATTAAAACAAATATATTCTGAAATAAATTTAAAATAGTTTTTTCATAAAATGAAACTTTTAAAAAATATTCTTGATTATTATTTGTTTACTAAGATCTTGTCAGTTTTACTTTTAATATAACTTTTAAATTATTAAATTCTAACAGATAAAATTATTCACCCTTATACCATTTATGGCTAAATTCACAGTCTTTAGTTAGCTAATGACAAGGGCTTTATTCGCAATGCTTATTTTGCCATAAGAATAACAAGTAATAGTTAATTCGGCCATTAGCGTCGTTGTCATCGTCATAAATTTAAATTCGACATACATTTTTATCGATGTCGTCATCAATTTGATATAAAACTTGTATTTCATAACAGTAATGTAACAATATAAACTGTTTATCGTTTTTTTTAAATCACATTTCTAATAACTTAGACAGTTGGCTTGTTTTGTTTACTGTTTTTGTTAAGAAATTTTCTTGATAACTTTAAACAACTAAAATGTGTTTTGTTTCTGTTTGTCATACTATTAATTTTCTTTAATATTTGTTTTCAATTCCTTATTTTCAGTGATTGTTGTTCAAACATATCTTATGTTATTCTGTAATAAATACAAGTCCTAAGAAATGCAAAACCAAAACAAAAAATAGTGCAAAAATCCTTTGAAAAGTTAGAGCTTTTGAAAGGTCTTTTAAATGATGTTATTAAATGAAACAAGCAAACCTCAAATACAGATCGTGAATAAAAAGAAAAACTAAACGATTCTTAAAATCAAACACAAACTTATAAAGGAAATACTACATTCAATATAAAACAATCCGGGTCTCTACTACAATATTGCAAGTTAGCATAAGGAAAGTTAAAACGAACAGACACTGTAGTTTTTGGCAATAAAAAAATTGTTAGAGATTTTAAATAAATATGCAGCTTAGATGAATAGAAATGTTGTGTCACAGTAAATAAAATCCCTCATAACAAAAAAATTTTAACGCACTTTATCTATTTCGTACATTATACTACGTACTGTGATACATGGATTTTTTTAAACTGGGGCATGTTGCGAATGTCAGCTCTTAAAAAAAATAATATTTTTGTGAATGCAAACACAAGTCAACGTATATAAAGTCAACATAAAAATGAAAGTTTAAATTCACTTTAGAGAACAATAAAAAATTTTTTGTACGAAATACAGCTTCATAAATCGTTGAATTTTAATCCTGCAGGAATAGCAGATAAACAACTGTAGTTTTAAAAATATTTGCACGAAAGTATCAAAGTTTGCTATTAGAACTGTTTGCTTTGTTTATTACTTTAAGAAAAGAAAAAAAAGCACTAGCTTGTTTTTAATTTCATTAAATATGGTAAACACTTTTTGCAAATTATCCAACACAAATTGGATTTTAATATAAATTATAATAAACATTGGACATATGCTGACATATTCTATTAACATATAGTAACGCACGTCTCTTGATAACATAAATGAAAAGAGACAATTGGTTAACACCAAAAGATGCTTGCCTAGCAATAGGTAAACTTGTATGCCAAAGGATAGCAAAACGAGCCCTTCGCGATAATGCTTTTATCTGAGCAGTAAAAAAGGAAAATCTGTATTGTCGATAACAAATGTTAAGGCACAATTAAAGTTTGCTAAAAGAGCACAGAAATTGAACAGTGTAAACTGTCCAATCAATCAATACGCAGGCAATTGAGCTGACCAACCCAAATTCAATCAATCAATTCGAAGGTAAACTATTACCCTGGTTTTTTTTTGTCAATTGTTGTAAATCGTTCTGCATTTTGTTAGTAACAAGTTTTATCGATAAGCGTCGATATATTTTTGATATGTCGT
Source organism: Bellardia pandia (assembly GCA_916048285.2). NCBI lineage: Eukaryota > Metazoa > Arthropoda > Insecta > Diptera > Calliphoridae > Bellardia > Bellardia pandia. Next base: position 94,833,927 of record OU696530.1, on the reverse strand, counting down.
ACGCAACGTTAACGCCGGCAGCAGATATAAATTTATTCTGATTTTGTCATCAGTCTTATTGGTGTCAAAAGAGTTTTATTTTTTTGAAATAATAATCTTGAATAGAAAAAATGGCAAAAGCAAAACAAATTACAAACACTTGCCAATTCAATAAGTTATTGGAGAAGATGAAAAAACATCCTTGGTACACCGAAAAGAGCAGGTGATGGTTGTCAAATAGTAAGATGAATAGTGCTAAAGGGATTGTTGCATGACAACATTTTTCTTAAAGGTTTGGCGGGATCTAAATTTAAGGTGAAAAAAAATTAGTCACAAACAAGGCAGAGTAAAAGTCTACTGGAGGGTGTAACTTATAAACAAGTAAAACTTTACCCCCTAAAAAGAAGCTGAGGCACAACTGTTTTAATATCAGAAGCAAATACACCCTTGCAAGAGCTGTTCTGGGAGTTATTAAACGTGAGAATTTAGAAATAGAAGCTCTAGAATTTGGTGCTTGAAAATGCAAAAAAGTAAAGTCAAATATTGGCATCTTCAATTTCTTCTCAGAGCGTCGAAAAGTGCAGCCTTTAAAAAATCTACGTTGAAACAACCAGGTTTATCTAACGAGCATAACGTATTGCTCCAAAAGCACAGTGATGGTCAGGCGCAAATATTAAAGGAAATTAAGAGTATGACAAACAGAAACAAAAAACATTTTTGTTGTTTAAAGTTGTCAAGAAAAATTCTTAACAAAAACAGTAAACAAAACAAACCAACTGTCTAAGTTATTAAAGAAGTGCTTTTAAACCCCATAAACAATCGACACCGTTTTGAAATACAAGTTTTGTATGGAATTGAGGATGACGTCGTTAAAAATTGATGTTGATTGTTGTTGGCGACGCTAAATGGAATAAGGTAGAATATTACTGGCGTCCAAAGTAAGCAAACACAACATTTTAAGTAACATTGTGAAAAAATATTGCTTTATATGACCTTGCCAGAAAGTACAAACCTCCATACAATTGAGGATTTGTGGTCAATCGTGAAGGGACAGTTGTTACAATACCGATTAACTCCAATCCATTTGAACAAGCTTTTGCAATAGTTTCAGCGTGGATGAGAAAGTATTCCAAATGAATTACTTAAAAAAGTTAAAGAAGATTATGCCAAAACGTGTAAAAAGTATTTTAAGGATTAACGAACTGTGGACTAAATATTAAAAATACTATACACTAGAGCCCCGACTTGCGTCGTTAATGGGGACCACAGAAACGAGACGCAAATCGAATCACCTTTTTCTATATAAATGCACTGAAATTTAATTTATTGGGGAAAATATTTAAAACAAAGCAAAAAATTTTGTATTTTTTGATAAAAAAAAAACATTTACATTTTTATTTATTTCAACATTTACTGCAACAAATGTTTATCGATATTATAAAGATATAATTATAAAGCAATAAATTAAGAAAAATTATAAAAATTAAATAAGAATAATTATTATTTTTAGTCATGGATTAAATTTAATGAACTCGAGCCTGGCTAAAGAAATATATCAAAAATTTAAAATTAACAGTTCGACTAAAAATAATAATTGTACATAAAATTTTTTGCTTTGAAAGAATAATTAAAATGGCTTTGAATTTTTTAAAGAACTCGAGCCTGACTAAAGCCCTTATGAAACTACATTTGTTGTTCATTAAATTGCTATAGAATTGATAGAAAGAAACAGAAAATGTTAGTTTTTTTCTTTTGTTATTGTTTTGTATATTTTATTAATTGTTGTCAACTTTTTGTTTATGAGAAACATAAAAACAAAACAAACAAAAACCGGTTAATCGCCAAATTTGCCCATAAACCGCTGATTCAGCAATACTTCTTTTATTATATCAAGCTTGAAATGTCAATTTTAATTTGAACAATTTTACATTTTTTTGACATAACTTCATTTTTTTATCGATAACTTTAGTAAAATATTTGACAATTTGCCATTTATCTTAATACTGCTGAACTCTTTGCACTTGGTAAATTTTTCTATTACATTATATTTGTACTGTTCACCAAAACTTGAACAATGCATTAAAAATGTAGTGTCATAAGGCCAGGCCGTAAAGAAATATATGAAAAATTCAAAAAATTTTATTTTCTTTAAAAATAACTGTAAATATGAATAAAAACCTGATATAAAGAGAGACAAAAGTGTTTGACCTAAAATGTAATACCAAAAACATTTAAATATTCTACTTTTAATTTACTGACATATCGAGGAAATATTTTTATGATTTTTGTACCATTTGATGAAACAAATATTTCATGAAAGTATTTGTTATAATGTGAACATAGGGCAAACATATTTGATGTTTGTTTTTCGCAGCAGCGCAAAATAATTTGAAAAATGTGTTATTGCATTGAAAACAAATTCCCAAGATTTAGTTGTAATTTTATAGGTCGTCATATAGCAAGTGGTTACATTAGGAAAATATTTTGTATGCCGGCAAATAATTCTGTTTGACGGAACTATTCTTTTTTTGTCATTGCTTGTTCTAATTTATATATTAAAGCAATGAAATATTAGACGGAAAATATCAAATATTAGCCTAGTCTGACCTTACCTTAACGCTTGAATCTGTTTCGCTGTCCAGTAAGTTAGAGCCTTAACTGAGATCGTTTTTTTTTTATTGCGCAAACCATTTTATACTGCATTTACATCTACGCAAAATCTACTATATTTCAGTTTAAATCTTCAAGGAAATCTTTGCCGTTTACACTACTGTTTTTTGTCATATTGTGGGATTTCATTTTCATAACAAAAACAGCTGACTAAAAAGGAAGGAAAATTTTTAAATTTTTTTGTGGCAAAAAATGAGCTTCCCAATGAGTTTTTTGTTTTTAAAAAAGTACACAACAATATACTTACACTTTATTTACTATTTGGTGCTCCATTGCCAATTATCTTTAATAATTATTACGATTTTAAATTTTGCCGCAAAAAATCCAAAAAATACCGCCCTTTGTTTGCTTTTTTTTATTGTCAAAGTGTCAAAATTTAATTGAACAGTGTTGCGTTTTTTAGTACATTAATAGGAAAATCACGGTTGTATTAGTAAGTAGTGCAAGATTTTGAAAGATTTTGGCGAAATCTACTAGATTTGCTGCATTTTGTTTTGTATGGGAAATCTCATCAAAATCTACCAGATTTGGCTTGAAATCCCGTATGTAATAGATTTCGCTTAGGTGTAATTGGCATATTACTGTTGTTCAATTCACAAGTGATGTTGTATGTTGTATATTGTATGTTACAACTATCTGATTGTGAACAACATTTTGAGCAAAGTCGTATGATTAGAATGTCAAGCCGTTAATGTGTCAAAACAAATATATAAAACTTAAGTGAGAAAAACAAAAAATTTCTGCATTGGGTGAAAAATTTAATTTAGACATTTTATTAATTGAGTCAATTAATGATTGTTTTTCATAAATTAAATGCAACAATCTATATTATTTAAAATTGTTGTTTATTATTTTTAGTTTCTTTTTTTTATTTTGTCAATCAGTTTATGATTTGAGTGTTACTGTGTGGTTATTTTTTTTAACTCAAATCAGTAAAAGGAAGAATTATTATTTTTATTTGAACTGTTAATTTGAAATCTTTGATATTTCTTTTATTTCGGCTCGAGTTCATTAAATTTAGTTTTTCATTAAATTATTTTTACTGAAGGTAGGAATTGTTACATGAAAATTATTATTAAATTTTTTTTTTTTTTGATAATTTTTCTTGGCTTAAGATTCGAACCTGGGTTGTTGGTTGAATTTGCGTTCTCACCCTCTGCACCACTGCGGGGCCCGCTAGCCAACAGTCAAACATCAATCCTTTAACCAGTATTACCGGTGGTTCGAAAAAAAAAATTTAATAATAATTTTCATGTAACAATTCCTACCTTCAGTAAAAATAATTTAATGAAAAATTAAATTTAATGAACTCGAGCCGAAATAAAAGAAATATCAAAGATTTCAAATCAGTAATTTTTTGCTTGAGATACATATTTAACTTTTGGCAACACCTAAACTTTCATACAACATTCGAAAAACTCATATAAAAATGTCATAGGTGTTGTACAAAATATGTATATAGAAATTACCAACAACATTTGTACAACTATTGTAAATTCATACGACGTACAACTCCTACGACACTACACCATACACTTGTGAATTAAACATATTTGTTACACCTATCAGAATTTGTTCACTATTCGACTACGATTAAAATAATAGCAGATTCTAAAGATCTAATTTTCGTGTCACCACCAAAATGTCATTTCTGATAATTGGAACATGGTCACACCAATTCTCTTATACTTGAGGGTACTGTAGCTTAATTGTTGAAGGAAGCGGTCAAAGAACTCAAAATATTGCACGAGTTTGTTAAGTAAAGCGGACAATTTGTAAATAAAATCAGAAATAGACTTTCTGACTACTCAATAAACGCTTTGAGTGTATTAAAAAGTTATTTCCTAAGCCGTTAAAATTTTAGTATAGTTATTTAAAATATATTATATATTTTATGAATTAAATTTTAAATTTTTTGAATTCATATCTTGAATACCTGAATTTGTTTTTTACTATTTTTTTGTGAATTAAATTGTTATGTTTATGTTTCTTTTTTATCTAGTTTCTAGAGCATAATAATAAGAAATTTACATTTAAAAGCGTAATGTAATAATTCAAGTTCCTCATTTAATTAAAACTAATTTTGTAGTATTTAAGTATTTTTTTTACCTTGGTTTTCCCTCACGTTTTTTAATAGAAGATTTTTTATACATAAAGACAAATTTACGTTTTATTTTTTCTATGGAACGGGATCCCTGGAAGCGAAAAACTACGGGAAAAAAACTCTAGTGGTATATAACGCCACCGAAGTTAAATAATTAAATAAAGGTTGTAAAATCAAACTTGAAAAATAATGCACCTACTCACCACCAGAGGCGTGCAATTCTGCACTAAAACAAACATAATGCGCAATTGCAGAATTGCGATATAAAGCTTTCTTCTACTTTCACCATCTTTACTTCTTCAATATATCCACCTTCCAAAGAAAGTAACGCAATTATATATAGGCATATTTATTGCCTGAGTGTTACTTCTCTTTAACCCGGCGTCAGGCAGGTGATAAAAAAACACCGACAGTCAGGTGGGTCAATATGACCCTAGTCTTTTTGACATTGTAGTTTGCATAATTTTCAAAATTTGATAAACGTATATGTAAGCAATATATACATGACTCTTTTAGCTATTTATTATATGCAAAAAAAAAAAACATATTTAAACTGTTTTAAATTTTTTAATTTATTAATTTAAAAAAAAAAAAATAAACGAACTTAAAAATATAAGGAACTTCAATCTAATGTCATAAACTTGAAATCAAAAAAAAACAAAACAAAATATAATTGCTAAATTCATCACATGGGTGTTAATTATATATTAAAAAGTGCAATTTTCTTTAGCTTTCTGCAAGGAGTTTGAGCATTCGTTGCAATAAGGAGCTATATGTTCAGAGCAAATAAACTTGTTGCATTCTGTGCAGGTGTGACTAGTTTTTCGATGTTTTGCAAAAGGGCAAACTTGGCATCGGTTTGTGGTATTTCCTGCCGCAACAAATTAAGATTTATATCATCACTATCACATTCTGAAGCTTCTTCCTCTGTGTTACTTCCTTCACTGCGCACACTAGCATGATTCTCCTCTACACTTGAATCTGAATCTGCAGAATCGCTTTCTTCTGAAAAGCTTCCTTCTAATAAAGAGAGTATTCTCTGACGCTCACGTTCTTCGTGGTCCATTTTAGCAAAAAACTAAAATCAGAGCTTAATACACTAAATATATTTATTTTTATATTGGTGAAATCTTAATACACCGACGGCCAGGTTGGGTCATATTTACCTTTTCTAAGTTGACGTTCAATCATCAACTTAAACGAAATAATAAACAACATGCAAAAACGATACACTCCAGCTACTGAGAAATTTGGCAAAGTCGCAAAACGTTGAAAAAATTTACACAGAAATTTAAGAGCACATGGGTCATAATGACCCAACCTGCATGACGCCGGGTTAAAAAAAAATTGTAATAAATACTGTTTTCTCGGCAAGTTTTGTAGAACAAATTAAGGACTCTTAATGACAGTTTTAATGATAACATTATGATGCTACATTTCATTTTTATGCTTTAGGCATTGAACTAAATAAACAATATTTGTAATACAATGAGCAGTAGAAGAAAAACTTAAGAAATAATATTAAGAAATTCCACATTTACATATTTATGTTAAGTAATAAAAGAAATTATGTTCAATGGAATGGCATGACATGTGTGATATTAGGGGAAGGTATTTGCCAGGTTATTCATACATCTTAGGGGAGCTAGAGAGGACGGAGGGCGGGACAAATATTACGACAACTTATTAACTAAAACAATATATTGAATTTAAAGAATGTGATAAGCGTAAAAGAATACTTGTTATGAAAGCCATGTTATAAATTTTAAAACAAGCAAAGAAAACTAAGACGCTTTGGTGTTTACAACTTTCACATAAACATCTAAAACTTATGTAAATATTTTGTTTTTTAGCCTTGATGTTATGCCGAAATAACTTTACTTCATTAACTACATATGACTCTCTTATACATATTTAGGTGGTTTTCTTACTTGAGCAAAAACAATACAATTTTTTTGAATTTCCTCAATAAACCCTAAACCTTGTTGCTATATATTATATATTTATACAAAAAACTTGTTTTGTTTACCAACTTAAAACTAACAAGATTTATATGTATATTGTTTACACAACAATTTCCTTTTAAAAAAATAATGTACATATTTTTTTTTCTGCGGTTACATGATGAACCACAACATAGATGAGTCGGGAAATAAATGCAATAAATAACTCAGCTTATCCATTGAGATAAAAAGTTTTATGTTTGTTAAAGTTAAAGGTGACAGAAGGCCTGAAAATTTACCACATACTTCTAAGTAAAAATATATGTAGACAAGAAAGCTTAGCTAGAGTAGCTGCTCTAAAATATGTTAGAGCTGCCAGGGTGTTATGTTTTTTGAGTTTTAATTTAAATTTATTGCCTTCACTTTATGAGTTTAAGCAAAATAAGTTTTTTCTCATCATAGTTGTTGTAGCGTTGGCAAGAGCTCAATCTATATTGTTGTTATACCCAATACCAAAAATATGGAGGGTATATTAAGTTTGTCATTCCGTTTGTAACACAGTGAAATATTAAACGTGGTACCAAAAACTCTATATATTCTGGGTCCTTATAAGCTACTAAGCCTAGGGACATCTGTCCGTCGTTCATTCTTTCCGAACAATGAAATTCTTTCCAAACATTCTTTGTTCCACCAAAATGTTTGTTATTCAAAATGGGCAAAATCGGTTCAGTAAATTGGTCATTTTATTTACAACACATTGAAGAATTAAACGTGGTACCAAAAACTCTATATATTCTGGGTCCTTATAAGATTATAAGACGATCTGGCCATGTCCCTCCGTCTGTCCGAAAAATAGAACAATGAAATTTTTTCCATACATTTTTTGTTCCACCAAAATGTTTGTTATTCAAAATGGGCAAAATTGGTCCAGTAAATTTGTCATTTCATTTATAAGACATTGAAGTATTAAACGTGGTACCAAAAACTCTATATATTCTGGGTCCTTATAAGATTATAAGACGATCTGGCCATGTCCCTCCGTCTGTCCGAAAAATAGAAAAATGAAATTTTTTCCATACATTCTTTGTTCCACCAAAATGTTTGTTATTCAAAATGGGCAAAATTGGTCTAGTAAATTTGTCATTCCATTTATAAGACATTGAAGTGTTAAATGTGGTACCAAAAAGTCTATATATTCTGGGTGCTTATAAGCTAGTAAGCCATTTCCCTACCTCTGTCCGTCGTTCCTTCTTTCCGAACAATGCAATTTTTTCCAAACATTATTTGTTTCACCAAAATGTTTGTTATTAAAAATGGGCAAAATCTTTCCCGTAAGTTTGTCATTTCATTTGTAATACATCGAAATATTAAACGTAGTACCAAAAAGTCTATATATATTCTGGGTCCTTATAACATACTAAGGCGATTTTCAATTATTTTTTGTTCCACACCGAAATGTTTGTTATTGAATATGGGCAAAATCGGTCCTGTAGGATCCGTGTTATAGACCAAAGTTTTCACACAACCTCGATATTTTTCAGCTAATTTTTGCTATTTTCTTTAAATACATATAATGCAGATAGTATCATAAAAGTTTGCACACTTTATTACTATTATAGAAGGACAGGACCTGTTGAAAATGGCAGTAATCGGTCCATGACTTCGCTTAGGCCTCATTCAAATGTCTTCCCGGAATATAGCTTTATGGCAGATAAAGGTCAATAGAAAGGCCGTATCTATACTAAATTCTGCAAAAATAAGTTTCACGCAACGAGAAATCTCAAAACGATATTTTTTTTGTTTTATTTTCATATTTTGACAAGTCCGATACAAAGTATTTTGCACCTTTGTTAGAGGATTTGTTTAAATCCCAAAATATTGGAAGTACATCATTTATAAATAGTGAATTTTGAAAACTAAAACAGTACTAAATCAAATATACAAACAAATTGTTCTCTGCTTAAACTGCCACTAACCGAAACATGTTAATGAAAGTTGATAGATTTTAGATATTTTGATGTTGTATGTTGTAAACTGCAATTACGATTCACAACACTTATCGGCTTAATCGTATGAAAAATTCATGTTTTGTTAAAGTCGAGACAACACTTAAGCAAATAGAAATTGATTGCTACAACAGCTGTTTATATTTTTATTGTTTTGTTTTGTTTTGATTAAAGTTGGTAAGTGTTTTATTGCTTAAGATTTATTATTTTTCATGTTTTTATTTACTTTTTTGTTGTACACCAACACCTTACTTTGCTTCGGGGTTCCAAAAAAACACAACGACATCTACTGATTGTAGTAAATTAAATCAATTATTTATTGATTTAAGCTGAATTTCATCTTAATAATGTCACTTACAAGTGTCCTATACATGCAGAGAAAAAACATGGTTGTGCTAAGCAAATTCTAAGAGCAACATATTATGATAAGATTTATGATTGTAGCCAAAAAATATTATGATGAATATAACTACCATGAAATATCATATTATGATCAATTTTCATTGTAATATCTCATCATAATATTTTCTTATTAGTCATAATTTGATATTATAACACGATATTATAACCCAATATAATCATAAAATTGTCATACATGGTCATATTATGAGCCAAGGTAATCAGATTATAGTTTAAAGTAATCATGATATGATATAAATTAATCATATTATGTTCTAAAAATAATCATATTATGATCTAAAGTAATCAGAATATGGTATAAAGTTATCATATAATGATATATACATATATGAGTCATTCCATGTCAAACGGTACGAATTTGGGAAAAAATTTAACGCAATGATTCCGATTTTTATGGAAATTTGCAGATTTAGTCCTCTACAAATTCTACTTCATCCCCGATGAGAAAAAAATTGAACTTTGGTGAAATGGAGATTTTTTCAAAGAGGTGTGTTCATTCAATCGCTTGGAACTCCTGAAATACTGGACCGATTTTAATGTGCTATATCTTGTTTTGAAGGTAATTTCAACTTCTTCTAAAATACCAAAGCGGTATGACATATCCCCATAGCATTTTTTTAAGTTTGTATCATTTTCATCCTTTTATTTCGATTTTCAAACTGATTACAACTTTTTTTTTAAATTTTGAGGGTGTATTCTTATAGGTCTTTTTTACAGACTGTGTGAGTTTTGAAGTGGTGAAATAATGCGTTCTATTTTTAACGATTTTTTTTACCTTATACCTTTTGCACGAGCAACAAAAATTTTTGTGAATATAGAAAAAAATATATTTTTCGATAGTTTATTAACACAAGATACAAACAACAACAAAAAACAAAGAAAACGTAGTTCAGTCATGTATTTACAGTAAAAAAGAAAACAAAAAATAGAGTAAAGAAATAAATTTTATGCGTCTTAATACAGTACTGCACTTGCAAAATTTTGTTTATGTTTGTCTAATATTGAAGCATTTTTTGTTTCATTGACAGGAACATCTTCGCTGTCTTGATTTGAATTTTGAAACACGCGTTCGTTTATCAAATTAACAATTTTCTGTTTTTTAATGGCGTTATATTTTTTCTGCTCAAGTTTTCTTTTGTTTATAGGAGAACCGTTATACAACAGCAATGCCTCATTAAGAGTCACCAATTTTACACTTTCTACGGAATAATCGCTGTCAATAGACATATTGTCATCACATCAGAAGCACTTTCTACGTCAGTTACACTCACTTTACTCAATTTATTACGGCAATTAGTACAATTCTAACCTTGCCCTTTAATGATTTAAGTTTTAATTTTCGTTTACGTTTAACAACACTTGAACTTATCCATCGCAATGTTTTCTTAGAACTTTTCTTATGACATCTTGATTGAAACGGGTTGCAACAAACATCGAACCGAGGTGGCATTTTTAATCTGAAAAACTTATTTTATTATATTTTTCTGAGAACTTCAAGGAAGTCTGCGCGACAAATTAAAAGCGAATGACTGTAACAATTGACCTAATGTCGTCCGGGCACAGCAATGACAGAATATACATTACTACTATGATTAGAAAAACATTGACATCAATGCAAATTATGTATTTGTGTTAAAAGTATAAACAGTTGGTGTTTTCAGCTCTCTATAAACTCTCTATTTCTGCTCTTAGTTTATCGTTTGTATTTAATAAAATTGTTCGCAAATAAGAATGTTACAGTAATTGCTTTTGTTGTTGTTATTGTTATATTAATAAGTCAAAAAACATATTATCATTCTGTTAACTATTCTAAGTAAATTCACAGCAATTTATGTTGCTTGTGGAAAAGATGTTTCGGAAAAAAAATTGTAAAAAAAATAGAACGCATTATTTCACCACTTCAAAACTCACACAGTCTGTAAAAAAGACCTATAAGAACACACTCTCAAAATTAAAAAAAAAAGATGTAATCAGTTTGAAAATCGAAATAAAAGGATGAAAATGATACAAACTTAAAAAAATGGTAATGGGATATGTTATACCGCTTTGGTATTTTAGAAGAAATTGAAATTACCTTCAGAACAAGGTATATCACATTAAAATCGATCCAGTATTTCAGGAGTTACATGCGATTGCATGAACACACCTCTTTGAAAAAATCGCCATTTCACAAAAGTTCAATTGGTCATAACATTTAAAAAAATTTATATTTTTTTCTTGAAACACGTATAAAATATTTTTAATAGAAGAATGCATACACAAACTGCCGAAGCAATTCAAGTTAGTGATGTAAAAAATCCGTACCGTTTGACATGGATTGACTCATATACCTATAGGTGTCATAGTGAAGTGAACCAAATATGTGCTGATAGCTTCAAAATCCAGTGTCCATGTTCTGTAACTTCCGCGTCGAGAAACTGTTTGAATAAAATGTGGGAATTGAAACCCACAGCTGTTTTTTTTTCACAAAACTGTGTCTGTAGCATTTTTTTTTTAGCAAGTTATCACTGTCACGTAAGAAAATTACTCGTCAGTTTACTGAAAAAGTGTTTCTGTACAAGTTTTTGACAAAGATTTCCGCTTTAAACTGTACACAAATAAAATCGCGGCGAAATTTAATTTTAAAAATAAAAAATATTCAAATCAATAAAGTGCAATGAAAACTAACACATTACTATAATATATTTTATGTATCACTTTAACAATTTTCTTTTCACAAAACTAGAATTTTGCAAATTAAGCTTGAAACAGCGTGATTCCCATTTACAATTGTTTAATATTTAATTTTTACTTCTATACTTTTTATATTATCATATTTTAATATTTCTTTTTTGTTTGTTCATGTTAATCATTAACTTAATTGTGTGATTATTACGTGCTGTTTTTTTTTTCATACGAATATGAAAATATTACTTAAAATAAACCATTAAAATTAAAGCAATATTGTTGTGGGAGTTAAAACAAACAGAAAAACAAAGCAGTACTAATAATAAACCAAAGAATTAATAAATATTATTTTAACACCATCTGTTGGGAAGATAAAAAAAATCTAACTAACAGAAAATAAAACCAAAAAAAATATCAAAATAAACCAATGTTTTTTTTTTTTTAACAATTTCTATTATGAGTTTTTATGAATGCTTAAAATAAACTGCATAGAAAAAACAGTGGGATTATAAGTTTTGCTTTTTATTGCAATTAAACTAACAACCCAGTAAAAAATGTGCTCCAAAAGGAGCAGGTTTTATGTATGAATTCATAACTCAAATCGCTTTAAACCTGCCGATGGGATGCATGATTTTTGTATGAGGTGTTCCCGGTTTGGAGGACTACTTTCTGCTGACAATAAGCACTTCTTTTAACCTAATCGCACATGCAAATAAAGCACTTTCCTAAAGTGTTTACGTCACTTCGCGCACACCAATCAAAGAACAAATTCTATCTGAATGTTTTTGCTTAAGAAAAGTTCATAGTAACTGAGAAGAGCGATATTCGTTTTGTAATTTACTTTTGTTGTCATTTTTGTTTTTTCGCTTTAAAACGTTCTTCGTTGTCAGCACTAAAATAGCATATTTTTTGTATATTTTATTCGTAAGCATTTACTGCTTCAAAAGAGCGCTTTCATTGAAGCGCTCGATTATGCGCTTTTTCTCTTAAGTGCTTCAAAAAACACGATTTTTTGTACTGGGAAGTGAAATAAATTAGTTGGCGTATGAAGAACGCTACATATGTATCTGGCTAGTTTTATTGAAATGAAAGTAACAACTGTAATAAATTTGTTAGTGTATGAAGAACGCTACATATGTAACTGCGTAGTTTTATTGCAATGAAAGTAACAAGTGGAATAAATTAGTTGGTGTATGAGGACCGCTACATATGTATCTGGCGAGTTTTATTGGAATGAAAGTAACAACTGTAATAAATTAATTGGTGTATGAAGAACGCTACATATATATCTGGCTAGTTTTATTGAAATGAAAGTAACAAGTGGAATAAATTAGTTTGTGTATGAAGAACGCTACATAAGTATCTGGCTAGTTTTATTGAAATGAAAATAACAAGTGGAATAAATTAGTTGGTGTATGAAGAACGCTACATATGTATCTAGCTAGTTTTATTAAAATGAAAGTAACAACTGTAATAAATTAGTTGGTGTATGAAGAACGCTACATATGCTTCAGGGTAGTTGCTAGTATTTAGAATGGGCACTAATTTAGGTGCATTCAAATCCTTTAATGGATTCATATCCAAGAAATCAGGTTGAAGTATTAGAAAATTATAAATTTGCAGTTCAAAATTATTCAATAGCTTTCTTCGTTACGTAAATGTCAATATATTTATTTAAACGAATTTTATGTTTTTTTATTTTATTTTTGGCTATTTGAAAATATCAAGCAGTTTGTATTACATGTTTTGTATATATTCTCATTCATATTTCCAACAGCCTTCACATTATTTCAAAGATAATCTTTCTCACATGGTCCTTCACACATGGTCCTTCACACATAATCTTTGACTTAACACTATACATCAAACATAATGTAGGGCATCTTGAAAATACTGCTATATAAAATAACAACACCATTCAGTAATATTTTATTTGTTCTAGAAATTTGAACAGCAATTGCATTAAAATTAATGGCTAAAAGTATCTCTTATCGTAGGCTGATTTATTTCAAGTGTTATTAAATGGTTTGTCGATAAGTATAATAGAAATAAAAAAATAAAACATGACAAAGTGCCACAGCAACAAAAAAAAATTAATAATCATAAAATCACATTATACGTGCAAAATAAACAAGTAAGGGTTTATATTCGGCTATAACGAGTTTTATATACCCCCCACCAAATCATCTATTATGGGGTGACCGTGATATAATATTGTACAGTGACTTGTTTTTATTTATCAGGCATGTTCTGAAAATCACTTTTTCGTAAAGTGATTTGAAATCACTGAAAAGGTGTTCTGTGCACAAAAATTATTGAAATCTCGTGATTTAAAACCGGTCACCTAACAGCCTAATGATTTCAAATCACTTAGAGTTTTTCAAGCATTTTTCATTGAACTCTTGTAATAAAATTATCACAAACACTTAAAATCATTTGTTCTTTATTTGTTTTTGAAATAAAACTAACTATTTTACACAGAAAAAAACTTAAAATTTACAAATTTAGTAAGACGTATTTTTTGCGGACCATTTTTTAGATTTGTTTAAATTTTTCGTGATTTACTTTTTAGTAGTGAGCTGATATTGTTGATCAAAATATACGTCGTTTTGGTTGCCAGAGAAACAAAGTTTTAAAGTCGTGTAGAATATGACTGATTTATTAAATTAAATCTATCTATATATATATAAAATTCAATGTATGTATGTATGTATGTATGTAACGTATAGACTCCAAAACGGCTGAGCCGATTTTGATGAAATTTTCACAGCATGTTACTGTGACTCTGGAAGGAATAATAGGGTACTTTTTTTTACCACGCCCACTTTTTGTAAATATTGTAATTGGAGACCAAACCTCTGGACCGCTATTTTTGAAATTTTCACAGCATTTAACTGGGACTCTGGTATGATTAATAGGGTACTTTTTTTTACCACGCCCATTTTTACGCCTACTTTTTTAAAATTATGTAATTGGAATAAATACATTGAAATTAAATAAATAAATGTTTGTAAATATATAAATACGTTTTATTTTATAACCAGGGAGGGGGGTAGCGAAGCACACCGGGTTTAGCTAGTTATACATAAAAATGTTACAAAAAATAACTCAATCAACCAAAAAAGGAGAAATAAAAGGAGATATGACAACAAAAACATACATACAATTGCTGTTATTGATCTACAAAAAAGGTAGACGCAGCAAGAAAAGCAAAAACAAATTTGTAGTAATACAAGTTTCATAAACAATAATAAAGAATACACACACATTGTAAACGTACGTAAATTTCGTTCTAACTCACAACACGTTAAAAAGAAATATCATAATTCTTGTACGCTATTTCTCAAAAAACGGTGAGTTAAATAGATGATATGTACATAGTGATAGTGGACAATGAAGATTGCTGAAGACGCCCTTGGCCGGGTAGAAAATGCATTCCAATTTGCCAACTGTTCCAGTACTTTACAATAGTATTCTTAATTATTTGAACTAGTAGCCTGAATAAAACTTTTCTCTTAAAAATTAAGAAATAGTAGTTCATTTTCCATCTCTAATTTATTAAAATTGTTGAACAAAATAAAAGTAGTCAATAGATATGTAGTTTGATAAGTTAAATTTTAATATACAAATGTAAAAAACAAGTAAAAATTTTTATTGTAAACAAAGAAAATCAGTTGTTAGCTCGTGATTTAGAACAATCGAAATCACTACTAAAAACTAAAAATCTCGTGATTTTCAGAACACCAAAATATTCCTCCCGTGATTTCAAAATCGTTCGTGATTTAAAATCACCGTGATTTCAGAACATGCCTGTATGTGTGTGAAGTGAAATTTTTAAACTTATAACCCTAGACACAAACCTTTAAGGTTACCAGAGTTCTGTTATAGTGTTAACATTGCCCAGTTAGACACACCAGAAATTGGTATACGCTTTAAAAACTACATTTATTACATATTACAAGACTTTAGGTTTTTACATTGATGTCAACTTGAATTTTGACTTCCATGTAAATTATGTTATTTCTAGGAATAATTTTGTTCTCTAATGTATTGTAAAGGGTGTTTTTTAGATGCATAGAACTTTGAAATTAAATAAAATAATGATGATTTTTTTTTTAAATTGACATGAAATTTACTTTATTCGAAGGATAATCTTTTGTCATTATAATTTAAAGATCACTTCTGGCATATTACTGCTCGGATGTAGTCTAAGCTGTAGGTCTAATTTTCGTATTTGATTTATTTATTTGGAAAATTTTATACATCTAAAAAAAAATACCCTCGATTTTAAAATAAATTTGCAAAATTTGGAAGCCTTATTTAGGCTGTAGTTTATTCATGTTGAAATGCCAAACCAAACTAAACATAAATCACTTGACGGCTGACATAATGGCCGCCAGTTAAAAAAAATATAGCCAACTTAGATCCAGTTTTTAGGATGTAGTTCAACCATGTTTATTGTTTTAACTTAATTTAAACTTCAAATTAAGTTTTTAGTTTGTAGTTTACTTTGTTCAAGAATGGGCGTTTAAATTCGATTCATATTTATCAAAACATATCAGCTGTTTAAAAGTACTATAAAACAAAAGAGGTGATTGTTTTAAGGTTCACCTTATAACATAAAATAAAATAATAAAATGGATTTTTCCTTAGATGATGAGGATTATAGTGATTCGGAAATATATAATAATTTAAATAATTAAACTATATTAAGAAAAGCCCGGACATTAAGTGCTCGTCCAAACCATTTTCATTCATATGATGATGGCGAATTTTATCAGCGATTCTGTCTGTCCAAGCTATCAGCGTATAGAAACAATTTGTATCGACCTTGTTCATTTTTATGATTTTTTATTGGTGTTTTCTTTTGCCGCTTTTATTTGTTTATGTTTTAGAGAAATTTTACAATGCTACCACATTTATATAAGAAAATTTTAACGATGCCATATTTTTATTATGTGTAAAATATGGTAACATCAAATAACTTGACGTTTCTTAAACTACCACTGAAAAACGACAAGGTGGATTAAAAAAAGTTTGAATGTTATTAAAGTTTAACTAAACCACTAACAAACCAAGTTTAATACTTCTCCTAAAAACTGGCCCTTAAAGTTCTATGCATTTGTAAAAAAAACCCCCCTTTACCTACCTGATGAGGTAAAGAGGTGAGTACCTGTGGCATTGTGTCTTCCTGTATTATAATATGGTTCCTACTATATTATTCGGTTATAACTCGGACCGGTATCAGAAAACTTAAACAATACTTTAATAGGGTAGCTCGTTATATCTTTGGATTAAAATATGATTCTCATATACATATGACATCTTTTATTATTAATCTTCTGCAATGTGATTTTGAAAGTGTTATTGACCTTAGAATATTGCTGCAATTTGATAAGTTTCTAAAATATGGATAAGGTAAAGCAATGTACCTTTTCAACAGATTTAATTTTGGCTTATCTACTAGAACTAGTTCATTAATTATATCTAGATATTCTGCCCATATTATGGATAGACCATTTGTCGTCCGTGTTTCCAGACTATGGAATTCTATTCTACCCTATAGGGGAACGAACTTTCTCGCATTCGATATTGAAAATGTTGTACCTACATATATTGGAAAATCTATAGAAGGTGGCTGTAAACATTTATCACAATCCAAATTGATATTTTTTTTTTTTAGTGTTCAACATTTTTGCAATAGGGTTAACAAAACCGCGACGAAATTTAATTTTAAAAATAAAATAATATTCAAATTAAATTTATTATCTAATGATGTTTTTATTCCTAAATTATTTTGCTTTTAAAAATTAAGAAAAATATGCGAATTTCTAAGCAACAAGAAGAAAAAATGGTGAAATATTTTTCTAGAAACTTAGAACTCGCTAAAGGACAATTTAATGGCATTAACTCTAATACTAACTCTAAGAAGCAATGGGAAATGCTCAACAACTTGTTAAATTTAACCATTTGTTATATGTACCATTTTAACAATTTTCTTTTAACAAAACAAAGTTTTATTTTACACCACGAAATTATTTTTATTTTAATGCAAATTGTATACGGTTGTATTTTTACCGCCGTCATTGAAAATTTTTCAATTTTAGTAAGTTTTGTTCGTCATCATTTATAATTAGCGGCTTCAAACACTGAAGTTACACATTGCCTTTGTGTTGTATATTTTTTGACAGTTTTCGAAATGTGTTACAGATAATTTTTTTTCAGTTTTCCAAAACGATGGAATATTTTGTTTCACATCTTTTCGATGTGAGAAGTTTTCATTCAAAGTTACAGAACATGGACACAGGTTCTAGTTGAGTTATATTTTAGGTTCTAGCTAAGATTCTAGTTCAGTTTAAGCTCTAGTTAAGTTCCTAGTTCAGGTTCTACTTTAAGTCTTAGTTAATTTTCTAGTTCAGTTTCTAGTTTAAGTTCTAGTTCAGTTTCTACTCCAGTTTCTAGTTCATTTTCTAGTTCAGGTTCTTGTTTAAGCCTTGTTTCATTTTCTAGTTTAGTTTCTAATATAGTTTCTAGTTCAGGTTTTAGTTTAAACTTTAGTTAGTTTTCTAGTTTAGTTTCCACTTTAGGTTCTAGTGCATTTTCTAGTTTAACCTCTACTTCAGTTTCTAGTTCAGTTTTTAGTTCATTTTTTAGTTCACGTTATAGTTTAAGCTTTAGTTTATTTTCTAGTTTAAACTCTAGTTTAGTTTCTTGTTTAAGTTCTAGTTCATTTTCTAGTTCAGTTTCTAATCTAGTTTCTGGTTCAAGTTCTAGTTACAGCTTTAGTTATTTTCTAGTTCAGTTTCTAGTTTAAGCTCTAGTTCAGTTTCTAGTTCAAGATCTAGTTTAATCTTTATTTCATTTTCTATTTCAGTTTACAGTTCAGTTTATAGTTCAGTTTCTAGTTCAGATTCTAGTTTACGATTTAGTTGGTTTTCTAGTTCAGTTTCTAGTTTAAGTTCTAGTTCAGTTTCTGGTTCAGGTTCTAGTTAGGTTTCTAGTTCAGGTTATAGTTAAAGCTTTAGTTAGTTTTCTAGTTCAGTTTCCAGTTTAGGTTCTAGTCTAAGCTCTAGTTCAGTTTCCAGTTTAGGTTCTAGTTCAGTTTCTAGTTTAAGCTCTAGTTCAGTTTCCAGTTTAGGTTCTAGTTCAGTTTCTAGTTTACGCTCAGTTAAGTTTACAGTTTAGGTTCTAGTTCAGTTTCTAGTTTAAGCTCTAGTTCAGTTTCCAGTTTAGGTTCTAGTTCAGTTTCTAGTTCAGGTTCTAGTTAGGTTTCTAGTTCAGGTTATAGTTAAAGCTTTAGTTAGTTTTCTAGTTCAGTTTCCAGTTTGGATTCTAGTCTAAGCTATAGTTCAGTTTCCAGTTTAGGTTCTAGTTCAGTTTCTAGTTTAAGCTCTAGTTCAGTTTCCAGTTTAGGTTCTAGTTCAGTTTCTAGTTTACGCTCAGTTAAGTGTCCAGTTTAGGTTCTAGTTCAGTTTCTAGTTTAAGCTCTAGTTCAGTTTCCAGTTTAGGTTCTAGTTCCGTTTCTAGTTTACGCTCAGTTAAGTTTCCAGTTTAGGTTATAGTTCAGTTTCTAGTTTAAGCTCTAGTTAAGTTTCTAGTTCAGGTTCTAGTTTAAGCTTTAGTTCATTCTCTAGTTCAGTTTCTAGTTTAAGCGCTAGTTCAGCTTCCCGTTTATGTTCTAGTTGAGTTTCTAGTTCTGTTCTACTTATTAACTAGTTCAGTGTTACTTATTCAGTCTTATTATGAGTGTCGTTTTCTTTTTACGACAACGACTCTTTCGTAATAGATTAAAGATAAAATTAGATTTTACGAAACAGTCGTTGTCGTAAAAAGAAAACGACACTCATAATAATTAATTAACAAACACAAACTGCGAAGCTTTTTGGCTTATCTGCAGAAAACACCCAGAGTCTTTGGCAAGAATCGAACCCGCAAACCCTCTGATTGATAGTCCGGCAGACTATCGCCTAGTCTATCGGGGCTGAATAACTTAAAGATTTTGTTATTAAATTAAAGATTTTGGGAAAAGTTCATATATTTATTTATACAAATAATTGATTTATTTATTTATTAATGAACAGATTCATAAATTTTGTCTCAGTTTCAATTTAATACATCGTATGGACCAGGACAAGGCGACCTAACGCAAACTATATGACCAGGTACACGGGACTCCACAACACCATTACTCAGCATTAGAGTCAAAGCAAAAACAGCAACAAATTTAAAACTCAGTAAATTCATGGTGTAAAACCAATTTTTAGTTTGCAACTGAAGTAAACAGTACTAAATGAAACAAATACAAAATAAACTTTATAACTTAAAGGCTGGGCAAATACTAAATAGAATTATAAAATAGAAATTAAAATTATATTAAAGCAGATATTGACCACAATTAAAAATAAACTTTACGAAGATCCCCTTGATTAATAAATAGAAATTGAAATAGAAATTAAATGTTTGTGGTTTCACATGATTTATTATTTATTTTAGTTTTCTTCATTTGTAATAAATCAATTGTTGGCTCATGTGTAGAAATCTTGTCAATGTTATTTTATGGCCTGAAAAAGATTTGTACCCACAACTAGGGTCAATTTCACAATGGACCGTATTGGTATCTGGGTGATGGTGTGGGGACAACCTGACACCGGCCTTCTAACCTAACCTAGGGTCAATTTAAAAAAATTACAAAGAAAATTATAAGCATCGTGTCTGTTTACAGAATTTGTTTTTGTAATATTAAAGACGTTTGGTATTGTAAGCACCAAATGAAGGTTATTTAAGGTTATTTGTTTGTATCCTCGTATTAGCATACTAAATAACAGCTGTTTGCTGAATTAGTTTAGAAAATTATTTATTTTGCTACAGACACAAAATTGAAATTAAAAGCGCCACTAAAAGCCCCAGGTGATTTCAGCAAATAAACAACCATCATTTGCGTGTTTGGTTTTATGTTTTATGGTTTTATTGCTATGGATGATATTTAATTATGCATGTTCTAATAAATTATTGAAATACATTTCTACAGGTCATAATTTAATTAAAACTGTCACCTTTCTACTTTTTTTCTTGCTGGTATACAGATAATACTGCAGTAATAATTTAAACAAATGAGCAAACAAATGAATGGGAATTTAATTAATTACTCGTACCTAGTGAGTAATAAATAGGTGGTCTGTGATAATCATTTAATTACAAATTTACTAATTTTGACAGCTAAACAAATAAAACCAAGTGATGGAATAAGGAAAGGTGGAATGTGTGTGTGTTGTTACAAATAAAAGAACATAAATGATGGGATTGAGGTAGAAATAAATATTAATTAGTTACAAAATGTTGGCATGTTTAATCAACAACAAAAACGAAAGCCTTGGATGATTATACATTTAATGGTAACACTTTCTGTAGAACTTTTTAGAGACAGAGAAAAATATTATGGCTTCCAACAGCTACAAACCTCTCATGTCTTCCAACAGTGACAGAGTTTTTCAATGTTAAGGCTTCATATATTTAAACAAATTTAACAAATAAGTTATTTTTACTTCTTAAGCATGGTACTCTGTTCAAATTTGCGAAATTTGTTGAGCAACATCAATTATTTCGTTTGAAAATGTTGACAATTAGCAAGTGGTGACAATGCCGCGATTTAGAAGAAACTTGTCGTTTTTATTGCCCTTAGGTATGCAACATTGTTTCTTTTATGTAAACAAAAAACATATGTTTTTATTTTATGTGTTAAAGAAATGGATACAAAAATTATATTACATATTATCCATGATGCTTTTATGGCGTTGCGGTTGCAATGTAATTTATTGGTTTTATCCCATATATTTTTTCTTTTTCGTACTGCCGATATGATCAGACGCTTCTCAATTTCACTAAATTTATTTTTGTCTTTATTATTTTTTATTTTATTTGTACTATTTTCAATTTGATTAATTTTTGTGCGAAACTATTAAATTAAAACCACAATGACAAATAAAATCTAAACAGCTGTTGTTTTCAATTTCGTGCGAAATAAGTGCCGCTTACATTATTTTGCAGTTGGAAAAAAATGTTGCCATATACATTTTTTGGCTGAAAAAACATGCTGCCAGAAACATTTCGTAACTTTTCACAACAAGAACAGAGTACAACTTCAGCAGCATTAGTTCGCATTTATTTCGCATCAATTTTTTTTATATGGGCTTTTGATAGTATTTCGCACGAAATGATGTACAGAGTACCATGCTTTACTAATAAAAGGTCATATCTTTTCTTATACTTACATATATACTCCCTTATTTAACAAAGAAATACTTATGTAATCTCACTTGCATTGACATTTTAATTTTTAAATATGTAAATCTAAGAAACATTCATTCATTTACATACATATATGTACATATTTTTTTCCTTTTTGGCACTCGTGTCACACTTTGAACATAAAAATAATCTTAATGAAACTGAAAATTTGCATTTTTATGTAAAGTTTGTGCTGCAGCTCAACACAATGTTGTAGTGAAATGAAAACGAAATTGAAATAACTGTTGACAAGTCTGGCATAAAATATGGCGCAAAAGAATTTTAATTTCCCAACTCAAACTCACAAAAAAAAAAAAAAAAAAAAAAAAAGATAAATAACATCAGTTCTATTTTGACTGTGTAAAAAATGGTTAGAAAATGTACAGCAAAAAAAAAAAACAAAAACACATTTGTATTTTGTTGAAAATAAATAACTTTTTTTTATCCTTTATTTAATACAAAAAGAGGATATTTACACTATAAAAACACTAGTTAACAATAATAATTTTTTTTAGTATATACAACGTCCCATGTTCAGGCTCTCTAGTATTATTAATATAATAATTGATTTTAGCAAATTTTAAATGTGTTTCTTACCCCCTGTTTCACGATGTCGAAAGATAACGTTCGCTTAGATAAGACTTAACACACAAACTTGATTGTGGAATAAACAAACTTGATTGAGTAAAAAAATAGATACGATAAAAAGTTTGTGTCTTAAGTCTTATCTAAGCGAACGTTATCTTTCGACATCGTGAAATAGGCCATAACATAATTGAAAATGAAAAATTGTCGCATCTACTATATTTTAAATATGTTATAAAAGTCTAGTGTCAAGGGATAAACAGAGAAAGTTTATATAAAGTTTATTCCCATAGCCACCAAAATTTTTTGGTTTTTGATTTTTTTTAGCAAACTTAAATCTTTTGATGATATGCTTGTATCATATTTGATATTTTAGTGAAGTACGTTGCACTTCACTGCTTTAATATTGGCTCTTCTAAAATTATGGTATAAAACTGGAATGCCATTTTCATTCTGAACAATTTTCTTTCTTATCTAGTAATATAAAAGCTTCCGGAGGAACAAATCCTCTTTGTACCGTATTCATTATGTTTGTACATAAATAACTTTTGATTAGGCTGATAATAGGATTTGCATGGTAAAAGCAGGGGAAAGTAATTTCATATGAGACTTATAAATGTGCATTTATTATTTTTTTTTTTCAATATTTTTCAAGACTAAAAAATATTTTTTTATTTTTTTTTATATTGTTTACAAAAAGTTCAAAGAAACTATTTTTATATTTTATTTTTTTAAAACAGGTTTTCTTAAAATGTATAAAAGTGTTGTTGGTTTTAGTTAAATTCTAAGGATATCTTAATTAAGGATACTAGCCTTCAGTCGTGAATCTTTTAATTAAAAATACTAAACTGCGACCGTGGAAAAAAGCTACAATCGTAGAACTTTTGATTAAAAATTATAAGCTGCAAAAGATTTCAAACTTCAATCGTGGATCTCTGGATTAAAGACTGTAAGCTAAAATCGTGGAAAAAAATTATAAGCTGCAAAAGATTTCAAACTTCAATCGTAGATCTCTGGATTAAAGTCTGTAAGCTAAAATCAATTTTGGTTCTATTAATTAAATATTCTAAGCTGCAGTCCTGGATCTCTTGATTAAAGATTCCAAATTTCAATCGTGGATCTCTGGAATTAAGATTCTACACTGCAATGGTAGATATTTTGTTCCCAGATTCTACGCTTTAATCGTGGATCTTTTCATTAAAGATTCTGCCCTGCAATGGCGGATCTCTTTATTTTAGATTCTAAGCTGCAATCGTGGATCTCTTGGTTAAACATTCCAAACTTCAATCGTGGATCTCTTGATTAAAGACTCTAAGTTCTATGCTCTAAGCTGCAATCGTGGATGTGTTTCTTAAAGATTCCAAGCTTCAGCCGTGGATCTTTGGATTAAAGATTCCAAACTTCAATCGTGGATTTTTGGATTAAGGATTCCAAACTTCAATCTGGGATCTCTTGATTAAAGACTCTAAGCTCTATGTCCCAAGCTGCAATCGTGGATCTGTTGCTTAAAGATTCCGAGCTTCAGCCGTGGATCTTTGGATTAAAGATTCCAAACTTCAATCGTGGATTTTTGGATTAAGGATTCCAAACTTCAATCTTGGATCTCTTGATTAAAGACTCTAAGCTCTATGTCCCAAGCTGCAATCGTGGATCTGTTGCTTAAAGATTCGAAGCTTCAGCCGTGGATCTTTGGATTAAAGATTCCAAACTTCAATCGTGGATCTTTGGATTAACAATTCCAAACTCCAATCGTGGATCTTTGGATTAACGATTCCAAACTTCAATCGTAGATCTCCTGATTAAAGACTCTAAGTTACAATCTTGAAAAAAGCATCAATCGTGAATCTCTTTATTAAAGATTCTAAGATGCAATAGTGGATCTCTTTATTAAAGACTCTAATCTACGATCGTGGAAAAAGCTTCAATAGTGTATCTCTTGATTGAAGTTTCCAAGCTATAATCGCGAATGGTTGATTCGCTGCTGCAATCATGGATTGGATTTACCTCTGGATTGAAGATTTTAAGCTGTAATCGTTGATCTCTTAATTAAACATTCTAAGCTGCAATCGGGAAGAAATGTCGAAACTAGAAGTTTTTTTTTTCTTGGACCAGCACTCAGGGAATGACTCCTACTTATTATTGATAACAAATTAAAATTAATTTCTAACTAATATTAAACATAAATATATCAGTCAATGTGTCTCATCCAAATACTATCTATATTTAAAACCTCTTATTTTTCCCCAATTTCTTTTATTACTAATATGACAGCTAATTCCCTGCCATTGCTTTAATGCCTTTCAATTAATAGGGATTTCTTCTTAATACATTATTTAACAATTCATATTCAATGAAAGCCTATTTATTACAGACATACATCATACATATGACAAGCAGTTTTTTCGTATTTGTGCATCTAATAAATGAAGTTTTATTATCTTTTTGTGAAGAACAACAAATAGTCATTAAACTATTTTTTTACAATAGCAAAAGAATATGCAAATGTTGCAAACACTTCTTATTCACAACTATTAAAACTTTTCGCAACAGTAGACATTTTTTCTCAGAGTTTCTTTTTAATAGCACTTTAATTTTGCAGTAAAATAATGGAAATATAGCACATAACTTTATTTTTATTTAAGTATGGTCATTAAAAGAAAATATTGTTTTTTTATAGATAAAAAAAATAAAAAAAAAATATTGGAAATGTTTAAGAATGTATAAGAATATAAGCAACTAATAGATAGTAAAACTTTTACTAATGGAGTTTTTAAATTTGTGTTTGTATTTTAGATTTCTGTAATAACAAAACTATTACAGAACTTCTGCAAGTTTGTATTAAATGGAACACCCAATAAGTATAATATTTAAGTTTGTTCCTTTAGTAGGCTAGAGCTAAAGTCGATTTGGTGTAACTCTATAAAAAAGCAAGACTCGGGTACAAATGAGAAATTATAAAGCTACTACAGTTGCGCCGGGCCTTAGATACAAGCCTTTTTTTAACCTCTAGGTACTCTAGTCTCAATTTTCATTGACAATTCTCCTTAAATTTGGACAAATTGATTTAGTAAGATCTACGATTGAAGCTTAAAACCTTAAAACAGGACATCCAGGATAGAAACTAAAAACCTTGAAACAACAGAGTCACTGTTCAAACTTAAAATCTTTAAACAATACTATGAGTGTAACTTAAACTCTTGAAAAAAAAGTGGAAACAAAAATTCTACAATTATAACTTAATAACCTAAAGCAGGAGATCCACGATTGCAGCTTAACATCTTGAAACTAGAGGCCTACGAATGAAACAGCGTAGAATCTTTATTTAACAGATCCACGACTGATCCAAGCTGCTTTTGACGATTGAAGCTTTTTCCACGATTGTAGCTTAGAGTCGTCTGTAATTAAGAGATCAACGATTGAAGTTTGGAAACTTTAATCAAGAGATACACGATTGCAGCTTAGAATCTTTAGGAGATCCACGATTACAGCGTAGAATCTTGAAACAAAATATCCACCATTCAAGCTTAGAATCTTTAATCAAGAGAACCACGTTTGAAGTTTGGAATCTTAAAACAAGCGTTGGATCTTTGATCAATAGATCCACGATTGCAGCTTAGAATCTTTACGACATCCACGATTATAGCTTAGAATTTTTAATCAAGAGATCCACGAAACAAAAGATCCACTCCAAGCATAAAATCTTCAAACAAGAAATTCAAATGCAGCTTAAAATTAAAACAATAGCTCTACGGCTGTAGTACAAAAATCATGTATCAAGGGACTGCAGCTTAAAATATAGTAATACTCTACTACCATCTTCCTTTTTCAAATTAATGACAAATATAAACCTTGAACTTTTGACATTAAATACCATTCTAGCTGAAAAGCAAACGAAAAAGAAGTAGGAAATTGAAATTTTATTCTGTAAATAGTGAAACTTAAATTGTACGATAAAAACCTACTAAAGCAGTAAAAGAGTTTTAATAGTTAAAGAATGTCTATACGAGTATATTTATACTGTTAAATAAAATACATTACTTTCAGTAGTAATAAAACTTTGGTTTTACCTGTTTTTTTCCTAGCTCTGTTGTAATTGTTCGTGCGTAAGGCCATATTTTTTTTTAAGGAATTTATATTGTCACTGGCATAAAATGCCAAAGTAATTAAGATAATAATAAGTTTCATGTAAAACATGCATTTAAACTGAGATTATGAAGGTAATTTATGAGCATAACATTTAAAGTGTAATTACAAACAAGATTTTTTTTTTAGAATAAATATGTCTTTTTAGTTATAATTTTTTAATTAAAAATAGCTTTAATTAGTGCAGAAACTTGAAAGATTACTAATATTGTTTACTGAAAAAAAAAAACAATTTTCAAAGAATTTTCAAACTGCTGCTCCAAATAAAACTATTTTGTTAAAAGAAATTTCATTAAAAATTTTTCAAGTCAGTTTATATCTCAAAATTCCAATCTTTATAAATATTATTCTATTTCAAAGAAATCATTTTTTATTAAAAAACTTTTTAAAATACCTTTTAATCTTCATTTAACATGTAAAAGTCACCTCTAACATTTAGATATTCCAGCCATACTCATATTCTCTACCTTGTCTTCGTTTGTTGTTATTTACAAGTATTTTGTTTTAAAGTCGTGTTGCATGCAGCACGCAATAACTGCTGCAATCTTACATTTTAACATTTTTGCTAAAATCTTTAGTCTTATTTATGGAGCATGTATAAATTATGAACATGTATTACAGTATACTAACACACAGAGTTACTTAAAAGTTAATATTTGGCTGTAAGCTAATAATATGGTTGTCAAAACTGTTGCCCCAAGTAATTATTAATGTCATGCAGGAATATTTTGTATTTGGTAAATACTAAACCTCTGCATGAATGTATTCGCTGTTAAGTAGTACACATGAACTTTCAAAATATGTGCGCTTACTCGAAGTATATTTAAAAATAATGTTCATATTTTTGAGTACATTAAAAATACCGAATATGTATATGCTGTTACTCGGCTTTATGTTTACGAGTTAAGTACAGGTTTATTTTACGCTCGCACTCTCACCATACATGAAGAGAACATATCGAGTATCAAGCGACAACAAAACTTCACGTGGTGCTTGCAGTACTACGTTAAGTTTGGCAAATAAAATTTTAATTTAATAATTTGTTAAAGTGTTCACGTTCTCTTCTCTAAGAAATGGAAGTAAATGAGGTAAGTTTAAAATATATTTTGTTATTTCTTAAACTATTTTTAAATCTGATATTAAATCTTTATTATTTTTTATTTGCATGAAGAGAACATGATTTTTAAGGTACTTCTTTTTTATTGTTCATATTGCATAAGTTCTTTTTTTGGTACTCTATTAACTTCGGCTACTTACTTATTCGTATTCAATAAGCAAACATTCTCTTCACTTCCCTACTTGTTCTCTGAGTAAAAGTACAAATATATATTACATTCGACAGCGAGTTTCACACATGAAGAAAAAACTTACTCGTTGCAGCTCTCTAGTAAATACTAGAATTATGTATCTTTAATAATATAGGCAACTGTAAAAGCTACAATCAACTTTATGGAAAATATTAGCAGAAATTCAGAAAACTAAAGATCTCATTAATAGAGAGATTTTAGTTTAGAATCTTTAATCAAGATATCAGTGATTGCGGTTAAAAATCTCAAGTCAAGAGATCCATGATTGCAGTTCAGAATCTTTTATCAAGAGATACGCGTTTGCAGTTTAGAATTTTTTATGGAGAGATTCAAGATTGCATTTTAGAAACTTTAATCAAGAGATCCACAAATGTATTCTAGAATATTTAATCAAAATGTCCACCATTGTTGTTCAGAATCTTTAATCCAGAGATTCATGATTACAGTTTGGAATCTTTCATCAAGTGATCCGAGATTACCGTTTGGAATCTTTAATCAAGAGTTTCAGGCTTGCAGTTAAAAATCTTTGATTCAGAGATCCACGATTGCTGCTTAGAATCTATAATTGATAGATCCAAGATTGCAGTTTAGAGTATTTAATCATAAGATTCACGTTTATCGCTAAGAACCTTTAATTCAGAGATCTACGGTTGCATCTTAGAATCTGTAATCAAAATCAGGCTTGCAGTTTTGAATCTCTAATCAAAAGCTCTACAAATTTTAGAATCTCTAATCAAAAGATCCTCGAATGCAGTTTAGAATCTTTAATCTAAATATCCACGATTGCTGTTTATAATCTTTAATCAAGAGGTCCCTGTTTGTAGTTTGGAATCTTTAATCAAAAGTTTCTAGATTGCAGTTAAGAATCTTAGATTCGGAGATTCACGATTGCAGCTTAGAACTTTTAATCAAAAGATCCAAGATGGGAGTTTAGAATCTTTAATCGCGAAATCCATATTGCAGTTTGGTGTCTATAATCAATAGATTCACGCTTGCAGTTTAGAATATTTAATGAAGAGATTCAAGATTGCAGTTAAGAATGTTTGATTCGGAGATTATGATTGCGACTTAGAATCTTCCATCAAAAGATCCACGATTGCTGTTCTGAATGTTGCGGTTTAAAATATTTAGTCATTAGATTCACGTTTGCTGTTTATACCAAAGCAAATTCAACACAACTTTTTGTTTCAGTGTGAGAAAAAATCTTTCTACAATAAAATACACCTGCTTGAGTACCATTTCATTCAACACTGCAAATTTTTTTTTAGTGTATTTCGGTGCGTTTTTTAATTTTTTTCCAAAATGTGATGAAATCATTATTTTTACTAATTTTTAATTGCAGTTTTTTAATAATTCATAACTCATGAAATCTATACGATGAAAACATGTATGATAAATGAAATCAATTTATTCTAAAATCTTTTTAAACATGTAAATAAAAATTCTTGTATAACCTGATGGTTTGGTCTACTGAACTGTAGACGAACAACCAGGGTTAGAGTACCAGTGAAATCCTAACAAATTTTACTGGAAAAAATCAAATAGAAAACAAAAATATATAAAAAAAGTACCAAATATGTACAGAAATTAGCTTTTTTACCAATTAGTACTTTAGTTCCGAATATCATATTGTGAGTAATTTATCTTTATTAGCTCATTTACTTTTACTATTATTACTTTTACTAATAATCGTTGATAGAAAGTTTTTTATAGAATTTATGATATTAAAAAATTTCAAATTGATTCAATAAATATTTGAAACAAAAACGAAATTCCTATTTTGGTTTTTTTATTTTTTTGTAAATGGTGCGCTTTTTTCTTTTTTGGTGCGTTTTGAAATTTCAAAGTTGACAACGCTGTTTACAATCTTTAATCAAGATATCTACGATTGCAGTGATGAATATTTAATCACAACATCCAAACTTGGAGTTTAGAATCTTTAATCAAGACATTCAAGATTGCTGTTAAAATATGTAATCAAAGCAGTGTTGCCATTTTAGCACTTTTTTTTTTATTCATTAACAAATTTAATTATTACAAAAAAAAAAAAAAAATGATTTGCTCAGGGTCCATAGGGACATTTTTGAGGCCAGTTGGCAAATAGTTTAAAAGCTTATCAAATTATTAAATTTATAAGTATTTGCAAAATATATACATAGTTAGAATTAAATTAAAAAAGGAATATTGTTACAATAGAAGCATATCCAGGTTGTCAAATAAGTATTCTTTAACATTTTTCTTAAAAATTTAAATTCTTTGAATGTTTTTTATAGTTTGTGGTAGCCTATTATATTCCAGACTGCCCATATGTCCGACTCTTTGTTTAGTTTTTTCAAAACTACAGAAGCTTATATTCAAATTTCTTGCATTTCTTGTATCAAAATTATGTTGATTTCTTAAAAATAGGATAGTATGCTGGCCAATACTATGTATAGATTTATAAACATACAGCAAGAGTTGCATTTTGTGTATGCCATATACAGGAAGAATTTTTGGTGATATATCTTTATATAATGGTAAAGTAGAAAAAGTCATTGGATGATTGAAAATAGTTTTTAAAGCTTTATTTTGAGATCTTTGAAGTGACTTAAGCTCTTTGCTTTTATTCCATGCATACACAATAGCTAAGTAGTTTAAGTGGCTCTGAATTAAGGCTTGATAAAGTAACAATTTAGTTTTAGTGTTAAATTTATTTTTAAATTTATAAATCAAACCAGTAGCTGAGGCAATTTTTGATTTTAAAGACTTTATATGTAAGTCCCACGACAAATTGCTTTGCAGGTGTACACCAAGATACTTTATCGAAGAAACTTCGCTCACAAGTTTACCATCCACAAGTACACTAAAATTTTGTCCATGAACCATATATGCCCTAAATCTTAAGACTTTCGTATTCTCAGCATTTAAGCATAACTTTTTTATTCTTGCATACTCCATTATCATTGCTGCATTATATTCCATCTGAATTTTCAGAGCAGTTTCATGTTTATATGGATAAAACACACTTATGTCATCTGCAAACATAATCAGTTTTCCAAAAAGCTTTAAATTTGTTAAATCATTGAGGTAAATACTAAAAAGTAATGGGCCCAATACACTCCCTTGCCCCATACTCAACCGCACCTACTGAACTTTTGAAATTATTTACTTCTTTCTGTTATATAAATAACTTTTTAATAGGGTAAGCGCTTGATCATCCACTCCATAATCTATAAGCTTCTCAATCAGAATTTTATGATCTACTAGATCAAACGCCTTTGACAAATCATAAAAAATTCCCGTCACACCGCTTTCAGTGCTAGATTTAGCATTTTATTTCTCGAAAATGCATTGAAATTTTTAAAAATTATGCTAAATGCTTTTTAGCATAATTTGCTTGATAAAAAAAAAAATTTTAAATGAACACGGAAATTTTTGAATTAATATATGAAAGGTAATCTATTAAAACAAGTCAACAATTGTTATGAACACAATTAGAATAAACTATAATTTATATTTGTAACATTTGAAATAAATATTGTATTGGTACATTGAAAAAATTTAGCACTTAGTTTTTCAAGTTTTAGCATATTTTGAAATTCATTTTCTGGCAACACTGAATCAAAGCTGCCCTCTACTGACCTCTGTACGTATGATTGTTAATATAACTGGCTATTTACACATATATTTATAACTCATACGCCTCAAATTTTTAATATATAAATAAATATATGGAATATAATAATTTATACCTCCTATCAAGGATTAGTAGGAATTCCTCAACCTTTTTATGATGCAATTCAATTATTTACTAAGGAACAAACTTAACCTTTATTATCCAATTATATACATTACTATTATACTACATATTTATGTTTATGTATTTTTCCCTTAAACATTTAAACAAATTAAACATCTTAAAGCTCATTGCACCCATCAATTATTAAAAGGACATTTTCTTAATCAACAATAAATTTCGTTTTACAATTTCTTATTACGAGTACAAAATTTTAATCCGCAGCAAAGATAATATTTGAAATTATTAATGTTTAAGCCATAAAAATAAATTTGGCATTTATCATCAGTTTAATGTGATGAACCTTTTTTTTTTTTTTTTTTTTGAATATAAAAGTAATTTTTTTATTTGTTCCACAATTCAGTTTGTGGTGAGCAATCTTTGATAATACAAATATAATCATAAAAAAGAATTTCCAACAAGTTGTAAAGTTTGTTATATTTTGGGTTATTTCTTTTATATTTTGTATTCAATTTAGGTATATAATCATCAGTGATTTAAACGTGCATAGTGGGTAACACAAAACGTTACAAGAAGACTGGCAAGCTGGCTTAAATGTTTAAAGTTCTTTAGGTTTTTTTTTTTAATTTTCTGTTATTTCCCAAACAATTTGTACGCAGAAATATGTATTATAGAAAACCGTAAAGGATATAATCAAAAAAAAAAAAAAAAAAAAGAAAAAGGTTAAAATGTTGCTTAATCTAAAGGAATAACTGCTGCTTTTGGAGTTTTTAAAGGTTAAGGGCAATATGCTAGATAAATGGGTTTGAGTTTTTAGTTTTCTTTAGTTGGTATTACACAGAGACAGAAAACTTACGTCTTCAATAATACAAAGTTTTAAGGAGCCACGTAATTGTTAAAACATTTTGTTGGTATGTTTGGTAGGTTTCACAGCTAAAGCAGCTTTAAAACTGTTTTGCTGTAAAACAAAAATCTCCAGACATTTTTATAAAAACAAGTAACAAATTTGAATATTTATGTTTAGTTTAAATATTTTACTGCAGTGTTGAGAAATCCATTGAGTCAGAAGTAATAATTACATTACATCTACAACGATCAATAAAAACCATAAATTCTTTCCATTGTCCTTACTGCTAAGAACAAAACGATGATGGAAAGCCAGCACAGCAAAGCTTCTAATGTGTCAAATCTCTGGGGGAAAGTTTTTTGCTTATTTCGTTTTTCACACAAAAATTTTGTTTAATTTTATGAAATTCTCACCTTTCAATACTTTGTCCTTTTTTGTATGTTTATTTAAAACATATGAAAGGTGACACGTTTGTTTTACTGTTCCTCCATAAAAAAAGAGTAGACTGTATAACAAAATACATTTGTGGCAGTAGCATATTCTGCACTTTTTTTGGTTCATACTTTGTTTGTTTGCAAGTTTGCGCTTATTTTTTTTACGGTTTTTTAAACATCTTTGTCATTAACATGATAATGTCCTTGTTGCACGACTAAAGACTTGTTTGGTTGTACAATATTGTTTTTTATTATTAGCGAACTATACTGCTGCATATAAAAACGGATGGTTATATGGCGGCAAGCTGAGAAGCTCTTTCGAAAAATTTTAACTTGACGATAAAATGTCTAGAGGTCATTTTCCTTTTCATTGGCATCAAATCTTTCTTTAGAAACTTTTGCTTAAGTTCAAAGTTCGAAATACAATCGCTGGCGCTATTAATCTGATTAAATGTTGAATGTGTTCAAAGAAGTTCTGAGAAAGAAATTTACATTACTTAGGAATAATGTGGCATTCATAAGCTTATAAGTTTACGAGTATATACATACATATATGAAAGTAATTACTCAGGATCTCTTAACACTAAATAAGTTGTACTGTACGATTGCAAAGAGCCAATATAATTTAGTTAGTAGTATTTAATGCATTAAGTGGTTGTCTTTTCGTCAATGTCGTGACAATAATTTACAATTTGCCCGGCATAATTGACTTCACTTCAAAGTTTGCCAAGTTTGCCACAATCGTATTGAACTATAAGCAAACCATTTGTATTGACAACAACTTTTGTTGATCCTTACAATTAATGAGAAACTAAGAATTGGAGTGGCATTAAATTAATAACTAGGTACCTAAGTATATTTTTGAAATGAAATATAGACAGTTAAATTGTTAGGTAGTGAGTCAACGTAATTACTTAAATAAGGCCAGAGTTAGTGAGCCCGGGCAGCTGCTTTGTAACATTGCAAAGTGTCAGCATAAATTTTGGAATTAAGAGCTCCAAAATTACGGCATAGAATCTTGCATGCAGAGATCCACGAATATCTTTAATCAAGAAATCCAGATGGCAGCTTTTAATCAAGAGATCTAAGAATTTTTGCTGAAGAAATCCACGATGGCAGTTTAGAATCTTTAATCAAGAGTACCATTATTGCAGCATAGAACCTTTAACCAGGAGATCCATGATTGTAGCATAGAACCTTCAACCGCAAGATCCACGATTGCAGATTAAAATCTTTAATCAAGATATTGCGGTTTAGACTCCTTCATCAAGAGATCCACGATGGCAGCGTTGAATCTTTAACCAAGAGATCCACGATTACAGCTTAGAATCTTGCATCAAGGGATCCGCAATGACAGCTCAAAATCTTTAATCAAAAAATCTGCGATGGCAGTTTAGTTCCTTTAATCAAGAGATCCACCAAGGCAGCTTAGAATCTTTAATCAAAAAATTCACGATTGCACCAAGAGATCCACGATGGCAGCTTAAAATCTTGTAACAAACGATTGCACCTTGGATTCTTGTAACAAGAGATCTATGATTGCAGCTTAAAATATTGGATGTAGCGAGAGACCGCTATATCATATAAGGTTTTCTTAGCAATTGTTTAAGAATATCGTTTTACATAGATTAAGATGACATCCTGGATGTCATTACAATAGCCGCGGGAATAATCTGATCAAAAACATCATAGTCTTCTCTTGTATAAAATCTATATGTTAAATCTCCTTTGAAACAACAAGTCCTTGTAGCATTTTATGGTTTCAGAGATCGCTGCTTAATGCAACGTTTTGTGAGCGCTCGTGGTTAGTAAATGTATTACATGACATTAGTATCGACGCATACGGTTGCGATACAAAGTGCATTTTGTTGGCTGGCCAATAAATATTAATATTATAGAATGTGATACAAACCAGCAGTTGTTATTCCGAAATGGCTAGCAAACGTAGTAAAGTAAGACGAATAACTGCCTAAAGGTAGCTCTTAATTACACTTAGATACTGTAGACAAGTAATCTCAAGCAAAAATCATGTAATGTGAATGTGCAATTGGGTTTGCTACTTTGGTATTTGTTACATGCAAGAAAGTGTTAAGAGATTTGTATATTGGATTCCAATATTCTTCAACTAGCTTCAATAATATTAGATTTATTTATTATGCGAAAGACATCCACACATTTAAAAAAAATCTGTACGTAAAATTAACTGAAATTGTAATATAAAACAAATGAATATTCAGTTAAAAACCGGTCATTTAATTTTAAATGTCAAAAATTCAACTCCGAATTCCGTAAAATCAAGAGAATTTTCAGTTATTTTACGTATTTTAGTTATTAACTAAAATAAAATAACTGAAAATAACTTGAAATTATTTTCTAAGGGTCGGTCTATACATAGTCATAGCTTCCGTATATTATCTGCATATACATATCTTATATTAAAATTCACATTGACTGTTTGAGAATTATAACATTTAAAATTAAATGAACTTTTTGTTAAAATGAAATCGGTTTTTAAGTAAATTTTCAGTTATTTTAAATTACAGTTTCATTTAATTTTACATACAAAATACTTTAACGTAAACAACTGTCAATATCAAATGCAACTGAAAATCCATATTAATGTGCACTTAGTATTTTGAATAAATGTTAGATTCAGTTAAAAATAAATTTTCTTAGAATTTTAAATGTTTATTTAGTTAAATACAACTGCACGGAATACTTCCTGAATAAAATACATTCCGTTACTGTAATAATATTGTGAGTGCAGATTTTTTTTATTTTAAATGTAGACACCACTTCCTAATGTTATCGATGTATATTCAATGCAGGGTAGTTGAAGAGGAGGGTGACTGTATAAATCTAAAGATTCATGTTTCCTTTACAGCTACTAAAAACTACTCTCAATGTGCTGATATACATCCATTTTCCTTTACACTGTAGTGCTGGCAAAGTATTGAGTAATGGGTACCGAGGATCGAGTATTTATAAAGCTGTCTATTATTTCTTAAGTTGTTGTTAACGTTGAATTAAAAGTTAGCTTTATATTTATTTTTGATTTAATAATAAAAGACATACAAAACCAATAATAGTTAAAGATCTATATTTATTTTTTGAAGAAACTATGTACTTCAATTTGCAGATAAAAACAATGCGTTACAATTTCAAAAAATCTGTGAAAAGTATCGAGTAGTATTGAGTACCCAAATGAAAAGTATTGAATATTATTGAGTAATGGAAAGTAGTAGAATTTGCCAGCACTATTACACTGATCTTCTTTGTTACTGATATGCTTATATAAATCTATAATTTCATTATTATGTTCTTTAAGCTCTTGCGAGTTGCAATATATCCAGGATTCGTTTATAACAACATAGAGAATTTGTCCATAAAAAATATAGCAGATTTACGACGTTACAATCCTTTGTTGAATTACTCCCGGTGTGTTGTTAATAAATAAATGATTTTCTTAAAATACAAACCCCTGTCTTTACCAGGGCATAATTTCATAAGTTCAATGTTTACTTAGATCGCAGAAGTGTATTTCATTTATTTTCAAAAATGATAGTAATAAAGTGAGTGCTTTCATTATTAATGAATATTTAATAAAAAGTAAAACGATGACCAAACGACGCTCTACCGGTTTTCGATAATCTTTGAAAAAGCTCCCTTCAAACTGTAACGACATGGTAGTTCTGAAATCAGTTTTCACACTATTGCCAAAATATTCCTGTGAGAACTTTCTCGCATCGTGCGGCTAATTTGCACAAACAATTGACTTCAAGGGTGCTGATCTGCAGAACGTTGTAAATATCCAAAAGAAAATGCTACTCTGAAAATATGCAACTGGTTGAAAAGTCATAATCTATTTGCAGCAATTAAATTTAGATGAACATGATTCTGAATCTCTCAGTTTCAATAACCCTGAAAAGTGTGCCTAAATTATGAGTTTCCAAACTTTCGCAAACGGTAAGGAACCAAAAAGCTTGTTTATGAACTTTATATACCATTTTGTGTATTTCACCTCTACATTCGTTTCTATATTTATTAGTGTGTTCTTTTCAGTTCTACCACCTTTCTGCATTTGATATTTCCTGCTTAATAAAAAAAAAATGTTCGCATTTCAATACACTTATTTTTTATGATAAATTGTAATTTATGGTGCTGTTACATTAGTGGCATTTCATTTCCATCGTTTGTTGGCTGCTGTTTATTTTTTTATTATCTTTATATGTTGAGTTTTATTAAAATAGCTTAATATGTGTATAAATGTTTAACTTACCCCTCTTTTTTTTGAAGGAAAAAAACGGGGTTTTAAGGATGTTATTTTATGTATGTTCCCTTGAAAATTAAAAGAAATTTTTATGAGGGTCGCTGACTAATGATTATTGACATTATGATTACAAAATTCAAGGTGAACAACTTTCGCTAAAGAGAATTTATATTTATTGCAATTGCAAGATACATTTTGATTTCGTACACACCGAGAAAAACTATAGTTGTACATGTTTACGACAACAATGTCAACATTTTTACAATTTTTTTAATTCGGCTTGACGTCTCTTTTATTAAAACTATAAAAATTCTTGTTCGTTTTTTAAGATTTCGACAAACTTTGTTGATCATCTTCACATAATCGGACCTAAAATCAAATGACAAACCACTTTCATAAAAAACAGCACTTGCTGCCCATTGTGCAATAACTGGACATTTACCAAACTTTGATAATGTAAGAGTAATTGCGGAAGAGAATAATACTAGTAAACGATATGTGCAAAAGATGTTACATATAATTACAGTGGGTGGCCAAATTATTAGTTACACTTATTAATTAAGATTCAATCGCTTTTAATACGTATATACATTTATTTCTTGTACCAGATGTTTTCGTATTTTCTATTCTGGTAATACTGTTAAATATTTTGTGCAGTGTCAACAATGATTGGTGACATTAGGAGGGCAGTTGTAGATCATTATCTGTCATTCTGCTCTGAAGTGTGATATATGCAATTTTGATTAAATTGATTAAAGTCTGGCATCACGATGAAGAACTAAAAGAAAATGTTCAAAAATGCATTCAGAGCATGTCAAAAAGAGTGTAAGCTGTAATTGATGTCAATGAAGGTTCTACGAAATATTAAGATTTTTTTTCAAAAAATTTTGTAATATTTCTTTTGCTCAAATATATATTAAAAAAAAAAGAATTTATTTTTAATTGAATTAGAAACACTTAATTTACCTAAAAGAACAAATAAGACGATAAATTTCCACTATTTTAAAATGTTATACTTCAAACTAAACAATTTTGCATGTGTAACTAATAATTTGGCCACCCACTGTAATACTCCAATAGATAAGAGAATAAACTACAAAACAGACACTGATAATTGCGCTCACATACTATATATAGACATACAATAAACAAATACAAAAATAGTAATAAACAAAAAAGCTAACAGTCAGTGAAAGACTCTTAAGAAATTAACATCGGACAACACTGTATTAAACATTAAGTAAATTGTTTGTTAATATAATACAATAAACAAATACAAAAATAATAATAAACAAAAAAGCTAACAGTCAGTGAAAGACTCTTAAGACATTAACATCGGACAGCACTGTATTAAACATTAAGTAAATTGTTTGTTAATATAATACAATAAACAAATACAAAAATAATAATAAACAAAAAAGCTAACAGTCAGTGAAAGACTCTAAAGACATTAACATCGGACAACACCGTATTAAACATTAAGTAAATTGTTTGTTAATATAATTTTAAGAAAATTGCTACAATTATATTACAATTATGTTTTTTAGATTATATTTCTTCCCTGAAGATGATCGACAAAGTTGGTCGAAATATTGGAAACAAATAAAATATAATAAAAAAGACCTCAAGCCGAATTAATAAAATAAAAAGGTTTTTCAACAATATTATTATTACGGTAATTATTTTTAGGATTGCGGTAATCATAATATGGTTAAGTTACGATTCAGATGATTACTATAATTATATATAAGATTGTAGTAACTAAGTCTATTTCTGTTGCAATCATGTTTATAATAAATCCATTTACTATAATTTGTTGCGTTTGTTTATGATAGATCACAACATAATATGGTATAATCTTTCATCATAAAACTGATCACCACAAACATTACATAATTGCTATAATCATATATATGATTGCTGGTAACTTCATCGTATCATGGTTGCAGAAATCATATAAATAATTACAGTGACCATTATATTTTAAAAAAAAATAATGTTTAAAAATGTTGAAATAGTTGTGCTAAAAATGTACAACTATCTTTTTTTTGTCGGCATGTAGTATAACATAAAGTTAATACAAATTATTAATTAATTACAGAAAACCTTATTTAAATATCATTAAACTTACTTATTAGTTAATTAAACCAACCTCGTATTTTTAAATATCTCTCCTATTACACTATATTAGATCACTGCTTTAATCAAGAGCTTTATGTTTTATGAATTTCCTTTGATATACATATGTACATTAGGGTGGCCCCAAAATAAAGTTGCGGATTTTTTAACTTATAAAATTTACGTTATTTTAATAACTATTACATTAACAAATTGAGTTAACAAATATTGTCAGATAGGTAAGAATTAAGGTTTAAAAAAAATTAATAAAAATTTAAGTAGGTAGAATTTTAAAAAACGGGAAAACCCATTTGGGTTAAATTGCATGATGTTTATAATCAAGAAATTTCAACTATTTATTTAAGTAAATTCTATGAAAAAATAAAAAAACACTAAAATTTTGTCCGAAATTTTTAAAATTTTTAAATTAAAAAAAAATTGTTTTTTAATTTTTGATAACACATTGAATGCGCTTTTCAAATACCTTTCATATGATACCAAATTTACATATAGTTCCTTTGGAAGAAACATGAAAAAAACTCAAAAAACCTCTAAAAAGGACATTTTTATCCTTTGATCCAGCTTACCAAATATTGACCCGAGGACAAAAAAATCGAGAAACGTAGTCTTAAAATGAATCAAATTTTCATATTAGTCGGGAACATCGATACCTTATTTTGTCTCCATACAAACGGGGCCACCCTAATGTACATATGTGCGCTTCAGTTATAAACAAGCTTGTCAACAATATAATCTCTTTGATGGACAAAAGGTAAATAACAGAAATGATTAAAACTTGGATGTTGGATTACAACATGATTGTGTTTTAGTAACTGATGCATAAAATGTTTGATATGCAAGATATGTGAGAGAAAAGTAGGATAGAAATTCATCATTTTATTGACCTGCTTTAAATGTTGTATTGTTTAAATTATTATGGCGGTAAGAAACACAACTAACATTGTCAAGTTGTGCCTTGCTCTTTGCAAGTAAAATGTTATGACAAATGTAAACAATCACAAACATAACTCAAGTAAATTTTAGCCGTTTTTACAATACCTATGTTTAATATTATATACAAGAACGATAAAATAATACCAGCTTTTCATAGTTTATCACTGCAAAGCAAAATGACATGACTGACACTTGTTGTAAAAAATCGTCTCATGTCATTTGCAATGTTTACAATATAAATGCTATAAGACATTTAGAAACATGCAGCTGGCCAAGAGTACCTAGCATTAAAATACTTGAAATCAATACAGTGTTCATATAAAATCCGGCCTCATAAATGATTTAATATTTATTCAACCAAAAAAAAAAAAAAATTAATACTTTTGAAACACAAATAGATACTCATTAATGTTATTGAGTGTATAACTCATAAATCCGTGAGTTTTTCAAATTTTGACATTTTTACGGTATAAATTATTGCTCAGCATGTATTGGTCATTGTTAACTATGATCTTTTCCCATCTTTCTTTTTTTTTAAATTAACCAATTTTAAATAGGACTGGGAAGGGCTATGTCCGCTTCAATAAATCCAATTATTTTACATGCTTATGCATTAAAATCTCTTTCCAGATCATATACAAAATATATATAGTGCTTAATAAAATTGTTTTTAAATAAAAAAAAATATGGGTACTTTTTCGGAAAAAACGTAAAAAATATTGACCTTTTCACCAACTAATTTTTGATACGTGTAACAAGCAAGTTTTTTAAATTTCTTTAGAATTTTATCACAAATATAGCTTGAAAATAATCGTTTTGAACAATATGATTGCAACGTGAAATACAAGCCAGAACATTGACTTGATTGGGAAAGACACAACGTGAAAGTATATGCTTAATGATATTAACCCTTAAGCGAACACCAGGGCCTGTCCAGGCATTTTGAAAATTTTTATAGTTTTTTACTTAGATAACTTAAGCGGAACCCCTTAACTTTTTATGAATTCCTCAATAAAGGTGTTTTGTACAAAAAAATTAAAAAACAATTTAAAATTTTTTATCTCTAGGCCTGTTAATTACTCTCAACATGTTTGTAACACCAGAGCCCAGTCAGCCCCTCTTATGTAGAAAATGCAGCAAATAAAATCAAAACAAAAGAGAAAGATAAAAAGCAGAAGCAATGTGCTTGAACGTTTCAGAAATTAGTTTTTTTTTATTGTTGTGTTGGCAGTTAACAAGTGTTAATAGTGTTACAATGAGTACTAAATTAGACAAAATCTTTGAAACAGTTTCAAAATCTCACCCTAATTATGATAGATTGGCAGAGGCAATTGCCAATGATATAGAAAACGAAATTCAGAATGAGGTTGATGGAAATGAAGACAATGCTTCTGATATTGGAAACGAGTTAGAAATTGATAATGAAATTGAAGATTTTTAATTTAAAGTCATACAAATTATAAAAAGTTCCAGCTAGGCCCTGGGGTTCGCTTATGTGAACACAATTTGGTGTTTGCTTAAGGGTTAACCTTATTTTAAATGTTTTTAAAGATTATTCGTTGTGATATATTTACAAATTATATTTGTAAAATTTTATGAATTTAGAAAACTTATTTGACCCTTCGTTGTCTTAGATATGGCGGGACAACGAAAAAAAATCTAGCAAAATTAAAAGAAATAATAATAAACTTGTATCTCTATTGAACTGGAAGTAAAAATATAAATTTAAGCATATTTTTTTGCAGACCTTCTCAAGCCCTATTTATATTTTAAATTTCAGCTTCTTTGGCTCAGAAATAGATTTTTTTGGGTGACGATTTTTTTTAAACGTTCAACCCAAGGTGACGAACTCGAAAACACCTCAGCTCCAAGCGTGTGAAATTCCGTTACGAGCTCTGTAATAGCTGCCGAGATAGCGAATTATTTCCAAAATAAAATCTTTCTAAACCACTGTGCAACATCAAGTGATAACTTAGGGTATGGTCACACATGGCAAATATTTGACTAAAATCACGTAACCACTAAATAAAATATATTTCAACTCGTTTATTTAGGACAGGACACAACAAATATTTCGTAGTATTTTATTTGATATTGTTTGATCTTGCAAAACTCTTGTAAGAGTAAACAACGTCAATCAAACATGTGTTAAAATAAGTGGTTACGCACATACCTTTAGAATAACTCAAAGTTTGTAATTAT
Organism: Bellardia pandia; assembly: GCA_916048285.2. Taxonomy (NCBI): domain Eukaryota; kingdom Metazoa; phylum Arthropoda; class Insecta; order Diptera; family Calliphoridae; genus Bellardia; species Bellardia pandia. The sequence continues at coordinate 94,791,258 of OU696530.1, read as the reverse complement.
TGCATATAAAACCTTATTTTCAAGTTGTGTTTAAATATGTAATTTATTTTAAATATTAAATCCAATTATGTATAAAACTTTCTAAAACTTTATTGCATAATTTTACATACATAAATAAATTTTAATTTATTAATCGTTTGCAATTGTGCATTATGTGTTTGAAAATTATATTTATACATATCCTAATGTCTGTTCATTTTCAAAATACTTATCTGCTTAGTTTAGTTTATATGCTTTTCTAATTAAACAGATTAAAAGGTTTTTTATTTGCATTAGTTGTACAGTTAATAACAAAAGTAGAGATTGAATGATAAATATGGAGATTCAAATAGTAGTAACCCAATGAATTTTATAACGTAAATGAATTGTCAATGCCTTCACCTCGAAAGAAATTAAATGAACTTTAATAAACTTTGTTTTTAGTTTTAATAGTTATCTTTAGATCCGCCAAATAACTTTTTTTTTTTTTTGAAAATGAATATTTTCTCAAATTTCTTTTTTATTTGAAAGTACAATCCTTCCGGTTAATAATGGACAATAATTTCATTTAAATGGCTGCCTCGGCTGGTCATGTAGTAGCCTACACGATCGGTCCAATTTTTAAGCACATTATCGATTGTGTGCAGCTGTATTTCACCAATGGCTTCACGAATATTGTTCTTTAAAGCGTCAATTGTCTCTGGCTTGTCGGCGTAACACTTATCTTTGAAGGCACCCCACAAATAATAGTCCAACGGTGTCAAATCGCAGCTCCGAGGTGCGGCTGATAATGCGATCTTCAAAAACAGGGCGCAAAACATCGAGTGTAGCTTCGGCTGGGTGGCACGTAGCGGCGTCCTGTTGAAACCAAATGTTGCCTCTTCAATTTTTGTGAACAAAAATTGGTTCAACATGGCCCGATAACGATTGCCAATGACTGTAACGACCACTCCTTACTCATTTTCAAAGAAAAATTGCCCAATTATGCCTCTGGACCAAAATCCACACCAAACAGTGACTCGTTTTGGGAGCATCGGCTTTTCAATGTATGTGTGCGGGTCTTCTGTGCACCAAATGCGATAATTTTGCTTTTTTACATACCCGCCAATATCAAAATGAGCTTCATCTGAAAAGATGATTTTTTTGGCAAAATCGGCATCTTCTGTAAGTCGATCGCAGGCCCACTTAGCGCAGCGAAAACGCATTGAATGGTCAGTTGGGTTCAACTCCTGAACCAATTGGACTTTGTATGGCGTCATACCAAGGTCTTTATGCAAAATTCGTCTCAATGATGTCTCCGAAATATTCAGTTGCTGAGAACGACGGTGAATTGATGTTGATGGCGCTTTACGCACACTTTCTGCCACAGCAGCAATATTCTTGGGTGTACGCACTGTGTTTGGCTTTTCACGCTTTGGTTTATCGATGAGGATGTCAGTTTCTTTCATATTTTTCACAAGATAACGAACATACGGAGCGGACGGTGCTTCTCTTCTTCCAAAATCCGTACGCAATTTTCGCACACATTCTGCAAAATTACCATGATTTTCAAAGTAATGTCGCAATATTTCCCAGCATTGTTCAAGCGTACACACAATCATATTCGTTCAGAAAAAGGATAAAACCAATTATCTGTCAAATCAGACATGAGCTAAGTGTTACCATTAACGAAATATGCACTAGTTGAAAAAAAACGTTAGATGGCGGACCCTTTATAAGTAAAGGATAAGAGTGCCTTATTTAGTTGTGCAAAATCTTACATATTTATAGAGAGAAATCATCTTTATTGATTGTTATTTGTTCATATTGATTTCTGTTTTATGGTGAAAAGAATAATTTTGCCGCGATACATCAAGATAGTCTGGCTTTTGTGTTTACAAATCCATCATTTATAAATCGATTTGGCTGATTTTCAATACTAAAATTTTCCATATGTTTGAGTATATATTGTTCTAATATAAAGGTTCGCAATATTTTATTATATTTTACAAATTTATGCACAAAATACTTTTAAAGACTTTCTATTGATTCATGAAACAACTTTTTGTTTTAACTTCCTTTATTTCAAGGACTTTGTGCAGTTGCTGTGAACGTTTATTTAAGAAAACTTAAAATTGTTCATGCACTTGCAAATATTTCCCTCAGAGATAAATTCTGCTTAAACAAAATAAGCTAAAAATTTAATTAAAATATTATACTAAACATGCTAATTATCAAAACTATCATAATCATCAGCAGTATTATACTGAACTTATTTCCTTCCCTGTAACACTTGTATGCAAAAATAATTTATACATTTTATTACATATAAAACTAATTGTATTAACTAAACTCACAATAAGCAGTTTGAGAATTTTGTTTATGTTGTTGTTATGGTAGGAAAGCAAAACGAAAGGATTTCTAAAGATTTTAAAAGGATGCAAATGAGGAAAGTAAACAAGATAGTATAATGTGTGGGATTATTCAAATAATATCATTATAATAAAACACTTTAGCCAAAGAGGGAATGCATGTAAGGGGTTTATTTAATTTCAGTAATTTATTAGCAGTAATTTGTTAACTAATATTTAGTTTTTGCTTTAAATCACTAAAAGAAAGCTTTATGGGAAAAATAGGAGAAACATTGTAGTCAGATTTAAGTATAACTATAGTTTTTGTACTAGAATTGCTGTTTTTATACTAAAATCTTAAATCTAAGATCTATACTAAAACCTATTCCTAATTTATAAAGGAATGAGTAAAGCAATCATGGCTGGTTTTATACTAAAATTTAGGAAGCAATCGTGGCTCGTTTTATACTAAAATTTAGGAAGCAATCGTGGCTTGCTTTATACTAAAATTTAGAAAGAAATGGCGACTGGTTTTATACTGAAATTTAGAAAGAAATTGTTACTGGTTTTATACTACAATTTAGAAATTAGCCGTGGTTCGTTTTATACTAACATTTAGAAAGGAACGTAGCTGGTTTTATACTAAAATTTAGGAAGCAATCGTGGCTCGTTTTATACTAAAATTTAGGAAGCAATCGTGGCTCGTTTTATACTAAAATTTAGAAAGAAATGGCGACTGGTTTTATACTAAAATTTAGAAAGAAATGGCGACTGGTTTTATACTAAAATTTAGAAAGCAATCGTGGCTCATTTTATACTAAAATTTAGGAACCAATCGTGGCTCGTTTTATACTAAAATTTGGAAAGAAATGGCGACTGGTTTTATACTAAAATTTAAAAATTAATGGTGGCTTGTTTTATACTGAAATTTAGAAATTAACCGTGGCTCGTTTTATGCTAACATTTAGAAAGGAATCATAGCTGGTTTTATACTAAAATTTAGGAAGCAATCATTGCTCGTTTTATACTAAAATTTAGGAAGCAATCGTGGCTCGTTTTATACTAAAATTTAGAAAGAAATGGTGGCTAGTTTTATACTAAAATTTAGAAAGAAATGGTGGCTAGTTTTATACTAAAATTTAGAAAGAAATGGTGGCTGATTTTATACTAAAATTTAGAAAGCAAACGTGGCTGGTTTTATACTAAAATTTAGGAAGCAATCGTCGCTCGTTTTATACTAAAATTTAGAAGAAATGGCGACTGGTTTTATAATAAAATTTAGAAAGAAATGGTGGCTGGTTTTATACTAAAATTTAGAAAGAAATGGTGGCTGGTTTTATACTAAAATTTAGAAAGAAATAGTGGCTGGTTTTATACTAGAATTTAGAAAGTAATCCTGGCTCGTTTTATACTAAAATTTAGAAAGCAAACGTGGCTGGTTTTATACTTAAATTTTGAAAGGAATGGTGGCTGGTTTTATAATAAAATTTAGAAAGGAATGATGATTATTTTTATACTAAAATTTAAAAAGCAATCTAATAACAGTCTAGTCTTAATAGAATCTATTTTCAGTCTAGATCTGTCTAGTCTCATTTAAGGCTCAGTCCAGTCTAGTCTCAATCTAGTCTCAGTTTAGTCACAGGTAATTTTTTATAATTGAAAATAAGTGGCAATTTATAAATCTAAGTTTTAAGGACAAGTTATGCTCTTTCATTGCATTCATATTCACATCTATATATATAAAATACAATGTTTGTATGTCCTCTATAGACTCTAAAAGTATACAACCGATTTGTCCTAAACCGGTTTCATTTGAAAGGTTATGGCCCCAGTTAGGGTTAAGGCTACTTTTGAAGTGGGCGTGGCCCCTCCTACATAAATTGAATAATATCATATATCTTTACTATTGTAATAGCAAGAGTTTTGAAACATTGCAGTATCCCATATTTGTTAACGTGAATATGATTAGTTGTTAACGTGAATAGTCATAGGAAAAATGGGCGTGATCGTGCCAGTGGGCGTGGCAGCTCCCATACAAAGTGAATATTTAGCTCATATACAAAATTAATATTAATATTAAATATCTAGAGTTCTATATTAGCTATATAGCCTTCAAATTTTGTACGAGTCTATCAATCAATGTTTGTATGTATGTCCTTTATAGACTCCTAAACTATGCTTCTGCTCATGTGATGATCTTGGGCAAAGTTGTTGTACATGAGACCGGGAAGGTTTCTAAGTTGGTACGACCACGCCTACTCTAATGCCCAATTTTTTAATTGATTAATTGCTTCTGCATGGGTTTTTACAGATTTACTTTATACAAATTGTATGCACATCTTACTGAAGGCGAGGTAAGAATCGTAAACTATGCATTTGGTCATGTGATGATCTTCGCAAAGTTATTGTGCAGTTTCAAATTTATTTTAATTGGTAGCGTAGCAACGCGCGCAGTGTACAGCTAGTATTCATATATTCTAATAATTTTGTTTAAATAGCAATGGAAATAAAGTGAAATGTCTTACTAAAGAAAAAAAGTGCCATGTGGCAGGCTTTTGTTTCTATTACTTATACATTTTTAATCACAAACAGCGTAGGAGTCGATTTGATCGCACGTATTACTTACTTTGCCATTTAGCTATGACTATACAGACAATTCAAATCCTCCGCTTCAATTTTCTAAAATCAGCAAGGACATAAACATGATGTCCAAAAGCCTATGTAACTTGTAACAAAGTAATACAAAACTTTTATTGTACAACAATTTTAATCAATCATGCGTAATTTTGTTTCTTTTTTCCTCATTTTCATTTTAAAGTACTCATGTGTATATATTTATTTATATTTGATAAGAGAAGAAAAAGTAGATAACATAAAATAGGAAAATTAATATTACAAAGCTACAGTTGTTGGCCATTGCACCCCAATCTTACACTAAGGAATAACAAAAAAAAACTAAAATATAACATTTTCTTCTGTAAGTTTTATTAAATTTTTATTTAAACAAAAAATAATTTATGAGATGCGATATAGGGGGTAGGAAGACGTTTCATGCAAAAGTAAAAAAGACGTAACTTGTGGCAACTCATCAAAATGTTTATCTTAGCATGAGTTCCTTGATTGCAAAACTAAACAAGTTGGCCAGTTAAATCACACAAATAAAAAATATATTGTAATCCACAACAAATAGTATTAAGTTGTTTATTAGGGCGGACGCTATTATTATCAATTAAATTTTTTTAACAGCATGTGGAACGTAGTTAACAGAAATGTGGAACGTATTTATCTGACGAATTTAATTTCACACCCTTCAAAAAGTTTTATTTAAATTTGTGAGCAGTTTTGCAAGTTTTTATTTACCGTCACAATTTATTTACATTTTGATAATATTGAAAAGAAAGTTTTGTTGGGCACTAATATTGCGTTTTTAACATTTTCCATTAGGGTGATAATATTAAAGTCACAAACAAGAGGGTTTTTTCTAGGCTGTGGATATTTACGTATGTAAAGATAAGACGATTTAGTAATGTTCGTTTGTCTAGCTAATGGTTATGAAGAAAAACGCTTATTCATGCATCCGATATGATTTCTGGTAATACACATACTATTTTACATTCCGTTAATGACTTAACAATTTATTTAAAAAAACTTTCTGTTATTCCTACTTCCTTAGTCAGTCATTTAGTCCTTCCTGTGTTAAATCTACTGTTTTATTTGTTTTATTTAATTTACTTATTTATGTGCATTTATGTTAAATTATTTTGAATTTTCATACAAAATATTCTGTGTGCATGGAAGCAGAAGAGCAAGTAAGAAACGAAATAAAAAATCTGTTTTAGATTACTTTATAAATGTATTGAATGAACAGCAATTTAAATAAAGCATAAATCATGACTGTCTGTATGCGTTTGATGATAAAAATGCGTGGTAAAATTTTTTTTAGTTGGGTTTTATAACCCATATCTTAAATTAATGTTAAAGAGGTTATGTAGTGTCAGTTGTTCAACAAAGTTTATTTTAATTGTTTTGGTTATTAAAAAATATCTCCGCTAATAAAAAAAAACTAGGTAGTTTATCCGTGTTTGCGTGTAAAACGAGTAATAGTTAAAGTTAAAATTTGAAATTAATTCGGTTTTGTTGAAATGTTAATGTTTGTTTAGGAAAGTTCGATAATTAAAATCTGGAAAAAAATTTTAATGAGAAAAACAGTTATGCAACATAATAAGAACCGACCTATCAATGCAACATTATTTTTTACTAAAATTTAGAAATCAATCGTGGCTGTTTTTATACTAAACTTTAGACAAAAATTGCGACGGGTTTTATAATAATATTTAGCAAGTAATCATGGCGGTTTTTTTTTATTACAATTTAGACAGCAATCGTGGATCATTTTTACACTATAATTTAGAAAGCAATGGAAATTGTTTTCATACTATAATTAATTTATAACGCAATCGTGGTTGTTTTATACTAAAATTAAGAAAGCTGTTGTGGCTGTATTTATACTAAACTTTATAAAACAATTTAGACTGGTTTTATAATAAAATTTAGCAAGTAATAATGGATGTTTTTTTATACTAAAATTTAGAAAGCAATCGTGGCTGTTTTATACTAAAATTAAGAAAGTTGTTGTGGCTGCTTTTATACTAAAATTAAGAAAGCAATTGTGGCTGTATTTATACTAAATTTTAGACAACAATTGAGGCTGGTTTTATAATAATATTTAGCAAGTAATCATGGATGTTTTTTATACTAAAATTTAGACCGCAATCGAAATTGTTTTTATGCTAAACTTAATTTATAATTTATAACGCAATTGTGGATATTTTATACTAAAATTAAGAAAGCAATTGTGGCTGTTTTTATAGTAAAATACAAAAATAAATTTCAAATAAATTTTTATATTTAACTAGAAGTAAACCTTCGAACAAAAAAAGTTTATAAAAAATACTAAACTTTAGAAAGCAATTGAAACCGGTTTTATAATAATATTTACCAAGTAATTATGGATTTTTTTTATACTAAAATTTAGACACAAATTTTGGTTGTTTTTTACTAAATTTGAGAAAGCAATCGAAATTCTTTTTATACTAAAATTAATTTATAATTTATACTAAAATTAAGAAAGCTGTTGTGGCTGCTTTTATACCAATAATATTTGGCAAGTAATCATGGATGTTTTTTATACTAAAATTTAGACCGCAATCGAAATTCTTTTTATACTAAACTTAATTTATAATTTATAACGCAATTGTGGCTATTTTATACTAAAATTAAGAAACAATTGTGGCTGTTTTTATACCAAAATACAAAAATAAATTTCAAATAAATTTTTATATTTAACTAGAAGTAAACCTTCGAATAAAAAAAGTTTATAAAAAATACTAAACTTTAGAAAGCAATTGAGACTGGTTTTATAATAATATTTAGCAAGTAATCATGGATGTTTTTTATACTAAAATTTAGACAGAAATTTTGGTTGTTTTTTACTAAATTTGAGAAAGCAATCGAAATTCTTTTTATACTAAAATTAATTTATAATTTATACTAAAATTAAGAAAGCTGTTGTGGCTGTATTTATACTAAATTTTAGACAACAATTGAGACTGGTTTTATAATAATATTTAGCAAGTAATCATGGATTTTTTTTTTTATACTAAAATTTAGACCGCAATCGAAATTCTTTTTATACTAAACTTAATTTATAACGCAATTGTGGCTATTTTATACTAAAATTAAGAAAGCAATTGTGGCTGTTTTTATACTAAAATACAAAAATAAATTTCAAATAAATTTTTATATTTAACTAGAAGTAAACCTTCGAACAAAAAAAGTTTATAAAAAATACTAAAATTTAGAAAGCAATTGAGACTGATTTTATAATAATATTTAGCAAGTAATCATGGAGGTTTTTTATACTAAAATTTTGACAGAAATTGTGGCTGTTTTTTCTCTAATTTTTACAAAGCAATCGAAATTGTTTTTATACTATAATTAACTTATAACGCAATCATGGCTGTTTTATACTAAAATTAAGACAGAAATTGTAGTTAATTTTTACTAAAATTTAAAAAGCAAGAATGAATAGTTTTACTGTAAAATTTAAAAATCATTCATGAATGTTTTTATTGTCAAATTAAGAAAGCAATCATAGACGTGGGTGTTTTTATACTAAAACTTATACTAAACTTTGTACAGCAATCTTGGCTGTTATTATACTAACATTTTGTAAAGCATTCCTAACTATTTTAATATTTCAATTTACAAAACAATCGTTGAGGAATTCTGGCTGTTTTTAGTCACGTTCGTGTTTAAATTTTTGTATGAAATTTAAGTCTAGAAAAAATCACATTCGTGTTCAAATTCAAAAAAAAAAATTAAGTAGAGAAACAGCCAAATTTAGTTAAAAATATAATTCTAAGACGTCATGTTCAGTTAAAATTTGTGCTGAAAATTTAAGTATAAAAAGAGGTACGATTGTGTAAAAAATTAAAAAAAAAATTGAAAACGCGTCACGTTTGTTTTACAAATTTGGAAAATTCAAGTTTAGGAATAACTTTAATTTCACCGTACACAGAGTCATGATTGTGATTGTGAAAACTAATGAATACAAATATCCGTCAATGTGTAAGAAACTGTAGAATAGAACATCTGGAAACTAAAGAATAGAATGGAACTCTTTCGATATAAGAAATACTGACAATTGTCTGGAAAGTGTCACGATTTTGTTCGAAACTGAAGAATATAACGGAGCTCTTTCTATGTCTAGAAACTTAAGAATATAATGAAACTCTTTCGATATCTGTAACAGTCAAGATTGCCTGGAAAGGCAACTTTTTTAATATATTTAAATAAATGTAACAGTAATTATTTAAAAGCATTACAAAGTTTTATCTTCAAATTAGTTCACAAACTTGTTAATGTTTTCTGTAACAAAAGAAATCTGTATGTATCAATTTTCCTTTTACGAAGTTGAAGGCAGTTTAAAATTTGACACCATCAAATGTTACTTATAATACTGTTGCTTGTTACCTTCAGTATGTAATCTACAAATATACACATGTTAAAGCCTTATGTCTGCTTAAATGTCTACCCTCATACTTTCCATACAGTCAGTCAGTCATCCAACGTTTGTCTGTTTTATTGTTGCTCACTTACCCATGCTGCCAAAACAAATTATTTTAGCAAATCCTGGCGCTATGATAACCTTTTATTTCTCTACCCTCATTTTGGCAAACCAAATTTTTTGGAAAATATCTTTTTTACGAGTCTAATATGGAGGAGCAAACAACAGCAGTAGCAAGAACAAATAAAGATTTATAAATATTTAATCACTTGTTTTTATAAAGTTGCAAAAAAAAGAAAAACACTTTTGCAAAAAGCCCCAATACTCGTGTACTCCACTCAATATATTTGCAACAATAATTCAAGCTCTGAATCAATACTGTTTCGTATGGGTTTTATAATGCTGCGTTTCGCTTCATTTGGTTACTTTAATTCCTGGCAATAAAAAAAAACACAGATAAACTTGTTCAACATTCAACAAATAACACGAAAAAAGCACGTTCCTGCCACAAACATTTCAATGTAGCTAGTAGGGAAAGTAGATTCGGCTCTCTGTACTAATATACAAAAGAATATTAGTAGAATAAAGAATAAAGTAAATTTTTTTAAATGATATATTTGTGAAAGTACGAATTTTGTGCAAGAATATTTTTATATACAATGTATGAACTTACATATGTTGCCAATGTTAGGGGCCATTTGTTGTGTTTTGTGGAAGTACTTATGGAAAATTGAAATAATTTTGAAAATTCTAACTGTGATTACAATGAAATATTTACTGCCTTAACATCTGTTGTTTACTTGGTTGGATTTTAAGTATTTTTTTATCTTTTTCTTTTGCCAAGAATTTCATTGTATAATCATTTCAATTGCAAGTTTTGGTATATTGTACATTGAGATTTTAATTTATTTAATTTAGCAGCAAATATTTACAATTAGAACTTTAATTGTAAATTAGTTTAGTTAGTTTATATAAAATGTACCCAATATGAGAAGACACATAAAAAATAAACAAGTCTTGATTATTCTTTGTTACATTTTACAAAATGTGCTTGATTAAAATAAATCATTATATTGTAACTGGTTTCATTATAGTTTGGCACCAAAAGCTTGGAATATCATTTATACTATCAGGAAGTTTGATGTCGAACCTCCAACTTAACTACTCTCGTCTCCACATTAATGTCCAACAATTTTAGTATAAAACCAGCCATGATTGCTTTAGAAATTTAAGTATAAAACCAGCCACCATTCCTTTCTAAATTTTAGTATAAAACAAGCCCCCATTCCTTTCTAAATTTTAGTATAAAACCAGCCACGATTGCTTTCTTAATTTCAGTATAAAACCAGCCACAATGGCTTTTTAAATATAAGTATAAAAGCATAGACGATTGCTTTCTAAAACTTAGTATAAAAACCAGCCATGATTGTTTTCTCAATTTTAGTATAAAACCAGCCACGATTGCTTTAGAAATTTAAGTATAAAATCAGCAACCATTCCTTTCTCAATTTTAGTATAACAAAAGCCACCATTCCTTTCACAATTTTAGTATAAAACCAGCCACGATTGCTTTCACAATTTTAGTATAAAACCAGCCATGATTGCTTTAGAAATTTAAGTATAAAACCAGCCACCATTCCTTTCTAAATTTTAGTATAAAACAAGCCCCCATTCCTTTCTAAATTTTAGTATAAAACCAGCCACGATTGCTTTCTTAATTTCAGTATAAAACCAGCCACAATGGCTTTTTAAATATAAGTATAAAAGCATAGACGATTGCTTTCTAAAACTTAGTATAAAAACCAGCCATGATTGTTTTCTCAATTTTAGTATAAAACCAGCCACGATTGCTTTAGAAATTTAAGTATAAAATCAGCAACCATTCCTTTCTCAATTTTAGTATAACAAAAGCCACCATTCCTTTCACAATTTTAGTATAAAACCAGCCACGATTGCTTTCACAATTTTAGTATAAAACCAGCCATGATTGCTTTAGAAATTTAAGTATAAAACCAGCCACCATTTCTTTCTAAATTTTAGTATAACAAAAGCCACCATTCGTTTTAAATTTTAATATAAAACCAGCCACGATTGCTTTCTTAATTTCAGTATAAAACCAGCCACAATGGCTTTTTAAATATAAGTATAAAAGCATAGACGATTGCTTTCTAAAACTTAGTATAAAAACCAGCCATGATTGTTTTCTCAATTTTAGTATAAAACCAGCCACCATTCCTTTCTCAATTTTAGTAGAAAACCAGCCATGATTGCTTTTTAAATTTTAGTAGAAAAGAAGCCATGATTGCTTTTAAAATTTTAGTATAAAACCACCCATGATTGCTTTCTAAATTTTAGTATAAAACCAGCCACCATTCCTTTCTCAATTTTAGTATAAAACCAGCCATGATTGCTTTTTAAATTTTATTAGAAAAGAAGCCATGATTGCTTTTAAAATTTTAGTATAAAACCAGCCATGATTGCTTTCCAAATTTGAGTATAAAACCACCCATGATTGCTTTCTAAATTTTAGTATAAAACCAGCCACCATTCCTTTCTCAATTTTAGTATAAAACCAGCCATGATTGCTTTTTAAATTTTATTAGAAAAGAAGCCATGATTGCTTTTAAAATTTTAGTATAAAACCAGCCACCATTTCTTGCTAAATTTTAGTATAAAACCAGCCATGATTGCTTTTTAAATTTTAGTAGAAAAACAGCTATGATTCCTTTTTAAATTTTAGTATAAAACCACCCATGATTGCTTTCTAAATTTTAGTATAAAACCAGCCATGATTCCTTTTTAAATTTTAATATAAAACCAGCCATGATTGCTTTCTAAATTTTAGCATAAAACCACCCATGATTGCTTTCTAAATTTTAGAATAAAACCACCCACCATTTCTTTGTCAATTTTAGTATAAAACCAGCCATGAATGCTTTAAAAATTTTTGTTTAAAAAAAGATTTTTAGTGATCTACTATAAGTTGGCTTTAGAATACAACTTCAATTACTTAAATTCTCTTCTTAATATAACAATAGCCGTGTTCTAAATAAGTTTGTTGTTCACATAAAAACCTTTTTAATTTTATCACTAATGAAGGCATTTTATTTATTACTTCCTTATTCGATAGAACAATAAAACTGTCAAAATAACTACTGCCAATAACAAAACATATTTGTCCAACATCAACATTATTTGTCTAATATTAAGCAAACTGGCAAAACCAATTATTTTTTTTCAAATTAAAGTATGCTCGCTATCTCGTTACTGCTGACAAACGGAAGTCAATGCATAGAACAGGAAACCAAGTAGAAAATTGTATAAATAAAAAACAATCAAACAATCAAAACAAAAAGTAATAAACAACTTTTTTATAAAAAAAAAAAACTACAACAAAATAAAATAAAAATATAAACAACCAGTAGCAGACTGTGTGATATTTAATAAGAATTTACGTTTAAAGCTAAAAATTACTTGATTATATTTCAGTTTTTATTAAACATTTTTATTAACCATAAGACAAACTAATTTAAGGTATTAACGGACACAAGCTTGGCATTGAAAACAAACAGAAAAAAAAAGACTCTTGGATACCAGGAGACTCGTATACAACAAAAGGATAAGAGCATTGAAGCGTAATTAATGGTTGAAACGAAAAATACAACACGATATGTACTTGCTTTTTGGTATTTTTTAATTTTGCAGACATACTGACTAGCAGTTCGGCAGTCATAGGAAATTGCTAGCAATTTATATTTATAGTTCCACAGATTATTATTTCCTACTAACCCGCATTAATATAAAATTGGGTTACATATAATGCTGCAAAATAAAGAGGAGTGGGTGGAAAGAGATTATGATAGTAAAGTCGTTATATGGATAAATTGTTTGTAAAACGGAGTTTGTTATTTAAATTAATATGTTGAAGCATTATTTATGATAATTAAAATTTTTTGGCAGTTCTTTATGCGTTAAGAATAACAATTTGTCTGTTTAACAGACACTGTTCGATTATTTTTCAGTTAAAAAAAAAAAATCCCACAAATGCGTTGAAAATCGAGGTCTGGAGAGAGACTCTTCTATTTGATTTGAAATCGTGGTTTAGAAAGAAATTATGTAGAAAATGGGGGTCTAAAAATAGCCCTATTCGTATTGTCTAGAAATATTCACGTTCATACACGAAAATCAAGTATAGAAACAGCTGAGATTGTATTGTAAAGTATAAACCAGAAATAGTCACGTTCGTGTACAAATTTTTGTTGAAATTTACAGTCTAGAAAGGATCAACGTTTGTCTTAAAATTTGAGCAAAATTTAAGTAGAGAAACAGATACAATTTTGTTAAAAATTTATACATTTCTAAAAAGCGTCACGTTCATGTTTATATATAGATAGAACGATTAAATATTGAGGTCGCGTTTTTGTGCAGATTAAAGTTTAGAAAGTGTCACGTTCATTGTAAAAATTGAGGAAAATTGAAGTATAGGAAGAACTAGAATTATGTGGAAAATTTAAATGTACACAGAGCCCTGATTGTGTTAAAAACTGCAGAAAGAACCATGATTGTGTTCGATATTGAAGAATAGAACGGAGCTATTTTTGTATGTAAAAAAACCACGATTGTATGCGAAACTGAAGATTAGAACCGAGCTTTTTTTGTGTCCAGAAAGAACCTTGGTTGTGTTGGAAAATATCCAGGTTTGTGTTCGCAATTTAAGAAGAAAAGGAGCCACGATTGTGTTGGAATTAAAGTAGAGAAGAAGTCACGATTGTGTTGAAAATTAAAGTAGAGAAGGAGCTGCGATTGTGTTGAAGATTAAAGTAGTGAAGGAGCCACGATTGTATTTAAAATTAAACTAGAGAAGGAGCCACGATTGTGTTGAAGATTTAGGCAGAGAAGGAGCCACGATTGTGTTGAATATTTAAGTAAAGAAGGAGCCACGATTGTGTTGAAGATTAAAGTAGAGAAGGAGCCACGATTGTATTTAAAATTAAACTAGAGAAGGAGCCACGATTTTGTTGGAATTAATGTAGACAAAAAGCCACGATTGTGTTGAAAATTAAAGTGGAGAAGGAGATGCGATTGTGTTCGAAATTTAAGAATAGAGAAAATCTTTGTCGGTGTCTAGAATAGCCTTGATAGTGTTTGCAACTAAAGTACAGAAGGAATCATGACTGTATTGAAAATTAAGGTAGAGAAGGAGCCACGATTGTATTGGAAATTAAACTAGTGAAGGAGCCACGATTGTGTTGAAGATTAAAGTAGAGAAAGAGCCACGATTGTGTTGAAGATTAAAGTAGAGAAAGAGCCACGATTGTATTGAAAATAAAATTACAGGAGGAGCCACGATTGTGTTGAAGATTTAAGTAGAGAAGGAGCCACGATTGTGTTGAAGATTTAAGTAGAGAAGGAGCCACGATTGTGTTCAAGATTTAAGCAGAAAAGGAGTAACGATTGTGTTGAAAATTAAAGTGAAAAATTGCATTGAAAATGAAAGTAGAGAAGGAGCCACGATTGTGTTCAAGATTTAAGCAGAGAATGAGCCATGATTGTGTTAAAAATTAAAGTGAAAAATTGCATTGAAAATTAAAGTACAGAAGGAGCCACGATTGTGTTGAAGATTAAAGTAGAGTAGCAGTCCCAATTGTTTTGAAAATTTAAGTAGAGAAAGTTAAAAATTACAATAGCGAAGGAAACACATTTGCATTAAAGATTAAAGTAGAGAAGGAACCTGGATTGTTTTGAAATTCTAAATAGAGAAGAACCATGATTACGTTTAAATTTAGGTAAAGAAAGAGCCATATTTGAGTCGAAAATTTAGTTGAGGATAGAACTGCGATTATATTAATAATTGGAAAACAGAAAGAAGAATATTTTAGTTTGTTGCTCTTGAAACTGAGGAAAAGAAAGAGAAACGATGTTCTTGAAACTGAGCTAAACAACGGTCGCAATTGTCTTCAAATTTAGTTCTAGAGAGCGCCACAATTTAGTTGATAAATAAGGTTTAGATAAACTCCCGATTGTGTTCAAAATTTCGATAAAAAAAAAACCAAAATTTCGATAAAAGGAAACCACGATTATGTTGAAAATAAATTGAGTCAAGTAAAGAGCAACTATTATGTTGAACAATTAAGCAGAGCAGACGAATTGGTATTATTTAAATTTCATTGAATTTCCATTGAATTCTTAAATTCAAGGAGGCGGCCGGCCGTACTTTTGAAATCTTTGTCAAATATAAAATTTATTTTTGTTTTTTTAATAGCATTCTTTCTTGTAAATTTCATATTTGTAAATTAATTGGAAGCATTCGACTGCCTTTGTAACTTTTACTTGGAAGTTACCTATTATAAGACAAAAGTTAATATTTTAAAGAATTCAAATCATTATTTTGATATTAAAGACACATGCTTGACAAAAGAATTGAAATCATTATTTTGATACTAAAGACACATGTTTGACGAAAAAATTCTAACAATTTTATTAAATTTTATTAAACAAATTCCTTGTTAAATACAAACATTTGAAGTTTGAACATAATGCTATCAATATAAGAACAAAGTAATACTCGTACCTCAAAACTGTTCTGGAAAATCATAAAGAAAATTTCTAAAAATATTTACAAACATATTGTAAGTATTCCCAAAGCGTTTACTTAAAAAAATTCTACAAAATAATTTAATATTAACAAAACGTCACATACGCATGTTTTAAGTAAAATAAGATCAATAGCAAGCATATACAAAGAAATATATAAATAAATAACGACTTAAGTATATTTTGTTTGATATTATAAAAAATAAATAAATAAATAAATAAATAATTCAATTTCCTGTATACACAGACATTGTTATTTCAAACCAGTATTTAAGAAAATATTTAATTTATTCTAAAGGTAAATTGTTTGTAAAACGCAAATTTACACGTATTTAATGTTAATTTCGTTTTAATTGATGGCCTCAAGCTATGATGCCCATTTATATTTATAAAATATTGTAACTACTTAAATATGTAAATTATGTGGAATATTGTAGAAATGTTGACCAAGTAATTAGCTCATAACCATGATTATAAATTCCCCTATAGCTGTACATAATTTATTCCTGCTGCCATAAATTGCTACAGCTTCAGTGCAGACATTTTTAACTTCAGGGGAAATTACATTTATAAACACACAGTAATGTGGTGTGTGATTTCTGTTACAAAAGGGCAGCTGAAGAAATATTAAATTAAAATTAAGAGTGACAGGAGATGGAAAATTTTGCAACTGGTGCAAAGAAGAAAGAAACTGCCGCGATTGTCTTGAAAATTATGTAAGGAAAGTTTCAGGGTTGCTGTGGAACTGAGATAGAGATACAATCATGATTGTTTTAAAACTAAGTTAAGGAAATATCCATGATTTTCCGGGTACTGAGATAAAGCAAAAAAAGATCCGGTATTATCCTAAAACTTATGTAAAGAGACAGCTGTGGAAGTCTTTTAACTGAGTTAAAGAAATATCCAAGATTGCGTTGAAACTGAGACCAAGAAAGATCCAGGATTGTCATGAAACAAAAATATGGAGACAGTCACGATTGTCTTGAAACTGAGGTAAAGAAAGTGTATCGATTGTTTTATGACTGAGGTAAAGAAAGAGGCAAATATGTCTTAAAACTGAGATAAAGAGACATTCATAAGAGTCTTGAAACTGAGGTAAGGAAAGAGCCACGATAGTCTTTTAAGTGAAGTAAAGAAATACCCAAGATTGTCTTGAAATTGACGCAAAGACTGATCTAGAATTGTCTTACAACTGAGGTACAGAAAGATCCAGGATTGTCATTAAACTAAAGTGAGGAGACAGTCACGATTATTTTGAAACTGAGGTAACAAAAGAGCCACAATTGTCTTAAAACTGTGATAAAGAAATATATTCAAGATTATATTGAAACTGAGGTAAAGAAAGATCTAGGATTATTTTGAAACTATGGTAAAGAAAAAGTCATGATTATCTTGAATCTAAGCTAAAATAAGAGCAACGATTATCTTCAAACGGAGTTAAAAAAGAACCACAATTGTTTTGACACTGATGTAAAGAACAAACTGAAACTAAGATAAAGAAGGCGACACGATTGTCTTAAAACTAAGATTAAAATAGGTCAAGCATTGTCTTGAAATTGAGATAAAGACAGATCCAGGATTGTCTTAAAACTGAGATAAATAAAGAGCACGACTGTCTTGATACTTAAATCAAGAAAGCGATTTGTCCTGAAATTAAGATAAAAGAAGATTATCTTGAAACTGAGACAGAGCAAAAGCCAGGATTGTCTTGAAGCGAAATAAAACTTAAATAAAGATTAAGCATTGCCTTAAAATTTTGATAAAGAAATATTAAAGATTGTCTTGAAATCGAGAAAAAGAAAAATCAAGGATTGTCTTGAAATTTAATTAAAGTAAGATCCAGGATTGTCTTGTAGCTTTCGTAAAGAAGGAACCATGATAGACTTGAAATTGAGATAAAGAAAGATCCACGATTGTCTTAAAACTATGATAAATATAGAGTCACGACTGTCTTGATACTGAAATCAAGAAAGCGATTTGTCTTGAAGCGATTATCTTGAAACTGAAACAGAGCAAAAGCCAGGATTGTCTTGAAACGAAATAAAACTTAAATAAAGATTAAGCATTGTCTTAAAATTTTGATAAAGAAATATTAAAGATTGTCTTGAAATCGAGAAAAAGAAAAATCAAGGATTGTCTTGAAATTAAATTAAAGTAAGATCCAGGATTGTCTTGGAACTGTCATAAAGAAAGATCCAGGATTATTTTGAAATTGAGGCAATGAAAGATCCAAAATTTTCTTGAAATTGACATAAATAAAGATCCACGATTGTCTCAGATTAAGAAAGATTGTCTTGAAATCGAGAAAAAGAAAAATCAAGGATTGTCTTGAAATTAAATTAAAGTAAGATCAAGGATTGTCTTGTAGCTTTCGTAAAGAAAGAACCATGATAGACTTGAAATTGAGATAAACAAAGCTCCAGGATTGTCTTAGTGTTGATGTAATGAAAGATTCAGGATTACCTTGAAAGAAGTAATAAAGGATCCAGGATTATTTCCAAACTAATATAAAGAAAGATTCAGGATTATCCTGAAACTGTCGCAAAAAATTTGTCACGATTATCCTGAAACTAAAATGAGTTCAAGAAAGAACCACGATTAACTTAAAACTAAGGTAGAGAGGAAGCCTGTGGTAAAAAAAATATTCAGAATTATCTTAAAACTGAGGTTAAGAAAGGGTCACGATTAAAATTGAGCTAACGAAATATGTCAAACTGTCATGAAAAACCGCGGTGAAATTAAGGCAAATAGAGATCTGAAAAGAGAGGAATAATTGCAAACCAAATTTAGCTAAGGAACGAGCCATGATTGTGTTAAAAATATCGGTAAAGAAAGAGTCGCATTATAATGAATATTAATAAGTAAAAATAGGACATTGAGTTTTTATATTCCAAAATTGTGTAAAAAAAAAACTAAAGTAAAGGCAAAACTAAAATTATTTTAAAAAAATGTAAATTCAATAAATGTAAATTCAATTTTAATTAATTCAGTTTTTAACTTAATAATTAACAAACACAAACTGCGAAGCTTTTTTTGGCTTGTCTGCAGAAAACACCCAGAGTCTTTGGCGGGAATCGAACCCGCAACCCTCTGACTGATAGTTCGGCACATTATCGCCTAGTCTATCGGGCACTCAAAATTCAAGTATAAAAACAGCCAACCAGTTTTTTGGGTTAAATTTGCAACTCCACCTTTTACTCAATCGCTGTTTTCTATAAAATTGCACAATTAATCATTTGACTAAAAGCAATGCAAAAACTTAATCCTCTAATTAAGAATTAATTACACTTTATTACACGACTGTTGCAATATTTAAGATTTAAGGACCATTAAGAAAACCAGAGAATTTGGCAATTGAAACAAAACAAAAGAAATAACAATATCCCAACTGAGCACAGCACCTGCTGCAATTTTCGTTTTAACTGTCAGTCTTCATAGTGGCAATAAAAATTGTCTACCAAATGTTGCTTTTATAAATGTTTCAGTTTTCTTTAGACGGCAGTGCTGTCATCTTTGTTTTTTGCTTTCATTTTGGCTGACGTTTCATTTTAATGAGAATTTTTTCGTTTTTTCTTGCGACTTTTACTTTATAACTTAAGGCCATACTAGATGTATACATACGTCTTTATTGGATATCCTTGCACCATGGAAAATGATATGAATAAATATTTATCATGCATATTTAATATTCAGAAATTGTCATTTTAGCTGAGTGGGTGGTTGTTGTGTTTGGTTTCAACTTGCGTCAGTTGCTTTTGAGCCTTGGCAATGATAATATTCAAATTAGTTTCAAATTCCACAATGACCATTGTATTATTAGTTATTGGAAATGATTTATTTATGATTGTTTGGGATTGGGACTGGGACGTGTGACTGGGACGCCTCGTTTCTTTAGCTGTAGCTCAAGACATTTGCTTGCATTTTTTTCTGTCCATTTGTTCATTTATAATTTTTTATCGTTGGTTATAAATGAAATCAATATATGCTGTTCAATTGTCCTTGATGGGAGGGGTGCATTAAACAAATGTTATGCTGCTGGGCAATTTAAGGTCATCAATTATTTAACTTTTTTTTTTTTTTCTTGTAAATGTATTTAACATTGTGTCAACCATTTCTTGCTTCAGTGATGCCAGTATTTGTGAAATGTAAACGTTTGTTTTTAATATCAATTCCTATAAATCTCATTATATTTATGTCATACATTTATTATATTAAATTGAGCCCTAAATAACAACATCATAAAGTATTGATTGTATAAGTACTTTTCAATGACGTATAAGAAATATTATTTTAATAAATGACGATAACATTCATACGTTTTGTTTTTGTCTCTTGAGGCCATTTAATAGAGTTGTTAAATATCGTTTGTGTTGCCAAAAGGCTTTTTGTGTAAGTCCCCCGTTACATATTTGAAGTGTATTTGATTGTAGGTTCTGTCAGAAAAAAATATTTTAGCCAGACATTGCCGTACATCAAGCAGTAACGTAAATAAAAGTAATTGCGATATTTATCACAAACAATTAATAATGAATTGTTTTCAAAAATAGTCAATAGTGTTGAGCTAATATATTATTTCAGACAAGTTGACATATCAGTTTATTGATAATCTATGTGTTAGGAATAATAACTAAAAATAATTTATTTATAGATTTCTAGACAGTTCTAGTACACTTCCTATTTCAGTTCCAGTATTAATTCAAGTTCCAGTTCAGGTTATACTGTGCAGGTTCTTGTTCCGCTTCTAGTTCAGGTGCAAGTACCTTAAGTTCTACCTTAATTTATTTCAGGTTCTATTTCAGTTCTAGTTTTTTTTTTTATTAAAATATTTATGAAATTGGACTTCAACCTATTAATAAAGCTTGATAATAATAAAATGTGAACTAAATTATATTGATATAATTAAAATGCATCTTTACTAAAGGGAGTCTCACCAGAAAAGGTGGAGGGAATGTTTTAGTGGCAATACCACTCAAAGCAGTTGACGACGGTCACTGCAAGTGCGAAGGCATTTTTAACCCTACCTCACAAAAAAAAAAAAAAAAAAAAAAAAAAAAAAAAAAGTGATTTGTTGCAATTTTCTTTTTTGCAATACTGTAGCATTATTACATGAATGCATTGTTTTAAGTAACTGAACAAAACAAGTGTCTTCTTACAGTAAACAAAACAAACAGATATACATAAGGTGCATGCCCATTAGCGGCTTGGTGTAAATAGACACTGTAGTAAACGTCTGGGTTGCAATGCCCTTGAAATGAACACACGCATTCAGCTACGACCATATGTATGGGAATACTTTAAGTCAAATCAAATTACCCAAAATATTCCCATACATTAGTTAAGAATTAGTCGTCTAGTATATTCTCATAAGTAGTATATAAGTAGAATGTATTTAGAAATAAGAATGAATTCTGATAATAAAGTCAAAGCGACAACTAGTTGCTATAATAATAAAAACTGACTTTCATTCATCACATGGCGATCCTGCCAAACTTCTTTGGAGTGCTTTAAAAATACAGAGCACCCAAAGAAATCCAAAGTCCTTGGAGTGCTTTAAAAAATACAGAGCACCCAAAGAAATCCAAAGTCCTTGGAGTGCTTTAAAAATACAGAGCACCCAAAGAAATTCAAAATTCCTTGGAGTGCTTTAACAAATAGAGCACCCATAAAAAAGGATGGAATAAATAAAAATTTTTTTTTGAAATACTGTCAGTCCAGCCAATAACGGTCTGACAGAGAAGGAAGAAAACACCTGGCCAAAAGGTGCATGGATTCCAAAGAAGGCCCAAAACCCTTAACTCTAGAGGAGTATAGAGCAAGGCAGAAGCAGCCTAAAAAGAAGGACGATACTCCAATACCACAAGTGACAAGACCAAAACGCAGAGGTGGATTACTCTGCAGATGGAAGAGGGAGAGATCCCAGCTACTAAGAGAAGTCAACAGCAAGGAACCACCTACTTGGGAGCGGTCAACAATAATTTGGTTGAGAATCAACCAACTCGATGAACTAATTCAAAAAAAAACTACAGTGCACTAGATGCACGTATAGGTCGGTAGGCGTTAACCGCCGTTGACAAATACTAATTTTTTTTTTCTCTTTCTTTCAACAAATTTTTTTAAACAATGTGTAATTCGAAGACTACCTTTGATCATCCACGAGCAAACGTAGTAAATGAAGTAGAGATAAGAGAAGAAAATATTAATACTTTTAAAATAGAAATATTCTTAGTTATAATAACTTTAATACTAATTATAAATTTCTTTTGTCGCATATATCAAATGCATCATAAAAATTTAAAGAAAAGATATCAAAATAGAAATAATGAATCAAATACAATATAAATAAAAGGAAGAAAGAAGAAAATTTGTATATGGATTGGAAAAGCATTCTTGAAAGATGCAGAAACATTAAAGTAGAAATAGAGAAATCCTATAAATGTCTGAATTTAGACAGACCAATAAAAGACGATACTTTACATAAACATTTGAAAATACTAATTAATAGTTTAGAAGAAATTAGAACCCTTTTAAATGTAAATTACGAAAGACTTACAAAAAATCATAAGATAGCTGCTGAAGCATTTTACCAAGACACAAGAGACAAAGTATTAAGAATAACAGCAAAAAAGAATTTCGATATAAATATATCAAATAATATCCATGAAAGGATACAAATCGAAAAAATTTTTCCAATAATAAATAAAATAGAAGCAACAATGTCTCAAACAGTGGTAGAATTTCTTAACACCGCCTCTAAATTAATTCCTGAGTTTGACGGAAAGGCAGAAAATTTACGATCATTTTTAGATGCAATAGCCTTAGTAGACTCAATCAAAGGTTCACATGAAATCATAGCAGTATCTTTAATAAAAACAAAATTAAAAGGAAATACCAGAAATATTATAAATAATGAAAATACCATAGCAGATATAGTAAACAAATTAGAAAATACAATTAAAGGCGAGTCAGTCGAGGTCTTGACAGCAAAAGCAATGAATATTAGACAAAATAATAAAACTGCTAATACATATTGTAGTGAAATAGAAGCTATTACTAAGTCATTAGAAAATGCGTACATAGCTGATGGAGTAACAAACGAAATCGCAAATAAATATGCAACACAGACAGCAGTAAAAGCAATGACAAAGAACTGTACCAATGATAAAGTAAAACTTATTATGGAAGCCGGACAGTTTAGTAATATGAATGAAGCAATCAGCAAGTTTGTTAACAGTTGTACAGAAGCAACTGGACAACAAAATACAATATTACATTTCCAACAACGACCAAATAATAATTCCTATAGATTTCGTGGACGAAACAACTACTATCGGAACAATAATAATAGAAACCACAATAACAACAGAAATAAAAATAATACTTACCAACAAAGACGAACTAATTACAATAGAAACCGAAATTACGTACATACGACGGCAGGCAATGAAAGAGATTCGGAAAACTCGAATCTTCCCCTAGGATCAAACCAATAAAAACAAAAATATATAATCTTAATCTTAACTTTTGTTTTTTCATAAATGCTTACATTAATAACACAAATATTCAAATAACATTGTTAGTAGATACTGGAGCAGATATTTCGATAGTTAAATCAAAATATTTTAAATTAGAGGAAATCAATAAAAACAAAATAACAACATTAAGTGGGATAGGAAAAGGTGAAATAAATTCCTTAGGAACTAAATTTTTTGAGCTAAGAGCCCAAAACTTCCAGATACCACACAACTTTCATATAGTAAATGATGAATTTCCGATACCATGCGATGGTATAATTGGTATGGATTTTATGAAAAAATACAATTGCGTTTTAGATTTTAATGAGGATTTTGATTATCTTATCCTTAGACCTTTTAATATAGCACAAGATATAAAAATACCACTTACAAATAATAATAATAACATTGTCTTACCAGCAAGGTCAGAAGTAATACGTAAAATAAATATATGCTCCACAGAAACTGAATTATTGATACCAAATCAAGAACCAATACCAGGCGTATTTATTGCAAATACACTAATAAACACTAAGTTTGCTTATATTCGTTTCTTAAATACTAATAACACTAATACAACACTAAATCCAAACAATATATTAAACGAACAAATATCAAACTATGATATAATCACAAATAAAACTAATAATAGTAACACTAATAAAAAATCAAAAATATTACAAATATTACAGAAAAATTTTCCAATACCTTTTAACACAACACTAACTAACATATGCTCTGAATACAGCGATATTTTTGGATTAGAAACAGAACCAATTAGCACTAACAATTTTTATGAACAAACGTTAAGAGTAAAAGATCCAACACCGATATATATAAAGAATTACAAAATACCGCATCCACATAAAAAAGAAATAGACAGACAAGTTAACAAATTAATAACTGACAAAATAGGGGAAAAGATAATTACGTTGCGGACGCGTTATCAAGGATAACCATTAACGACTTAAAAGAAATGAATAATTCTATACTAAAAGTCACAACCAGATCTATGACCAATAAACATGCAAATAATGATAATAATACAGTAGTTCAACAGCAGAAAATTGATGAAAATAAAAATAATAAGCCCAGTATATATGAACCTTTAAATAACACTGACGTCAGGAAATACTATAAACTAAAGATTTCCCCTGGAAGATGCTACATCAAACGAGGAAAATCTATAGTAACATATATACAAATAAATGATTTGTTTACTAACGGGAATCTTGACTTAGGACAATTTTTCCCTAGGCTCGAAAAAGTGGCCGGTGAACATAATATTTATAATTTACAAGTGGCACCTAGTGAGAAAATTTTTGAATTTATCTCTTTTAATGATTTTAAAATAACGGGCAATAAGGTATTAAAGAAAATTAAAGTAGCGCTACTAAAACAGGTGACCCAAATCAATAATAAGAATGCCAAGGCAATTCTTGATATACTGCAGAAATATCACGATGATCCAATAGAAGGAGGACATTGTGGAATATATAGAACTACACAAAAGATACGAAGATATTATTACTGGAAAAATATGTCAAAAGATATATCTAATTATGTAAAAGCATGTCACAAATGCCAGATAGCAAAAACGACGAAGCATATAAAATGTCCTATGACCATAACAGAAACACCGGATAAACCATTTGACATAGTATATGTTGATACAGTAGGACCATTTCCGAGATCAATTCAAGGAAATGAGTATGCAATAACGCTAATATGCGACTTAACTAAGTACTTAGTAACAATACCAATACAAGACAAGAGCGCTAAAACAATAGCAAAAGCTATATTTGAGAACTTTATACTTACCTATGGTCCAATGAAGACGTTCATATCAGACATGGGAACAGAGTATAAAAATTCTATCTTATCAGAAATATGTAAATTATTAAAAATTGAAAAACTAATCTCAACCGCCCACCACCATCAAACATTAGGAACGATCGAAAGAAGCCATAGAACTTTTAACGAATACGTACGTTCTTATATTTCAGTAGACAAGACGGACTGGGACATATGGATAAAATATTTTACTTACTGTTTCAATACCACCCCTTCAACAGTGCATAGTTACTGTCCATATGAACTAGTTTTCTCCAAACTTCCAAATTCATTTACACAATTTGATACTATAGATAGAATTTCTCCATTGTATAATATAGATGATTATGCCAAAGAAGCAAAATTTAGAATAGAAGTAGCTCATAAGAGAGCCCAATTATTATTAAATAAAAATAAAATTAATTCAAAAGAGATTTATGATAAGAACACTATAAATTGTAATTTAAAAATAGGTGATTTAGTTTTATTAAGAAATGAATCAGGACATAAAATAGAACCAAACTACAAAGGTCCTTTTCAAATTGTAAATATAGATCTAAGAAATAATATAACCATAGTGGATAAGAAAACAAATAAAGAGCAAATAGTACATAAGAATAGACTTAAAATTTATCACGATAAGTAAAAGAATTGTAAAGGCGCCATTACTAATTCAAATACCCTAATACTAATTCAAATACCCCATTACAAATTCATATACCATTATAAACTCACAATAATATTATATAAATATAAATAGTTTGTAAAAGAATGTCCATACAACAAAAAAAAAATGTTATATGAACATTCTTATTAAGAAAGGAGGTGTAGCATTATTACATGAATGCATTGTTTTAAGTAACTGAACAAAACAAGTGTCTTCTTACAGTAAACAAAACAAACAGATATACATAAGGTGCATGCCCATTAGCGGCTTGGTGTAAATAGACACTGTAGTAAACGTCTGGGTTGCAATGCCCTTGAAATGAACACACGCATTCAGCTACGACCATATGTATGGGAATACTTTAAGTCAAATCAAATTACCCAAAATATTCCCATACATTAGTTAAGAATTAGTCGTCTAGTATATTCTCATAAGTAGTATATAAGTAGAATGTATTTAGAAATAAGAATGAATTCTGATAATAAAGTCAAAGCGACAACTAGTTGCTATAATAATAAAAACTGACTTTCATTCATCACAATACTGTTTTTGGTAGCTCTGCTGTTTTCATTCAACAAGTTTTTTATCAGGTTCTATTTCAGTTCTAGTTCAAGTTCTTGTTCAGGTTCAGTTCTACTTCAATACTAGTTCTGTTCTAGTTCTAGCTCAGGTTCTGTTCTAGTTCTGTTCTAGTTCTGTTCTAGTTCTGTTCTAGTTCTGTTCTAGTTCTGTTCTAGTTCTGTTCTAGTTCTGTTCTAGTTCTGTTCTAGTTCTGTTCTAGTTCTGTTCTAGTTCTGTTCTAGTTCTGTTCTAGTTCTGTTCTAGTTCTGTTCTAGTTCTGTTCTAGTTCTGTTCTAGTTCTGCCCTAGTTCTGTTCTAGTTCTGTTCTTGTTCTGTTCTAGTTCTGTTCTAGTTCTGTTCTAGTTCTGTTCTAGTTCTGTTCTAGTTCTGTTCTAGTTCTGTTCTAGTTCTTTTTTTTTTTTAAAGAGACCTCAATAATACGCCCAATATACAAAAAACGGTTCAAAAAATGACTATAATAATTATAGACCTATTTCAATACTACCAGCGATAGCAAAAAGTTCTGGAAGAAATACTCGTGCGAAGACTTAACGAATTCCTGAGAAAATTCAAAATTATAAATCCAAACCAATATGGATTCCAAAAGGGAAAAAACATAAACAAATTACTTGGAGATTTCTCAAACCATATAAATACATGTTTAGGAGAAAACTTACACTGTCTAGCTGTTTTTATTGATTGTAGTAAGGCTTTTGACACACTCTCACACTCTAATTTAATATACATGTTAGAACGAAACGGCATAAGATGTTTTAAGAGAAAAAGCGCATAATCGAGCGCTTCAATAAAAGCGCTCTTTTGAAGCAGTAAATGCTTACGAATAAGATATACAAAAAAGATGCTTTTTTAGTACTGACAACGAAGAACGTTTTAAAGCGAAAAAACAAAAATGAAATTATAGCCTACAGATTTACGTATGACAACGAAAGTCAATTACAAAATAAAGACGTGCATTAGTACACAACATCGCACAAGTTGGCCATGATTTCTTGTTTGAGTAAGTTTGAGTGCCTGTTTTCATTTATGTTGTATTTGTAGATGTTGTGCTCTACTCTCGTAGGTTGTGTGTAGTTAAGTTGTATCAACTTACAATACTACATACAAGTTGCACAATACAAAGTAGTATATCGTTTCGAACAGATGTAGTGAGTATTTGTGGAATACTATTTTTGTTTGACTGCAGTAAAATAGAATAAAACGACAAATTTATTTGTTTTTGGGATGGAAAAATTTTGTATTTATACCAGAAAGGGTGAATAGTAAAAAATACTAATTTTTCAAAGGTATTAATTTTAACATAACATAAAAATAAATAAAAATTTTATATAACTCGATTTCATAAATTGATTTGATTCACGTTAGATTGGTACATGTTTCGAATATTAAAAAAGGAAAATAAATCACATTTTGTTATTAATTAATAAATAACTGTAATAATAAAATAATATAATAAAAGTATTTCATTTTAATAAAAATATATAAAAACGTATGTGCATTGTACAATGTAGTACATTGTAGTACATTGAATGTACATATAAACAAACAAAAAATAACACATATAACTCGATTTCATAAATCGCTAAGATTCACAGGATTTTAGCTTTAATGTCATTGTTATTCATTTTGCACAAATATAATATAAAATTTCACAAAAATTTTACCACAAACACTGTACTTTTCCACAAAACAATTTGCCACGTGTTAAAACGATCAAGCACACTATAAGTACAATAAGTATTTGCGTATATGAGAGAGAGAAATGGATGCATGTTGTGTAGTTCCCAATACAACATAGTAGAACGAACATGCGATGTTCTGAGTAGAGTGATCAAACCAGAACGACACAACATCTACAACCATCTGTTTGACAACAGCACAACATTTACTTTACAACTTCTCGTTTGCACAACATATACAAGGTATTTACCAATTATACTACATTGTACAATACTTTGTTGTGTACTAATGCACGTCTTTATTACAAAACGAATATCGCTCTTCTCAGTTACTATAAAATTTTCTTAAGCAAAAACATTCAGATAGAATTTGTTCTTTGATTGGTGTGCGCGAAGTGACGTAAACACTTTAGGAAAGTGCTTTATTTGCATGTGCGATTAGGTTAAAAGAAGTGCTTATTGTCAGCAGAAAGTAGTCCTCCAAACCGGGAACACCTCATACAAAAATCATGCATCCCATCGGCAGGTTTGAAGCGATTTGAGGTATGAATTCATACATAAGACCTGCTCCTTTTGGAGCACATTTTTTACTGGGTATCTTCAGTAATGTACTCATTTAATAAAGTTCTTAAATTTCATGGTTTTATCTGCAATATATTGAAACAAAATAACAAAATATATGTGAAAAATAGTTTGGAGATTATCTGACATTTTAATTCAGAACGAAACCAGAACAGAAGTAGAACACAACTTGAACGGAACTAGAACAGAACTTGAACGGAACTAGAACAGAACAGAACTAGAACTAGAACAGAACTAGAACAGAACTAGAACAGAACTAGAACAGAACTAGAACAGAACTAGAACAGAACTAGAACAGAACTAGAACAGAACTAAACAGAACTAGAACAGAACTAGAACAGAACTAGAACAGAACTAGAACAGAACTAGAACAGAACTAGAACAGAACTAGAACAGAACTAGAACAGAACTAGAACAGAACTAGAACAGAACTAGAACAGAACTAGAACAGAACTAGAACAGAACTAGAACAGAACTAGAACAGAACTAGAATAGAACTAGAACGGAACTACAACAGAGTTAGAAGAGAATTAAACATAACTAGAAAATCAAACTATATATGTCTACTGTGTTGGGTTTCACATGACTATTTCTCATTGATATTGTAGGGTATAATTAACCGCAATTTTAAAATAAATCACAGTTCAATTAAAAAAAAAAGTTAAGTTATTAATCGCTTTAGTTTGTATTTAAAATAGTTTAAAAATTGTTGTTACTTGGAAAATGAATATTACTGCTTTCTTTGTTTTTATTTTTGCCCTTTGTATGGTATCTCTGATCGCAGCTAAGCAGTCCAAAATGAAACCAATCACAAATTGCAGGCATCCACCGTGCCCTGGAGATAAAACCTTTGAAGATAGAGGCTTTGATATCAGAAGATGAACTAATTGAAACACTACTCCTTTAATACATAATAACATTTTTAAATACAGTGTAAATAAAAGCTTTAAAACACAATTTAAATAAACTTTAGCAGAAAAAGTTAGAAATATTTGAAACAGCGTACAGTGGGGAAGAATCGATGTTGTTTAACAGTGCTGGTCCAACCGGTATACAATATTGCAAAGGCTTAGCCAAGAGCATTAGAGTTTAGGAGAAAATTAAGATAAGTCTTTGACATGAAATCGCGTGACATTTTTTTCATAATCAAAGCTCATTTAAATAGTTTGGTGTTAATTAGTTAATCGCTCAGCCATTCTTTAATGATTTTAGGTCACCATCTGTTGAAAAGGAAATTTATTCACATGATAGACGGTCTTATCTCTTAAAATCGGGAAGGTGACTTTGCAAAATATACAAAGAGTCTTTCATTCTTTGCAGTGATCTGAGGTCCCCATATCATGGCGTTATTCCTCACCTCGCTTTATTGCTTTTTTTACACGGTGTCTTTGTATTCTCAGGGCTGTACGGCGCCGTCGGATTCACTACCGTAGGATTAAAAACGATCCAATTCAATTAAATGTTTCCAGTCTTCTGTCTCCGACCAATTTCTGTGCTCTCTGGAAACTTTAAACGTGCCTTAACAGTTTTTATTGACAATGCAGGTTTTGCTTTTTTTACTGCTGAAATGTAAAATAAACAAACATGGTCAACTGGGTTATGCACCTAGTTTCTTAGTGATTTCCCAGAAGAAGGAGATTTCCAAGTAGAAAATTCCTAAGATATTTTAAGGTTTGGTTTGTTAACCACCTAAAGACAATGGTACTGTTCAGTGTTACGTCCACTTCCTTAGACCTTCTGCGGATGGTATTTGTCAAATAGACTGATGCGAACCAGGTGAACCATCTACTCTGAGTCTAATTAGTGCTGGCATATTCAGCTTCATCTTCTTTAATCTCTTTAGAATTGGGGTTTCCAAAGCATATTGGCCGTTCTATAGAGTTCTCCAATTGTCCACTCCTTCAGTTAATCCTTAAGGCTTGGGCAGAGTATGTATATGGATTAATGCCTTAGTTAATCCTTAATCTCCTTTTGGTATTGTCATGATTCAGTTTATTTTAACATGTACTCTTCGAATGCTATCAAATCTTTCATTGGTGATACTGCTCACTAGTAGGATATTTATATTACTTTGGCGTCTGGTTACATGGTCATTTATCAGCGACTATACAATTATCATCAAACTAATGACTAGTTCAGCTTTATTTCGATCGCTACTATATTACTCATTATTACTCATGTAGTGCATCATGGTATTTGAACTATAAAAATAGATTATGTCAAGAGGTAGAGAATAAATAGTGTTTATATACATTCTATTTAAGGATTTTGAAAGCTGAAACCACATATGGACTGTACGGCTGAGCAAATATATGTATATGTTGTGTTTTTCTAAAGGTATGTGTTAACATTGAAATAACCCAGCCTCAATATTTGAGGAGAAACTAATGGAATAGTAGGAATTGAGCATTCGTAAAGCAAACTTTGGGTTCATGCTGAACTCTACAACTGCGGTCAAATTTGGTGGTCGCTTGAGACCATCTATGCGACAACAAGAGCCATATGGTCCAACTAAGATAGTCGCAGAACACTGATAAACATTTCACGGTAGTCGCATACGGAATGTTGTAGCAGTGATCTGGGAGGTTTTATCTCCCCTACAATGACTTCTGTAGAAGTTGTCACGATAAAGCAGGGGTCGAAACTGTACGGCATCTCTTCTGTTAATGTCCGGCCCTTGCAAAGCAAAGATGGCACGTTGACTTGATAGTTGACGGATCTATTAGAAATATCAGCTAGTTGCCTTTATAAGTGAATTGGAATAGTTTAGTTGAATACTTTGTAACTTAAAATTGGTCAGTTTTGAGATTATTCCTTCTCTCTTCAGCTATCACAACGCAACCTATGGAAGGCCTATATTTAACCTAAACTATAAATTGTAGAATGTGTACTAAATCCAGCAGTATCGATAGAACAAAGAGACATAGCAAACATTTCAATGATATCTACTATCACAGATTAGTCACTTTGGACATCTCCCGTTAGCAGTCGACAAACTCTAACATTCTACGGAAGTCATTCTGACAACAGCTAATGTTTTTAATTTTATTTTTTAGCTATTAAGTTTTAAATTATTATAAATATATTCAAATATTATATTTATTAGAGTTCTTCATGTGTACAAGGAGCAACCAAACATTTAATAATTGTAATATAGACTTTAAAGTTAAAAAAAATGTCCGAGCTCGAAAAAACTTTTTTATTTTATCAAAAAAAAAAAAAAAAAAAAAAAGTCACACATCAGTTTTTACTTTTCTTCGATTGTAGGGAAAGCTCGAGGCAAATAAAAATCGGCAGTGTATATTACACAACTTTAGAGAGATTATTTGTTTAAATAAAGTTTCACAATTGCTGGCTAAATTTTTATAACTAAAGATCCACGATTGATGGCTAGATTCGTTTAACTAAGGATCCACGATTGCTGAACAAACTTGACTAACTAAAGATCCACGATTGCTAGCTAAATTTGATCAAACAAAGATCCCCAATTACTGGTTAAATTTCCCTAACTAAAGATAGACGATTGCTGGCTTGTTTAACTAAAGATCCAAGATTGCTGACTTAATTGCTAGCTAAATTTCACCAACTAAAGATCCACGATTGCTGGCTTAATTTGTTTAACTAAATATCCACAATTGCTAGCTAAATTTCACCAACTAAAGATCCACGATTGCTGGCTTAATTTGTTTAACTAAATATCCACAATTGCTAGCTAAATTTCACCAACTAAAGATCCACGATTGCTGGCTGAATTGCACCAACTAAATATCTACGATTGCTGTCTAATTTGTTTAACAAACACAAACTGCAAATCTATTTGGCTTATCTGCAGCAAACACCCAGAGTTTTTGGGGAAAGGAACCCGCTACCCTGTGACTAATAGTCCGGCACAGTATCGCCTAGTATATCGGGGCACACCGATAAATAAATCTGATATTTCGTTAAAATGTAATTGAATAATTGGATTAAAGAATCGCCATCTATATACATGTTCTTAGTTGTTCTGTCCACTATCATTTTAAATTTTTAATACTCTTTCGAATGCAAACAAGTACTTTGTTTTATTAGATTCAGCAAAGTTCTTTATAATAAGCTTAATATTTAATGAAAATTATAATTTAAATCGATTAAATTTAGTTTTATATAATTTCATTTGCAGATTTTTAAACATAATGATTTTCAACAACTCTGCCAGCAGAAACAGAAACTCAATTAAAAAATTACAATTGCTGGTTGCAAAATGAAATTACAGGAAAACGTGATTGGAAAATTGTGCAGATAAATAAGCAAACAACGAACAAATAAAACTACAATAAACTACAACGGAAAATTTATTAACGAGATACAACTATATGAACAAATAAATAGAAGATTAAAAGTAAACTAAAAACAAATAAATAGTATTTAAAAACTAACTTTCAGATATAAAAAACAAATAGAAATAAACTACATTTTGCCATTCAAAAGATAAAACTAGCAGCAGCAGGCATTTAATATGATGGCCGAGGAAAATTTAAAGCTAAAGCAACAAAACAAGACACAGCAAAATTTTACAAATATTTATGCAGCACATACTTGTGAATGCCTGAGAACTAGAAACATGTGTAAAGCTCAGATTGAACAAAAGGAGCAGGAGCGGGAAAATCAGCAAAGCAAAAGAGTGAGAAAAAGAAGAAAATCAAAAACTACAAACCAGCTCCTCACCCTCAACAAAACTAATTCTCCTAACAGTTCCCATCGTGCGTTCTGCAATACGACCTCCACATGCCTGGCTTTATACAACAATTTATTACAACATCTAGTTGGCTCCCTGGTGTGGCATGTAACAGCCTCAACAGCAATTTCCATTTTTGCAACACTCTACTATTTCATTGCCAATACACAAGGTGCATCAGCAGTTTTAGCTGTAACAACTGCAACATCATTGCCAGCCTCATCATTATCCGCTTTGTTAGCAGTATACTCCACCCCAACATCATCATTATCATACTCATCAGTAGCAGCACCAGCAGCCCCAAATTTAAGTTTCTATCCAGCCAGCCATGACCTGAGTGGCAGCAGCATCACTAACACCAACATTAGCATTAACAACATCTATACCAGCACTTTTTTCGACTTAAATTACAATATTAATACAACGGAAATTACTATTTGGAATGGTGTTTCCTCTTTGCCTACAAATAAAGTTTCCGGTTTTAGCAATGACAATAATAGCACCAGCAACAACAACAATAACATAAATAACAACTACAATAATGTTATCACAGTCGCTTACAACAATGCCATTAGTCTAAATGATTCCTTGAATGATATGTCCGCCGAAGCTACTAGCGAATATATATTTGATCGCACGGATGTGCGCATCATCTTTATAACGCTCTATACGATGGTATTTTGCTGTTGTTTCTTTGGTAAGTAGATACTCTTGAGATGATTACTAAATAATGTTCAATGCTTTAACTATTTGATTTAATAAACTAAACTTATTATTAGGATAACTGAGTTGAATAAGATAATAACTAAAGACTTGAATCAACTTCAGTTATTAACTTCTTTGGTTTATTTATTATTGCGTGAAAGTACAATATTCGACATTAACATTTTAAAAATAAAAATGTTATTCAAATGTGTGATACAGTTTTTTTTCAACCGGGGTATGCCTTGTCTATCCAGCTTCTTCAGAGGTTTGATTTCTCTCTGGCATAGAACTTTGAATTAATTTCCTGCGCTTTTTAGGGAGGACTGTTCACAATCCGAGAGACAAATGCTTCGTCTCCCGGTTGGATAACAACTACTAAGGTGAAAAGTTAAGACTTACTATAGACGAGTCTGTAATTAAGATTAGCAATAGAAGAGCCTATAGTTAATGCTAACTACTGGCCAGTGTCTATTGTTATTGATGTGATCTTATCAGAAGAGTTCAGGGTTAAATCAGTGGTACTGGCAAGGCATCATTCTTTCTCCTACTTTATTACTTTCCTTCTAAATGGCCTGTAGATTGTAGATGATAGCAATATTTGCCTTTCATATTCATTCAACCATAGACCAAGCGCTTTGGAGATTGGAGAAAAGACCACAAACATGAATGATACACTTAACCAAGATCTTGTGACAATCTCCGAATGGGGTCATGAAAATAGAGTCATTTCTAATGCACGTATCACCTAATGTTGTATGTTAACACACAAACGCACGACAGATCATGTTGCTTCATCTGTTTTTATGGACAGTGTAAATATGAGAGTCCAGTGTCATGTCCGCTGGACTAAACACATTTTTTAAGTGTCAAAAGAAGCATTCAAGTGCATTGGTTATTAAACAGGAAATATATACTTCATTCCATCTGAACTCCATACTATTTACACCACCTATTTTCGACCGAAAATTTAATATAACTCTCATATTTGCGCCGTTGCTTCAAAGTGTATTTTGGAGTTACTCGACCGCGTACAAGAGAGGACAAAGTTGCTTATCAGTGATAGTGGTATCCAACTCTATTGATTCACTGGAGCATCGCCACAACGTGGATTGTGTTTTACTGTTCTATCGATACTATAACGGAATGTGTTCTGCTGACATTAGGGAACTTGTTCCCGAAACCCGTAGTTTATTTTGCTTAATAAACTTTCCTAGGCCATCGACTGGGCATATTACAGGGAAAACTCGTTCTTTAGCCGTACGGTCCGTATGTGAAATAAACTTCCTATAGAAGTTTTCCCTGACACTTGCAATATAGGAAAATTCAAATCAAATGTTCGTCAACTCTACTCTCTCTCCTTCTTCCCAGAATCTATTTTACTAATTCCAAGAAAATGCATTGCATGAGTAGGAGTGGTGGTAAAAAAAAAGATAAAATTGCACATCAAGTGATATTTTGATGGCACATTTTACAAGCTCAATGGGTTTCAGAGAAATATGCATTGCGAGACATTGTTGATGGTTGTAGCCATGATCATGAATAGTGTATGAATGTACCGTGAGATCATCAATAATATACAGCTATTTCGACAAAGTTTGATGATTGTGCCTGTGAGGAGCAGACTTTTTGATGGAGATGAATCGTTGTAAAATCTCCTCTGCTTTTTTGCTGCTCTAATGCGAACTTGGAACGCTACATTAGGCATTTAATATTTGAATGATGAATCGGAAAGATAGATTATTTGCTCTTCGGACAAACATGATTTTTTTTTTTTGGTTAACACAATGGGAGCAAATTACAAACTAACCTTGGTAAATATGGGAATATTAATCTATTTGGGATAATGCAACTGAGAGTATCTAGATCATACTTTTTTGTCTTGAACTGGCATTGTTCATCATGGAAAGGTTTACGCAGCAAGAATTTCTAAAAATGATTTAGCTGTATTACGGACATTAGCATTCTGTAATAAAAGTTTTCGTGCACTTTGATAAACATATGGTATGCATTATCGAACCTCCGAGACTATTCTCTATATTTAGTCTTATATATACTCGTTTTTCCTACAGAGACTCGTCGAAAGTTAGTCTTAATTATAGACACATCTATAGTCAGTTTTATCCACAGAGACCCGTCGAAAGTTAGTCTTAACTAAAAAGACTCGTCAATAATAAGCCTTAACTATGGAGTCTCGTTTATAGTCAAATCTAACTATGAGAATCGTCGAAAGTTAGTCTTACCTACTTATCTGTAGTCAGTTTTATCTACAGAGACCCGTCGAAAGTTAGTCTTAACTATAGAGACTCCTCTATAGTTATTCTTAACTACAGAGAGTCATCTATGTTAGTCTTAACTACATATACTCGTCTATAGACAAGTCTCTACAGTTACTAGCAACTGTATTATCGAATTCTTGTTCAAAGTACTGAATGTTTTGGGTATTTACCAGTGGCAAAGTTATCGTACTCATTGTAACAATATCTATTTTATATAGCTTGTTATGAGGTGCATAAAATAATTGCGTTGCTGAATATTTGTTGTCCCAATAATGATCATTTAAGCACATAGAATTAACTACACACCATTTGGACAAATGACAGTATTAAAAACACAAAACATTTAATGAAATACTTACGTACATATTAAACATACATATCTAAAACAAATAAATATAAAGCTAATAATATATTAGAGTGGTGCTTAAAAATGTATTTTACTCTTAAGTGAAAGAAAAGTTGACTTAAAAAACAAACCAGTGCAATAAATACTGATGAAGGGTTTTGTAATATTCTTGTGTACAATTCATGTGTCATTCAGATAACGACTGACTGACTATCTTTATTTATGTTCTACGAATAACTTCTGTAGACAATTGTAATGGGTTGCTATATAACTAATATATACAACAGATTTAAAAATTGTTGATTGTTTTTTTTAAACAATTACAAACTAAAAAATCTTTTGACTTGTTTTCGGAAAACACACAGAGTCTTTCGCAGGAATCGAAGCCACATAAGCTGATAGTCCAGCACAGTATCATATAGTCTAAGGGCGTATCCTAAATCCATCTAAACGCAAGTGTTCACTTTTGGTATCAACTAAAAGTTCCTTTGAAGGAATATGGATGAGAACTAAAGACAATTTTAGGTAATACTGCCGCTAGTTGAAGGGCATTTTCAGTTTCAATGCAACTTACTTGTGGACAACATTATTAGGTCCCAACAAATAAGGCTTGACTTATACATTTCACTGCAATACAAATTAATAAAACAAAAAAATCCTAGCAATACTGTAGCCAAATCGTGTGTACGTTAAATAAAACGTGATGGCATTGGAAATACTCCACATATTAACCTTCATCTCATACTTGTGTGGAAAACCACACAACAATATTAATACATTTTAAAAAAAGATTTGTAATATTCACAAACTTTCTTTACATTTCCTGTCGCCTAAATTTAGCATACAAATCTTATTAATTTCCTTAAGAGATATTGCTTACCCTGTGGCCTTCCATACATAAGGGTAGTTTTAGACGGTATGAATTTTGCACAATTACATATGTAATTGTGCATGTCTGTCAAAGTTGGCAATTTACAGGCAATTAATAATTTAGTTTCATGTGACATAATCTACAATAAAAGCCAACAGCTGTTTGTTTGTTATGAGTACTTTCGAGGAAGTTTTGTGTTCTTGCAAATATAGTTCGAAAAAATGGTTTAAAAAACGAAATATTTGTAACTTGCAGCATTATTGCAATAATAGCTTCTATAAAATATAAAAATAAAGAAAATTAAGCAAGAGTTAAATAGAAAATGTAACATATGGAGCCAAAAATTGTTGTATTTAACCCTTACCCCCCGTTGCCACATGCAAGTGCAAGTTCAAAAAACTCAATACAATTACAGTTTTTTACTAACACAATCATATTTTTCGCACTTACAGCTCAATTTGCGAGAGAATTTGGTTGTAAGCACTTGCCGTAAGTAGAATGACAAATAAATAAACAGTGCTACCAGTGTTAAAATAAAAGTCATGTTTATAACAAATTTTCGGGGTTTTACAAAAACTTATTAAGAAAAAAGAACAAAACTATTACACAACACATCTTAATAGTATTTTTAAATATAAATTTCATGCATTTATTAAAAAAAATTGTAAATTACAAAATTTTTTTTCCGTATTTTTTTCTCTTGACAATACGGCAATACTTGATCCATATGCGTTTGAAAATTAACAGAATTTTATGAAAAAATTTTGTTTGAAGTTTCTTTGCTGACGATATTTCAAAAATGAACTTGCACTTGCTAGTGTAGCCACTCAAACAAATATTGTTGTTTTTCGGTATTTTTCGTAGATAATATGTATACTCAACTTGCAAGTAATTACTTGCATGTGGCAACGGGGGGTTAAGCAAACACCAAATTGTGTGCACATAAGCGAACCTGCAGATAAGCCATAAGCTTCGCAGTTTGTGTTTGTTAATTATATAAAAAAAACACCCCTGGGCCTAGCTGGAACTTTTTATAATTTGTATAACTTTAAATTAAAAATCTTCATTTTCATTATCAATTTGTAACTCGTTTCCAATATCAGAAGCATTGTCTTGATTTCCATCAACCTCATTCTGAATTTCGTTTTCTATATCATTGGCAATTGCCTCTGCCAATCTATCATAATTAGGGTGAGATTTTGAAACTGATTCAAAGATTTTGCCTAATTTAGTACTCATTGTAACACTATTAACACTTGTTAACTGCCAACACAACAATAAAAAAAAAACTAATTTTTGAAACGTTCAAGTACATTGATTCTGCTTTTTATCGGTTTAATCTCTTTCTCTTTTGTTTTGATTTTATTTGCAGCATTTTCTACATAATAGGGCTGGCTGAGCCCTGGTGTTACAAACATGTTGAGAGAAATTAACACGTCTAGAGATAAAAAATTTTTAGTTTTTTTTTAATTTTTTTTTTGTAAAAAAACACCTTTATTGAGGAATTCATAAAAAGTTAAGGGGCTCCGCCTAAGTTATCTAAGTAAAAAACTATAAAAATTTTCAAAAATGCCCGGCCAGGCCCTGGTGTTCGGTTAAGGGTTAAATTAAATGAAAATTAATTTTCAATAAATATTTCAATACAAAATTATAGTTTTGTTTAATACAATTATTTTTAAATATAAATTTGCTGAATCACAAACACTATGTTCTTGGCGCCATAAACAATGGGTTTGCAAAACAGCTGGTTGCTGTTGCAGCCTGCTCTAATTCAAAACCCTAAACACGATAAATGTAGACTGACAGTTGCAGAAGCATTTTTTGTTTTGCTTTTACATGACGTGTATGAATTTTGCAGTGGAAAATTTGACAAGCACACTTCGAAATAAATACATACCGTCTAAAACCACCTTAAGTAATGTCTATGCTTCAGGACTATCCACTAAAACCAACACAAACATACGTGTCATAGTGTATAACCAACATACGAGTATACAGCCAAAACATTAATCCAAATTAAATAACTTTTATTACTTCCGAAACTCTTAAACTAAATCCTTAATCACTTGTATTTTATAGCCAAAATTTGTCTAAATAGACGTATAAATATTTATATTGCCAAATAGACTTGATCATGTTGCCTCTGGCTTCTTTTATTATTATTGGCTGTTGTCTATGTATAAATAGCTGAATTAAATATAAATAGTAATTTCTTGTTGTGTAAATTATTTATCTTTATGGCAACATTTTGTTTGTTTGTTTGTTTATTTGTTTGTAGGTATGTGTCTTATTTATTAATAAAAATACTTTTTCTTTTGTTGTTAAACTCTTGGCCATAATAAAAGTTTGAGTGTGTGCACATGTAATTTTGTAACAAAATGTTTTGTTTTGCTGCTAAAGAAAACAAATAAAACCAAAAGATATAAGCAGGTTTATTAAATAATATACTGAAAGTATCATGAATAAATTAGTAATAAACTCTAAAACTGCTAAAGTATCTTTTGTTTCGACTATTGGATGGGGTTATGGGGTAACATCTCGAAATTAAATTTAATGAAGTTAATTAACAGTTACGTGAGTACTTAATATTTTTATCAACTGCACAGTTAATAACGAACGCCAAATAATAATAAACAAGAAAATAAAAAATCAGCAAATCGCTTCATAAATTGTGAAACAAACAACAAATAACCTCTAACTAAAATTACATTAATAAAACTCTTGTTCTCCTCTGTCTTTCTGATGATGACAGCAATTTTCAGATTATCAGAGACACTCAATTATTTGTATCAAGTTCTGTTTTTTAATTCGTACATTACAACTCTTAAAATACTTTTACTTTATAGCAAATAATTCATTAGTGTCTACACTAAATCGTTGAATGTCACTTCATCTCTGCATCTCTAAATAATTTCTAAAACAAAAAGTTCCTCTTTATATTTAATGCAATTATTCAGGGACAACAGCCAATAGTAAAGGACAAAATCAAAGGCAACAAAGTCCAAACTATTTGCCAATATTTATAAATCAATTAAGAAAAATTTTGCTATAAATTAAAAGTTATTTAATTACGATTAATGGCTGCGTATACAAGTTGTCATGGCTTTTTTTTAGTGTATTTAATGGATAGTACTGCAGCAAAGAATTAGCATATGTGTGGAACACCTCACACCAGGATTTTTTTGCTTAACTGATGCGTGTAGACAACAAAAACAAATACTTTTTAAATTCACAAAACACATCATTCATTTTGTGTGGTTTTCCACACAAGCATTAAATTGTTAATGTTTTATATATGGGATACTCTTGTTAGCAAGGTTGTTTTAATAGATTATCTATTTTGTTTTTCTGCCTTTTGAGTCCGTAATCCAGTGGTGAACCTCTGTGAGAGAGAGAGAGAGGGAGATAGAACTGTTCCGTTTTTGGCGCCAGCTATAGACGAGTGTCTATTGTTACGACGAACGCTAGACGAGAGTCTACAGCAGTGTCGGGCACACACATACTCACTCATATGTGCTAGTGTTGGAAGCAGCAAAAAACGAACCAACGAACAATAATTGTACACTCAAATAATTTTTCAGTTGCCAAAATTAAAGACATTTTATGGATTTTAGTATTTTTATCGCCATCCATGTTTTCTATAAAAAAATCATTTTTCCATTCTTCATTAAACATTTTGGTTGAGTGTATTCATATACGTGTGTCAACGTCGCGCATACAGAATTTTGTTGTTATACACGCGTGTATAGCATTTTAAAAAACGCCCTCCACTGGTCTACAGTTAAGACTAAAGCTAGATTTACACGATTGAAATTTTCTTTAAAATTGCTCTTCAAAATGCTTCAGACTCGTGTAAACAATAAAATTTCTTCAAAATTTACTTATTTAATAACTATTAATAACTATTAATAAATAAATTTTGAGGAATTTTTGCAGTTTACACGAGTTTGAAGCATTTTGAAGAGCAATTTTGAAGAAAATTTCAATCGTGTAAATCTAGCTTAACGATAGAGGAGAGTCTATAGTAACTATAGATATAGACGGGTGTCTACAGTTAAGACTAACTAGAATCAAGTTTATATTTTTTCTTTATAACTTTAGCTATAGACGAGTATCTATAGCAGGGGCTTCCAAAAATTTTTTGGTTGAGTACCAGAGAGTAATAAAATTGAGAGAATGCATTTATTTAAAGCCGCAGAAAAATGTTAGTAATATACATATTTTATAATTTGCTATGTATGTTACCAAAAGCATTTTTGACCGGACAATATTTTTTGACTGTCATCATCTGTTAACCTGAAAAAATAACGTAGCATCCGCTAGACATGTGCACTTGTCGAAGTCATATCGACGACTGAATTGAAGAGCATAAAAATATCTTGGTAGTGGTAGGCACAATTGTGCTATGAAATGGAAGTCCCTGATCTATAGTTAACAACATTTAAAGTTTTGACAATTTTCAAACGTCAATATTTTTGAAGCCAGGTGCTTGGATGTTGTCTTAAGAAATCAGTTTTTATATTAAATTGGTCAAAGTATGTAAATATTTCTTTGGTAAGTAAATTTACCAACCCTCCGTCCATTAGCTCTTTTAATTTGGTTCATCTGTGCTACTGAGCAATTTATTAGCTATTATCAACTTTTCAGAATCAAAAACGATAATCCCACCAACTCTGCATTCAAATAACATAAATGGTTCGTAAATTTGGTCAGGGATATTT
Organism: Bellardia pandia; assembly: GCA_916048285.2. Classification (NCBI taxonomy): domain Eukaryota; kingdom Metazoa; phylum Arthropoda; class Insecta; order Diptera; family Calliphoridae; genus Bellardia; species Bellardia pandia. The sequence goes on along the minus strand of OU696530.1, from coordinate 94,748,802 downwards.
CTGCAATGTCGTTGTCATATTCTTTACAATGTAACAGAATACGCAAAATATCTAGATCTTGCTTTGGTGCAAGATGTGCTTTTGGAGACTTGAACCAAGGCTTACAATAAAATTTCAACTAGAAAAACAGAAATGGCACGCACAGAACTTTCTTATTCTTTAGACTTCTTAATTTGACGATAAAAAAATTAAAATAGTAAATAGGCTTTGTCATGCACCTAGCGTGATGAGTGGCTCCTAAAGTTCTAAAACCCACAACATTGCCGTCTAGAGATCCAACAATTAAGAGAACCAACTGTAGTAGTTCCTTCTAGTCATATCTGGGGTGGCTCTCAGCTAATTTGGTCTCCAATTCAGAAGTAACATTTGCAATTACTTCTGGAGTTAGCTGCTTTTGTATTTAATTTTAACTAATACCTGTGTCGTATTTTCCTTTGTCTATCTTGGGCCACGCAGTCAGGAACTTCTTGCAAATGTCTGGGTGAGGTCCAGTGTTTGACACCATTATTGTGTCGAATACGCCTCTCAACATAATTTCTAAGATATGGTGACGGCAAGCTAGGTATAACAATTATCTTCCTAACCATTTGCTCCAATATTACTTATGGTCCTTTGAGTCTTGCGGTGTTGGATGCTGTAGTGTTGACGCACATGGCTTTGACAGTATTGAAAACACCCCATTTATGCAGGCATTCAGATACGACTACGGCTTGCTCCTTTCCAGAGCTGTCTGCAGCTACTGGAACTCCCAGCAGTATTTTCTTTTCGCCATATAAAATAGTAATAGCTATTCGCTCACATTGTTTATTTTTTAAAACACCCGGCAAAAATTTACCGTCCCAATGGACAACCACGGGCTCTTTTTCAGGAATGTTTACTTTACCTAAAGTGTTTTTTATAAATTGTTCTCTGAACATTCTCCTTCTATTATGTATTAAACTTGTTGAGACTTTGTACTCAAGAGGGTCATTTTAATCGGTTATCTTACATCGGCCGAACAAAATGAACAATTTCATGTTTAAAATCTCTTTAACATCCATTGCAAATTAAACTTTCATTTTATCAGATGGTTTTGGATATTCTGCAGCTTCTTCAGGAATCTTCGTTTCCTCCAACTTGTCAGGTTTCTGGTAGATGCTGTCCTCTTCAGTTTCTTCTGCTTCTCTTTCTTAGCTTGATACTCATACCAGTCACTACATCTGTATGAGATGATACCGTTACTGAAAATTTTTTCAGATATTCCGTCCAAACTGGGATTGAACCCCGGACCTCGCGGTTGATAGGCGGGTGTCTTACTCATCAAATAGAGTTCCGAAATACTTTTTAACAAAAAATGATTATTCTTAGAAACATTATGTAAAAACCTGTAAAATTCTGGTACCAAGACACGTTTTTGGGGCTAAACGCTATTGTAACTTGGGTTGACTTAAAATAACAACAATTCTATTACTTATCGTTTTCGAGTTATGGCTCCATATGTTACTTTTTTGGCCAAAAATTTGGATTTTTCAAACTTTGATTGTCGAGCGGCACGAGTTAACGTCGTTTAATTGAGTTCAAGTTTCGACTATCGCTTTGTGAGTTCCACACAAGCCAGATTCTGACATTTTTTCCCGCATATAAATTTTAGTCACCCTAATGTACACACATATATACATACATATATACATGTATTATTATTTTAATGTTAGAAACATTAAACCATTCAAATTAAATGTTGATAACTAAGATATGTACACACATATACATAAATAGACACCATAAATACAAGCAGCATAAAACATAAAAATAAAAACCATAAAAACAATCATCACTTTGTGGCTGGCAGACTCCTCTGACACTTAAATTGTTAGGCAGTTAAAATTGAAAAACAAAAACAAAACAATAACAATTCAAAATAAATGAACCATTAAATAGGTTAACAATATCACATAAAAAAATCAGCTAAATAAAAAAAAAACTCTTTATGTCTGTTTAAATTACAGATTGTGGTAATTGCAGAATTATCGACTAGTTTTTATCTAGCTGACAAGGAATATATTTTGCTATATTTGCACAATTTTTAAATTATCAAAAACTAAATTGAAAAAAAAATGTCACCTAAATATTAACAACAACAACAAATAGCAGAATATAAAGAGTTTATAGGAACGAAAGTGGAATGAAAGAGTCCACAACTTTGTAACGTCATTGCTATACGAATTTTTCATTCCTTGGATTCTGATCAATGAGTTACTATTATTGGAATTATCTGAATACTTGCTAGGGTTTAGATGTTCATACCCCTGTTAAATGCCCACCTTTTTCTTTTTGTAAAATATACCACCATGATTATATTTTAATAACTTAAAATATAATCCCCTAACCATATACTTATCTTGCTGTAATTTGAACTCATTTATCCCATTATACTTCCACAACTCAAATAAAAAGATTTAGTCTTCCATATTTGTTTTCAAATATTCCAAATTAACAAAGAATTTATTTATTTAATAAAAATCTAAAGTTGTTTCCATATTATAATTATAACAACTAAGAAAATAATAAATTATTTACAACAAAGAAAGTTAAAAATTATAAATAATAATATAAATTGACTCCAACGATGATATGTACCAGAGATGTGCATGAATACCATTCAAATGACATATTTATTATTTTGTAAAAGTGAAGACTGAGTTAGCACTATACATAACTAAACGAAAGCTGTCATTGCATGATTCACCACAGCAAGTGGTTTGTTACAAAATGCATATAATTGCTTGTTTATTCTGTAAGCTCTTACCATTCACAAAAGCATTGAATCAGTATGAGTGTTATGAATATACGAAGAGCTTTTTGAGTAAATATACACTTTACTATATTCATCGCATATTCTTTTTAATTTTATTTGATAGTGCTTAAACATATGTATTATTATAGGGATAGTAATAATGATAATGATAGAAAAAATAAGTACAAATTTTAGCCATTTTTCAGAGGTTAGCAAAAGAAATAATGTAATACTTCATGTTCAATATTTTATTATTTAAAGATAAATATATGTATGTGTTTGTTGTTTTTATAAATTATTGTAATATCCCAAATTTTACTTCTGCTTTGTTTATTTTTTACAATACGGAAAACACCGTTTTCAATATTTTTTATTATTTCGGAGTTCATCTTGAAAACTTATTTAAAAAAATTAACGCACTGATTTTGCACTATGCAATCTAAGCTTTTATGAATCATTTGATTGTTTTGCTTACAAATCAAAACACAGTTATAATTTTTGATTCGTTATTGCTAACGGCGTTTAAAGAGTGATTGAGAAAATGACAAGCAATTAGGAGAGCGCAAACACTGCAAGCAATGTTATTAGCACATGTTGATGATTGAAAACAAAACAAAAACAGTGAGTTCATACATATAGGAAAAAAGTGAATCAACTCGTGTACATCTCTGATATGTAAATATCAGCATCTCGAAGAAAATTGTTATATTATATATTATATTTAGGTAAATCAAAAAATTAAAAATTTAAATTCAAGAATTAATAATATCTAATTTTAAACAATCATTTAAGTTAAAAACCACAAATTAATATTAATTATTTTAATCATTAACAATTCTAATTATAATTTAAATAAAGCCATCCAATTTTTCAGTATTTGAATAAAAATTCTCGATCCCGCAAACAAATCTCAAATAATAATATAAGTCTCTTTGTTTAATATATTTGTTTATGTTGCAATTATTATAATTGTTCACAAATGTTTATATATTAGTTATTATCATTGTTATTTTTTTTTTTCCTTTCAATATTACTTGCAAAAATTCAGTTTCCTTTTATTTGAAAAAGTTAATTATTTTCACATTACTATTGTGTTTAATTTTCATTACTGTTCATTTTCTCTTTCGTTTGTGTGTATATATTCAGCTAGATTTACACGATTGAAGGTATTTTGAAGTCTTATCAAAATTTTGAAAATTTATTTTGATGTTCTATTTACACGTTTCAAAAATTTTATCAAAATATTCTTTCAATATATTTCAAAATCTTTTGATAAAATTTTGATCAAAATTTGTTGAAGCTAATTTACACTATTGGTAAACTTTTTATATTGAAAATATTGACTTTGATAATCTTTTTTGCTTCTTTTGTGAAATAATTTATTATTATAAAAAAAAAATAATTAATAAGTATGGACGACGACACAATCATCATAGCATCAACATTTTTACTATTGGAGGAAGAAGTAGCTGATAATAATGCAAAAAAAAAGGAGAAAACAAAAGGAACTTAGGGTTCGACTTTTTCTTTTGGAAGGTATGTCTCTTTTATGGAGCGATTGATAAGGAATGATCCTGAGTTATACAAAAACTTTGTGCGAATGTCACCAGACGATTTTGATTATTTGCTTAATCTCGTCACGCCATCAATAGAAACTGCTAATACTAATATGCGGGAATCTTTATGCCCCGGAAAACGCCTGGCAATTACTTTAAAATTTTTACCGACTGGAGACAGTTACCCAAGTCTGATGATCAAGATCATCGATATGCAATATTGTGCCTGAAGTCTGCGCTGCATTATATAAAATATTAAAAGATAAATTTTTAAAGGTAAAACCTAATTTATTAAATAAAAAAAAAATATATCAAAAATAATATTGGTACAGATGCCAGCAACAGAAGAGGAATGGGAGAGTATTTCCCAAAGTATAAATAAAATGTGGAATTTTCCCAATTCAATCGGGGCATTTGATGGAAAACACATCAATATTATAGCACCAGCACATGTATATGTATTGATATGGTTTTGAATCAAAAGAATGAACATGCTGTCAAATTATTTATTGTTATCAATATTGTCAGATGCGATTTTGATGCTCATTTACACGGCATCAATAAAATCTTCAAAAGTTTTGTTCAATAAATTTTGATCAATAAATTTTGAAGAAATTTTGCTGTTTACACGAGTTTAAAGCATTTTGAAGAGAAATTTTGAAGAAAATTTCAATCGTGTAAATCTAGCTTTATACATTTTATTTTATTTCCACATTCATTTTGTTAAGTTTTGATATTTTTATAAATTTTTCTTTTGGTTTTACGATTTAAGTTTTATTCGAATAATTAGATTTTATGTAATTATGTATATTCAAAATGTTTTCCTTTATTAAACTTTCGGTTAATTATTTAAATTTTCGGTTAATTATTTAAATTTTCATTTCAATATAAAAAATCTTCTTCCTTTTTTCATTAAGTTGGTTTTATTTTGCTCAAATTATAATTCAGAATATCCTTTTATTTCACAAACTTTTATATTATTCTTTATTCACTAATTTTCATTTTAAATATCCTTTTAGTTCACAAAATTTTACCTTCACTAATTTTCATTTTTTTAAATATCAATCCAGCAATCAAAACTATAATGAAACAATTTTTCTCAACATCAAGAACAATCTAATCAAAATACTTTCCAATATCATTGCCTACGTGATAAAATAAAAATCCTAAACAAGTAACACTTATAAATTTCAAATTTAAATTTTTCAAAATAACAATTTACCTACACACAAATTTTCTACATTATCTCCCAAAAGCAAAGTTAACTAGATACAAATTTAAAAAAAATAAATATTGAAATGTTAAATGAAATTCAACATGAAATTTTTAAATAGTATACCAAAGCAAAAAAAAATTATTATAAATTTCCAGAAATCAAAGGTAACTTAATTAACAAAATCTAAAAATATTTGAATTATAATTTGAAATTTAACAAGTAACGAAATTTTGAACAAAATGAACCAAACCCTAACACACTTGGGCAAAATGCTTTCCATATATTCTTTCATGTAAAACAGGCCGTTGATTAAAGAAATAAACTTTCATTATTTACTGTATGAGCAGATAGTGTCGCTATAATTTTTTTTGCTAAATAATTCTTATTCCCAAAATTATTATTCAGACACTTAGATTTAATTACAAAACATTATTAAGTCATTACACAAATTACACTATTAACAGCATAATATATGTAGTTAAAGGAATACAGAAACATGAAATATATTAAATATTAAAACAAGTCAGAAAGTATAGCTAATCAAGCCCGACCATATAATACCCTACAGCCAGTACACTCAATTTTTTTTTCATTTTTTCAACTCATCTTTATTTAAAAATTATATATACATATGAAATTAAATTTTTCGGTAAAACCTTCATATAAAAGAGAAATGTTTAAATTAAGGTGGAAAATATGCATGTATAGAGTAAAATTATTTAGAAAATAATCACCCCTATCGTGAATAACAATTACACGTGAAATTAGTTCACTTTTCACATTTTCCTAATTTAAATTCAATGTTAAAAAAATAAAAGTGAACAAATTTCACGTGGAATTTTTATTCACGATAGGGGTGAATGCTATTTTCGATTTAATAGATTTTTTTCAATGCTGCAATTAAGCCGTCTGTATGCAAATTGTGTTATTGCTCGACAGTAATACCCAAATTTCTCAAATTTTCTTAGATAATATACATAGCATTCGAAAGATCTCAGTTTCTTTTTTCCAAATCTAGAAAGAAATTGAAAATCGGATCATTATCAATAAAATTACAGGCTTATAGTGCGCAAAGGTACAAAAACCGGCTTTTTAACCGTAAAACCGGATTTTGGAGGTGTCCGACATATTCCACTATTGGAATCGTCTTTTATTCGACAAGCCCTACAAGAAAAATAATATCGAATGCCAGGTTTTTCTATTTCATTGAATTTTGTATCACTGTGTAATATTTACGAGTATACAAAAATCATGCCACAAAATTTTTAGATGATCGGTTTATAATAAGTCATATTTTTTTTATTTTACATACATATATGTACATATACAGGGTGTAGGGTATTTAATAGTCGGGCTTTACCGACTATAGTTTCTTACTTGTTTTTTTTTTATCACAAAGATTTGGTTTCGAGGGAAAAAACAGAAATCTCTTTATTTCGTTTACATGTGCATTTGACTTTTTGTTAGTTCATATCTGCGTTAAACTGTATCTACCAGTGTTGCCATTTTGACGCTTTTCAGGTATTTTATGACGCTTTTTTGTTCTCGTTACCCTTTCATTTTTTTCAAATACCCTTTTTTTCTGACGCTTTTTCTATTTTTTGATGCAGTTTTGCAAGAAGTCCAAAAAGTAAATCTAGCCAAAGTCAGTCAAGTCTTACAGCGATTTGTATTACCTGATTAAAAGTATTACAAACTTTGACTATCTAGAAGGTAATTTAGATGAAAGCGTTAACGAATTTTGTTATCTTGGCTATCATTTCGAAAAGTCTTGCAGAGATTCTAAAATAATTGAACAATTTAATAGAATTTACAAAATATCACGTACTCGAACTAAGACGTAGACTTCCTTCAAATTTTATATTGCTTCAAAAATATCGTTATTTAGTGTTGACAATATTTTTAAAAATAGCGAAGCGGATATTATTGATTTTATACAAAACTTCATTGATGATTCGTCTCTAATAAAGAAAATAGAAATTTCCCTAAAGAATCTAACGTTGTAAAAATGGAAAAATATTAAAAGAACTGATGAATTTTGGATTAAAGTCTACAATTTTAAAAATTATTTGGGAGAAAATCCTTTTCATGAACTAGCTGACTTTGTTATTCGTATACTTTCTTTTCCTTACTCAAATGCCGAAATCGAAAGAACGTTTAGTTTAATGAACTTTTTTGAAACCAAAGATCAGAAACTGACTTTCTTTAACCCTGCTACTATGTTAGAAAAAAAATACACATGTTAGTTTGGGTCATATTTTGACCCCACATTTTTTTATTGAAAAAATTCAAATTTGCAAATTTCGAAAATATTTTTAAGGCTTGTGATCAATGCAATATATCGTCGTTAGAGTGATTGTGTGTCAGTCTAACGGACAAACACGTTTTTTTGCAAGTTATGCAATGTTAAATTTCAATGGGTCATCAAAAGACCCTAAACGTAGTAGCAGGATTAAACTCAGCCAAAAGTTTGTTGTTGCAATTACAAATTACCTGCAAGTGTTTACTTAAAAATTAATTCAAAGCATGAATATTTCATTAAATCTGTTTTGTGACCCGAGGTGGTGATGATTATGAAACACATGTATTTGAAAATTAAATGGTTTTTCTATAAAACTTTATATTTTGTTTTTTATGAATTGTTACTTTATTTTAATTTTTTGTTTACTCCTGGTAACTGAATTGATAATAAAATTAATTATTTATTTAAAAATTTTAAACATGCGTTTTGATATTCTAAGTTTCCTGTTTTTTACCCTTTGTTTTATTGCCAATTTTAATCTTTTTTTTTTAGGTGTTATTTGCAAAGCAATATACAAAAAATCTTGACGTTTTTCTTTATTTCTAAAATGGCAACACTGGTATCTACATGTATTTGTAGTTTAGTTGCTTTGTAACCTTTTGTTCTGTGTATGTATGTATGTATTATGTATGTCTGAATATTTCTAAAATTTTTTTTTTTGCTGTATCAATCCGCATTTTGGCTTTACTGTCTGTAACATGTCATGTGTTGTTCAATGCGTAAAAAAGGTAAATGTTTTGTGCTGTGATGATGGTTCAGCAGTTTTTCCTTTCTATAATGTTTAGTATTCACGTTTGTTGTGACATAGGTTGAATTTTGTGTTTTTTGTTGTTTATTTTGGTGTGAATTTGATTTTTTTTTTACTGTGTTTAAGCTTATTTCTGGCCCTCAATGTTGTTATAATAATATTGTCCTTGTAACATTTGTATTAGCAGTAAAATATTTTCGTCTTATGTTAATACAATAACAAACGATAATGTTAAAGAGCTGGTTAAAATACGTTTATGTTTGTGTTTTTTTTTTTCTGGGTTTTTACTGTGTTTGTTAGTGGGAAATGGTACAAGTTGTTGCAAAGGGATTATTTTGTGTAAGATATATTGAAAGCGCTTGATTGTAATAAAAAATTATCATATCTATCATTCGTTATGATTCACTTTTCATAGGTTCTGCTTTGGGTAACTTAGTGTAAATCCTGGGATTTATTATATAAAACGGGTCTTAGAAAAACATGAAATAAGCACCTCAAGTATTACGGGGACTTAATATAAAATCTATCTACTTTGTTGGAAATTAGGATCATCAACTCCACGTTTCTCTGTGACATAGAACTGTGGTCCCTGTAGCTTTTTAAGCTAAGGCAATTGTTTTCACTGGGATTTAGAATAATTGAAAAAAACAGCATCCACACGTATTATTCTTGCGTTACTTGCACTGGTGCTGTTTTTTACACGGTCGTTGTTGGAGAAATTGCGATTTTTTTTTATTAATATTTGTAAGTTCTTGGTGTACAGAATAACTGGAACATTCGTATTGATTTATTTCCTAAATTTTTTTTTTTTTTTTTATTAAATAATTTTTAAGCTTGAGGTCACTTTTTTGTTTTTTATAAAATATTTTTTAATTCTTATATATAATTCACTCAATATTTCGATTTCCTTTGGAAATCTTCTTCAGGAGTTTTTTAAATATTATAAAAAATTTTCTTAAAAAAAATTGAATTTTTCTTTTTCGTTCATGAATTTAATAAATATGACGAAAAACAGTTAATTATAAAAAATGCAAAATTGAATTGAATTGAAAACTTTTGCGCCAGAAAAATCAACGCATAGTTATACAGTTTTATAACGTAAACAAATTTAATTCGATTTTTTTCTTTTCGATTCGCGAATTTTATTTATTAAGAAAATAATGCAAGAATAATAAAAATAATAAAAGAATTATTCGCAAATTTCCTTTTTTTTCTCAAATTACACATTTCAAAGTCTCATTTTCCTGGAATTCAAGTGTTTATCTAAAGAAAAAACGAATAATTGTTCTAAATTTTATAACAAAAGGAAAGCAATTTATTTAATTCCTAAGCATACATTTTACCTACCCTGCTGATTTCTTTAAATAACATTTATGTTAAGTTTTTGTTCAAGATCTATGCTTAAGATTTGCTTGTACATTTTATAACTCGCTTCTTATAGCTTTCTTGTAATCAGTAAACCTAACAATGTGCTATTTTCAAGGAATTTGTACAGAATTTTCTTCCTATTTAGATTTTCCGTAAGCGTTAAAATACATTATCTGCATTATCTGCATTATATTTCAAGAAAACAGCAAAAAATATCAATGTAATCTGAAACTTTGATCTATAAGTCAGATCCTTCTGGACCGATTTTGCCCACTTGCAATACCAAACAGTTCGGTGGATCAAAGAATGTTTGGTAAATGGCTTTTTTCGAAGCTATATTGTGCCAACAACAGACGGACAGACGAAAGGGTGAATCTGTTTAGAATCTTATAAAGACCCAAAATATGTAGACTTTTTGGTACTACGTTTAATATTTTGATATGTTACTAACGGAATGACAAACGCAAATTACCCCCTTTTTTTTTGGTGGTGGGTATAAAAACAATATCTTACATAGTTTTAATATAACAGTTTGCTTTATTTTAATGCGAAGAATCCGGTACTTTTCCTTTAAAATTTAATTATTTTCTTATGTTTCTTATTTTTCTAGATTTTGATAATAAATGTATTATTTTGCTTAAGTTAGTTATGAATAATGCAATATATTTTGTTTGCAATTTGTATTTGTAGTATATATAATAAAACATTTCTAAACAATATTTACTGTTTACTATATATTGACGCTCACAGTATATTGTGACTTATTAAATTGTTTGACAGAATACTCGTAATGATAGCAAATCAACCCTATCGTGAATAAAAATTCCACATGCATTTTGTTTGCTTTTATTTTTTTAACATTAACATTTTAATAGAAAAAAAGTGTGAAAAGGGAACAAATTTCATGTGGAATTTTTATTCACGATAGGGGTGAATGTGTTTAAAAAGCAAATTAAGAAAACGAAACTTTAGAATTTACTTTCTACTCTCGTTTCCAAAACTACATTGTTTTATTAACACTACACTAAATTGATGAGTATATTTTTATTACCTCTAAGGTGCTCTTCGGAATTTACTGCTCTGGATTTTTATTGCCCGCAACCAAATTAAATTACCAGCCTTTATATGACATAATAAAACAGCCAACCTTTTAAGCAACACTATTAAATACTTATGCAGCACATTTATGAGCCATAAAATATTGCAAAATTGTATATTATTAAAAACTAAGAACCAAAGTGTTAGATAATAATTTGTGATTATCGAAAGTGCAAACAATGACACAAGTACAAACTTGAAATTTTGTATTTTGTATTTACAAAACATGACACAGAAATAATTCCAACAATACTTATACAATTGCATACAAAGGGTATTAAGTATGTATGTAGAAAAGATTAAAATACACATTTGCATTGATATCAAAAAAGTAAGAAACTATAGCTAGTCAAGCCCGATCATATAATAACCCTACATGCAGTATATGTGTAACAACAGTTTTCCATAAATATAATCTATATGTCATCTATGACCTATTAAATTTAAATTTAAAATGTTGTGTTAAATTGATCCTTTTTTGAGGCCACTTTGCCACTTTTTATGCTCCTTTTTTTGCAGTAGCCTTTTGTATCATTTTAAATCTATTCATGCTACATTTGAACCTTTTTAATAGCCTGTTTATAGATCACGAAAGATAAGCGAACGTTAGATAAGACTTAAGAGTCGTGATCTATAAACAGGCTATAAATATTTCACTTACTATTTAAACAACACTGATATAGTTAAAACCTAATACTATGATGCAATTATAAGGTAAGAGCGATAGGCTAGCTGATTGCATTGTTTTGGTAGGAACAAATGTCAACTCATTTTTATACCCTTCACCATCGTGAGAAGGGTATATATAAAGCTAGATTTACACGATTGAAATTTTCTTCAAAATTGCTCTTCAAAATTCTTTAAATTCGTGTAAATAGCAAAAATTCTTCAAAATTTATTTATTAATTGGTTATTAATAGTTATTAAATAAATACATTTTGAAGAAATTTTGCTGTTTACACGAGTTTGAAGAATTTTGAAGAGCAATTTTGAAGAAAATATCAATCGTGTAAATCTAGCTTAAGTTTGTCATTCCGTGTGTAATTTCCACAAAAAAATTTTCCGACCCTATAAAGTATATATATTCTGGATCCTTATAGATAGCGAAGTCGATTAAGCCATGTCCGTCTGTCTGTCTGTCTGTCTGTCTGTCTGTCTGTCTGTCTGTCTGTCTGTCTGTCTGTTGAAATCAGTTTTTTGAAGTCCCCAGATATTCTCGGGATCCAAACCTTCAATAATTCTGTCAGAAGTGCTTTCGAGAAGTTTGCTATTTAAAATCAGCAAAATCGGTTTAGGTCAACCAGAGTTATGAACCAATATGTGAGACCACCTCTATAAAAATTTGATATTTTTCGTCCATTTTATTGCAATATTTTGAAATATATTGGAGATAATACTATGAAATTTTGTATACGTTGTTTGTATGACAAAAGAAGAAAGTGTGCGGAAAATAGTAAGAATCGGTCCATGATTTCTCATAGCCCCCATACAAATATATATATTCCCGAAATATGGCTTAATGATAAATAAATGCTTATAAAATAGGGATATCAAGACAAAATTCAGCTAAAATAAGTTTTACACAAACAGAAATCGCAAAACGAAATTTTTTTTAGTTCGGTCCATGTTTGACCATAGACCCCATATAAAGTCCACTTCCAAAATTCATTTAAATACGTATAAAACAGATATGAATAATGCTAAACGGCTAAAATTTGACATAAAGACTCTTTATAGACAAATAAATTGCTGTACTAAATTTTATGGTAGTCGGCCCAGAACTGGTCATAGCTCCCATACAAGGACCACATCTGAAAAAGACATTTTTCCCTATATATATTGTATAAATATCGGTACCGACTCAAAACTTTGCACAGATCATTTTAATATATACAAAAATCATTTCACAAAATTTTGTTAATTTCGGTCTATTTTTAACTGTATGCCCCATATAAAGCCCTCTTCGGAAAATCACTTTAATACTCATAAATCGCTTATAAATAAGGGTACCAATCCAAAATTTTACACGGATCATTTACATACATGCCTAAATCTAACTGCTGGATTTTGAGAATATCGGTCCATATTTGACTATATCCCCCACATAAGGTCCACTCTCGAAATCCACTTTAATACTAATATATATCTTAAATATAGCGTTATTATGTTGAAATTCGACGTGAAATATCCACATATGCATGAAAATAACTGTTCCAAAATTTAAGAAGATCGGCCCATAATTTGTCATAGCTGCCATATAAGAACCATTTCCAAAAAACAAATAAATTCGGGTCAAAAAATATTTTTTTCGGATTTAACCCATATTCGGTCTATATTTTATAATCATGATATATATCGTTGGAAAGGTATTTTTAATACCTTTCATTTAGTGTATTACAAATTATCAAGCACCCAGTAGTTCCCGAGATATAGGCCTATATATTTTCAACTTTACGGGCCCGCCCCTTCGAAAATAGGCGTGACCGCCAATAAATTTTTTTTTTTGCTGGTATCTCCTCTAAAAGCTCTATTTCATTTCATTTTGTTTTTTTTTTTTTTTTTTGAGCAAAATCACTAAAATCGAATTGTACCCCTTTTTTATACTCTGTTTGTTTTTTATACTCTGTTTGTTAAATTACACTGAAGATTATTATGAACATCAGACAGACTCTGAAAGTTATGGTAAGAATTGGTAATTAAATCAATTAAAAATGGTAAAAATTAGATAACATTTCAAAATATTTAACATAAATTATGTTGGTCGTAAAATTGTGTTTCAAACAATATATCAAATACTAATAAAATTTGCACTAAGACTGAATAGAAAACACAAAATTAGGATATTCTAGTCTAGTGTAGTTTCTGTATTTCTTATTACGCTTAGGTGAAGGGTATTTAAGATTCGGCACAGCCGAATATAGCACTCTTACTTGTTTTAAATTCAAATTATCATTATACTCAACCATTTTTAGCAACAAAATACAGGTTGTTTTTTTTTTGTATTCTTGTAGAACTAAAATAGTTAAATCTATTTTTTGATAAAAATATTTATTCTTATAGTCGTCTGAACTGACAATTTATCTATCTTCACTAGTGGCAGCCGATATTCATGCAAAATTTGAGATTCCCTTCAGGAATCTAATGTCTGCTTTACTATCATTTAATACGGGAATATCGCTGCTCCCTAACCATAGCTAATGACGCTGTTCTTCGGCTTATTTTACAACATACTAAACAATAGTGTTTAAAACTGGCCTTAGCATTTACATGTCTTAAGATACGGTCACACTTGACAAATATTTGCCGTAAAAGACGTAACCACTAAATAAAATATATTTGACAAAACTTTGTTTATTTAGGGCAGGACACAAGAAATATTTAGTTTTAATTTATTTGATGCTGTTTGATCTTGCAAAACTCTTTGTGCTAAACCAAGTGGTTACGCTTTTTTGAGCAAATATTTGCCAAATGTGACCGTACCTTTAGAATACATTTACTAGACTTTAAACAAACAAATTAAAATCTGCCTAAAAATGTTAAACTCAAATATTTAAAACGTTACAATTGCGAAGACTAAAACAAGTTGTTGAGCAAAAACTCAACAAGTTCATGTCAATTGAAACACATGTTCACACGTTATGTCAAGTCGTTATGCGCTGTGTCATAAATAATGAGTGCTGTTGCTTTGTGATCTGCTTTCTGAAATATTTATTGCACTTAAATGATAAACAATACAAATGACATGCCATAATATTACAGAACATATTGCTCATTTGCTGCAAGACCGGCATAAATCAAAAAACGTTATTTTTGAGTTAATGATGCAGAATTGTTCGTTATATCATACTTCATGGTGTGTAAAAAATTCATATGAATATCTCTTAGTCCCGGATCACTCTCCTCCTCTTTTCTGTATAAGGTGATAGTAAATTGAAAACTTTAAACGCGTTTTCTGCAAAATCGATTTTTTTGACTTATGCCGGTCTTGCAGCAAATGAGCGATATGTCACACGTGTCATTTAGCTAGATCAAATTAAGGTATGTTAAAAGAGGCATGTTTGAATGCTCACAATTATAAGGCTTGTATATGGATTGTTGCTTATAAGTTTGCCTACAATTTGCCTGCTGTGTAGTTCTGAGAATGTCCTTAGCATAAATCTGCAAAATTTCCTTTAATTTTGATTCGCCTAAATACTCTAAACTATAGATATGTACAATTAAATACAACACCTTTATAATAATTCCCTCGAACTTGGTTAATACTCTCTCTGTCAACAACCTTTAAAAATATATATTTACACGTTTTGACCTTAAAAGCATACCAAGCAATAACAATGGCTGCATTAGCTCACACAAACTTTATTTATAAAAGTCCATTAAAAGTGTCTGAAACATTTCCATTAAAATTATAGCCATTATTGCAACAATTCTATTCTTTTTTAATGTCTTGAAAATACATTTATTTTAGTTTTCTTAATCAATTCTTTTCTTTAATCTACTTTTTTTCCTTCCAGGCAATTTACTTGTCATCCTGGTGGTAACATTATCCCGGCGTCTACGCTCTATTACCAACTTTTTTTTAGCCAATTTAGCGCTGGCAGACTTTTGTGTTGGTCTCTTCTGTGTCATGCAAAATCTTTCAATTTATTTAATAGACAGGTAAGTGAGTTGCTGTAACTGGCAGGCAGGCAGAACAGAACAGAGGCAAAGCAGCTCAAAACTAACTAAGCAAATTGACAGCACTCAAAAAAATCGAACGTGTGGAAAAATGTTGCCAATGTAATTGATATTTGAACCTTTTTTTCGTGATTGGAGTTTATTGAGAGAATGAAATTAAATGCTAGAGTGTGACTTTAAAAGGACAAATCTTTTTTAGTGAAATTCTATTAACAAAGTCGAAGTGAAATGATTTAAGCATTGAGATATGACAACAATATTTAACATATCCATTCATGTCATTATTGAGCAGAACTATAGGATGCAACTTTTATTCATTGAATCATAAACCTGCAGCATACATATATTTGCAATTAAAACAAAAAGAATCACAAATTATTATGTCCCTCTCAAAACCAAGTTTTAAAACCTTTGGCCACTTGGCTGCCTTTCAATACTAGGAAAATTGTAAATCATTTAAAACTAGCCATCTTTCAAAATTCTCACAATTCATACTAAAATCAATAAGCAACAAGCAATTTTATGCAGACTATAGTTGAGTTTCTCAAACTAAACTTTTGTACTAAATGTCAGGTCTCTTATTACCTTTTGATACCTTTTCAAAATTTCCACTAACATTCCAAATTATAAGCCAGAAAGTTTAAACAAGCTAAAAAGTTACTCATAAATTTAAATATACTGTTAACGTTGCAAAAGCAAAGTACTTGAACAGTTTTATTTATTTTATCATCTTTATTTATTTTTTACGTTCAGCAGATACACCGAAAATTTAATATTATTTATAAATTAATTATTTATAAATGCATTTATGTGCGAAATAAAATTTAAATTTTATTCTACATGAATGTATAATTAAACGTTATTAAATAAATAATTCAAAAGCAACATTTTCATCAATCTGGCTTGGATTTTTTTTCGGCAAGAATTAATTTCATAAATAAATAATCAATTATGCTGCTGCCTGATGAACGGGTTACGAAAACTGAAGGGCAAATGAAAAACAAATTTAATAAGTGCAGCAAAGCTAAGTGATTGAATTAATGAAAATTAAAATATCAATAGTAAAAACAATTTAAACGGTATTTATCCGTTAAATCTATTTTGCACGTAAATTGCAATTTAGTTCTGTGCTAGTTCAGGTTACACTTCTGTTCTAGTTCTGTTCTAGTTCTGTTCTAGTTCTGTTCTAGTTCTGTTCTAGTTCTGTTCTAGTTCTGTTCTAGTTCTGTTCTAGTTCTGTTCTAGTTCTGTTCTAGTTCTGTTCTAGTTCTGTTCTAGTTCTGTTCTAGTTCTGTTCTAGTTCTGTTCTAGTTCTGTTCTAGTTCTGTTCTAGTTCTGTTCTAGTTCTGTTCTAGTTCTGTTCTAGTTCTGTTCTAGTTCTGTTCTAGTTCTGTTCTAGTTCTGTTCTAGTTCTGTTCTAGTTCTGTTCTAGTTCTGTTCTAGCTCTGTTCTAGTTCTGTTCGAGTTCTGTTCTAGTTCTGTTCGAGTTCTGTTCTAGTTCTGTTCTAGTTCTGTTCTAGTTCTGGTCTAGTTCTGTTCTAGTTCTGTTCTAGTTCTTTTTTTTTTTTTTTTTTTTTAAGAAGAATTTTATTGAACATTATTTTAATAAATAAATTACATTTCATTCTGTTACAAATGGCAACACAAACCTAATTTATTTCTTTTACTTTTGGTATGGGTTGTTTATAGAAGAACTTTTCATTGTTTGAGGCATTATTAATTAGTAGCGAAATCATCTCAATGTGAAATAATAAATATGAGATGTATGTTTATGAATACAAATTATTCTAAAGACAAGTTTTATTTTATTTTGTCAAATACATACATACGCAATTTTCTCTTGCATGCTTAAGGTGCTATCAGACGGGATGAATTTTACATATGTACTGTCACTTTTCTGACCCATATGTAATTCCGTATGTATGTCAAAATTTCCATTTTACATACGATTCATAATTTTTGCTATCACACCTGCTTATGTTTTTCCGTATGACATAACCTATAAATGTAAACAAAAGCTGACTTTTTAACGTGTATAAATTTCAAGAATTGCTTCTTTTGGCCAATCTAACTGCAATAAATATAATAAACATAATTAAATTTATTAAAAATTCATTTTCTTTAATTTTTTTTACAATATATTTTTTCAAACAATTTTGTTTCAAAACAAAACAGCTGTTTTGTTTATGTTTGTCACAGGAAAATAGAGCGTGTTCTAATCGAACAAATTACATATGTATTTCCACATGTATTTTACACATGCAAAGTTTCATATGTATCACACGATGTGTACAACTTTTACAGATGGAAAATTTGACAGTACATATGTAAAATACATCCCGTCTGATAACACCTTTATATCAATCTGTGTGTTAAGTTGATATGTTAACTGGCATATTTACATAAATTTTGGGTAATAATAATGCTGGATAAAGTGTAGGAGCGTCTTTTTTTAAGAGCATTGTTTTCATATTTATTCTAAAAATTTATGCCAGCTGCATCTTAGAAGTTAAGTTTAACTTTATAAATACTTTAGATGATTTTGAGATGTGCGTGTTACATAAAGGGCACGTGTAGAATTTCTAACGATACTGTTACTGAGAAGTACAAATAAAGTATAGCAGTTACATATTTAAACATAGAAATACGTATGTACGTTATGTTATGGTAATAACCGTTTGTCAACAAAACATTGCCATTGAAATGTCTCCACTGAGTATACTTTCCTTGTTAAGCATGATTTAAATCACTAACTTAAATAAAGATACTGACTTTGGTATTTGTTTCTCAATTGCTAATTTTCATGAAACTTTGCTATATTGCGACTCTTATTGCCGACCCCGGTTTCTTAGTCGAATACATGTAAGCACGATAATGTTGCAAATGAAATGAACAGCCCAGGCCAATATTAAATAAATAAGAAAACTAGACACAAAGGAGAAGTACATAATTAATGTTAATGAAATATTAAACAACATTTTGTTTGTGTTTCTATATATTTAACGCAAAAACATAAAATACATGTCTGGGAGAAAAAAAGGTTAATTTAAGTAAAAGTATTGTATGAACATTAGACCAGCTCGTATTTGCTTTACATAAACTTTGTTCTCAAAGGGCAATGTTACATTTTTTTTTTTTTTTTTTTTTTTTTGCATTTAATTATTTATTGAATCTTCATATTTTGAAATGACAATAAGTATTCAAATCTTAATACTAAAAAGAAAATAATAAGCCCAGCCAGTGCTAGACAAAAATTTTTATGATACTAAAAAAATTTCACATCAACTGATCCAGTCATCTATTTTGCGCTTGAGTTAAAGCAAGGGTATCCCTCCTTCTCAACCGATTGTGGCCACTAAAGTTAAGGATGTCTCGTGCAAGGGGGTTTGGATGGTGTTCAAGTTTGCTGACATACTTTGACGCATATTTTGTAAATTCGACTTTTACTAATGGCACGCCTAGATCTTTGTGGATTCGAGAATTTTTAACATACCATGGAGCTGCAGTAATTATACGTAGAATTTTATTTTGACCCCTTTGAATTTTTTCAATGTTTGATGCTGAAGCAGTACCCCATAATTGAATTCCATAACACCAGATTGGCTTTAGAATTGCATTGTACAACAAAAGTTTGCAATCCAATTTCAATGTAGAGTTTCTGCCGATTAACCAATTAAGTTGCACTGCTTTTAATCTCATTTGTGCAAGTTTCGCTTCAATATGAGACTTCCAAGTTAAACGGCGGTCGAGGTGAATGCCGAGGTATTTGACTTCATTATGTTGAGGAATAATTTGATTATTTATTCTGATGGACGAGCAGGTATCTTTTCGCAATGTGAAAGTGATATGAATACATTTTTGTTCATTTACCCTGATTTTCCAAAGCTCTAGCCAATTCTCTAGTTTATAAACATAATTCTGCAAATTCTGTGATGCAACTTGGTGGTCCTTATGGACGCTGACAAAGGCTGTATCGTCTGCAAAAGTTGACGTGTGGATTTTGGGGTCTGACGGCATGTCGGAGGCATAAATCAAATATAAAGTAGGGCCCAGTATGCTACCCTGTGGCACACCTGATTCAATTGGCTGAGCGGTACTTAAAAAATTGCCTTCTTTGATTTTAAATTTGCGACCGTATAAATAAGTTTCCATGAGTTTATGGGTGTTAGCAGGCAGAGTTAATTTTATTTTGTGCATTAAACCGTCATGCCAAACTTTGTCGAACGCTTGGGACACATCAATGAAAAGGGCGGAGCAGTATTTTTTATCTTCAAACGACCCTCTTATCACATTTACCAATCTGTGAGTTTGTTCGATGGTACTGTGTTTAGCTCTGAATCCGAATTGATGATTTGGAATACATTCAGTGTCATTCAGAATTGGAGTCAACTTAGTCATTAACAATTTTTCGAACAGTTTAGAAATTGTCGGCAGTAGGCTAATTGGCCTATATGACTCCACTTTGGTGTGGTCCTTCCCTGACTTAGGAATCATAGTGATCATAGACACCTTCCAATCTGCAGGATAGTATTCTAGGCGTAAAATAGCGTTGAAGATAAAGAGGATAATTCTTCTTGCTACACGAGGTAACTCCACAAGCATTTTATTGCTGATTTTATCCATACCTGGAGCCTTTCTAAGGTTCAGAGTACCAATAGCGTTTTGGACATCACGAAA
This sequence comes from Bellardia pandia, assembly GCA_916048285.2. Lineage (NCBI taxonomy): Eukaryota > Metazoa > Arthropoda > Insecta > Diptera > Calliphoridae > Bellardia > Bellardia pandia. The sequence goes on along the minus strand of OU696530.1, from coordinate 94,728,387 downwards.
GTTTAGTCTTAGGGGTACAGGAGGCCTTATAACAAGTGGTGGCAAATCAGATTCGTTATTATTTGAGTTGTTTATAGTAAACACATTTCTCAAATGATTAACAAATAATGTCCCTTTCTCGGAATCATTTCTAGCCCAGTCACCAGTCGGATTTCGCAAAGGAGGTTTTCCTCTCACTGGTCTTTTTAAACCTCTTGCCGCCCTCCATAACGAGTAGTCAGATTGTGGGGTACTATCAAGACCTTCCAAGTAAGATCTAAGTGAGGCCGTTCTTTGGGTTTGTAAGAATTGTCTTAGTATATCTCTGCATACCCGTAGCCTAGCTTTCAGTTCAGGAGACCTGTGAATTTGCCACTCTCTTCTAACTCTTCTTTTTTCTGACAGGAGATAATCGAGTTCAGCGAAATAAGTTCTATTTGTCCCACTTCTGCACTCAACGTCGTATGTGGAGGCGTGATGTACAGCTCTTCGTATGTCCTCAGTAAACTTGCCAATCGACCCATCAATATCCTCGGTAGTTCTCAACACTACATTTTCCGTGCAGTGGGAACTTAAATACTTTTTATACTTTATCCAACTTACTCTGGTTTTAGATATGTCCCGAAATGGAGAGCCATTCCCTTGAAGGAAACGCAATGTTACATGATTAACAAAAAAGTGGTTTTAAATTAATAAATATGACTGAAGATAAATAGAGACTAGATTAAACATTTAATTGAAGCAATTAAAAGAAAAAAGAAAATGTTACGATTAAAGCTAGTCTTAAGACTCTATTAAGACCTACGATCTTAGACTATATATATAGGTATAAAGTCCTACGATTGTACTACGCAAACCGCAACAATTAAACTGATGTAAGATTGTATAAAGATTTGCGATTGGATTGTATGAACTCCAACGATTAAAGCAAATCTAAGTCTGTATAAAGATCTGGGGCCAAATTACCGCATTCGATATCTAGTAAAATTTTTTCGTAGTTTTCTTATTTGAGATTATGGCATTCGATATCGAGCAAGAAATTTAGTACATTTTATCATAATTTCGATATCGAAATCAGTTCTCGATACGATAGCTCATTCGATCACGAATGCGGTAATTTGGCCCATGTAATCTAATGTAAGACTCTATAAATACTTACGATGGCACTTAATCTAAGATTGTGTAAACTGCTAAGATTGAACTTAATGTAAGATTGTGTTAAGGTCTATATTTGAAGCTACTCTACGACAGTATAAAGACCTACGATTGATATTAATTTAAGACTGTATGAAAACTTACACTTGAACTTAATTTAAGACTGTATAAAGACCTACGAGTGGACCATGTAAACTCCAAAGATTGGAGCTAATGTAAGACTGTATAAAGACTTACGATTAAACTTAATTAAAGACTGTATAAAGACTTGCGATTAAACTTAATTAAATACTGTATAAAGACTTACGATTAAACTTAATTAAAGACTGTATAAAGACGTACGATTAAACCTAATTACAGACTGTATAAAAACCTACGATTAAACATAATTAAATACTGTATAAAGACCTACGATTAAACATAATTAAATATTGTATAAAGACGTACGAGTAGTATTAACCCCAACGATGGAAGCTAATCTAAGACTTGATAAAGACCTGCGATTGACTGCAATCTAAGACTGTACTAAGGCCTATATTTGAAGCTACTCTCCGACAGTATAAAGACCTACGATTAAGGCTAATCTAAGACCTATGATTGAAGCTAATATAAGATTGTATATACCTCTACGAGTGAACTGTGTAAACTCTAAAGATTGAAGGTAATCTAACACTGTATAAAGACCTACGATTATATTTAATTTAAGACTGTATAAACTCCAAAGATGGAAGGTAATCTAACACTGTATAACGACCTACGAATGAACTTAATCTAAGACTGTATAAACTCTCACGATTATATTTAATTTAAGACTGTATAAACCCCAACGACTGAAGCTATTCTAAGACTGTATAAAGACCTACAATTGACGTTAATCTAAGACTGTATAATGACCTACGAATGAACTTAATCTAAGACTGTATAAACTCTTACAATTGTATCTAATGCAACAAAAAAATTTTAATTTATTTTCATAAGAAAAATTGTATTCTTAACATTAACTCGTTATTATTTTAAGAATTTTGAAACCAAAATAATTTGCATAATTTTAGGTTGCTAATTTAATTAGATTTTGCTGTTTATTTTGCCTGCCGTTTTAAACTGTTCTTTGCGCAATATAATGCTAGAAAAGCATTTTAAGTATTAATTAATCTGTCATGTCATGTTTCTTCAATTATTTACAGCTGGGTTTTTGGAGAATTTCTGTGTCGCATGTATCAATTTGTACACTCTCTCAGCTATACGGCTTCCATATTTATATTGGTGGTGATTTGCATGGAACGATATTTTGCCATTGTTCATCCCATAACGTGTAAACAGATTTTAACGGCGACCAGATTAAGGGTAAGTAACATAAAATGTTATTATGAAAACAGATTTTAAACAAAAAGGGTCATGAAATATTTACAGCAGCACAGAAAAGTAAACAATATTAATGCAAAGTGTAAAAGGCAGTAACATAATGATGAACAGACTTAAGTATTGATTAAAATAGTTAAATCGTTGGGAGCACAGTCTGAGGGGGAAACAGTCTGACAGCCCCTTAACCATAGTAAGTTGAAGCTTAGTGTATCTTAGTTTTTGTGTTTAATTGTGTCTTACAACTTTTTTTTATTGTTTTAAATTAATAATGATAAGACGCGTGCGAATGCTAGTATTTCACAAAGTAATTTCTTATTTCATTTCTTATTATCTTTTGAAGATTATCTATATCAAGAACATAAACATTTTACTTTGCCAAGTATCATATTATTAGAAAAGAAATGTCATTGAAAAATTAAAATCCTACCTTTAAATACATCATTATATACTAAAATACATCATTATTATGATGCAAAAAAACTTGACAATTCCCCCCTAAAATCAACAAAATGTTCCTGAAACCGATACAACAAATTGACTTAACTAACCAAAACACAAGTGGCATAAAATAAAATTAACAGGAAACAAGTGGCAAACAACAGTGAGCGTGTCAGTTGAAGTGTCAGTTGAAAATTAAGGAAAAATCAACGTATAATAAGCAAATTTAATTTAAAAATAATGTCAAGTAATAAAAATGTAAATGATGATTGGTTTTAAACAAAAATCACATTAAAAGTTGTTCTCAGCTGACATTTTCATTTATTTTTATATTCGCCTGGATTCTACATTTGTAAAATGAAGTGAATGTGAAATTTTCATTAAGTTTGTGTTTTCAATATTGTTAAAATGATTTCAAAAGTAAAATATCGTTTCCAGTTTGGTTCATCGTGTAGAATAAAGTTTCACTAGTCTATGTGGAAGAGAAAACGATTTCAGTTTCACTTAGTAGTGGAATATATAACCTAGACGATTGTATGATTTTAATACAAGGCAATATGGCTAGCCAATAATATGTGTAATAATAAATAAATAAAGAAATAAAAAAAGATAAATAAAAGTGTTGCTTTGTATGAGTACAACAACGCTTTACTTTACATATGTGCACTTTACCAATACACAATTTGTTTGCCATTAATTGCTTAAATAAGTATTTCTTTCTGTTCACGTGTTAATGAATGCACGAATGAATGAATGAATACCTTGCATATGTTGTCCACACATACTCGTATGTATTGTAAAATTTAACATGAAAAAATAACAACGTGAAATTAAAATTACAAAATAAAGGTATATGTTAATTAAACTTACAATTTGCTATCGTTTCAACAATATTTATGTGAGTCAACATAAAATTTACTGATAAATAATCAATATGTATGAATGCTATTGCATACCAAAAACAAAAACTGAAATCAAAATGAAATTGTAGAATTAAATTTTTTAAAGAACAGAAAAATAACTTATGCACATGATATGTAACAACGACAGTATATGTATATATTTCAGTTGTGATTATCATAGTTGTAAATCTCCTAAGACCGTAAAAAGATCTATGATTCAAGCTGTTTTAAGACTGTAAACAAATCTATGATTGAAGCTATTCTACGATTGTAAAAAGATCTACGCTTGAAGCTGTTTTAAGACTCTAAAGAGATCTATGATTAAAGACTTTCTAAGACTGTAAAAAAAATCTACAGTTAAAGTTGTTCTAAAACTATAAAAAGATCAAATATTGAAGCTCCTCTAAACTCCGAATAGATCTGCAAGCTTTCGGAGACTGTAAATAAAGCTACGATTTATGATCTTCTAGACCAGAAGTGCCCAAAAGTTGCTTATGTAAGATCAAACACCAATACATTTAAATAAAAACATAGCCTATAGCTAAGAGTTTTTACAAATACAAAAGAGCTGCAAGAGTATAGGGCTTGGGCACTCCTGTTCTAGAATCTAGACTATAAATACAACAACGCTTGAGACTCGTCTAAAACTGTATAAAGAGCTACATTTATAGCCAATAAAAGACTTTTGAAATTTCAATCAAATGCCAGTTATGTATTTACACATTTATGTTGTCATAAATTAAAATTGTGTCATTACAAAATTTATATTTTTATTGGATTCTTTATACGAGTATATGTATATAAACATATGGTGAATTTCACGTCAAGTGATCCAATTTTAAAAAACGATGTCTTCCGATTTGGATGAGATTTGGACCAAGGTTAGTACTATTGGATAGTAGGCCAGAGAAAAATGTTCAGCTCTATCAGTCCAGAAGTGCCGGAGTTAGAGGAGGTCAAAGTTGGACATTTTGGTCAATTTTGGTCATACAGGGTTTTTTTCAAATGAGTGGTCTCTTGACGTGAAATTCACCATATATAAAAAAAAACTCCAACTAAACTTTCCAATTTATTATTAAGAAAGTTGTTTTATTTCAATTTTATTTGTTGCAATTTCAAGAGCTCTTTTTTTTATAATTTAAATCTATCGATATTGAGTCATAAATCAAATAATGTACAGCAGCTTTGTATACAAATATTTATAAATGGTTTTATTTTGAATATTAAGTTTAGTTTTTTTTTTTGTTAGAATACAGAAACTACAAACTATAAAAGAATGGCAGAAATACAAAATATTTTCAGTTGCAACAATTTCAGAGGTTCAGAGGCAGGGGTTATAAATTTATTGCAAATTTTTTATAATTTATGTATTTGCTTTTTCTGCTATTTAATAAAAAAAAAAAAACACTTACTCATGCAATAGATGGCAACAATTTTTGTATATAAACTAAACAAAAATTCACCCAAAAAACCTTATGTAAAAAGTTTATTTTTAGAACTTTTAGTAAGTGAAACAAATCGAATGTGATATTGATGAATGAAGAAATATGAAAAAAACCCAACGCACACGAATTATAAGCATGAAAAAACTTTAAATTTTATTTGAAATACAAACAAAGTTATTGCAAAGCCATTTAATGGAATTTTGTAATAAAAATTTTTAGTTAGCCGTTCATTGAAATGTATGTATTTAGACAGCTGGATCTGCAGCAATCTTTTCACAGTCATGTGTGATTTTTTTTTTGCTTTTTATTGATGTGAATGTTAGGAAATAAGTATGACAAGTTTTTTGTTAGAGGAAACATAAAAAAATTCCAAACATTTGGAATATGTTCTTGATTATTACTTATACATATATGAAATATGAATGTGTAAGTTTGAGTTTCGACTTGTTATATCAATCTGCTTAATCTCCAAGTCCGTTATTAATATTCTCTATAAACACCTACAATTGAACCTAATCTGAGATAGCTTAAAGACATACGATTCAAGCTAATCTGAAACAGATTAAATTCATGATTTTAAAGTTAATGTAAGGAAGATTAAAGGCATACTATAAAAACTAATGAAAGACTATATAAATACCTGCGATTAAAGCCAATATAAGACTGTACAAAGACCTACATATTAAGATAAAATAAGACTGTATAAAAGCCTATGATTGAAGCTAATGTAAGACTGTATAAAGTCTAACCATTCAAGCTAATCTAGGACTGTATAAAACACAACGATTGACGCTTATCTAAGACTGTAAAAACACCAAAGACTGAAGCAAATCTTAGACTGTAAAAACACCAAAGACTGAAGCAAATCTTAGACTGTATAAAGACCTACAATTGATGCTAAAATAAGACTGTATAAAGATCTACGATTGAAGCTAATTTAAGACTGTATAAAGTCAAACCATTCAAGCTAATCTAGGACTGTATAAACCACAAAGATTGAAGCTAATTTAAGAATGTATAAAGTCAAACCATTCAAGCTAATCTAGGACTGTATAAACCACAACGATTAAAGCTTAGCTAAGACTGTATAAAGACATAAGACTGAAGCAAATCTTAGACTGTATAAAGACCTACAATTGATGATAAAATAAGACTGTATAAAGATCTACGATTGAAGCTAATTTAAGACTGTATAAAGTCAAACCATTCAAGATAATCTAGGACTGTATAAACCACAAAGATTGAAGCTAATCTAGGACTGTATAAACCACAACGATTAAAGCTTATCTAAGACTGTATAAAGACATAAAACTGAAGCAAATCTTAGACTGTATAAAGACCTACAATTGAAGATAAAATAAGGCTGTATAAAGATCTACGATTGAAGCTAATTTAAGACTGTATAAAGTCAAACCATTCAAGCTAATCTAGGACTGTATAAATTACAACGTTTGAAGCTTACCTAAGACTGTATAAAGACCTGAAGCTAATCACATACTGTATGAGGACCTACTATCGACGCTAATCTAATGCTATATGAAGACCTAAGATTGAAGCCAGTGTAACACTGTGTAAAGTCAAACCATTCAAGCTAATCTAGGACTGTATAAACCACAACGATTGAAGCTAATCTAGGACTGTATAAACCACAACGATTGAAGCTAATCTAGGACTGTATAAACCACAACGATTGAAGCTAATCTAGGACTGTATAAACCACAACGATTGAAGCTAATCTAGGACTGTATAAACCACAACGATTGAAGTTTATCTAATGCTGTATAAAGACCTTCGAATATATTTGATATAGAAAAGCGATCAGATGGAGTGAAGAAATTTCTAAATCGTTTTAAAAAACTAAAGCTTCTTTTGATACTTGAAAAATGTATTTAGTCTAGCGGACAGCACACTGTATTTTTATCCCTAGAACATCAAGAGCTTCTGATTCTTTAATATTTACACCACCCATAAAAACAGATGAAGCAACATGATCTGTAAAGATCAGAGATTGTCATAAGATGTTACGTGTATCTGCAACGATCTCAGTTTATAGTTGAATGAATATGTATGGCATTTCATTTGCCAAAGAAGAGATAGGATTGAAAGTTTGATGAAGTAAGTCATTTAGAAAGATAAGAAAAAACACTAACTGACCAAGGCTTTAGAATTTTGATTATCCCCCTATCTTCAAAACAAAACTTTTTAACTACAACTCTGCAATTATCTGTCCTTTACTTGCAGATGGTAATTTTAACCGTTTGGATCACTTCAGCTGTATATTCCACACCGAAATTTGTTTTCAGCAAAACTATTAAAAACGTGCACACAGAAAGTGGTCGCGAGGAGGAGATCTGTGTGCTGGATCGTAAAATGTTTAACTCCAAACTCCTGGACATGATCAACTTTGGCCTGTTGTACTGTATACCACTGCTGGTGATGACGGTTAGTAGAAATAAAATACAATAAAAAATTTGTATGTAAAATTCTACTCCCTCTAACATTTTTACGGTTCTTCCGCTAATTTCTGCAATTATTATCATTTCAGGTTTTGTACAGTAAAATTGCCATTGCCCTGTGGCGTTCATCGCGTGGCTTGCAACATCATTTGGCCCAGCAGGAGAATAGCATGAGTATGCACAACAGCATGTATCATCATAACCACAATCATAGCCACAATAATCAACATCAGCAGCATTTACACAATCATCATCAACAGCAGCAACAACAACAGCAGCAGCAACAACAGCAACAACTGACTGCTAACCTGGCTACACCTATCTCGGCTAATAGTTCTGCTGCTGGTGTTTCAACATTGTCACGTAAGCAGAGCTGTAAATATGATGGCAAACGTGGAGTCAATATCTCAGAAAGTCAGGTAAGTTATGTGTGACACATAAAATATATTGTTAAGAATGCAAACTTCGTACAACAATGTAAGGAATGTTGTTGCATTTAGAAACACAACTTGAACTAAAAATCTACTACTTTCATTGGAATTTTAATGGTTTTATTTACTTAAATTTTTGCTGTTGTATGCAACTTTTGTATGACATACATGTTTGTTTATATTAGCTAGATAAAAAAGATTGAATTTGGGAACCAACATAATAATAAGAACAGTGCAGTATTTTTAATAAATATTTAAAATAGTTTTTTTTCGAGAACTTACTCCTTTAACATATTTTTTTTTTTTTTGCTTATTTCGTGTTTTATTTATTTTGTTTTATTATAGTGCATTTATAAATGTTTTATTTAAAATAAGTATAGCATTTTTTTAAGTCCACTAGCACGAGTGGTTATTCCCTATGTAACATGGAGAAATAGTCATCAAAGACTCAACAAAGCATAACATTCCAAGTCGATTAAGTATGTCTGTGTAAAACACTCCCACGTCCAAAATACACAACCAAAATTCTCAAAATTTACAAACGAACATTTATAATTGTCCTAAGCAGTTTGGTATTGAAAATCAGTAAAATCGGTTCAGTGGAACCAGAGTTATGAATCTAAATCTCAGACAACCTCTAACCGCTATTTCATTGTTCAACCAAAAATTTTAATTTTTAACAAAATATGACAAACAAAACAATTCCACTGAATTTTTAAAAAAGCAGAGTGGAGCAAATTACTAGCATAGAATATCATATTACTACCATTTAATTTTTCAATATAATACGTTTGCTACTTCATAGAATATTGATGCGCTATTACACTATCCATAGCTGTATATGCCAAAATCAAACTGCTTAATTTTTTTTTTTATTTATTTATTTATTTATTAAATTCAGAGATTACAAGCCCAAAGGCCTACTTAATCTAGATATCTTATGACGAAAGAAAAAAATTCCAAAATATACAACATTATGAAAATCGTTGCATATTTGACAATCTTTTCTTGGTCATAGCTCCCATATAGGGACCCTTACATTTTTAAAGCAAGTAATAATATATAGGCATTACTAATAATAAATAAAAATCTTGTTTATCAAATAATACGAGTATAGAAAATAGTAATAAAATTTGCGCAAAGACTGAATAAGAAACACTGAAGCAGGATATTCTAGTCCTTACAATATACTTTTTTTGATTCTTCTTTTATTCGGCACACACAAATATAGCATTCTAACTTATTTCATTATATTAACTGTATTTTTGCAATAACCTTGTTTTGTTAAAGAACTGTCTGTGTGTAAAAACTACTTTTATTTAATCCTTCCTATTTTGTGCATTTTAAAAGCAGTTTAGGTGTTTTTAATTCCTCTAAATGTTTAGTTTGAAGAAAATGCTCATAATTGAGGCTTTTGCAGGAAGTGCCTTTGTTAAAAGTAGAATTGAAAATCCTGTTTGTTTAAATTTAATGTTTGTTTAAATTAAATTTATTAACGCCTAGACAAAATGTCAGAATGACTTAGACTTGCTGGTAAAGACTTTTAATGAAATTACTCTTTAATAAATTCAACAATCAATGCGAGAGTATTAGAAAATAACAAAATTACTTCTACAGACTTTAGAAACGTATTGCCAATTTGCTGGTTAGAAACAGCAATGAAAGTATCCATTAAAGATTACATACGCAGTAGTAAGTAGTTCCGAAAGAGAAAAAATCAAAACTCATTTAATAATAAACCTTCCCGTCTACACTCAAAAAAAAAATTAAGTAATCCGTACTTAAATCAATCCGTAGCGGTGCCAATAGTAGGGTAAGTACGGATTTTCTTATACCGAGTACAAAATACTTGATTCAAGTACGGATTCATCAAGTCAAAAAATCTTAATTTTAGCTCTCCTTAAGAATGGCTGAGATTGAATTAATCCTTAAATAAGCTTGATTCAAGAATTATAAACTAGATTTAAGCACGAATTCGTACTTGATGTAATCTAAAAATGAGACTGATTTAAGTATGTCCGAGTTTGAATTAATCCCAAAATGAGCTTGGTTCAAGAATTTTGAAAAAGATTTAAGCTCTAATTCATATTTGATGTAATCCTAAAATCGGATTGATTTAAGAATGCCCGAGATATTATTAATCCCAAAATAAGCAAAATAATACGAGATAAATAACTCAAAATATAAGTTTTTTGTCTTAATTCAAGTAAAAATAAGTCTTAATTTTCGTTTTAAGAGTTATCTTCTTGATTTAAGAGCAAATTGGACTTAAAGTAAGAATTTCTTACTCAATAAATTATAAAAAATGATTTTGAGAGCTTCTGAGAGAGTAAGTTTAACTTCGCTCATATCTTCTCTGGGATTGATTTAGGATTTTTTTTCTTAATTTAAGTAAAATAAGTCTTAGTTTTCGTTTTAAGATTTATCTTCTTGATTTAAGAACAAATTGGACTTAATTTAAGAGTTTTTTACTTAAATCAAGAACAATATTCTTGTTTTATGAAAATATGCGCTTGATTTGTCAAATTAATCCCGAATTTTTACTTATTTTAAGTATGAACTAGTAAAAACGTACTTGAAAATTTCAGGCTAAAACTGAGAAAAATAAACTTAATTTTAGAATGCCATTTTTCTTTCTGTGTAGGATTTATTAACTCTGTAACGCTTTCCTAATAATTATTCCAAAATAACAAATTTCTATTGTGTGCGTAAAACTTGTCAAACATTGAATGAGACTTTTATTCAAACCACTTTGGCACCACAACTTGTATGAACAACTAGTGGTATAAGTAATATATATTAGATTCAAATAATTAAATATTAAACATACGTCATGTATATCAATGTCATTAATTAAGTTGCCTATATACTACGGCTTTTTGCTTATGTATTTTTAAGTTTACAACTCACATGATTTTCTTTATGTCTGTCAAAATTGGTTATTTTACATAAAGGTTTTAATTTTTGGTCACCAAATTGTATGAACAATTACACGTGACATCGCCATGATTATTTACAAGAGCTGATACGCTTGAATATTAAATATTATTTTTTTTCACACATAAATTTCCATGTCGTTTCTTAAAAAAATTCGTTAAAGCCGCTGTAAACAATTTTGGTAGCGTCACTTAACTGACTGCGTTAAAAATATTGATTTAAGGTTTTTCGTTTTTAATATACAAGATATTTTACACAAGCAAAGTTTTTGAGGTTTTTTTTAAGAGAAGTGGTTTTTGTCTATGCTAGTTAAATTCGAATTTATCTTCACACACATTTATGATTCATCACACGATTTTCTTAATCAGTTTTCCTTTAATTTTGTATATGAATCATCTTAATTTATTTCACCAATAAATCATGCAAAGACGGGTTTAAATATAGGAATTTCCAAATTCCAAAAACCGTAGATATGTACATCAAATAGAGCGTTCGAGTTTGGCTATACAAAATTAATTTCAGTTATTTTTTCCTTATTTCTTTGACACAATTTTTAAAAGTTAAATTTTTGTTGATGACTTTGTAAACAAATATTAGTTTCCTGAATTCTTTAAATCCCGGGATTTGTTTTAAAAAATCCCTGGATTTTTCAATCCCAAATTGGGATTTAGGGTTTGGTATAAATAATACTAATGGCGTTTTCTTTTCTGGCAAAAATGTTACACGTTTTTCCCATTTCGCACCTTTTTTAATTTTTTTGTGTTCTTTTCTGAAAAAATGTCAACACTGCTGAAGTGTAGTGTGTTCTTTTCTATAAATGTCACACTATAAATTTAAAAAATGGTGCACCTTTCACACTCTGTATTTTTAGAGGGGGCTGAATCGCACGATAAAACAGCTGTCATTTGATTTGTTTATGAATGTGTATTTGTGTTAAGAAACAAAAAAAAAAATATACGAAATGGAAAATATTACTATTTTTTATGTGCTGAAAAAATTTTGGATGACTTGTGGGAGTTATCTTTATCATCTAATGATGATGAAATATTTTATATGATTATGGAAAGATATCCACATCCGCGAGTGAGAGTCTTTGTAGAGAACGTATTTAATGAATACTCTGAAGTTGACGTACATACATATGTCAAATTTCATAGGACAATATCTCCTACTTCTTATATATGTAATGTATGTTTATATACATACATATATAATTTTTATAGTTTAAAAAGAATTTGCGTATTATTCGGGATGGTGCCATTGGTCTTTTTGAAAGATATTCATTGTCTTATTTCAAGCGATCTTACTTGGGAGCTATCTGCTTCTTCTTTTTAAACAAAAAAAAAAACTAAAACAGATGTACATGAAAAAAGTGCTACACTGTTGTAATTTTATGTTCTATTCTGAACATTAAAAATGCGACATCTTTAAAATGTGGGGTAAACATTATAAAAATGTACATAATAAAGGTGTAACATTTTATTTCAGAAAAGAAAACACCATAAGTGTATGGAAACTGTTTTTACCTGCAAGTAAAATTATAATTTCTTTGCTTTGTAAGGTAAGGTAAGAGTACACTTACATATGTATATTAATATCAATAGTTTTACTAAAATTTTTAATCAGAAATCTGTTAAGAGACTTATTCATTTATATGTACATATATCGTATGACCCAAATAGTTAAATTTTTTAAAAAAAATTCTTTATTATTTTCCATTTTAATTAAGAATTTCTTATGTTTTAGCGTACTTTGTGGTCACTACTTTGACCCAGTTTTATTTCATCATTAAATATTTCATTTATTTTGTAGTAGTTTGTTTTCTTTACATACTCGTATACATACATATAAAAAAGCACTTTCAAATTTAAAATTCTTACTCTTTATACCTTATATATATTTATAAGTCACTCTATTTTATTCCTTTTTATTATTTCTAACCTAAATGTTTACAACTACTAAATTGTGTATAAACCCAAAAATGATTCTCTCTCTTTCTCTCTCTCTCTCTATGTCTTTTACTTTCTTTTACTTATTTTTATTATGTGGATTTTTTATAATAATACCAAAACCAACACATACCACCACTGCAAATAAATTGTGCAAAACCACAACAACAACAATAATAACACCAATATTTAACAAACAAAAAACACCATCACATAACAATAAAATGAACAACTGTTACTTGTGCTACAACACCACCACCTCTTTTTCACCTCTGAATATAAAAACAACAACTATACCATTTATAACTAAATAAAAAATAAATAAAGCATGATAGTTACAAGGTGGGTTTTATTTCTATTTATGATTGTAACTTTGTTTTGTATTTTACGTATAAGTATATAAGTATTTGTATTGTTATTTGTATTTATTAAATTTTTATTCTTCTGTTAGGTACGTTTCTCTCTATGTATTTATATTCCAATGAAATCAATTATATTTTTGTAGCAAATACTTTGAGCGTCAATATAAAGTAAATAGTTAAAATTTACAAAAAAAAATATTGTTTAAAAAAACTGTTATCTTATATATAGCACAAGTGCAAATTTATAGCCTGTTCGCCGATCTCGAACGTTAACGTTCGCTTAGATAAGACTTAAGATATAAACTTGATTGTGGAATAAACAAACTTGATTGAGTAAAAAAATAGATACGATAAAAAGTTTGTGTCTTAAGTCTTATCTAAGCGAACGTTAACGTTCGAGATCGGCGAACAGGCTATTAAAATAACATATGTTCCATAAATCATAAGTAACTTAAAAAAATATACACTGTCGGACAAAATAAAGTGAGGTTTCAAATATTTCCTGTTTTTTTTTTTTTTTTTTTTTGATTAAAACGCGTATTTATTACGAGGGCAGTTCGGAAACTTTTTAGCCTAGCAGAGAAAGAGAATAATTAGTTTCTCAAAAACATTTTTATTTTTCAATATAATCTCCTGAAACTTCAGTACACTTTGTCTAACACTTATCTAGTAATTCTATCCCTTGGTTGAAATAGTTTTCTTCAAGGCCCTCAAGATAGTGATTTACAACTGTAATTGGTAAAACGTTGCCAGCTAGGATTTTTTTTAGAATTGAGAACAGGCAAAAGTCACTGGGTGATAAGTCCGGAGAATAAGGTGGGTGGTCAAGCAACCCTTGTTGATTTTAGCCATTGTTAAAACACTCTCGTGCGCTGGTGCGTTGTCTTGATGAAAAATTATTTTTCTGTGTTGTAAGCTAGGACGTCTTTTTTACATTTTAATTTAATCTAAAATGTTGCAATAGTACTCTGAATTTATTATTTTACCCTTTTGCGGATAATCTTTTCTCATAAAACTGAACATCACAAACATTACATTATTACTGTAGTCATATATATGATTGCTATAATCATGTGAATTATAACTTAACCATATTAAGGTTACAGTCACCATAACATTTTAAAAATAACCGTAAAAATATTGAAATAGTTGTGGTAAACATGCACAACTATATTTTTTCTCTGTGTATAGTTTATTTCTTTCATATTTGTAGGATGAGAAGAAGAACAAATCAAAGTGAGATCGCTAAAAACAGCATGAGATACTTTTATTAGCTAGTTTTAAAAAAACAAACACAAAGCCTACATATTCAGCTAAAGGTGTCATAAAATATTTATGGCTATTGAACTAAAAGTTTTATACATACATAAACTATACACAAACATATTTTTCAATTCAATTCTTTAAACCATATAAAAAAGTGAAATTTATTTTTTTTTGCAACACATACTGTCATAAAATATAATTCTACATTGATTTTTAGTATATTTGGTAAAAAAAAATATAGTTGGAACTAATAAAATTTTAAGCACACTTGCAACGATAAAAGGATATTTTTCATTCCGCTTCAATTAAAAATTCTAATGTCCTATATTCTTACAAAATCTTTAAAATTGTATTACATTTCATCACAATTAAATTATGCCTCTCATTTAATCGAAATGTTGTAACATTTATTATTTAAAATTATTGAAGTTAAAGTAAACGACAAAGGATTGAAACATATTATGTTCCTATGTTATAAGACAATAAAAAAGAGCTTATCGGTTTAACGCATGACTACAGCATATTACTTGGTTTAATTCTGATACAAAGAAATTTTCTTGAACCTAAATTTACATAGTCAGACATAAGTATAACATAAGTCGTCTGTATAAAGAGAAGCATGTTCTCAACAACTTATATTAAAGAACATATTTCTTAAACAAAGACTTTTAAATTGTTGTTTATCAGTAAACAAACATCTTGATGTTTTTTTTTTTTTTTTTGACTGTCATTTTCGTATATTAAAATTTTTTCTAAATCATCAATTTAATTTGTATACAACAATAAAACACTAACATACTCGTATGTAGGTATTTAAGGGAAAAAAATGTTATTGCTAAAATTATATTTTTGTAATAATGAAAACTGTTTACAGCGACTTGCTTAATACGCTACAAATTATAAAAAAAAAACCGCATTAGAAGATAATTGGAAAATTGATATACTGTTAACCACTGCGCACCTAAACAATACAAATCATAATAAACAAATAAAATCTACACCAAATGAAAAGGAATATTCTCATAAAAGAATGCTCTACTAATTGCTTAAGGTGTCTTGAAAAGGAGGTGTTGCTAATATACAGGTGTAATTTAAACTTGTAAATGTCTGCAAGAAAAACGTATAATTTATTAGCTATGAAAAGCATACATGCTAAAAGCAAAATTGGTTCAATGGCTGAATGGAATTAACAAAAGTTTGTGGGCTTTAAAATTATTAAAACAATATTTAAAACTTATAGCAAGTTCTGTTCTAGTTCTGTTCTAGTTATGTTCTGTTCTAGTTCTGTGCTAGTTCTGTTCTAGTTCTGTTCTAGTTCTGTTCTAGTTCTGTTCTAGTTCTGTTCTAGTTCTGTTCTAGTTCTGTTCTAGTTCTGTTCTAGTTCTGTTCTAGTTCTGTTCTAGTTCTGTTCTAGTTCTGTTCTAGTTCTGTTCTAGTTCTGTTCTAGTT
The DNA here is from genome assembly GCA_916048285.2 of Bellardia pandia. Classification (NCBI taxonomy): domain Eukaryota; kingdom Metazoa; phylum Arthropoda; class Insecta; order Diptera; family Calliphoridae; genus Bellardia; species Bellardia pandia. Next base: position 94,712,256 of record OU696530.1, on the reverse strand, counting down.
CTGTTCTAGTTCTGTTCTAGTTCTGTTCTAGTTCTGTTCTAGTTCTGTTCTAGTTCTGTTCTAGTTCTGTTCTAGTTCTGTTTTAGTTCTGTTCTAGTTCTGTTCTAGTTCTGTTCTAGTTCTGTTCTAGTTCTGTTCTAGTTTTGTTCTAGTTCTGTTCTAGTTCTGTTCTAGTTCTGTTCTAGTTTGGTTCCAGTTCTGTTCTAGTTCTGTTCTAGTTCTGTTCTAGTTCTGTTCTAGTTCTGTTCTAGTTCTGTTCTAGTTCTGTTCTAGTTCTGTTCTAGTTCTGTTCTAGTTCTGTTCTAGTTCTGTTCTAGTTCTGTTCTAGTTCTGTTCTAGTTCTGTTCTAGTTCTGTTCTAGTTCTGTTCTAGTTCTGTTCTAGTTCTGTTCTAGTTCTGTTCTAGTTCTGTTCTAGTTCTGTTGTAGTTCTGTTTTATGTTTTTTCTTAAATTACTTTAAATATAAACTGTATATTAATATATGTAAGCATTGTGACCGTAATTTGTCTAAATAACTCTTTATATATATATATTTCAGGCGTAAGCAAATAAACTTCTTTTTTTCTCTAATAAACAAATTGTATTATTGTCTTAAGAAATTTCATAAAAAATGTGTTGAGTTGTAAGTTATAGTTCAAAGTATTTTATATGTTCAACAAACTTTGGGCCATTTGACATCATTTTGCATCTACATATACATATAAAATTTGTGATAACATCCAAAAACAAATTTACATTTTTCCTTTATGCAAAACTTTTGCTACAAACTCACAATGTAAGCTTAATTTATATGCAAGTCAAGAAAGCATTAAATATTTTATGTACTTACATACATTTTTGTTTATTTTTAGGAACTTCTTCTTTTTATATTTATATTCATTTTATTTAATATATTATACACAACCATGTTTTTATTTACACGAATTTATTTACGTTTATCTGCATTTGTTATGATACATAAATATTTGTTATTTTGTTTATTTTTTTATCTCCAAAGGTCTCTCTAAATGACGACCGTCCTGTGGTGTCAACGTGCCGTAAAAAAAGCTTTTATCAATATTCCCATAATCATTCAATCCATCAACATCAGCCAGCAGCAGCAGCAAATCATCATCAACGGCCTCTTGCTCAGCATCATGGTCTGCATGGCAGCCAACGTCTTTCCCACATTTCCCATTCATCGAATAATGTTCTACGCGCCAGACGGGGTGTTGTACGGATGCTGATTATATTCGTCTTAACATTTGCTCTGTGTAATCTGCCGTATCATGCCAGGAAAATGTGGCAATATTGGTGAGTATGTGGAGCCCAGTAAAGGGTATAAATATTATTATGTCGTAAAATAAGTAATAAGGAAGATAATATGAACATACTCGTAAATAATAAGATTTTTTGTTCATCCATGACTTAAATTGTTGTAAACATAGTGAAGAGTATTTTTAGGCGCGACACCGTGGCGTATGCAAATATTTTAATTTGATGGTCAGCATATGCCATAGTACATAAGTGTTCTATAAGGACATTTTTATAAGTTGTGTGATGGTCGTTATTCAAATAAAGAAATACTTATCAAAATGATTTAAAACCTTAGTTAAATTAAATATAATGTTTACTTCATAAACAAATAAATGCAGAAAAGTTTTTCTATTACCGAAAGATTTTTAAATTTCGTTTTGACATTTATGTTAGAACTAAACAAGAACTGAATTAGAACCTGAACTAGAATTTGAACTTTATAACCTGAACTGGAACCTGAACTAAGACAACAACTAGAACCTAAACTAAAACCTGAACTGGATTTTGAAATAGAACCTGAACTAAAACCCGAACTAGAATCTGAACTATAAACTGAACTAAAATACGAACCGGAACCTGAACTATATCTTGAACTAAAACTAGAACCTGAACTAGAACCTAATCTAGAATATGAACTGGAACCTGAACTAGATCTTGAAGAAGAACCTGAAACAGATTCTTTAATAGATCTTGAACTAGAACCTAAACTAAAACTTGAGCTAGAAACTGAAGTAGAACCTGAACCAGAGCTAAAATTAATTTAAGTCATTATGTCATTCATTATAGCCTCCACCACAACAAGTGGTGACGTTTGTTATACCGTGTGAATCAGAGAACGGATTGATTGGTTAATTTTAGATTATGAATACAATCACAAAAAACGAACCTCATGTTGACAACATAAATCAATTCCGTAAAGGAATATATGTCATTATTCACAAAACGGAGTGTATCGAAAAATGATGCTTGCATTGCATGTCTTGTACAAATGTAAACGTATACTCTCAAAAGCGACGAATACTTAACGATTGGTACGAATGGTTTCAATGCTGATTGTATAAGTTGTACATACTAACAAAAAATATCAAACTTTACTAGTTTACTGTCAACAAATCGCATATAAAGCAACAACCAAAAAATATTTATTTTCTCATTAGGTTTTGTATTGTTTTTGCTCTTTCTTTATGTTTTCATTCACTGAAAGCAACGAATACTGGACGAATGGTGTGAATGTTTTTTAGTTTTTTCATGTGGCATTGAATTATTTCGTTGCTTGATGTATAATGGCATAACAAAAAGGGAATGTAAAATAGCAAACAGTAATAAGGAATGAGTAAACAAACAGCAATGCACATTTTTATTATTGTCGAGTAAAAGCAATGCAAAAGCAATGAATTTGCGAATGGTCTTTTTCTGTTCTCTGGTGTGAATCTTTGTTAATATTCATTTGACACCCAACAAAGTATATACATTCTTGATCCTTATGAAATTCTAATTTCGATACAGCTATTTCCGAAAAACAATTTAACCCTTTCTAGTCCTATAAACAGTGTAGCTTTTGTATTTCTTATTATATTTAAGTGGAGAGTATTAAACTCTAACTTGTTTCTATTATACTTTTGTGTATCATTAATGATTCGTCATTAAAATATATTACAAAGGTCTGAAAGGCACACAAAAGGTTTCTCTTTTGTTGTTTAGACAAAAGCTAATACTGTCTGTGTAAATAACAGAAATATTGACTATCAAAAGGCCATTTAAAATAAATTTGTCAAACATAAACAATTAAATAAAATAACTAGTCAGTTGGTATTTGACATCATTAATATGTATTATAGGTTACAATTTGCGAAACAGTCATTAACACACCATGTGCAGGATTTTGAAATCATTTTATTTATACTCTTTAATACTTTACCAGACAAGGTAAGTGCTGCACACTTTTTAGGAAAATATTATGCTGTAATTTAATATTGTTCCACAGCCGGTTACATAATGACCTTCAGGTTTGGAGAGGAGGTTTGAAAATGTATTGTCAGCATAATACTACAATGTTAATGTTGCGCCAACAAAACATTTTTTGGTAATTTTCTTTTGTAGTTTCGATTTTGTGAAAAACAATAATTGTCTGGTAATTGAAAATAATTGTCTATAAGTAAGCGTGCGTAACGAAGGCAGCTGTTTAAATACCAGCAGACATGAACGGACATGAAAAACTCATTAGCTTAAATTGAAATTCGTTTTCGGTGGAAAGAAGGTATGATGAGGTTGTAAGATGTTTTGTTTTGAGTGTCAAGCAGTAGTGCTAGTAATGTATGTTTAATACATAGCCCTGCAAATAATATTGGACTACGTGATCCATTTTAGATGATATGGACTACTCACAACATGGGCCAATGTAATGCAGTCATGGACCATGTCATAGTTAAACAAGAGTTTGTAGTTAAACGACATGGTTTCGTGTTAACACGATTGCATATTGAGTTGTTGTTGTTGTTTAAAACTAACCCTCGTGAGTACTCCATGGAGTAGTTTTGGGACTACTCCGATGGGTTATATGGTCCAGTCCTAGGACATCGCAATGTTAAATGGACCACCTTTTTTTCATATATTTGGAGTAGTTTTGGAGTACTCCTACTCCTCTTTGGACTAGTCTTTACATGCATGTATGGACTAGTCGCGTTATTTGCAGGGAGTTAGGCAAAGCGTAAAATGAGATTGTGTGTGTGAGCGGACTACCCAGCAAACATAAACATAATTATACATATAAATTATACAAAACAACTTAGATAGGAAACATACACTCGCAATATATTATCCGTAACATATAAGAAATTAACAACGAGATTGATATGCCAACGGAACTTCTAATACTTCAATCATAAAATATTTTTCGTAATTCATTATTAATTTAAAATGTTTGTTGGGAAGTATTTCTGAAAAAAATATAAAAGCATCCGCCGCATGTGCAAACATTGCTGTCTTAATGACGACTGAATGAAAGAGATTAAGTGTATGTGGCAAGTGATCTCTGCACAATTGTGCTATAGAATGCCTGCCTATGTTTTAATATTAAGGAATGTTATAATTGTTAATTCTTGAAATATTGCAGAATTAAAATTCACTTAAGCTTTTTCTCTCTATTTATTATTCTTGCAGGTCACGTTCCTATCGTGGTGACTCAAATTTTAATGCCTTATTGACACCTTTAACATTTTTGGTGACATATTTCAATTCTGGCATTAATCCTTTGCTGTATGCCTTCTTAAGTCGCAATTTTCGCAAGGGCATGAAGGAGTTGTTAATGTGTTCATGGCGTAAAAGTAAAACAAAATCCTCCACCAATTCCTCCATGCATCACAAACGCCTGACACTGCAGGTATGTTGGTAAACAAATATTAAGTCTTTATTTATATATTCATTTGAAATACGATATTTTTGGCAAGTTAAGTTTGTAAATAAATGCTGCTGTTTTTTTTCTTTTGATTTTGATTTATAACAGACTCACTCCTTGCCCACGGACACAACACACATTGGCAATGAACAACTATGATGGCCATTCCTACGTTTACACTGGCAACTATTTGGCAAACGTTTTGGTGCTGCTAAATAAATTAAATACAGCAAGCAGTATTTCAAATGCTTTTTCACAACTTGGCAACTCAATTAAATTGAAATGTTTAAAAGAAAATCTACTGTTTAAAAAGCATTTTGTTGAAGAGTTTGTTAAGATTTAACCTTAACTCTGTGACTTTTCCTATGTGTTTTTTTGTTTTTGGTAAAATTTTAACGACTTAATGTGATGTGATTATTTTCACAAAAATAAAAATAATAATAATATTTAAGTAATATTTTAAAACCTAAATCAATTCAAGTGAACTATATGTAATAAAAATAATAATATAAATAATTAAGTTGTAAAATGCTACTTTATTTAATTTAAATTATCAATAATAACAATAATAATAATAATAATTTGTAAATGTTATTGAAATTCATAATACTCGTACATAAGCTCATCGTTACTAGCGATTACAAACACCAGCTCAAGTAAAATAGTTTCTGGAGTTACAGCCTGAGAATGAATTTGGTTTTAATACAGCTCTAGGTGCCCTTAAATGTTAGTAATTTCTTAAAACGGAATTTTGATGATCTATCTTCCAATACAATAAACTCCTATTGTACATTTTAGGAATACTGAGTTGTCTAAAGATGTTATAATTTCTTATTTGCCATGAATTGTTTGATTATTTTCTTTGTTGGCATTGAACTGATTCAGTGTTGTCAATTCTTCATGACCTAATTTTCCGGTTGTGCAGCAAAATTTTGGACACTTTTTTTTAAAAGAGAAATAACAATAAGACAATTAATATGCCTATATATAATTGTCTTACTCTCTTTGCAAAGCGGATAGGATGGAGAAGTAAAGGTGGTGAAATTAGAAATTAGAAGCTTTATATCACACCTCTGCAACTGCTCATTATGTTTGTTTTTAGTACAGCGTTTCAGCGCCTCTGGTGGTGAGTAGGTGCATTATTTTAAAGCTTGATTTATAGTCCGCTTTCACACTCTTCAACTCTGACTAGCCAAGGCAAGTATTTTTGATAGAGATGGGAAAAGAGAATAAAATTTTCTTATATTTCAGGCATGTATATTTGCATTAAAAAGTACGAAAATTGAATTGACGTGTGTGAATGAAATGGCAAGTTCAAAAGAGAATTGAACAAAAAATATTTTTTTTTTTTTTTTATTTATTTTTTATTATTGAATCTTTCTTTTTGAAATTTACAATCAGGTATGTGATGGAAAACGATAACGAGTGAGTTTTTGAAGTCCATTTTAAAGTATTTCTAATTAAATTTTTAAAATTTTTTGTTTTAAGATTCTCTTTAATAGCAAATTATCTTTATATTTTGTGGGATAAAACTGTTTTAATACAGAAATATTACGAAAAAATAAACTTCTAAAACTCACTCGTTATCGTTATCGTTTTTCATCATATACCTTAATATGTATTCAAATCTTAATTCTACTTGTTGTTTATTAGTTGTTACCAATGTAACCACTAACTGTTGTATTCAAATTTTAAAAATGTCTTCTAGTTAGGCTCAAAGTATTGGTTCTTTTTAGCCTCTGGTGACCTTCGAACTAAAGCAGACTGGTTAGCTAAAACTGAAGAGGGTGAAATTGGACATAGCTTTTATTTAATTATTTAGGGCGCTGTGATAAAGGTTAGTTATGATAGATAGAAAACTAATAATTATCAGAAACTGATGTTGTTTGAGTGACAGCGCATGGAAATCGAACCCAGGCTACAAATACCAACTTAATGATCAAATGCGCTCACCAAATAAGCTACAGCACCCGAGCCGGTCTAAATAATACATACATACATACATATATACGTATAAATATAAAAAGTCTGTAAATATTTAAAAAAACCTTTTAAAAACGAAATTTTAGTTTTAAAATTGTTATAATTAATTATTAGGTGCAGAAAATAAATAATAATAATAATAATAATAATAATGAATATTGTATTTAAATTAAATATACATAATATGTACATACTTCAATAATAAATTTTAATTAAAATTATATACTTAAATTGTTGTTAGATTATTTAAGTTAATTTGTTATACATTGTATGTAAAAAAGGTAAGTTGAAGGGCTAAAGTTTTAATGATAAGAAAATTGTCTATATAAAACTGATAAATAACTTTACTTAAACAAAGTTTTATTATTTTATCTATATATGAAAACATATTGTTTTTAAATGATTGAAATTATAAAGCATTATTCATCCAAAAGTGTTTTAATATTTGTGCAACAAAAATTAGTTTCTATTCAAATTAAAATCAGCTATGCAGCCAAATAATGCATTTAAAATTGATTTTAAGTTTAAAGTACGTGATAGATTAGCTTGCTTTTACCCTAGTTTTTAAAACTATCTTTTAACGATATCAGCAAAATATTTAAACATGTAGTAGCAATAAAATTTTGCAATTTGCAATCAGTATCATTACTCGTGACTCTTGCATTGTTTCTAAAGAAGAATCGCAACAGTAAACACTCCAAATGCCAGTCAATACTAATGCGACAGTACGAGTACAAACATGCCCATTTAAAAAACAATCAAAGCTCATATGTACATACAAACACTATATAATACCTGTAGTTCTGGAGATGAAGCAATTTAATGGCAAAAAATATTATTTAATTGTACCCAAACAAGTCTTATTTTCTATACATTTATCAACATTACAAAGTTGAGAGTCAATCTTCTAATATGGGCGTGATTTGTGATTTGACTAAATCCTACATGGTCAAAGAATTCAAAGTCACTGGTTATAAAGATAGACTTTATTGGTCTTATTTAAGAAAAGTCACTATAGCATTAAAACATGTTTATTTAATTTCACAATAGATAACTTAGAACCTATCAAGTACATACACCGACAAATTAAATAAAAAAATTCCTGCTCAGTAGAGGGTAAATTCATATTACAAAAAATTCTTGATATAATTAAATAACTAAAACAAAATGCATAAAATCTTAACAAAAACAAGTATATTTTAGTTAAGGCCCTACTTTAGGTTCTAGATCAGGTTCTACTTCTTGTCCAGGTTCATGTTCATGTTCTAGTTCTGTTCTAATTCTGTTCTAGTTCTGTTCTAGTTCTGTTCTAGTTCTGTTCTAGTTCTGTTCTAGTTCTGTTCTAGTTCTGTTCTAGTTCTGTTCTAGTTCTGTTCTAGTTCTGTTCTAGTTCTGTTCTAGTTCTGTTCTAGTTCTGTTCTAGTTCTGTTCTAGTTCTGTTCTAGTTCTGTTCTAGTTCTGTTCTAGTTCTGTTCTAGTTCTGTTCTAGTTCTGTTCTAGTTCTGTTCTAGTTCTGTTCTAGTTCTGTTCTAGTTCTGTTCTAGTTCTCTTCTAGTTCTGTTCTAGTTCTGTTCTAGTTCTGTTCTAGTTCTGTTCTAGTTCTGTTCTAGTTCTGTTCTAGTTCTGTTCTAGTTCTCTTCTAGTTCTGTTCTAGTTCTGTTCTAATTTGTTCTAGCTATGTTCTAGTTCTGTTCTAGTTCTGTTCTAGTTCTGTTCTAGTTCTGTTCTAGTTCTGTTCTAGTTCTGTTCTAGTTCTGTTCTAGTTCTGTTCTAGTTCTGTTGTAGTTCTGTTCTAGTTCTCTTCTAGTTCTGTTCTAGTTCTGTTCTAATTCTGTTCTAGCTATGTTCTAGTTCTGTTCTAGTTCTGTTCTAGTTCTGTTCTAGTTCTGTTCTAGTTCTGTTCTAGTTCTGTTCTAGTTCTGTTCTAGTTCTTTTCTAGTTCTGTTCTAGTTCTGTTCTAGTTCTGTTCTAGTTCTGTTCTAGTTCTGTTCTAGTTCTATTCTAGTTCTGTTCTAGTTCTGCTCTAGTTCTGTTCTAGTTCTGTTCTAGTTCTGTTCTAGTAGAATAGAACTGGTTATTTTGTAATTCTGCACATAGCGTCAGTAATGAGTAAATTGTTTCCACTTTATATGAATTTGAACATGTTTAATGGTTAATCAATACGAATAAATAAACAATAGTTGCCGTTGCAAATGTAGATATTAATCTATGTATATATAAATATTTAAGTGTAGTAGTATGTTTAGTTTGTATTTACAACCAAATATATGTATATGATATACATGTGTGTGTTCAGTGTTTGTTACTGCAGTTCAGCAAAGCGTATGAGTAACAAAATATCTGTTTAACATTTTTTTTATACGTATTTAATGGCTCTTTGCCACTAAATTGCTTTAGCAATTTTGCCATATATAAATACATATAGATTTGTTTGTTTTAAATGTTGCTGCTATCATCTGGTTTAGAGTAAATGTTGTAAATAATGATACTGTAGTGTTTGAGCATGATGTGTTAAGAATAATGAGATGATAATGATGATGCTGATGGGAACGATGATGCGGTTGATGATTATTGATGTTGATGGGTCGAACATAAATTATTGCCTAGGAGTTGTTTTTTTTTTTATTTTTTTTTTTCATTATGTATGGTTATATAACATGTATTTGAAAATAGCAATTGTGAAAATTGTTTAAGACAAGGATGATATTGAAGAGGAGTTTCTGTAGGTATAGAATCGCTCATGGCAGCTATATACAAATCAATTAGAAATAATTTTTAAATATAAAATATAAATGTATTTTTAACCTACATTAAGTTAAAATTTAGGTTACTCAGCTACTTTAGGGGCTCAAGATGTCTAAACATAAGCTAGATGCATCGAAACTGGGCTTTGCTCTCTAGTTATTTAAATAAACAAATACCTAAACTATAAGTACTATATAACTTCTTCGCAATTTGTAATTAAGTCTATGATAGTCCCAATTTACACGAAACAATTCTTTAAGCTAAATTCCTCAATAAAAATTCCTTCGTGCAAATTCGGACATACCACTTTGCATTGATTCTACAATCATAACATTTGTCGGAAAATGTACTGAGAGCCAAGAGGAGACGGCTTATGCAGATGATGTGTCTGCCTTAGTTTTTTTTTTTTAATATTAGAAACTCTCTATGGCTGCAAAATGTTGCGAGTCAGCAGTGTTGAAAGTTTAAAAAAATTTATAGTTATGACTCAAGAATATAGCAATTTGCCAAATAGATTAACTCCTTAACAACTAAAGACAAAAATTAGCAAAATAAAGTACATAAAACTACAAAAATATTGTCTTTAAGAGATGTTAATTTTTATGTTTTAAGATTAAATACGAATTATTTAGTTGTTTTATTCGACTTTTTTTCAAGCACAAACAAAGAAATTATAGAATATTAAATACGAATATCAATAAATACTTGCAAGTGAAATTATTTAGCTTTAAATATATACTTGTATACATATAAAGGGTGCCCCAACTAGAACGCAATGGTGTCAATGGTGTTCGGTATCGTGAAATGATAACCACTTTTTTCTTGTCTAGAATTAAAGAAATGAATGTGGAGGGCATGTGGTTTCAACAAGACCGCGCCACATGTCATACAGCCAGAGAAAATGCATCAGTCATTTCCCGGTCGTATTATTTCGCGTTTTGGAGACCAGTATTGGCCGCCTAGATCATGCGATTTAACACCTTTAGATTTACGCGAATAAGCGGACGACGACTCAAGCCTTAAAAGAGGATATTGGACGCTGCATTAATGAAATAACGCAGCATTTATGCAAAAAGGTCTTTGAAAATTTTATTAGAAGATCGCGTGTGTGCCAGCAAAGCCGCGGCGGCCATCTGCACGATATCGTGTTCCATACATAACCTCATTCTGTCTACTTTACGATATAATTAAGTTTCATGATTTTTTTTTTTTAAATATCTATGTTTTATTAAAAATTATGTTATAGTTAGGACACCCTTTACATGGTGAATTTCACGTCAAGTGGCCCAATTTTAAAAATCGATGTCTTCCGATTCTTATTTAGTATTACAAGTAATAAATAGGAAAAAAAAATATGAAAAAAGTGCATATGGTAAAAATTTTAACTTTTTCTTCTTTGAGTTGCAAATTCTTTTTATAGATACCCCACTTGCATGCCATTAAGTGACCACAAAACTCTTAAAGGAAATGGTCTAAAGTTTCTTTTGAGGAAAAATAAAAAAAAACTCCATTTTGAAAAAAAAAATAAAAAATGGGGGAAAATGAAAATGATACATGTGCCAAATATTGAAAAATCCTATTCTTGAGTTAAAAAATAATTTTTATGATAGATATCCCACTCGCAGCCCATTAAGCGATTATAAAGGCCTTAAAGTAAATTGTATAAGCTTTCTTTTGAGAAAAAAAAATGCGCCTAAATTGAAAAAAACTTAAAAAAAAAAATAAAAAAAAATTTTTTTTTAAATTAAAAAAAAAATATTTTTGGAAAGATTAAAGAAATAGCTATCTAATACCATGTTCACACTTGAGTTTTTAAACGCGTTTAAGCAAAATGTTGATTAAGTTAATAAAAGCCGTTCACATTACATTTGAGATGATTAAGTTGACAGTTCTAGACAGGTTATAAATAAACAACACACAAATTTTGTTTTAAATATTAAAAATGGAAAAAAATTCTTTAATAAAGTTTTCATCAGATTATTTTAAAGTAATTAATGATGGAATTGTGAACATCCATTTTTTTAATTTTTTTAAATGTTCACGTTCTGTCAAAAATTATTTATCGGTAGTACTGTATGAGGTATGTTCACTATGGCCGATGCTACATCCTAATCAGTTTGAGGTATGTTCAGATGATTCTATGTGATTAATGAAATGATTAAAATGTAATCATGTCAATATGAAGTGATTATTAAATCACTTCAATGTATGTTTAATCATCTCAATTTTGAAGTGATTAGAGCTTAATCATGTTTGAGGTGCTTAAACGCGTTTAAAAACTCAAGTGTGAACATGATATTAAGTCCTTTGGGCAATTTTTTCTAAGACAAATAGGTGAAAAGTTACACTCATTTAAAAAAAAAAAACCCTGTATGACCAAAATTGACCATAATGTCCAACTTTGACCCCCTCTAACGTCGGCACTTCTGGACTGATAGAGCTGAAAATTTGTGTCTGTTCTACTATCCAATAGTACAAACCTTGGTGCAAATTTCATCCAAATCGGAAGACATCGATTTTTAAAATTGGGTCACTTGACGTTAAATTCACCATACATATATAAAAAGGAAAACAGAAATATATATATAGCCTTTGTAGACATGATACAAAAAAACAAATTTTTTATTGCAAAACTTTTTCATCCATCTACGTTTCTTTCAAACACTTAATAATTTATTTTTTTTCACAGCACGTACAAATGTAAATAAACAGTCGTTTTTTATTTGTCCTATTTGTCTGGCAACCATGAAGCATTTCTGCCCCTGGAGTGTGGACAGGAAGGTGGTAAATGGTGAAAAGAGAAAAATACAATTTAATACAAATAAAATAAATTTTTAAAACATTTTTTTAGAACCAGCTAGGCGACATCCTGCCGTTTTCAATGAGGCTAATAAGTGTGTCATTTAGAAAAAGATGCAAAGAAACAAACAACAGGAAGTTACGGTTTAGTGTGTGTTTGTTTTTTTTTTTTTTTTTGTATTCATAAAATAACAAAAATAAAGCTCAATAATATAAATTAGAGATGGTTGTAATTTACATAATTTAAAATTCATACACATACATACATATGTACAAAAATAGTGTCTAGATATTCAAATTTAAGTTAAAAAAATTTAAGAATTTTTGAATTACAAAATGTTCAGAGGTGTTAGACAAAAACTTTGTATTCAAACAGCAAGTTTCTGAGTAACAGAAACCCTCCCCTTAAATGTTATGTGAAATATAAAACCTAAACTATTGTTAGGACTAGAATATACTTATTCATTGTTTCTTATTTAGTCTTAGCGCAATTTTTATTACTATTTTTTATATTGTTTGATAGAAAAGTTTACACACATTAAAATTTATTTAATTTTTTTTTTAATTTTATATAATTTTACATTTTATTGCCAATTCTTATTATAATTCGCAGATTTTGTCTGTTTATAATAATAATAATCCCACTTTACTTACAAATTAAGTTAAAAAGTAATCACAAATTTTAGGCCACACCAGTGATGGCAAAATGAAAAATTTAAATGTTACTGACCGTCAACAAAAAGAGTACTTTTTCAACATTTTGGTACTTTTTAGGAAACATATTTTTATTCAAAAATAAAATTAAAAATTCAATATTTCGAAAGTAAAATTAATTCAGTTTAATAAAAAAAAACTCTTATAACAACAAACTAAAAATTAATTCATTTTTATGTAAAAAAATATGTTTCAAAAATTTTTATTTGTTGTGGGTTGAGATAATAAACATATGAGCATGCCTGAATTTTGTTAGTGTTAATGCCATATCATTAATAGATCGTTCACCAATATGTTTGAAATTTTCAAACTCATATGATATACAAAAAAAAATCAAATAAGAAATGAGCATTACAAAAATGTACGAAACATAAGAAATTTAAAAAATGTATCAAAATAGTACCACAAACAACTTTAATTCTTTATGTATCTGTTTACTTTTGTAGATTAGCTTATACCAGATTAAATAAATAACATGAATAACGAATTTGGGCATTCCTTATGTTCTTGTTTTGAAGCCAATTGACAACGATTATAAAAATAGTAACGCTGGATTTCTAAACAGGGAACAAAGCAAAACAAACAAAGAGTACTAAATATGTTGTGGGGGTACTGTGGTATTTTTGTTGCGAAAAAGTACTGAAAATAGTACAAAAGTATTGAATTTTCCATCAGTGGGCCACACTACTTACAAATCTACTAGAAAAAGTACTTTTTTTATTCGAGATGTCCCAAAAGTAATCCGTTATAATTTTGCCACTTTTAACCAAAAAATTAATAACTTATTTTTATACTTAAAAGTTTTATAAAACTGTGTAGTTTTAGACTGATTACAACAAATATTAGGAAACTAATTGCAAACTAGATATTAATAAAGGTTTATAATCATATAATAAATGCTGTTTCACACGTTTCAGTTTTAACTGAACAGTTTTTGTTCAATTCTTTTTTTAAACCTGTTATTTCGTTCACAAGCGTATCTTCAATTTTTGTGTGCTCTATTCGCGCAAAATAAGACGGAGAAAATAAAAGAAAATAAAAGGAATTAAGAAAATTTAATAGTACCGTCAAGTATGTCCTTTTTTATTTTCTTTGACCTTCTCATACAAAAGTACTTGAATTGAAGAGTCAGAATTGAAACGTGTGAAAGCGGACTAACTTCTCTAAATCTATTTGTTTGAGGTAAATTTTTTGGATTTTTATAATTATGACCTTTTTAAGATATATGTACAGATATATATAAAGTAATTCTTTAATATATAATTAGTAATACAAAAAGTGGCGAATAAAGCTACGAAATAATAAATTCTGCAAGTCATTTAAATTGAGAATGTATGTAAAGTTTTTGCTAAGATCTTAACTGTAATGTAACAATTTAAAAAACTTTAAATTTCTTCAACATTTTTGAGTTTCAGGTTAAGGGAACATGGTTAAGGAGTATTTTAACTGAATTTCATTCCAACAATGTCATTTAAAATGGTTTTATAGCTGTCATAATAAAAGTGAATCAAATATGGACTGATAGCTTCGAAATCCAGTATCCTGTAACTTAATTTCTATGTATTTGAGGTTGACTTTCATCTCAATAACATTGTTTACAAGAGTTTATTGGTTGTTCGAAAGATACTTGGCCATTTACTTTATTTGGGAGTCAATTATAGACTGACAACTGCAAAATCCAGTAGTATAATTGCCGTATGATCGATATTAGTTTCATTTATGCATTAAAATTACTGATCTGTAAAAGTGTTGGTTTGTTATCAATGTTTATTAGACTTTTTTGTGGGTTGACTTGTTTTTCGGAAGTGGTCTTTAATGAAAGCTATGACGAATTATGAAGAATTTTATACACAAGAGGAAATATCATTTTTAATTTAAAAAAACGGTGTATTTAAGATAATATGAGTATTTAAGTAATTTTCGGTCTCTTTGCGATTTGCCACGCAGAGAAAAAATATGGTTGTGCATGTTTACCACAACTATTTCAATATTTTTAAACAGTTATTTAAAATATTATGGTCACTGCAATTATTTATATGATTTCTGCAACCATAATATAGTTAAGGTGATTGGTAATCACATGATTGCAGCAATCATATATATATGATATTAACAATTATGTAATGTTTATGGTGATCAGTTTTATGATGAAATATTATACCAAATTATGTTGTTCTCTATCATAATCAAAGAACAACAAATTATATAAATGGATTCATCAGAAACATGATTGCAACAAATATACACATAGTTACTACAAGCGTATATATGATTGTAGTAATCATGTGAATTCTAACTTAACCATATTATGGTTACCACAATCATATAAATAATTACAGGGACCATAACATTGTTGAAAAACTTGTAAAAGTTTTGACATTGTTGTGGTAAACATGTACAACCACAGTTATTTATAACAGATTTGTAGGTATTTAAGTGATTTTCTGTGGTCAAACATGGACCGAATCAAACAAAATATCGTTTAGTGATTTTTTTTATATGAAACTTACTTTTGCTGATTGATATTGTTATTTTAAAGGCATTTATGTACCATTTAGCCATATTTCGGGAAGACATTTGTATGGGGTCTATGAGAAATCATGTACCGATTCTTACAATTTTCATGATAGTTTGTTCCTTTATCACAAAAATATTTTATATAAACTTGCATAGCTTAAACTACAAAATATTTAAAGAAATTAGCAAAAAAAAAATATGGTGTGAAAAATATTATGGAGACTTGGTCAAATTTTGATTTATAACTCTGATTTTACTGAATCGTTTTTATTGATTTTCAATACTAAAATGCTTAGGAGAATTATAAATGTTCTTTTGTAAAATTTGTAGATTTTGATTATATATTTTGGAGGTGAGAGTGTTTTACACTGACAGACAGTCATAGCTCAATTGAATTAGAATTTCGTAAGGACCAAGAATATATGTATCAATGTTACACACGAAATGACAGACTTGAGGTGGTGGAGGATATAAAAATAGGAAAATATGAACAGATATCTTCTCTTCTGATTTTTTACGATTATTTTTTTACGATAATTCATCAATTTTAAAACCCGATTACTCGAATAATCCACAAAACAGTTACAAAACTTATGAAAACATATAAAAATATTCAATTTCAACAAAATTCTAAAATATCAGGGAAAAAATTAACGATTATTCGGTAAACCAAATAACCGGTTATTCATCTAAACATTAAAAAAGATGTAAATCTTATTTAAAATATATAAAATAATAAATTTAACTTTAACTAAAGTCGTAATGCTACCAAATAATAATAATATATGTATGAAATGTCAAACTTTGTACTTAAATCAATTGGCCTTTATTGGCTTATCATTTTTCATGAATAATTGAAAAGAATAAAAATAAATTCTCAATTTGTTTGAAAAAAAAATTAAATATTCAATTAACCGAATAAATAGTTAAACGAGAACAATTTGCCAGACACAAAATGTTATTTTAAAAAATAAAAACGAATAATCCAAAAACCGAATAAAGATTTATTCGATTAATCCAGAGAATTTTACCAAATACAAACAGATTATAAAAATATTAATATGTAATGTTTTTTAAAACAATATTTTAACAAATAAACTTAAAAACATTAAACCGATTAATGAACTACACCAAAAGCGAGAAAAATATTAAAGAACATTCGATAATAAAAATTAACTTTTATTGGATTAATCTACAAAATCAGAAAAATAGGATATTTAGAAAATATTTTTTATAGTTATTTAATTATAGTTAATTATTTTATATATAGATCATTCTAGTAGTTATTTACACAAATTTTAGCTAACATTTTATAATCATTGCTAACAACAGTATCAAATTTAAAATTTCTTTAAACTTTTAACACAATCTACCTTGAACATTTGGCAGACAGAGCGTTTGATATTATTAGCCTTATTTGTGGATTTACATAGACAATAATGTCTAATAAAAAGTCATGTATTTAAAGCAGTCTACAGAATTTTCTTAAGCTATTTATTAAACAAAAAATAGAAACAAACCAAAAATGTTGGCCTTAAATATTGGTTTATGTCTGTATGTATATTTTTCCGAGGCCAACTGCTAGAATTTTGCATAATATTGTTTCACACAAAGCAAGTTAATAGAAGCATTATTAAAAATAAACAATTTAAAGCTGTTTAAGAAAATCGTAATACAGTTTAAAAGAGTGTATGACGGGCTACATACTTGTATTAAGGCGATACAGCTGTTGACAACTAATTGGAAATGCTCTTTTTATATTATCAATTTATGAAATTTATTAAAAAAAACAAGTAAGAGTGCTATATTCGGCTGTGCCGAATCTTAAATACCCTTCACCTAAGCGTAATAAGAAATACAGAAACTACACTAGACTAGAATATCCTAATTTTGTGTTTTCTATTCAGTCTTAGTGCAAATTTTATTAGTATTTGATATATTGTTTGAAAGACAATTTTACGACCAACATAATTTATGTAAAATATTTTGAAATGTTGTCTAATTTTTACCATTTTAATTGATTTAATTACCAATTCTTACCATAATTTACAGAGTCTGTCTGATGTTCCTAATAATCTTCAGTGTAATTTAACAAACAGAGTATAAAAAAGGGGTACAATTCGGTTTTAGTGATTTTGTTAAAAAAAAAAAATGAAATAGGGATTTTGGAGGAGATACCAGCAAAAAAAAAATTTGTTGGCGGCCACGCCTATTTTCGAGGGGGCGGGCCCTTAAAGTTGAAAATATATAGGCCTATATCTCGGGAAACACTGGGTGTCTGATAATTTGTAATACATTAAAAAAAAGGTATTAAAAATAGCTTTCCAACGATATATATCATGATTATAAAATATGGACCGAATATGGCTTAAATCCGAAAAGAATATTTTTTGACCCGAATTTATTTGTTTTTGGAAATGCTTCTATATGGCAGGTATGACAAATTATGGGTCGATCTGCTTAAATTTTGGAACAGTTATTTTCATGCATATGGGGATATTTCACGTAGAATTTCAACGTAATAACGGTATATTTAAGATATATATTAGTATTAACGTGGATTTCGGTAGTGGACCTTATGTGGGGGATATAGTCAAATATGGACCGATATTCTCAAAATCCAGTAGTTAGATTTAGGTAAATGATCCGTGTAAAATTTTGGATTGGTACCCTTATTTATAAGCGATTTATGAGTATTAAAGGGATTTTCCGAAGAGGGCTTTATATGGGGCATACGGTTAAAAATAGACCGAAATTAACAAAATTGTGTGGAATGATTTTTGTATATATGTACATGATCTGTACAAAGTTTTGAGTCGGTAACGATATTTATACAATATATATAGGAAAAAATGTCTTTTTCAGATGTGGTCCTTGTATGGGAGGTATGACCAGTTGTGGGCCGACCACCATAAAATTTAGTACAACAATTTATTTGCCTATAAAGAGTATTTATGTAAAATTTTAGCCGTTTAACATTATTTATATCTGTTTTATGCGTATTTAAGTGAATTTCGGAAGTGGACTTTATATGGGGTCTATGGTCAAATATGGACCGAACTAAAAAAAATTTCGTTTTGCGATTTCTTTTTGCACAAAACTTAGTTTTGCTGAATTTTGTCTTGATATTCCAATTTTATAGGCATTTATGTATAATTGAGCAATATTTCGGGAAGATTTTTGTATGGGGGCTATGACCATTTCTGGGCCGATCACCATAAAATTTGGTACAATAATTTATTTGCCTATAAGGAGTATTTATGTCCAATTTTAGCCGTTTAACGTTATTTATATCTGTTTTATATGTATTTAAGTGAATTTTGTAAGTGGACTTTATATGGGGTCTATGGTCAAATGTGGACCGAACTAAGAAAAAATTTCGGTTTGTGATTTCTTTTTGTATAAAACTAATTTTTGCTGAATTTTGTCTTGATATTCCAATTTTATAGGCATTTATTTATCATTAAGCCATATTTCGGGAATATATATATTTGTATGGGGGCTATAAGAAATCATGGACCGATTCTTACTATTTTCCGCACACTTTCTTCTTTTATAGTACAAACAACGTATACAAAATTTCATGGTATTATCTGCAATATATTTCAAAATATTGCAATAAAATGGACGAAAAATATCAAATTTTTATGGAGGTGGTCTCACATATTGGTTCATAACTCTGGTTAACCTAAACCGATTTTGCTGATTTGAAATAGCAAACTTCTCGAAAGCACTTCTGACAGAATTATTGAAGGTTTGGATCCCGAACATATCTTGGGACTTCACAAAACTGATTTCAACATCCAGACAGACAGACAGACAGACAGACGGACATGGCTTAATCGACTTCGCTATCTATAAGGATCCAGAATATATATACTTTATAGGGTCGGAAAATTATATTGTGGAAATTTCACACGGAATGACAATCATATATATAACCTTCTCACGATGGTGAAGGGTATAAAAACACTTACAAATACTCGTATCAAATTTAAAACAAAATATTGTGTAGAAATTGCCAAACTGTCCAAAACGTTTGGACAGTAGTTCTGTTATGAAAATAATAAAACATTAATAATTATTTGTTAATAAAATTTTTATTAATCTAAGAAATAAGATAATTTAAAACTATTTAGGAAAAAGCAGATAAAACGTATTTCGAAAATATTAATTTCATATTTAATCTGTGGTCACTGATATCTATAACTTTGTCATACCTACAATAAATTAAAAATCTGAAGTAATTAAATCTTCATACGGTGTCTCTTTCTGCGGACACCTCTCTTTAGCGCACACCACCCATATACGAACAGTTTTATCAGTCCGAAAAAAGTTCTTTGGTATTTTTACAATTTTCCCTCTTGAGTGGACAACACTCAAATAACCGGAGACGGACACTTGTTTTTCATACTAAAGGAGATTTTTCGCCATAACCGGACAAATTACAGAAATGCAACACTATTTTTTGTTTACTTTCTTTTATGTTCTTACAATTATTGCTTGTATACATAAAGGGAAAGGGAATTTCCAATTTGTTGTTTTCAATGTAAAATAAATAAAAAAAAAATTTAAGAAACGCTTTTCTTTACCCTTATTCATATATTGATCAGTTGTGAACACAAAATAAATATGAATACTAAAATATCGACTAAAAGTCAAAAAAATAAGAACATTTCAAACAACATAAACTTCTAAATCAAAATGGAAAAAATCTCACATATCCCTTAAAGAAAGGCGTGGGGCGTGTTGTTATGAAACAAAATGCTCAATTATTGAAAATTCGTAGCTTTAAAGTTTAAACATGATTAGTTGTACATACATTTTTCTTTCGGTCTGTGTGATTTTTGAAAATATGCAAGCAACCATTTTTAAACCCTGCTCAAAAGTACTAAATAAATAAAATAGTACTGAATTTTCCATGCCCGACTAAAACACTTTTACTTTTTATATACTGCAACAACAACAAAAGCTAATACACTACTTCTATCAGTGATGGAAAATGGGTTTTAGGATTTCGTACCAAATAAAAAGTAAAGAAAATGTACTTTTTAGACCTACACGGTACCATTTTTGTATTTGTTAAATAATAATAAAAAAACTTTACCACAAACTTACATCATCGTCACTGCTTCTATATATTCTCCCTCTCCCACTCTCTCCCGAACAAGTTGCACTCTTTATTTTTTTTATTTCTCAAACGAACCGACAAACAAAAGCGAAACACCGACCGGCAAATTATTTGTTGCATTAAATTTTTGGCAATTTTGTAACACTTTTTTCTTTAATTATTTAACACTTTTCTCACATATTTTTTTACAAAATTTTTAACCTCATTTTATTTATAATTTAATGCAAAGATATTTTAATATTAACGATTAGTTAACGAGCTCGTTTAATTTAAATACGACACGAAATCACCAAACAACCGGCTAAATTAAAGATTTTATGAAAACTAAAGAGGAATGCAAGTAACTAAAAGAAAGACATTGTTGTTGTTAGTATTGTTTTTTTGTTGTTTTTATTAACACACTATCAAAAGTGAAGCAAAAGGAAATTATCTAATGTGATAATATTAGTGTTGGGTGAATTCGTTTAAAGTACTTTTTTAGTAGAAATTTAAGGGTAAATGGAATGAAGGAGTTGTTGTTATTAAGGCAATATTAGAAGTGAAGCAAAAGGAATGTGATGTGATGGTATAGTGCTGGGTAATTAGTTAAAAATACGTTTTTAGTTGAAATTGGATGAAAAAAAGGAACGAATAAAAGAAACGTCCAGATAATAGTGCCACGTAAATAAACTTTTTATATCAAAGAACAACCAAATGAAACGTTTGAGTTTCGCGAAAAATATATAAACGGGCCTAAAATTGTTTTTTTTTCGAATAATATTCTTTTCACATTTAAAAGTAAGTTTGAGCTATTAGGAGTCAAAAAGCTCAAAAAATATGGCGAACCAAAAACGAAGCCTTTGATAATAAATATAATCGTCATGGGTTTTATTGCGGCATCATTATATTTATAGAATCTACAATGAAAGAGGAAAATTATCTACACATGTTAAAAACAATACAGATATTAGAAGTAGCTCAGAATAATGATTTTAAGCATACCTTTAAAATTGTGAAAGTGTGGTTGTTTTAGATTATCCTTCGCAGTCCCTCGACCTCAATTCAATTGAGCATGGGAATATCTAGACAAAAAAAGCAGTAATGCAGGATAAATT
Source organism: Bellardia pandia (assembly GCA_916048285.2). Classification (NCBI taxonomy): domain Eukaryota; kingdom Metazoa; phylum Arthropoda; class Insecta; order Diptera; family Calliphoridae; genus Bellardia; species Bellardia pandia. Next base: position 94,690,583 of record OU696530.1, on the reverse strand, counting down.
GACCACAATTCCGCTCGATTTCTCTAAAAAAGCTTGTTAATTCTATATCTAAAAGGGTGCCAGCTGTGATAAAGGCAAAAGGACTACAAACAAAATATTAAATACAATGTTGTACATAATTTTAATATACCTGTTAACTTTCTTTTGACAAGAAAAATCCGTTAAAATTAAAATAGACTCTAGGGAGTTAAATTTCAAATTTTTCTTCACGCACAAGACTTCTGGTACTTTGCTTTATCATCTAGAGACTATCCGGTTAATGGCTGATTTACTCATTATGGAAAAATGAGGTTTTGAGAATTTTTAAATCCCCTAATTTGTCCTGGTCTCCCATAACTCTGATATCTCTCCTTCATGTTGGAGTGTCAAATTTAACATTCCTCTTTTCATTGTTTCGTTTTTAAGACCAATCTTGCTATCTTTTTTAAAACTATACAAAAATTGCCACGTTTAGTTCTCACCTAATATTACTTACTGTAATACCCGACAAATTACAATGCAATAATAAAAAATCTAAAACACTGTATTCTTCCTTTTATTACTTTCGTCTATTCTATAATATTGGGGAGTTAATCAGCCAGAGAAAGGCATCAACTAAACTGAACTTTAAACTTTGTTGTATAAATTTCAAACAAAGTTTGATCTGAAACAATGTATATACAGTGTGCGACAAAACATATGCACGAACTTGTGGTTAATAAGATATGTCCTAATAAAAAAGAGAAACACAATTGGATTTCGAATTATTTTATTTATTTATTAAATTTATAAACTAAGTTTACTAAAACAAAACAAAAAGTAACAAAATTTGTTATCAAAAAAAAAGAAATTCATATTAAGTCTTTAACACAATTTCTTGTTCGCGACAACACATAAGCACATTTTCAGTTTAGTCAATAAAAATTTAAATTTCACTAATATTTAGTTGCGTAGCCCTTATTTTTTAAAACTTCTTCACATCTGCGTGGCATGGACTCTATTAGATTAGATGAAATTTCTCCGGAAATTCCATTCCATGCAATTTCGACTTGTCGGAAAAGGTCATCCGTATTTTTGCAATTATCGCGATTTATTTTACGATCTAAAATATCCCATAGATTTTCTATGGGATTGAGATCAGGCGATTGTGCTGGCCATTTCAAAACGTTTATCTTATTATTCAAGAACCACTCCTTCACACATTTAGCTGTATGTTTTGGGTCGTTGTCGTGTTGATACCTCCACTTAAGTGGCATTTCCTCCTCTGCGTGTGGCAACATTGCACTTTTCAGGATGTTTTTATACATGAAACGATCCATTATGCCATTTATTTTATGAATTGGTCCGATCCCATGTCCAGAAAAACACCACCAGACCAAAACATTCCCTCCTCCGTGTTTTACCGTGCCTTTAGTATAACGATGATTAAGGCGTTGTCCTTTAGGTCTGCGTACTAGCCTAAATCCATCAGAACTTTTCAAATTATACTTCGGCTCATGAGAAAAGAGTACGGTCTTCCATTGGGTTGTACTCCAGTTTATGTGCTCCTTTGCAAATTCAATTCTGGATAGTCTATTTTTGGCGAAAATAAATGGTTTTTTTGCACTTCGGTATGATTTTAATCCACCTTCAACAGCTCGTCTTTGGATGGATCTTATTGAAACATTAACTTCTAATTGATTTGCAATAGACCTTGCTGATATAAAGGGATGCTTTTTTATTAATCGGAGTATTGCCTGGTCGTCCCGTTTGCTGGTTTTCCGCGGCCGACCACCTTTGTGTATGGGAGTCAAAGAGCCTGAAGAGCGAAAACGGCTTATAATACGCGAAATAACAATATGATTAATCCCAAATTTGTTTGAAATGGACGTCACTGATTCACCTCCTTTATAATGATTTATTATTTTTTGTTTTAATTGCACTGAGTATTTATTGTTAGCCATTTTTATTTTTTAAATTGCAAGATATGACCGATGACTCTGAAAGTTCTGGAACAACTATAAACACATGCAATTTTTCTCTAATTATTCTTGGAATGTTCAAAAGACGGTTTTTATTATTTAACGGTACTGGTTGTTGGTAATTTTTACCAAATTAAAGAATAATGTAAATATCTACTATTTCGTGCTTTTGTTTTGTCGCGGGCAAAAAAGAGATGTTGAAAATTTAATATAATTTTTTTCTATTTTAATTTGTTTTTCTTTGGTTTATCTGTTGTGTTAGTAAAAGGGGTCTACCATCGTTATAAAAAAATAAAAAGAATTAAAATCCCAGTGAGTTGTTTTATATTATTGAGCTATATGATAGTAAGTACATGTTCGTGCATTTGTTTTGTCGCACACTGTATGTACTTGTATGTGTGTATAATAAATAAATAAAAAGTTTGTTTTTTAATAAAGAGAAATAGTAATTAAATTTAATATTAAAATTTAATAACAAAAAAGAGTTTGTAACAATTACTAAATATGTACCTATGTCGTTTTTATTTTATAATCTCAAAAGTACTAAAGAAATAAAATAGTACTGGATTTTACATGTCCGACTAAAACACTTTTACTCTTTATATACTGCAACAACAACAAAAGCTAATACACTACTTTTATCAGTGATGGAAAATGGGTTTTAGAATTTCGTACCAAATAAGAAGTAAATAAAATGTACTTTTTAGAACTACACGGTACCATTTTTAGTATTTGGTAAATAATAATAAAAAAAAACTTTACTACAAACTTACATCATCGTCACTGCTTCTATATATTCTCCCTCTCCCACTCTCTCCCGCGCTAAAAACACTCATTATTTTTTTATTTCTTAAACGAACCGACAAACAAAAGCGAAACACCGACCGGCAAATTATTTGTTGCATTAAATTTTTGGCAATTTTGTAACACTTTTTTCTTTAATTATTTAACACTTTTCTCACATATTTTTTTACAAAATTTTTAACCAGCATTTTATTTATAATTTAATGCAAAATCATTTTAATATTAACGATTAATTAACGAGGCTCGTTTAATTTAAATACGACACGAAATCACCAAACAACCGGCTAAATTAAAGATTTTATGAAAACTAAAGAGGAATGCAAATAACTAAAATAAAGAGTTATTGTTGTTCTTAGTATTGTTTTTTTGTTGTTTTTATTTGTTTTTATTAACACACTATCAAAAGTGTGGCAAAAGGAAATTATGTAATGTGATAATATTAGTGTTTGGTGAATTCGTTTAAAGTACTTTTTTAGTAGAAATTTAAAGGGTAAATGGAATGATGGAGTTGTTGTTATTAACCAATAGTGCTGGGTAAATTAGTTGAAAGTACGTTTTTAGTAGAAATTGGAAGGAGAAAAGGGAAGTAATTTATTAAAGGCTTTATAAAAAACGTCAAGATAATAGAGGTAGCTGAGAACTGGCTTTTCCAATAGAATATTGATTTTAAGCATACCTTTAAAATTGTGAAAGTGTGGTTGTTTTAGGTTATTCTTCACAGTCCCTCGACCTCAATTCAATTGAGCATGGGAATATCTAGACAAAAAAAAAACAGTAACGCAGGATAAATTTCATATTTTTGTAGATTTTGTTAAAGCATTAACTTACTTATGAGTTATGCAATATATTTTGTTTGAAATGTTGAATTGTATTACATATAATAAAACATTATTTTAAACAATATTAGGTGTTTACTTTATACCTATTGACTCTTACAGTATATCTCCCTATTTCAAATACCATAAATTATATGAATTGGGTCAACTCCAGACCCAGGCACTAGGTTTCACGGGTAAGTATTGATTTATGGACTTATAACATATCTTCAACCATCAGATTCAATGCGATTAATCTCTGTTTCATCGCTCCAAAGCACATATGTACTTCCATTGAATAGCTGTCCAATACCAATAAAATCTGACAAATTCTACACGACGTTTTCCTTGAATTTTAGTTAGAGGAGACTTCTTGTATTCTTCCACGAAGTCTATCTGCCACCAAACGGCGTTAAATAGTTCAATGAGTTATGGTCATATGTAATTTTTCTTTAATTTCGCAATGGATTTTAAAGTTCATTAAATTTAATTTTCATTAAATTATTATTTTTACTGAAGGTAGGAATTGTTTTTACAACATGAAATCTTATTAAAAAATAATAATTTAATGAAAATTAAATTTAATGAACTTTAAAATCCATTTGTACTTTAAGTATAAAAAACATAATAAACAAATGTATTCAGGTTTTCAAGACGAAGTCTTAACAGAAAGAATACTGCAGAAGGAATCAACATGTAAAGAAATTGAATAATGATAATTACAGCAACCACCAGTACCACCCACTGGTTAAAGATTGATGTTTGACTGTTGGCTAGCAGGCACCGCAGTGGTGCAGAGGTTAGAACTCAAAGAATTCTGATGAAAGAATGTGGTGATTTTTGAAACATGTAAATTCAACCCAGGTTCGATCCCCACTTCATCCAAGAAAAATTATCAATACAATTTTAATAAGATTTCATGTTGTAAAACAATTCCTACCTTCAGTAAAAATAATAATTTAATGACAATTAAATTTAATGACTCGAGCCCAACTAAAATTATCAAAAATTTAAAATTTTTTCTAAAGCTTTTGCGACGGGGAACGTTAACTACAGTGTTGTATGTCTTTATTTGCTGTAAAGCATATAACATTTTGTGGAACACTTGAGCAGCTCTCCTATTTCTTTATAAGATTTTCTAGCTTTTTAAAGGTGAAAAAAATGGAGCTTTGCTGGGTAGTAGTACAAATTTTGCCCGGCCATATTAACAATCCTAAAATAATTATATTAAACCTCTTATACATTAAATAAAAAATAATATTTAACGAAAATCCACATTAATTCACAATCACATCCTCAGTCGCATGTTGCCATTTAGCTGTTACGTTTTCTTTGATTTGATCTTTTTTAATAAATTAAGTAAATTGAAAACGCAGGAAGCAATATTGTATTAAATCCAACATTTTTCTATTTCATTAATGATTTATTAAATGTATGTTTGTGTATTAATACGAACAAAAAAAATTAACAAATTCTATATCCTTGAAATATTATTTACAATTAGTTGTTGTTTGTTTCTTCCACATACAATGTTTCTTTAACCAAAGCACCACCCACCGTAGAATATTCACCAGCTTTCATATACATATAAATTTAAACTGTCCATAAAGCATACATATGTACATACATATACTCGTAAATCAAAAGCTACACGTTTTAGTGTATATAACACACATACATAAATATTTGTGTTAACAAATTGAAAAATGTATGTAGATACTTTGTTAATTCCAAATAATATCGTATTTACTACACTTATGTATATAACAACAAATTTTTTTAAGAACATTAAGCGGCAACATATAATAATAAATATTTAATTTACACATTAATTTGTAATATTTCCTTTCATGAATGTAGTGGTGGAGTAGCATAAACTGAATATGTTAGTGAGCTCGTGTTTTAGATTACCAGTGTTTGATGTGAATGAATATTGAAATTGTTTTGTGGAATTGCAATCATAAATTTTATGATTCGTACAACATGAAATTAATATATTGTGTATATAACTAATTGACCGTTGTTAGTTGTGACCACTTGGCACCTTCCTGGCAATATATATTAATGCCGCTGGAAAAGAACTGCTCGGGCCATTTTCGGATAGTCTGTTCTGAAGTGAAGCGTATTCCAGAAAAATAGAGAGAGCGTTTTGTAAAGATCGAAATAAATAACTGTTGGACGCAACAAAGACTGAACTATAAGGCGGTTGAGGCAAAACTAGCCAACCATTTCTTTATTTTTAACAGTTATTTGTACCTACATGTTGTCGAGAGTTGGTATAGTACGCTTACATGTCCTGCCACTTATTATGCGAGTTTTTCGGCCAATGCTTCTTTCAGTTGTATTCGTTACTGTTTGCTCTGGCCAGATTTCAGCAGATTATAAAAAATAAGACCCTTTTGGTGCTACCAAATACAGATCATTGTCTTAGCGCCATCGATATTTAACTCTGGTGTGGATTCGGCTGATTGGCCGGGCTTCACATACGATCTCTTACCCTTCGGATTATCGTAACGAATCTAATTTTAATTTGCCAGCTCTTGTTGAGTTTGACAGCAATCTTCATGATGTAATGCCTTCAATGTTTCTGGCAGACCTGAACAATCTTTGTCTTCCGTGTCAAAATCACCACTTCAGAACTGCACAAAGCTACGGTGAGCAAGCTTTTCTTTTTTCAAAGAAGTAAAGCAAAAAGAAAGAAAGAAAGATACACTTCAAAATGTCATATAATTTACTAAAGATAAAAACCGCATTTAAATGATATGACATCTGCTAGGAAACCAGCATTTTTATGTTATACACCCAATAATAAAGCTACTTTTTTCACATTTTTATTACTAACTCGCGTGTATAATAAAACATTTATATAAGAACAATAAGCGGCAACAAATAATAATAAATATTTTATTAAGCCCTAATTTGTAATATTCATTTATTATAAATATTTGTTTCTTTCCATGAATAAAGCAATTTTTATATACATATACATAAGTGTTTTAAGATGGTGGAATAGGTTAAGCTGAACATGTTGATGAGCTCGTGTTTTAGATTACGAGTGTTTGATGTGAATGACAATTGAGGTTATGTTTAGCAATCATAAATTTTATGATTTGTTTAACATAGAATGAATAGAATTGTGTGTATAACTAATAAGCTATTGTTAACTCTGATAATTTGTTACGGATGCTAGCGGGCCACCTTCTATACCCCCTTGACCGGTTTTGAGTGGGTTAGGTGATTGTTTTAATTATTTGACGGCGCGTAACAAATTTCCCATCTTTTTGGCAATACCTATATGGATTACGCGGCAAAATAACTGCTCATCCTTTAAGGCCCAGAGAGAGAGAGAGCGCGTTTTGTTTCGATCCAAATATTTATCATTATTATTTATTATCAGCGTTGTCAACTTGGTGCGTTTCGCAACATTTTTGGTGTTTTTTTTTAAATTTTTTGTGCGAAAAATTCCTTAGTTGGTGCGCGGTGTGCTTTTTTTTAAATTGCGGTGCGTTTTTTAATTTTTCCGAAAATGTAATAAAATCTTTCTTTTTATTAAATTTTAATTGCAGTTTTTTAATAATTCATTAATTATAAAATCTATACGATGAAAAAGGACACCATTAAATGTATTTTAAATACGAATGTATAATAAATGAATACATACTATTACGTGACGTCGTCACATGACGATTATTGCTAAAGATGAATAGGGTGAAATTCTTTGTGTGAAAATAAAATAACATTTTAAACATGTAATAAAAGTTATTTTATAGCCTGTTGGTTTAAACAGTAGACGAGCAACCAGGGTTAGACTTCCAGTGGAGCCCTAACAAATTTTATTAAAAAAAAATTAAAAGAAGTACTTAATATAGAAAACAAAAATAATTAAAAAAAGTACCAAATATGTAGTGAAATTAGCCGTTTTTACCACTTAGTACTTCAGTTCCAAATAGCATATTGTGTATTAAATTTTGAGTGGTTGAATGCTTATTTTATCTTAATTAGCTCGTTTACTAAAAAAAGGCTAAAAGCTTATTATTACTTTTACTATTAATCGTGTATCTCTTGTTAAAAAGTTTAACATAGAATTTATGAAATTAAAGAATAGCGGTATTCACACCGAGCTTGTTAGTTTGTTAGTCGGTAGTTTGTTAATTTGTTAAAGTTACCAACTGTGAACGACCCCCTTTTTAAAACTTTGTTAGTCTGGTAACTTTCGTAGTAAAACAGCTGATTTATTGTTTTGACACAATTTATTATTCTGGAAAAAATAAAACATGCCACGAGGAAGTGTAAAAAAAACAATTGTAAACCATTTAATTACTCATTTTTTCTTTTGGTTATCCACTACGAGAACAGTTTATGATTTATTAAAATAAAATAAAAAATCATTTATTTAACATACTTACTCTCAATGTACACAAATATTTTTTTAGAAATGTATCACAAATGATTTTTTAAATATATTTATTTAGAAACTGCAACAGCTGATTGTGAGTTACCAACTAACAACTATTTTATCAAGGGTGCCGTGTCGTTAATTTGTTAAATGTTTATCCGTTAACGCGTTAAATATACAAAAACAAAATGCGTGTAAAAAAGTAACGATTAACGACTAACAAACTAACAAGCTCGGTGTGAATACCGCTAATGTAAAATCAATTACGCTGTTTATTATTATTAATATTATTAATAACTGCTGCACCAATTTAATCAACTAATTTTAAAAATGTTCAAATATTTCTGTAACAAAAACAAAACGTTTGATTAGTTTTAAAGTACAAATTGATAGTTATTTATTAATATTTAAGAAAAGCTATAAAAAAAAATTAAAGCAATTACCTCTCAGAAAAATCCGATTTTTTCTTTTGTGGGATCGAGTAATAGTATTTCTATTCACCAAGAGCTACAATAGGGATATTCCTGCATATTTTTCTATTACGTCAACCTGATTTATTCACTATCAATCCATTACAGCTGTTTAATTGGGTTAAAAATTTACTGAAGAATGGTAATGCCCAATAAGAGTCAACAAATGTTTCTGCAGGCATTTTTTTATATAAACATTACAAGTCATAGTCAAAGAGGTAACAAAAGCAGTGTTTTTCAAACCACAATTGCAAATAGCTGGCTAAACCAATGCTTTTTAATCAACTCCTTCAAGTATTTGCTCTTTCAAATTGAAAAGAACAATCAGAAAGTGCAGTTAAACTATTTGACAAGTGAGGGCTTTATATGTTCTTGTTATTCCCAAACTATCAAATGATTCAATTAAATAAACTTTCTCCAATATTTATGTGACTCCTGTTATTGTTTCAAAATGCTTACACACGGGTGTATATAAATGTTTACATTTATCTTTGCAACCTGCTTTTTATGCTGAATACTTGTTAGGTGATTTTTTAATAAAAAATTTTGTTAAACAATTATTAGAGAAAATTTATTATGTCGGCTTGAGTTTATTTTTAATTTCTTTATTAAAAATACACAGCTAGACAGAAAGAAATCGGTTAGAGTGAGATATTTACCCTAATGTTATCGTTATCCTTAAACATTAAAATGATTGATTATTAATCCAGGCCTCTTGTTATTGTCTCAGAACACATTACTATAAATTTTTATTTATGTTTCTTGTCACCAGCTTTTTATTATGAGTCTCTAGTAAAATAAATTTTTAATAAAAAATTTTGTTTAAAAACAATTTTTGATTGTTGTAACATGTTATACGAAATGTATTTTAAATATTGTATAAAATTTATTTACCAGAAAGTCTGCATAGCTTTACATTTAGTCTTATACCAAAGACTATAAATATTTATAGTCTTTGCTTATACACACTTGTTTAAAGTAATTTGTTAATAACTGTGTATGAGTCTATACATTTTGTGTACCCTTCTCCAATGAATAGTAAGGGTATAGAGCTGATTGTCATACCTACTCTATACAGAATATACTCGTATACATACATACATACATAGTACATATGTTATTGTTTGTTATACATATGTATGTTGGTAGGGGAGTCAAAATGTTGAAATCAAAATATACATTGGCTCGTATGTATTCAAACATTGAATAAACTTTATTTAATTTGAATTTTTGTTGTTATTTTAAAATACATAATGCTAAATGTAGCTTTTTATGCTGCCTGCCTGTTACATGATTTTTAATAAAAAAATGTTTAAAAAATTTGTTCTTGCTTTTAATTCAATTAAACAAAGTTTTTATTTATTTATTATTTACACATACAAGTACATATGCCTATACATTGTTTCATATCAAACTTTGTTTGAAATTTATACAACAAAGTTTAAAGTTCAGTTTAGTTGATGCCTTTCTCTGGCTGATTAACTCCCCAATATTATAGAATAGACGAAAGTAATAAAAGGAAGAATACAGTGTTTTAGATTTTTTATTATTGCATTGTAATTTGTCGGGTATTACAGTAAGTAATATTAGGTGAGAACTAAACGTGGCAATTTTTGTATAGTTTTAAAAAAGATAGCAAGATTGGTCTTAAAAACGAAACAATGAAAAGAGGAATGTTAAATTTGACACTCCAACATGAAGGAGAGATATCAGAGTTATGGGAGACCAGGACAAATTAGGGGATTTAAAAATTCTCAAAACCTCATTTTTCCATAATGAGTAAATCAGCCATTAACCGGATAGTCTCTAGATGATAAAGCAAAGTACCAGAAGTCTTGTGCGTGAAGAAAAATTTGAAATTTAACTCCCTAGAGTCTATTTTAATTTTAACGGATTTTTCTTGTTAACAGATATATTAAAATTATGTACAACATTGTATTTAATATTTTGTTTGTAGTCCTTTTGCCTTTATCACAGCTGGCACCCTTTTAGATATAGAATTAACAAGCTTTTTTAGAGAAATCGAGCGGCATTGTGGTCAATTTATACTGCATTACTGCTTTTTTTTGTCTAGATATTCCCATGCTCAATTGAATTGAGGTCGAGGGACTGCGAAGGATAATCTAAAACAACCACCCTTTCACAATTTTAAAGGTATGCTTAAAATCATTATTCTGAGCTACTTCTAATATCTCTGCACTAAAGACTGTATTGTTTTTTAACATGTGTAGATAATTTTCCTCTTTCATTGTAGATTCTATAAATATAATGATGCCGCAATAAAACCCATGACGATTATATTTATTATCAAAGGCTTCGTTTTTGTTTCGCCATATTTTTTGAGCTTTTTGACTCCTAATAGCTCAAACTTACTTTTAAATGTGAAAAGAATATTATTCGAAAAAAAAACAATTTTAGGCCCGTTTATATATTTTTCGCGAAACTCAAACGTTTCATTTGGTTGTTCTTTGATATAAAAAGTTTATTTACGTGGCTCTATTGTCTGGATGTTTCTTTAATAAAGCCTTTAATAAATTACTTCCCTTTTCTCCTTCCAATTTCTACTAAAAACGTACTTTCAACTAATTTACCCAGCACTATACCATCACATCACATTCCTTTTGCTTCAGTTCTAATAGTGCCTTAATAACAACAACTCCTTCATTCCATTTACCCTTAAATTTCTACTAAAAAAGTACTTTAAACGAATTCACCCAACACTAATATTATCACATTAGATAATTTCCTTTTGCTTCACTTTTGATAGTGTGTTAATAAAAACAACAAAAAACAATACTAACAACAACAATGTCTTTCTTTTAGTTACTTGCATTCCTCTTTAGTTTTCATAAAATCTTTAATTTAGCCGGTTGTTTGGTGATTTCGTGTCGTATTTAAATTAAACGAGCTCGTTAACTAATCGTTAATATTAAAATATTTTTGCATTAAATTATAAATAAAATAAGGTTAAAAATTTTGTAAAAAAATATGTGAGAAAAGTGTTAAATAATTAAAGAAAAAAGTGTTACAAAATTGCCAAAAATTTAATGCAACAAATAATTTGCCGGTCGGTGTTTCGCTTTTGTTTGTCGGTTCGTTTAAGAAATAAAAAAATAATGAGTGTTACTAGCGCGGGAGAGAGTGGGAGAGGGATAATATATAGAAGCAGTGACGATGATGTAAGTTTGTAGTAAAGTTTTTTTATTATTATTTAACAAATACAAAAATGGTACCGTGTAGGTGTAAAAAGTACATTTTCTTTACTTTTTATTTGGTACGAAATCCTAAAACCCATTTTCCATCACTGATAGAAGTAGTGTATTAGCTTTTGTTGTTGTTGCAGTATATAAGAAGTAAAAGTGTTTTAGTCGGGCATGGAAAATTCAGTACTACTTTATTTCTTTAGTACTTTTGAGAGTATAAAATAAAAACGACATAGGTACATATTTAGTAATTGTTACAAATTCTTTTTTGTTATTAAAAATTAATATTAAATTTAATTACTATTTCTCTTTATTAAAAAACAAACTTTTTATTTATTTATTATACACACATACAAGTACATATATACATTGTTTCAGATCAAACTTTGTTTGAAATTTATACAACAAAGTTTAAAGTTCAGTTTAGTTGATGCCTTTCTCTGGCTGATTAACTCCCCAATATTATAGAATAGACGAAAGTAATAAAAGGAAGAATACAGTGTTTTAGATTTTTTATTTATTCCATTGTAGTTTGCCGGGTATTACAGTAAGTAATATTAGGTGAGAACTAAACGTGGCAATTTTTGTATTGTTTTAAAAAAGATAGGAAGATTGGTCTTAAAAACGAAACAATGAAAAGAGGAATGTTAAATTTGACACTCCAACAAGAAGGAGAAATATCAGATATCAATGAGTTATGGGAGACCAGGACAAATGAGGGGATTCAAAATGTCTCAAAACCTCATTTTTCCATAATGAGTAAATCAGCTATTAAACGGATGGTCTCTAGATGATAAAGCAAAGTACCAGAAGTCTTGTGCGTGAAGATAAATTTGAAATTTAACTCCCTAGAGTCTATTTTAATTTTAACAGATTTTTCTTGTCAAAAGAAAGTTAACAGATATATTAAAATTATGTACAACATTGTATTTAATATTTTGTTTGTATTCCTTTTGCCTTTATCACAGCTGACAATCTTTTAGATATAGAATTAACAAGCTTGTTTAGAGAAATCAAGCGAAATTGTGGTCAATTTATCCTGCATTACTGCTTTTTTTGTCTAGATATTCCCATGCTCAATTGAATTGAGGTCGAGGGACTGCGAAGGATAATCTAAAACAACCACACTTTCACAATTTTAAAGGTATGCTTAAAATCATTATTCTGTTGGAAAAGCCAGTTCTGAGCTACCTCTAATATCTCTGCACTAAAGAATATAATGATGCCGCCATAAAACCCAAGACTATTACTGAACTTCCGCCATGTTTCACCGTTTTGGTAATACGAGCACATATATTTATTACTAAAGGCTTCGTTTTTGGTTCGCCATATTTTTTGAGGTTTTCGACTCCTAATAGCTCAAACTTTCTTTTAAATGTGAAAAGAATATTATTCGAAAAAAAAACAATTTTAGGCCCGTTTATATATTTTTCGCGAAACTCAAACGTTTCATTTGGTTGTTCTTTGATATAAAAAGTTTATTTACGTGGCTCTATTGTCTGGATGTTTCTTTAATAAAGCCTTTAATAAATTACTTCCCTTTCCTCCTTCCAATTTCTACTAAAAACGTACTTTCAACTAATTTACCCAGCACTATACCATCACATCACATTCCTTTTGCTTCAGTTCTAATAGTGCCTTAATAACAACAACTCCTTCATTCCATTTACCCTTTAAATTACTACTAAAAAAGTACTTTAAACGAATTCACCCAATACTAATATTATCACATTACATAATTTCCTCTTGCTTCACTTTTGATAGTGTGTTAATAAAAACAACAAAAAAACAATACTAACAACAACAATGTCTTTCTTTTAGTTACTTGCATTCCTCTTTAGTTTTCATAAAATCTTTAATTTAGCCGGTTGTTTGGTGATTTCGTGTCGTATTTAAATTAAACGAGCTCGTTAATTAAGCGTTAATATTAAAATATTTTTGCATTAAATTATAAATAAAATGAGGTTAAAAATTTTGTAAAAAAATATGTGAGAAAAGTGTTAAATAATTAAAGAAAAAAGTGTTACAAAATTGCCAAAAATTTAATGCAACAAATAATTTGCCGGTCGGTGTTTCGCTTTTGTTTGTCGGTTCGTTTAAGAAATAAAAAAATAATGAGTGTAACTAGTGCTGGAGTGAGTGGGAGAGGGAGAAGCAGTGACGATGATGTAAGTTTGTAGTAAAGTTTTTTATTATTATTTAACAAATACAAAAATGGTACCGTGTAGGTCTAAAAAGTACATTTTATTTACTTTTTATTTGGTACGAAATCCTAAAACCCATTTTCCATTACTGATAGAAGTAGTGTATTAGCTTTTGTTGTTGTTGCAGTATATAAAGAGTAAAAGTGTTTTAGTCGGGCATGGAAAATTCAGTACTATTTTATTTATTTCCCAGCCAGCATTTCGTGAAAATTTTAAACAAAAATGAGTAACATATGACTCTTCTAGATGATTAAAACAATCGAATATGCGCTCATTATTTAGTCGTAAGTTACTCTCCAGTCGTGAGGAAACGGTACCCTGCAATGACTATTCCTACAGAATAGTTTATGATTTATGCTTTAAATCAGTTTTTACGAGTATTTGATATAACTTTTTACTTAATTTGGCAATCGTTTTGTGGTAATATTTGAAATCATTTTATAATCATATTTGAAATCATATACAATCATTTTTTGATTATATTTAAAATCATTTTCGCCCCAATTTTATAGTCAGATATTACTATAATTATAATTAATTTTATGATTGAATGTGAAATAATTTTAAAATCAATTTTTTTTGTAATATTAATTTATTTCTATTCCATTTTAATTACATTTATGAAAGTTAATTAAATTTAAGTCAAAAAAAAAAGTTAAATAGAATTTAAGTTAAAAAAGCAAAACAGAAAATAAAAACTTAATGTATACAAACTATAACTAATTTTTACATTGGCGTTTACGTTTTTGCAGGCGCTCTTTAGCATGCACAAAGTGTTGTTGGAGAATTCCATTAATTTCTTTCGCTTCAGCTTTATACTTCTGGTGGCAAATATCTGTAACAAAACATATTAAATACAAAATCATATTGTTATTTAAATTCATATAAATCTTACTTATGACTATGGTTGTAATAAGCAACTTCTCAGCGCTTGGTTTTTCGTTGGTTCCCTTCCAACTGAATTGAGAAGCCAATTCATCAGAAAATACTTTCCTTATGGAACTTCTAAGGAACTGCGTCTGTCCATCGCCACCAATATTTGCAATAAAATTTTTCTATGACAAAGAACAATCAAAAGAAAAAGTAACATAAAAATATGGGAAGGAATACATCGTTTCAATATACTTACAAAATCATCCAAGAATTCTTCATCTATCACTGTTAAATAATGCCTCAAAACTATTAGTATTTCCTGGAAACGTTTCAATCTGCTCTTCCATATCTTGTTGAACTTCCGGATTGCTTGGCATAATTTTTTTAGCTTCTTTTACAGCTACGCGCCTTATTTTTTTGGCTGACATTTCTTCAATATATTTAAATTGTTTTTTTTTTGTTTTTATTAATACCTTTTTTAGAAATGTCTCAAATTTTAGACCCCAACTTCTCACTATGAATCACAAAACTAAATGAATATAAATTTTATTTCAACTTTTCAAATTTTCAACTTGATATAAAAGTCCCGGTATAACTGTTTTAATAAAACACAAACATCAGTTTTCAATCATATAATTACCAAAAAATGATAGCACCTGCACGTAGATCATATTTTAAACATATAATTAGTAAAAAATGATTTATATTTATTTATTTTTTTAACCAAGAATACATTTTTGTTATTATCATTTTTTGGTCATCTAGTGTAATCTATAATGACTCAGAAAATGATTAAAAAAATATCTTCAGTTTTCAATCATAAAGAATAGTCATATTTGACTGTTTCTTTTGTTTAAATACATGAAAACTTAGTTTTTAATCACCGAAAGTAGTCAAAAATGAGCCAGTTAGATGACTGCTGAAAATTCAATCATCCAAATGCTGGCTGGGTTAGTACAGTGATGCCCAATGTAGTAGTATTGGTGAGAGTGACAAAATAACACTGGAAGAAAACAATTTGCTAATCATTTTATTTAGTCGTCAGCGAGATTGCGACGAAAGCACATGTGTGGCGGGTGTTGTCATTTTTTTTCTGTTTCTTTGTTTAACATAAGGGAAATAGTAAAATTAATGAATTAATTACCCATTCCTTCAACTTTTTAATAAAAATTTTTTTATAAATTTTAAATTGTTTTTCTTTTTTTTCCTCCTGCAAATTATTCACATCTTTGTGAACATCTTCAAAATGTTTTTTTTAAATTATACCTATGTCTTAGTTTTTTTAAATGTCTTATGACAAATAAGACATTGCATGTCATCAAAAGCATTTTGTAACATAAAATACTTCTCGGGTGACATCATTAATATATCGCAATATTTTCCTTTTTGATTTCCATTGTTTGTTCCAAAATTATTTTAGTAATAGGTAAATATTTTAGTAATAGGTATTCGTTTTCTTTTATCTTGAACATTGATGCCCAGTAGTGGCTGATATCAGCAAATTGAGATCACACGCAGCGTTGCCGTTTTTGGTTATTTCTAACCAAAATTGGTTATTTTTTTTCTCAATGTGTACATGTGTAGATTTTTTCTGTTTTGGTTATTTTTTTTACTGAAAATATTTAGATTTTAAGACAATTAGTAATATATTGCAAGCAAAAGAATTGTGCAAAAATCAACAAAATGCCCATTTTGTTTGGTCTGCCAAAGACAAATTTTAAAACTCAAGCTGTGACATTTTAAGTAAAAGTGATCTCCATATTTATTGTAATATAATTACATGTTTTTTAGTATTTAAGAGAGTAACTTTCTAGTTCCTTATTTTATTGGCAATGAAAAATTTTTTGTTTTTATTATATACTTTTTATTTTTGTTTAAGACATTAAAAATTAATAATTAGACTTGCAAAACTTAATGTAAAGTATTGGAATTTTAAATTTTACAAATTGTAGCATTAGCTTATGTTTCTTTGCGTTACTTTTTGCAAAATATGACGCTTAGTTTTTTAAAAAAAATTTTTAGTATTAGGAGTTGTGTTGTAAAATACGTTGTTTTATGTTTTTTTTTGTTACCTTAAAGTACAAATTATAGTTAAAATTACAAAAAATAAATAAATAGTACATGCATTTAAATTTGGTTATTTTTTTTTAAATTTGGTTATTTTTTTCATAAATGTTGGTTACAAAAAATTTTTTTTCGTGGCAACACTGATCACACGTATACTTACGCTCTTTTGTTTAATCGTCAATCAACCAATAGGAAATCAGCATGTTGACCGGGAGAGGCAAAATACACTTGCAGAACTGCTGTGTCTTATCCATGATTCAAGATAAAAGAAAACGAATACCTATTACTAAAATATTTACCTATTACTAAAATATTTTTGGAACAAACAATGGAAATCAAAAAGGAAAATATTGCGATATATTAATGATGTCACCCGAGAAGTATTTTATGTTACAAAATGCTTTTGATGACATGCAATGTCTTATTTGTCATAAGACATTTAAAAAAACTAAGACATAGGTATAATTTAAAAAAACATTTTGAAGATGTTCACAAAGATGTGAATAATTTGCAGGAGGAAAAAAAAGAAAAACAATTTAAAATTTATAAAAAAATTTTTATTAAAAAGTTGAAGGAATGGGTAATTAATTCATTAATTTTACTATTTCCCTTATGTTAAACAAAGAAACAGAAAAAAAATGACAACACCCGCCACACATGTGCTTTCGTCGCAATCTCGCTGACGACTAAATAAAATGATTAGCAAATTGTTTTCTTCCAGTGTTATTTTGTCACTCTCACCAATACTACTACATTGGGCATCACTGATCTTGAATCATGGATAAGACACAGCAGTTCTGCAAGTGTATTTTGCCTCTCCCGGTCAACATGCTGATTTCCTATTGGTTGATTGACGATTAAACAAAAGAGCGTAAGTATACGTGTGATCTCAATTTGCTGATATCAGCCACTACTGGGCATCAATGATTTAGTACTTTTGAGATTATAAAATAAAAACGACATAGGTATGTACATATTTATTAATTGTTACAAATCCTTTTTTGTTATTAAATTTTAAAATTAAATTTAATTATATTTTTCTATTTATTAAAATAGGGCCTAATAGCGTGTTCAGATATAAACCTTAATTGCGATAATCGCAATTAACGCCATTATTGAGCTCAATATTCCATAAAAAATCTCAATTAATTATTGCGCAATAAGTACGATTTGACGATTTTTTCATTGAAAGTGACGATTTTCTGAATTATTAAAAATTTCTATCATTTGTTAGTTTTATTAATATTTTTGTTACCAAATTCTCTCTTTTTTTGAGACAACAACTATTTTTCTCATTTAATATCATAAATATTAAGAAGAACATGACATATTTCAAAAACAAAACTAAGTGATAGTAGTGTTTTCTTAATTATTGTTGTTAAGTTCAAGTAAAATAATTCCAAATAATATAGAGACAGGATAGTCGAAATTACTTATTTATCTGTAAACATAAAAATCAATTTTAAATACTGAATTCCACGAATTAAAATTTTAAGAGGAAACAATTTCTGAATTTCCACGGGGAAATTCTTCTACAAAAACTTCTCCTATTTTAACAAAACGTCGAAAGCATATTTAGCCAAATAAATTTAAATAACAAAAATATGGAATTCTTTGAAAATAAGTACCTGTACTCGTATAGGTATGGTGGATGAATTGAATTCTATACGCAAAATGATATTTAAAACTTCTAAAATAAATTGTCTTGACATACGTTAAATAAATTTTCGTACTCTTTAAAGTAAATCAACATGCATGAAAAAAACAAAAGGAAATAAGAAAATTGACAGTACCGTCTTATTTCCCTTCTCATCCAAAAATACTTGCCTTGACGAGTCAGAACTATAGAAGGGAAAACGGACTAAGATATTATAAAAATATTACACAAGTTGTGTTTAACATTATATGTTTTGTGATGTGTTATGTAAAAAGTTAAATAAAAATTTCAAAATACTCTTAGAAATAGTGACTTTTTATTTTTCCGATTTTTTTTTGACGATTTTTAAAATTCGAAATGACGATTTTTTTCTTTTTTATCGGGATTTTGACAATTTTTTCCGAAATTCATCAGGCAGCCCTGTCCCTGTGTTACATTAAAAATATATTGAGAGCAACTGAGAGAGTAAATTTTTCTGCTCCAATTTGTTCTCAAAATATAAGTTTATTTTTGTCTTAATTCAAGTAAAATAAGTCTAAATTTTCGCTTTAGGAGTTATCTTCTGGATTTAAGACAGGGATGTCAGCGTCATACACAATTGTGTAAGCAAAACTCACATGTACGCTTACGCTCTTTTATTTTGCGAGCGTAAAATATAATTGTTTACTGCAAAACACTCTCATTCAGCGGGAAGTATCGCAGGTCTTGTTTTAAGGCCTCTAAACAGAAATAATATATTTATTATTTATTATCTTTGTTTCTATTGGCTCATAATCATAGTCATAGAAAAAGCATAGTTTAGGTAAAAGTAGACTTTTAAACAACAAAAACATTTAAATTTTATTCTGAATTTAAAACAAAATCATGCTTTTGCTTAAAGTATGCTTTTTCTATGACTATGATTATGGGCCATTTTGTTTTATTTTTGTTTTTAACATTGTACAATGATTAAAAAAAACAAATTGCTTGTGGTTTTTGTACGTGGTGTAATTGTTGTAGTATCAAGAATAACTGTGATGAGGCCTCGTAATAGGCCTCACAACCGCAGTTTTCTCCCGCTGGGAATGTAAAAGTCAAGAGTAATCGCACCAACACAATCATAATTGACACCACTGATTTAAGAACAAATTAGACTTAATTTAAGAATTTCTTACTCAATAAATTATAAAAAATGATTTTGAGCGCTTCTGAGAGAGTAAGTTTACTTCGCTCATTTCTTCTCTGGGATTGATTTAAGATTTTTTTCTTAATTTAAGTTAAATAAGTCTTAGTTTTCGTTTTAAGATTTATCTTCTTGATTTAAGAACAAATTGGACTTAATTTAAGAGTTTTTTTAAGAAAACTATTCTTGTTTTAAGAAAATCTGCGCTTGATTTGTCAAATCAATCCCAATTTGTACTTATTTTAAGGATGAACTAGTAAAAACGTACTTGAAAATTTCAGGCTTAAACTGAGAAAAATAAATTTAATTTTAGAATGCCATTTTTTTCTGTGTACTACGTCGACCTGACTTCTCTCATGATAAAAGGGGTGCTCTTCACATCACAACTGCAATTAAAAATGGTTCTGTTTTTTTTTAACAAATTGTTTGCCTCTTTTTATTTGTACTAAAGATTTGCCTTACAACTTCACCTTATAGAAAAACTAACCTACAAGGAAAGACAATAACTAAAGGTATGTGGTCACACTTGCCAAAAAAGAAAAAATTTAAGAAATTTAAGAACTAAAATGTTTAAAAATTATTTTTTCCACATAACATTTTAGCAAGAACAATCATACTTTAAACCTTTAAAATATTATTAAATTTCAAACAAAAATAATAGATGTTTCATGCTATGCATTCATTAGGATATTGATATATATCAACAATAAACTATAATAAATATTACAACATTCGTTCTTTAATTCCCAAAAGTGTACAATGAAAAAGATCATACAATTAACTTGCTCAGGAACTTATACATTTCTTGTTGCATATTGTATAGAATTAAAAATAGTGAGGCTATGTTAAGGTTCATAACTATAGGGACAAGCCCGCAACGTTTGACGCACTGTTAGCTTATATTGAAAATTTTATTGATGAGATACTGGCTGATATGTTGGAGAAAGTTCATACGTCCATTTGAAGCCTAGCCACGGTCAACATTTACATGAAATCAACTTTAAACATAACATTATACCTACATTTATAAACAGTTCTATCGATAAAAATAAATATTTCATACCTTTGTCTAAATCCGAAAGCTTTTAAAAATCACTGTTTATATTTGATGAACATGAGTGAGAAAGAGACTCTATACCGGAAAACGTATATAATATTGAACACATATTTTGTACTTGTGTTTTGACAAATTAATTGTTCCCCGTCCTAATGACTGAAGTAGGCGAAAATTACTCTTAAACTTTGTCAAACTCTTTATAGGGTCCTTCAAAGATTCTTTCAAACAAAAACCATTGATATGATTGAGTTATCACATCAAATCTGGCCACACTACAAAAGCTTTTTACTTTTTTATTATTTGTTATTTAAATTTGCAATATTTTTTATGGAGTATTGAAAAATATTGTAATTGATTTCACATACTATGTAGATGATGTCAAATGGATGATTGAATAAATAAATAAACAAATAATGTGTTATATTCATTATCAGATGAAATACATAGAGTATGAATGAGTGATATTAAGCCGATCACTTCTATAATAATATAAAACAAATCTTAAACTAACAATATTGAGAACGGCTTCGTTGCCGCTAAGCTAGTACGAGGGATCATTGACCATTTTTAAGATCTCTAAACCCACAAGTCGAAAATTTGCTGAAAATCGATTGGAATATTGATTCAATTTCGTAAATTATGAAGTCTAATCTAGTCTCTAGTCCAGTTTCTAGTCTAGTCTTTAGTCTAATAAAATGTAAATAATAAATATAAATGATCTTAACTATATCGTTAAGAGTTATAGGTTTATTTAAAAAAATATTCTGTATGAAACCTTGATTGTAAGTATGTTTAAATCAAGGTTTATCAAACATATAAAGGTTACTATAATATTTTTGGGTCTGTATCAGTTCCTACTACTTTGGCTTATATTGGTATTGAAAATAAACAGAATTGAAATATAATTTTCTAAGTTATAGGCTAACAAGCTGAAGAAGTTATTTTGTTTGTAATTTGAAAGCTAACATTCCCTGCAATTATAGACTATAAAAATTTAATATACTCTTTGAAACCTGCATTGTAAGTACGGGCCTTTTCAAAAATCTTTGGAAAAGCAACAGTTGGCATAAGTGTGAATATGTTGTGTTCTAAAATGCAACACTGAAGCAGCTGATGTGCAAACAACATAAAAACAAGCATCACAAAAATTACTGAAGCTATGTATAGACGGTCGTCAGATATTACAACGTTGTCAGATCTAGCAATGTACTGTCATTGAAAAATTGTTAGCAAAAGGTAAATTGTCAGTGCAGACGACAATTGGCACACAATTGTCACACAATGAAATTATCTGTCAACCGAAATTGTTTTTCCAAAATGTTATTAATGCACACTTGTTTGTTTATTTATGTATATACAGAGTTGCATTTAGAAATAATTTCTATGACAATGCTGCCATTGGCAGATGCATAAACTTTGCACATATGACAATGAAAAGTGTTTGACAATTGTCTTAAAACAATGACAATGACAAAATTGTGTGTTTACACGATTGTTAGATGTCTGACAATATTTTTGTCTTGCAATGTACTGAAAATGCTTTTTCTTACAACGTTGGAAGACACACGGTTGTTAGACATTTTCTGATAATATTTGGGACAACGTTGTAATATCTGACGACCATTTGTACATAACTTGATTCAGTAAATGAGCATCAGCATTGCTAACAAATCCCAGATGCGTATCAGATGCAACGCAGTGATGCATTTTCGAAAAGGCCCTACGTCTAAATCAAGATTTTTTGAAACAGTAACAGAACAGCTTTTACTACTTTTGAAATTAAATTATTAAAATTATTAAATTATTAAGACAATCACCAAAATTGAAACATAAATTTTTAAGTTATAGGCAAAACAAATTTATACGACGGGATTTTAAGTGAACAATTTATTCTATGATTTAAATAGAGAATTTATGTCCGAAAAATCTGTCCACTCCTAATATCCCATACAATGATATATTTCGACAAATATCATTCAACACATGCCAGTAATATTAAAAAAAATCTTTAAAAATGTGAGCTAAATATCAATCAAAGCAATTGAAAACAAAAACAAAACATTTTAATAAATGCATTAATTTATACAAGTGTGAACAAGAACAATATGACATTCAAATGGACAAACAAAAATATTGAACTCATCAAATGAAATTGTTGATAAATATTTTAAACTAATTGTATAAATCCCAATTTGTTGTATAAATTTTAAACAAAGTTTGATGGATAAAAAACAACAATGTATAAAAAACAAAAAGTTTTTTTTTATAAAAAACACATATCACAGGCATACAGGATAAAAAGCAGGTTAACAAAAATATTTAAATATATGTACATATGTACGTACATATATGAAAGTTTACACATTCATTCAGATGTATTTTGAAACCATAGCAAAGAGGCACAGATTTCAAAAGTTTACTCCAGTAATCATTTTAATGTTTGAGGAAAACAAGTATGTAGATATGCCTTATTTAACAAATATATTAACTGCTGATTGTAATTTTAAACACCAAACCCAAACACTCGACCGTTTGAAGTCAATATTATCAAAATCTTCGTGACATTTTATTTTATGCGAACATTTTTAATGTTTCCAATAATTTTTTTGAAACACAGAGTTAATCTATTTGGCAAATGAAATAATCAAATATTGTAAACCTTTCATGTTATGGAATATTTTAAATGTTTGGAAAAATTTTTTTGAAACACTGAGTTAATCTATTTGGCAGGAGAAAGGTATCAAGTCAACTCAACACATACGCAGTTATTGACAAAACACAAATAAACATACATATATACACATGTGTTAAAAATACCCATCCTTGTATATGCTGTTGTATAAATTTTAAAGCAAACCTTTCAACAACAATGTGTTCAACAACAAATGCTGTGTGTGGTATCAACATATACAGCCAAGTAATAAAAGGCTGTTTTTTAGAAAATCTTTTTTAAAAAACCCAGCCAACAGGAACTCAGCATAAAAAGCCGGTTGCCATACTCACATTCACATACACATTAAATCATCTGTTGTTTCAAGCAACAACATTTAAGCAAATTAGGGAAAAGTTTATTCATTTAATCATTTTAATGGTTGTAAACATTACATATTGACTAACCTGCAAACGCAAAAATTAACCATAACATACTCGTACTCTTGCAGCTGTTTAACCCACCGCGTTTTGTTACCCTCAAAACGTAGCTAAATAAAGAAATAGGAAAGGATTTTGAAGATTCGCACTCTTAACATTTATAAAAACTTTTGCCTTTGCGAAACAGTTAAGTTTGAGCTAGAGCAAAATAACAACAGTAGCTCATTAAGCAAAAACCGGTCTAAGTTTTCAGCAAATCAGCTTCAAAACAACCATAAAAGGGCTTCTTTAGCTTATATTGCTTATAACTCCGGGATTTAGGCTTTACTTTTGCTGATTTTCAATAGCGAATTAAGCTATATTAGTAAGAACTGACAGCGATATTAAACAACTTTAAAAGCCTTTTATTATTTGTTAAATCATGTTTTAAACATACTGGCAAGCAAGGTTTTAAACACAATAATCACTATTTCTTGTGGCCAAGAACAGCTAAGAAAAGTAAATGGAATTAGAGCAAAACTCTAGCAAGAAGTTCAAGTTATTAATGTTATTGAAAATTTATCGTCAATTTTGATAATCAGCAAAAGGAAACACAATATTTCTAACAAAAGCGATTTGAAAAAACATTATGGTCGAATATTTCGCCGAGTAAAAAATTTCTCTTAGTTTTCTTTTAATGGAGCTTGGAAAACAAAAAATGCACTGTATAAACTAAGCTGTGAGCCACTGTATGTACATAATTTCAGGATTCTTTTGTTTACGATCTGTGCTTAAGATTTGATAGTATTGTTTTATAAAAGCACTTTCTGGAAGCTTTAGTTTTTTTTGCAATTGTTAAACCCCACAATGTAGAAATTTGGGAACTTGTGCAACACTTCTGTTTTATTTTAATTAACCATTGCTCATGTTGTTCACAAAAAAAAAACAGTAATTAAAAAACAAATAATTGCCACAGAAACAGAAGCGTTGTATAATAATGCTTATTTGAAAATATAAAATAAATATATAGACATTTTTTTTGAAATTTTTAAAGCACTATACAACCAATTTTAATATGGTTTTTGGAACAAATTTGGCTCCAAATTCAATTTTTCATATTCCATCTCTAATGCAAGCTTTTATATAGCACAAACAATCACAGATTAATTTTGATATATATATGTACGAGGTCTGATCAAAAAATAAGCGTTCGATTTTTGCATTTTTTTTTTTCTGTTATGTTGGTACATCAGCCATTTTGGATTGTCAGTTTGTTTTTGACAGATAAAAAGCTTAGTCGTGTTTTGATGTGCTCTTCGATTTTTTACTATTCGAACAAATTGATCAAAGAAACTGTATTAAGGGTTGTGTAAAAAATAAAATTAAATGCGCAAGGACATTTGAAATGTAGACTGTGGCGTTTGGCGCGTCTACTATGAGCAGAACACAAGTTTAATTGTGATACAACCGGTTTAAGGATGCCAATGACACATCGATGCTTGTGCGTGAGGTTTTAGCCAAAAACAAAATCGTTATCATGCTTCAACCACCGTATTCAGCGGACTTGGCCCCCACTGACTTTTTCCTCTTCCCAAAACTAAAGACACCGATGAAAGGAAAGCGTTTTGCTACGATTGAGGAGATAAAAAAAAAGTCGAAACAGGAGCTGTTTGCGATACCAAAAAGCGCATTTCAGAAGTGTTCCGAGGATTGGAAAAAATGCTGGCCAAAGTGTATTATGTATATCTGAGGGGGATTACTTTGCAGGAGACAAGATAGTTATTGATGAATAACTAAATACTTTTTGAAAAAATTTAAAATAACGGTTATTTTTTGATCAGACCTCGTATGTATATAAGATATGTACGTTATTTAGACTGGTAAATAAATGTTGCAAAAGTTGCAAGCGGACTATAAACTATAGTAAGTACTTATACGCATTTTCTGACAATAAACTATTATGCGTAAATGAAATGAATTAATTAAAGAGATTTTCCGCAAACTTTAACGGATATTTAAAATACTAATAAGATAAAAAATATTACAAAAAATCATTTAATAGGAACCCAGCATAAAACGCACGTTTCACAAAAAAATGGTAATTTTTTAAATTTTTATTAAAAAGTCTACAAACAGGAACTCAGCATAAAAAGCTGGCTCCAAATACAGTTTTTGAAAGGACAAGCAAAAGACACTGATTTTAAAAGTTTGTTCAATTTCAATAATCATAGCAGAGGCATTCGTTATAAAATTAAAACAAATTAGAGTGCTATACGCGGCTGTACCGAATCTAAAATACCCTCCTCATAACTATAATGAGAATTACAAAAACCATTCTGTTGTTAGGACTATAATATCCTTATTCAGTGTTTCTTATTCCGTCTTAGCACACATTTTGTTAGTATTTTATATATTGTATAATTTATTTCAAATGTTTTGAAATTTTATCTACAGATTTTGTCTGTTTATAATGACAATCTTAACTGTAATATAAAAATTTATAAAATTCAAAATTGGTTCAACATTTAAGGAGTTAAGGAAGAGAGTATAAAAATGAGCTTATTTTATCTGAATATCATCTCAATGACATTATTTACAAGTGTTTTATAGGTGCCATAGTGGAAGTAGACCAACTATGGACTGATAGCTTTAAGTTTCAGTATCTTGTAACTTGATTTCTATGTATTTGAAGCTTTTTAAGGTTGACTTTCATCTCAATAACATTGTTTACAAGAGTTTAATGGTTGTTCTAAAGATACTTGGCAATTTACTTTACTGGGGAGCCAATTATGGACTGACAGCTGCAAAATCCAGTAGTATAATTGCCGTATGATCGATATTAGTATGATTTATAGATTAAAGTTATTGATTGGTATAAAATGTTGGTTCAATATCGATGTTTATTCAGGTGGATGCACCCATTTGTTCCGAACAAAAAATTTTGGCCGGAGAAAATTTCTTTTATTAAGAGCACGATTCCATTTCGAACAATTTTTCTGGAATATTAAAGCTGCTATATGTAAACAAAATCTATTAGTTTTACAAGTGCGGCCATTCATTTTTATCCAGACAAAATATAAAATTCAAAAAATCTATTAGTTTTACAAGTGCGACCATTCATTTTTATCCAGACAAAATATAAAATACAAAAATTCAAGCTGAGAGTTGTTTATAAAAAAAAATTTCTCTCTCTCTGAAAAAGACGTCAAACTTTGCCCGAACAAATATTTTGTCCAGAACGAATGGGTGAATCCAACTTTTATCTACAAAATATTTAAAGAAATTATCACAAAATGTGTGAAAAATATACATTTTTTTTGAAGGTTGTCTCAGTGTTTAATGCACAACTCTGGTTCTACTAAACTGATTTTAATGATTTTCAATACCAAACTGCTTAGGAGAAATATGAATTTTCTTTTGTAAACTTTGTGGATTTTGGTTAAATATTTTGGACGTGAGAGTGTTTTACACTGACAGATGGACAAAGCTCAAGCGACTTAAAATTTAATAAGTACCACGAATATATATACGAGTATTAGGCCGGGCCAATTTGTATGGAGCCGAAAAAATCGATTAGAGCCGCCCCCTAGGATGATTCTATGGACAATTCTAACCAACTTTAGTGAAGGAACCACGGGTCTATCTCGATTTTCGAGTCTCCCACTTTTTAAAAAATGATTTTTTCCCTATAACATCATTTTGATTCGAAATTCGATTTTTTATTCATCGTTATATTATCTTTTTTATGTGTATATGGGGGGTTTTTGGGGTCGAGAAATTCATTTTTGATCTTTATTTTTACCTATGAACACCACCAGTATGCGTTTCATGCATATTTGTAATATTTTTCGTCTATTTTCCGAGAAAAAATGTTCGGTAAAATTGATATTTATTTTATTTTTTTCAACAGAAATTCAACCTAAAAAATAAGAACATGTGTAAAAAAAATTAATTTAGTGGAAGAAAAGCGGAATAAGTTATTTTTGAAAGTCTTTCTTACTTTCAAGTCTGGGGAAAAAAATCATTTTTTGAAAAGTGGGAGACTCGAAAATCGAGATAGACCCATGGTTCCTTCACCAAAGTTGCTTAGAATTGTCCATAGAATCATCCTAGGGGGCGGCTCTAATCGACAAAAAATTTGACCCGCCCTAACGAGTATACTTTGTTGGGTCTTAGATGGCTATTTCTCAATGTTACACATGGAATGACAAACTTATATACATATACCCTAATTCACCACTCGTGCTGGTGGAGGCTATAATGACTGCATGACACTGAATGAAATGAGTGTTTCTTTTAAACTACTTGTTGAGAGTTTTTTCGATTTTTCAAATTTTTATTGAATAAATCATTTAATAGGAATTCAGCATAAAAAGTTGGCTCCAAAATAAAAACAATAAATTATAAACAAAATAATACGTAAATAATGTGTTCATTTTTTAAATAAATTTTTTATGCAAAAAAATAATTTAATAGGAATACAGCATAAAAAGCTGTTTCTTAAAAGGATAAATAAAACACATACACGTACATTAAATAATATGTATGTATGTGAAGAACAACAACAGCTATGTACATATGTATATATAGTATAAGAAAAGTTTGCGCATTTAATTATTTTAATATGTGACAACAACAAGCATATATGATAGCCCAATTTTGAATACATATTAATACAACTTTATGATGTGTATAACCTTTATCATGACTGGGTAAGTGTATATATGTATGTAAATAAATTTGTCATTGTGTTTGTATTTGCTTTAACATTTATTTGCCTTGTGCCATATTTTAATCAATTGAAATGCTGTAGCTTCAGCAGTATTAAAGTAGGCTGGTTAGAAATTTCTTTTAACCTCACACACTGTATTGTGTTGGTTGAAAAATTTATTTCTGAATTGTGTGTGTAAAAAGAATCATCTAAATCAGTGGCAATTCTACACGAGAGTACATTATATGTATATACAAGTTAAAACACGATATTCACTTCAACATTACAATATTACAAATGTACAAATGTCATTGACCATTTTTAGAAGCTCTAAGACAGAGGTAACCAAAACTCTCAATAATTGAAATGCGTCTGTATTGGATAAGAGAATATTGCCCAGCAAACACAAAACTAAGAATTGCAAATGTAATGAATTTTACATTTACATTGAAAAAGATGTTTAAAAAAAGTTTTAGGCATAAAATAAAATTGAATAAAAAATATGCCTCAGTTTTTACATAATTAGGCAATTTTTTTTTACACATATTTGGTTGGTCGATTTTAATTTACAATTAAAACTTAAAAAATAAAGTGTATTTAGGCATTATAAATTAAGTTTTCCAAATTTAAGATTTTTTTTAACAATTTCTTATTAACAAAATGTAGGGTTCTTGCCTTTTTATTTAGCCAATTTACGCGCATATGAATTAATGTTCTCCTTTTTTTAAAATAGTAATTCAGTTTATTAATTCATATGGTAACTTAAACTAAAATTACAAAATCTTTATTTCTACTTATGTAAATGTTTTTTTAATAACTAATGTGCACTTTGTTTTATGTTTACTCGACATCACTTTTCAACTCAACCGTCTAACTCTAACTCTCAATCTGTTCTGTCTGTCTTTTTTATTCTTAGTCATTTTCTTAGCGAACCAATTAACGAATTACAATAAAAGCATAGATAGGATTAGTGTTGTAAGAACACAAATACTCAAGTATGCGGTTATATGTAACTCATCCCACATTCGGCTATCCTGACGCTGACTTCGACCCCGAAGTCGGATTCCAAGGCTTCATAAATTCAGCAACGGTTGGACATCTTCTAGCACCCTCACATTCGCCAACTTTTTCCACCTCATATCTTTCATGGTTCAATTTTCTGACTACTTTGTATGGACCCAAAAACTTTGGTCGTAGTTTCAAGCCTGTACCGTACTGAGTACGTTGTATTGCGACTAAATCACCCAACTCATATTGCTTGGCGGCAATTCTGTTTTTGTCATAAGTTTTCTTGTTTTCCATTTGTATTTTCAAAATATTTTCCTTGGCATCCTCACGAACTTGATCACGTTCATTTTGCAACTCTTCAATTGCTAGTTTCTCAAGCATTTTCTGTAACTCGAAATCTTCTTTTGTTCTCATATCGATGCCTGTTAAAATTTTAAACGGTGTATTCTGCGTGCTTCTTGATGGGGTGTTATTCAGGATTTGTTGTACTCGATCCGCGTATCGGTACCAGTTGTTCGGTTGCTCGGCGCACATTTTGGCTAACATAGGCACGACCACACGATGTACTCTCTCGACTTGACCGTTTCCTCTTGGCACTCCGGTAGCGATTAACAAGTGTTGAATATCTTCCCTTTTACAGTATTCTTCGAATTCGTTCGAGGTAAATGCTGTACCTCTATCGGTGATAACACGAACTGGATTTCCGAAAATAGCCGCTTGTTTTTGTAATTTATCCACTACTTCTTTGCTGCCTGTACTCTTCGTAGGATGAAGCCAAACGAATTTCGAAAATGCATCGACAATCACCAGAATGTGATTGTATAACTTTTTTGTATTATCCATTGGACCGACATGGTCCAAATGGTACGTTAGAAGTGGCCTATCTGATTTGCCTATCGGGTTAAGCAATCCTTCTTTCTTTCCCGCCTTTGAGTCAGTTATGATACACTCAACGCAACTTTTTACAACAGCATCTACTTTAGCGTCCAATTTTGGAATAAAAAATTGCTTTTCGACCAAATCTTTCGTCTTTTTTGTTGCGAAGTGTCCTTGACGATGTGCCATTTCAATTATTTCTTTCTCCATGTTCTCTGGTATTGCTATCAGTTCCTTAGCTGCATCTTTATGAACTATATCATATTTGATGAAATAATCTTCATATTCGCTCATCTCCAAAACCTTGCGAATAGCATTGATACGATCGT
Organism: Bellardia pandia; assembly: GCA_916048285.2. Lineage (NCBI taxonomy): Eukaryota > Metazoa > Arthropoda > Insecta > Diptera > Calliphoridae > Bellardia > Bellardia pandia. The sequence goes on along the minus strand of OU696530.1, from coordinate 94,659,942 downwards.
CACTTTTTTGAGCTTCTTTTATGCGATGTTGTAGACTATCTTGTATCATCAGACACGCTACACGGCTGAGAGCGTCTACATGTCTCATTTTCGTACCCGATCGGTGCTCTATGACGTAATTAAAATCTTGAAGAAAAAGTGCCCAACGCGAAACTCGAACAGGAACATCTTCTTTGCGCATGGTCATTGCGAACGCGTTGCAATCAGTTACGATTTTAAATTTCAGACCCATGACGTACGTTCTCCATTTTTTCAGCGCTTCTACGATAGCTAGCACCTCCAACTCATACGAATGGTACTTTTCCTCCGCTGGTGTCGTCTTTCGGCTCATGTACTCAACAGGGTGTAGCTGCATGTCCTCTGAATCTCTCTGAAAAAGTACTGCTCCGTAACCATGCATACTAGCATCTGTGTGAATTTCTGTTTCGGCTTTAGGATTATAAAGTCTTAGAACCGACTCGCTCGTAAGTCCACTTTTCAATTGTTGAACTGCAAGTAGTTCGTTATCGCCCATCTTGAACTTAGAATTTTTACGAAGTAGATCCGACAATGGTTTAGCGACCAATGCGTACTCCCGTATAAAGCGTCGAAAGAATGACGTAAGTCCCAAAAATCTTTGCAATGCTTTCACATTAGTTGGAATGGGGAAGTTTTTAATCGCAGAAATTTTCTCATCGGTTGGATATATTGATGAATTCTCTATTCTATATCCCAAGAATTTAATTGTTTTTCTCAAAAATTGACACTTGCTCCATTTTATCTCAAGGCCGTTTGACGACGCGACTTTTAAAAATTTATACAATTTTTTAAGACCCTCCTCCTCGTCTTTTGATGGAATAACGATATCGTCCATATAAATTATCACAGTACCGTCTCTAACCAACTCTTGGAGAACTGCAGAAATATAACGGCAAAATACGGCTGGGGAATTAGAGATACCAAATGGCACAAAACTGAACTCATATTGGCCATTATGTGTAACGAAGGCCGTATACTTTTGTGATTCTTGCTCTATGGGTACATGGAAGAAACCATTCCTCAAATCAATTGTGGTATACACTCTACCCTCCTGTAATCTCTGAACGACGTCATCAACAAGGGCCATTGGAAAGTTATCGCGGACAATTTTTTCATTAAGACGCCGATAATCGCAGCATAGTCTGTATGTACCATCTTTTTTAGAAACTAACACGACTGGTGAGGAATATTCAGACACGCTTGGTTTCACTATGCCCTCATCTAGCCATTCTCTGACCTGTTTGTCAATTTTCTGCTGGTCAACGAACGATGTTCTTCTAGGGCGGCTGGCAACTGGAATATCATCTTTCAGTACAATTTTCATTTTTATAGGAAACTCTGCCGGTTTGATTGGCCTGTATGAATTAATTGCATTCTCAATCTTGGCACGCATCTCTTTACTTAAATGATCCAGTTCTAAAATATCGCAAAGTTGTTCATCTATAGACATAGAGTGAATTATTTCGTGAAATTCATTTTGCGCTGCTGCAATTGGATTGACGTCCAACGTGGGCAAACGTTCATCGAAAGTTACTAACGTCTGCTCTATAGCATTATCTGTGTTGTCAAAATTTATCTCAAACATATTAACGGGCTTAAAATTTCTTCTAAATGTCGCACCTCTCACATCGATTATTAAATCAGCTTGATTTAAAACGTCATTTCCAATAATAGCTGAATACAAAATATCACCCTCTTTTGCAACATAAAAAACAATATCTAGTTCAAGGTTATCTACTTTCACTAGGCATTTAAGACAACCAATTGTCGTTATTGTTTTGCCACCAATACCCGAGAGAACTTTTGTTCCAGATTCTAAAGTTGCATCGCCTAACAATAAAAGAGTATCATAACGGAGTAAACTTATATCGCTTCCAGTATCGACTAAAGCAAAGACAGTTCTTCCTAACACCTCAATATCTTTAAAGATTCGTCTCGGAGCTGCAGATACATCGTCTGTCAGTGTGTGAACAACTTTTTTCTCTTCCTTAATATTCTCATTTTCGACTTTCTTTTTTGTACCGCACTCAAATGACTTGTGGCCAAATCCCTTACACTTGAAGCATTTTATGTCTACTGAACGACAATTTTTCGAAATGTGGCCCTTTTCCCCACACTTAAAACATTTTACAGTGTCTTCGGTCTTTACATCTGAGACCACTTCCTTGCTTCCTTTGAAATTTAACGATTTCGCAGGTGCACCAATTTTTTCGTACACAATTATTTTTTCTTTCAGCTCTGAAATATTTCGCGCTTGGTATAAAATGGACTTATTTATTCTGGAATCAGTTATGCCCTCAATGAAATATTCGACAATACTAATTTCATCCAAATGTATGGAACTGCCAATTTCCATAAGAGTGTATAAATATTGTTTATAAGACTCATCTGCCTTCTTTCTACGACTCTTCAACATTTTATGGACTGAAATGGATGACAACTTGGTACCGAACTCTCCTTTTAAAACTCTCTTAAGAGCGCCCCAATCTCTTACGCCTGCTTGGCTTCTTACAAAAATTCGTGCTGCACCCGTCAACAATTGTTTTGCATATATGTAACATTGCAACTCATTCCATTGCACCACGTGCGAACAGTCTTCAAATTCCTGAATCCACGATTCAACATCAGGAGCACCTTCCCCTGAAAACCGTGTTAGCGAATTTTCTATATCTTTCAGGGTAAAACTAGAACGTCCTGCCATATTGCGTACCAAATCTGAATTTGCATCATCGAAATTAGAGCCAGCGTCAGTAGCGTCAGTATTGCAAAAATGTCGAATGAGACGTTCCTGTAAGTCCGTTTTAGACCCAGTAGACGACAGTCCAGCGTCCTCAGCGTTTGTTCTTAAGTCTTCTACTGTCATAGCTAAAATTTCCCTTAACTCCATGATAGTGCACAAAAGTTTTACAAATTCACAATAATTTAAATTTAAAATATATGTAAAATATTTTTTCAAATTTAAAAGAATAATAATTTCAATTAAATTCTCCCTTTAAAAGTAAGGCAAAAACATACAAAAGAATATTATATTGTATAAAAACTTCTAATCAACTTTAATTTAAATCAAAACAAAATATCAATTTCACCCAAAGTTTTTTTTTGCCCCACCTTAATGTCTGAATGGAAAACAAAAATATTCAAAATATTATAAAACAACAAATCAACTCAAATTAAACTTTAACATTCCAATGTTCTCTTCGATTATAATATTTTACTCTTAAATATTTTCCACTTTACACAAAATTTTTTCTCTCTATTAAAAAGCCTTCTACTTTTTATAACTCAATGTTACATACAATAATACCAACAAACTACAACCACTTATCTTTACTCTACAAGGCGTTGCAGCTTCTCTCTCTCTGTTGATAATAATGATGTTTGACTGCAATTAACGTCTCCAGCTCTCTGCTATTAATCGGCAATCCTCACTCGAATGTACACATAGACAACTTGTACTCTTAAATTCAATTTCTTCATCCCTCAAGCGTCCTCGGCATGGATCGCTCTATTTACTTTTCTCTTAAATTCACGGCAATTATTAATTCTCTCTTTTCTTCTTTTCTTTTTCTTTCATTGGCACAGTTTTTTTTCATCTTTTTAAAACAAAAATACAAATGTTAATGCATATTGTATTTTGTAAAGTAACTGTTTTTTTTTTTGCGTTAAACTTTTGGTACACATAAATTCTTTTCAGTTGCTTATATTGTTTTTTTTTTGACACAGCTAACGTCTTGATTTTCAAGGCCACTCAATTGTAGTTCATATGTAACGGCACAATATATTGTATTTGTTTTTACGAACAAAATTCAATTTTTAATTTCATATCACTACAAACGTTTATGTACACAAACTTTAATGTTTCTTTTGATTAAGATTTTACATTTTGTTAATTGTCACTCACTTTGGCTTAAATTTTTTTGGAAAGAAATCCCGGTTGAGCCCCCAATTTTGTAGGGTTCTTGCCTTTTTATTTAGCCAATTTACGCGCATATGAATTAATGTTCTCCTTTTTTTAAAATAGTAATTCAGTTTATTAATTCATATGGTAACTTAAACTAAAATTACAAAATCTTTATTTCTACTTATGTAAATGTTTTTTTAATAACTAATGTGCACTTTGTTTTATGTTTACTCGACATCACTTTTCAACTCAACCGTCTAACTCTAACTCTCAATCTGTTCTGTCTGTCTTTTTTATTCTTAGTCATTTTCTTAGCGAACCAATTAACGAATTACAATAAAAGCATAGATAGGATTAGTGTTGTAAGAACACAAATACTCAAGTATGCGGTTATATGTAACTCATCCCACAAAAATATGTTTTAAATTTGAAGAACTTAATTAATTTACCAAAAGCATTTTTAATGACAAAACAAAAATTTCTGTCTTCCATTATATTATTTTGAAATGAAATCAAAGCTGAAAAAAAATAAAAGCTGAAAAAAAAGCAGTAAGCATCCGCTCATGTGCACTCGTTAACACTCAAATAACGACTGAAATAGAAGAGAACAAGCGTCGGTGTGAGTTTTGTTTATTGTTTTTGTAGCACAATTGTGCACTGAAAATGAAGATTTGGTTACCTACAGCGTTACCGTTGATGCGACTAAAGGGGCAATTTGACCCTTTTACAGATGCCTTGCCACTTTTTGTGTACCTTTTTTTTTATTTTACTTGATACATATTAGTGTTTTTATTAATTTTTTTATTATATGCATATGTAAACATACATCATATACAACATTTAAATGAAAAAAATAAGATTTTTATTTTTGTTTTGTTTATTTTTCCGTCTTTTTAAGAGTGGTGCCCCTTTTTTTAATAAATCCCCTTTTTGTGCGACTTTCTCAAATTTTCCAACGGTAAAGCCTCTAGTGTAGTTTGTAGTCTAGTCTAGTGTCTAGCCAAGTCTCTAGTCTAATCTTTAGTACCCGCAAGGGTGTTCTCAGGAGAGAATAACGGGATTAACGACCCCGCGGACCCTAGTTTTGGCAGGTATGGAGGGCGTACTAAAATGGTACTAATGCCCAGTGAAGTCCTGTGACAGGGCGAATGGATACCGCCCTAAATTAAGTATCCTACCATAAGGGATGCCCTCAGAAGAGGTGCAATCAGAAGAGTGATGCCTTCGTGGTTTCCCTAATCATAAACTCAGCCAATGCACATCGGGCGGCTACCAAGTCTGCGTCGGACCTTAGGAGAGGCGGCAGATTTTACATCGGCCCGTCGCTAGGGCATTAAGATCGAGGCCAGTAAGATCTTAATTATGGCATACTGGAAAACATAAATGTGATAAAGATGAACCCTGGGCCTGACGACTGTAGTATTCCAGGACTTAAGTATGTTGGAGTGAAACCCCACAGAAATGGCTCCTGGGCTAATATTGCAGCTGCCTCCGTCCCGCTAAAACCCGGCAAGTCTCGAAACACGCTCCAAGTTTTCGTCGCCATTAAGTTGGTGGTGTAGGTTCAGTTGACGCTGTCCTGATTAATACGGGTCTGGCTCTGAACACAGTGTCTCATAAGAACGTTGTGTCAACCCTCGCATGGCCTCCCTGCTTGCAAAGATAACCATGGGACCAAATAACGTAACTATACATCGAACTTGGATAACGGTTTTGAGTTGGGACCCAGTGAAGACATGAGTACCAAAAATAATAATAATAATAATAACAAAGATATGATCAACATAGGAGCAGAAAACCCTTTCCGAAATAGTGGGAAGATACAAAGATCACCACCTAGGAATAATGTTTACCAATCAATCACCGCAAGAAGCGCAAATGGAGAAGATAGACACATTGACCATCTTAAGAGAGAGGAGGAAATGGCGTTCGTCGAACTTGGCAATAAACTGAGTGCAATGAACACTGTAGTCTGCGATGCTAGGAACATTCACAAGACTGTAAGAGACAATCTTCAACTGGCTGTTGCCTTGTATCAGCAGCTTCGGGAGTATAGAGAAGCGATCGCTCTGAATGATATTCTGGATACACCACACGATAAAACAGAGGTAACGACATGCAACAAATATACACAAACGGAGAAAGAGACCCCCAAAGAAGGCACGAAGAGACCAGCCTCCTTCTCACCAGTGAAATCCAAGCCACCTAAGAAGGTTCGCACATCACAACCAGAGGATAAAGATTGTGATACAGATAACGACAACCAGTGGACCCTAGTAGAAGGAAGGAAAAATAACCGAAGTACCAAAAAGGGAAATAGTAAAGACGTAACTAGAAATAAAGGTGAGACCATAACAATCAAGGCGGATGGTACAAGCTATGCTGATATAATGAAGAAAATGAAGACAAATATAAAGCCGGAAGAAATTGGCATAGGTATAAAGAAGATCCGAAGAACCAAAGAGGGGAATGTCTTAATAGAGATGATAAAAGGAGAAGGGCAGGCGAAGAAACTGGAAGGCGCCATAAAGGGATCCCTCGGGGACAATGTTCAAATCCAAACAATGGTGGATAAATTTCTTCTTGATATAAGGGACATGGAAGAATCCACAGAGGAAAGTGAGATAATTGATGCTATTCTTCAAGTATCCAGTGAAACAGATAGCACGAAAATAAAAGTACGCAATATACGAGACTACTATGGTGGTACGAAACAAGCACTTGTAGAAGTACCAGGAAACGTTGCAGCTACAATAATTAGTAGGAGTAAAATTAAAGTAGGACTCGTATTATGTCGAGTAAGACGAAAGAATATTATAAAGCGGTGTTTCAGGTGCTTACAACAAGGACATATTGCTCGGTCTTGCCAAGGAAAAGACCGTAGTCAAACATGTAGGAGATGCGGTATAGATGGACATAAGGCTAATACATGTAAAAACGAGCCACGATGTGTAATCTGTCAAGAGGCTGGCCGGCAGAATGTAAACCACTATATTGGTACAGGCAGTTCATGCAACAACAATAATGAACATTAAGATACTTCAGATAAATCTAGGAAGAGGTCGCGAAGCTCAACAGCTGATGATAAATAACATAATGGAAAGAGACGTTGACATTGCAATAATAAGTGAGCAATATGCCAGAGTTGAGGGCACTGCTTGGTACCAAGATGTTCTAGGCAAAGCATCTGTGTACATACGTAACCAATTGCTTAAAATAGAAAAAATTGAAGAAAACAATGAACATTTCGTAGTTATACACACCAACAAGATACGAATATATAGTTGCTACTATTCACCGAGCATAGAAATAACAGAATTCCAGAACAAAATGGATATACTCGAACGAAATATTAAAACCGGAAATACCCCAGTACTGATAGGGGGAGATTTTAATAGTAAGTCGTCTGAATGGCACTCAGGTAGAACAGATAAAAGAGGAATAGCTGTGAGTGAAATGATTGCATCTCTGGGTCTGATTGTCCTGAACAGGGGAAGATCTCCAACTTTCAGGAGAACAGACTCAAGTTCAATTATAGATATAACATTTGCATCACCGTCTATAGCATGCAAAACACCACAATGGGAAGTCCTAGAAGACGAAACACTAAGTGACCACCAATATATTCAGATGCAGGTGGGCCTCTCATACACCAATGTAACAGCGAACCCGACACGAATTAAATGGAATACACGAAAGATAAATAAAGAGACCTGCATAGAAAAGCTTATGGAGATTAAATCCGGAACACAACTTTGCAACAATTTGAACGCAGATATCGCTGCTCGACGGCTTATAGACATCCTCACAGAGATCTGTAACGTTGGAATGAACAAAACTAAAATACTCGGTCGATCTAGAAAACATGCCTACTGGTGGAATCAAGATATTGCTCGTTTAAGAGCAGAATGCCTCAAAACTAAACGTATAGCTACACGTAGGAAAGGTGACCTTATTGCAATGGAGCTATATAGAAGAGCTAGGAAAAGTATTAGAGTAGCAATCAAAAACTCAAAAAGAAAGGCATGGGAATCACTATGTGAGGAAATAAATAATGATCCATGGGGCCTTCCATATCGGATAATAATGAAAAAACTAGGAAACCGATGTAAAATACCAGGAATTACAAATCCTAATTGGGCATACACTATAGTGAATACACTTTTCCCCGAAACGGAAAGAACCAGGAGCAACTTACCCCCTTTACAAGGAGCAAATGAATGCGATACCTTCTCTCACAATGAAGTAATTGACACATGCCGTACTCTGAAGAAAAAGAAGGCACCAGGGCCTGATGGGATTCCGAACGAAATCATTGCCTTAGTCTGTGAGCATTGGCCAGATGTATTTACGGATACATTCAACATTTGCCTAAAAAAAGGAGTCTTTCCAAAGCAGTGGAAAAAACAGTTTCTTGTATTGCTGCGCAAAGGCAACAAACCTTTGGAGAACCCATCCTCATACAGACCCTTGTGCCTACTGGACACTTGTGGAAAGCTTTTGGAGAAATTGATTCTAAATAGACTTGAAATAGAAATAAGCGTAAAGGGAGGCTTCTCACACATGCAGTTTGGTTTTGTGAAAGGCAAATCAACTATAGGTGCCATCAGGGAAGTAGTGAATACAGCAAAGATAGCTTTTGAAAACATGCGATTTTGTTCCATTGTTACTCTGGACATTAAAAACGCTTTTAACTCTGCAGACTGGAATGTAATACGTCAAACAATGCGAGAACGAAACTTCTCAGGATATCTGATTAAAATGGTTGATAGCTACCTGGAAGATAGAATACTTGAATATGAAACAGAGGATGGAGTAAAACAATATGAAGTGTCAGCCGGCGTTCCTCAAGGCTCTATACTGGGTCCCTTTCTATGGAATCTAATGTACGACGAACTATTAAAACTGAATTTACCAGACGGTTCAAAATTTGTTGGATATGCAGATGATGTAGCCCTAGTTGTGGATCAACCCTCTGCACCATTGACAGAAATAGTAACAAACGACTGTCTAGGGAGGGTCAATATATGGCTAAGAAAAAAGAACTTAACACTTGCAGCGAACAAGACCGAAGCGATTTTGGTGACCAAACGAAGAGCCTTTGTATTCCCAAAATTGAGAGTGGACGGATACCAGATTACTATAGGTAAGACTTTGAAATACCTAGGTGTAGTTTTAGATAGCAAACTATCTTTTGAGCCACATATAGGGATGATATCTGAGAAAGCCTTAGGAACAGCATCGAAACTGGCTAGAATAATGCCAAATATAAAAGGTCCAGGACAAACTACAAGACGACTTATAGCTACAGTAGCGTACTCGCAAGTACTATATGCAGCACCCGTATTCAGTACGGCTGTCTCGAATAATAAAAAGCTTAAAAACGTACTAGAAAAAGTACACAGAACATGTACACTACGAATAACATCTGCATACCGCACAATATCTACTGCTGCTGTGTCCGTTCTTGCTGGTGTGCCATCGATTGACTTACAACTAAATGAAAGAAAGGAAATATATGATGAACGGTTGTCTATAACACATAACCATATGAGCGAAAAACAACGTATAAAAAAAGCTGCAAGAGAAAGGCTACTTCAAACATGGCAAACACTATGGGATGAATCAACAAAAGGAAGATGGACTTACATTCTTTTCCCCAATGTTAAAACGTGGATAAACCGAAAGCATGGAGAACTTAACTTTTATCTGACCCAGATTTTTAGCGGACATGGTAACTTTGGTAGCTACTTACAAAGATTCCATATAAAACAAACAGCAATATGCGAAATGTGCAATGAATATGAGGATAACGTTGAGCATACACTCATGAAATGTAACTTCTGGAACAACAGGCGAAACGTATTACAGGACATATCTGAGAATACGACCATGGAACAATTGGTTAACTCAATGTTAGTTAAAAAGGAGAACTGGTGCAAATACTCCCATTTCATGCGGGAAATAATGATGGAGAAATCTAAATGCCAACAAACACATGTGCCGAACCCCTAATCTCATACAAATGTATGTTGGACGGGGGATTAGGACAAGGATGACAACTGCTTAGCAGTAAACGAACTCCACCTCGATGTAATGCGGGAGCGGTCCCGGGGTGGTGGTTCCTGTGTAGGACCACTAGATGATAGTGCGCTATCACTACGTCCATTAAAAAAAAAAAAAAAAAAAAAAGTCTAATCTTTAGTATGGTCTCTAGTCTAGCCTCAAGTCTAGTCTGGTTTCTAGTATAGTCTAGTCTAGGCAAGTCTCTAGTCTAGTCTAGTCTAGTCTAGTCTAGTCTAGTCTAGTCTAGTCTAGTCTAGTCTAGTCTAGTCTAGTCTAGTCTAGTCTAGTCTAGTCTAGTCTAGTCTAGTCTAGTCTAGTCTAGTCTAGTCTAGTCTAGTCTAGTCTAGTCTAGTCTAGTCTAGTCTAGTCTAGTCTAGTCTAGTCTAGTCTAGTCTAGTCTAGTCTAGTCTAGTCTAGTCTAGTCTAGTCTAGTCTAGTCTAGTCTAGTCTAGTCTAGTCTAGTCTAGTCTAGTCTAGTCTAGTCTAGTCTAGTCTAGTCTAGTCTAGTCTAGTCTAGTCTAGTCTAGTCTAGTCTAGTCTAGTCTAGTCTAGTCTAGTCTAGTCTAGTCTAGTCTAGTCTAGTCTAGTCTAGTCTAGTCTAGTCTAGTCTAGTCTAGTCTAGTCTAGTCTAGTCTAGTCTAGTCTAGTCTAGTCTAGTCTAGTCTAGTCTAGTCTAGTCTAGTCTAGTCTAGTCTAGTCTAGTCTAGTCTAGTCTAGTCTAGTCTAGTCTAGTCTAGTCTAGTCTAGTCTAGTCTAGTCTAGTCTAGTCTAGTCTAGTCTAGTCTAGTCTAGTCTAGTCTAGTCTAGTCTAGTCTAGTCTAGTCTAGTCTAGTCTAGTCTAGTCTAGTCTAGTCTAGAATAGTCTAGTCTAGTCTAGTCTAGTCTAGTCTAGTCTGGTCTCTAGTCTAATCGCTTGATTAATTTTTAAATATTTTGCAAAATTTTATATTGGTATAACAGCAACATTTTGAGAATCTCTAACAAAATCTATTTGGGTATCACTGCGACACAAACTTTTCTTAGAGGAATGAGTAATAGATAGAAATATTTATATGCTTTAACATTTTGTCAAGGAACTTAAAAAAGTAAAACTTTTATTTAACAAACCTTATAAAATTGTTCTTTTTTGTTTTTTCCTTCTGCACTAAATATTATTATTTAGCAGGTTATGAGATACAAATAAACAAAAAGAACAATTGTATATCAAAAGATATTTATCTACTTACGCACATATTATTATTTTATTTTTAAAAACTTAAAAATTTTCCTTTAAAAACTCACCCAAAATTTTTTTAATAAAAATCCTATACCAGGCCAACAGCAATAACAGTAACAAACAAATTGGGCTTTAAAAAACAAATATGCACACACATTTATACATTATCATCTTTTATATGTATGTATGTAATACTACACATACGCACTCATCTCACGCACTCTGGCACTCACGTACTCACATTTTCACATATGTATAGACAGGCTGTTTTTTAAGGCAGACATGTGGAGAAAATGTTTGTAAAAAAACTTTACACTTACCAAACCCTATGGGGTTTATGATGTATATCGGGAAAACTTTTACATATTCCAAGTGAAACAAGGCAAACGTATATAATGAAAGCAAAATAGAAAATGTTTTTTATATTTGAAAAACTGGCAAACTCTATAAAACAAACAGACTGTATCTAGATTTGTAGATGTAGGTAAGTAAGCAAAAGTATGACTGACTAAATGATGATGACGTTTTTTTTACAGGATTTTTGAAATATATTTAAAAAAAAAATTAAACAAGTAATTACGGCAGGAGATTGTTGGAAAAGATTTCAAATTACTTAGTTTTTAACAGAAATGAAGTGTCTGTGAAAATAATGTTTTACATTTAAATGTATTCTGTATCAGAGTGCAAATAGTGTAGTTTTAAGTCTATTTAATAGTCTCGTCTGTAGTTTCTTTTTTAGCCTTGTCTCTAGCCTCCAAACTCGTCTTGTCTCTAATTTTGTCACTAGTCTTGTTTCCAGTCTCGTTTCTAGTCTCGTCTCTAATTTCATCTCTAGTCTATTCTCCAGTTTTATCTCCAGTTTCAAACTAATCTCGTCTCTAGTACATTCTCCGAACAAGTCTCTAGTCTAGTCTCGAAACTTTTCACTTGTCTTCATGTCTTACCCGGCATTTACACATGCAAGTGCAAGTTCGAAAAAGTCAATACATTCACACTTTTTTACTAATACACTCACATTTTTTCACTTGCAGAGCTAGTCGAGTTTTTCGAATAAGTTTGCGTATATAATACGTACGCGGCACTTGCATGCAAGTACTTGCATGTGTAAAGGCAGGGTTAAGGTACGGTCACACTTGGCAAATATTTGCCGAAATGGCCTAACCATTAAATAAAATATATTTTAACTTGTTTATCTATAACAAATAACTTGATTTATTTAGGATAGGACACAACAAATATTAATTTTTTTTTATTTGATGCTGTTTGATCTTTCAAAACTCTTGTAAGAGCGAACAACGTCAAACAAATTTGTGCTAAAATAAGTGGTAAATATTTGCCATGTGTGACCCTACATTTAGTCTTAGTCTTAGTCTTAATCTTAGTCTTAAACCAAATTTTATTCCTAAGTAATGAATATATAATGAGGCTATATAATGAATAGTTAGACAACAATAAGATATTAGAAGTTGGTAAACATATCTGGCTTGTCACAAGAGTAGTCATCTTGTCTACAATTGGAATGGTGTAGGCAACTAAGCTCTCACCTTTGTTTGTATGATTAATAACAGCTTTTTCCGGCTCCTTACATTTTTACTTAAAACATTCATTAAATTTAATATGTCTTCCCAAGTGAAATAAATACCATTTCTCAAAATATTATTCTAATACTTCTTGCTTTCCCGGAAAAGCTGAAGAAAGAAGCAAAAAAAAAAAAAACAGGCCATAATATTATCCTCTTATTTATGCCTTTATAATTCTTGCCGCAAAAATATCCATAGAATTCCCATATAAAATGCAAATATGTAAATGTAATGTTTATGTGAGGCTTCGTTTTGTTTGCCATACATACAACTCGTATAAGTAATTTCCAACCAACATTGGCTGCGTCTCTGCAACACTTTGAAATCAGTTAGAAAGGAAATACGAATATATTACATTGAAGTTTGGTGTATGTTGTTAACATTTATACGTTTTTCTGCGTCTTACTTTGTAGGAACGTAGCAAAAACACATGTAAAATGTTCTCAAGAATTTACAAGTATTTTCGAGTTCGTTTGTAAGAATAAAAAATATAAAAATATTCTTGGCTCAAGTTGAGTGCCATTAACATGGTTTTTCAGTTTGTTTGCCGATTTATTTTTTGTTTTTGAACTAGTTTATATACGAAATATACAGGCCAGAAGGAGATTACATAAAGAAGTTAAGCATTTACTGTTTGTTTACAAAATAATTGTTTCAACAACTAGATTGGGCTTCTTGTTCTTTTACTTTAATTTATGGTAAATATATCGCCGTGTCCTGTCTTTACCTTGATATGTATGTATGTGTAAACATGATTTGCATTTCTAAATAGAAATGTTATTAGTTTTACCGGAAGTTTTTTCTTGTTGTTTTTCGCTACTCCCATATTTTTTTTTTTTTTTGTTGGTTTATTATGTTTTTCCGTTTGTGGTATTATTAATTCTGTTGGCGAATTTTTCTCTGCTTGTGACATTTTCTATACAATATATGTGTATGTATATTAAGCTAATGATTTATAACCCGTAAAGGGCGAAAAGAACCCAATGTTTCAGATGGTGTGTAAAACATTTTAGTTTCTGGAAAACTAATAAAAGCGGTGTTAACATGATTTTAACTAGAATGTTTTTGATATTAGTAATTTTGGATTTTTTCTTATTTCTTGTGAATAATATCACAAAAAATCTCTCATTAATTAAAATTTAATTTGGAAACAGCACCATCCGCCAATGCCGCTTCGCATTCTATTAAGCAAAACTGGAGTTAAACCTATTCCATATGACAATACACACTTTAAACTGAAACCTTCGCTTCGGTTGACGTCATCTCAGAAACTGATACACAAACTACTTTGATTTATATTGCTAAAAAAAACATTGAATAATAGTATTATACTTTATCAAAATAACACTTTAGACATACATACAAACAACTATAGCACTTTAAGTTTTTCTACTCTTACTTTAAGTAAGAATTTTTTGTCTTACACAAACATTTTTTTGTATTTTTTAATATTCTTTGATATATTTTATTCATAAATTCCAATTTATGACTCATAAGTATGATTTACCCAAGTGTTTACAAAATGTTAAACAAACATATCAGCTAATCGTGATAAACATAGACAGCAGAAAAGGATTTTCTTTGAAATGCTATAAAAAAAAAATCATGAATGCTTTTAAACAACAAGGACGAACACTGTTTTTACTAGAACGTGATCATCCACAGCTACAGCATGTGTTCTAAAAGTACATAAGTATGACTTTAAAAGTTGCGCTGTTAAAGCATGTTTTTATAGCTAAAAACAGTATCCTTGGATGCATATTCTATCCCATCTACATAACAATTGCCTAGCACAAAATAATTCTCTTAACTCATGTAAGAAATTAGACAGTGTTCCTCAATTTACTACTCAAGTTTATTATGCTACTTATTTAAACTATTTTTCCAACAAATTATTGAACCCAGCAAGCCATATGAGTCCGAAAAGAGTCTTTTCTGACACCTTTTTCGGAGCGTTAACGCTCTTTATGAGCCCAAAAAACAATCATAATTGCTCCGAAAACCTTCAGAAAAGAGGGTCATTACATTCGAAAATGGTCCGTCAGCAAGAGCTCTTAGATAATGCCAGAAAAGAGTCTTTTATGAGGTTTTTCTTGGGCTCTGTGTAATCTTGTTTTTATCATTCTTGTGTGGTACAGCTATGTTTTTTTTTTTTTATTATTCAAAGCACAAATAGCAGGAGAACAACGCTTTGGTACACACATAATTAAGTGGAATTTCTGAGTCATACTGCGTGCCGACTCAGGACAGTAACAAGCAAATTTTTCTTTCGCTCCGAAAATTCTCTTTAGTTGGGCTCTTTTCTGACTCCTTTTTTCGGAGCGCTCCGAAAATGCTCTTTTGTTGGACTCTTTTCTGACTCCTTTTTCGGAGCGCTCCTAAAATGGTATGCTGGGAACATTGTTATACCCTACAAAACCATAGTGGGGAGGGTATATTGGATTTGTGCTGATGGTTCTATCGCCCAGAAATATTAGTCCAACACCCACCTTAAAGTATAGCAATCGACTCAGAAAGTGATTCTAGTGATTTAACGATGTCCGTCCGTCCGTTCGTCTGGCTGGCTGTCCATTTAAAGCTTGTGCGCAGAGTACAGGGGCCAAATTACCGAATTCGATATCGAATAAAATTGATCGTAATTTTCTTATTTGAGATTATGGCATACGATATCGAGCAAGAAATCATTTTTCGATACGATAGCTCATTCGATCACGAATGCGGTAATTTGGCCCCAGGTCGCAATTTTCAAGATATTTCGATAAAATTTGGTACGTGATATTTTTTTGGGGCCAAGGATGGAAGGGAATGAAACTGGTGGAAATCGCTACATTATTTCACCTTGCCCCCATACAAATGTCCTCCCGAAATTAGGGCTTACCGATCATAAATGTTTGAATTATGCAAGTATCCAAACAAATTTCATCACAAATGAGTGGCAAATGAAGCCACATCACATCTACTAATTTTGTGCAGATCGGTCCATAAATGATTATAGCTCCCATATAAGAGAATAACTCTCTCAAAAATGTTGGTACCCAAATAATATTGATACCAAATATGTTTCATATGTATATCAATAATACGGTGCAATTTAATGATGATCGGTCCATAATTAGTCGTAGCTCCCATCTAAGGCCCACTTTCGAAATTCACTTTAACGATCAGAAATTTCTTCAAAATGTTTGTATCCAAATAAAATTTGACACAAATAAGTTTCTTATATACAGAAATAATGACACCTAATTTTATAATGGTCGGTCCATAATTCAATTCAAGCTCCATAAATCTTTTACAAGTATTTATATCGAGATAAAGTTTAACACATATAATATTTATATTCATAGACATCATGACACTAAATTTTTGGATGGTTGGTCCACAACAGGTTATATCTTCCATATAACGCCCATTTCTGAAAAACTGTTTTAGACATAAACTGGGTGTAGGGTATTATATGGTCGGGCTTGACCGACTATACTTTCTTACTTGTTTCAGTTGTAATTGTTGCTTTTCCGATGTCTCACTTTGGTTTCCAAAAAAAAAACACAATAACCGTTTAACTGTGGGTGGCTAAAACCTGTAAACATGAACAAGTATTTGTGTTTATGACGTAACCATTTCCTTAATAACATTTTACTGTTAGTGTTTTGTTATAGCAAAATTAATTGTAATAAAATGTGTGGCAATGACAGTATTTTTACCAGGATATTGCAGCTTTCTATCTGGTACTTAAGCTGCTTTATTAAGTAATTGCACCCACTCTTAGAAAATGGTTGCGGTAACATTTATTTATCAAAGGATAAACTTTTTCTCCTATATGCCGAGTGTTTATGTTGGACTGAAATAGAGATACAACTAATTTAATTTAAAAGTTTTCTATTTGTAAAAAAAACCTTTCTGTTTACATTCAACACATAAATGTCTACCCGCTAGTAGTGTGCTTAGTACGACTTTTGTTTGTAGAATTTTTTACGGTTGTTTTATAAATGTTTAGATTTTTGTTTCGTGTTGACATGCACAAAAAAGTTTTTAAAACTTTTGTAATTTAAACGTAAATTGTGATTAAGGTGAATATTTTTTATTATATAGAAAACTAGCTGAACCCGGTGTGATTCGCATCCCCCTCTCCCCCTTGAGGTAAAGTCGTTAATAAACGTAGTAAAAAAAATTAGGTGCAGAAGTGTGCTGAGTCAAGGCTGCATGCTGTGAAAATTTAAACTCGGTTAATAGGTCCAGGCTCCAATATACCGCAAACAGAAGCGCGTGGTCCCACCCACTTTTCTGCTGCTACGTATTCATATTTATTCCAATACCATATGTACCAAATATCATCGATCAAAATATTGCGTTATAGAGTTTTGGGTTATAAGGGAGGTGACACACCCTTTTCTCTACTCACAACTTTATATAGTCAAGAATTTATTATTTCGTAGGAATATCCTATTGTGAAAATATAATGACAATCAGTCCAGTAGTTAAGACTATATTACGATTTTTAATTTTCCTAAAAAGGGGCGTGGTCCCACCCACTTTTATCCTGGTACGTATTCCTAATTATTCCAATACCATAACCAAATAACATCGACGTAGGTCAAAAAATGCCCAAAATATGGCGATATAAATTTTTGGGTTATATGGGCGGTGCCACTCCCGTTTGTCCAATCAAAACTTCATATAGCTTATTATTCCTTCCAGGGTCACAGCATGTGAAAATTTCCGGAAGATCGGTCCAAGGGTTTGGCCTTATATTAAGCACATATGTGATAACAGCTAACACTAAAAATTTTTCTATTTGTAAAATTCTGTATTGCGCTTAAAATCATAAATCCTTTGAATAATGTGAAACGCAATTGGTTTGTGGATGGCATCATGTGAAGCTTTTTAACTAGAATGAATTGGGGCCTAATTTGGTTCGCCTTAGTAGTTTTGCCAGAACTATAATTATTTTTCGCGAGTTGTTCTTTTGTGTGTTTCCTATATCTGGATGGGTGACCAACTCCAAGAACGACATTTATATGAACTGCAGTAATTTTCTGCAATCGTAACAAACGGTTTCGTATATAATGAAATTCACCGAAGTAGTGTCAGTCGCTTTAAGAATGGCAGTTGGTTGGACCAATACTTGCTTTTGTGATGTTTAAGCTAGCATAGCTATCGATATTTCCAATGCTGTCATATTGTTGGTTTGCGTTGCAGTAGTCAAGACTTAGATGCGTAGAATGTGGAATTTATCGGAACTAAGCTTGATATTGTCATGTCAAAGCTTACTTAGTTATCAACAATTTGACTACAGTGCCAGGGATGATGGTGCGCGCTGCAATTACCAACAACTCCCAGGGGTATGACCATTCAAAAAGGTTATGCTGGAGGGTAGTCTGTTGTAGAGCTGGCTATGGCAGAACACAAGCATTATAGAGCTCATACTCTATAACCCCCAATATAACTGCAACACCTTAAGCCTCTGTAATGTTAAGATAAAACAAGTAAGAGTGCTATATTCGGCTATGCCGAATCTTATATACCCTTCACCTTTGTTGTGGATGCATAATTATGTATATATGTATATTATATTAATAGACTTTGTTTAATAGTTTTTTTGATGAAATTTTCAGAGGTTGTCTCGGATTTTTCCTCACATCTCCGTTATTTATGGACGGATTTTGCTGATTTTAAATAGCAAACTTCTCGAAAGCATGTCTGACAGAATTATTGCAGATTTGGATCCCGAAGATATCTGAGGACTTCAGAAAATTGATTTCAACAGACAGACAGATGGACATGACTTAATAGACTCCGCTATCTATAAGGATTCCAGAAAATTATATTGTGGAAATTACAAACGGAATGACAAACTTATATATACCCTTCTCATGAAGGTGAAGGGCATAAAAAAAAGCTTTCTATGTACTACAAAATGTTATAAATGAAAAATGTATTTGATCCGTTCTTTTTGGAGAACGTTCTAAACTTGTAACTGTGCAGACTAAGTTTACTTATTACACTCCTGGACCGGTTATGCTTTTAAAGAAATACCGATTTAAAACACTGAACATTATGTTAAATCTAGAAAACATTTAGTATGACTTTTACCACAAATGAATGCGTTTGCATAAAAGCAAAATAATTTAATTACCGAAAAAAAAACACTAAACTAAATTTAACATTAAAACTCAGTCTTATTGCTTTTCAGAGATAAACTAGACATCTACTAGACAACATAAACAGCAATAACAACCCAGAGCTTAATATAAAAGGTCAGCAAATGGTTTTAAAATAAATAATACGACTCTACACAACGGACAAAAATAAAACAAAAATGTTCCATAGAAACCAGCAAAAAATAATGATATGCTTAAATTTAATGAGTTTAAATATATGCACATTTATTTGTTTATTTTAAGGTCACAGAGGAGGATTCTTTTTTTTGTATTTACTTCTCAAGTAAACAACAACAACAAAAATGTTTTGTTTACATAACAATAGGGTTTTCCCATAACTAGTCATATTAAAGCAAAACCTTAAAGCCTACTTTTAGTTAAAACTCTATGAAACAAATAACAGCATACTTTTAGTAGTAAGATTTAAAATAGCATTAAAGCATAACATCACAGCATTCAGCATTTGTTTACTTAAAATCTTTTGAAAATACTTTTACTTCCACATTTTCCACACAGCAGCTTATGAGTAATCTTCAAAAGCAATATCAAGCATATGCTGTTGACAATCATTGCTCGTTAATTGTTTGTCTTTATCTTTAAACCTCCCACTTGGTCAATGTTTGTTAAACCATGAAAATGTGTACTTTAATACTTTTACTTGTTTCCAGTATAATTTTTCTTTATGATTAATTAAAATGTACTTAATTCTTATTTCTTTTTAATGCAGTTAAGTTTGTCTTGTCATTTTGTCATTATTGTTAATAGCAAGTAGATTTTTTGTTCATTCCCTCAAATGCTGCTGGTAGAAGTGAGAGTCCTGCCAGCTTAATTACGTACGTCAATAAATTTGTAGTTTTCTTGGTTTGACATTATTAAAATTAAAAATATAATGTAGTTCAAGGATTATGTTTTGTACAAAATTTTTAAAATACTCTATTGGCATTTTGTAATATATTGATATTGAACAATTCAATAAGAAAAAAGTTTTAAGTTCTTTTTTCGTATGCTTTTGTGAAAATAAGATAATTTCGATTTCGACACTGATGATTACAGCTAACTATTTTTCCATGTTCATCTAACCAGCCGCCATAAAGTTCGATGCTAAAATACTTGGTTCTAGAAAAGACCTAGCACTGGGCAACAAAAGTGATAGGATACTTACTACAGATGGAGGCTATTATACCAAGATGTTCTTGGAAACTATTTTGAGGTTTTATTATGGGTTTGAGTTTAAGACTTAGTCCATTCCATTTCGCCAGTGTCAAGACGAGGTGGCGGAATAAACCTGTTGGCGAGTACGGGATCCATAACGAGCTTTGTCTACTTGGATGCCACCTCATTTCGTTATCACAGGGATAATAACCTTGTCTGTCTCGCTCAACAGAGCTATTAGCACATCGTATTTAACTACCTCGTTGAACGCACGCCTGGTGGTTGATGATGGAACAGGGCCAGGAGCGGTCGACTTCTCGATTTAGCGATTTGTCACCCTCATTCTGAGAGTGATTCCGATTTGAGCCCTAGATCTTTTGGGCTGCAGAATGTAAAGTGTTGGGTACGCTTTTCTTATAGGTATTCGTCTATCACAGCTTCTGCCTCATTGCGCTCATAAGTTGTTCCGTTTGCTCCTTGGAATATCGTGATTTAAGAATGTCACTCTGACCTTTCTTCTTCTTGAGCTTACCCTTCACTTGGTCCTCATAATTGACGGCCAGTTGTTGGGAAGTAGATGTGTTTTAATGCAAGGGTAGCCGTGTCCGATTATCCTCTCCTAACTGTAGGCGAGAATTTCTTCCTCGGGAGATAAGAAGTTAATCTTTGTTTTTTTATTTTTTTGTTGGTTTCATATGAGATCCCACGAGTAGGCACATAAGGGGATGGACCATCCATGCAATGACGGCGTACAAGGATTAGACAAAGAAATACAACCAGCCTGTGTGCTGGCACTGGAGGGGAGCTATTAGCGATAGTGATCTTTAACCACTCATTAGCCATCCAGGTTCTCGGCATTGCCACCAACCACGGCAACCTTACAAGTGGGGGAAGGGCAAAGGGGTAAAACGCAAGGATACTAAAGTTAGGTTAGGGGTTTGGGAGGGGGAGGAGAACCTTTGGCCATGAAGGTTTTTAAATTAAATTAGCTTGAAGATTTGATCTTAATTTGCAGAGAAATCCCTTCCCCCCGGGGGTAAAGAATCCCAGCCGACACTAAAGCCATTACATCGTGGCAAGATTGTTATCCAGGTAGTGGATTATGCTTGATAAAATGCGACATATTTGAACAGTGATCACAGATTGTTCGGTGTCTTCACTTGTAAATATAGTTGTCATATTTAAACAGAGGAATAAAGCAATGGTGAGATATATTTTCCACCTCTATTGCAAGACCTGATGGATCTATCTGAGACAGTCATTAGAAGATTAAATATCACCATATGTACATTGAAATAGTTGGTTAATGACTCAAACTGGTCTGGTAGAGGTCTAATATTTCCATAATACTTATTTCATGTCTCTCTCCTTGTTTCGTTTTCTGTGACTTTCCATCCGATCATCAATTATCCTCATATCATATATTGTACTACTTTGTTAGATATTCTATTCTTCGTCTTCATGACTCTCATTGTTACGTTTTTGATGATGATGGACTATAAATGAATTACTGATTATCCTACATTCGTGTACTCTCTAACAGTCTATTATGACGTTGGAAACATGGATCGTGCGATCATTAATCATAATCCTTAGCTCTCCAATTATAAGCGACAGGATGAGGTGAAGCAGTGGTCTACATCCGGTGTTATGAGATACGGATGTCTTTTTGGAATGCCAAATGTGTTAAGTATCATCAGCTGAAAGGAGGTAAATTTAATTGAAAAAGAAAAACAAAAGAATGAGATGGAACAGTTTAAATCCTGGACTATGTTATAAAGATGTCCATACAGATGAAGTAATAAGATCAGCTAAGTGGCTTAGATGTAACAAAGTATCGCGAAGTGATAAACTTAATCCCTGGAAGGGCTATACATAACTTCGAGTATAACTGGCGAGATATAACAGGCGACTGTTATTTAGATAATTTGACCAAAACTGGCACTATATAAATTTTCTATGTGGAATTCTCATAATAATTATGACCTCTTGAGTTATAAAGCTCACAACTGTGCCATATGGTAGCGGTGTTTATCTAGCACTATAATAAATAAATTCATGATAAAAGTTTTCGGAATAGGGAAGGACTTGTCGGTATCGTTGTCTAGTACTAGAGGATATATATACTAGGTAGCTTATCCTCCAGCTGTTTTTCTAAAGCAACAATTTACCTGAATATATCAGGAACAAATACTACTTCCAGAGTCACGTATCTTACATCACTCCCATTTTATTACCTCATAATAAGTTTTGTAAACTTATCTATAATTAATAGGCTGTCGGCATGATTACTTCGACTTATGTTTAGTTCGCAAAGTTTATATTCTTAAGTAAAAATTTTATATTATTAATTATTCTCCTTTAATTTAATTAGCCAGCCAATATTTTCCTTTTAAATGTATGACAAACAAATTCAATAAAATTGAAAATCAATAAGTCAAAATTTAACACATGTGTCCCTTTCTTTAACACTTCTCAAACCATAACCAACGGCGTTATACTCTATATCTAACATACCAAAAAAAAAAAAAAAAAACAGAAAACATCCTAAAATGAAAAATTGACTTTTACCACATTATTTCAACTTTTTCAACCCACAACACCACATACACAGAAGACAGTAGAGAAAAATCAAACAGTAAAAGATTGATGATGTCTATCTGGTCGAGATATTAAATACAAACTCCTTTTTAAAGGGAAATAAAAAAAGGCCTCATACAGCATTATACCCATAGCAGCCGGCAACAATTGTGTGGTGTGAAAAGTCAAAGAAAACATAAGGACAAACAGAAAGTTGTAAAACAGAGAAAAAGTATGGAGGATTAATAATAAATTTATGAAAATGCTGTTTATTATACAGCTGCTGTTTTAATATTTGTCAACTTTCAGTCTTGTGGACATTTATTTTTATATATATTTTTTTTTTTGATGTTTTCTTTAATTCGCCAATAAATCAAAGAAACACTTGAGGGGCACGCTCTCAGAAAATTTCACTTGGAGTAAAAGTTAAATGTGTATGGAAATGGAAAATGAAATTTAACATTTTATTTATGTCTTTAAATGGTTGACGTGAGAAGGATGTTTTATTGATGTTATCTAGCAGGAAAACTGTGTGTTCTAAATACATACGAGGTCTGATCAAAAAATATCCGTTATTTTAAATTTTTTCAAAAAGTATTTATTTATTCATTAATAACTATCTTGTCTCCTTCAATGAAATCCCTCTCAGATATAATACATTTATGCCAGCGTGTTTTCCAATCATCGAAACATTTCTGAAACGCGCTATTTTGGTATCACCAACAGCTCTTGTTTCGATTTTTATTTTATCCCCTCAATCGTAGCAAAACGCTTTCATCGGTGTCTTCAGTTTTGAGAAGAGGAAAAAGTCAGCGGGGGCCAAGTCCTGTGAAGGCATGATACCGGTTTTGTTTTTGGTCAAAAACTCACGCACAAACATCAATGTGTGAGCTGGTGCGTTAAAATGGTGCAAAATCCATGATTGGTTTTTCCACAATTCTGTGCGTTTCTGACGAATTGTTTCGCGCAAACGGCGCATAACTTCAAGATAGTATTTCGTATTGACCGTACGACCTTGTGGCAAGAATTCATGATGCACCACGCCATTGCAGTAGAAGAAAACAGTGAGCAAAACCTTTACATTTCCATTGGGATGATTGGGCTTCGGTTTCAATGTCATAGCCATACACCCAGGATTCATTCTTTTTGAGGAAATCTGGATCGTTGTTGACGATGTTCAACAGCTCCTGAGCGATGCCCATGCGACGTTGTTTTTGCTTAAAATTTAGCAATTTTGGAACAATCTTTGCTGCCGCATGTTTCATGCCTAAAACATCCGTAACAATTGCTTGGCATGAACCGAACGATATGCCAACATCATCAGCAACATCTCCGATAGTGATTCGACGAATATCCAAAATCATTTTCTTCACTGCTTCAATGTTTTCATCGGTTGTTGACGTGCTCGGGCGACCAGGACGAACATCGTCATTGGCATCTTCTCGGCTTTTCTTAAACCGGTTATACCACAACTAAACTTGTGTTCTGCTCATAGTAGACTCGCCAAACGCCACAGTCAACATTTCAAATGTCCTTGCGCATTTAATTTAATTTTTTACACAAAATTTAATACAGTTTCTTTGATCCATTTTTTCGAATATTAAAAAATCGAAGAGCACACCAAAACACGACTAACCTTTTTATATGTCAAAAAACAAACCGACAATCCAAAATGGCTGATATTACCAACATATATAACATACATATGTACCAACATAACAGAAAAAAATGCGAAAATCGAACATACGTAACTCACAAAATTTTAAAATAACTGTTAATTTTTGATCAGACATCGTGTGTATATATATATAAAGGACTGTAGTTTTTACCAGTCTACAGACTAGAGTCCATAGACTATTCCAATCTCTGGAATAGTCTTTAGTCTAGTGTAGTCTCTTGTTAAGTTTAGTCTCGAGTCTAGTCTAGTCTAGTATTCTTTTTTAAAGGACGTAGTGATAGCGCCTACTCGGCACTGCTCTCGTATTTCATCGGTATGAACTATTTATTTATGGCTGTCCTACTCTCCCATCCTCATATGAGTTTATGAGTTCGGAGTTTCGATGGTATTTATAGCTCATTATGTGAACAATAAAATTATAGCATTTCTTCCAAGTACTTCCGGATTTTAGCATTTCCGACACTATGTTTCCAGAAGGCAATGTAGTTCCAATAGACTTGTTTAAAGTTTGCCTAATTTCCTCGCATTTTAAGCACTTTTACTAGTCTCTATACTAGTTCATACTAGTCTATACTAGTCTCTAGTCTAGTCTACAGTCTAATCTCTGGAATAAAATCTAGTCAAAGCCTATGGTGTGGCAAATGCAATAAATTCGTTCCGAACAAAATACTTTAAGAGAGAGAGAGAAAATAATTATATGAGAAAACTTTGTCCGAACAAATATTTTGTTTGGAACGAATGGGTGGATCCACCTTAAGAAACTAATTATAAAACCAAAACCAAGACAAAATGTTTTCATATTTTTTTTCCTGCAAAAATTGTAATTTTTTTTTGCTCCCCAAATACAAAATATCTTTAATATTCAACCAATCTAGAATAAATTACAAATTACTTGTAAATACCCTTAGTCACATAATGTAAAGTCCAAGTGAATTAAAATCTTAACAATTTACCAATCACAAAAAGTAACATCAAGTCTTTAAGGCAAATTTATTACTTACACAATCTTAAACTAGATTTTAGGGTAATCTTTCTATTATCCAGTGCAAATCTGGCAACTGTCACATCTTTACAAATTAAACAAAATGATTTATAATACTGATATTATGTATAGACATAAAAATAAATTTCAAGGTTTTCCCACAAAATTTCACAAAATAAAAAGACTTTAAATTTGTCTTTAATATAGAATGTTTAAAGAAACTAGTGGTTTTGAAAATTTTAATCATCTTTATCTGGCACATTATCACTAGTATATGA
This sequence comes from Bellardia pandia, assembly GCA_916048285.2. Lineage (NCBI taxonomy): Eukaryota > Metazoa > Arthropoda > Insecta > Diptera > Calliphoridae > Bellardia > Bellardia pandia. Next base: position 94,634,333 of record OU696530.1, on the reverse strand, counting down.
GTGAAGCAGTATTTTGCAAACAATATAATGAAAACCGACATGAAAAAGCAATTTTTATACACACAGCAATAGACTGAAAAAGATTTTCGTACACACACAATTTTCTATAGTTTAAACTTATACGAAGACAGTTGCATAGATAAATTCACATTTCTTTTGCAATAATAAAAGAGACAGAATGGCAGTCATATATAGAATTTTATTCAAATTACTGGAAATTGAAAATGATAAAGACAGGAAGACAGAAAGGGAGAGAGAGAGTAAGAAAGGGAAATGACAATCAAATGTATTAAGGTTTTTTAAAATATGTTTAAGGACTTTTTCAATGCCCTACATAGGATTTTTAAAGAAAGACCCTTGAAATCTGGGAGCAAAATTAATACGTTTCTTGAAAGAAAGCAAAATCAATATAATTATTATACAGCTCTAAATCTTAATTACAAGTATGTTTAAATCAAGTCTTATAAAGTATCGTAAGTTTGCTATAAGTTTTAAATGTCTCTAACAGTTCTTACTACTATAGTTAAGATCAGTATTGGAAATCAGCTAAATGGCAACATAAATCTCAGAGTTATAAGCAAAACAAGCAGAATAGGTTGGTTTATGGTTTAAAATTGGTTTAAAATTTATTTGCTTATTATAGAACTATTTTTTTTTCTATTATTATATCTGTTGAAGATATGTGGTTCGCCTTCCATACAAAAAAAAAAGTTGTATCAGTCACCCCCTAGGATTAAAGATAATGTAAAAACAATTCCAGAAATAATTTTTTTATTTTTTTTTGCCACGCTTACAAATACCGCCCTTTTAGTATTTTGTTCACTGTGTCGCTAATCATTTAAAAAAATACAAAAATTATTTCTGGAATTGCTTTTACATTATTTTTAATCCTTTATTTTGGGATGTAGCTGTAGGATTACACAGTTTGTGTAGGAACTCAGCAATAAGTTTCCTTTCAACTCCAATGTATGTTTCTTACAGCAGTAAATAACGGGTGATTCAATTAGAAATACTTATTTCAATAGGGCTTTTATGTGTCATGCTGTCATGTTATTTTTGTTTATTTTATTTGGCATTTCATAAAGGAAAGACTTACCCCTGAACAACGTTTACAACTTTATTACGAAAATTCATGTTATGTGAGGAACGTGTTTCTTGTTCTTCGCTCAACTTATAATCAACAGAATCGGCCAATTTCTGGCTCAATGGGTGTGTAAACAAACAAAATTGCCGCATTTGGAACGAAGAGCAACCTGAAGTAATTCAAGAACTGCCACTTCATCCAGAAAAAACAACGGTTTGGTGTGGTTTGTGGGCCAATTGAATCATCGGTCCATATTTCTTTAAAAATTATAACGTTGCGAATGTAACCGTCAATGGCGAACGTTATCGTGCCATAATAACCGACTATTTGATGCCTGAAATTGAAGCTCGTATTCTCGGCGACATTTGGTTTCAGTTTATTGAGAGAACACTTCGGTGAGCACATAATTTAACGGCTATCACACCCTTAGACTTTTTTCTGTGGGAATATATAAAGTCTAAGGTTTATGCGGACAAACCCGCTTCGATTCAGGCCTTGGAGGAAAAGATCACGCGTATCATTCGCCAGTTACCAGTCGAAATGCTCGAACGAGTCAGCAAAAATTGGACTCAACGGATAGACCATCTGCGAAGTAGTAACGGCCAACATTTGATAGACATAATCTTCAAAAAATAAATGCTAAAGAATTTTCTTTCAAATGATAATAAACATTCCCCAATAAATAAATAAAAAAAAATAAATAAAAAAGTAGGGCACCTCGAAATGGATCACGTTTTAGTTCTGCGGTAAATCGCTCTACTACTTGTGTACTGATACTGATAACCTAAAAGAGTTTAAGTGCTAAAAAAAACTTCCCGCATGTGTAGTCTTTGTTAATAGTGTAATATTTTGCAATTTACAATATTAAATACTGCGGTTTACTTTCCCCCAAAAAAACCCCTGCAAACTAAATATAACTAACGAAACGCTGTACTTTACCCACTTTACTTATGCATATAGTGTAAAAATTACAAATTGAATACATTTTTCAATGCCTTTTTATATGTATGAATGTATGTCTAAGAAAAAAAAAATTACCAACATATTTGTATAACCCAGCAAAAACTTAATTTACATTCTTAATTTCAATGAATGCCAGAATTTTTAATTTCTTAGCTTTATTTGCCACTGTTTGTATTACATATTAATTATATATTAAAGAATTACTTTAAATATGTTTGAAAAAGATCATAATTATAAAATCCAAATGAATGGATTTAAAGAAGTTATTAAGCGATTATAAATCATTAGCGCAATTCACAATATTGTGCAAATGGTACTGCATCATTGTATTTGCAAAAAGGTTTAGCATAGTTTTGCTCTTGCTGTGTATTTTGTTAGTGTAGAGCAAAAATATGCTAAAATACAATGATGCAATCCCACTTGCACAAGATTGTGAATTGCTTTATTATTACTTTCATCTTACAATAAATTTGCTTAAGATTTGTTAATTAATTTGCAAAATTATAACGGATTACTTTTGGGACAATGTGAACCAAAATAATTACTATTTCTAGTAGATTTGCAAATAGTCTGGTCAACAATATCCCATTACTTTTTAACTTAATTTGTAATTGAATTTTTTGCTGGGAAATAACCCATATTACTACACATTGAAAAATAGAAAATGTCAAAGAAGTAAATATTATATGAAAATAGGAATATAAATGATGATAGCTAGCAAAACCAAACAACAATAGCAAAAATCTATATATGTACATATGTATTTAAATAAGTAGGTATAATAACAATTTTGCGGTTTCACAGAGACAGACAACACAGACATACGAGTAAGTATACTATTTACGTTTTTAAATGACATTGGAAACAAGTAACAACAATGGAAACAAGAAAGGGTATATATAATTTTACTACTTAATTAAAATTTAAAGAGTCCCACATAAATATCTATGTACATATATTTCAGGGATTGTGTTTGTAGGAGTTTTAGGAAAAAGGGAATAACTAGAGAAAAAATATTGCAAGATTTGAAGGAAAGATAAGCTGTGAATAATAAACAGAATCGCATTTACTTTTGATGTTGATGATTTTTTTTGTGAATTAAGCCAGAGTATCAATAATTTCCTTTATAATAATTTCCTGTTAGTTATGTACTTGCTATTTGCATCAGGTTCATAAGAAACTCATTTCATATTACTTTAAAAGCTTCCTGACAATAAAGCATAGCTTTTTTGTCAAACTTCTGAAGTTTCTATGTATCATACATTGTTATATGTAGAAATTTCAAAGAAACAGTTTGATAGGACTTAGATAAGAATATTATTCGTGTTTTTTGGTTTCTTATAAAATGGCTTAGGAACATAATATTAAAAAAGTTTACTTCAACATAAATTCCACCCCTTATACAGACCGCCCTGAGCAAAAATTTAATATAACCTCTACAGTTTCGACATCTACTGCTTTCAAGGTTTCATTTGATATGTCGGAACGCCATTCAGGTCTGTCTCGAATGGCCCGCAATGTATTAGGAACATATAATTAAAAAAGTTTACTTTAAAATAAATTCCACCCCTTATACCGAAAAAAATTTAATATAACCTCTAAGTTTCTACATCTACTCCTTCCAGGCTTTTACCCGATATGTCGGAACCCCTTTCAGGTCTGTCCCAACCGGCCCTTGTGATACACTGTACATTACTGATTTTTTTTCCAAATTTATTGTTGGCAACTTTACTTCAAGAGCTTTCATATGATGTACATCTAGAATTATGTAATTTAGTGTTAAAATACAATTGTAAAAGTTTTAGCTCAATCAGAATATGCCTTCCCGTGCCGAAAGAGCCCCAAAGTTTTCGAAAATGCCTGTTTTTCACGAAATAGCGCCATGTTTCTGCTTTAGCTGATAAATGTCATAATTTATTACAATAAATTTACTATCAAATGAAAGATAATTATAATGACTTTACATGTAATTCTAACACACTTTCTTCAAAAATATATAATACAAAGAAAAACAAAAAATTATCAAATTTGTATTTATGTATATTTACAAATGTCAGAATTCATGTTTAAAAAAAACTTAAATAGTTAAATAAAAAATCATAATTAAAAATCTGAAAATTAATACATATATCAGTTTATTATTATACTTAGTTAATACTAGAATTTTTAATATCTATCTTCTAACAAGGGGAGACTAAATAAAAAAAACCTGTGTGAAGTTAAAAATCACACAATTCGTTCGTGTGTTTGTTGTCTTTCTTATTTTGTTAAAATTGGGTTTTCCCCTATTTAATAAATTTTCCTAACGTTCTTTGTTTTGATACGGGCGTTTACTAAGTTTTTGTGTTTCGGTTGCACAGCAGTCTTGTTTTTTCTTTAGTTTGGATTTACATAAATACAATTGTATTTACTCGTGTAAAACAGCATATTTGTTATTTACAGTTGAATCAAATATTTCTCTCACAACACTCACATAATGAATTGAACGCTTTGCACAATATGTTATTTCTTACACACAATAGTGTGCTAGTTTGATGTGTGAATTCATGTGTCGCTTAATCGCACACATGCAGACCTCTACTACCAATTAATATTGAGACTGATACGGCAGTTGCGACATTTAAATCGGATCCTTCTCTGGCCAATTCGTTTGCCTGTGCATTACCATGGTAGTCTCTATGCCCCTATGTGCAGGGACCCAAACTAGGGTAATGTCAGTCAGACGACTTAGACAGTTCTTATTTGCATTGCCTGACTAGAATATATTTTGTAGGATGGGATTGAAGTGAAATTTAAGCCTGATATAACAATGGCAGTGCTGTCAAAGTTACACTCCATCATTTAATAATCAATGCATGTCGTATCCATCAATCATATGACCTCTCTCCCATTCACGCCAGGATGGAATAGTAATTTTAAACATCTTAATTTTAAAGTCTAGGTGGTGTGTAGTGCAGTCGAATGTTTGGTGTAATGAAGGGGGAAGCAAATTCATAATCTTGGCATGTCCATACGTTCTTAATCGCCATCAATCAGAGGCAGCTAACCTCACCGCACTGCTGGTGCAAATGGCATTAGAAGTATATCTATTTGTTTTTATCGCAAGTAATGATTCGTTCGATTTTCTTTTATAGCGTGTAAGCAGCATTTCGCACACGCAAAATCATCTTTCATGGTCTCTCTCGGCTTTAAACAGCTCGCAAACTGCTTGAATAGCTGCCAATGATTTTATAAGCTCTTGTTAAGATTGACAACATTCTTACAGCAAAACTTTTAGCTTTATTTAAATTCCAGCTACAATATCAATTATTATGCTTTAATTTGTTTTCATAATCAACCAATAGCTGCTAATGACATGATGTAAAACTATCATTAACTTTGACAACTACTACCAATTAAGTTTATGGTTTAAATAATTGTAAATAAAACCAAGGTAAATGTGCCCAATAAGCAGCTTCAGCTAAATAAGTTTTTCTTTCTATGACAAATCCCAAGCATTCATTTGAAATCAATCAAAAACTACTCAAAAATTCCACAAGCTGTTTCAATAGCATATTCCAAAACATATTCTTTGTGCCTATAATAACACTGGCAATAAATTAAAACTTTCCTTCTAAAACTTTCCTACATACACGTAGAGAAAAAATATAGTTGTGCAAGTTGACCACAACTATTGCAACATTTTTAAACATTTTTTGACTATGATTTATATGATTTCTGCAACCATAATATAGTTAAGTTTGCCATGCCCATGATTATAGAAATCATATATATGATTATAGCAACTATGTAATGTTTATGGTGATCAGTTTTATGATGAAACATTTTAGCATATTATGTTGTCCTCTATCATAATTACAGAGCAACAAATTATGATACATGGATTCATTCTAAACATGATTGCAACAAAAATAAACATAGTTACTACAAACGTTTATATGATTGCAGTTATCATCTGAATCGTAACTTAATCATATTATCAGTCTTGTGTAAATTAAACAATCATAAAATTAATTACAGTGATCATAATATTGTTGAAAAACGTGTAAAATTGTTGTGGTAAACATATACAACTATATATTTTCTCTGTGTGCAACATTATAAATAGCAATCGATACACAAACAAAAGAATTCTCTTTCTCTCTATACATATAAATATGTATATGATTTAAAGTGAAAACCAACTAACCATTGAACCTTTTTCATATTTCCCGGATATTTTGTTTAGGATTTCCTTAAAAGCCTTAATGTCTTGTTTTCCTCAACGTAAGCTGTTAATTAGAATTGTTTAAAAGTTTAATGGTCATAATACTGAGGGATTTAATGATTAAAATATTCCTTGATATTTTATTAATGATCCTAAAATTAGTTTTTAAATATTTACTTAGACTTTGCGCAAGCTATTACATGTTGTTTGGCCTTTTTGTTCTCCCCTCACATAAAAACTTTATTAAATAAATTTACCTTGTTAACCATGTTTATGTAAGGGAAATTTTTTTAATATAAATGAAAATTATTATTATTATTATTGTAAAACACCTGTAATAATACAAATTATTCTTTAACATTTTTGGTTTTCGAATGTAACTGAGCACTCAGTTCAAATTCTTTGATAACAATAATAGTACGAGTATAATAATAATTTAAAAAGGCAACTTGTATAAAAAGTTTTGCTAAAATGTTTTTTCCAAATCTTAAATCTTATTAACAACAACTTTGTAAATAAAAGCCATTTTTAAACTTGACTCTACAAGCGGCAACAGGAAGAATACTAATGAATTAAATTAAAAAAACAGCCTTGCGTTCCCATAAATTAAAATTAAAAACTTGTTAGTGCTGTTTTTATTTGTCAAATATAATTTCACTTGAGTGTCATCCCACAATAACCACCAGACTTGCAGATGTATTTTCTATTATTTATAGCTGCAGCGTAGCTCCCCACATAATATTTATTGTTTTGTTGTTCTTGGCAATAATTTGGGATTTAGATAAAAGTTTTGTTTTTTTAATCAAGTAGTTGGTTTTCATGACCATCATGATGCCTGGTAAGGATAAAATTAGTTTGTTCTTTGAGATGATTGTAATTGGAAAAATATGTTTAACTTACTGGCTAAGCTAAAAGTTTGCCAAAGTGCGGAAGTTTCATGACAAATACGGTCAAAATACTGATAAACTTCACCAACTGAGAAGAGAATAATTGTAAAATTGTGTTGGATTAAATCACTTGGTGATTCTGAGCCCAGTAGTTGTTCGAAAATAAACCGTTTCAATGACAATCTTCAGAAACAACTAGTTATTAAGTTTCATTGCCAGCAACGTTATCTGTTCCTTTAAACTCCTACAAGGATCATAGGGCCAAACGTTGACACCAACTAAAAACGTTTGCCCGTGCTCAGTAAAGAAAGTGTGTTGAATGGATTATTGAATATCAACAAGTAAATTCAAAGCCATAAAGCATGTTTTTAACTTGTTTCAATTTCATGGTATTCTATATAAACTTGTTCCTATTTATTGCTATTCTATAAGAATTTGCTCCTATTTCATGATATTTTATAGGAACGTGTTCCTATAGCATGCTATTCTATAGGAACTTGTTCCTATTTCATGCTATTCTACATATATAAACTTGTTCCTATTTATTGCTATTCTATGTAAACTTGTTCCTATTTATTTCTATTCTATAGAAACTTGTTCCTATTTCATGCTATTGTATATAAACTTGCTCCTTTTCTATAGGAACTTGTTCCTATTTCATGGTATTCTATAGGATCTTGTTCCTTTCCCATGCTATTCTATAGGAACTTGTTCCTATTTCATGCTATTCCATATAAACTTGTTCCTATTTCATGCTATTTTCCTATTTCATCGTACTCTATAGGAACCTGTTTTTTTTCATGATATTCTATAGGAACTTTTTCCTATTTCATACTATTCTATATAAACTTGTTCCTATTTATTGCTATTCTATAGGAACTTGTTTCAATTTCATGGTATTCTATGTAAACTTGTTCCTATTTATTGCTATTCTATAAGAATTTGCTCCTATTTCATGATATTTTATAGGAACGTGTTCCTATAGCATGCTATTCCATATAAACTTGTTCCTATTTCATGCTATTCTATATAAACTTGTTCCTATTTCATGGTACTCTATAGGAACCTGTTTTTTTCATGATATTCTATAGGAACTTTTTCCTATTTCATGCTATTCTATATAAACTTGTTCCTATTTATTGCTATTCTATAGGAACTTGTTTCAATTTCATGGTATTCTATATAAACTTGTTCCTATTATTTGCTATTCTATAAGAATTTGCTCCTATTTCATGATATTCTATATAAACTTGCTCCTTTTCATGCTATTCTATAGGAACTTGTTCCTTTTCTATAGGAACTTGTTCCTATTTCATGGTATTCTATAGGATCTTGTTCCTTTTCCATGCTATTCTATAGGAACTTGTTCCTATTTCATGCTATTCCATAAAAACTTGTTCCTATTTCATGCTATTCTATATAAACTTGTTCCTATTTATTTCTATTCTATATAAACTTGTTCCTATTTCATGCTATTCTATATAAACTTGTTCCTATTTCATGCTATTCCATATAAACTTGTTCCTATTTCATGCTATTCTATATAAACTTGTTCCTATTTCATGGTACTCTATAGGAACCTGTTTTTTTTCATGATATTCTATAGGAACTTTTTCCTATTTCATGCTATTCTATATAAACTTGCTCCTTTTCATGCTATTCTATAGGAACTTGTTCCTATTTCATGGTACTCTATAGGATCTTGTTCCTTTTCCATGCTATTCTATAGGAACTTGTTCCTATTTCATGCTATTCCATATAAACTTGTTCCTATTTCATGCTATTCTATATAAACTTGTTCCTATTTCATGGTACTCTATAGGAACCTGTTTTTTTTGCATGATATTCTATAGGAACTTTTTCCTATTTCATGCTATTCTATATAAACTTGTTCCTATTTATTGCTATTCTATAGGAACTTGTTTCAATTTCATGGTATTCTATAGGATCTTGTTCCTTTCCCATGCTATTTTATAGGAACTTGTTCCTATTTCATGCTATTCCATATAAACTTGTTCCTATTTCATGCTATTCTATATAAACTTGTTCCTATTTCATGGTACTCTATAGGAACCTGTTTTTTTCATGATATTCTATAGGAACTTGTTCCTATTTCATGCTATTTCATAAAAACTTGTTCCTATTTCATGCTATTCTATATAAACTTGTTCCTATTTATTTCTATTCTATATAAACTTGTTCCTATTTCATGCTATTCTATACAAACTTGCTCCTTTTTATGCTATTCTATAGGATCTTGTTCCTTTTCCATGCTGTTCTATAGAAACTTGTTCCTATTTCATGCTATTCCATATAAACTTGTTCCTATTTCATGCTATTCTATATAAACTTGTTCCTATTTATTTCTATTCTATATAAACTTGTTCCTATTTATTTCTATTCTATATAAACTTGTTCCTATTTATTTCTATTCTATATAAACTTGTTCCTATTTATTGCTATTCGATAAGAATTTGCTCCTATTTTATGATATTCTATAGGAACTTGTTCCTATTTCATAGTACTCTATATAAACTTGTTCCTATTTATTTCTATTCTATATAAACTTGTTCCTTTTTCATGCTATTCCATATAAACTTGTTGCTATTTCATTCTATTCTATAGGAACTTTTTCCTACTTTATGCTATTATGTAGCAGTTTTTGACAAAATAAAAATTATATTGATTATTTGTTATGGCGCGTTACAATTTTTTCGTATGCGAGTATGTAATTCTATTAAAGTTTCTTAAAGCTAACCCATATTATGTAAATTCCGTAATAAATATCACTTATAATTTTACTACCAGTACTTTATATTGTAAACTTGTATTCCTAAATTACTATTACTATTTATAGTTTGCACACATTTCAATAAATTTCCTGACCAATTAAGAGCATGCTAAGCATCAGCATGAAACTATAAACTAAAATATTATTTAAGTAGTCAATTGACACGCACAGTTTCTTGGTGGGATTAGGCAAAACAGCTTAAAATAAATGGTGTTTTATTATGGGAAAACATTAAAATATTTTGAACATGTACATTCACTCATTCATTTACATATTTATGAATGCATAAAAAATCCCTAAAATTACAGCAAAAACTGATTCTAAAATTTTTTAGTTCAAGACAATCTAAATTTAGACAACACTTTAACAATTCAACACCTTGATTAGAATACACGGGTATTTAGTGATATTTTTATTTCCCCCTTATTTTTCTAGTGTGGGAAATGTTTTATAAACCATAACACCTCTCTCCTTTCCCCATATGTTAAGAGTCTGCTATTGTAAAAACATAAAAACAGCTGTCATATTTATTCATACTGTGTACGTATTTTTAAGACCCCAAAAGTTGTTCCTTTTTTACTTCAATACTCTTAAAGAACACAACATTTAAGTAGTGCCTTTCCACTGACATGAAAAGTTCAATAATAATAATTTTCACATTTTCACCAAAGAGGTGTAGGTTGTAGGTGGAGAATGTTTTTTAAGGTGTTTTTTTATAAACAAATTTTCATAATTTTGTGTAACCAGTCGTGTTACATGAACATTTGTGGAATTATTTTTCAAGAGGATTTATTAAATTAAATTTTATTGTAGAGGAAAATTTTAGTGCGGAAGACATTTCTTAGTATGTAATTCATTTTTACCCTAAATGCCATAAAAAATGACATGTTAAATTGTTAAAGATATTAAAAATTTAATAATTACATTTTATTTTCTATTCAAAATAACGTCTAGAACTATTTGATAGAAGATTTATGAAGCATTTTCATACAGATTGAAACATACAAACATACATATCGTCACCTAAAATGCCCAAAGACGTAACCCTCATTATCATAATTTTACGGGAGAAAAACGTTATAAAATGAAAACTGTTTAATTGAAAATCGCGATATGTACATATCGTCACCTGAAGTTTGTCGTCTATCTTAAGACACGGTGTGAGGAAATCGCGATTTTCAATTAAACAGTTTTCATTTTATAACGTTTTTTGCTTCTCCTGTAAAATTATGATAATGAGGGTTACGTCCTTGGGCATTTTAGGTGACGATATGGCAAGATGAGGGAAGATTTAGTAAATCTTTTGGTGTAAAAATTTAAAAAAAGGACTAAATTATACTCGACACTTTGTTCCGCCTCTTTTCAAATAAAATATAGACGTTTACCACCAAAACACACTATTTTCGTTTTGAAAAATAATCAACTGGATTTGCATTCAAGGTGCATCTAGAAATTGTTTTCTTTTCAAAATTTGTATAAAAAAAAAATTTTTTTTATAAAAAAATCATTATTTTTATGTCATATTACTTCATAAACTTTTGAAAGTAAATACATTTTTTTATTATTATTGATGTAGTATGTTGAAAGTAATGGAAATATTAAACAAATTTGAACAATTTCAGGCATAATTCAGGCCCTTTTTGTGTTGTGTTCACTCAAATTCTAGTCATGACTTTTAAAAACTTGGTTCGTACCCACAATAATGCGAAATATATTTGTAAACATTTTTAAAAGTCATGACTAGAATTTGACGTGGTCGTAAAAAATTACTAAGGACAAAAATTAAGCCCTTATAGAGCCATGAACACCAGTAAACAAAATGTTAAGCTCGGACTAAAAATAGCGACACTGTGAACAAAATACTAAAAGGACGGTTTTGGTAGGCGTGGCAAAAAATAAAAATAAAACATTTCTGGAATTGTTTTTACATTATCTTTAATCCTAGGGGGTGACTAACACAACTTTTTTTTGAACCATTCTAGTGTACATGTATACATGAATGTGTTTTTCCAGCAGACTTAACCTTTAATTGCCGCTATGGATCTAAGTTAAACCCATTTTTAACTGATACCGGCAGCTTGACATATGTCAACCACATCGGTGACATTTTTATAAGACTCTAGAGCTTCTTCCATAACCAGCTTGGGTGAAACTACAAGACGATATAAATAACATAGTCCAATACATAAATTGGTACCTTAAATTTTTTAGTCAATTTGTATACATCTTATATAGGGCTTCAAATCCTTTAAATAACTTTTTTTGGATCAGCTCTAGTTTTCGAGATATACACTTTTTTAAAAAATTACGCAGTTTATGATTTTGAATAACATCACTGAAAAACAGTTTTACCTACTTATGCTTGGTTTTCACTATGTTATTTTGGTTGTCAAATTGTCCAAATTGTTGGCAATTGTATGAAAACGGGTTGTCATATGGCGTCATCTATGTTTGCAATCATAGTGAAAACGCGGCCTTAGTGAAAAGAAAAAACCAAAATTTAGCTACAATATTACCTTCATACTGCCCTAACATAATATTTACTCCAATCAGTAGTTTCGAAAAAATAATATTTAAATTTTTTTTTCTGATTTTCAAAAATTCATAAAAAATAGAGATAATAACAAAAGTTCCAATATTTTTCAATAGCCATTTAGGTAGCTATGTCCTGCATAAAATGCAATATTTCTTGTTAATATGGACGCAATAATTTTGGACGCAATGTTTTTGCTTGTTGTTTTACAAAAAATTAAAAACAAAAAATTTTTCGTAATAAAATTACTAGCGCTTTTATCATCATATACTAGGGCGGTTCGGAAACTTCTTTGCCTAGCACTGAAAGAGAATAGTTGGTTTTTCAAAAATATTTTAATTTTCCAATATAAGGGTCATTCTTAAAAAACATGACCAATTGGTGTCCCCAGACTTTACTATTTTATATTTTGTTTCTCCAAAAAGAAAATATAAAAATATCTGCATTTTTATAAATTATTATCGATTCTACGTAACTATATTATAAAAAAAAAAATAATTAATTATCTGAAGATAACTTAAAAAATATTTTTAATGTCAAAGGTTTAGCAAAAACCTGTGTCCCGAGCCAATTTATAAAAATTTAATAGTTATTTTCAGTTAAAATAAAATTGAAAAAAAATAATATTTACAATTTTTGTTATTCAGTTTGTATATATTAATACCATATATAGAAAAGAATGATGTAAAATAATTTTTTTGTATAATTTTTTTGAAGAAAAATCTAGTCCCCAGGTTTTGGTCCCCTCTGTTACGTCCACTCATTTTATTGAAAAATTTTTGTTAAACGTTATAACGCGTATATTTCTCTTATGCTTCTCCATCATAACTTAGCTAAAATCAACAAAATGTGTTTTTAACTGTTCAGTCTTGTTTAGTGCGTGGTTGAGTAAGCAACTTAATTGTATGCCGGGTGCGTACCCTTATTCAGTGTCAACTCTGTTACTGTTGAAAAACGGTGAGTAAAGTGATTTTTTATTTATTTTATAATTTGTTTATAAATATTTTGTGTACACTAATTAAGTGGACAAATAAATTCTACAAAATTCTAATAAAAAGCTAAAATATGGTATTTTTGAGTTAATTTGTCCCCTCTGTTACCGGTCCACTCTGTGACTTAAACAGTAACAAAAACTCCAAAAATTTAAAAAATTACTGCTGGTTATGGATTCCTATTGTTGATAAGATCCGTAACCACATGAGGCAAATTATAAATATATTTGGTCAACTTAATTTTTAAAAATTACAAAATTCAGAATGGTCATGTTTTTTAAGAACGACCCATAATCTCCTGAAACTTCAATACACTTAGTCCAACGCTTATCTAGCAATTCTATCCCTAGATTAAAATAGTTTTCCTCCAGGCCCTCAAGATAGTGGTTTACAACTGTAATTGGTAAAACGCTTGGCAGTTTGGGAACAGGTAAAAGTGAAAAGTTTATTGTTTTACCCTTTTGCAGATAGTCAATCAATAAAATACTTTTGAAGTCCCAAAAAACCGTTGCCATAATCTTACCAGCCGATTGAATTGTTTTTGCCTTCTTTGGGGCTCTTCCTCCCGCTTCAGTTTATTGTTTGGATTGCTCTTTTGTCTCTGGATTATAGTGGTGGATCCATGTCTCATCAACAGTTATGAAACGAAACTTAAAATCCATTTTATTATTCTTAAAATTATCCAAACAAGCTTGAGAAATTTTCATTCTTATGTGTTTTTGGTCGACTGTTAACAAATGCAGCACCCAACTTGCAGAAAGCTTTTTCATCTGTAGTTCTTCATGCAAAATTAAATGAACCTTATTATTTGAGATGCCCATGATATTAGCTATTTCACGGACTTTTCGATCAACTACAATTTTTGTTGTTGTTGCTGTTTTTGGACGTCCACTACGTGGTTCATCCTCAATGCTTGTAGGACCATGTTTAACCCTCAAATACCTGAAATTGAAAATACGTTCAAATTGCAGAAATAAATTTTTGTTCTAGCATGTATTTCATCCGCAAATTACGAATTTCAGTTTCAATTCAGAAAAAAATACTCCTCGAAAGCACCATGACAAAAACAAGGAAGACAGTCTGTAGACGGACTTAGTAGCTGAACGTTTCTTTTTAATACTCAACTGATGACCGTCTATAGACGGTCTTAGGCGTTAAAGTGTTAAATTCATATCATTATGAATTTCTTGCCCGATAAACCTTTTTAATGACACCACGAATTCCTAATATATCCATTGAAAAAAAATCGTGGATGGGTCTCTTTAAACACCTGTTTCCATATGAAGGAGTTGGCAGATCGAAAGAAAATTTAACATAGATGGAAGTTTCCATTAACAGTTAACTTTTGTTTTTTGCTATTTATAACGCGCTTTCTGTTCTAGGATAAGAATTTTCCGAACCGCCCTCGTATATAGGTTTGCATATTCAAATCCTCTAGTAGAAACCACTTCCCCAATTTCATATCTCCCAGCAGCGTCCATTTAGAACAAACTTGATTCAAATACTTTTAATGGGTGTAGAAATTCAATTCACAAATTCATGTACGATCGTACCGTAAAAGCTGACTCTAAAAAAAAGTCAGTGGCGGTTGAAAATAGACTGCGGTGGCGTTTAATATTTATGGGCGGCTCGTCACAACTTTTCTGGGTATTTTTATTCAATTGTATTTATTTTGAACTTCATGCATTAGCAGTATTATGTTTATATTTACATTGCTGAGGGATTAGCACACACATATCCTGCATATACTTACTTAATCATAGTACTATAGAATTTCATTCAAAAACCACTTAAATATATTTTTTTTTTTTGGAAATTGTATAATATTTGTTTTTATTATTATTAATATAAATTTGTTTTTATCATGATCTTAGAAAAAAAAACACACAGTCACATATACAACAACAATACACATACAGGAAAAGATTTAGACGAGTATATAGACTAATACATATAATACTAAATTAACATACATACCCAGCATACCATTCTAAGAGCGCTCCGAAAAAGGAGTCAGAAAAGACTCTTTTCGGACTCATATGGCTTGCTGGGTATATATATTTTTTTCAAGCAAAATTGCAATTTATTCTATGGTCCATATTGTGGCAAATTAGTTTTAATGTAGTCCAGGAAAAAATATAACAAAATTTTACATTAACATTAAATTGTATGCGTAATTTTTGAAAATAAAATATTAGGGAGAAGCACAGTTTAATAAATGGCAAAAGAAATATACAACGTTAAAGTAAACAGTGAATATACCCTTAGGTTTGATATGTTTGAGAGTGCGTTTAATGATTTTTCTACAATTAAACTTAAACTTTGTTTTATTTTTCTAAGAACTGTGAGTATCCTTAATACTTATGTCTGCTGGTTGTTAGTTTAGTAAAATATGTGTTTTGTGAATTTGAAAAATGTTTATAATGTGCGTGTTTCTTTTTTTTTATATTTGTTCCTTGCTTTTAGTTGTACAATTAAATATTTTTTTTTGGGTAAATGCTGATATTTTGTGTTGGCATCATAAAAAATTTATAGATTTATTTTAATGCTTACATTTTTATGTTCATAAATGAATTTAAAATGAATTGGTTTTTATTACATACATATATATATATTTTTAATATGTTTAAAGCATAAACATTAATTAACCGCAATAAAAATAATAATAATAACTAAAGCCAAATTTTGTTTTGTTTTTATAAAGAATTTCATTACGTCTATTTTAAAATGTTTGTAGATTAAAGTATTTAAAAAAAATATATGTAATTACAGGGAAAACTATCAACTAATTTGTGTTAAAGTTTTTCTTTGGTTTTGGATTTCAAACTACTAGCTAAGAGAGTTACAGAAATAAGTTTGTTTAGAAACAAAACAAATTAATTAACAATTACAAATAATATACAAAAATTTTGTTTAATAATACTTTAAAATTATTATGTATGTAAATTATATATACACGTGACATATCTGTTTTGGTTTTTATTTTTAATAAAACTAAAGCATTAATTGCAATTATAAAGGCCACTTGGATTTATTGCTTTATACATCGATATTTTCGTATTTTTTTCACAATTATTTGGTTTTAGAATTAATATATAACTTAATAAATAAGAGATGATAAATAAATGACTTCAGTTGAAGGTTTTAATAAAAAATTTTATTGTTATTAATTAATAATATGAAAAATTGTAAAGACTTTGCAATGTTTTAGCGATTTTTATTTGCATGGATTTATTCATGGATTTTTAAATGAGAATTTTTCCTCTTGCGAGTATTAAACAATTTAAAAAAAAAAATTCGAAGTAAAAACAAATTATATATTCATGGATGTTTATAAATATTTACAAAAAAATTTGTGGACAACTCTAAGTTTATACAGAAAACTTCTAAATAAATAGAAAACTTATTGATCATTAAAATTTGTTTGCGAAAATAAACTGTTATCTTTAAATTTTTAACAAAATATCCCAAAAACTTTTGAATTTCTGAAAAAAATTTATTGATATCTCTAAATTTGTATTAGAATATAATGAAAATTATAGTTTTTAATAGAAAATTTACCTATAATTTACCTATATTTTAAAGAAAATTTATCGAGATCTTAAACCCCTTATAGAAAATATATCGATATCTCAAAATTTTTACACATAAGTTTTAATAAGTTTTAATTTTTAAAGCAAATTTATCAATATCTCAAAATGTTTATAGAAAATATATCGATATTTCAAAGTTTTTATAGAAAATTTATCGATAACTTTTAAATTTTTTACAAAATTTATCGATAACTTTTAAATTTTTTACAAAATTTATCGATAACTTTTAAATTTCATAGACAATTTATTTAAAAGTTTGAAATTTAGGAATAAATTTATCGATTAGTTTTAAATTTTATTGAAAATTTATCAATAACTTTTAAATTTTTGTAAAAATTTTCGATAACTTTTCAATTTTAAAGAAATTTTATCGACATTTTAAAAACTTTATGGAAAATTAAACTATATCTCAGAAGTTTTATAGAACATTTATCGATAACTTTTAAATTTGAAAGAAAATTTATCGATAACCTTTAAATTTGAAAGAAAATTTATCAATAGCTTTTAAATTTTAATAAAAGTTTATCAATATCTCAAAATTTTTACAAAGAATTTATCGATAAATTTTAATTGCTAAAGAAAATTTATCAATCGTGAATAAAAATTCCACCTGAAATTTGTTCAGTTTTATTTTTTTAACATTGAATTTAAATAGGAAAATGTGAAAAGTGAACACATTTAAATTTTAAAGAAAATTTATCGATAACCTTTTAATTTTGAAGAAAATTTATCGACTTCTTAAAACCTCTATAGATATCTCAAAATTTTTATAGACAATTTTTCGAAAATTTTTATAAAAAATTTATCAACACCTTGTAATTTTTATACAAAATTGATTGATAACTCTTAATTTTTATGGAAATTTTATCGATAACTCTTGAATTTTATAGATAATTTATCTATAACTTTTAAATTTTAAAGAAAATTTATCGATAACTTTTAAATGTTAAAGAAAATTTATCGATAAATTTTTAATTTTATAGAAAATTCATCGATTACTTTAAAATTTTATTGAAAGCTTATTGATAACTTTAAAATTTTAAAGAAAATTTATCGGATACTTTTAAATATTTTACAAAATTTATTGATAACTTTTAAATTTTAAAGAAATTTTTTACCGTAATTAAAACTTTGTGTAAAAATTTATAAGATTGTCGCGATAACTCTAAATTTATAAAGGCAAATTATCGATAACTTTAAACTTGTCTGATGAAAATTGATAGATTGTAAAGAACATTTAAAAATAATGATAACTTCTTACTTAAACAGCTGAAATATTTAAAATTTTTAATTAAAATTTCCCAGAAAATGTATTGATAACTTTAAGTCTATGACAACCTCGACATATTATGAACTTTCTTTTTATTTTATTAAATATATCAACATTTATAAATTCTTACAGAAAATGTAACAATTGCAAAAACGTTTAAATTTTCACCAAAAATTCCCCTAAATTTTCTTTTTGTAAAAATCTAAAAAATTTCTACGTACTTTCAAATTTGTGCTGTTATTAATTATAAAAAATCTTTAGTTTGGCATTAGTCTAAATTGAAAAGCTTCTTTCTATTCTTTTACATACATATATCAACAAACAAACCAAAAAATACTAGACCATAAAAAAATACCAGGCCTTTAAAGCTGACCCTCCAACTCTCGCAAACTTATTTATATATAAACAAAATGGCCCAAACCCTTGGCCGGATTATTGTTAACCGCTTCTCCCGTTACATTACTAGTTTCCGGCGAGGAGCTAACTTTATGATTGCCATTCACATCGGACTTTAGTAGTTCATCCACGGATGCAGTTTCATAAGTGCTGGTGGCATCTAAAATCATGCGTGGCAAAGTGCGACCCATATAAACACTTTGTGGCCTTAAGCGATTGGCAGAAGCATCAAAACGTCCATTCAATTCTATATCCAACAGTTTCTTATCATTGCCCAAAAATGAAAAAGAATGCGAAGCTGTTCTGATCTCGCGTATATTATACACAGGACTGTAGGTGGGTAAGTTTGAGGTGTTGGAGAAGGAGGTAGTATTGTTGTTGAAGGATGATGTATTGCTGCTGCTTTTGGGACTTCTCAATAGCAAGTTCATGTTCGGATTTTTGTCACAAAAATCACATGACTTGTAGTTGTTTTGACAGTGCACACACATGCCATGCAAGGGTTGTTTGACTATGGTGAGGGTGGAGGGTGTTCTGGTGATACTGCTGCAGCCTTCCGAGGAGCTATCTGAAGATCCAGATGTTGAGGAGGCACATTCATCATCGCTGGTCAGTAAACTTTGCATATCATCCGACAAAGAGTCCATAGAAACATCCAGTAAACTGGTGCTGTCGTCCAAAGAACACAGACTTGTGTCGTTGTCAAAGGATTTGTTTGGCTGGGCAGAGGTGTTAGATGAGTTGGACGAGCCATAGGTTTTAACCACTTCATCGAGGGCATTTAGAATTTGGCGACGTCTAGCATAGTTGGGATTACGTCTAACTAGAAAATGGCAAGTTTCACCACGTTTGGCACGTTCAGCCTGGGCTCTCAAAGGTATATCATCGGGATGCAATTTACGCTGATACTCTTGACCGGGACAAACCTAAAAAGAAATACAGAAAAATTAATATTGCTGGCAAATATTTAAGGAAATTTTGGTTTCACTTACCTCGTATATAGAGAATTGTTCTACTGGTTCCATGGAATTGTAGCAGGATAATAACAATTGCAATAGCTCATCTGAGGTGGTTTCCTCAGATATCACCAGGGATTTATATTGTGAGGAGGCTTGCAAAGCCGAGGTATGTACTCTTATAAGACCACCGGGTTTAAGTTGCAAACAAAATCTCGACTCGCCTTTGGGATGACAAGCTTGCAATATGGCTGGCCGGGTGTCTTCATCTAAAACCAAAATGGTTTTGACTCCAGCACGTCTAACGGATACCTCCATGGATAAGTAGAATAAACGGGGATCACGATGGCGCATTTTGAGGCTGTAATAAAACAAATGGATGATTTAGTTGGAATTTTAGCAAACTTTTGTTGTTAGAACTAAAATTTTGTAGCAGAAAGTAAAAGCTTTGGTTGATGAAACAAAACTTGAAAGCTCGTTTTGTTGTAAAAAAAATAATGTTGTATTATGATAAATAAAAATTTTGTTTGATGAAACACAAAAAGAAAGTGATTTTGTTGTCTCAAATGAAATGGTATAATAAAAACTGTAAAATATGTTTAAGGTAAACAATTTCGGTAAACGCAACTAAGTCTTCTTTTTGTGTTTTTACAACTTTCTTGATGAAACGAAAATCTAAATGTCCTTAAAAGTTTGATGAAACAAAAATAGAAAATTTTTTTTAAATACTTTTGTTGTCACAAATAAAGTTGTGTAAGAATAACTGAAAAATTTAGTTGACTCAACCGAATTTGGTAAACGCAACTAAAATTCGTTCTGTTTTATATTTGCTTGGTTACTGCAAAGGAATTTTTTTTTTGTTACAACCAATTTTATGTTATGTAGCACTACTAATTTCTGAAAGTTTTTTTTTCCAACTCACCGTCTTAAAAGCTGCATGATAACATCCTTGCTAGTGGTATCCCACTGGATGCCCAAAGTTTTGTATTCAATGTCAATTTTCAAACAGCTGGTAAACACTTTTATAGTTGTCTGTAAACGGAAAGTAAATTTTAATTAATATTCTTATTGTAACAATAAAATATTACTAGCTGTAGCAACACTTACCTGAGGCAATTGTTCATTTAAACTGGAATAACTGGAGGCTCTGGAGGGTGTTCTTTGTAAATCGCTGGGTGGCTCAGGACTGCCACACATGGAGGAGGCACAAGAGGTACTTGAACGCATGGAAACAGAATCCGAACGATTGCGCAAGGGTGAGATTTGTACGTGTTTTAGCATCTGTAATAAATATACAAGGGAATTACAAAGAAGTTCTTAGAATTATATACAAGTATGTATGTATGTTTGTACATGCGTCAAATAAAATATAAAAATCGTTTAAAGACATTTCTTTTATTTGAACGTATAAAGAAAACATCGAGAAAATAAAAGAAATCAAAAACCTTATTGTTTATGATAAAATTTTAACAACAAAAGCAAACCTCTACAGTTCAATATACAAATAAAGTATTTTTGTATGAAAAAGAAAAAAAACATAAAAACTTAAGAAGATGTATCCGGTTCATTCAGGCAGAACACATAAAAAAGTAAAAAGTAGTAGTAGTAGATTTGTTGTGCTTAAAAATAAATTCATACCTTTTTTACTGTTTCTGGTCTTGGAAAAGCAAGCATTGTCTAAAGTTTGTCAAAAATTGGGTAGTAACAAATACTAAATATAGGGGCTTGTTTGTTTTTAAAGCCTTTGAATATTGATTGTATTTACAACAAAAAGGGGAGAATTGTTTAATATGTATATGTAAATATATACACCAATACCTCACTTTGCGTAGG
Organism: Bellardia pandia; assembly: GCA_916048285.2. Taxonomy (NCBI): domain Eukaryota; kingdom Metazoa; phylum Arthropoda; class Insecta; order Diptera; family Calliphoridae; genus Bellardia; species Bellardia pandia. Next base: position 94,612,828 of record OU696530.1, on the reverse strand, counting down.
GGTTACGTTGCAAAAATTTAAATTTTCTATAGTAAACCATGTAAACATTGAATATAGGTTCCAGGTTTACGAAAATACTAAGTCGTCGGCTTTCTTTCACAAAAAAATTGGTCCAGTTGGTTGAACAGTTTTGAAAAATTTATACTAATTAAGCAGCAATGTTACTTCTGACAAACGCAAAGCGAGGTATTGGTGTATAGCTGAAGAGCAGAAGGAATTGCTGTCTTAATTACCGGGAAATAAAGTTTAATATGTTTTTGAAATAATAACTAAAAAGTGTTTTTTAAGTAGATGAAACACACCCATATTTAAAGTACATATTTAAAAGAGGGGTCATATTGGGTGCAAGCAGTCAGCCATAAATCCCTTTAATTTATATAATTTTAGGTTTCAAACAAACTCACTTAGCATTAAGTTTAAATTTGTTAAGCCAGTCTAAGCATTACTTTGTATGCAAAAACGGAGTTACATAATAAGTACTAATGCTCTGGGTTGGCAGATTTTTTTCACCAACGTCGCCAAAACAGTTGCCAGAAATCACCAAAAAATAAAAAAAAATCGTCAAAAGATGTCACCAGAGTTAAATTTTTAAAATTAAAATTTTATTTTCCATTTATAAAGATTATAAATAAAATTTCCTTTTACTTTTTGTCAGTATATTAACATATAACAAACATAAAATTGAGATCACTTTATATAACTATATCTCTAATGGCCGAATTCTCGGTCATTAGTTAACCATTGGTAAACTAAAATACTAACTATTGATTAACTATTACTATGTATTCTCATTGCAAATTAAGCATTGCGAATAAAGAATCATTAGTTAAGCCTTTGCCATTAGCTAACTACAGACTGTGAATTTAGCCTTAAGTATGTGCATTAGGGTGGCCCCGTTTGTATGGAGACAAAATAAGGCGTCGATGTTCCCGACTAATATGAAAATTTGACTCATTTTAAGACTACGTTTCTCAATTTTTTTGTCCTGGGATCAGTATTTGGTGACCTGGATCAAAGGATAAAAATGTCGTTTTTAGAGGTTTTTTGGTTTTTTTCACATTTCTTCCAAAGGAACTATATGTAAATTTGGTATCATATGAAAGGTCTTTGAGAGGCGCATTGAAGGGGTTATCAAAAATAAAAAAAAAAATTAAATTTTGTAAATTCAAAAATTTTGAAAATTTCAGACAAAAGTTTAGTTTTTTTTTTATTTTTTCATAGAATTTACTTACATAAATAGTTGAAATTTCTTGATTATAAACATCATGCAATTTAACCCAAAAGGGTTTTCCCGTTTTTTTAAATTCTACCTATTTCAATTTTTATTAATTTTTTTTAAACCTTAATTCTTCCCTATCTGACAATTTCTGTTAACTCAATTCGTTAATGTAATGGGTAATATATTATTATATATATTTTATTGTAAATAATAATAAAATAAAAATTTTGTAAGCTAAAAAACGGGAAAAAACTACTGCTTACTTTGAAAGCTTATAAGTAACCTGCTTTTCTAAGACATCATTTATCCTTCTCTTAAACATAAGCAAACACTAGTTTCTTAAATTTCTCATTTTAAATCGTTTACAGTTTATTATAAAAATAATTTAATTTATCAATTTGCCTTAAAATTATTTTTACTTTTATCTTTCATTTCATATTATTAAATTCATTTCATACTTCTACTTCATGTGCAGAGAAACGCAATGCTATGTGTAATAATAATAATAATAATGCAAACGTATACGTGTTTCTACATGACAATATGTTCTTTACACATTTACATAAACGCCAAAGACAGAAAGAAGAAATCTGTATAATATTAAAAATTATATACGAGGTCTGATCAAAAAATAACCGTCAAATTTCGTCAGTTACGTATTTTCGATTTTCGCATTTTTTTTCTGTTGTGTTGGTACACAATGTGTACTACACATGTCTGTTATATATGTTGGTAATATCAGCAATTTTGGATTGCCAGTTTGTTTTTTGACAGATAAAAAGGTTAGTCGTGTTTTGGTGTGCTCTTCAATTTTTTACTATTCGAAAAAAATGGATCAAAGAAACTGTATTAAGGGTTGTGTAAAAAATTAAATTAAATGCGCAAGGACATTTGAAATGTTGACTGTGGCGTTTGGCGAGTCTACTATGAGCAGAACATAAGTTTAATTGTGGTACAACCGGTTTAAGAAAAGCCGAGAAGCTGTCAATGACGATGCTCGTCCTAGTCGCTCGAGCACGTCAACAACCGATGAAAACATTGAAGCAGTGAAGAAAATGAATTTGGATAATCGTCGAATCACTATCGGAGATGTTGCTGATGATGTTGCCATTCGGCTCATGCCAAGCAATTTTTACGGATGTTTTAGGCATGAAAAGTACAGCAGCGAAGAGTGTTCCAAAATTGCTAAATTTTGAGCAAAATAACGTCGCATGGACATCGCTCAGGACGATCCAGATTCCCCCAAAAAAGTCATAACTGGTGACGAATCATGGGTGTATGGCTATGTAATTGATACCAAAACCCAATCATCCCAATGAAAATGTCCAGAAGAGCCAAGTCCGCAAAAAAGCACGTCAGGTTCGGTCAAATGTGAAGGTTTTGCTCACTGTTTTCTTTGACTGCAATGGCGTGGTTCATCATTAATTCTTGCCACAAGGTCGTACAGTCAATAAGGAGTATTACCTTGAAGTTATGCGCCGTTTGCGCGAAGCAAATCGTCAGAAACGCACATAATTGTGGAAAAACCAATCATGGATTTTGCACCATTTTAACGCACTAGCTCACACATCGAGGCTTGTGCGTGAGTTTTTGGCCACAAACAAAACCGTTATCATGCCTCAACCACCGTATTCACCGGACTTGGCCTCCGCTGACTTTTTCCTGTTCCCAAAACTGAAGACACCGATGAAAGGAAAGTGTTTTGCTACGATTGAGGAGATAAAAGAAAAATCGAAACAGGAGCTGTTGGCGATATCAAAAAGCGCGTTTCAGAAGTGTTTCGAGAATTGGAAAAAATGCTGGCATAAGTGTATTTTATCTATGGGGGATTACTTTGAAGGGGACAAGATAGTTATTGATGAATAAAAAAATAAATACTTTTTGAAACAATTTAAATTAACGATTATTTTTGATCAGACCTCGTATATTTAAACATAAGTTTATAAATATGGTAAAATGTGCAAAGAAACTCGAACTACTACATACAGTAAAAAGGAAGTACATACTTTACTTTAAGTCTTAGGTTTTTAAATAAAGTAAAAAAAAGTGTCTGCTTTAATAAATTTAAAGAAACTATTCCTAAAACATAAACAATTAATTAAGCTACTTAAAAATTAAAGTTAAATTGCATGTAATTTGGGGGGAAATGGTTTTTTTTTTAAATCTAATGGTTTTTTTTAATTTAGTTTATTAACTTTATTACTTTAATATTTATTATTCACCCTTATTCTGTTTGGCGTGGTCGACAAAAGACGACATCGTTTGTTGCAAATCCGTATTTTCGTTGTCAATATTGCCATTTATCGATGACTGTCGACATTGTTTGGTATTCTGTAACTTTAATTGACGTTGCCTTTCATTTTATCGATGGTCTTTTCAGTATCGTGTTGTTTTGTATTGTATTGTACAAGAATTTGAAAAAAAATGATTTTGGTAATGTATTTTTTACGTAAGAGTGTTTTACATAGACAGATGGACATAGTTAACATAATTTAAAACTTTCTTAAAATGTTAAAACTTTTACTATTTACATAAAATGCGGCTTCACTACTAAAGCGGCTTTTAAAAAATCTGGTTGCATTATTTTCGCTTTTATCATACGTTTGTTTTTTAAACATTATGTTCTATTATGTTAAAATTGGAATCAATTGGAATAATAATAATTATAGATATAATTTAAATAAATAAATATTGTGCTCGAAACTTTAATTAGTATGTTTAAATCAAGGTTTATCTAAGAACACAATATTGCTATAATTCGGTATGATCTCCAGCAGTTCTTAATACTTTAGAAAATATAGCTATTGGAATACAGCAAAATTGAAACATAAATCTCAAAGTTATAGGCAACTGAAGACGATGTAATTCCTTAAACATTTAAAATTCCAAATCTGTTCTAAGTCATTTATTATCACGAATTTTTTTTTATTGATTTTCCTAAATTTTTGCTCTCCCCTTACAATTATAGAGAAATCTTAAAATCTTTAAATATAATTTCCGGCAATTGTGCACTACAATGAATTTTTTCCACCCACCCAATAGCCTCATTTCATAAATAATAATGCCAACAGAAGTCTATTGAATGCAAACAAAAACAACAGCGGACCCTTCTTCATACAAATCTTTACATGATTGCAGTCCGTTACAGTTGGCCGATTACATGTTCATTCGTTCGTTTATACCTTCTACTACTGCACTCATATACTTAGTGTGAACGCATGTTTGAAATTATGACTGACTGCATCAATGGCTGTCATATGTATGCTTCAGACAAAATTGAATAAAAATTGTTAGCTAAATTTTAATTGTGGGGAATTGTAATTGTGCTCGTACTCATGATGTTTCATTTTTTTTCAATTTTTTTTGAAATTTAATTGTTATTATTGTTTGTTTCATAAATTGTGGTTTTAAATATTAGTTTTGTACATTATTTCGCATTGTTCGTATGCTAAGTCTAATTTAGCGTGTGAAGATTTTTATTAATGAATGTTTTATTGAAAAAAAAACTTTTTTATATTGTTTTCATATGTTTAATTCATAACTTACAAATATTTGAGGAGGATGATGTAAAACAAAAACTTAGCTCAAATATGAAATTGAAAAATATGAAATTATTTTCAAAATGATAACAATGGAAAATTGTGTGAACAAATTGAGGGTGATATATTAATTAGAAATTTTTTAGTTATAAAATTTATAAAAGTTTGTAGTCATTATATGGAAAATTATGAAGATACAGGTAAGTATTTATGTTGAGGAAATTAGTTAGTCGCAAAATACACGCATCAATTTTTAGTGAAAAGATCGATGCAATTTTTTCCTTGTGTTCACACAGCACAATTCTTATTGCTTAAATCACTTGTATTTTTTTTAAGAATATACACACATGAATTGCTAGTACAATCAAGTGTGTACTAGTCTTATCTTCCCCTCAACTCGATGTCCAAAAGTTGACCAGCTTAGCTTAAAGTATTGCTTAGTGTAAATTGTTACTTATTAAAATTAAAACTTATATTACTAGAAGCTAAAGAGTAAATGTTAAAACTAAATGCTTTAAATTTTCTTTTACACTAAATTTGCTTATGAATTGTCTTCATTTAAGCAGAAAATATGTGCTAACAAATTGATTTAATAAGTTGGTTGTGTGTAACTTAAAATTTTTTTTGCTAACGTAAATGTAAAAATAAATGAAGAGAAAAAAACTTCCTTATAATTTATGGCCATTTTGTTTTCAATGACTAAAGTTTCAAGTGATGATTTTTTTATATATTTTTTACACTTATGTTGAAGTTATTGCTTTAAAACGTTTCATTTACTCAAGTACACGTACTAAAATATTATGTATATGCTAACAGTAAAACCTCTGTCTAATGGAAAGACACTTAAAAACTTTAATTTGTTTAAATGTACATATATAATCTTTCCATAATATTCTTTATTATACAATGTCATTTATCTATGTTTCACTGTAGTTTTCCTAGCTTCTTTTTATTCTTACATTTGATAACTTACAAAAACCTAATGTTATATTATCTACATACTCATATTTGTGCAAAATTTTTCTAAGCATTTTATTTCTATTGCTATTACACAAAAAAGAAAAGAAAAAACTTATAAAACTATTTCTTTTTCTAGACTCTACAAGTACATATACATACATATATACATATATTTAATGTTTAAAAGTTCACAACTATACGAGTATACATATTGTTTAAATGTTCAACTAAGGTTTAAGCAACATTTGCTTACTTACTTGCAGAATGTTATACACTTTAAAGTAACAACAAACTCAATTTATATTTTCAACTCATAAACTATAAAATAATCACATAAATAACGAATAAGCATAGAAACCTTAAAGAAATTTGAAATCAAAAAAGCCTTTATGTGACAAATTTGATAATTTTTCTATAAAATTTGCAATTTCGAAATTCATTATTAAGCAAAGTTTAAAGAAAAGCAAGAAAATGTTTGTTTATTTGTACCAATTAGGCTGTAAATAACATTTTTAAACTTTAAAACAAATTTCGAACTTAAGTTCGCATTTTCGAACATGACAAAAAATATTAGATTTTTACAAATAACTGATTTTAAAATTTAAATTCTGCTCAAAACCCCATTTTTTTACATTCCAAAACTTTTCGAACTTTGCGAATAACTTTTCAAATTAAATAAAAGTTCATAAGAATTTTAAAGTACTTTAATTTAGTTCGTTTGTTCAAACATTGTGAAAAAGATTGATTTTTGTAAACGCCGTTAAAAAAAGTAATAATGAGGTCCATAAAAATGTAAAAATTTTTGTAAACATTTTTAAGTTCGAATTTTCGAACATTGCAAAAGTACATAATTTGTCGAAATAATTTTTAAAATGTGATAAAAGTTCATACAAATTTTAAATTTTTTTTTAAATTTTTAATTTCGGAATTCTTCAATTAAGTTCGAATTCTTGGACATTGCAAACATGTATAATTATTCAAAATAACTTTTAAATGTTATAAGAATTAAAAATTTAAAAATTTTTAATTTCGAAATTCTTCAATTAAGTTCGAATTTTCAAACATGATGAAAATTGCTGATTTTTGGACAGAACTTTTAAAAAAGTTTATAAATATTTGGAATTTTTGTTAAAAATTATTAATTTCAAAATTCATAAATTCAGTTCGAATTTCTGAACATTGCAAAAGTAATTAGTTTTTGGAAATAACTTTTAAAATATAATAAAAGTTCATTAGAAATTAGGGTACAATTATGTAATTTCGAAATTCTTGAATTTGCAAACACTGCAAAAAATTTGATTTTTGCAAATAGTTTTTAAAATGGGATAAAACTTAATTCAAATTTTAAATTTTTGTTGCAATTTTGAAATTCGTTGTTCGATTCGGATTTTAAAAATAAATAAATAAATTTATGTCTTCGTAATCAAAAGATTCTAAATAACATTTTAAATTTTTCCAAACCTCAGTTCAAATTTTTGATGTTGATGTCAATATTAGATTTTTACTTTAATTTTGAAAATTTGTTTAACATTTAAATTTTACTTGAAAATTATTTGTTTCTACTAGACAATTTTTAACTTGAATTGCAGATTGCAGGTTTAGTTGCAAACCTGTACAATATCCGCACAAATTATAATTTTCTTAAAGTAATTTCTTTAAACTTAATTCTTTTACAGATTCTCTTATTAATTTTAATGCTTGCCTTTTAATTTCGCTTTTATATGGCTTGAACCTTGTCTAGTTGAATAAAATGTTCAGTACAGTCAACTCAACACTTAAACGTGTTTAATAAATTCAAGCAAAGCCCAAAAGTATGCTAATTTTTCTTTATATTTTAATGAGTTCATTGCACTGTTTTATATTTTACCACATTTTTTCAAAACAAATAATTTGAATTGCTAAATATTTATTTTATCTGTTGTATATTTTCACATTTATTGGTTATTAATTATAAATCGATTAATTTATTTATATAAAGACCACCAAAAATAATAATTTATTTGGGGCAACATGTAAATATTTACAAACAATTATTTATTTAAGCCTTAAAGTATGCTATATTTTTTTAGTTTAATAAAAGCTGTTGTTATTTCCTTGTTAAATTAAGGCTGAAATTATTCAATTATTATTTATGTGTATTATGTTTTGTATTAGCAGGCCTTATGGAAGACCTGTTTACACATTCTAAAAGATTCGATACTCATTCCACTATGTCTTCTCTCAGAAGGTTTTCAAGAAGGAATGTGTATGAACATTCTAAATTGCATTGCAAACAGATTGGTTTTACAATTATTCATGTATGTCTATCATTCCTCAATAAATTTTTAATATAGCAGACCTTTAATTACGCCTTCTATGAGGCATTACTTGGTAGAATCTCCAACTGACCTTCTTAAGTAGGCATCTAACCAGTAGCCAAGGTATTTACTAAGAATGACACGCCATGTAAAATTGAAACGATATTGCAATGCGGCTGGAAGTCCTTGTGACTGCGAAATAAGGCCTTCTAGCAGCCGTTTTTACAGCATCTTTTTTTTGATGGGTATTGCTAAATACTTTACATTTATAAATAAAAAGAAAATATTGTAAATTTGGATTTTACAATTTTCGGAGAATTTTAAACGAATTATGGCAATTTCTCAAAAGCCTAAAAATAGTTAGAGTTTTCCAACATATTGTTTGTAATAGCTTTGATATAATTAAAGCAATTTTAAATAGAAAAGTAGTACAAAAACAGTAAAATGTAAATTTGTTTCATCATGAAGGGTTCTGTATAATTTAAGTAGATTTGGTTTCCTATTTGCATGTTTTTATTTGTTGATTTATGAACAATTGTCTCCCTTTTTAACCCTATAACTCATTTAAATATGCTGCTGTTGTTTATGTTTGTTTTCTTTTAAATTTTTCTATTTATCCTCAAATTTATTACAAAATTCAACCTTTTCCTTTGGAACTTTTGCTTTTTTATTGCATTTTTATTTTAATTTATTTATCATTAATAATTTAGAGACTTTTAAAGATAATCTTTGTTCTTTTTATAAATTATTGCTTAACAAATGTTTTTAAAAAAGATTTGTTAAATATTATGGTACGAGAAAAATAAAAAATAAAACGAATTTGTTAGAACTTCTTAAATTATACGTTTAAATTTTACTATTTCCTTTATGCTAGGAACACAACTGGGACGATCGACGAATTTTTGATTGCAAATATTCGTCGGAATATTCGGCGAACGTCAAACAAAGAATACGGGGTAACCATTTTTCGTTTTAGTTTTTAATGCTTTCGCAAATAATTTTAATTTTTTTCTATTATTGTTTTATTTTTTACTTTATATAGTTTAAAATAAATATACAAAATAGTTAACTATAAAAATTGCTTTTACATGTGTTTTTGGTAATGTTTTTAAATATCTTGTTGTTACCCATTTTGCTTCAATTGTTACTATTTTGACCACAAAATTTATTACTTAGCCTTAAAGTATGCTATAGAAAAAGTTTTGTGTTTTACAACACCAAAAGAAAACTGATATAAAGAAAACAAACTTTTTAACACTTTGAGGTCATAAATGAGAAGACATCTTTCAAAAAAAAAAAAAAAACAGTTGAAGTTAAAAGAAAAAGTCTGAAAGGATCGCAAAACAAATTAACAACTAGAAAATGAGTTTAGCAATTTATAGAGCATACTTTTAGGGTAAGCTCACAAAATTTCATTATGTACTTTAATTTTAACACAGCAGCGAATTATCAGTAGTTTTAAATAAATTGTTTCAAGCTTAAAACCTGCTCTTCATATTTTTTAAAATTCCTTATGGCTTAAAAAACTAAAGTAAACTATAGCAACATTTTCTTGAAAATTTTTTATATTAAATTTAATTTTTTTTTTTACTATATAGCACCAGATTTTGTGCCCAATATAAAAGAAACTTCAAAAATATTACAATAGCAACATAAATTTGTAGTAATTAAAGCAAAACAAACATGGATTTCAGCCATCTGTGTTTAAATGAAGGAAGCAAGAAATAATTAAGTACATATTACATGTTTGCTGTGCGTTTAAGTTAAAAGGAAATAAAAAACTTTTTTTGTAAAACTATATAATTTATAAAGTTTTTTTTATGAAAGTTACAGATAAGAAAAGAGAATAAATTTGATATAAAGTTGAAAAAGCAAAAGGCAAAAACAACAAACAAATAAAGGCAAATTTGTTTATTGAATAAAAATAATTCTAAATTAAATATAAAATTAGATTTACTAAAGGATAAACTAGACAACATTTTAGGCAACTCCTGGCAGTATGCAAAGCAAGCATACAAATGAACTCACAAATTTACTTTAAATATTTGTGCATTTCACAAGTGATGTTGTATGTTGTACATTGTATGATACAACTAACTGATTGTGAACACAGTTTTGAGCAAAGTCGTATGTTTATGTTGTCAAGCCTATGCTCAAAATCTCAAAAGTAAAATATTAAAAATTAATAATACAAGTGAAAAAAACAAACTAGTTTCTGGATTGCGTGAAAAATATAATGCAGATATTTTAACAAGTGGGTCAAATAAGTAATAATAAATGATCGTTTTTCATATATAATACATTACATAACATTATTCAAATTTTTATTTATTTATTTATTTACATAATTTGTCTATGGAAATGAAGTCCTTACAGACAGTTTACAAAATATTACATATTTAACATATGGGAATGAAATGCATGTAACAAATAATTATGAGTTTAAGAAAACAATTATTAATTTTTTTTGACATTAACATTTAACGAAAAATCAATAAATATGTACAACTGATTACACATTTTACTTAGGGTTCAGCGTCAGCATAATTGGCTTTATAAAATTTCACAGATAGAGGTGCAAAATTACGGATAAACGTTGCGGAATGTTGAAAAAGATTTCAATAATTAAAAAACCAGATCATATATCACCATTAATAATATTCAGGATAAATGATATATTCAGCTTAGTTCTAAGACTTTTTAATGTGGAAGCTTAATAAGAGCAAGTCTAGCAGTATATGATGGCAAATTAAATGTGTTGAAACGTAGGCAAAATATCAGGAATAGTTTTTGCACAGATTCAATTGTATTGCTGTGAGTAATGTAAATCGGGTTCCATATTATTGAAACGTGTTCCAGTATCGGTCGAACAAATGAAGTATATAAAGTTTTTGCAATATACGAATCATTAAATTCCTTTGCACATCGTTTAATAAAGCCTAGTGTACATCTTGCTTTATTTATTATCGTATAAATATGTGGAACGAAGCTCAGTTTAGGGTCGAATAAAAAGTTCTAGAAAATTTTCAACCATCTCCACTTGGTAATTTCTCAGAGAAAATTTTGTTGAAATTGGATTGTGCCTTGCAAAGCGCACTACTTTACATTTTTTTAAGTTAAGCTTGCACCATTTATTGGAGACGTAAGTGATCAAAAGGTTGGTTATAGGCCAAGAAAATTTTTACACCATCTGCATACATTAAAATATTGGAGAATTTAATGCATCCTTTGAATAAAGTCGCGAGTGATGACTGTTTTAGTTTGTTTCTTATTAATTAAATTTCGTGTTTTAAATCAGTTTATAAGTGTTACCGTTTGGTTATTTTTTTAAACTAAAATGGGTAATTTTTCGACTGAGATAAATTAAAAAATTTTTATATCGAAATTACCAACAACATTTATACAACTATTGTAAATTCTGACGATATACAACTCCTACGACACTACAACATCGCTTGTAAATTGAACATTTATACAATTAATTGATGCTGAAAATCGCTCAATATTTGTTATTTTTTTTAAGTTGTTTTTATAGCAAAATTCCAATAATTTTCAGTCGTTTACTCTTTCTCTGGAAAAATTTCATAAATATTGAAAAATTGTTGCTTTTTCTATTGATTTTTTATTTCGCTATTAATATGTTTCCCTTCTGCTCCTCTATTATATACGAGTATATACATATATTTATTATATTTTTCCTGCTTCTGCACAAATAAAGGGCCACAAACCATAAATTACCAGTTACACTTGAACTAAAGGGGTGTTTTGCATGGCTGGTTTTTTGGTTAAATACCATTATATATTGCACTCTTGTTTTTTTTTTCTTGTATATTATGTGGCTAAAAATAACTTTATGTCTAGATTAATATGCAGTTTTTGAACGGAAATAAATTTTTAACAATTTATGTCTAAAAAACAACAATTTTTTGTGGTGATTTTATAGTTTAGTTTTAATATAAGTAGTATTTTTTTGGAAATAATTTAAATTTTATTTGAATCACTTAAGCAGAAACTAACAATTTTTGTTAATTTTTACATTATAGAAAAGCTTTTAGTTCTGATTTAGGGTCAGATTTTAGTGAACTCAATGAGTATTTGGTTTTTATTGATTAAAAAAAATATATAATTTAGTTTTGAAAAGCTCAAACAAAAAAAGCCTAAATGTAGGCAGCAGCTTTTGTAAAAATTTTAAAATACACCCACATTTTCGTTGCCTTAAATTTATACAGTGGTTTCCCGGTTTTATATAATTCGTTATATTTATATAATTCGTTATATATTGTCAGACCCATTCGTTATATCGAAAAATTCGTTAAATCCGGCAGTTTTTTAAATATGTTTTATTAAATAAAAAATCATAGTTATTTATACTAATTCATACAAAAAACAAAACAAAAATAATAATTAGTTCACATCACATTCAATTAAATAATTAGTTCAAACAAAATTAAAAAATGACATTGTAACGTATAAATTTTGATTTTGGTGACCAAAAATTTCTTTACATACAAATAAATTTGTCTCTTAATCCATTTTTTTCGTAAAGCATCTCTTATAACATTGTACAAATGTAATTGCAATGACTCTCTTTAGATTTCATTTATTTTTTTTTTGAACTTTTTTGCAAAAATTCGTTAAACCGAGTACATGACATTTTCATTTGTTCGTAATATAAGGTACTCAATGGAAAGAATTGACTGTTCGTTAAATCGCGAATTCGTTAAATTGAGTATACCTTAAACCGGGAAACCACCGTATAACTAATTTAAATATTTAATTTATTTGGACTTGTATAAAATTTCGCCTAGAAGTAGGCAACATTTTTATAAAAATTTTAGTGTATTCTTATCTAGTTTCCCAAATTTTTTTTCAATGCGTTTAAACTCTTGAACAGCATTTGCCCCCCTATTCAGTAAGCATTTTGTTTTTTTCTTAAGCCTGTTACTTATATAAAAAAAACAACTTTACAATAAAAGAACTTTTATGCTCACCAGACCTTAAAATATATTGTGTTAACAACAAACACTTTCTAGGAACCAATTTAAAGCGTAAGTTCTTATTAAAGAAGGCCTTTTTTTTATAGATAAGTGAATAATTGATTAGGAACATTTTTTATTTGGAAACAAATTTTGCTAAAAAAATACAATGTTTGCATACTTAAGGGGGCTTGTGTAAAGATTAGTAGCAGAAAAACATATGTGGGTTTAACATTTGACCTCCCCTAAACTTAATGTATTACACAAAGGCATGATAAAGTATTTGCCAAAAATAAAGAAAACAAACAAATTCAAACATTTAAACTTTATGGCAATAATAACAAACGGCTGGCCTAGACTGCTTAAGAAAGTTAAGAAGGAAAATAACACAACAATAAAGCAAACACAGACAAAGTATATGGCTAAAGGCTGAAATTAGCTTGTTTAAAGAGCTAAAAAGGGATCATAGTAAATAAAATGGATTGAATTAGTCTGTAAGAGTTTCGTTGTGATAATAAATACCAAGATATTGAAGAGGAAGATTAACAATGAAACCAAACAAATATTTATAATGATTGAAGCTAAACTAAGACTGTTGAAATAACTACGATAAAATCTAAGACTGTATGAAGACCACAGACTAAAGTTAAACTAAGACTGTGTAAAGACCTACGATTGAAGCTAATTCAAATCTAAAATAAGGCCTACAATTGAATCTATTCTAAGACATTTTAAAGACTTCCAATTGAAGCTAATCTAAGACTGTATGAAGACCACTAATTGAAGTGTAACTAAGTCTGTGTATAAACCTACTATTGAAGTTAATCCAAGACTGTATAAAGACCTACGTTTAAAGCTAATCTAAGACTTATAAAGACCTAATCTAAGACTGTATCAATTGCAGATATTGACTGACTGCGATTAATTTAAACACATTTTTTCATTTACCATAATCTGTCATGATTTAAATTTTTCATTCAATTTTCTCTCTACTGTTTTTTAATGCCAATTTTAAGGCGTTTGACCTGCAAAATCCCCAAACACATTTTAAAAATGACTGTTGTTTTATTGTGTTTCAAAGCAGTTAAATCTAAACATGTCTAGTGTCACGGCAAAAAGCAATAACCTGTAATCTATAAAAATCAGTGCATATTTTAGGGAGTTCAAAGCAAATTCATTGGTCATGCTTAGAAAATTACACATCAATAAATATGAAGACTAAAAAACAAGCAATGAATTAAATAAATTAATAAATAGAAAACAAATAATAGATAAAGTATACTAAACTAAAGCATACTTTAAGTGCAACAGATTTTTTTCTCATATTTCTTTTATTGGCCATCTATTTTCAGAGATACATTAAGCAAATCTTTTAAATTTAACAATTGAGCTCCACTGAACCCGATAATTGTGCAACAGATAAAAAAAAACTTAACATACTTGCCAGATGTTTTAGAATGCATGAAATTTCATAAAAAATATACATTATTGAGCAAAAAGTAATTAATTTAAACATCCCTTACAAACACATTTGCATGGAAATAAAAGCATACCTTTAAGAGTTCATATATGTATATGTATGCTTTTTTTTAAAGAACTCATTCACACAAATACCCATATCTGCTTCTAGAGCATTTTTCAATTTAATATTGATATATGTTAAATAAACTGACCATGACTTAAGATCAAGCTCATTTTATCAAAAACCCTAATCTGAGAATGGTTAGTGACTGTTCAAAGATTGACGCCACTGCAAGAATGTATAAAGATCTACGATTGAAGCTAATCTGACATTGTATAAAGACCTAATTTTGTTTAAAAAAAGTCATATTGCTTAATAAATACAAACAGTTCGCAAACTACAGCATACTTTAAGGTAAATGACCTTAATTAAATACAAAGCATGTTACTAGCTGAACAAATCAAATGTACGAATACAGCTATACATATGTTTATTTATGGAGGCAAATAATCTGAGTTCAAAATCTAAAGCATATATTAGGGTTAGTAAACTTTATCCGCAGCAGTGCATATTACAAATGCGTAAACAAATCAAAACAGAAAATCACAATAATAAAAGATAAATAAACCGTGACGATACATGAATATGAAAATAAAAAAAAAAAATTTGTTTTGCTCCAAAAAATAAAAATTTATAAAGAATGAAAGCTTCAGTTCTGATTAAAATCTTAATAATTTCTTAAGAATTGTATTAAAAACTAAATGCTTGACAAATAAATTGGCAACAAGTAGCAATTTGCATTCATAACTAGTAAAGCAAACAAATCGAAAGCATACTTAGAAGGTAAAGAAACACAACGCATTAAGAATCATGTTTTTTATAAAATTTTTTACAAATTAAAACAGTTACAGATACAAAATTATTTAGAAGTTTGAGTTTCAAATAAGTACTGCATGATTTAAATAACTGAAAATTCTATAGTAAGCTAGTATGCTATTTTGAGCAAGTAATAGCAAAATATATAGCCTACTTTTAGGTATTTAAAGTAATAATAACTGATTTTTTTTTTTATATAAATTCTTAAATTTCTTGTGTTAACATTTACCTTTCATTCATTAAATTGCTTTAAATGTTAAATACGCCTTTAGCTATAAAGTTTCTTCAATTCTGCATAAATCGTATGTTTAATTTTTAGCTTTTGTTTCGGTCCCAGTCTTTATTATAGACGATAATGTCAGTCAGTTAGTTTTTCTTTTTATTTTTAGCCAAAAACTGTTGGCTATAATTATATGCAGAATATTTAATAAGAACCCAAAATAATGTAATAATAAAACAAAAAAAAAATAACACAAACTAAAATGTTATTTTAAAGTTTACAAATGTTCATTTAAAGAGGGAAGTTTTTAAACGAAATGTAAAATGACATTATCTATTAGATGCTATATGACGAAAGCAACTAGCAGAGGCGTTTTGTTTGAAAGCAAAAACTAGCTGCCAGTTTCTATATGACGCACAGTGGCTCAGAATTGTTTTTCAAATCAGAAATCAGTGACAAAAAAAGGCCGATGAAATTAAGTTCTCTGAGCCACTGTGCGGCGAAAGAACAGAGTGCTTGAAAACCAATAATTGAAAATTGTATGTCATCAATGGTTTGGGTTAATAGCTCTTTAATATAAGCTTTATTTTTTAAATTTCTTTCTATCTTTCGATGTTGCATAAACTTTTGAAGTAAAGATTTTTATTCTATATTCTTCGTAACAATTTCCCGACTATATAGTAGAACTCGAAGTTAAGAAAGATATGTAAAGTAAACCAATATGTACTCTTGACATTTTTAAGAAAATCTGAAAAAGTCTATTAAATTAAAGTCTTTAATAGGTTTTTGTTCGCTTTGTAATAAAAATGGTTAAAAACCTAAATAACTTTCAATTTGTGTAGTTTATGCTATAAAAAACTCTACAGTTTGCTTTAGCTCCTTTTGGGTTGACACCACATTTTGTTTGCTTTATTTTGCTACTTCAACAGCTACTAGTGTAGAACAGCTTAAGGCGTTAGGAAAACATCATAAAATTTTAAGTGCATAAGCGACCACAGAGTGGAATAAAATGCAAAAAAAAAGAAGCGTATAGCACATGGAGTTGGCAAACAAAAAAGCAGCTAACTCAAATTATAGTTTGCACGAACGCATCTTAAATGCCTTATACGGCAGTTGAGCCTTCATGGAAGGTGGTATAAAAAACCAGAATTGAAGTTAATCTCAGACTGCGTGAAAACTTAGGACTAAAACTAATCTCAGACTGTATTTTTATTTTAAATGTGAGTTCAACTTAAAGTATCAAAGTTTATTAAATGCAACCTTTCTCACATATGTATATCATTCAAACGTTTTTGGTTTATTTTAAGAGCTCTTATATCTGACATTTAAATGGGCGTATTTTCACTATTGTAAAAAATAACTGGAGTATAAAGATGTTACATACGCCTTGACAGATGTATAGCCACCATTACTTATCTTGCGTACTGGCTTAGGGACAAAACGTGTTAACTATAAAAAAGACATTTTAGTTTTAAATGAATTTTATACAATATTTAAATAAAAAAACTAAATAAATAAAAAAACAAGGGCATCCTATATTCACACTTTTCTACAAAAAGGAGATATATGAAATTTCGCTTAAAATCTTTTAAATGGTTTAAAGAATTTAAACAAAATTCCGAATCCTTGGAAATCTCACAAGGATTTCTATATAATTTGTTTGTTTATTGTTTGTTAATAATCTTTAGATTGCAGAATAAAGGCAAAATTGTAGTTAAATAAATCACTGTATGAAATATTAACTATACTCCATAAAGTATGTTTTATTTTAATAATTTAATGATTTGTACAGTCTATAAACTTTAACATTGAAAAATATGTTATAGAATTTAGTTTTATTTGCTGCCTTTACACATTAAACATATTCATTATACATCTTTTTATACACACTTAACATTAAGCAGCTTGTGGTATGCTTTTATCCGTTAATAAATAAATAGTGATGCATTAAAAATAAAAAAAACAGAATGTAAAAGTATTTTTTATATTATGACTGTAAAAAAATTCTTTATTATTTTTGTTTTTTGAAGTTTTAATGCCTTTTTATGGCTCACATCTTTACAGGTTATAAAATTTCATTATCAAACAATGTTCGGTTTTTTTTTTCTATAAGCCTTAAAGTATGCAACAGAAAAAGCAATAAATAGGTTTCATATAGTATGCATTGATGTTTGTAATATAAAATGGATGCTTGCTGTTTGATTTAATAATGTAATTTATTTTAAATAAAGGGCTATTTATTATGAACAGAAATGTTGTAGTGGAAAGATTAATTATGTTAATGATATGAAAAATGTGTTGTAGAAAAAACTATGAAATTTTATAAATTCGGTGAAAAAAGCCGGTAATACCATTCTTTGCCAACTTCTACTTCAAGGGTTTACCATATATCGGTCTTTTTTTCTAATTTTATTGTCTTAAAATTCATTTAAACCTGGTTTTTGTTTACTTTTTTTTTTATTCAACAAATAAATATAAATGCTATTTTCATACTAAAGTTGTATTTTATTTCAAATTTAATTCAACTAATGCTTCATGATGTTCAAAATAAACATATTTTATCAACAAAAAAAAACAAATATGCAAACATGTTTAACTTTTATGTCACATTTGTAGGATTTACGAGCTAGATTTTTAAACGGCAAAAAAAGTCATATTTGGTTATTTATTTATGGCAATTGTATTTAATTGTCTTTTTTTGTAAAAATGAATTGCTATAAATAATTCGATTGAATAAACATTAAATAAAACGTTTTAAATATAAAATAAATTAAAGAAAAACTGAAAAATCGAAGTAAAACAATAATTAATGTTAGAAAAGAGACTAACAATATTCAGTAATTAAGAGTAATTGTTATAGATTGTTAAAAGTTAATTTTGAGCTAAAATTTGCTATCTCTGGATAAATATAAAGCCTGATAAGTTGTTAACATTATGAATTTGCATTTCTCTATTGCCCAAGTTCTGTTTGTTTGTATTAAATCCCTACGGTATGCTAAACTTTTTGTTTAATTCATATTTGAACAATGAAACTTACATTATATTTTAAATTTTACAGAATTTCTAAGTTTTAAAAGCAAAGTAACCAAAACAGCTATTAATATGTAGGAGTTTAGAATTTTTTATGCTAAACTTTTTGTAAATTTTATATTTAAAAATATTTATATCCCTACGGTATGCTACACTTTTTCTTTAAGTCATAATTTAATAATTGAACATGCATTATGTTTTGAATATTACAGAATTTTAATATATTAAAATCAATGTTATATATAAATATTTAGACATTCAGAAATATATTATTTAAAATTTGATATTGAGCTAGAATTCGGAATCTCTAATAAAATATAAAGCCTGATGCGTTGTAAACCTTGTAATATTGCGTTTTGCTTACACTTTTTATATATTTAAAAATTACAACTTGTATTATGTTTAAAATATTGCATAATTTTTATGTTTTCATAGCTCTTTTACTAATTAATTCTGAAACAATTGCTGTAAATTAATATATTGCTGTACAAAAAAAGTTTATTAAAAGATAGAAAATTAGTAATATAAGGATCACCATTGTTAACAATTTTATAATGTTGCAAGTTTTTATGAATAAGGGCATTTATCTTTAGCTACTCTTTTGCTTAAGTGTTGTTTATTTGTATTAACACCTTGCGTTATGCTTTGCTTTTTATATAAGTTTTTCATATGTATTTAAACAGTACAGCTATAAATATTACTAAATTTTTATGATTTTCAAGCTCCTTAACTAATACACAAACTTAATCTAAGCTATTTTTAAATATTCCTAAAAGTATGTTAGACATGTTGTATTTTGATCAATTTTATTGCTTAAAAGCATTCTTTACCTTATAATCCCCTTCATTTACATTATTACATAATCTAGTCCTCAAAATTAAACTACACACTTACCAAAATTACGAAATTGTGGCCAAAAAATGCAACCGTAAAAATTTACCATAAAAAAATAAGCAAAATTTACATGAACCTAACAAAACATAACAACCAAAATCTGAAATCTTTTCTCTCACTCCCCTCCAGTATCGTTTTTCTCTCTTTTTCTAGCTTAACAGCTGCATTTTAGTCATTATAGCACAGCTGGAGACCATTTAATCTGTGACTACAATTTTTATAATGCACTCTGTTAAATATCTACTGCATATTTTAAGGGGGTTATGAAAAAAAACTCTCTCTGCATTAAAAAGAGTTGGAAAAGACTTGGTTTTATTATTATACTACTAACAACATGCAAAACATGTCATTTGCAAAACCCCAAACAAAATACATCAACCAAAAATCATTTTACAAAAAAATTTCCACAAAATTTGTTTATGCCAACAATTGCTGCTTACATTACATGACATACACACACTATATTTAATGCAGAAGGCCATCAAAAAAGGATTGGAGGTTTGGTTTTGGGAACAAGTGTCATGTTAATTTTTAATGTAATGTTCATACAACTATATTAATACTTTAATGGCCAGAATTTCAACTTAATTTTAGACATATGCTTCAGATTTAAACAAAAAACCCACAAACATTTAAATAACAGATTATAAAAAAAAATATAAAACAAACACAAATATGTGTACAGAGTCAATTAAGCTTTAGTTTTTCATTAAATTTAAAGCAAACTTATCAAATTTAAAGAACATTTATTACTACACCTAAAAGTAGGCTTTATTATCTGAAACATAACGTTACCAAAAGTTTTGTTATCTCCCTAACCTCTAACCATCCTTAAGATTTATCTTTTGTTAATACCCTAAAAATTAATAAATCAAACAATTTATTTTCCTGAACTCCCTGACCTTTGGGGTAATCAATTATTAAAAAGCAGTAAAAGGTTAGAAATGTCTTGTAAACAAAGAAATTGAAATTGTTTTCATCTTTTTTTTCTAAATAAATAAAAAATCATATAAAAATCTTTTTGTTATAGGAAATGATGTGAGTGTGTGTTTCTTTCCTTTTTTTATATTTTAAAGTGCTACTCATATGTTTGTACATAACAGTTGATTAGGTTTTCATAACTTAAGTACTAATCTAAGTAGCGTTAGTGGGGATAAAAACGTACGGAAATGGGTAAATGTACATACATATAATCAAGGTGTGTCTGTCATCGAATGAAATAAACAGCAAATGGTTTTATGACAATTCTATGTATGAAGACGAATTAACTTTTTCTTCGTTAAAGATAGAGGCATGAGAAACATAATGGCAACTTAAGAAAGAGATAATGGATTTTTTGACATATTTCAAGCTTCTAAAAGAGATCTAAAATAAAGCTTTAAAAAGCATTTTTTTAAACCCTTCTTTTAAAAAAGTTTCCTTAATTAAATGCTTTAGAATATTGAGCTTTTCTAGACAAAGTTTTATATAACGCTTAACATAAAAAAGTTGCAAAAAGCTTTTTGGGTAAAAAGTTTTTTAATTGCAGCTTTTTTAAATTTATTATTACAAAGCCGTAAAATAAGAAGTAAAAAGTAACTATTTTAATAAGTTTTAAGGTTTTTTTCATTAAAAATTCCTAAAAAGCTTTTTAATTAAAGACCTTAAAAAGTGTATATAAAAAGTTTAATTGTAAGAAGCTTTTATTGCAAGAAGCTGAAAAAAACTCTTATTTTAAAGCTTTTAAAATCGTTGAGCTTGCAATAGCTTATTTGTTGCTTAAAACTCTTATTAGTTTAAGCTTTCATATCAAATTTTTAATTGTAAAAAGCTTTTAAAACCTTATTTATTAAAATGCTTTTTAAATTGTTGGGCTTAAAGTAGCTAATTTGTTGCTTAAAGCTTTCATATCAAAAGTTTGATTGTAAGATGCTTTTATTAATACAAACTGGATAAACGTCATTTACGAAAATGCCTTTTAAATTTGTTGGCTTAAAGTAGCTTCTTTGTTGATTAAAACTTTTTTGCTTAAATCTTTCAAATAAAAAATTAAATAAGGAAAAGCTTTTATTAAAAGAAGTTGGAGACACCTTCTTATGAAAAAGATGTGTATATTATTAGGCGTAAAGTATCTTCTTTGATGCTTAAAGTTTTTTTTTATTAAAAGAAGCTAGAAAACATATATGATGGAGCTTTTTTAATTGTTGGGCTTACAATATCCTATTTGTTGCTTAAAACTTTCATTACTTAAAGCTTTCATATTAAAAGTTTAATTGTAAGAAGCTTTTATTAAAAGCAACTGGATAAACCGCATTTACTAAAATGCTTTTGAAATTTTTTGGCTTGGAGTTGATTAAAATTTGTTTATGTAAATCGTTCATATAAAAAATTTAATTTGGAAAAGCTTTTATTGAAAGAAGTTGGAGAAAGCTTTTTATGAAAAAGATGTTTAAATTTTTGGGCTTAAAGTGCTTCTTAGTTGCTTAAAGTTTTAGTTATTAAAAGAAGCTGGAAAATATTTATGATAGAGCTTTTTTAATTGTTTGACTTACAATAGCTTCGTTGTTGCCTTAAACTTTTCAAAGATTTCATAAAAATAAATTAATTGTGGGAATATTTTATTGATAGAAGCTGGAAACACCTGATTTATAAAAATGCTTGTAAAATTGTTTGGCTTAAAATAGCTTCTGTATTATTTTTTTTTATTAAAAGCCTTCTTGTACAAAGATTTTTACAAAAAAACTTTTCTTAGGAAAAATTTTTTTGCTTTTACTTTGCTGAATATAAGATGTTTCTGATTTTATGCAAACTATTGCTTTTTTATTGTGTTTTAGCTTATTAGCTTTTACAATTAACATTAATATAAATTGAACTTTTTTATAAAACACAATAATCATTCACACACAACATAAAAAGGAAAATTTTGTTAAAAAAAAAACAATTTTTCCTTTCAACTTTTTTACACTAGTTTTTTATGAAAATTTAATGAAAAAAAAAACAAATTAAATTTTTTTAAAAACAAGAAAGAATATACAGCATTTAAAATTTTTATTTAAATTAACAAAAAAAAAATGTTAAATTATTTATACTTAAACTGTTACCGGATACTGTAACCGGTTGGCTGTAACATGTCAGTTTTTGTCTGTTTTTTTTTTTTTGAACAACTCTTTTTTTGGTTCAAGCCAGAGTTAGCTAGATAAATAAGAGTTTAAGCCAAAAAAAAAAACGAAGTAAAAGAAGTAGTAGTAGAAAACCATATAGAATTTGTTTAAAAAAATGTGGTTTTAGCTTAAACTAGTTCTGAAATAAAGTAAGCAAAAATGGCTTGCAGACAAAGTTCATATAAATAAAGTAATAAATAATTTTGTAAATGTAATTATTATTTTTTGTAACTTTGTTTAATAACGGAAGTTACAGGAAGTGTTTGTCAAAGATTTCTTAAGAACTTATATGTTTTACGGAAACTTAGCTTTAACATATGTAATTAGATTTATTGTTTAGGTATAAAAATTCTGGTATTTCTCAAGTGCTAAATAACATTATGATGATGATGCAGCAGCAAGGAAGTTCTCACTTATTATTTTTTTTTTTTGTTCTTCATCATGTCAAGGTTTCCTGTTGCATGTGTAGTCTCTTGTCTATTGCCCCCTCTTCTTCCTGCTTTTAAATTGTGTCTTTTCTGTAACTATTGAATGGCTGGTGTTTAGTTTTAATGTCATTTATAGTCTATATATGATAAGTTTTTAATATGTTTGTGGTTAATACGGCAGCATCAGTTAAGCCTGTTTTAAAGAATTTCCTAGAACGGAAGTAAAATCCATATGATAGACTAGTGTTTGATTTTCAAAGAAAAAGTATTGTTGTATAAGTAGTAAAGTATTTTAATGTGTTTCCGTTTTTATGTTAAGAATTTTATTAGCAATTATAGATTTAATTAAAAAGAGACGATATTCTGTTTAAAAGCTTGATTTGTAGGTATGTTTCAATCAAGTTTTCTCATACAACAAAAGGCTGCTGTAATTATTAAGGGTTGTTAGCAGTTTAGGTTTGTATTGGAAATCGGATATATAGACAATTTAGAACAGATTTGCTTAAAAGTTTTTAAGTTTAAATTTAAAAGCGTAATTATAGGTGTAATTACAAGAAACAGTAGTCTGTTTAAAGTCTAGAATAAAACAAAAGGTTTATATAAATTTTATTGATCTGTATCAATTCCAGATATTGTAGAATAGGTAGCTATTCAAAATCAGCTAAATTGAAACATAAATCTCGTTGATATAAGCCAATTAACATGGGGAAATTATGTTATTGTCAATTTATAACTAATTTGTTTAAAATTTGAAAGTATTTTCAAGAGTTTTCGTTTTTAAGTTTAGATTTGAAAGAATAATTATATGTTTAATTACAAAAAAAAGTATTAAGTTTAAAACATTAGAATAAAAGTATGTTTAAATCAAGCTTTATTAAACAACAAAAGTTTTATATATATTTTCTTAGTCTCTATCAATTCTAAACATTATAGAATAGATCGCTATTGAAAATGAGCAAAATTGAATTACAAATCTCGCCATTATAAGCCAAACAACATGACTAATTTATATTATTGCTGATTTGCTTAAAATGATAAACTCTTTATAGTAAATGAGTTACAAAACTTGAATTTCTGTTAAGGAAACTGTTTTAATATTCCCTATTCTTAAACTCTAAAGCCTATTTTTAATGTTTAGCTTGCATTACAGTAATCGAACATAAATTCTTTGATAAACTCATTTACTTAATTACTTTGTGGCTTCTGCTTGTGTTATCTAAACTACATTATTTCACTATAAATACTTTACAATTGTTTACTTTGTATGAGTTTATTATTTTGCATTAATTACATTTGTCTAGCAGCAATATTAAATAATATTTCAAGAGACGTCCATATCACTACTTCAAATTCCAAACATTCATTGCTGTTTATTTAAAATGTTTGCTTAGATATAGATTTCAAGTGCAAAAGCAGCAAATAGCCTAAGACGCCTTCCCAACAGCTACTGTTTGCTTAAAGATTAAATTTCATGTCTTCTCTAAAAGAAAAAAAACCTACTTGAACACTAACCATAAAATATTTTTTATACCCGAATGGATGAATGAATGAATACTCACTTGAAAAATGGTTTAATATTATTGTAAAACAAACATTTGAAATCTTTAGAAATTTATTAGTACATAAAGATGTTATATAATAGTTTACATATGTACCTGAAAATAAAAAAGAAAAATAAATTAAATTTTAGCTATAAACAGAGTTAAATTATTTTTAAACAAAATTCAAATATAAATTATAGAAATAACAAATGGCCCAACAGAATACTTGTTGGAATTGTAGCAGTATAATTTAAATAACACAGATAACCAAAATAACAGAAAAAAACTCTTAGAAACTTTAAGAAAAACCTTAAAAATTTTAAAAGAGAATTCATAAAAATCAAAACTTTTCTATTTTAAAGAAAATGGAGATCCGTAAACCATGGCCCGAGTGAAAACTTGTCGAAATGACAACAGATTTGCAAAAATATAAACAATTTTTTAAAATTAAAGACCAAATTTAAGTTATTTATAAATGGTACATATGGTGCAACAAGAGTAGGAATAAAGAAAATTCTTAAAATGCTTGTGTAAATTTAAAGAATTTCAAAATGACCCGCCCAAATGGTAGCACAATAGTAAAAATAAAGAAACTGTTTAAAATGTTTGAATAAATTAAACGAATTTCTAAATGGCCCGCCTTAAAACTTAAAGCAGCTGAATGTTACAAATAATGCAAATTCGTAAACTTTATGAACAAATTGGACGATTTTCTAAAAGGCCCGCCTGAAAACATCTTTATATGATGACACAATAGTAAAAATAAGTCAAATTCTTAAAATTAATGAACATATTTAACTAATTTCTAAATGGCCCGCCTGAAAACTTTCAAAGTTAGCAGCAAAATGTTATAAATAATAGAAATTCGTGAACTTGTTGAACGAATTTTACTGATTTCTAAATGTAAGAATAACGAAGATTCTTCATTTGCTTGAATAAATTTAAAGAATTTCTAAATGGCGCGCCTGAAAACTTAAGAAAAAGCAGCTGAATGTTACAAATAATGGAAATTCGTAAACTTTGTGAACAAATTGAACGAAATCCTAAATGGCCCGCCTGAAAACTTCTTTATATGGTGGCACAATAGTAAAAATAAAGAAACTGCTTAAAATGTTTGAATAAATTAAACTAATTTCTAAATGGCCCGCCTGAAAACTTCTTAAAATGGTGGCATAATAGTAAGAATAACAAAGATTCTTCATATGCTTGAATAAATTTAAAGAATTTCTAAATGGCCCGCCTGAAAACTTAAGAAAAAAGCAGCTGAATGTTACAAATAATGGAAATTCGTAAGCTTTGTGAACAAAACTTCTTTACATGGTGGCACAATAGTAAAAATAAAGAAACTGCATAGAATGTTTAAACATATTTAACTGATTTCTAAATGGCCCGTCTGAAAACTTTCAAAGTTAGCAACAAACTGTTAAAAATAATAGAAATTCGTGAACTTATTAAACGAATTTTACTAATTTCTAAATGGCCCGCCTGAAAACCTCTTAAAATGGTGGCACAATAGTAAGAATAACAAAGATTCTTCATATGCTTGAATAAATTTAAAGAATTTCTAAATGGCCCGCCTGAAAACTTAAGAAAAAAGCAGCTGAATGTTACAAAAAAAGCAAATTCGTAAACTTTATGAATAAATTGAATGAAATCCTAAATGGCCCGCTTGAGAACTTCTTTATATGGTGGCACAATAGTAAAAATAATATAAAATCTAAAAATTCATGAACAACTTGAACGAAATCTTAAATGGCCCGCCTGAAAACTTCTATATATGGTGGTACAATAGCAAAAATAAGACAAATTCCTAAAATACATGAATAAATTTAACGAAATCCTAAATGGCCCGCCTGAAAACTTCTTTATATGGTGGCACAATAGTAAAAA
Organism: Bellardia pandia; assembly: GCA_916048285.2. Taxonomy (NCBI): domain Eukaryota; kingdom Metazoa; phylum Arthropoda; class Insecta; order Diptera; family Calliphoridae; genus Bellardia; species Bellardia pandia. The sequence goes on along the minus strand of OU696530.1, from coordinate 94,586,356 downwards.
TAAGACAAATTCTAAAAATTCATATATGTGAAAACTTTCAATATTAGCAGCAGAATGTTACAAACAATTGAAATTTTTTAAACTAAAAAAAAGTAGCAGCAGAATTATCTTCAACAACTCTACTTTTTCTGCCGTGCTTTTTACTTGACACTAACTTCTGTTTTAAACACATTACCAAAACACCTTTTTTCACATAACTTTATACCTTCAAATTGTCTAATTTTCTACGCATTTAACCAATTTTTACTGAACGCAAACAACAACAAAAATCTAAATAACCAAAAAAAATCGTAAATGACAGCAAAAAAATAAACTTATTTTTTCCACTTTTCTTCATTGTGGTCATAAAACATCCGTTTAACTTTAGTACAAGCACTTGTTTACAAACAAACAAACAACAACAAAAATCTAGGTATGTACAAAAGCAGCAAAAAAAAAAAACTGCTGTTAAATGATATGACAACAACAAATAAAGCAAAAACAAACTACCAAGCAACCTTTAATTCCATTAAGACATGATACCAACGGATATGCTAAAAATAAAGAATCTCATAGATGGTACAAGAAGCATACAAGCAGTAACTAAAGGAAAAAAAACACACACTGAGATACCGGCAAAAAATAACATGTTTTTTTCTTGCGAACAAATTTTATGATCTGTTACTTTAACAACTTGGCAGGCAGTACAATAACACTACTATTACTTGAACTGTAAGTAACAAATAAACAACTGACCACATTTGTTTGACAACAACTATCTTAAGTCATCTGCAAAATCATGATGATGATGACAATGTTCATAATGGTCACCAGCAGCTTCCTCTTGGTTACCAACTATAATACGCTCTTCTGTAAGCTTTACTTAGTTCATTTAAAACCAGTAAACTATAAAAAACAGGACTGTGAGCAACCAGTAATCGTTGAAAAAAATTTTATTTTTTTTTTTAAAAAGGGGAGTAGAAATTAAAATTCCTGTACATGAAAGACTTTAAAATGGAATTTCTTTAGAAAAAGTAACTAAACCAGTTGTGTTATGTCGGCAAAAAAACTTAAATGAAAAACTTTCTTATTATAACATACGTTGCCAGCCGCAATTCTAGTGAAGTTACACTTAAAATTATTGGCAAATTGTTTAAATAGTTTAAAAAATATTATTTAGGCAGAAGCAGGCTTGTATTAAAAAGAAAATAAAAGATAAAAGAAAATCAACTTTGTTTAGTTATTTAGACAAGTTTTAACTAAAATATTTAAGAGTTTTATAAATTTCTAAATGGCCCGCCTGAAAACTTTTTAATTTAAGCAAACAAGACCAAAAAGAATGCAAATTCTTAAAGTTCGTAAATATATTTAACTAATTTCTAGAAGGCCCGCCTGAAATCTTTTTAATTTTGGCAAATAACACCAAAAAGAAAGCAAATTCTTAAAATTTGTAAACATATTGAACTAATTTCTTGAAGACCCGCCTGAAAACTTTTTAATTTAAGTAAACAAGACCAAAAAGAAAGCAAATTCTTAAAATTCGTAAATATATTTAACTAATTTCTAGAAGGCCCGCCTGAAATCTTTTTAATTGTGGCAAATAACACCAAAAAGAAAGCAAATTCTTAAAGTTCGTAAATATATTGAACTAATTTCTTGAAGGCCCGCCTGAAAACTTTTTAATTTAAGCAAACAAGAGCAAAAAGAAAGCAAATTCTTAAAATTCGTAAATATATTTAACTAATTTCTAACAGGCCCGCCTGAAATCTTCTTAATTTTAGCAAATAACACCAAAAAGAAAGCAAATTCTTAAAATTTGTAAACGTATTGAACTAATTTCTTGAAGGCCCGCCTGAAAACTTTTTAATTTAAGCCAACAAGACCAAAAAGAAATCAAATTCTTAAAATTCGTAAATATATTTAACTAATTTCTAGAAGGCCCGCCTGAAATCTTTTTAATTTAAGCAAACAAGACCAAAAAGAAAGCAAATTCTTAAAATTTGTAAACATATCTAACTAATTTCTTGAAGGCCCGCGTAAAAACTTTTTAATTTAAGCAAACAAGACCAAAAAGAAAGCAAATTCTTAAAATTCGTAAATATATTTAACTAATTTCTAGAAGGCCCGCCTGAAATCTTTTTAATTGTGGCAAATAACACCAAAAAGAAAGCAAATTCTTAAAGTTGGTAAATATATTTAACTAATTTTTAGAAGGCCCGCCTGAAATCTTTTTAATTTTGGCAAATAACACAAAAAAGAAAGCAAATTCTTAAAATTTGTAAACATATTTAACTAATTTCTTGAAGGCCCGCCTGAAAACTTTTTAATTTAAGCAAACAAGACCAAAAAGAAAGCAAATTCTTAAAATTCGTAAATATATTTAACTAATTTCTTGAAGGCCCGCCTGAAATCTTTTTAATTTAGGCAAACATTACAACAAATAAAGACAATGCTTAAAATTCCTGAACATATTTATTAGTTTTTATAATTTTCAGAAAAAAGTTTGAACAATTTAAACATATTTTAATATAAAAGTAAAAATAAGGCAAATTCATTAAATTTAAACATAAATTTAAGTATCTTATAAATGGCACGCTTAAAAACTTCTTGAAATAACATCATAGTTGTAAAAATAAGTCGAAAGTAATGAAAATATTGTCTTAATTTCTACATGGCCCGCCTGAAAACTTGCGAAAATAGCAGTGCAATACTATAAACTAGTAAATTCTTAGACTTTATGAACAATTTTACTTATTACTAAATGGCCCGCCTGAAAATTTTTCGAAATTGACATTCTTAAATTTTATGAAAATTTTTAATACGTAATTTTTAAATTGCCCGCCTGAAAACTCTTTAAAATGGTAAGAAAAACTAATGAAATAACACAAATACCTAAAATAAACGAATGATTTTAAATGATCTCTTTTTGTAGTGTTATAGAAATCATGACTTTGCTATTTAGGACTAAGTATAAAAGTTGGTGTTTTTTGGACTCTTTTAAGTTAATTTAGGTTTTATAATGAAATCATTTAATTTGTTGTGTTTTGGCTTTTAGTAAAAACTCAAATTAATCTTTAAACTTTGCTAAGCTATGATTAAAACAAAATAAATCTATTAACATTAAACATACAGAAAATAAAAACGCCTTAAGTACTTTAATATATTATTTCATTTAAACATTTCAGCTTCAATCTAATGATGTTAAAACGCCTGTGTATTTTAAGTAAATCAAATTGTTTAATAATTAATCATTAAGGCAGAAAACACATGTAAACTGTTATTAAATTAGTAACTATGTACATTAGGGTGGCCCCGTTTGTATGGAGACAAAATAAGGCGTCGATGTTCCCGATTAATATGAAAATTTGATTCATTTTAAGACTACGTTTCTCAATTTTTTTTGTCCTGGGATCAATATTTGGTGAGCTGGATCAAAGGATAAAAATGTCCTTTTTAGAGGTTTTTTGATTTTTTTCACATTTCTTCCAAAGGGAGAGGCTCATTCAATGGATTATCAAATATTAAAAACAAAAAAAAAATTGAATTCAAAAATTTTTAAAATTTCAGACAAAAATTTTTTTTTTTTATTTTTTCATAGAATTTATTTAAATAAATAGTTGAAATTTCTTGATTATAAACATCATGCCATTTAACCCAAATGGTTTTTCCCGTAATCCGCAATTTTATTTTGGGGCCACCCTAATGTACATATGTATATAATTTTGATTGGTTTCTTTAATTTTTTGCATTGCGGCTCTTTTGTTGGGGCCAATAAATTATTGACTTTAAAGACTTGTTACAGCCCATGATTGATAATTGTAGCATATTTCAATAGTAGATATAAATTATCAAAGAATTTTACTTTCATAATATAGAACAAAGTATGAGCTGTTAATTAGAGGAAATAAATGAACGCTAAAAAATTTTGAGGTTTTGAACTAATGGTTTTGGCGGAAGGCAAAAAAGGAACTAATGTAACAAATGCCAAGGGCTTATAAAAACCTAATTGTTTAAACAGAAATATAATGAAGAATAGCAAACAGAAACAAGACAAACAAAAATTTGGCAAATGAGCAGAAAATCACACCTATCGTGAATAAGAATTCCTCATGAAATTTGTTCGCTTTTCACATTTTCCTATTAAAATGCAATGTTAAAAAAATAAAAGGGAACAAATTTCATGTGGAATTTGTATTCACGATAGGGGTGAATATTTAAGAAAAATAGGGATAATAAAGGTTTTAACTATTTAAAATTAAAGTTTTTTAAAGATTTCCTAAGTCAGGGATTTTCACGGCATTCACATTCAAAACAAGTGCTTTGTGAAAATAAATTTCTCAGGATAATAATTCATTTAATATATTTACAAAATCCATCTGTTGCAATTTTTATATCTACAATGCCTCTCATGTGATCACAACAGCTGTAAAACACAACAAATACAAATCCTATATTACAAAAAAAAATCTGCTAAATCGTTAAAAAGCAACTAAACAACTAGACGCAGCAGCATGAAAAATTCGTGAAATATTATAAATTACTCTATTAGCAGATGTCTAAACATTTCCAACTAGATCTATAATGAATCTTCTACACATGCAGCACAAGGAAAATTCACTAGCAGTCCTTTCTTTTCTTAAAAAAAAAAAAGAAGACACTCCAGTAGCGAAAACATGCAACACAAAAAAAAACTGCATACAATCTGTACAAGTGTGGGAATTTTTAAAATTTTATTTTTTACATTTGCACTTGAATTTAAAATGTAAAGAGAAAGAAAAAACCAACCAAAGCAAAGCATCAGTCACCAACCAACCACCAATGGAATGCAGTTGTCAGTAGTCTGAACAAACATCTTGTGCTCTGTAGAATGTCCGTCCATCCGTCTATCTCTACACACATGTTTGTTTGGATACAAGCAGGTAGTGATATCTGTTTGATGTTCAAATGAAATGTTTATTTGTTTTGGATCTCTGAATAAAAAAAGATAAATTGAAGGGAAAGTGTTTTGGAATATAAAAATCTCAGCTAAAACAAGATCAATATACATACATACAATTTAGAACATTAAATGTTAAAAATAGTTGTGATAGTAAAAATATTTCCGGTTTACATAAACAAGACTTACTTTTATATACATATAGTTTGTTTGGAAAAATTGTAGACATATGTAAATGCAATAAGAAAATAGCAGATGCTGTTTATAAAGGTCAGTTTTTAAAGAAATGTCTAATAAAATTTATTCAATATTTAAAGAAATTTCATTAAAATGGTACAGTTTTGCTGTAATATAAAGAAAATGCCAAATTTTTCATAAATTAAATATTCAATATTTAAAGAAATTTCATTAAAATGGTACAGTTTTGCTGTAATATAAAGAAAATGCCAAATTTTTCATAAATTTTTAGGCAAACGAAAGTGGCCCGCCTGAAATTTTTTTAGGCATAAAAGGTTTTGGAAAACTAAGGTCAGAAATGAATACAGTAATGCAATAAAAAGGATTTTGTATTAAAATTTAAAAAAATATTTATTGTTTTTTTAAGAAAAATTTCAATTATCAAAAATCAAATAAAATCAAAGCTTTTTAAAAAAATTTATAGAAAATTTAAAAAAAAATTAAAAGATGTATGTTTAAAAATAAAACAATGTTGCGTTCCTATGTCAGAAATATTAAATTTTGCATTTTTGGTAGGAAAATTAATGTGGCCCGCCAGAAAACTTTTTATGACTGGCAGCCATTGAATAAGTAAGGGCTCAGATAACTGTATTTATATTCAATAAAAAGGATTTTGTGTTGAAAATTTAAAAAATTCTAAATTTTTTTAAAGAAAAATTCTTTTAAAGAAAAATTTATTTTTTTTATGAAAAATTTAAATTTTTATATATACAAATTAATTGTAAAAATATTTAACAGAAATATGTAAAAAAAATTAACAAATATTGTAAGATAACCATTGTTAAATAAGACAGTTTAGAGTTCTTAAATAAAAAATATGACATTTTTGAGTTTTGGCGCCAAAATGAAAGTGGCCCGCCTAAAACATTTTACGCAAGAAAACTACTAAAAATCTACAGTCATAAATGAAAACCTCAATTCAATATGAAGGATTTTGTGTAAAAAATTTGCAAAATTTTCAAATTTTTTTTAAAAAAACTTTTTTATAAATTCTAAATATTTTAAAAAATGAATATATTAAAAAAATAACAAATATTACAATATAAACATTTAAAAATAAAACAATTTTGCGTTGCTATGTAAGATATTCAAATGAAAGTGGCCCGCCTGAAATGTTTTTGTAAAAAAAAAAGGTTTTAGAAAAGTAAGGTCACGGATAAATTAAAACTTAATGCAATTAAAAGGGTTTTGTGGAAAATTTTCATTTTAATTTTTCTGAAAAAAATTTAAATTTTTTTAAAATCAAAATATTTTTAGCCATTTTTACTGGAATATGTATCATGAAAATGTAAGAAATTTGTAAAATAACTGTTTTAAAATATTGTAGTTTTGTACTCGTGTATAAGAAATATACAATTTTTGATTTTGATTTCATTAAAAAAAGTGGCCCGCCAGAAAATTTTATGGAAGAAAGGTTTTGGTAAAGTAAGAGCATAAATGAAAACTTAGTCTTGTTTCACACTCTTCAGTTTTAGCTGACCAGTTTTTGTTCAATTCTTTTTTGAACTTGCCATTTTATGTACACACGTCAAAAAACAAAAGGAAATAAGAAAATTGATTAGTACCGTCAAGTTTGTAGCCCTTTTATTCTCTTTTCCCTTCTCATCCAAAACTACATTCCTGGACGAGTCAGAATTAAGAGTATGAAAGGAGTGTGTGATTTTTTTTTAAATAATTTTAATAAAAATTTTAATTTCTATAAAATAAAAATATTTAAAAAAAAAAAATCTTATAGAAATATAAAGAAAACTTAACAGATATTAAAATTTAAAAATTTTAAAGTAAAACAATTTTGGGTTATTATATAAATAGTTAGGAGTTTACAAAGATTAAAGTGGCCCGCTTGAAAACTTTTTGTGGGAGAAATGTTTTGGAAAAGTAAGGTCACAGATGAATACAGTAATTCAATTCAATAATTTTAGAACAAAATTCGTACAATTTTATATTTTTTTAAGAAATATTTAAAACTTTTTCTATATTTTATAAATTCAAATTAGTTTTAAAAATATTTAATTAAATTGAAATGAAAGATAACTGTTGTTAAATAAGATATGTTTGTCTTCATATATAAGAAATGTAGAATTTTTAATTTCTGTTACAAAAATAATAGTGGCCCGCCTGAGAATTTGTTACGGAAGCTAAGTTTTTGAAAACTAATAACATAAATGAAAAGTTCAATTAATTGTAAAGATCGTTGTTGAAAAAATTTTCAAAATTTAAATTTTTTTTTAGAAATTTTTAATTTTTAGCAAAATTTAAAAAAAAAGTTAAGAAAAATTTAAATCTAAATATTTTTATTATTCCCAGTTGATTATTCCCATATCATATACTTGTACATACATATATTTATATATGTATATAAATCCCTTCTTAGAGTTTTGTTTCTTTGTTAAATATTAGAACATCAATCATTTTAATTTCTCATGAAAAATTATCCAAATTTAATGTATAATTTAATAAAAATCTTCATCCTTTACAACGTAAAGCAACACGTTTCTGTAACAAGTAACGCCTAGCTGTTAAACAAAAGAGATTAACACAAAATTCTATAGAAAATTAACATGATTTTAATAATGATTACAAGGGAAAAGTGTGAAAAAATCTACACAAAATAAACAAGAGAAAAAATTAACAAATTACAAAATATTTAAGAATGTAAAGATTACATTAAATTTTAGCAAGACTTAGGCAAAAACAAAAAAAAAACATACACATTGCTGTTGGGCAAATTATTAAACAATTTCACATTGTTACATTTTATTTTTGCATTTTCTGCAGTTACATTTGCAAACTAAAGTGTCAATCATGCCCGACTACTCAAGTGTCAACATGAAGGACACTTTTTTCATGCCAGTACCATAGCTTTGGGTAGCAAAACTACATACATATATTTACTGATTAAAAAGTGCTGCAAAATTACCATAGTTTAAAAGTATGTATGTATGTACATCAAAGTAAAATGAAGTCAGAAGACATAGTAAATTATAAAAATCAGAAGGATATTCTCACAGTTTAACAATATATACAAACATTTTTTTTTGTATTTTTTCTCTTCGCTTTACACTTCAACATAAGCTCAATTAAACTTGCATGTCCAACTCAAGTACAGCATAATCTCAGCAGCAAAAAAAGTACTTAATGAGCTTTTTTTTCTTCTTGCGGCCCCTATTTTATGCAGAGCAAATGACATACACACAAGAATGCAGAAGAAAACAAGAAAAGAAAAATGAACAAAAACAAGTAAAATGAGGGCAAAAAGAATTCTTTTAAATAAAGTATGACAACAAAAAATACATTATATTTAACAATACTTTCAATTAATTACAGTTTAAAGGCAAATGAACAAGAAAAAATTACACAATTGCGAAAATTTCAAAGCATACATGTTCAGTATTAAAAGCTTCCGTTTTGTTGGCGGTTTCAGTAACGAACGTATCAGTTTCAAAAAATAAATTTTTAAAATTATTCCCAGATGTAGAACAAAGAAATTCACACGTTTTTAGGGTTTTATTGGAAACATTAATTGGCAAACAACAAAACAATAAAGTAATTTGAATAACTTTTTAATAACAAAAACAGTAAACAATTGTAAGTATCTAACCAGAAACCAAGTAACAATATATTTCTAAAATTTTACAATTATTTACCTGTGTAAACAATGTAATAAGTATAAATTGAACAAGTTTACATTGTGTAAATTTATTCACCAAAAATATATTATGTCAACTGCAGGTAAATAGTAAAATTTGCATTCAAATTGTTTTGGTATTAATGAATTGTAAGTATTATTTACTTATTGGTTTACATTATGTAAACAATTGTTTATTATGAGCTTTTTTAGTATTAAAACAAATAAATTTTGCTTACTTTTCATTAATTACATCACGTCAAGTAAAGGTAAAGATTTGAAAATGTTTAACAATTCTGATAAGAATTTCAAAAGCATATATACCAGTATAAATTAAACTATGTGTAAAATATGTAACTTGTAAAAGTTTATGTTGTGTTTATATATTTACTAATAATATATTATGTCATAGAGTAGTAAATAGCAATATTTGTTTCAAATTGCTGTTGCTATAATGAGTTAAATTGTTATTTACTTAATTGTTTAAAGCGGGTAAACAATTGTTTAATATGAGTTTTTGTTAGGTAAAAAATTACAATTTTGTGGCTAATATAACCAGCACAAATGTTAAACAGTTTCAAATATTTACATCATGTCAAGTAAAGAAAAAACAATTAAATTTATAATAAAACTATTGAAAAACATATTTCTTTATTTTAACATAGTCAACTAAGTAAAGTCAATAAATTTATAATTTTTTTACATAGGATAAAAATGAGGTAAAATATTTAAAGTCTATAAATACATTGTTTATTTTACATGCTATCAACAATAAGCAATTAATGAAATTAGCAAACTTAAACCTTTAAAATGATGATAAGGTATAAGTAATAAAAAAATTAGTTTTTTTTTACCTAATGTAAATAATAGGCAAATAATGTTATAACATCTTAAATGTTTGTTATATACCACAAATTTAATTATGTTAAGAAATTATGTTGATTTTAAAATATTTACATCATATAAAAAATAGGTAAACAATTGAAAATTTCTAATGATATGTTAAAAATGATATATGAATTTAGTATAGAGAACTTTTGGGTTTTTACACGCTGTAAATAATAGGTAATCAATGTATTTTAAGTTACAAATCGTGTGTAAACACTTAAATTTCTATAATTAGAAAATTTATTTTTAATTTTACATGATTTACATCATGTCAACAATTGTAAAAAAGGCCTTACATCATATAATATTATACTGCAACAAAATTTAGTTTTTTACCCAGATGTAAAATTTAGGTAAGCAATGTTTTGTAAAGTCATATTATTACACTTCAATGTTATGATAATTTCGTTTTCCTTTTATAAAATTTACCTCATGTGAATAATAGTTAAACAATTGAAAAATTCCAGTAAACAACTTAGTATTATGTAATGTGACACTTCTAAACACTTTATGATTGTTTACATGATGTAAATTTTATGTAAACAATGTAAAATTAGTTGCAAATCGTTTGTAAAATATTAAATTGCCAAATTTGAAGAGAGTTTTAATAACGTTAATTGTTTACATTATGTCAACAATAGGTAAACAATTGAAAATACCTAATAAAAAGCTGAAAGTTATATATTTTAAACAGTTTTTATCTGTTTACATGTTGTAAAACATAGGTAAATAATGTAAAATTAGCTAAAACTATTCTAAAAAATAATAATTTTTAATACTTTAAGTGATGTTTATAACATACAATAGAAAAAGGTCTGGTAAATATACTAATCTGTAGTAAATTGTCTTGTAAAAATATAATTTCTATAGAACAGAGTTTTATAGAGATACTGTTTCTATTGAATAGAGTCTTGTAAAGTTACTATGGCTATAGAATAGAGTCTTGTACAGATACTATTTCTTCAGAAAAGAGTCTTGTAAAGAAACTATATCTATAGAATGGAGCCTTCCATAGAAGTTGATCTTTCTATAGAATAGTATGTATTTTAAGGTCTTTTTATAGAATAATTTTTTTTTTTAGAATAGAGAATAGTGTAAAGATGTGGTAAATAATAACCCCCTTCTTCATAAAAACTTACAACAGGTTGTTGTAAGTTTTATGAATAAGGCCTTTAGTAAACAGAAAATATTGAAATTAACAAAAAAATATATATTATCTATATATATAAAAGTGATTGCGTGTTTGTATGTATGTTTATTATTATTAGTTTGGGATCTATAGACGGCTAAACAGCTGAACCGATTTGCTATAGGCTACTTTTTTTTGAAATTTTAAGTGGGCGTGGTACCTCCCATACAAAGTTAATTTTAAAAATCAAATACTTGGGAAACTATAATAGCTATAGTACTCAAATTTTGCATGAGCAATTTTATTGTTTGTTTAAATATTTGCGGAAAAAATGGGAGTAGTAGCGACAGGGGGCGTGGCACCTCCCATATGATGATAATTAAAAAATATCAAATATATAAGATATATAGTACGGTTATTCTACCATCAATATTAATATTTAGGACAAGAATGGGCGGACTATCAATAGTGGGCGTGGCACCTCCCATAGATATGATGACAAATTATATATAAGGAAAGCTATATCAGCTATCAATATTAATATTTACGACACCAATGCGCTGACCAGCAACAATATTAAGTAAATGTTAAAATTTGTATACATTTGAAACCCTTATCTATTTCATTACGATACGGGTAGCGAAGCACACCGGGTTTTAGCTAGTATATTATAGAGCATAACTTACATGATGTCAACAATATAAAAACAATGTAATATGAAGTAATATTGTACCTGCTAAAAATTTTACTTAAATTTTAAAAAAATTCTTAACTAATGATGCAAATATTTAACAATTTCTTTGCAACATTTGCAGTGACATCATTTTTTAAAATACTGGTTTCAATTATTAAATGAGACATCATTAGCTATAATTACTTACACTTATGGCCGAATTCACAGTCTTTAGTTAGCTAATGACAAAGGCTTAACTAATGATTCTTTATTCGCAATGCTTAGTTTGCCATAAGAATAACAAGTATTAGTTAAAGAACAGTTAGTATATTAGTTTACCAATGGTTAACTAATGACTGAGAATTCGGCCATTAATATTATAACAAATAAATTTCATTATTGATCGAACTAGGGAAAGAATCATATTAAACAAAACTCTGGACTTGAAGCGAAGAGTTAAACAAGGCAAGTCTTTAGCATTTACCATTTAAGGTTTAATGCAAGGCTATGACCCTTGCGATAAAAGAAAGTTTAGTTAACAATTTATTTCCTTTGTGTTTAACTGTTAAATTGTGATAAACTAAAAGTAATTTTACTTTTTTTCTATTATTTTTATGATTATTGTACTATGATGGTTTAACGCACCATTAACTAACAAATTAATTTGGTAAAAAGCAATTTTTCATTTGTATAAATATACGATATTTATTGAAGTATATAAAAACATTTAACAACAAAATTGAGGTTTAAGAAACTATAAAAAATTTCAATTAAATTTATTTACAGTGTTTTTCTTTTGAGACTTTTATTTACAAGTAATTAAGTTTGCATGTTGGTGGGTAAATAACAGTATAATTTAACACAATTACTCTTTAGATCACACAAAAATAAAAAAACATTTAAATTTAATTAAATAAAAATTTGTTTTAATTATTCAAAATGTAGAGCATTTGATTTAAATTGTTTATTCAAATTTTATGTCAGTTTTATAAACAAATTTCTTTGAGGTTTTTCGTTGAAAACGTACACACATACATAAGTATATTTGTGTATAAAACTTTGATTGTTTGTTTCAAAAATTCATCATATTTTTTATATTAGTCATGATTTTCTTAGGAATTTTCAAGTTGAAAAGTTGTTATTTGCCAGCTTGCTGTAAAACCCCAAAGTCAACACTTATTGGAATGTTAAAACAAATATACGGCTGCTACTATTGCGCTCTACAGGTGCCGGTAACCGCAAAAAATTTAAGTAAATTAATAATAAATAATGTTAATAACAAGTGTGCTAAACATACTAACAAAGAAATTAACTGAGCTTTAAAAACAACAACATACATACATACATACATATTTACACAGAAAAAGACATGATTCAGCTGTTTAAAATAATAAATGCTTATTTTAAATATATGACACCTAAAATTTAAAGGGACAAATTCAAAAAAAACTTCAGCGAACTTAAACAAATTAACTAAAAATTTCACTAACAAAAGCTTAAAATTTTGTTTAAAAAAAATTTCCTTAAAGCACAAATAGTTTTAAATATATTTGTTTCAATTTTTCTGTAATGAAAGCTTAAAAATTTGTAAAAAAAACAAACCAACTTAAACTCATTTAAAAATTTAAAATTTTGCCACTTTTAAAACATTATATTCATAATTTGTTACATATTTTATCTTGCAAAAAATCTTTATATAGTCTTTTTTCTCACAGAAATTTTGTCACGGAAATGTGTACGTTATTTGACTTTATTTTTATACATTTAAATGTTTGTAATCTAGATTTAAAAATATTTTATCATTTTCTTTTAGGTTTTAATATTTATAAAGAGAAAATCTTTATTTGTGAATCTTCTTGCTAAATTTACTACATTAAGGTTTAAACAAAGAAAGGGAAATTACAATAAAACAATTGATAATAAAAATTATGAACAAATAAACAGAGAAACAAAAGAAAGAAAGTGAAATTTATGGGAAAATATAAATCGAAAACAATAGCAATTATTAAACAGAAAAGTAACAACTTTAAACATACAAAAAAATAGTTAAATTAAGAAATGAAATGAAACTTAAAGTCTGAAAGCAATTACATTCTTTAAATTTCAATACGAAAGAATAGAGTCTTGTAAAAATACTGTTCCTATGGAATAGAGTCTTGTAAATATTTAATTTTTATAGAACAGAGCCTGGTTTATATAATAGAGGCTGATAAAGTTACTATTTCTATAGAATAGAGTCTGGTAAAGATATTACTTCTAAAGAATAGTGTCTTGTAAAGATACTATTTCCATAGAATAGAGTTTTGTAAAGATACTAGTTCTATAGAATAGAGTCTTGTTAAGATACTTGTTCTATAGAATAGAGTCTTGTAAAAATACTAGTTCTATATAATAGAGTCTTGTAAATATTTAATTTTTATAGAACAGAGCCTGGTCTATATAATAGAGTCTCATAAAGTTACTATTTCTATAGAATAGAGTCTTGTAAAGATAATAGTTCTATAGAATAGAGTCTTGTTAAGATACTTATTCTATAGAATAGGGTCTTGTAAAGATACTAGTTCTATAGAATAGAGTCTTGTAAACATACTACTTCTATAGAATAGAGTCTTGTTAAGATACTAGTTCTATAGAATAGGGTCTTGTAAATATTTAATTTTTATAGAACAGAGCCTGGTCTATATAATAGAATCTGATAAAGTTACTAGTTCTATATAATAGAGTCTTGTAAAGATACTAGTTCTATATAATAGTGTCCTGTTAAGATACTTGTTCTATAGAGCCTTGTAAACATACTACTTCTATAGAATAGAGTCTTGTGAAATAGCTCTTTCTATAGAATAGAGTCTTGTAAAGTAACAATTTGTATCGAATAGAGTCTGTCTTGTTGAGAGACTATTTTTAAAGAATAAAGTCTACTTCTACAAACTAGAGTCTTGTAAAGATACTATTTCTATAATTTTTATATTTTGATTTTTCCATAGAATAGAGTCTTGTAAAGTTGGTAATTCTACAAAATAGAGTCTTGTAAGATGATATTTCTGTAAAGTAGGGTGTAAAAAAATGCTATTTCTTTAATAGAAAAGTGTGAAGTTATTATTTTTTGAAAAGTCTCTTGTAATAATCCTATTACCCCATTTTTCATATATTGTTATTATCCTACACAAATTCTTACGAAAACATTTTAGATTGTTAACTTATTTAATTAAAAATGTATGAAAATTATTTAAATTTATTTTTATTTCGCTCCAAGCCAATTTCGCTTTTTGTTTTATGTTTTATTTAAAACAATTTGTTGATTTTTTTTTTGTTTTTTGTTTGTTTATAATTTCTAAACACATTCTAAAGACCATATATGCTTTTAAAATATTTATGTATATATGTTAATAATTTGTTGTCATTATTAATGTTATTGTTTGTTGGAAATCCGTTTCAATTAAATAAAATGGAAAGTATTTAAGCCATAGTTAATGCTTTAGTTTGTCAAAATAAAATCGTGACACACCTTTTCAATATCTTGATATATGAGGGTAAACAATTTGTAAGTTCTGAATGAACGTATTCATGTAAAGATTTATGTGGAGATTTGTCATTGTTGTCATTTGTTTTTATTTTGCTGTTATTTAAACAGATTTTTTATTTATTGAATTTTGTTGGTAAAGTTATGGAGTGATTAAAAATGTAAGAACGATTAAGTAGGGTAGTTGGTTAAGAAAACCAGCTATAATTTTAAGTAGAAATTTATATATTGATATAATTTTGTTTAAAAAGAATTTTCTGGTTTAAGTTAAACCAAGTTTATATTCATAATGTTTTGTTTTTAAAAAGGGTTGGCTGTTAAAGTTTCTTTAAAAGCATTATTTTTGAGAATATTGTTTAAATTTCAAGGGGGTACATGCGCCATCTTTATATATTAGTCGTAATTAGTAAGTATGTCCCGGTTTAAGTTAAATCAGGTTTTTGTTTTGATGTTTTAAAAACTTTATTTTTCAGAATATTCTTTTTGAATTTCAAGGGGGTACATGCACCACCTTTTTATTTCATTCGTAATTAGTGTATTATGTTGAAATTATTAATGGACTCTATTAGAGTCTATTATGAAGCTTAATTTTCAATAATTGTGTTTCATTATGGAGGGGGTTCATGCGCCACCTTAATGTTTTATACCAAAATAATGTATACTGTTATAGATTTAGCTAGTTAATGTTGTTTATATTAATAAAAGGCTCTATATGAGTCCTCCTAGATGCTTTATATTTAAGAAATTTGATTAATTTGAAAAGGGGTACCTGAACCACCTTATCATTCTATACGAAATTTGTGTATTTTATTATCTGTTTAGCATTTTTATGTTGTTAAGTCCTTCTAAGTGCAATTATTATTGTTAAGAAATATTATTAATTTGAAAAGGGGTACATGCACCACCTTAATGTTTTACGGGACATTGGTGTAGTTTGTTAATTGTTCAAACTAATATATATTGTTAATGGTGTTGAGTTATTCCAGTTGCTTTATGTTTAAGCATTTTTAAGCATTATTAAATAATACAATGTATTATTATACATATAATATATATTATTATATTAATAAAGGACTGTTTCTGAGTCCTTCTAGAGGCTTTATTTTTAAGCATTTTGTTTAATCATTAAAGGGGTACTTGCACCTCCTTAACGTTTTACAGGTAATTTTTGTATTTTGTTACAGGTTTTGCATGTTAATGCTGTTGAGTCCTTCTAGGTGCTTTATTTTTGAGAATTTTGTTGCTTTATTTTAAAGAAATTGACAGAGGCTTAAGTACCCCCTTTGTTATCTTCATTTATTCAACATTATGCTGGGTTATTTGAAAATGAGAATTTCTTAAATGTTTTTTATCGAGAACTTTATTTGTTTTTTACTGACAAAATTATGAACAGTGACAAGCAATTCGTATGAATTTGAGAGCTTAATATTGAATTTAAATGCTTCAAAATAATTCCCAGAAATTGTTGTTGCAATATCTAGTAATTAAAAAGCCTTTAGTCTAATAAATAGTTAGTATTAAAACATCCTTAGATTTAGTAATTGTATACCATAAAATTCCGTTAAATTCTCTTATTAATTATACAGTTTCCTGTCCATTATTTTATGTACAATAATAATAATATTTGTATAAAGTAACTATTTACACTCTTGCTGTTAATAACTAAAAAAAACTCACTATGCCAATCACGTTCTAAATACCAGTAATATTTTCTTTTATTAAAGCCAAGTTTTTACAACAATACCAAAAACAAAACAAAAATAAAATATAAAACCCAATTGAAACTAAGAAACGTTTAGGTATTTTATTAACAACTCTGACAGGTACTTGGCCGGATACTAGACACAATAATTGTTTGAACATAAAAATATCTATGTTTTGTTAATACTTGTCTTTTAATGCTTATCAATTGTTAACTACGTGCTCTTTTATTTACCCAGTCTGGCTGGATGTTTTTGAAACACAGGCATAGAGTCCTTGTTTTTCATTGTCTATTATCACACATAAATTTCGTAAATCTATAACAAACTACGTGCTTAAGGTATTTAGTGCCTGTTGTCCTTTTTCTTGTTCTCGTTATCATAGCAATTGTTTCAGTTGCTGGTTTCTTTAACAGGTTGCAGTGCAGCAGACAGATTTATAGCAATACAACTGCGGGGATTTGTGGTTGTTTCAAATTAATATGATGGTCATGTTTGAAAGGAATATTGAGAATTAATAAAAGAATTCAAAAGAAATGTTTTGTTTTTGTTAATAAAACAATTAATTGTGAGAAGTAGGGCAAACATGTCACTTTATTAAGCTGAAAACTGCTTTTTTTTTTTTTAAAGAGAAGTAAGGCTCAGGCTATTTATATGCCTATATATACAAGGTGGCGCAAAAGTAATCCTCCTATCAGAAAATGCGAGGCCCCTAATGTCAGTTCTGTTTTGACATTTGTGTAGTAAACACATGCGAAATACACGTTAATAAACAATGCTACGCTACACTGCTCCAGAACGCGGAATATTGCTGACAGAACTGACAGTAGGAGCCTCGCAAAATTTATAGCATTTTCTGATACTTTCTTTGGAAATGGGATAGTTGAAGAAGTAAAGGTGGTGAAAGAAGAAAGCTTTTTATATCACAACTCTGCAATTGCGCATTACGTTTGTTTTTAGTGCAGAATTGTAGCGACTCTGGTGGTGAGTAGGCGCATTAATGGTAAAGCTTGTTTTATAGCCTTTATTTAATTATTTTACTTCGGTGGCGTTTGAAATGCTATACCGAAGGAGGGCGCTGTGATAAATATTAGTTATGGTATGTCATTTTTGTTGTCAAATTGTCCAAATTGTTATGAAATTACCAACAATTTGGACAATTTGACAACAAAAATGACATAGTGAAAACCAAGCATTATTCAAAAAACTAAAAATTATCAGAAACTGATGTTGTTTGAGTGGCAGCGGCTGGGAATCGAACCCGAGCTTCAAATACCAACTCATGTTTAATGATCAAATGCGCTAACCAATTAAGTTACATCACCTTCAAAGCTTTTAGAATGTAAGCTCTTAAAAAATCCAGAATAGGGTATATTTTCGTGCACTTCACATGAAATCCCGAATAGGGCAGAATATGTTTTCAAAAAACTCATCATTTGTCAGTGAAATGAAGTAATATACATTTGTTTAAATAACAAGTCGCTAGCAATTCGCTTCTCGAAACTTCAAACTCCGAATAGGGCAGCATTTACTCAAAAACTAATTTTGAAATGATTATATTTATTACAACTTAAACTGTTTCCATAAAAAAAAAACTTAATATTTCTATAAATTCTTTAACAAACTCTTTAATATTTAACTCCCTACTTTTCTATTTTAAATTACTAAACATTTAAGATACAAAAAATTACATAATTCATAATAGATTTCAATAATAAATTTATAGTTTACCTAACTCCACTTAATCGATTTTCTTAATTGCTTTGAACAATTGCATATCTGTTTTATGTTTTCCATAAAGACACCACTTGATAGCTCTTATTTAAAAGCAATTAAATGTTGTAATAATTTTGAAAACAATATTAAAATGAATTAAACATTTTAAAGTAGTCTTTGAAAATTATACACAAAAAAAAAAACAACAACTTTATAACAATTAAGATTACCTCATTTACAATGAAAAGTAATTAGCCTAAAATGTAGAATTTATATCTAAATTAAATAGAATTTGTATTCTGTTGATAATAAACATTTAAAAGTTGTGGAGGTTATGAAAAATTTTTGTAAGAAATGCAAGGTTTTTCAGACAGTTTTCTCATTTTATTTAAAATAGCAACTAACTATTACAATTAAAAAAGTTTTAAACAATTTAATTGTTTATTACTAAAATAAACTAAGCAATTAGTTTAATAATACATAAGTTTTGTAATTAATATAATTAAAGAAAGCAACAAAAATCAGTATGATTTAACACTTAAAGCTTTAAGCACAAAAAGTAAATCTATTAAATTAAACAAAAAATTAGCTGAATTTTACTTTTGCAACTTAAACCTTATTATACCATCAATTTGTGCTTTAACGAACGAACATAAATTTGTCTCGTGTAGACAACTCTTGTCAATGTTATGTTATGTTCTTGTCCATTCACAATGCACAGTGGTGGATTTGACAAAAAAAAAACAGGGAAATAAATCAGTAATTTCGAAACCGTAAGTTAGATTGCAATAGAGAGGAAGGGTTGTGCAGTTTAAGGTTTAAATTTGGACCGCATAAACCCACCAGGGGCGTTGCTAGAGGTACCCAAAATGGGGCACTTTGGTTATATAAGAAATTGAAAATTATCCGGTTTCAAAGTTGCCACTATATATGAAATCCACTCGTCGAGTGCTATAAAAAACTTTGTCATAGCTATATCTCTTATAGTTTAAGAGATATGTGCATGGGAAAATTAAATTTTTAAATTTTGTAATCAGCTTGACTGGTTTTTGGCTAATAACTAGGGTTTTTTTCCCCGAGATTTCCCGTCCCGAGACAAATTCACGTTTTATTTTTTCTATGGAGCGGGATCCCGGTATCTCGGGAAAATAAAAAAAATTTCCCGCTTTCCCGGGAAGCGAAAAACTGCGGAGAAAAAAAACTCTACTAATAACGGATCCATATACTTTCCGATAACAAGCTAATAAAAAACTAATTGTTTAAAAATTATTTATTGAAAATTTATTTATTTAATAGCTATTAATAACTATTAAATAAATAAATTTTGAAGAATTTTTGCTGTTTACACGAGTTTGAAGCATTTTGAAGAGCAATTTTGAAAAAAATTTCAATCGTGTAAATCTAGCTTTACTCTCTATTGCGATGCGAAAGCAAATTCGATGCGTAAGAGTATCAATTTGTACGCTTATCGCATCGAATTTGCTTTCGCTTCGTAATAGAGAGTAACCCCCCTGGTTTTTGTTCATAATGTTGCATTTTTATTACGTATTGGCTATTCAAATTGTTTAAAAAGCTTTATTTTTCACAATCTTGTTTAAATTTCAAAGGGGGGTAACATGCACCACTTTAATATTTTATTCGAAATTAGTGTATATTGTGGACATTATTTAAGGACTATTTTAGGAACCTTTCATAATTTTGTTTAGTCATGCGTCACCTTAATGTTTCATACCTTAATAATATATATTGTTATAGATTTAGCTTGTTAATGTTGTTTATATCAATAAAGAATTCTATTTGAATTCTTCCACATGTCTTATTTTTGAGAAATTTGTTTAATTTTAAAAGGGGTACATGCGCCACTTTAGTGCTTTATACTAAATTGGTGTATTTTGTTATCTGTTTAATATGTTAATGTTATTGAGTCGTTCTAGGTGCTTTATTTTTATAAAGTTTCATTAATTTGCAAAGGGGTACATACGCCACCTTTATGTTTTGTGCCAAAATAATGTATATTGTTATAGATATCGCTTTTTAATATTGTTTATATCCATAAAGGACTCTATTTGAATTCTTCTATATGCTTTATTCTTAAAAAAATTGTTTAATTTGAATAGGGGTACATTGACCACCTTAATGCTTTATACTAAATTGATGTATTTTGTTATCTGTTTAATATGTTAATGTTATTGAGTCCTTCTAGGTGCTTTATTTTTATAAAGTTTTATTAAGGGGTACATGCGCCACCTTTCTGTTTTATACGAAATTAATTTATATGTTTATAGATTAAGCTTTTTAATATTGTATATATTAATTAAGGACTCTATTTGAACTCTTCTATATGCTTTATTTTTAAAACATTTGATTAGTTTGAAAAGGGGAACAAGCGCCACATTTATGTTTCATGCGAAATTAATATATATTGCTGAAATTATTAAAGGATTCTATTAGGTTTCATTATATAACTTTATTTTTTGATGACTTCGTTAATTTATAAAGGGGTACTTGAGCCACCTTAACGTTTTGTTCCACATTAATGTGTATTTTTATAGATTTAAGATGTCTATGTTGTTTAAATTTATATATGGCTCTGACGATTTATTTTTGAGAAATTTGATTAATTTGATTTTTGTCTTAAATGCGATTTTTGCCCATTTTTTTGGAATAAAAAGTTACTTGTATTCATTGTACATTATTTAAGAAATTCCTAAGAAGACCTTTTTTCTAAGAGAAAACTTTAGGGAAAATATTTTATATGACTTAAAAAACTTTGTTGCTGTTCGTTCCAGAATTCTTTAAAACATATCCATTTTTTATCTAAAATTCAAACTTACAGCAAATATTTTCAAATCACAAAGACATTAATCAAAAATAATAACCTATTTTATATGAGCCAATATGTTCTTAATTATTAAGAAAAGAATTTCGATACTGCCGCTCCTGTTACAGACAATGTGGACAAATAATCTTAAAAATTTTCAAAAATATTTTTGGGAGTTGTGGGATATGTTATAAAAATTTTTAAATTATATTTCCATTTAAGTATTTTGCACTAAAATGTTTGTATGATTGTAAAATTTCATTAAACAAATATTTATAAATATGTTTCCACAAAAAAACTCAAAATAACAAATATTTGCTTTGTTTTGCATAAAGTCTGCCATGAATTTATTATTTGTGAAAAGCTTTATATATTTTCAAAGAATATACACAATTTCCTGTTTAGATAATGTCTTGCTTGTCTCTTTGATTTGTCAAAATAATTTAGTAATATCCCTAAAACAAAATACAAAGATTTTTAGTAAAACAGGCCTCAAGCCGAATTAATAAAATACAAATGTTTTTAATATTTAATAACTTATTTGAATTTGTTTTTGTGCTAATAGAACGCTGACTTGTGAAGACATAGGCATGAACATTGCTATGTTCTCTCCACTCAGAAGAACATGAACAAATTTGTGCCTGTAATTCTGCTGTCATATTACTCTTGTGCTTACAAAACGATGGCTCATCGAGACGTGGGGTAATTAATTAAAGGTTTTCAAAATGCAGCCATTTTTCGCTAAGAATTTTGAGATTTAACTGTTAACAATAGAGAGATTTAGTTAATCTTAGGAAGAGATCACTGCCTGTTTTTACTATAAAAAGAGCCCTTAAATTAGCTGATCAAGATATGGGATAACAAACGCTAAAGGTTTTCTAAAGGAAGTTACTCAGAGCAAAAAATTGACTAGACAGTTTACAATGAATAAACCAAACAAAAGAGAGAGTTAGTGATTCTTACAAAAAGAGCGCTAGCTCTCTTTACTAAAGTAAGAGTCCTTAAATTGTTTCATTGGAATAGGGGAAAACGAACGTTAAAGGTTTTCTAAACGAAATCATTCGAAAATTATTTGTTCAGTTTCAATAGTTAAGTAGTAAACCAAACAAAAGAGAAAGCTAGTTTAGCTTACAAGAATATCATTCTATCTCTTTACTATAACAAGAAACCTTAAAGTAGCCATAAATCCATTTTATCAGTTGAAGATAAAACGGATGCAATTAGTTTAAACTTAAGTTTTTCTATTTGCTGTAAAATTTGTCTTAAATTTGTTACTTTTAATGGTCTCTACTTACATTTTCTTGAAGGTCATCTTTGTCTCCAAAAACTGTAAGAAACTTAACTTAACTTAATGATGTATTGCATTGTATAGTCTAGGCCAAAGGCAAAACGCCAAAAAACAAAGAGTTAACACGTAATTTAACTTGTCATCATCTATAGGTAGCTTAGACAAGCTTAATTAGGTTTAAAATAAAGTAATTTTATGACAATATATTAAGTAATATATGACAATAATAAACTAATGATTTTAATGTGAGAACTTTTCTCAACAAAATTGTATACGATAAATTTGATTATGAGACTCATAGGAAAGTTCTTAATTAAAACTAATTTTAAACATATGTTTATATATTTGAAATTTTTGGTCTTTAAATTTACGACTAATTCATTGATAAAAAAAATACTCCAAAAAGTTTAACATATTATGGTTTGTTTAAAACAATTTAATGGGGAATAAATGTTTAGTCATTAAGAAAACATTGTTATTAATTCATTTAACAGGTTTAAACCTGCTTTAAAATGGGTTAAAACATTCATTCATGTATAAAAGGAATTTTTTACATTTCAACGAAATACCAAAGAAATTTTTAGACAAAATAAATTGTAATTAATTCAAAAACTATCAAAACAAAAACTACAGTTAAGTTAATAATTTATTAAACAATATGATTACATAAAAATGTTTAATTAACTCATTATTTCAGTAATTACTCAAATTTACTAAGTAATTATTTAAATAAAGTTTTTTTTTGTTCATTACGTTGGTGCCATAAATATTTATATAAATAGCCAACCAGCCTTTTAAATATTTTTATAATAAAGCTATTATTATGTAAGTTGTTTTTATATAAATCATATTTTTTAAGTTTTATTTAAACATTTGTTATATTGTTATTTAAATAATTTATATAAACATATGTTCAATTATGTTTAAAAGTCTTTTTGCACATGATACTGGGGAGTTATATGTTAAAAAGACAAATTGGATTTATGTTTTTAAAAGTGTTTTTTTATTTTGTAAAAACTTTAAAAGAAAAGTTTCAACACACCTCAGTTTATTGAAAGTAACAAACAGAAATTTCAAGATTTATGTTTTTTTAATAAATAAACAGATATATTTTATTATAAATTTGTCAAAATATGTCCCTGATGAACCATATGAATGCTATAAATTATGAATTTTTGTTTCTTTTAAAACTGTCTTCAAAAATTTATACAACAATTGAAATGCAGACATAAAAATGAAAAAAAAAAATGAGCAAAATATATAAACTTTTAGTTGTTACAGCTTATCAACTGATTGGAGGTCATTAATTGCATCTATTGGTTGCAGCAAGAAAGATGTTTATATTTAAGCTTCAATAGCACAACCATTTATAGTCATATTTTAATTTAACTCCAAAGTATTTCAGAGATGTTTGCCATTGATGATCTTCAAGTCATATTTTACCTGCAAACCAATTTTGTTTAAAGAAATTACCATTCTAAAGTATTGGAAAGAAAAATTAATTAAACATCTACATACATATACATATAATAAACTTTGGCAAGAATTTTAACAATATTAGTTTATTCCACACAAAAGCTTTTTCATATCAAAAAGTTCTTTGAAAAAAAACATTTTATTTAGTTAAATGTTTTATATGAAAACTAAAAAGCTTTTTTTCCGAAAATAAGATTTAAGGTGAAAAAGGTTTTTATAAAAGCTTTTCATGATAATCATTAAAAAAAACAGACTTTCATTGTGAAAAATCCCACAAAATTATAAAAGTTTTTAATTATGTCACAAAGTTTTTAAAGAAAAACTAGTTTTTAGTGACAATATATTTTATTTAATTGAAAAACCTTTGCTTAAAAACAAAATAAAAAACTATTTTTGCTTTAAAATTTATTTCATTATACAACTAAATTAGAATTTTTATAAAGTTTTTTTTTAACAAATAAAAAAGCTTTTTTAGAAAATTTAATTTAACCCATTTTTTATAACTAAATGATATTTTTTATAAAGTTTTTTTTTTTTTTTTTTTGTTAAAAAAGCTTTTTAAGAAAATGTAACTTTTGATGGAATATGTTACTATTTTTATTAAACATTTATGGAAAAGAATTAGAAAAACTAATTTCTAATGATTTTCTGTGAAAAATAATAGCTTTTCCTAAATTTTATTTTGTTTTTGCAAAAAGCTGTTTTTGGATAAATTTAAAATTTCTTTAAAAAAAATGCTAAATTATATTAACAAACAAATATAGCATTAAAATGAATTTTATTATAACTAAATTAAGGTTTTTCAGAAAAGCTTTTATTTATGCTAAAAAAAGCTTTTTATGAAAATGTATTTTTTGCCAGAAAATTTTACTATTTCTATAGAAAATGTTCGAAAAATATCTAGAAAAGTATTTTTTACGATTTTTTTGATAAAAAAAATGTTTGTTAGGAAAAAGCTTTTTTAGGAAAACTTTTATTTTTTTTTTTAAAAGATGCTAAAATTATAGAAACAAGCAAGTACAGTATTGAAATTAATATTATTATAACTAAATTTGGAATTTTATAGAAGTTTTTAGTTTTGTTAAAAAAGCTTTTTAAGAAATGCATTCTTTGCCAAAAAATTTTACTATTTCTATACAATAGAACAATGGAAAAAAGAGAACAATAACTTCTGCTCAATTTTTTTTTCAAAAAGCTTTTGTTGGGAAAATTTAGAATTTCCTAAAAATGATGCTATTAAATTGTATTAACAAACAAATATGTATAGCAAATTTGAGGTTTTTTTTTATAAAAACATTAATTTTTGTTACAAAAATTTTATAATTTTTATATAATTTATAACTTTTTCTAAAAGTTTTATTTATGTTAAAAAAAGTTTTTTAAGGAAAAGTAATTTTTGGCAGAAAATTTTACTATTTCTATAGAAAATGTCCCGAACATATGTAGAAAAACAAGTTTCTTAAGATTTCCTTTGAAGCACAATAACTTTTGGTAAACAAATTTTTATTAGGAAAAAGCTTTTTTGAGAAAATTTTTAATTTTTAAATACAGCATTGAAATGAACTTTATTATAACTAAATTTTAGTTCTTAATAAAAGCTTTTATTTTGATGGAAAAAGTTTTTGGAAAAAATTAATTTTTTTGCGAAAAATTTTACTGAAAAATCCTGTAAATTAACTTGAAAATCGGTTTATTGTTGTTTTCTGCTTTATACAAAATACTAAAGTCCAGTTATAGAGAAATTAAAAGAGTAGCTTTAGCCGAGTTATGGCAACCAAGTAATTTAGATAAGCCTGTATTAAAAAATAACTACTGACTTTAATTATAATAACTCAATAATAATAAGATAATGCTGTTCATCATGAAAAAAATACACATCATTAAATTTATATTAACATGATCATATTATATATTTTGATTCAACAACAAAGATAAACAATAAAAGTTTTCTTTTCTGGTTTTTAAGTTTTTTTTTTTGGCAGTTAAAATTACCTAAAAATGTTTGAAAAAGTTAAAAATAATCAAAAAAAAAATTGTGTGATTTTAAAGACTTACCTTGTGAGTTAAGATTTAAAGAGGAAAGATGATTATAAAGATGATTAAGGTTGCTTGTGTTTCAAGAAAAATGTAAAACTATTATTGTATATTATTAAAACAGCCAAGCAAAGTTTTTAAAAATCCAAACATTTGCTGCTGCTGGTTTAGAGTTAAAGATGAAAGTAATCCCCAGAAATCATGAGTGTGTAAATGTGGAATTTCAGCTTAAATCCTTATGTAAGTTTTTGTGTTTTTTTAACTTTTATTTAATATTATGTTTATAAAACAACTTGTGTTTTAATTTAAACATAAACACCAAATGACGTGTTTAGTTGCGGTATTTTCATTTAAGGTAATTAATTTTAAGTATTTTTTTTTTTGTTTATAAATTTGTGTTGTAAATAAAAAGCATTGTAGTGAAACTTTTGTTTTTGTTAAGATTACACAGTATGACTGAAATTAATTGGTTTTAAAAAAATGTAATTATATTTAGAAAATCTTAAAAGATTTTTATTTAGACAAGGTCGTTTGTTTGTTTGTTATTTTTCCATTAGTAATAAAACATGTTGCAACATGGTTTAATAACAATTTTTATTTTTAATTTTGGTAGATTTTTTTTTTTAATTTTTGGGTTTTAAATATTTTAATATTTAACTTTAATATTTATAAAAAAAATATTTATTTACTCAAGTAAAGTCTTGTAAACTGCAAAACAGTTCAACTTCACTGCACAGGTGTTGAAATTGATTTAATGTATTTTATGTTTTCTTTTAATATTTAATATTTTTTATAAGAATTTTCTTTTAGTTTTTGAATTCTGCACGTTCGTAGTGTTTTTTTTTTTTTTTTGTTGCATTAAATCCAATTGACATTTGGTAAGTTAGTCATGCTTTGTTGGTTAATAAAAAAAATCTGTCTTAAAAGCACACTAAAACTGGTTTATAAGCTTTTTATCATATTATTGTGATTTATTTATTAAATTTTCTTTTTCATATTTCGTTTTTTCTTAAATTTTCAAAATAATTTTTGTTTTTCTACGCAATTTTTTTGTAATTTCTTTGTAGCGTATCTCATAAACCGTCTCGTAAATCCATCAGTTAGCTACTAAATTAGACTATACTAAATAAGATCTATACAAGACCTAAACAAAACACAAACAAGTAAATAAGATACTCAAACTCTTGCACTACTCTCTCTATGCTCTTAAATTCAAAAAGCACTCAACAGAAAAACATACTGAAATTGAATAACTACTCACTGTATTGTTTACTTTACTTATGCTTACTGTACTGTAGAGTGGTTGAAGCGGGCATGAAACCAGAAAGTACCAAGGTAGCTGAATCACTTTGTTAGGTTTAAAACAATAAGGTTTTGTTTTCAAAAAATCAACATATTTTATAAGATCCTGTATTCAAAAGCGTTAATTCAGAGACTGTAAAATATCTAGAAAGTAATATTTAGCGCCGTTGGCTAACCTGAGTCAGTAGCTTTCCAACAAGGTACAAATGAGGTTTGTAGTATTAAAACGGCATTAAATATTTGCACTTATATAAAAAATTAAATAAAAAAAAATCATGTTTTAATAGATCCTGCATTCAAAGCGTAATTTCAATCGTTGGATAGCTTAAATCAGTAGCTTTCTTACAAATGAAAAATATTTCATTAAAATATGTTCTTTTTTTAAAGATCCTGCATTCAAAGTGCGATTTCATGAACTCTTAAGCCGTTTCTGCTTAAAACCTTAAACAAAATGCCTCGTGTAAAAATTGTTTTCCATTAAATCTACAATAAAGCCAGAAAGTACCAAAAATACTTCCTGACTTTATAAGTTTTAAACAATAAGGCTTCGTTTACTATTGTATTTGTAGTTGTTCTTTCTGCTGTAAAACTTAAATAAAATCGCCCTAGATTCATATTGTTTCCATTACTGCAAATCAGGGAATCAAGACAGAAAGTACCAAAAGCGCTTGCGTATTTTGCTTGCGTATAAGCCACAATTTGTAGGACTCTTTATATAAATAAAATCGCCCCAGAAAACCCACAGTTTTTTATATAGAGTATACAAATCAGGGATAAAGCCAGAAAGTACCAAAGTCGTTTCCTCAATTCCTAAGTTTTTAGCCAAGGTTTCGTTTTCTCTGAACTAACTTAAAGCTGGTTTAAGTCACAATTTGTAGAACTCTTTATTACTTCAAAACATAAATGAATTCGTCCCAGAAAAAATCGTAATTCATATAGAGCGTACTAATCAGAGATGAAGCCAGAAAGTACCAAAGTCGTTTCTTCAATCGGTAAGTTTTTAGCAAAGCCTTAGATTTCTATGAGCTATCTTAAATTTAGTTTAATCCATAATTTGTAGATCTCTTTACTACTACAAAACATAAATTAATTTGTACCAGAAAAAAATACTTATTCATATAGACCGTACAAATCAGGGATGAAGTCAGAAAGTACCAAAGTCGTTTCCTCAATTCCTAAGTTTTTAGCCAAGGTGTCGTTTTCTCTGAACTAACTTAAAGCTGGTTTAAGTCACAATTTGTAGAACTCTTTATTACTTCAAAACATAAATTAATTCGTACCAGAAAAAATACTAATTCATATAGACCGTACAAATCAGGGATGAAGGTAGAAAGTACCCAAGTCGTTTCAAAGGCTTGGTTTTCTATGAACTCTTTTAAAGCTAGTTTAAGTCATATTTTGTAGAGCTGTTTACTACTTCAAAACATAAATGAAATCGTTCCAAAAAAAAAAAAATGGTGTTTCATATAGAGTGTACAAATCAGGAATGCAGCCCGAAAGTACCAAAGTCGATTCCTCAATTCTTAAGTTTTTAGTCAAGGCTAGGTTTTCCATTAGCTCCCTTGAATCTAAATTAAGTTACATTTTACATTTTCTAACAGCTCCTTTAAGGCTATGTTATACATTTTAGTTTCGTTTAAGAAAATCTGTTTTAATGAAGAAATACCCTCAAAAATCACCCAAAAACTTTTCAAATATAGACTATAAACTAAAAAAAAGGTTCAAAGTTATCTTAAATTAAAAAGCTTTAAAAATGCTTTATATTTTAATAGAAATTAAAAATTGCAAGCTTTGGTACTTTTAAAACTCAAAATAGCAACCATTTCGTTAGAAACTATTTTTTTTTTGCAATACTACATATGTAGAAACTTATAATAAAATATCACAGTTTAAAATTTCATATAGACTTTGCGGGAGTCTTATTTAGCGCATGCCTTCTCAAGACTTTCTCTTATGTTTTGAGCCATATTGTGTAAAATAGCCAGCCAATTTTGAAAATTATTGAAAAATCTACAAATTATTTAGAAATTACCAAATATTTTATAACGCATTATTTCACTAATTCAACATATTACAACTTATAAATATACATAAGTATAACTATGTTAACCCGAGAAGTACAAAATTGCCTTTACATAAGCCCCTTTATCCCCCTTTTACCCACACTATGTGCATTATTATGATAAAACTCACAACAAACCGACATTAACAGCTCTTAACAAAATTCTCTTACACACCCATCTGGAAATAAACTCACTCATTCACACATTGTCATTTACTCATTTAATCAATATTAAACAACAACACTAAAACAATAAAAAACATGCAGTTTGTTCATTGACCGTTTAAGTGCTCAAACAACAACAACACAAACAACAAAACAATTTTATATATGTAGGTTTTTTCATTAATTCTGTTTTTTTATTCATGTATCTACGAGTGTAAAGATACGTGCGTGCATGAGAGTGTATTGCCATGTAGGTAGCAACATCCTCTTTAGGCTTGCCAGTCAGCATGTTATGAAGACCTTTTTGAACCAGTTTTTAAAACTGGAGCTACGCACATGGTTTTAATTCTGTTGTTGTAGTCAAATTTACATATGTATATAAATCTTGTTTTTTAATTATAATGTCATTAGCTAGAGGTTGAGGTTTAGCAACATGTTGCTGCAACATTGTTGAACACTCCTACATATGTAATTTAGTTGAAACAAAAACATAATTTTGGGCAATAATTTGTTAAGTGTAAATGTTGTGTAAAGTTCTATAACTTCAACAACCCCTAAGAATGTTGTTTAGAGTGGTTACCTCTTGCAAGTCACTGAAACTCAACAAAAGCAGGCATTAGGCTGTAACTTATTTGAATCCATGTTCTCAAGTGCTGCTAATTTATCAATTTTAGGCAATAAAACTCTCCAAGGCTTACCATACAATGACTTTGAATGTCTTTTAATCAATTATCAGCGCCCCTGAAGTTTAAATCTTGTGTGTTAGTTTTTTTCGCTCGTGAAAAATTTCGACCTAAAAGTTACAGTGGAAACCACGGGGTTCAGGATATCAGGTATTCCAAGTTTTATAGAAATATTGCATATATTCTGAATATGTTTATATAATATCTTTTTCAGTATCAAAATAAAGCTACCAGTTGTCCCTTGGCAAAAGGGATAAGATGATTAATACTTCAATACTTCATTTGACAGTCTTGCATTAGTGTTAGGCATGTGACAACTTGGAAAGTTCTTGATATCAACGACAAAACCGATCATTGTAAACATCTTGAGTTAAAATAGAATATGACCGCATAAATTCCAACTAAAATGAACAACTTCACAGAACTATTTCACTCATTTTCTTAATTAGTTCATATGTTCCCTTAAATGTTCCCTGAACTCACTTTCAGATAACGAACCGTCAAGAATGATCCACAAATGTGTTAAAGAGATTACGATGTTACTTATATCGATTGTATTATATAGGGTGTTTTTTTGAGAGGTATAGAACTTCGAATTGAAATAAAACACAAGAAAATCGTTTTAATGACCATCAATTTGGCTTTATTGGAAGGATAATTTTATGCCATTAATGTTTAAATATGATTTCAGGCATGTGGCCGCCGCGGCTGGCTTGAATAAAGCCAATTCTACAGGTCCAATTTTCAACCACTTTTTCGAGCATATGGGGCCGTATGTCGGCAATAACGCCACGAATGTTGGCTTCCAATTCCTCTAACGTTTCTGGTTTGTTGGCGTAGACGAGCGACTTCACATATCCCCAAAGAAAATAATCCAATGGTGTCAAATCACACGATCTTAGTGGCCAATTGACAGGTCCATTCCGCGAAATTATGAGCTCATCGAATGTTTCCTTCAATAAATCGATTGTGGCGTGCGCTGTGTGGCATGTAGCGCCGTCTTGTTGGAACCACAACTCATCCACATTCATGCCATCCAATTCGGGAACAAAATAGTCGGTTATCATGGCTCTATACCGGTCTCCATTAATTCAGGTCCTCTTCAACACTTTGCTCTACAGCGGCAATTGTTTCTTCGGTGCGCACTGTTCGACGTCTCTGCGGATGCGTATTATCACATAGAGTAAACGTAGTGCGAAAACGATCCATGGTTAACCGAATTAATTGCTCTGATGGGCAATTATGTCGACCATAAAATGAACGGAGCTTGCGGTAAACTTCGCGAACTGAACCGTTATTTTTGAAATAAATTTGCATGATTTGCAAGCGTTGTTCTTTTGTCAACCTGTTTATGATGAAATGGCAAACCAAACTGAACATAAATGACATTAGAGTTGCCAGATTTGACCACAAAATGCCAGTTTTATCTCTTTTCGAAAAACAAACCTGTAAAAAAAACACCCTCTATTTAGACAGCTTTAAGAATCTAGTGTTTAAAATTGTATTCACATATCTCTAAACAGTACATAGAAATAACATGTATCCTTAACTTAGATGGCGTGACATTTGTGGTTATCATTTATGAGGCTTCTGTAAAGTTCAAATTCAAATAGGATTATATAAGAAATGCTATCTGTGCAATTTGCGTTTTTCCATATTCGGTTTTAAATATATGTACTGCAATAAAGATCAGATGGTGTTAAAATTCTCTTTTAAAATCTTAGGCTGAAAAGAACTGAAATTTAAGAATAATAGACAGTTTAATATTGTTTTTTATTCAGCTATCATTTTCATAGCCAGAACATCATTAGTTCTTAAAAAAAAAAAAAAAACAAGAGCTGAAATAATCATTGAGAGCGACTATAGCAGTAGTTTCAAAACGACTGTGAGCAGATTTGCTCAGGATTAACGAGAGTACACAGCCTTTCGGCCTAACCTCTCGATACACTTAAAGCTATAAAAGGAAATCAGTTTTGCACTGAATCATCGCTTGTGATGAAAAATGGATACATTACGATAATCGGAAGCTTAAGAGATGGTATGTGAAGTCCGAACAACCAGTCGAATCTTTCAATTTTTGATAATTTTTGTTTGGCTCAAGTTCATTAAATTTAATTTTCATTAAATTATTATTTTTACTGAAGGTAGGAATTGTTTTTACAACATGAAATCTTATTAAAATTTTATTGACAATTTTTCTTGGCTGAGCTGGGGATCGAACCTGGGTTGAATTTACATGTTCCAAGAATCGCCACATTCTTTCATCAGAATTCTTTGAGTTCTAACCTCTGCAAACTGCGGCGCCTGCTATCGAATCGTCAACAGAATATGCGACCAGACATGAAAGCATGAAAGCGTATATTAAATTATTCTTATAAACTATTTTGAAAAAAGTGATTGGGAAGTTTTACCTTATCCGCCTTATATTCCAAACCTTGCACCAACTATTCTATCAACTATTATTGGTTTAGATCGTTGCAGAACGCTCTCTGATATACGCTTCAGCTCAGAACAGATTAATCAAAATTAGCGTGATTGGTTTTTGACCTCAAAAGATGAGCAATTCTTTGGCGTGGAATCCATATGTGGCCAGAAAAAAGGGTAAAGTTCATATGTAACAATGGCCAATACTTTGAAGAAATTTACTTTGTACAAATGTTTCAAAATAAAAGCTAGAAATTTAAAAAAAGCCCGCATTTTTAAGTTATACAACCCATACACAATAATATGCCTTCAAATTGCTCTTAGATCTTTACTATATCTCCTAATATTTTCTTCTTTTTGTTTATTTTCAGGTAACTCTAGGGGATTTGCACCCTGGGACCCCTTGGGGGCCTTAACTAGAGCTGCTATATGAGCTAAATGTAAGTAGCTTAAACTATAAATTATAAATAATAAATATTGTTACCTCATTGCTCTTTGAAGAAGTTATTAAATGATTTTTAATATTTTTAAAATACTGCTTGACTTTTTACCATAATTTACCTTTGACCAGCAGCTAATTTAAAATCTTTTAGTTTATTTTATATATTCTTAAATAATTGAAAAAGAAAAAAAATTTTTTTTTTTCAAAACTAAACGTTTCAGAACAAACCGAATTGATCATTGATTGCTGCAATACAAGTTCAATTATGTGTTAAACAACTGCATACAGATATTTATTTAGTTGCTTTCTTTGTACATCAAATGTTATCGCTTTAACACTTACGAGTATTTGCAAAACAACACTATTTTTAAAAAAATAAATTCATTATCGTTCCAATCATAAATAAAAAATCCGCGGGAGTTGTTTCCCTTTTTATTTTTTTAGCATTGAATTTAAATAGAAATAATGGTAAAAGGGAATAAACTACCGCGGAATTTTTACTCATGATTAGGCTCTATAGCTTGAAATGTAAACTTTTTGTATAAATGAAATTTTTTTATGATTGATTCTTTTAATTAGCTGGTGCAATTAAAGAACATAGTGCACAGTGGGTATGAAAGCTAAATAAATGACAAGATTATTAATCTATTTATTAATATTATTATTAGATATATGGGATCAAACTTGGCCATTCATATGACACTAAAGATATGGTCAGACATGGGAAATATTTGACGAAAAAGACGTAAACACTAAATAAAAAATATTTAAAGTTGTTTATTTCAAAAACTAGTTTTGTTTAGGACAAGTCACACAAACAAATCTAGTTTTATTTTATTTGATGCTGTTTGATCTTAAAAAACACTTGTAAGATAAAATAGCGTCAAACAAAAATGTGCTAAAAAATGTGGTTATGCTTTTCTGAGTAGATGTTAGTCGTGTGTGACTATACCTTCATACCATTAAAAGTCATTAGAGTAAAAGTTTTTCTTTTTTCTTAAACTTTTTTATTATTTTTTTATTGAATCGTACTTTACTTCATAGGGCTTACAATAATTATTCAAATCTTATATCTAAACCTTAAAAACTATTTTCTCTCAGTTGAGAAAGCCATATAATGGGCAAATGGGCCTTAAAATAGTAGCGTGGTAAACCAGGTCTACGAAACTTTGTTTCTGTTTGAGTTCTAAATAGTAAGCAATCTCTCAAGCGGGTTCGAATGGTTTTGCAACTTCAAGATATATCTCTCACCAAATTTTCTGAATTCATCTTTAACTAATGGTACTTCTAAATCTCTAGGGATGTTTTCATTTCTTATATACCATGGTTTTCCCGTCATAGTCCGAAGAATTTTCGATTGGGCCGTCTATATAAGAACAATACTGATATTACAGTGGGTTGCCAAAATATTAGTTACACTTATTAATTAAGATTCAACCGCTTTGAATACGTATATACATTTATTTCTTGTACCAGATGTTTTCGTATTTTAATTCTGGTAATACTGTTAAATATTTTGTGCAGTTTCAACAATGATTGGTGACATTAGAGTGCAGTTGCAGATCATTATCTGTCATTCTGCTCTGAAGTGTGAAATATGCAATTTTGATTAAATTGATTAAAGTCCGGCATCACGATGAAGAACTAAAAGAAAATGTTCAAAAATGCATTCAGAGCATGCCAAAAAGGGGGCAAGATTTAATTGATGCCAAAGAAGGTTCTACGACATTAAGATTTTTTTTCAAAAAATTTTGTAATATTTCTTTTGCTCAAATATATATTTTTAAAACAAAAGAATTTATTTTTAATTGAATTAGAAACACTTAATTTACCTAAAAGAACAAATAAAAGGATAAATTTCCACTATCTTAAAATGTTATACGGCTTCAAACTAAACAATTTTGCATGTGTAACTAGGGATGAAACGATACGAGTAAATACATATCGATACTTTTATTGCGATACCAAGTACTTTTGGTATCGATATTTTACTACCAACTACCAAGTAGGTATCGATAAAAAGTACTCGTATCGGTAAAAAGTACTCGTTACATACAAAAACAATAAATAGAGTGGCGTCATTAAACAAAATTTGTGATCTCTGTAAAAAGAATAAAAAATTTATTGTATGAATAAAATTTGTAAAAATGACACCTACAAAATCAAGTGTTGGAGCATTTTTCACCAAAACGGATGATAGAAATGCTTGTTGCAAAAAATGCTTCAAATATACCAATACCAATTTTTAATTGGTATTTTTTAAATATTAAAATAAAATAACTCCTGAAGAAGATTACTAAAGGAAATCGAAATATTGAGTTAATTATATATAAAAATAAAAAATCTTTTATAAAAAAACAAAAAATGACCTCAAGCTTAAAAATTATTTAATAAAAATAAAATGTTTAATTTCAATATATGTACATACATAATATGTAATAAGTTTGTACATATTTACAATATGTAAATTTTTTGATCTCATGAATTGTATTTTTTATTTTATCTATTATTTGTCCTTATGTTTTTGTTTTTAATAAAATTGAATTTTAAACACGAACTCTTTTCATTTGCTTTCACAAAATTATTAGGTTTATTTTGATCGATACAAGTAAGTATCGATATTTTTCTTACGATACTGAGTAGGTATCGATACTTTGTGACCGATACCATATCGAGTAAAAAAATCGATACCATTGTGGTATCGTTTCATCCCTATGTGTAACTAATAATTTGGCCACGCACTGTATGTATGCAGCTTCTAAATTACAGCTGTTTTGGAAACTTGAAATGCCGGAAACTTGGAACAGATCTCACTTGATTTGCATAATATTGTGTTTAGGGTCATGGGGTCAAAGTTGGCCATTATTATGCAAGTTCTTAACCACTATTATGATTTGTTTAAAACTTTGAATTTCAATACAGTAAGAGCTGAACTTATAGAGTATTTTTTTTTGAGATTTAAGTTTAAAACACAGTCGCCTCTGCATTGGCTCAAAGATGACCACCTCAAATATAAAAAATGTCTGAATTTGCTGATGTTGCTTATTAATAACCAAATACATACTTTTAAATCAACCCCACTGTGCATTTAGTTCAGTTGCAGGCAACTAACTCTTTGTAGTTATAGAAAAACTGAAAGAAATGAAGAAAACAAATTGCATGGGGCACTGGCAAATGTCACTAAAAACCCAATTGTTTTTTTATTGTTTTTTTAATTAACTTGATAAAAAAAAGAAAATATGTAATAATGAAAAAAAATCAACTAAAACAAATATTAATGAAAATAGCAACAATAATTAAGTAGAGGGGGATTGGGTAAGAAAGTCAAACTATGTTGTATACCAAAGCAGTCTGTCATTTAACTAGTGATGATGTTGCTGTTGTTGTTGATTATGCCGGCAGTTCGCCTGCCGACTGGTGGGTGACTAGTATCTGGTAGCTTATAAAGTATGTGTAGGGAGCAGTTTATAATTATTATGTGTTTCTAAGGGCCTCATAATTTCTACCACATGATTATTTACTATGCATGGAAGTGTAGATAAAAACAATACAAATTCTGGGAATTTATTAAAAATACAAATAAACAAATTATGGTTTTATTATAGGAATTTCTGTTTTTTTTTTGGTTTTTAAAATTTATTTTAAATAAAATTTATCACAAAAGGGTTGTGTGTCTAATGATTATGTTTTGAGAAGCCGTTAAATAATGGCCAGTGTTTTTAATTGATTAAAATTTGTAATTAATTTTTTAATTTCTGTTTGTAGAGTAATATAAAATTATTAAATGGAGTGTTAATGAAATGTTGGGGGGTCGTAGTTAATAAATATTGTTGATTTAACAGCA
The DNA here is from genome assembly GCA_916048285.2 of Bellardia pandia. NCBI lineage: Eukaryota > Metazoa > Arthropoda > Insecta > Diptera > Calliphoridae > Bellardia > Bellardia pandia. The sequence continues at coordinate 94,549,409 of OU696530.1, read as the reverse complement.
GTTTATTGGGGGACTTTTAATGTATATGAAAAGTCTTAGCTTAAACATATGTAAGTTTTCCTACTTTTTATATCAATTTAAGTTTAGTATTTCACAGTGGGGCAGTAACGAAATTTGTTGGAAATTAAACTAGCATTTTAAAATTTTTGGTCTTAGTGAGATAAAATTATACAGGCACGTAACCGAGTAGGTTAAAGACGGATCCCACCAACCTTTCAAGGTTGGAGCTGTAAAGGCTCAAATTAACACACTTTTGACGTGCAATTTCCTTTTTTTTTATCTAATTTCTGAATTTTTAAAAAACTAATTTGCAGATGGGTTTTCGAGTTATAGGCATTTAAAAATTGAATTTTTTAAATTTTACCAAAAACTGTTGCATTTTTTTTTTATTATGGGACAGAATTTTTGTCTCTTTTTCCTGAAAACTGTTTTTAGCTGTCAGTTACAAAAGATTTCAAGGCAATAACTTTTATGGCTATAAAAATAAACGATTTTCAATTTGCAAGTTGAATTTTTTTTTGGGCCTTTACGCGTGTTTTATTAAAACAAAACGTTGTGGCTAAATTGAAGGGCCGATGTTGATTTTGAATAAAAGACAAATTATTTAGGAAATTATTGTCATTTAATTTTATTATGATAATATGGTATGGGTTAATAATGTATGGAACAAAATATCGGCGACTTCGGCGGCACACCTCCATCCGATGGTCCAAAATTTCGCTGACGCTGAGGCATAATTGGGAATATATATGCCGTTAATGTGCCGAGTTGAATTGAGCTATTGCGAACAGCAGCAATATTTTCCGCAGTACGAGCTGTACGAGCTTGTTTTCTCACCTCCTACAAACCCAGTTGCTAAAATTTTTGCAAAATTTTCTCGATTGTACGCACATTTGGACGATTAAATTGACCGAAAAAATCACGAAGTGCACGATATGCATTTTGATTAGAACACCCATTTTCATAGTAAGCCTGAATAACTCTAACGCGTTGGTCGATTGTGTATCTTTCCAGGGTTCAAATTAAGTGAGTCTGAAATTGAGAAATATCAAATGAAATGCTGAAAAAAACTTGACGTTTATAACAAATGTATATTTTTCAGAAAGACGTACATAATTTCAGCCATCATTTTAGCATTAAAAACACGTGCAATTATATTTATATCATGTTCCTAGGCCATATCAAAATTTATCCATTTTAGAATCAAAATTTTCACTTGAGTTCATAAAGCGTCATCCATTTCGAGGTTTCCTACTTTTTTAAAGAAAAAAACACAGTAAATTCAAACTTAGTGGGGAGTGTTTATTATCATTTGAAAGAACATTCTTTGGCATTTATTTTTTGAAGATTATGTCTATCAAATGTTGGCCGTTGCTACGTCGCAGATGGTCTATCCGTTGAGTTCAATTTTCGCTGACTCGTTCGAGCATTTCGACTGATAACTGGCGAATGACACGCGTGATGTTTTCCTCCAAGGCCTGAATCGAAGCGGGTTTGTCCGCATAAACTTTAGACTTTACATATCCCCACATGAAAAAGTCTAACGTTGTGATATCACACGATCTTGGTAGCCAATCGACCGGCCCAAAACGTGAAATTATGTGCTCACCGAAGTGTTCTCTCAATAAATCCATTGATTGATGCGGTGTGTGGAAAGTGGCGGCGTCTTGCTGAAACCAAATGCCGCCAATGTTGAGCAAAGTGCACGAAAAACACATTCCTCACAGAACGTGAATTTACGATTTGTAAACGTTGTTCAAGCGTAAGTCTTTCCATTATGAAATGCCAAACAATACTAAACAAAAATAACATGACAGCATGACACGATCACGTGGATGTGTCAAAGAAAGGCTATTGAAAAAAGTATCTCTACTTGAATCACCCTATATTAAAGCTAGGATTACAAAGAGGTAAACAGTTCCGAAAATCTTCGTGTGTTCTTTATTTATTCTTGAAAATGTGGACAGTATGAAAAAATTGTCAAAAATAAAATTTTTGGGATTTTCGTTTAATTCTTAGGGAATTGTGGGATTGTTTTTGTACTTTTGTTTTTTTTTTTTTTAACTTATTATTAAGCATGACAATTTTTTTATCTACGTTGAAAATTTCTTGGCATTATGTCAATAAATAAAGATTTTATGACATATTACACATGATGCAACAGAACTTAAGAAAAAAACGACTTTTATCAACATTTTGATAAATTTGCAAATATCGGAAAGAATTTGTTCCATATTTTTCATAGTCTAAATTGTTTTATTTAGTTAAAATAATTGCCGATTTTAAACAAAAAGACTCAAGTCACTGCCTTAAATATTTTGAAATATATACATACTACTTTAAATTTTCAAAACTATGGCAGATTTAAAAATGTTTGTACAAATATACATGTATGTATGTCTGCTCATATTCGTTGGCATTACAAACAGCTATTGAGGACCTATTGAACCCTACCTTAACTAGTTCAGAGTTGAATAAGACACCAGCCCAATAAACATTCTTATTTAGTATTATAATTAACACCTTAAATTCAAAATCAATATCATACACTTGGCAAAATATCTATTTAAAGTTCATTAACATTATCACAATTATTAATTAATTAACTCCAAAAGGTCACCAGCATTTCTAAAATATTTAAATAATTACAAAAAGCTTTTGTTTTCAACAATTTCTTTCTTTTAAAATTTGTAATTATTTGAAGACTCTAAGACATTTCATACACAAAAAAAACAAACATTCATCAAAATTATTAACATGATTATGTCTGACTGGCTGACCTCTTTTGATTTACAATTATTTATTTTAAGAACAACGAAACCGTAACCACAGCAACGTACACGCAATGGCATTTACAGTACAAACCCTAATCACTAAATAAATATTTAAGTACTTTTCATAATAGTTAGAGTCTCTATTTTTTTTATAATATTCAAAACATGCAATTAAATATATAGGGTGTTTTTTTTAGACGTTTAGAATTTTAAATTCGCAACACTTTTTTAACTGGCTAAAGATTCGCAAGATAATCTTTCGGCATTATATTTTTTATATGACTTTTGGCATATGACTGGCTCGGACGTAGTTTAGTGTGGATCTAATTCAATTTTCGAATGTTATCCTCCAAGTGGTCAATCGTTTCGGGCTTATCGACGTAGACTACAGGCAGAGAAAAAATATAGTTGTGCATATTTACCACAACTATTGCAACATTTTTAAACACTTTTTTAAATATGTATTTTGGTCTCTGTAATTATTTGTATGATTTCTGCAACCATGTTATGGTTAAGTTACCATTCACATGATTACAGCAATCATGTATATGATTATAGAAATTATATAATATTTTTTATGACCAGTTTTATGATGAAAAATTATACCATATTATGTTGTATTATGAAAAATTATACCATATTATGTTGTTCTCTATCATAATCAAGAAGCAACAAATTATGATAAATGGATTCATCATAAATATGCTTGCAACAAACATAAATATAGTTACTACAAACGTTTATATGATTGTAGTACTCATCTGAATGGTAAACTTAACAATATTATTGTTACCTCAATCATATAAAAAATTACAGTGACCATAAAATTGTTGAAAAACTTGTAAAAATGTTGACATTGTTTTGTTAAGCATGTACAACTATATTTTTTATCTGTGTGTGTGTCTCACCTGACAGCTGACAAAATGGTACTGGGTTAAAAAAGTGTTGCTAACTTAAAGTTCTATGCCTCTAAAAAAAAACACCTTATACAATATTAATCAACAATGTATTTGTAACAATGCCTTAGCATTTATAGAAATTTCTTACAAATTAATAAATAAGAATAAATATTAAAGATATCCAAGCAACATAATTGACTTACGGGAACAATTAAACCAACTCATTTATTAATAAAAATGAAAAACAGAACTCAGCATTTACAATTGAATGAGTTTCAATATTTACTTAATTTGCGAAATAAAAAAAGATATCAAGTTAGAAATGCAAGAAATGTTAATAATTGGGGTAGCTTTTAATAAAAGTTAACTTTCATGTTTAAAATTTGAAATCTTTAAAAAACGATCTAGTATTAAGGCGGCACACAAATGAACCTAATTTATTAAACAAAACTATACTGGTTGACTGATTGTCCGCTACGTGCAACCTTTAAGTAGAATATTTTAGTTCCATTTTAAAAAGGACCGCCCCACACAATGAGATTAGCAATATGACGAGAATCATATCCAGATGCTAGTAAATAGAGAGTACTAAATGCGGCCTGTCGCGTTCAGGTATCCATTGATATTGCATCATTTGAGACTTGATGTCTCTGGCAGACTGTTTAGTATGTGTGTTTTGAAAAACGTTTGTCTTGAATTGTGAAGATCCTGGCATTCACATAAAATACTGAAATACTGAAATACTGCTTTTTCTTTCTCCCGATCCTAACCAGTCCGAGTCTGGTTGCTTACCAATCGTTCAGTAACCAGTTAGCATCGCTATTATTATCGTTATATCCTTTATTTTCATATTCGCGGGCTGCGTACTGCGTTTTCCATTGTAAACTGGCCACATTTTGTTAATCGTCTTACAGACATTTTTTTTTAAATAAATAAACGAGTTCAAATATATTTTATGAAGTGGTTACGTCTTTTTCGGCAACTATTTGCCAAGTGTGACAATACCCTAAGTAAATGCACAATGTTTTAAATAAAATTCTGTACAGTTCAGTGGAATGTGGGGGATGGTGGCAATTTAAATATGAACAGACAAAAATAATGGAATGATTTTCCACCTCTACAATATTGGCGACAATTTGTATTGATGTTTGCTGATTGCAATCAATTGATTGACAGCAGAGACAGTGAAGATTAATTAAGTTTAATTAGTAACACATGGACTAGTTTAAATAAAAAATCTAAAATGATAATACAGTGATGACTCTGGTTCAACATTTTGAGATAAAATAAATGTTTTAATTAAAGAAAATAAATTGTGGATTGTACTTAATTACTTTCGATTTTTTTTTTTTAATTAATTCAACTTTATTAACAATCTATTTTACAATATTTAGCAAATTCAATGATTTAAATAAGATTATCACATGTGTTATTAGACTACAATAAGTTCAATAAACTATATAGGATATACATATGGGCATTTCCATGGTTACGTACGGGACATTTGTACGTTTTAGAAGTTCAATAGGTTTTGCAGCAAAAGAAAGAAGTGAGAAATATTTTTGGAAATTTATTCAAAATAGGGAGTACTATTCTTGGAAAAAACAAAAAGTTAACTATTATGAGTATTTTTGGAAATATAGATTAAAATATTGGCTGCTCGTACGGGACAAAAAACGGAAGTGATTTTGAGGTATATGCAAAAATATGTACAAGTCTGCGAATTATGAGGAGTATTTTATGATTTCTTAATTTCTCATACTAAACAAGATATTTTACGTTAAATATTCGTAAGTTTTGAATAAAAACAATTTCCGGTTTATTTTATAATGAATTTAATTTATTGCCGTACGGGACAGTTTCTTCTCTTATATATATTTTTTAAATATATGTACATAGAAAAAATTATTGCTGTACTACGCGTGTTCAGGGTGCAAAAAAACCAAACGCAAATTCAGTTTTTCACTGCTTTTGTATGTTTTTTTTTTTTTTAACTAGTAAAAAACTGAATGTGCGTTTATTTCCATATTTCTTATATAATGCGTGAATTACTTCCGTTTTTCTTTTTGTATCCAATGGCAGTGCCCTCTCTGCCTTTCGAACAGCTTTTCCTAACGTTTTCATGCATTGATAGGGAGATTCAGGGCTATCTTTATCGATGTTTTCCATTAGTTTTTTTCTGTATTTTTGCTTTGGAATGCGGTCCTTTTTTTCTTTTTTCCATAAGGAGTTCTTTATCTTTCTTTACTGCCTTTGCCATCTTTTCTCCATAGGCACACATTCTTTCAGCCTCTTTTTTCGATATTTCTTTAATTTCTCATCATTCTTTTTCAACTCTCCTCCAAATCTTTATTCGGCTATTACTCATTTTAATAAAATCGTGGTTTCTTATGCATTTAAACACATTTATATTATTTTTGTTACGTACGGGACAAATTTTAAAAGTTTATAAATTTTTTACTACATAAATTTGAGACAAAGCTTTGATCGATATTTTTTTGGGAGTAAAATTTATCTTTGAATTTTGATTTTAAAAGAGTTGCGACCGACTTGGTTTGAATAATATAAAAAACTAATGTTTTTGCGTTACGTACGGGACATCCAAACAGCACCGAAAGAAAACGCAAAAAAATACCGCTAGTCATGAACAATAATCTCTTTTCTCTCATGTACTTAGTTCTTTGTTGTTGTAATTTTAATTTCAAATATCAAAAATCGAAATACAATTTATTTCTTTAAAACTCTTATTGAAACAAAAATATGAACCAATGCGAAATATTGCATTTGATTGACTTTGCATTTGGATACATTCGGATATCTTGAAATGGGTAGCGAAGAAATAGTTTCTTTCTTTAGATTAGTTAAATTTTATTGTTTTTCTACCCAAATAATGTAAAATTAACTATTTTGTAAACCTTTTGAAATTTACGACTCGGTTTACATTTTCATGGAAATGCCCATATGTAAGTATGTACGTGTTTAAATAAGTATACAAGATTTGTGTTCTTAGAGCTTAACTTTATGTTTCATTTTCTATATTGGAGATCTAACACTTGCAACCTGTTCAGTCTTCTAGTTTCATTTGTTTCATCTAATAAGGAAATCGTCAATGGGTTTTAATGGCTGCTTAAGCTAGATTTACACGATTGAAATTTTCTTCAAAATTTCTCTTCAAAATGCTTTAAACTCGTGTAAACAGCAAAATTTCTTCAAAATTTATTGAACAAAACTTTTGAAGATTTTATTGATGCCATGTAAATGAGCATCAAAATCGCATCTGGCAATATTGATAACAATAAATAATTTGACAGCATGTTCATTCTTTTGATTCAAAACCATATCAATACATATACATGTGCTGGTGCTATAATATTGATGTGTTTTCCATCAAATGCCCCGATTGAATTGGGAAAATTCCACATTTTATTTATACTTTGGGAAATTCTCTCCCATTCCTCAATAGATATTATTTTTGATATATTTTTTATTAAATGAGAATTATTCCTCTTGCGAGTATTAATCAACAAATTTTTCAAAAATTTTAATCGAAGTTACCTTCAAGTCAAATATACAATTTATTTGAAAACAAATTGTTACACTACATTTATTTTTGAATATTTCTGTTATATATTCTACATAGCTTTCCGTTGGAAAGCATAAATGTAAAAACATACAAAAAAATTTAAAGAGACACTAGCAAAATGTAATGCATTTTCTGGCCTGCTAAAGCCGTCATCAGCATTCTTTGTGTCTATGTAGAATATATAACAGAAATATTCAAAAATAAATGTAGTGTAACAATTTGTTTTCAAATAAATTGTATATTTGACTTGAAGGTAACTTCGATTAAAATTTTTGAAAAATATATTTTTTTATTTAATAAATTAGGTTTTACCTTTAAAAATTCATCTTTTAATACTTTATATAATGCAGTGCAGACTTCAGGCACAATATTGCATATCGATGATCTTTTGACGAAGTAAAGCCTCCTTAGGGCATGTAGATTATCTAGAAATTTTCATCAATTAAGGAACTAGTTAATTGTTGATTACTTGCCGACTACCTAAGACTGTTGTGATCGAAGATGTGCGGCTTAATTTAGAACCTTAATAACTGCACTTGGGTCAATTTTGAGAGCTGCAGAGCCATGATTACAAAGTTTTTTGGGAAGTATGATTCAATCAAAGCATACAGACGATCTTTGGTTTTTTCTGGATGGCACACGATGGCACACATGATTCTTAACCTTTCAAACCATTGTTATTTTATGCCCTAAGTTTGAATTTTAAGTATCTTGCTGTTTTACCCCATATTTTGATACTGTTGATACTGCATTACCAAACACGACATTACCAAGCAAGCGAGAAATCTGCAAACAGAAACGAGTTCATTATTTTGCAGCCATTTGCTTACGTTTATTCTTTCTACTAACAGAAGGGACCGTTATTTTTGAAATGTTTAATTATTCTCCAAATAATTTGCCTTTATTAAAACACAAAAATTACTTAAATTGTATAAATAAAAGTTGAGTAAAAAAAAATCTCTCAAAATGCTTTAAAATTTATAGAATATTACTCTGGATTTTCCCCCACACATATGCTAACGTTTTAATTGAACAATTCATTAAAAAATAACTGACCATTGTGAACATCATACAAAATCACAAACACATTCTTTATGAATAATTTATTAAATGCAGCAAAGTGTAGAACAATACATATTTACAGTGAATGCAATGCAACAGAAAACGAAAAAACCCCACTTGAGGAAGTTGCAGCAAATGTGATGGTGTGTGTTTTTGTTTACACACATGGCTGGCAAACATTTTTTTAAACTTGTGCATAAAACATGTGCCCTTTAGTAAAAAAAAAAATGGGAAAATATTTAAAACTGAAAATTTAGTTTTGTTTTCTGTATGTCTGGAATATTATTTAACTGCAAAACAGATCAACCATAGGAAACACATACAAAACCACTTGATGTTGCGGAACCCTTTAATGTTAAGATGGGGTACAGTCATATAGCTTTAAGAACGTCTGTCTCTCTAGTTTTCTGTCTTTTACTTTATATTTTTTTTGATTATGTGGATTATGCAAGATGTTTGTTAAACAAGAATTCTCTTATAAGTAAATGACCATCCCAAGAAGATGAGCCAACGCTACAGTAGTAACCCCACAACTATTACTTAAATAACAACCAGCAAAACTTGTGTGTAAATAGCAAGGAAACGTAGCTAGAAGATATCGCAAAGCATTTGAATTGTCTACAGCATGCCAAAAGTTGGGTTTATCTTTAACAAAATACCAAAAATTCCATAATTTTACTTACAGCGACGATGAACATGTTGATTATGATGATGAGGTCTCTGCTAGCGGTTTTGTTAAATGTAGTGACAAAATAATATGCTCTAAATATTTAAGCAAATATTTTTAAAATTCTTTCTTTTACTCTACACCAAGTATTTTGTGTGTTTGGGATCCTTATAGATAGATAAGTTGATATAAGTAAAATTGTATGTTGGTTTAAATCAACTCTTCGAATGTGCCAAATATCTGATGATCTCAAATTAGGTTTTAATATATCAGATAAACATTTAAGAGTTTTGGTATTAAAAATCAGCAAAATCGCTGCATAAATATAAGAGATATTATCAACTGAACATGACTAACTACCAAAATTTTTTTTATATAAATTAGATAGTAGCTATATAGTCGATATGTATTTGAAATAAAACGCATTTAAAAACACTTTTCAATGTATGTTGATGAAGTGTTGAATGATTCAGCAAAACAAAAATTGATTTTTTCACTGTCTGATTGTTAGTTTAAATCAATTTTACAAATGTCTTAGATAGCTGACCAATTCAAACTATATGTCGCTATATCATACATATCATAGAAAGTTTTGGTATTGAATATCAGTAACTACTCATATTTACTTGAGTCATGATCCAAGGAATTTGGCTATCACAATTTTTGCATATATCTCGTGTACTAAGTTCTATATACAGACAATTTGTTTCTCAAATGAATGATATTTCAAAGGCCATTTGAAGGCAATTTCCATTTTTTCACCACACAACTTGAAATCCTAACCGCATGTTATTCGTTTGTCACAACAACACCAAATCTATATCTATCTGCATGTCCGCTTTCACACTCTTCAATTCTGACTCTTCGAGGCAAGTATTTTTGGATGAGAAGAGAAAAGAGAATAAATAAAGTACAAAATTGACGGTACTAGTCAATTTTCTTCTTTCCTTTTGTTTTTTTTTCATGCAAGTTGATTTGCATTAAAAAGTACGATAATTTAATTGACGTGTGTGAATCAAATGCAAGTTTAAAAGAGAATTGAAAAAAATTTGGTCAGCTAAAACTGAAAAGTGTGAAACTATCAAAAACTCAATTCAACTATTAGTTTTTAGCACAAATTCTGTTTCGTAAATCAGATTGAGTATGTTCAATATTAATAAACACAGTTCATGTGTCGCAACGAAACCCAGCCTTTCCTCTATTTTTTTTTTTTTAACTCTTGTTTCGGGAATAAAATTTGAGAATTTTTCATTCAGTTATTAGTAGACTGTGACAAGCGTGTTAATAAACTTTGTTCACCTGTTAATCTACATGCTGGAATTGCAGCAAATTGAATGAACAACTGTAACAATATGAAACGATAACAAAGCACTTGATAGTCTGCAATTATTAAAGCAGCAATATTTTTTAATATAAGCAGTGTCACAGTGCTGCGATATACCCTCCCAATGTAGAAAAAAATTTATATTTCTAAATGAAATAAACTTTACAATACTCATTATTACTACAAACTATGCATTGTTTTATTACATGATTCCAAAAACGTGTTCTCTCTCTCTTAACTCTCTCCTTCATATTCTACTTAAGGCTTATTATGCCAAAGTTTATTTGTTTGATGTCCTGCGGGATTTGATATGTCATCCTGATAAAAGCAAAGATCGTCTAAGTTCTTATTATCAAGCATAGTTTTGTTGCGTCTATAGGTTACTATTATTGCCTATAGATGCTCCTGGCTTGAATCAGATTGGGTAGCTCTGTACCTGTGATTATTGTTCACTTGCAATTAATGTTTCAAACAGTCAGTCAGTGCTCGGCAACGGTTTTAGAGTAGTTAAAGTTCTAATAGTCTTTATAGTAATTCTTTAGAATGCCGGACCATTCTGGTTTCAAGTGAACTTGTTTGTATTAATCGTATAAGAATATCCTTACTTGATATGTAACATTAGAGTCTAGTGCAGTCTCATTAAAAATTATCTACTCTGCAGCAGTTGACGTTAACATCATCTCTCCGCCTTAGGCTTATCTGAACTATTCTGTAGATTCAGCTGCGAACATTTGCATGAACCCCTAAGTCTTTCTCTAGAACTAGTGAGCTCCCCAGTCGCTTGCGCAAATTCCCAGAATTTTAAAATATAATAATAACTCCATTCAATTTGGGAAGATTAAAATTAGTTTCTCTTCTTTTCAAGGATTTCAATTAAGTCTACAAATTTGCCAACAAATTGTGAATTTTGATGATTAATAGCAGTTCTCCAATTGTATTTCCGAATATTCTTAGATATACAGAAAAGCTCCTAATCGATATTCGTTAATATACAACATCATATACTTCCGATGGTTATTTTCACTGTGAGACCATTAATTGTAAATAGAATCTGCATGGATGACTTGAAAGATAAGAATGACCTCAATACAAACTAATTTATGGTTGCTGCTTCTCTCTAAGAAAACAGACTTTACAATCTGACCAGAATCATTTAAGACTGTTTATATCATGGGAACATCAACAACATGCTGAGATATATCAGTTTTAGAAATTTATGACCTCAAACTTACTTTTGTACCAACTCATTATAATCTTTGTCTGAAAATTATGTCTATAGAAAGCTCAATCTAGTGTCCAACAAGTGCCAAGAGAGTGTTGTGTTCGTTTTTCCTGTTACTAAGTATCAAAGTATAATAGATATCCTACAAGCGAAAAATGCTTGAACTGTGTTTCTTGAAGAACCATTAATTGTTCATCGAATTTTACAAAGCGATATACAAGTCCCTTTGCACCATTTTTACTTCCAAAGACAACCCGTTCAATGCACATTCCTCAGATGCGTTCATACATTGGAACGCTCGTAATGGTGATTGTAGAATTGACTAGGTCATATCAAGACTATCCAGTTTGGTGTCAATTATCGATGTTTTCAGATCTAGTTCTCAGATTCTCTAGTCTTCAGTAGTAGACATAGTCTTCACTTTGAAGATATAGACATCTTCAGGAGGAAAACATAATATTCAGTAGGAAGACATAGATAGACATAGACATCTTCAGTAGAAAGATATAATCTTTAGTAGGAAGATATAGAAATCTTCAGTAGGAAGGTATAGACATCTTCAGTAGGAAGACATAGCCATTTTCAGTAGGAAGACATAGAACTTTTCAGTAGGACGATATAATCTTCAGTAGGAAGACATAGACATCTTCAGTAGGAAGACATAGACATTTTCAATAGGGAGACATATACATTTTCAGTAGGAAGATATAATATTTAGTAGGAAGACTTAGACATCTTTAGTAGGAAAACATAAACATTTTCAGTAGGAATATATAATCTTCAGTAGGAAGACATAGACATCTTCAGTAGGAAAACATAATATTCAGTAGGAAGACATAGACAACTTCAGTGGGAAGACAAATATATCTTCAGTAGGAAGACATATACATACATCTTCAGTAGGTATACATAGACATATTCAGTAGGAAGACAGAGACATTTTCAGTAGGAAGACATAGATAACTTCAGTAGGAAGATATAATAATTAGTAAGAAGACATAGACAAATTCAGTAGGAAGACATAGAGATTTTCATTAGGAAGATATAATCTTCAGTAGGAAGACATAAACATCTTCAGTAGGAAGACATAATCTTCAGTAGGAAGACATAGACAACTTCAGTAGGAAGATATAATCTTCAGTACGAAGACATAGACATTTTCGATAGCGAGACATTTTCAGTAGGAAAACATTATCCTCAGTAGGAAAACATTATCCTCAATAGGAAGACATAGTCTTCAGTAGAAAGACATAGTCTACAACTGGGCATTTCAAAACTGTCATTATTAAATTAGTATTTTTAGACAATTTATTCCACAGTTATTATGTATCTGTAAAAAAAACATTATTTGACTACTTCTAGGTAGTGCAGACGGTAACTAGTAGTCACGATAGCTATAAATAATAATATTTATTGCTCATTTCCTAAACTTAAGAATTAATTTCAGAGTATATTTACTTTTACACGGACTACTCTAGTATTTAGTGCAGCCAAACTACTGTGCCTTTGGTATGTTTTTTAGGCAAAAAAGCAGACTTATGCTGAAAAATTGTTTTTCTTTCAATATTATACAATCATGTACAACAGAAGATGCAACATTTATTTAGCATATATACATATTTCTTTCTGCTCGTGTTGCAAATTCCTACGAGAGCTAATAGTGTTGTGTCCACTGTACATTTTACAGGGCAATTAAAAGTAATTATGGGATATGTAAAATATTTTAAAGTACTTATTGAATAAATTCTTAGTAAAAAAAAATAAATCTATATATCTATATATCAGAGTGAAATTTGGTTGGTATTTCCGATAAAGAACTATTTATATTACAATTGAAATTAAAGACATAACTTGTGTAAATAAATATTGGTACAATATTGGTCAAAAACGTACCTATTTTTGATACTATAGGTACTGTTACAATTCAAGTGAAATTGAAACAATAACTTCTTAATCTAAATATTGGTACAATATTGTTGAAAAAAGTACCAATTTTTTGTGTTTTGGGTTATGATAACAATGCATAATTCGTTTTGCATCCCAGATTCCCAATACATTTGCCATGCATGCATCTCATATTTACAAAACGTAACTAAACACATCTCTTGGCCATTGGGCAATATGTACAAATGTATGATGATGGAATGTACAAGTACAATATAATGTACATACATATGCGAGTATATAGCAAACATATACATATACATATATAGCAAAGCCAAAGAAGCAGCAAAAAAATCGCAAGGTATTGGAAAAAGGCACGTGCGTTCTCAATTTAAATAAAGGCGATTATATAGAGCAAAATCACTTGTAGGTAAAATTGTATTGCGAGTATGGCCATGAAGAACTGCCGCTGACTGACTGGCCATAGCGGTTTCTTCAGTGCTGTTGTATGGTGACTAGTCGGCCGCAAATTTATTCACTTAAATGTTGTTGTTGGTAATTTTTCACTTACTAAAAGTGCTAAAGTGTTGGAATATGGGTTTCTTGGTTACGCTTAGTTAATCGTTGTTTTAAGTCTTTTGTTTGCTGTTGTTTTAAAACTATAAATACAAAAAATCTTTGATGAGGAACACAGATGTTTAAAACTGATAAAGTTGATTTTTATTTCTTTCTTAGGAATTTATAGGGAAACTGAAAACACAATAAACATTTTGGGTTTGTTTTACAAAGTCTGGAAGAAGGTGTGTTGAGTGTTCAATTTATAACGTATTTTGTTAAAGTTTTTTTTTTTTTTATTTTACTGATAAGGATTACAATAAACAAAGCGCAAAAGAATATACACAACTGAAAATCTCAAACAAAAGGACAAATTATTTAATAAGCCCTTGATGGCAAATTGAATTGATAATGTCCCAAAGATTAAAGGCAACAGATAATGAATTCCTAGAGAAAAGTGTGGCATGTGTCGTAGTGTTTAATCAAGTAAATTTCTGATACTGTTGCAAGACTTAATTATAATATACAGGGTGGTCCAAAAGAAACCAAGGGGTGTAAAAGTTTAATAACTTTTTCGTTTATTAATTTTTTTTTTTTTATTTTTTCTTTCAGATTATATAATATACAAGAGGGAAATTTCTTACACTAATATGAAAAATTAGGTCTCTTAAATGACCACCGTTTTCAGCTTCGCACTGATGGGCTCTTTTTAGAGCATTTTCCATAACATTTTTCAAAACTTATGGCTGTAGCGTTCGAATTTCTGCAACAATGTTTGCCTTGAGTTCAAGGATTGTCTCTGGCTTGTTCACATACACTCGCTCCTTCAAATAACCCCAAAGAAAATAGTCGGGTGCTGTCAAATCTGGCGATCGCGCTGGCCAAATAATTTCCGAATTTCTGGAAATTATTCGCCCTCCAAAAATTTGACTTAAAAGTGCCATTGTGTCTCGGGCAGTATGGACAGCTCCGTCCTGCTGAAACCACATACCAGGTCTGTTTTCAAGAGCAGGGCGTAACAAATTTTCTCCAAGTGTTGTCTATATAATCTGAAAGAAAAAAAATAAAAAAAAATTAATAAACAAAAAAGTTATAAACTTTTACACCCCTTGGCTTCTTTTGGTCCACCCTGTATATATGCATGTAATTTTGTGTATGTCATAAAAAAGGAGTTTTAAGTTTTAGAATTTTTGGAATTCTGGAATACATAAATAAGTTAGCGGATAGACTCTTTGATATAATCAAGAAGGAAACATTAAAAGGCTTAAAGGAAATATTAATAAACATGTACATATGTATATTTGTAACCATAGAGGAATATGCAAAATATATGGGCTGAATTACAATTGCGGATTCTTTTAAACAGTTTTCTCACAACAATGTCTGTATCGAATATATCTCGAGATTCCGGAGTCAATTAATTTTCTCAGATGCTTTCACACTTCGAAGCGTTTAATATCTCGTAATGGTGATGCCTAAACTTAATATCAGATCAGATAAGTAGAGGAAGTCTTCCATAGGAGGACATAGTGTTTAGTAGAAAGACATAGTCGTCCCAAGGAGAACATAGTCTTCCAAAGGAGGATATAGTCTTCAATAGTAGGACATAGTCTTCAGTAAGTGGGCATAGTCTTCAATAAGAGGACATAGTCTTCTCTAAAGGAGAACATAGTATTCCAAAGGAGGACATACTGTTTAGTAGAAAGACATAGTCGTCGTAAGGAGAACATAGTCTTTCAAAGGAGGACATAGTCTTCAATAAGAGGACATAGTCTTCTCTAAAGGAGAACATAGTCTTTCAAAGGAGGACATAGTGTTTAGTAGAAAGACATAGTCGTCGTAAGGAGAACATAGTCTTCCAAAGGAGGATATAGTCTTCAATAGTAGGACATAGTCTTCTGTAGGTGGACATAGTCTTCAATAGGAGGACATAGTCTTCTCCAAAGGAGAACATAGTCTTTCAAAGGAGGACATATTCTTCAATAAGAGGACAACATTCGCCTCATTATTGCCGACAGACGGCCACAAATGTTGGAAAAAGTTATAGAAAATTGGACCTACAGTTTAGACTGTGTCCGAGCCAACTGTGGTGGTCATATGCTAGAAGTCTTATTTTGCCAGAAGATTATCTTTTGTCTAAAGTAAATTTCATGTCAATTTGTTTTATTCTATTTGAAAGTTCTATACATCTAAACGAAAACACCCTCGCTACATATTTTGAACAAGTGCACAAAATGAAAGCATTGCTCAGGCATCAGTCTATTCATGTTGAAATGCCAAACCAAACTAAACATAAATCACTTGACAGCTGACAAAATGGCCGCCAGTTAAAAAAGTGTTGCCCACTTAAAGTTCTATACATCTAAAAAAAAACACCCTTTACTATATACATATAAATCTTTCATTTACATTTTACTAAAAATAACTTCAAATATTTTCTTATAAAATTTCTTTACTTCCATTGAATAAGTAACAAAATCCTACTTTACCTTAACCACTTTTCGCAGCAATTAATAAAATCTTTGCTGCTAGTTTCTTTTTAAATTTGATTTTATTTATTTTCTCTTACAACTACTTTGAATTCTTACAAGAAAAAATATAGCAATATTTAACACTTTCGTTTATGTTGTAAACTTTAAGAAAGAAAAGCTTTGCAGTTTGATTTTCCAATGAAAATTTCTAGAACATGTATTTCAATAATACTCCCACTGTTAAATAAACTTCTCTTTGTAATAACAAGTTAATTAAATACGTTTTACATTTCATTTGTAATCGATACTGTAAACGTTAAACATTCAAATGTATATGGGCTAATTTAAAATACAAGACATTCTATGAGTAATTATACTGTTCAAATAGTCAGTCCGGCAATTACTTTTAAAACTTTCAATTACGAATTTTTTGTTAAGCAAATCTTTTTGGCAGCAAAGTTTAACAAATATTCCACCAGTTTGGGTTTCTTTGATAATAAACGGATTGTAAGGAGTAATTAAAGGAAGAGAAGTGTGTAACATACATATTTATGGGCAGCTGTTAGACAATGATTGAGAAATAGTGTTAATAAATGGAAAATAAAAGTTTGAAAGTTTGTTTTACCATTACAGCAAATGTGCAGAGCATGGAACTGACTTGGAATCATAGCGTCACGTATTGCCAATTGCAATTGGTTCTGGAGTTAACACTTTATTCATATGATAGAGATGATTTTTACTGTTTGTGATTGGAAAATTAAATTTGAGAAGGAAAATTACACCTTTCTAGGACTAGGTGTCATGTCACTGAACAAATCCAAGTGTACTGGCATTGATAACCACTGGTGATATATGTGAATTGAAATAATTTGAACCATCTTTCCGGAATATTTAGAGAAATTATATTATTGCTGAAAGGCATTACTTGAACTGAATAAATCTCCGGAGGGTTCTCTAGGGAAATAACTTATTTGGTCTCTTGCTGGTCGAACTCCCCTGGTACCGCTTTCACTCCATAAGTGATTTTAACCTGGCTACACACATTGTTGAACTTTTTTTGAAACTTTAACTAATGGAAATATAGAGCATCGTTGCACTTTCGTAACAATGATCCGTGTTTTTTTTCCATGCAACCTACGGTTCTGTCTATCATGGTATTGCATTGCAGGGTCAGAAAGGCTTTGTTAGCCTATGTCATGTTTTGTCGCACAAACTTTCTTCTCTACTTATTTATCATACTACATAGAGTTGCACAGTGTTCCATACCAAGAATGATAAAATAAAGATTACGCCAACGCGCGTAAAATTTTAAAATGTTTTGCGCATTTAGGCCCTGTGACGTCACACATTCTGTGTTTCTATTGGCTAATTTTTTCTCACTTGTTTTTTTTACTCATGTTTTGCTTGCATTTGCTCACTGCACTCTTTATGTTTATATTTTTTGTTGTTTTTTTTTTTTTTGTTTGTTTTTCTTTTTTAAACAGATTTTATTTTAGAACTCTCAGAGATTTCAATTGCAAGGTTACCAACTATCACATAAAACATAAATTTTTCGCAAGAAATTTTAATTCTAACACATGAAACATTATTGGTAACCCTTAGAATGGCCCTTCTACGTCACATAACGGGAAATCATGCGCATGGCGTAATCTTTATTTTATCATTCTTGTTCCATACTAATTAGTAGGATATCAACAATGTGTTCTGTTCTTAGTTGTTGCCCGTAATATTATTTCCGTCAATTGTCTATCCTTGTTGAACCTTGGCCAGTAAACGTATTCTAGGTCTTCCACTATATTTTGGGCATTGGGTGCATATTGGTAATTCGTCTAGCGCAAATCTGTGCAGAAATATTCTCCGTGCTTTCTATTATTCCAGACTTTTATATTTGGTATGAGTCTGAATGTCCAACTCCATGTTGTTTTTTTAAATTTCTAAAAAAACACCCTTTATAAAGAAATAAGAAAAGTTGGTTAAAATAGTCTAAAATTAAATAAAACATTAAATAAGTTTAATAATATAATTGGAAATAATTACTGTATTAAAAAAAACTCACTTATTACTCATTTTTATTAATATTATTATTGACGTGTTTGTAAATTGTTTTCTGTTGTTTTACATGAAAGTGAAAATAAATTATAAAACTGCTGGTTCTATTTATTTTGTCTGCAAACAACATGTAACTCAATTTCATAAATTGTCTTAAAATTATAATGAATTTATTAGTTTGTTGTGGTCATTGTTTAAGACCCCAGCAACTTTGTAATAAAGTCACAGCAGGTGAAGACACAAAATACCCACGCTAATTTAAATTCTTTAATTTAATTATCATATACTTACATAAATGAAAATATGAGTTTGAGAAATGAACTTGATAAATTTCTAACAAGATGTCACTCTACAGTAGGCAGGATGTAGATATACTAAATTCATTATTTCTGTGCCCATGTTCTGTAACTCCCGCGTTGAGAAAATTTTCAAATTAAATGTGTGGAATCAAACAGAAATGTCATAAATTGCTACAAACAGCTGTTTTTCGCACAAAACTGTGCCTGCAACTATTTTTTTGGCGTGTCTGGTCATCTGTAAAATTTTTGTAAGAAAGGTTCCCGCTTTGAACTGGCAAATATACTCACAAATAAAAACTCGACAAGATGTAATTTTAATATTAACAAATATTCAAATCGCAATGAAAACTAACACATTACTTTATATTTTATAAATTATATTTTATGTAACACTTAACAAAATTTCTTTTAGCAAAACAAAAATTTCTTTTTTACACCACGAAACTATTTTTTATTTTATTGCAAATGATTTAGTAAACAACAAACATTAAAGTCGTGCTATACATTATTTTTTACAGCCGACGGTTGTATTTTTGCCGCCGTCCTTGATTAGCCGGCTGTGATTAGCGGTTTCAAACACTTAAATTTCACAACGACTTTCAATTGTATATTTTGACATTTCTAAAGTAGCGTCGTAGTACCTTCTGATAGTTTTCGACATGAGTTACAGACACATTCTTTACTCACTTGTCAAGAAACTATGGAATAGTTAATTTTACACCTTTTCGACGCGAGAAGTTTTCACCAAAGTTACAGAACATGGGCACGGATTAAGAAATTACGAACTGTTCCTATAGACACACACTTAGAAGTCTATGAATAATTTAGTACCAACACTCTTAATATCTGCACTTCCACATTTCTGTGACAGATTATGCTTGTTGAATTTTAACTTGCTAGTGATTTTTATAAGAGATTTATGTGCTTTTAAGTAATTTTCGGAAGTGGACTTTATATGGGGATATATCAAAATATGGACCGATGCAAACAAAATATGTTTTGAGATTTCATTTTGCATGAAACTTAGTATTGCAGAATTTTGTATGCATACGGCTTTTCTATAGACACTTATGTACCATAAAGTCATATTCCGGGAAGACATTTGTATGGGAGCTATGAGAAATCGTGAACCGATTCCTAACCATTTTCAACAGGACTTGTTCCTCAAAAATAGCAAAAGAATATCTGTAAAATATCTAAAAAATATTTTGGTCTATAACTTGGATCCTATTAGACCAATTTTGCCCATTTCGGTGGTTCAAAGAATGTTTGGTAAAAATATCTTTGTTCTAAGTTTTTTTTTTACGAAACTATCGTGCCTTCAACAGACGGACAGACGAACGGACATAACTAGATCGTCTTAGATTCGTTATTATTTCGATGTGTTACAAACGGAATGACAAACTTAATATACAGTCGACCCTCGGTTAACGAATGTCTCGCTTAATGAACATTTCGCACAACGAACACACTAAAAAAAATGTTTCGCTTAACGAACAAAGTTTCGTATAACGACCAACGCAAAATGGCAAATATGTACCGAATTGCGCGAAAAACTTCCTGGAAGAAACTTTGGCCCGAGCGCTTTGTCATATGCGCATCTAAGGGGCAGTGGCCACGGAGCCAGTAACCAACGAAATTATATTTCTGGCTAATCAAATGGGCCTAGAAGTAGATAACAATGATAGCGATGAGCTTCTGGCAGAGCATAGTGAGGAGCTGACTACCGAAGAGCTTATGGATTTGCAATGTGCTTTACAGCATGAAAATGTGTAGGAGAATTTATCCTCCTCGGTTGATACAGAAGAACAACAACCGTCTAGTGCAATTAAAGAAATGCTTAAGGCATGGGAGTCTGTGGCATCATACATTAAAAAGCATCACCCCAATCAGACAGTGGCTAAACGCGCAACAAATTTATTCAATGATATTGCTGTGTCGAATTTTCAACAAATTTTTTTGTTAAAGAAGAACCAGGTATACGTCCAGGTATCATACAAAATTATTTTTTTTTGTAATTTTTTCTCATTTCGTCCTATATTCAGTTCCTCAAAAATGTTGATAAATATATGGTGAATTTCACGTCAAGTGACCCAATGTTAAAAATCGATTTGGATGAAATTTGCACCAAGGTTAGTACTATTGGATAGTAGGCCAGACACAAATTTTTAGCTCTATCAGTCCAGAAGTGCCGGAGTTAGAGGGGGTAAAAGTTGGAAATTTTGGTCAATTTTGGTCATACAGGGTTTTTTAAAATGAGTGTAACTTTTCACCTATAGATAGCTATTTCTTCAATAATTTCAAAAATATTTTTTTTTTTAAATATCAAAGATTTTTTTAATTTTTAAAAAATTTTTTTTTAATTTTTTTTTAAAAATATTTTTTCAATTTGGGCCTTTTTTTTTTTTTTTTTTTTAAAGAAAGCTTATACTTTAAGGCCTTTATAATCGCTTAATGGGATGCGAGTGGGATATCTATCCAAAAAGTATTTTTTAACTCAAGAATAGGATTTTTCAATATCCGGCACTTCTGGACTGATAGAGCTGAAAATTTGTGTCTGGCCTACTATGCAATAGCACTAACCTTGGTGCAAATTTCATCCAAATCGGAAGACATCGATTTTTAAAATTGGGTCACTTGACGTGAAATTCACCATATGTTATATTACTTTCAATAAATATTGATGTTGAAATATGTTAGTGTGTACTTTCTCCGACTTGGAACGCATGATTTTATTTTGCACTGATATATATGGAAATAATGGTTTTGCTTAACGAACGTTTCGTATAACGACCACGCTTCTGGAACGAATTGTGTTCGTTAAGCGAGGGACCACTGTACTCTCCATTTTTTGGCTGTGGGCATATGAGGACTACTTCCGAAAAACTTATTAACCTACATAAACATCCATATCGAATTAAAATTTTACACAGATCAGTTATAAGTCTGTAAAAATTAAACTATTGGCATTTCTAAGGTTGGTCCATATTTGGCCATAGCTCCCATACAAATTCCACTTTCGACGTTTCAAAAAGCCAAAATCAGTTTTTTAGGGCTTTTAATTTAACTTAATTTATTGTGTTTTAAAGTAAATCGCTTTAAAAAAGTAACAAATATAAATTATTGATTATAACTGGAATATGCCTAAAATTCTTGTAAATATCGTTACTGAGATAAAATTCAACCAAAATAAACCTAAAATAGATAATAAGTAATAGATGATTTGATGGTGGGTGTATAAGATTATATAAACTCTTACTTGTTTAACATAACTTAAATTCTTAAACAACAACTTTGCCTGCAACAACTTAGAATTTAAGGATTCTTTATTTAAAGTTACTCAAAATAGCCTTGTATTTAAATTAAATTCAAATAAATTTAAACTCAAACCTAAACAAATTTAATGCTTATCTTTATTGAGATCTTAAAAGTACATATATTTAAAGCATAAATACCGCCATCATTTAGCGTAGGGTGCCAAAAAAAAACACGTTCAAAATTATTTATATAGAAACTAAAAGTATTGCCCGCATAACTCGTAACACTTTGATAAAGTGTAGGTTTAAAGCTACAGACACACTTGACAAATATTTACTCAAATAAGTGTAACCACTTGTTTTAGCACAAATTTGTTTGTTGTTTACATTTACAAAAGTTTTGCAAGATCAAACAATATTAAATGAAATAAAACTAAATATTCTTTGGACTTTGTTCTAAATAAGAGAAGTTTTTTTTTTAATAAACGAATGGTTACGTCTTTTTCGGCAAATATTTGCCAAGTGTGACCGTACCTTAAGATACACGATTAATAGTTTTGTGTTTTTGGTTTCATTCAGCCATATACAACTTCACAGTTAAATGAAAAGGAAATTCAAAAATAGCCGCTCTTTAGCAATAATAACAAGCATAAAGAAAAAAGGTCATAAACATGCCGTTTTCAGTGTTTAGAAAGGTTCATAAAAACTCGTTGAAAAGGGCAAAGCAAAAATATTTATTAGACATTTTATTTGAAATTGTTGAAATAGTTTGATATTATGTTTGGCATTTTTTTTTTCTCTTTTCAACTTGTTTGCTTTCTTAAACACAATTTGTACAATTGTAGACTAAACATAACAAACGAAAGTAAAACGAAAAGTAACAGATTTTTTTTTTCGCAAATGATTTATGGCCTAAGCGCATAGCTGCCAGATTTGACGATTTATCGTCATTTTGACGATTTTTGGTTTCAAACATAGCAAAATGACGATTTGACGATTTTTTCATTGAAAATGACGATTTCCTTTTATTAAAATTTTCTATAAATTGTTAGTTTTATTAATGTTTTTGTTACCAAATTCTCTCTTTTTTGAGACAACAACTATTTCAAAAACAAAACTAAGTGATAGTAAATAGTGTTTTCTTAATTATTGTTGTTAAGTTCAAGTAAAATAATTCCAAATAATATTGAGACAGGATAGTCGAAATTACTTATTTATGTGTAAACATAAAAATCAATTTTAAATACTGAATTCCATGAACTAAAATTTTAAGAGGAAACAATTTCTGAATTTCCACGGGGAAATTCTTCTACAAAAACTTCTCCTATTTTAACAAAACGTCGAAAGCATATTCAGCCGAATAAATTTAAATAACAAAAATACGGAATTCTTTGAAAATATGTTGAATTCTATACTCAAAATGTTATTTAAAACTTAATAAAATAAATTGTTTTGACATTGTAATTTAACCTGAATTAATAAAATATGCTGAATTCAACAATTTATTTATAAAATACTGTTTTACACTATTCAGTTTTAGCAGACCAGTTTTTGTTCAATTCTCTTTTGAACTTGCCATTTCATCAAACATGTCAATTCAATTTTCGTACTTTTTAATGTAAATCAACATGCATGAAAAAAACAAAAGGAAATAAGAAAATTGACAGTACCGTCAAGTTTGTACCCCTTTTGTTCTTATTTCCCATCTCTTCCAAAAATACTTGCCTTGACGAGTGAGAATTATAGAAGTGAAAGCGGACTAAGATATTAAATATTACACAAGTTGTGTTTAACATAAAATTTTTTGTGATTTGTTATGTAAAAAGTTAAAATTTACGTATTTTGATATGTATTGTACAAGAGGCTATATAAAATTGAATTTTTATGTTTTCGTTTTAATAAAGATTTCAAAATACTATTAGAAATAGTGACTTTTTATTTTTCCGATTTTTTTGACGATTTTTAAAATTCGAAATGACGATTTTTTTCTTTTTTATCGGGATTTTGACGATTTTTTCCGAAATTCATCTGGCAGCCCTGCCTAAGCGCTGTTTTAGTGTCATTAGGTAAAGGGTTACAGGAATTTTTCTAAAAAAAAAAAAAAAAAAACTTTCTATTAATTTAATTTTCCAACCAGCATCTTGTTGATTTAGTTGCAGGTATGTGGTAATCGGAGCAGGTTGTTGTTTTACTGATGTGAGATATTGTGTAGAAAGGTTTTTTGTTTGTTTTCTCTAAAATTCCTTGTGAGAGTTTCAAATGCTTTAAATCAGATATGCTGCTCTAGTTTAGACGCCTAAACCTTGTACATATACTTAAGGCCGCCACTTTCTCATTAACGATGTCATACGATACCCGGCCTGTAAGGCTGGCTGGCTGGGTATTTGTAATTCATGACACTGTCTGTCTGTCTCTCTGTTGATTTGCTCTGTATTTTCTGGCACCTAACCCTATTGCCTAATATTTGTGTTCTGTAATTTGTTTGTTCCTCTCTCTCTCTCCCTCTGGTTGTCAGGTAGCGCTACTGTTTGTGTCTATGCCTATGTTTGCTTTTGTGTACTTAATGACAGTAGCTGTCATCGTAGACATGTCATTAAATTTATGTTGTCATTTGTTTTGTTTTTTTTTTCAATTACTGTGCCTCTTAAAGACTGTGTAAAACGGGGTTGTTCTATTTGTGGTAATTTTCTTTATCTTTTACCGAGTTTTTCTAAAGGCGTAAAAATTTGTTGTTGTTTTTCTTATACGGTGGGTGTCATTATCAGTTGATGCCTTTTGCAACAATGATTTATGCAATTTAATAGCTACATTGAGAGGCGTAGTTTGTTGTCTTCATGTGTCATTATTTGCATAAATTTATTTAATAGGTTTTTGCAAAAATATATATGTTACAACAATTAAAAGAGGTTTTTCGGTTACTCCGCATAATTAAATAGTACAATGTCTGTGTTATAAATAATTTAATTAAATTGGTTTAGTTTTGGGCGTTACAATATGGAAATTATACTTAAAATGGCATTATTTGCTGTCAAAAACATTCTCTCATTGAATAAGGTCAAGGTTGTTTGTGACTTATTTAAACATGGAAAATTATTTGAATCATAGATCTTTATAAAGAGTAAGGGAACAACAAAAATAATAACAAGAAGTAAGAATACAATTTCTTACGAATAATTATTCGAAGAATTTCAAAATGGTCACTTTTGAATAGCGTTGCAGTATACACGAATAAAACGAATAAATAGTACAGTAGACGCTCGCAAATTAGAAACACTTTGTTTTTTAAGCAATTCGAATTTACGAATTTTTCTAATTTTTGGACTGTTTTTGTTTATACAAAAAAAAAAATTAATCTGTCCATTAAAAGCAAATTAAAACAACTCAGTTTATATTGCATATACATTAGGGTGGCCCCAAAATAAAGTTTGCGGATGTTCCCGACTAATATGGAAATTTGATTTATTTTAAGACTACTTTTCTAAATTTTTTTGTCCTTGGGTCAATATTTGGTGAGCTGGATCAAAGGATAAAAATGTCTTTTTTTAGAGGTTTTTTGACTTTTTTCACATTTCTTCCAAAGGAACTATATGTGAATTTTGTATCATATGACAATAAAATTGAGAAACGTAGTCTTAAAATGAATCAAATTTTCATATTAGTCGGGAACATCGATACCTTATTTTTTCTCCATACAAACGGGCCACCCTAATATACATACATCACTAGGGATGCCAAATGGGTTTTTAAAATTCAAAGCGGGATCAGGATTTCATTTATATAGAAATTCCTGAATTCCATGATCTGGTCAATAACAGGTGCTTTCTTAGAGTTTAAATACCTCGAATCTCAAAACGTAGGGGTACAGATGGTCCTAAATGGTGTGTGACTGGTGGCAAGTCTATTGATTCATTTGATGGGTTTGGGGTAAATACTTTTTTCAAATGATTAGCAAATAGATTGCCTTTTTCAGTGTCATTTCTTGCCCAACCACCACTTACGTTTCGCAAGGGGGGGCTTACATAACAAAGGTCTTTTAAAAATTTTAGTCGCTCGCGAAGCTTTTTAGCTTATGTTAGTCTTTGGCGGGAATCGCACCCGCAACTCTCTCACTTATAGTCCGACACACTATTGCCTAGTCTTTCGGGGCAGTTGCGTCCAGACTTTCGAAGTATTTAATTAGTGTTTAAATTTTCCGATATTCCAGGAGCTCTTTAAGCTCAGATTAGAGTTGGGGCGATCTGTGCAATTGCCACTCTCTTCGAGTTCTTCTTTTTGTATTTAAGAACCGTTTGACAGCTGCAGAAGAAATTCTGTTGTATCTAGTTAGTCGGGGAGTTTAGGCAGCAAGTTGGGTAGCCAGTTTAAGATCATAATTCAAATTGATAAGAGAGTAATCGATATTTTCTGGTGTTCTTAGCGGCATGTTTTTTTCAGCACAATGTGTAGAGAGGTATATTCTATCTTTAACACAATTTATATTTGTACCTGCCATCGCAAAATTACCAGTCGGGCATGCACTTTCTCGGTGGTTCGATATAGTAACAATTATGGGTGAGTGATCTGATGACAATTCCCACGAAGGTTCGTAATGACCCAATAAAAAATGTGCTCCAAAAGGAGCAGGTTTTATGTATGAATTTATGCCTCAAATCGCTTCAAGCCTGCTGATGGGATACATGAGTTTGTATGTGCTGTTTCCGGTTTAGAGGACTAAACAAAGATGCAAATAAAGCACTTTCCTAAAGTGTTTTACGTCACTTCGCGCACACCAATAAAAGAACAAATTCTATCTGAATGTTTTTGCTTAAGAAAAATTCATAGTATGTAACTAAGAAGCGCGATATTCGTTTTGTAATTGACTTTCGTTGTTGGGAATTACTTCTCTCGGGATATTCTTTATTACTCAAAAATCAATAAGATATCCAAACTTACCTACAAAATGAAAAATATTTTTCTCGAAATTTTGTTAAGTTAGGTTGTGTACTTTTGACGTGCGAGTGTTTTACACAGACTGACAGATAGACGGACATGCCGAAATGGACTTAGAATTTCATAAGGATCAATAATATATGTATGTATGTATGTCGAATAGGAGATTTTAGCTTGTTTGACTAATTCGATCACATACATATTTAAAATTAATCGAATTATTCGTTTAATTTAAAATGTTTAAATAAAATAAAATTAAACTGTGTTTCCTTCATCAAGTCGTGTACATAATGTACCTCACTTAATATTCTAATATTCATACCCCCTTATTCATTAAAACTTACAACAGGTTTATAACAGGTTTATTAAGCAAATTTCCATACAAAATTTGTTTTATAAACCTCTTATAAACCTGTTGTAAGTTTTATGAATAAGAGCATTTGTCTATTGCAACATTATCATCATCAAATTTATCCTCAATATCACTTTCTTCATGTATGCTAAGATGTAATATGTACTTTGTAATAAAGCGAAATTTATTTTTAAATGACAAAAGAAGAAAACGACTTTTACACATATTGTCACTCTGAAACATAACTAGGGATCTAATCAAATATCTCAGTATCATTAACAATTGTCAACATGTTTATGAATGCAATAAAAAGAATATATTTTTATATCTTCTCTGCATACACTAGGTTAATTAAAAGAAAGAAATCAACAAATATTTAAACCAATTAGAGCAACAAACCAATAATAGAGCTCAAGCTGTGCTTGAAGAAATATTAAATAAAAGATGGCTTGATGTAAAACAGTTAACACAATTTGTTACAGAGTCATTAAAATTGCATCATTAAATTTTATATTTTTAACAAATATATTGAATTACAAAAATTTTATAGTAAAGATGGTTTTAGAATTTTATATTTTATAGAAAATATGAATTTAAGTTTAAAAGTTTGAAGTAATAAAATAATAATTTATTTTACCACACTATGGCACAGGCATTTAAACGTTTTGTTATTGATGGTTTTTCTTTTTTATTAATCTTTAAAATGAAATGTATTTTATATTTAAGCACTTTTCATTATTTAGAGTTGAACTGCAGGTGGTAATTATGAGTCGGTTAATTTGGTTTTTTATTATTAGGATCATATCTGAAAATTACAAATCTGGTAAAAGCTTTACAAATTTGACTAAATCTATGTTAATTGTTAAGTAGTATATTATTGTTTAAAATGTTACATCTTTAACTTTGTGCTAAGAAAAGGGCTTTTCTTGTATCACCTTTGTCAAACTAACTGACTGTTTAAAAATGCTTTGTTATAGTTTATTTGTTTCCTTACTTTATCAATTCTAAAGGCTTGTAGTAATTATTTGCCTTTGTCTGTTTAAAAATGCTTTGTTAAAGCTTTTAAAGCTTTCTTTACTTAATTAATTCTGAGGGCTTCTTGTAATTGTTTTCTTTTGTCTGTTTAATGATGCTTTGTTAAAGCTTTTAAAGCTTTGTTTATTTTATCAATTTTGAGGTCTTTTTGTAATTCTTTGCCTCTGTCTGCTTAAAGACTCTTTGTTGTAACTTTTAAAGTTTTCTTTCTTTTAATAAATCTAAGGGTTTCTTATAATTATTTTCCTTTGTCTTTTTAAAAGATGCTTTGTTATAGCTTTTAAAGCTTTGTTTACTTTAGCAATTTTTAGGGCTTCTTGTAATGCTTTTCCTTTGTGTGTTTAATGACGCTTTGTTATAGCTTTTAAAGATTTCTTTACTTTAATAATTCTGAGGGCACTATGTAATTATTTTCTTTTGTCTTTTCACAGACTTGTTATGGTTTTTAAAGCTTTATTTACTTTATTAAATATAAGGGCTTCTTATAATTATTTTCTTATAGCTTTTAAAGCTTTCTGTACTTTATCAATTCTAAATGCTTCTTGTAAATATTTTCCTTTGTCTGTTTAAAGACGCTTTGTTAAAGCTTTTAAAGATTTCTTTACTTTATTAAATCTGAGGGCTTCTTGTAGTTATTTTCCTTTGTCTAGATAAATACGCTGTTATAACTTTTAAAGCTTTTTTATTTTGAGAGCTTTTTATAAATCTTTTCCTTTGTCTGTTATATATGTTAAAGCTTTCTTTACTTTATGAATTCTAAGGGCTTCTGTTAATTATTTTCCTTTGTCTAGTTAAAGACTCTTTGTAATAGCTTTTGTAGCATTTCTTGTAATACTTTTTATTTGGCTTTGTTATAGCCTTAAAAGCTTTCTTCATAGGAACACTTAATAGCGTACTGAATCCTAAAGCTTCGGCTGAAATGTCTTGCAACTTAAATAAAAGACCGATTTCCTTATAATACATTGCTTTTGTGATTTACAGACGCTTAGTTATAGCTCTGTAGTTTATCAGGGCTTTTTTAATGATGCCTATTATTTGGCTTTGTTATCGTTTTGGAAGCTTGATTTACGTAAATGCTTATAAACAACATGAGGACTACTTACTTTTACAATTTTTTTTTTGACTATTTAAAGACATTTTGTTTTAAACAGCCTTCCGTTCGGAAGTGGAATTAATTCAATAGAAAAAGGCAAAAGGAAACATTTTTTCTGAATGAAACCACTTTTAATTTGATATGTGGAATTGTAATTTTAAGCATTTCTAGCGTTCCGAAAAATTTGTTCGTTTTAATTTTTCTATAGAAGCAAAATAAAGAAATAATTCCACTTCCGAACGGAATTAAATTATGTGACATTGCTTTATGATTGATATTTCAAAGAGCTTTTGGATTTAATTAAAAAAAAAACATAAAATTTACAGAAATGTACGAAATTTTCATTTGAGTCTATAGAACGATCTATAATAGAATTCATTGTTTAAAGATGATTAAATATAAATGTTGACCGCGACTACGCCTCAAATGGTTCATACGCCGGTAGTTCAACAAATCGGTCGGTATCTTACGAATAAATACTTCAATATTAGTTTCCAGTGCATCAACCATTCCGGGCTTGTCCACATAGTTATGCGCCTTGTCATAGCCCCACAACAAATAATCGAAATCGCAAGATATCGGCGGCCAATTGACCGGCCACAAACGTGAAATAAACAGTACACCGAACTTGCCTCTCAATTGGGCGAATGTTTTGCGTGCTGTGTGGCATGTGGCACCGTCTTATTGAAACCACATGTCAGGCAAGTCCTGGGGGCTAATTCTGGCAGTCGTATACGATCGAATACTAACTCGTGAGTTCGAGTTTTTTTTAACTTTTGGAGTTTTATTAGTCGTTATCGAATAATATGTATCGAAATTTCCCCCCTGTCATTAGAAATTTCGATACATATTATTCGATAACGACTAATAAAACACCAAATGTTAAAAAAAACTCGAACTCACGAGTAAGTATTCGATCATATACGACTGCCAGAATTAGCCCCCTGCTCTTGCATTTTGGTCGAAAAAAAAAATTGTAATATCGCTAGGTATGGTCCAAAGATGGCTTCTCATCACACCAAATACGACAATTTTGCTTATTTACGTATCCATTCAACCAGAAATGAGATTTTTCGCTGAACATGATTTTCCGATTAAAATTTATGCCTGCATGAGCATGAATTTTAATAATAAAATTCAAAAAATCTGCAAGCGTTGTTCGTTTGCAATTCGACTCATGGTTAAATTATAGATCAAACTGATCATGTTTAACAGTAACATGTTACACGAAAACAGTTGTGCCGACAAAAACAGTTTTGCCAAAAAGTTGCTAAAATATCAGCCTTTAGTTGTGAAAGCTAAGCTTAAGTTAGGCATTTTAAAGAGATTTTGTTTCAGTTGTGGAAGTTTACCTTACGTTAAAGGACTGCTTACTTTTACCTTTTGGCTATTAGGGAAGCTTACCTTACAATAAAGCTTCCTTTACAATAAACGACTGCTTACTTTTACCTTTCCTTTGACAGTTTAATCATGAAAGCTTAGCTTTACAGAAGCATTACTAAAGTACTGAATTAAGCCTTAAAGGTATTAATGCATGCTAAATATCTGCTGTATTGTGCAGGAATTGGAAGCAAAATATCTGTATTTTCTCTTTTTAATACAATTTAACTAGCGTATAATCTATATATATAAAATTGAATGTGTGTTTGTTTGTATGTACCTTATAGGAGACCAAACCTCTGGACCGATATTTTTAAAATAATTTTCACAGCATTTAACTGGGACTCTGGTGTGATTAATAGGGTTATTTTTTGCCACGCCCACTTTTACGCCCACTTTTTTAAAATATTGTAATTGGAGACCAAACCTCTGGACCGATATTTTTGAATTTTTCACAGCATTTAACTGGGACTCTGGTGTGATTAATAGGGTTATTTTTTTGCCACGCCCACTTTTACGCCCACTTTTTTAAAATATTGTAATTGGAGACCAAACCTCTGTACCGATATTTTTGAATTTTTCACAGCATTTAACTGGGACTCTGGTGTGATTAACAGGCTAGTTTTTTTTTGACCACACCCACATTTACGCCTGCTTTTTTTAAATATTGTAATTGGAGGCCAAACCCTTGTACCGATCTGCCTGAAATTTTCCAGCATGTTACTGTGACTCTGGTAGGAATAATAGGCTATATGAAGTTTCGATTGTACAAACGGGGGTGGCACCGCCCATATAACCCAAAAATTTTAATCGCCATATTTTGGGCATTTTTTGACCTACGTCGATGTAACTTGGTTATGGTATTGGAATAACTAGGAATACGTACCAGGAGAAAAGTGGGTGGGACCACGGCCCTTTTTAGGAAAATGAAAAATTGTAATATAGTCTTAACTACTGGAGCGATCGTCATTAAATTTTCACAATAGGATATTCTTACGAAATAATAAATTCTTGACTATGTAAGTGGGCAAAGGGGCATGGCCTCGCCCACCCCGTAAGGCCGTTAGTTATCCTGTTGAGTTCTTAAATTCACTCGATGTGTCAGGCTTTCCACCACATGTGCTAAAACTTAAAATTGGAGTGCCAATTATTTTACTGCGTAATATCGATCACCACAGCTTTCAATGGCACTCGACTTGCAGTAAAAAAAACTGAGAAATAATTTAATAGAAGCGACCATTATAACAGGAAAATATAAAGGTACAGATGTACTTTTGCTACGCATTTCAATGCTACCAACTGATTTACCATTCGATTTTAAACAATTTTTTCCTGTTCGATTAGCGTTTAAGATGACTGTTAACAAAGCTCAAGGCTGATATCCCGTGTATATGTGTTTGCTCCTGATGAACAAACTAAAAATATTGTATATCTAAAGCATTGCAAAAAAAAAAAAACATTAAAGCTAAATAAATAAATGTTTGTAAATATATAAATACGTTTTATTTTATTTTATAACGAGGGGGGGGGGGGGTTAGCGAAGCACACCGGGTTTAGTTAGTTATATATATATGTATGTACATTCAAATGTCTATAAATTTCAGTATAAATATCACAAACAATATCTTTTACAGGCTCCGGAAATTAATCATAAAACAAACTTCATTCATTGTAACAAAAAATTTTCCATCAATACTTCCTCTTATTTTAAAATAATCTCACATATTTTGAATGTTGTTTGCTGCTATAAATTTCATTAATTTGACAGCCATTCCAAATACTTATTCTTATGAAACTTATTATAAAAATTATAGCTATTTCAAAGGTTTCATTTTACACATTTATTTGTTTGTATAACAAGTGCTTCATACTGTCTGTCATTGTATAGCGAATGAACGAACGAACGGAACAGAAACCTGGAGAAATTGTTGTAAAAGGTATAAAATTTTTTTTGCTTTCATTACGTTTATGTTTCAATCTTAAAACCGAACAATCTTATAAAACGTGTTGTTTTCCAAAAAATAAGACAATGGAAAAAGACAAAAGAAATTTTAAATGAAATTTTATTGGGTTTTATGTTAGGAAAAAATAGTATGGTTTTTCTTAGCCAAAAAAAACAAGATGTAAGAATTTGTCTTTAAGAGTTTTGTAACTGTTATCTTTTACTATAGTTCAGTTTAATAACTACTTTCTCTAAAAAAAAAATATTCTACCAATCGTACAAAGGGCATCAGGAGAAAAAAAGAAGAGTAACAAGTAAGAGTTTATATGCCGAATCTCATATACCCACCACCAAATGGCAATAGTGTAATCTATAAATACTTGAAACTACTTTTTGTTACATTTTGTAAAGATTATTTTATCTTGCGGATCCCTTGATTTAATACAAAATAACTGATTTTGGCTTTTTCTCTGTATACCTCTGTATACTCTGTGGTTATTCTCGGAATTGAACGGTGTGTGGGAGTCCATGACCAATTACGATCTAATTTTCACAAAAGCCAATAGTATAATTTTTAATGTGTTTGAAGCAGGGACAGAAAATAACCGTTATTTTTAAAAATTCACATAAAAAAAATCACACATAAAAATGATCGTAGAAAATGTTGGTGTTAACTTTTATTTTTTGAGTAAAATAATAAAAGTCAAAAATAACTTTTAATTTTTGCTTTAAAAATAGAAGTTAAAAAATTAAAAATTATTATTTTTATTTTGAACTGTTAATTTTAAATCATGTGCAGAGGGTGAGAACGTAAAGAATTCTGATGAGAGAAAGTGGTGATTCTCGAAACATATTTAAATTCAACCACCAACCCAGGTTCGAATCCTAAGCCAAGAAAAATTATCAATAAATTTTAATAATAATTTTCATGTAACAATTCCTACCTTCAGTAAAAACAATTTAATGAAAAATTAAATTTAATGAACTCGAGCCGAAATAAAAGAAATATCAATGAGCTAAAAAATTACTTATTTTTCTTGACTTTTTCGATAAAAGTCATAACAGTTACGGTCCTTGGTTTGAAGTTAAATTTTTAACCCTAGACACAAACCTTTAAAGTTAACAGAGTTCTGTTATAGTATTAACATTGCACTGTTAGATACATCAGTAATTCGTATACACATTAAAAATGATATTTTGGCCATATTTGTGGACAAAATCAACCAGGATAAATGAAACGATAGCATATGAAATCCCGTCTTTTTTCCTGAAATGTTGAAACTTTACAAAAACACTAAATAAATAGATTTAAATAAGAGGTTGTTCTAAATTTGAAAATTTAGAATTCTATGTCGGCAACGTGGGCGGACATAGAATTTGTAAACAAGTTGAGTGGCAATTATAGTCCATAGTCAGAATCTCTAAGAAAGCGAGTTGGAACGAGTAGCAACCTTAACAAAACTACTGAGTTCACTGAGGGATGTTGTGCGCCAGAAATATTACTTATCTTCGGATTGAAAGCGATTCAATACCTGTGCTCTCTGGCAAACTTTAACCGTGCCTTAATATTTTTAATGTACATGCAGATTTTCATTTGTTTACTTCTGTGATGTAACCAATATCGCAAAGGGCTCATCTGGCTGTCCATCAACTGATAATTTGTCAATTGCTTCTTTTTGTATTTGTGTTATTATGAGATGAGCTTCCTCAGCATTAATAGCTTTTTTTGCGAACTCTGTTTTGTGGTTTGGCAACTAGATAAAAAAAGGTATTTCTTTTGTACTTTTATGAACACTTATTTATTTACTTTAAGCTACTTAGTCGCAGCTATTACTCGCCTAGAATAGCTACTTTTTGTCATTACTAGAATATTATCCTCAATGTCTCTTAATAGTTTCTTCATTAGTTTTCATAATTTTCATTATAATTTGATTTGTGTTGTGTAATTTACAAAAAGTGTTTACCACAATATAATGCATTTTTTGAACTCTTATGACCACTGACTGATTTACTTCAAGCTGTTTATCAATTAATCGCTTAGAGTAGCTACTGTTTGTTATTGCTAGACTATTTTCCTTAATGGCTTTTGACAGTTTCTTCATTAGTTTTCATAATTTTCTATTTAATTTAATTTATGTTGGATAATTTGCAAAAGGTCTTTAACAGAATAGAACGTTTTCTTCGAACTTTTATTACCACTTGTATATAATAGCTACTTTTTGTCATTGCTAGAATATGGCTGTTGACAGTTTCTTCATTAATTTTTATAATTCTAATTTTATTTGTGTTAAATAATTAGCAAAAAGTGTTTACCACAACAGAAAGTCCTTTTTTTTGCATTCTTATGGCCACTAATCGACTTTGCTTAAGCTGTTTATCAATTAATCACATAGAATAGCTACTGTTTGTCATTGCTAAACTATTTTTAATTTTGTGTTGGATAATTCGCAAAAAGTGTTTAGCACATGCATTTTAATTAATATCAAACTAATATTGTTTTCTTTTTTTCTTTTTTTAGTTATAAACATAAAAGCCAATACATACAAATGTAACGTTCAGCATTGGTAAGTTTGTGCAAATATTTCAAAAGTTGCAGTTGTTCAAAATTGAGTTGGTGTTGTAAATTATTTGATTTAGCATTAAATTTAACATACATGCCAAAAAATAATTGCAATTTTCTTTATTAGTTTTATTTTTTATGCTTTAAAAAGTGCACAAGGCACAAACATGTTCTCATTTGTATTCCCCACTGTATGTTGCTTTGCTAATACACGTCTTTAAGAGTGCATTATTTGTGCGGTGAATTTTTAGTAATAAATTTATTAATTAAGGGTTGCGTACGGTTAAAGCTAATATAAATTAGCCGGTGTAACGTGTTCCCTTGAGGTAACCATAGGGTCTGACTGAGGCCTATAAATGTTGCTAACAAAATCTCTTGTTCTAATTTGTGGCTAATGGTTTTATTATTTCTTTAACATTTGTTTTTAAAACCAGTCAAATTTTATATATGACTTCCCTAAATATTAAAAGTAACCTTTGCCAAATATTTTTGTTATGGAGTCTTTAACAAATGATAATTCTGTTTTCATTTCAGTTTGCGGTCATTTTCAAATGGTTGATGACGCTGACTCTGATGATGGTTGGCATAAATAAACCATTAAAAATAATTCTTCTGTTTTGTTGGTTATTAACTTCTATTTCTTTTTTGTTTTTGAATAAGACTTAACAACAATTTTTCTTTGCTGTTTTTTTTTTTTTTTTTGTACAAATGTGTTCTCTACTTATTTATTCTGTTTTACTCTTCATCATCAATTCTAGTTGGGATTTATTTAAGTTTTTTTTTAATGCCTGACTAGCAGAAATGAGGGGTAGACTTAATTTAACATGATGTTGGTAACGTTAATGGAACAATAATTTATGTGGGGATGTGGAGATTCAAGTAGGGTTGTATAATTTGTATGTGCATTGAATATATAATGGCATCTAGTGATTAGAGAAAGAAGTTAATTTAATGCTGTTATTGTAAGACATATAACATACATATATTTAGGTAATTACAATAGAGGAATTGTTTTGCTTAGCAAATAAGGATGTTCATTTGATGAGTGTGGAAAATAAACTCAAGATTCAGACAACAGTTGAACCTCTGAAACTTTCACAGCAAACTATCAACTGAGATACTCTTGGGTTTCTAAACGCTTGATTGAACTATTAAGAACTTTGTAAGATTCAATATTTTTGACTTTAAAATATTTCCAAAGCAGGAATATTATGATTTACATTACGAAATTAATAAGTCTTTGGGAAGCCTTAGAAAGCTATGGTAAAATGCAAACATACAACGAAGGTCTAAAAATGTCATATTATAGATTTAAACCTTAAGAGTCTTCGCTTAAATACTTTCAACCCAATCATGAATAAAAATTCCGCGGGAGTTTTTTTCCCTTTTCTCATTTTTCCTATTTAAATTCAATGTTAAAAAAATAAAACGGGAAAAAACTCTCGCGGAATTTTTATTCCCCCGACATGTAGGGCATACCAACTGCTTAACATCCTAAAGCGACCAACACTCTTCTTTAATGTTTTGTTTTTCCACTGTACATTCGTCTTACCAAGAATTGCTACGCTAGTGATTTTTTTCTTGTTATTTAACGCTTGTAGTTCTTTTATTGTTTATTTTTTTAACATATCACTTTTATTTATTTAAATAAAATTGCCAAAATTTATACCAGAAAAACGTACACACACAAAACAAAACTGGAAACTGGATTTAAGTAAATTCATAAGAATTTATTAAATTTTGAATTCGTTTTAAACCATAGCAGAAACATACTCAAATTTCTTAAAAGTAGCAAAAGTTTATTTATGACTTTTGAGAAATATACACGCGCTACGTATATGATTTATTAGTTTAAGTATAACTTTAATATACCTATAATATATGAGTAGTTTTTATGGGAAAAAGTGCACAGTAAATATTAGGGAAACCAATTTCCGATTTGACAAATCCCAAAATCCGGGATTTTTCGGGATTAACAAATCGTATTTGTGTCGCTCGGTTATATAAATATCCGGTCATGTAAACATCCAGATTAGTGAACAACAAACTTTAAACACATGAGGTTCTGAAGAGTGAACACAATCTATATCTAAGTCCTGTTTTACACTCTTCAGTTTTTGTTCAATTCTCTTCTGAACTTGTCATTTCGTTCACACACGTCAAGGATATCATTAGAAATATATGGGTGCTTCATCTATGCTGTCATTTTGGAAGAAAGCATATATTTGCTGCCTCTACTCATTCATCAGAGAATTTGGTTGACACAATTTGGAAGCGACGACTGCTGATTGACCTAATGTTTATGCTTAAAGATTAATTTTTAGATGGCCACGGTCTAACGGTAGGGAACTTATGAAGCTTAGAGAAGTTAGTTTTATCTGATTATCATTATGAATATTATTTCAATTGACCCTACACCACCATAGTGGAGAGGGTATATTTGATTTGTGCTGTTGTTTGTAACGCCCAGAAATATAGGTCCAACAACCAGCTTAAAGTATACCGATCGGCTCAGAATCATTTTCTGAGTGGATTTAACGATGTCCGTCTGTCCGTCCGTCTGGCTGGCTGGCTGTACATGTAAAGCTTGTGCGCAGAGTACAGGTCGCAATTTTAAAGATATTTCGATAAAATTTGGTACGTTGTATTTTTCGGTCCAAGGACGGATGGGATTGAAACTGGTGGAAATCGGTTCATTATTTCACCTGACCCCCATACAAATGTCCTCCCGAAATTGGGGTTTACCGATCATAAATGTTTGAATTATGCAAGTATCGAAACAAATTTCACCACAAATGAGTAGTAAATGGAACTAAATCATATCTAAGAATTTTGTGAAGATCGGTTTATAATTAGTCGTAGCACCCATATAATACCCACTTCCGAAAATGACTTTAAAGAGCATAACTCATTCAAAAATATTGGTATCCAAATAATATTTAACGCAAATATGTCTCATATATATACAAACAATAGGGTGCAATTTTATTGTGATCAGTCCATAATTAGTTGTAGCTCCCATATAAGGCCCACTTGCGAAATTCACTTTAATAATAATAATTTAAAAATGTTGTATACAGAAATAATGACACCTAATTTTATAATGGTCGGTCCATAATTAGTCTAAACTCCCATATAATACCCTCTCCATAATTCACTTTAAGCTCCATAAATCTTTTAAAAGTATTTATATCGAGATAAAGTTTAACACATACAATATTTATATTCACAGAAATCATGACACTAAATTTTGGTCCAAAATAGCTGATATCTTCCATATAACGCCCATTTCTGAAAAACTGTTTTATACATATACTAGGTGTAGGGTATCATATGGTCGGGCTTGACCGACTATACTTTTTTTTACTTGTTTTTATTTTCCATTTGACTTTCCCCTTTAGATACATATTACATATTTGAGATGATGTTTCAAAACGAAACCTTTCATTGACATTCTTTGGCTGCATGATTATAAAGTTTGCACAAGCTTTTCCTTAAACTTAAGCTACGGTCACATTTGGCAAAGATTTGCCACAAAGGAAGTAACCACTAAATAACATATATTTCAACTCGTTTATTTATTTACAAAAAAAGAAAAAACTTTTCTTATTTAGACCAAATCACAACAAATATTTAGTTTTATTTTATTTGATGCTGTTTGATCTTGCAAAACTCTTGTAACAGTAAACAACGTCACTCAAAGTTGTGTTAAAGCAACTGGTTACGCTTATTTGAGTAAATATTTGCCAAATGTGGCCATATCTTTAGCATTCATTTACGTCACTCCAACTCTTGACTCAAGTGTTCAAGTTCTTTAAATCATCTAATTAATTCTGGAATAGCTGGAAGGCTTGTTTCAAAAAATACTCTTTTTAGCTTAAGACTTAGTTAATTTAGTTAAGGTGAAATTAAACTGTTCAATAGAATATTTTGGTTCTAGTAAAAGCAATTATTTAACTATGTCGCTTATTTATTATTTCTGAAGAACAAAACTTAAATTGTTCTCAACAGTTTTCTTTTGTTGCTTAAGTACATGCAACACGATTAAACTCATAAATAATACATACAATAGTCTGTCTATAAAATAAAATTTTTTTAAATCATCTTATTTGAACATACTAAAAAGTTATTTCATTTTAAATTTCTGCTTGATTTATTCTGTTTTATTTATTTTATTAAAACATTCATGTTATAAACAAAATATTAGTGACAATAATGGAAATGGAATTGTAAATGCTAATGACTGTTAAGGTTAAAGACAATATGGCTAAAAGAATAAATAGAAAATAAAAACCAACAAAATGATGATGGTAACCAAGAATCATGAGGATTAAAATCAAAATTTATTATTCTGTTACTAATCAGCTTACTTCAGCGCCACCAACAGTAGCAAAGCTGTTTGTAAAGACATTTATTAATGTCTTATCAAATACATCAAACATTTCAAATATGTACATTAAAATCTCTTGAAAAGCTCATTACAAGCTAGAAATGAGAAAAGATAAAAAGATACATAATATGCCATGTCTTTCCTTTCTTTTACATTATTAAAGCTTCTTTCTTTATTGTGCATACTTCTTAAATTTCTTTGTCTTTTCCATGTTACTTTCCACTTCCGATTTAATTCGTTTGAATGTAACGGTCGATAGGATTTCATTATTGTACCAGCAACAATATTGGCCAAAATACCAAAGCAAGCAATAGACGGATTAGAAAAAAGTGAAAAACAATAATTTAAGAAATGTTCGCTCTTTGAAGCGTAACTTACAAATTAAATGTTAAACTAAAAAATAAGAGATAAATTATTAATGAATACGAAGAATACAAATACTTTGTAGGGTATTAAAGTATAACGTATTGCGTATAACGAAAAGATTTATAAAAATGAAATCAAATGTTATTCAATAAAATCAAAATAAATTGTTTTTGGTCTGGATTTCTCGTAAGTTAACGAGATATACAGCCCTTGACATTTAAATATGTTGAAATTTATGTATGCTAATCAATTAACAAAACTGCTGAATTTGGAGTGATGATAATCCTTAGGTGTATGTTGAGACATTGTTACATCTGGAAAAACTGACTGTTTGGTGTGGTTTATGTGCCGGTGGAATAATTGGTCCGAACTTCTTTAAAACCAAAGCTGGCCAGAACGTTACAGTCAATGGTGACCACTCTAGAGCCATGATTACTGACTTTTCGTTCACCAATTGAACAATCATGTTGTGCAGGAGTTGTGGACGGCGCAACATCTCAGACATCTAGTGCCACAATTGATTTATTGAAGGAAACGTTTGGTATAGGCCTCCAAGATCTTGCGATTTGACTTTTTTCTTTGCGACTAAAGTAAATTTCATGTCAATTAAGAACAATCATCTTTGTTTTATTCAATTTCAAAGCTTTATACATCTAAAAAAAACACCCTTTAAACAAAAACAAAATCAAAAAGCTTGACGTTAGAAAAAAAGACAACTTACAAAAATGTAATGCAGAATACATATATGTAATCGAAATGTAAATGTGGATTCACCCATTTGTTCTTAACAAAAATTTTTTCCACAGAAAAATTTTTTTACTGAGAGTTTTTTGCAGCACGATTCACCCATTTCGAAGAACGAATGGGTGAATCCACCCTAACGGGGAACGTAATACAGAATAGCAAAGTTGCCAAATATAACATCGAAACGCAGAATAGGGGTGATTAAAGGAAACAAGTTGAAAATATTACTTAAATTTTGACTAGTAATCGTAATAATTTTTTTGAAATTAAGCTTTGTTGAAAACTAAATTGTTTATTCTGTAATAAGTGTTACAATGTAAGACTAGGACTGGAGCTTAAGGATGCAAAATAAGGCGTGAAAAATTAAATTACACCAATAACTCGATTTGCGTCGTTTCGTTATGCGTTTGTTAGAAGCTGCTTCGCTGCTTAATTAGTACTAATTTTCACTGAGAGTAGGTAAATTTTGAAGGATGCGTTGTTTTGGGTTCGAGTCTTTAATTTTTTTTTTTTTTTTTAATGTTTGCAAAATCTGCAACATCATTAGATGCTAAAACGATGACCCATACAAGAAATGATTTCATGATCGAAATGGAGTCCTTGCTTTCTATTTAAAAAAAAAAAACTAGTTAAGCAGAGAATACCTCTAAGTAAAATGGTAATTCAGACAAAAGCAAACAGTTTTTTTTTTTTTTTTTTTTTTTTTTTTTTTTTTTTATATATATATAATATATTTATTCAATTTTTAGTTAACAACAATTTTAAGTTGTCTCAGGACATAGTTGATAACATAAAACGTAAAGCATTATCCAACGACAATTGATACAAGGAAATTTATTTTACATTGAAAAAGAAAGCTGTTCATTAAACATTGGATCAATTTTTGTGTGAAAGAAAGTCGACGATTTAGTATTTTCGTAACCCTAGAACCTATCTTCGGTCTTTACACGATTTGCTATAGATGTTGTTAATTCACTTTGCGTGTTTTCAAGATGCATCGTATTTTTTTTTTTGAAGGTATTGTTGTGCAGTTAAAATTTCTGGGGGGTTACTCTCTATTGCGATGCGAAAGCAAATTCGATGCGATAAGCGTACAAATTGATACCCTGGTTTATTAGAAACTTTATTTATAAAAACAGTTTACATCTAGTATCATCAGTTATTTGTAAAGTATGTACTTGGTTTTTGCTGATAGACTTTAAATATTTTGTAGAGCTTCTTGCTTGATTGCAAACATTTGAACTTTACACAAAATTTTCATACTCATTGAATTATTGAACTTATTATTATTAGTATTTGAACATTGACCTTTTGTTTTTGTTTTGGCACAGACCGTACAAAATACAATTTCGAAACTTCTATGTTTGTATTTTGAAAAACAAATTTATTTTAAATCTTTTAAACGTGTCACTAATTAACTGTGTACAA
The DNA here is from genome assembly GCA_916048285.2 of Bellardia pandia. NCBI lineage: Eukaryota > Metazoa > Arthropoda > Insecta > Diptera > Calliphoridae > Bellardia > Bellardia pandia. Next base: position 94,507,144 of record OU696530.1, on the reverse strand, counting down.
TTGTGTTGTACAAAAGAAAGTCGCCAGTGGCTTCAGCCACTTTGGTGTAATGAACCTTAAAGTTAATTATGTATGTTGTTTTGTAATTATTGAAAGGATTGAAGAAAGAAAAATCCGTAAATTGTAATAAACAAATAGGGTTTTTATGAAAACATACACTTTTCGCAGCATTACGTGGAATATTTAAATTAGGAACTTTAAGTTCAAAGCATAATTGTCATGGCTAAATTGTTTGTGCTACTAGGTTTTAATTATATAGACAATTGAAACTTAAGGTTTCAAACTAAATTGGTTTGAAATTCCTTAGTTCCAATTTACACGAAGCAATTCTTTACGCTTAGCTGATTACCTTTTTGAAAACGGGATGAGGGGAAGTTAAAACGAGTAAACACTTGATTGTAATAGCAATTCTTGTTACTTTCTTATTCTTATTACATACAGGCTTGTCGGATTTTTTTCACCTACACGTCGCCAAAAAAATTGCCAGAAATTGTCAAAAATCGCAAAAAAAAAAAATAAAAAAAATCGTAAAAAATGTCGCCAAAGGGCGATTCTATTCTAGACAACTTTTAACATTAATTTTCAAATCACACTATTTGATACTTTTTTTGATGCAAACTTAAAGTAAAATATCTATATATTATAATAATATAAGCTTAAATATAAATTTGTTGTGCAATTAATTCGAAGCATTAAGATTCATAGATTTGGCGCGAAAAGAAAATTGATTCATGTTGCACCCGTCATGGCTTAAAAAGCAAATTTCTTATTATTGGATTATATTTCTCTACGATGTTTGATTTGATAATCATCGTCTGATATCTCATCTTTTACAATAAAAAAGAATAATACAATAAAAGTTTAAAAATTAACAGAGTTTTGTGTTTTAAAGTTGGCCAATTTGGTTGCACCCGTCATGCACTTAAACTTGTAAATAGATAACAATAGTATTTATATAGAAAAATATTACCCCTTCTAGAAATAACTTAATTGAAAATGTGTTTTTTTCTATTAGTAAAAGACGTTTAAAGCGTCTAAATGTTGCACCCGTCAGAATAGAATCGCCCCAAAGTCAAATTTTTAAAAGTTGCATTTTATTTTCCATTTAAGAAATATTATAAATAAAATTTCTGTTTACTTCTTGTCAGCTTTGTGTAACTAGACATTTAAGAGCAAAAAAGTAGCACTGGTATTTTTTTTTTAGTGATATAAAGAAAATTTAAGTTTTTTTGTTAAAGTTCTTTAACAAGAAACTGTATAATTTGTTATATTCCAGAAAGATTTCCTGGAAAAAAAAATTACAACTATTGTACAATAAAAGTAAAATTGTGTAAAAGCAGGCTATTGACAGGTCTTGTCACTGCTTTATTTTATTAAGAAGTTTTCTTATGCTGGCCCGGCCTCCAGAGTAATATAAAACACACCATACACTTTCCCTCCAACTTTGTGTGTCAATGTTAAATTCAAATAATAATTTTCGTGAAATTTCAAAATAACACTAAAAAATATGTTAAGTATGCTTCTTTTCCTCCCCCACTGCAATAAAAATAAAATTTAAAAAAACAAATATAATTCTTTAGAACTAGAATTCCCAAACCAAATAAACATAATCTTTGTTTAAATTAAATTTTCCGGATCCCTAAGTCGTTATAAATTGTTCATGAATTTATTTGAAATAATCACAATAGCACAATAGCTAAGAGCATTAATATTATCAACAATAAATATAATGTGAATAAATTCATAGACTTTACAAGGAGGCGCCTTCTCGAAAAAAACATACGTTAATTCTTAAAATTGAAAAAAAGTTTTCTTTGTACATAATTATTTTTATATACTTAAACAAACACAAGCAGAAAAAAAATTAACTTCCCAGCAAGCCATATGAGTCCGAACAGAGTCTTTTCTGACACCTTTTTCGGAGCGTTAACGATCTTTATGAGCCCAAAAAACAATCATAATTGCTCCGAAAACTATCAGAAAAGAGGGTCATTATATTGGAAAATGGTCCGTCAGAAAGAGCTCTTAGATAATGTCAGAAAAGAGTCTTGTATGAGGTTTCTTGTGTGGTACAGCTATGTTTTTTTTGTTCAAAGCACAAATTACAGGACAACAACGAATTGGTACATACATAATTAATTATGGAGTCATGCTGTGTGCCGACTCAGGACAGTAACAAGCAAATTTTTCTTTCGCTCCGAAAATGCTCTTTAGTTGGAATCTTTTCTGACTCCATTTTCGGAGCGCTCCTAGAATGGTATGATGGGTTGTTTTCTAACAGATTTAAAATTCTGTCGGTTTTATTTTTTATTAAATATATGTAAATATAAACATAAAAGATTATGTAAATATTTACATAAACACTGTTTTTTTTTTTTTTTTTTTGTTAATGAAATTATGTATTTATTAAGAATACTGATTTTTTTTCTAAATTAATTTTATTGCTTATGAAAATATTGTATGGGGAAACTAGTTATTGTAATGAACTAATGAGAGAAAGAGTTATATAGTTGCAGAAGCAGTATAGCCAAATTTGCCGATTTATCGGAATTTTGCCGTTTTTTTTATTAATTCATAATAAACTTTGTGCAAATGATTTACAAATGTGTAGGAAACTTTAGCATTAAATTAATTTCTTTGTAAAATGGAAAAAGTAGGAAATAAATAGTACTTTATGTTTTTTTTTTATTTTTTTTTTATTTATTTAATAGATATATTATATATACAAATTTTAAATATAGTTTACAAAATTCATTTAAATATAATTAATTATCTATAACTGGCATAACTTATAGTTGTGAGCCAGATTGGCAAAATGAATACTGTTTATACAAATATTTATATATTAATATGTTAATTGACTTATACAAATTCGTTAAGTATGAGTTTTCTGTATTTTGAACAACAGTCTAAATAATTTACAAGATTGATATAATTACTGAGCTGACCATTAAGAATGCTTAGTACTTCTGATAGGTTTAGAGTGTTTTTGTTGAAGAATTGACGTCTGAATCCATTAAAAATAGGACAGATGCCAATAAAATGGAAAGTGTTTTCTGTTGCATCAAGGTTACAAAGTGTACATAACCCGTCCGTTGCACTTCTAAAAGGTTTAGAATTAATGTCCAGCAGGCCTCCTCTGGCTTTTATTATAAGACTTATAGCCCGTGACGAGTGGTTAGAGGTATTAATTTCCATTAAGCAATAATTTAGCTGTGAGTATAAGCCGTGGAATTGAGAATTTCTTGCATCAGAGTCTAAGTTTTCCTTTTCGTAGGCTGCAACGAGAGGTAAAATTGTTTTGCAGTGTTTACTAAGTATATCTGAGTTATTTACAGGATTTGTGCACTCTACAGCCCAAAAAGTTTGTTTTGCAATTATTTGTTCAGCAAGTTGGCGAGGTAGTCTGTTATATGGCATGTTTAGTACTTTATTAAAATTAAAGTGCAGATTTAACGTATCTAGATACAATGAATTTAAACCAGTTTCTAGCAGGAGCAGGAGTACTTTATGTATTTAGGTGCTGACTAGTTTTTATTTCATAATACATAAATATTAATTATGTGCCCGATAAATAAATCCTTTTTTTAAGAATTCAATACACTGAACAAATATTTTTTTTTATCAATTTTGATATAAATAAGCTTTTAACGAAAAAATAGTACAAAAAACAGTACAACGTGTAAAAAACAGTACATTTGCGTACTGTTTTGAGTCTTGTGCATAAAACAATACATTTGAAAAAAAAAACAGTACGCGTACTGCTAAGAACAGTACGTCTGGCACCCCTACCCGGGTATAAAGGTGCCCCCTCTCCCCTACAATACAAATTTCAATGACTTTTCTCTTTTAAACATAGTTTTTTGTTGAAAAATCCATTATATAGGAATATCCCAAATCATTTCAAATATTTCTTCCCTTCTTTAATTAAACAAAAAAATTCCCACTGGTATTTATTCAACAACTTGTATCAATGAATTTATCTATTAGAAATTATATATAAATATATTGATATCTATATTTTATTAGACACCAAATAATAAAATAGTGATTTCAATATTTAATTTGGTTTTTATTCGTTCTCTATAAAGTATATTAAAAGTTCTTAGAATTGTTTAATAATAATAAAGAAATTATTAAGTTGACAAAATTCTTTAAGGCTTTAATATAACATAACTTGGATTTCTATTTATATTAAAAAAAAATATAAAAATAAATTAAAGAAATGTCAAAAAGTAGAAATTGAAAATATAAAGTTTTATGCTTTAGGGAATTAACAGAAATATACATTTCAAAAGAATGCTTTTCATAAGAATTTATCTTGAGACAGATTTATTAAGTGATATACAGTCAGAGTTTAAATTTAGTATACAGCTCGCTTTTTAATTTTATTTTAATAAGAAATACTCGTATATAAGTTTGCATCAATTTAAAATTAAATTTAAGGTTTAATGGTTTTCTTACTTTAAAAATTTTTTAAAATGAAAATTGATTTCATGGAAATTAATGATTCGTGGAAAGAAAAAATAAGTGCATAGCTGAGAGAAACAATCAAAAACTAGCATACAATTGAAAGATTACACCCTATTTTATATATTACCAAAATCCAAAAATGAAATGTTAATATTTTGTCTGTCCTCCATTCAGCTTTATTACAGCCTCTAGTCACCTTTTCATGGAATATACAAGGTGGCGCAAAAGCAATCCTCTTATCAGAAAATGCTATAAATTTTGCGAAGCCCCTAATGTCAGTTCTGTTTTGACATTTGTGTAGTAAACACATGCGCCACCTTGTACAAGAGGTTCAGTCACATCTCTAGTAATCTTGCAATTTTCGCAGCTGTTCGGAGTTCATCTTTGGATAAATTGTTTCATTTTCTGATGTTCCTGTCTAAAATTTCCCACAGATGCTCTATGTGCTTAAGGTCTGGATATTGCACATTTGAATATTATAGTAATATAACTGTTAAGTGCTTAACAGTGATCTGTTGGCTGCAACATTATCAATGTTTAAAAATGTGGATTTTTGTCTGTGCCATTTAAATTCGAATTTATCTTCACACACATCAATTAGAGAGCGTGATTGGCCGGTATATTTTACATTTGTGAAGTTTTTTTGAGCTTTACTTCTATCAATAACTTTTTGAACAGTTGACCGCCGGCTTTTGTTCACAACTTTAGCAATAAATCTCTTGCAGGATTCTTAAGACCATTTTCTCTTTTGTTAGATAAAACTGTTTAATAAAACTTAAGCTATGTGTCCACGATGGTCAGATATTACAACGTTGTCATATCTAACAATGTGCTATCAATGTACTGACATTGAAACATTTTTAGCAAAAGGTAAATTGTCAGTTTACACGACTGTAAGAAACCTAACAATTGCATTTGCACACAATTGTCACACAATGAATTTATTTGTTAACCGAAATTGTCAGTTTACACGGTTGTCAGATTGCTGTGTGGCATTGTCAAATTCATTTTGCAGCTCTGTGTGTGTGTTTAAAAATTTTATTAATGCACACTTTAATTTAATTCTTTAATTTTCTTCCACTTTTTTCAAAAATTTTATCAATGCACACTTGTTTGTTTATTATTTATGTATATTCAGAGTTGCATTTAGAAATAATTTCTATGACAATGCTGCCATTGGCAGATGCATAAACTTTGCACATATGACAATGAAAAGTGTTTGTCAATTGTCTTAAAACAATGACAATGACAAAATTGTGTGTTTACACGGTTGTTAGATGTCTGAAAATATTTTTGTCTTCCAATGTACTGAAAATGCTTTTTCTTACAACGTTAGAAGACAAAAGACATTTTCTGCACATTTTTCTGACAACGGTGTAATATCTGACCATCGTGGACACATAGCTTTAGCCTATCCGAAACATATTTATATAAATAAATTCAAAATAAAAGACTTCTTTTAAAGATATTATTCTTCACATAAATCATTATTCGCTGCATACGACATTTTGACTTTGTCCGACATTGGTTTTACCAATTTTGTATTACATACTGTCTTTAGTTTCTTTATTACTTGCCAATGAATAAGATTGCTAAAGTGCTGACATTTGAAAGAAACACTTTTCATAACTTCATTCATATATTTGTTATATTGTGTGGTTTATATGAAAATTGTTCCACTGTTGTTATATTTCAATTTCATTTACACCAGAAAATCTTATAAAAACTTTCAAATTTCTAAGTATACAAGCATTGCTTTCAACACCAGCCATAAATCAAACTTTAAAGTTTAACATCCGTTTTAAATTTCTACTTCCTTTCTGTCTTAAATTCAAAGATTTATAATTTCCAATTCATTTAATACTTTTTTACATATACCTATATTACTTTGCAAATTATTGTCGCAAACTTTTTGCACGCAAAGATTTGTATGCAAATACTTTTCAAAACACTTAAATATTCTGAACTCAAACAGAAAAAATTACCCAACAAAATTATTTAATAATTCATTTATAATATGCACAAATATTAGTACAAAATATTGTTATTGTTGTCAACAGACAATTTTCAATCATCGAAAATTCTGTTTTTGCCTACAAGAAGTCATAAATTAAAAACACTTCAAAAAATTATGTTTTAAAAATGTACGTTTATGAATATTTGATAATGTCCGTCATGATGATGTTGTTGATTTTGCTGTAATCTTTGTGCTTGGAATTATTTATGGGCTTTTAATATATTTTTTTTAAAGAAAAAATAATAATTTAAACAAAGTGTTGGCATATCATTTACATAAATATTTCTTATTGTTTTGATAAGAAAACTTTGATATTGAAAGTATATTGTTAATCATATTTGAATTATAATGCGAGAAGATTATCTCTCGCATAAAATAAATTTCATGTCAATTTAAAAAAAGTCATATTTTTTTATTCCATTTTAAATTTCTATACATCTAAAAAAAAACACAGAACCATGTTTTTCAAAATAAATTTTTACAATTTGGAAGTGTTCTTCAAAGGTGAGTCTTTTCATGTGGAAATGCCAAACCAAACTAAACATAAAGTCTAAAGTGTATGCGGACAAACCCGCTTTGATTCACGTCTTGGAAGAAAATACCACGTTTTTCATTCGCAAGGTACCAAGGAGACCACGACATTGCTCAACAGCTATAGACTGCCACTTCTACGAAGAGAGTATCAGTATAGGTTATATTTTTAAGACTTACTGTCTTTTTTACGTCACCTCATAAATGTTCGATAGATTTTAGGTCTCAACTGAATGCTGACCATTCAAGATTACTGATGGAATTGTCCGCAAAAAATAGTTTGCTAAGTTTCGCCGTGAGCCCAGGGCAGCAGTACATCATTTAGTATTTCTCCTAATTTAAAATACCTTCAATGCTGTGAATTGGGCCAACACTATTACAGGAGAAATATCTTCATACAAAATACCTTTGACGTCAGGTCCTATGCTAATTAGCCCTCCCATTCCAATTAGATCTGGCAAATTGTGCAAAATATTTTGTATTTTTAATCATTAGTTAGAAGCGGCTTCTGGGGCGTTGCTATTCCATGAAACCCCTCCTCCACCAAATGGAGCAAAATATTACGCTTAGCTAATGTCACATTTAATTTCTTTTTGAATTTCGCGTGGTTGTCAGTGGATGGTTTTTTTAGGTTGGCTTTAGAGATTTGCCTTATAGGCGCTCGCTGTGGGGTGATGTTTTTCTGGGCACAAAACTGCTTTTTATACTGTAATCCTTTAAAAATCATTTTGTGGAACACTTAAGCTATTCTTCTATTTCTTTATAAAACTTCCAATACAAAAAGAGCATTTCCAATTAGTTGTCCTATACAATCCAGATTTCCTTAATGAAATTACTTAAAATTTAAACATAAATTTAAAGCTCAACTTTTTGTATCTGTAAATTAAACTATTTTTAACAGTTGTTAAAACCTGTTTCCAAAACTCAATATTTTCAATGATGCTTCAACTTCAGAACTGATAATTCACTAAAAAAATGTTCAAAATGATTTAGTGAAATTTAAAATCTATTACACAATTTATGCTTTAAAGGAAATGGTTGAAAATAAGCAAATACTTTGTTTAGAAAATGTTGGTAAATTGCAAAACGAATGAAACTTTTTAGTTTGTGTGAAACCACGTTTTCATTTTGAATGTCTAATGAACATACATGGATTCCATTGGTGGTTATTACATTGTATTGTAATTTACACATGTAAATTAACAATTTAAGTTTTTGTTGAAGTCATCATGTTTTAACGGTGAACGTGATAGTTATTACAAATAAATTATTTAAATGATGAATATTTAGTTTATTTTATATATATGTACATAAATATAATGTTAAATTAATAATAAAATTGGGTGTCAAATGAGTTATAAATTTTAAGCTACTTAAGTTAAGAAAACACAATAAAATAGCAAAGTCCCAATTTAAGAAGACTACATACTTGATTGTACTAGCAACTCGTGTTACTCTCTTATTTGTATTACATACATATGTATGTGTATACAAGTGTGTGTATACTGTCAAATAAAAACACGAGTGATTTAAGCAATAAGAATTGTACTGTGTGAACAATGAAAAAATTTCAAGAAAAAAATTGTATCGTTCTGAAAGAAAGAGATAAATATAAAATTTGATTATCTTCCGTCACGTGACACTTTCGTATACTTTGTGGCATAACTGTAATATGCATGGAATTCTTAGTCCCGATTTACACGAAAAAAAATTATTTTCTTAAAATTTCTTTTATTTTTACACAGCACAAATTTCTTCTTAAATCACTCGTATTTTTATTTGAGTGAGAGCAGACACACATTTGTATACACATATGTATGTATATGTTACTCTCTCATTCGTAGGTAACAAGTACAAGAATTGCTAGTACAATCGAGTGTCTTATCTTTCCCTCACTCCGATGTCTAAATGGTAAGCAATTTTGCAGCAATATTTTCGTCGTGTTATTGAGAAGAAATTAAGACAAAAATAAACCTAAAATTATTAGAAATTCTTAAAATATTTTATGACGATAACCCCGTAATAGGTGATTTGCTGGTTGGTATATAAGATTCTACACAGCCGAATATATACAGCCATGTCACAGAATTTAATTCCGTTCGGAAGTGGAATTAATTTCGCTTTTTGCTTCTATAGAAAAGGTACAAGGAAAATTTTTTTCGGAATGAAACCTAGAAATGCTAAAAATTACAATTCCTAATAGCAACTTAAAAGTGGTTGCTTTCCGAAAAAATCTTTCCTTGTACTTTTTCTATAGAAACAAAATACAAAATTAATTCCACTTCCGAACGGAATTAAATTCTGTGACATGGCTGATCAACTCTTACTTGTTTTGTTTAGTTTTTTGCTTGCAAAAAATAATATTTAACTAAGCTGCATCTGTTTTTATGTGCATAGATAAGCAGAACTAAATATAATATGATTTATGAAGAATAATTGGGTGGGAGTTTATGACAAGTCGTATGACTTCAAAGAAATTTTAAATTTTAAAAGAATTTAAAAGCTAAAGACAATAAAATATAACAGAAACTGTTAAAATTTGTTAAAGTTTCTTTATTCCTCCCTTACCAATAACTAACTACTTTAATGCAAAATCTACTTTAGCAACATTTCAAATGAGTTTTACTTGATTTATCTTGGCATCTCTAGCATTCATTGCATTTGTTTATGAGTGTCTTCTTTCGTATCTTTTAGTTTCGTAATACATCACATAAAATTATTAATATTTCATATTCTAAATAGTGATAGAATTTGGCTAAAATAGAATTACTTAAGGTATGGTCACACATGGCAAATATTTACTCAAATAAGCGCAACCATTTGTTTTAGCACAAATTTGTTGGACGTTGTTTACTCTTACAAAAGTTTTGCAAGATCAAACAGCATCAAATGAAATAAAACTAAATATTTGTTGTGCTTTGGCCTAAATAAAGAAAGTATTTTTAAATAAATAAACGAGTTCAAATATATGTTATTTGATGGTTGCGTCTTTTTCGGCAAATATTTGCCGAGTGTGACCATATCAAATTTGCTTCAGTTTTGTTGCCTTGCACGACTACTACTACTACCACTCTTGAGTGGAGACTATCAACATGCAACTACACTATTGCTTGTGCTGACAATGCAAAGGACTTTGCTTTTTACTAGTTGTTTTATTTCTCACAAATCAACTTAGTCAACCGTCCCCTTGAGGCTTTCTTACCAAGTTTTGACAGTAAAAGTCAGTTTTGAATGACTTTGGTTGGGGTATTTATGGTATTAAATGTTTATGTAGTTTTTTAAGCATTCTTTCTCAGATTTTTGGCAAGAAATTGGGAATTTTATATAATATCTGAGGACAAGGTTGGTTTGTTTTTATTATATATATTTTTAACATTATAAAATGTAATTGAAAATAGTTTAGTTTTTTGTTGAAACCAGCAGTTTCAGCAGACTAAAATTAGCTTAACGGTTAGTTTAACCAGGGTTAATGTAATTTTTAAACAAAAAAAAAAAAGAAGTGTTTATTTAGTGTTAATTAAAAAACTGTAAAAAAAAACTGTACTTGCGGAAACACAAAAATTTAGTTTAAAATAATTTTTTTAAACCATAATTATGTTAGCGATATATTATAAAGTTTAACTGAAGATAGTTAAAATCCCTTTAAAGTCAAGTAATGTCATGTTAACTGTCAGTTAAAGCGGGTTTAAATAGAACTGCGGCCAAATTAGCGCATTCGATATCGAGTAAAATTGATCGTAATTTTCTTATTTGAGATTATGGCATTCGATATCGAGCAAGAAATTTAGTACATTTTATCATAATTTCGATATCGAAATCATTTTTCGATACGATAGCTGCTCATGCGATCACGAATGCGGTAATTTGGCCCCTGGATGTGTTTATCGACTGTTTATTAAAACATTAACAGCCGTATTCATAAAAAAATCTTGATATAGGTTTAAAGTACAAATTAGTTAACAAACCTTTGGTAAAAATTCGTATTCATAAACAGTGCATTTAACTAATAAATGTTTCAATGAATTTTTAAGCTGTAGGGTGGCATCACTATTCTCTGCATGTGTCAGTTAAATATTATGGCGTTTTCTTTTCTGGCAAAAATGTTACACGTTTTTCCCATTTCGCACCTTTTTTAATTTTTTTGTGTTCTTTTCTGAAAAAATATCAACACTGCTAAAGTGTAGTGTGTTCTTTTCTATAAATGTCACACTATAAATTAAAAAAATGGTGCACCTTTCACACTCTGTATTTTTAGAGGGGATGAATCGCACGATAAAACAGCTGACATTTGTTTTGTTTATGATTGTGTATTTGTGTTAAGAAACAAAAAAAAAATATACAAAATGGTAAAACTACTTTTGTATGTGCTGAAAAAATTTTGGATGACTTGTTGGATTCATCTTCATCATCTGATGATGATGAAATATTTTATATGATTATGGAAAGAAATCCACAACCGCGAGTGAAAGACTTTTAGAGAATGTAATTAATGAATACTCTGAAGTTGATGTATGTAAAATTTCATAGGACAATATATGTATATAATTTTTATAGTTTAAGAAGAATTTGCGTATTAGTCAGGAAGGTGCCATTGGTCTTTTTGAGAGATATTTATTGTCTTATTTCAAGCGATCTTACCAGGGAGCTATCTGCTTCTTTTTTTCTAACAACAAAAAAAAAACGAAAAAGCTGTACATGAAAAAATGTGTTACACTGTTGTGATTTTATGTTCTATTCTGACCATTAAAAATGCGACATCTTTAAAATGTAGGGTAAACATTATAAAAATTAACATAATAAAGATATAACATTTTATTTCAGAAAAGAAAACACTATTAATGATGCATACAAACGATTAGCATGTAATCATCTCTTATAAATTATTTTTACATTTCAGTAAAATAAATAATATATCATAATCTGTTTGTCAACTAAAAAAAGCAAGAAAACGATGAAAAAACTAATTGCAATAATTTTTGTTTTTTATCATACAAATTTTATTCAAATAACGAGTTTTTTTTTTGTTTTTTTTTAATTGTTAACACATCACTAGTCTGTTGTGTACATTTTGAATTGTTTTTAAAATGGTTTAATTAAAAAGAAGGAAAATTCCAGCTGCCGCTGATTTGAAAACTTTTTACGTTTCTCTCATGGAAGAAGACCCACTGTTGGCAAAATGTATTTGCTCTAAAGTTCAGGCAGCCAAAAAATGGGAGGGCATTACACAGAAACTTAATTCTATTTATCAGACGAATCATTAAAAACCATAATTCCGTGGTGGTCATTTCAAATTTAATTTATTTTTCTTTAAGAATTTGTAAACAAATATGGCGCCAGCTGATAGAAATGTACTATTGTGAATAACCCCAAAATAGTGATTTTCACAATAGCGTTTTTTCATCGAATGTGCACCATAATACCAAATGAAAATTCGTTCGATAAGCATTTTCGACCACAGTCGAAAATCGAATTTTGCTCATAATAGGCACCTAGTAGTCTTAAAGTTTTTTATTGATAATGCTGCAATATCTCAATATTTGAATGGAGTGGAGGGTCCACATAGTTCCACACTGGTTTTGAAATACATATGTAACTGTGATTAATTTAGTTTTGTTTTCAATATTTGAATGGAGTGGAGGGTCCACATAGTTCCACACTAGTTTTGAAATACATATGTAACTGTGATTAATTTAGTTTTGTTTTCCAAACCAAGTTTAGACTTTGGACCTTGCAACCAATACATTTTCCTAGTTTATATATTGACGAGTAGATGGTGTTTTTAGCTCTTGAATGATTTTTCCAAGTAAGACGTTTGTCGAGATACATTCCCAATTTGCTTTGGTTTTTGTTAGCCATTTAAGTACAATGGAGGACACTTATTTGCTCCATTTGATTTGTGCGTATTTCTTTCAATTCAATTCTGGATGCAAACAGCTTTTCAAATCGATAAGACGCAACGGTGTTTTCAGTTTTGTTAGGTTTTTGAATCATTATTATCTCTGCACGTTTTCATGCGGTTGGAAAATATGATAGACGCATGACTGAGTTAGACATATTATTATATATTAAAATTACAAATATAATGCTCTTTTTGTATAATGATTTTACGACTATTGAAAAGTGAGCAATAAAATTTAAATGAAACATTAAATTGAAATTGTATTTACATATGTAAGTATTATTTTTACATTTCCCTTTTTAAATGTCATGGTACACGTGCAACTGAAAGTAGCTAAATATATAACCAAATTTTTTATGTCTTGTAAATATTCATAATGTGATTGATATTCTCTTTTTCTCTTTTGTGTCTGCGAAGAACCTAAGGTAAATGTTATTTATTCTTATTTACTCTTATTTAGCAATTTGTTTATTTTCTGCTTAAAATATGCACGTATTTTTTTCACTCACCCTGATAAAGTGGTCAATAACAAATTTTGTGTTTGACATTTTCACAATGTAGGAAAAGTTAAAGGGGAGTAATTGTAAAATAAAATGCAAGGGTATTGGTTTATTCGGCTGTAACGAATTTTTCCACGCTACACTATTGTTTTTGCTTTAGTGAAAGTAGTATTTTCTTTTTTGGTTTTTTGGTTTCATTTAATAACTTTTTTGCTTTCTTTACGTTTAGAAATTTTACTTCAGGTTTGTTGGTATCTTTTTATAGCCTTATTTGCCGGTCCTTTTAAACGCTTTAGATTTTTTGTAATCATTGAACGTCAGTTTTTTAAGGAATTTGTGCAAGAATTTCTTTCATGCTTGATTTTTTTTCATATAGCCTAGCCGGATTTTATGTGAATAATGTTTTGTGGAAAGCCCTTTAAAATACAAAAATTTTTATCAAAGATATATCCAAAAATATGTGCGAGCGTTAGTTTCCATCATCTCTCAGTTATTTTTTAACAGATTTTGCTAAGTTTGATTACCAAAGTGTTTAAAAGTATATCTGATCTACTGAAACAAGATTAGGTTCCAGCAAATAACTGCAGCACTCGCAATATTGATTTCCACTAACATTATGAAAATCTAAAAATATATATTTTGGCACTAGGTTCAAAAATAAAAACGCTGTAGCGTGGCCGGATTTTTTGTGAGCAATGCTTTATAGAAAGGCCTTTGAAATACCTTTCATATGATATACATATTGTCTACGTACAGAACTTTTAACAAAGATATATTCAAAAATATGTGCAAGAGTTAGTGGTGTAGAGTAGTGGAGGTTTTTTTTTGGATATATACAGAAAGTTAGTAACAAAGATACGAGTATATTCAAAATTATTTAAATGCTGTGATGTAAATGTAGTGGTGGTTTTTTGATCATAACTCAGCCATTTAATGACATATTTGGCTGATTTTTAATACAAAAATGTCTAAGTGTATATCTGATCTATTGCTATAAGGTTAAAGTTCATTAGACAACTGTGGCATTCAAAAAGTTGATTTCCACTAACATTATGACAATATTAATACAAATATACTCGGCCACTAGGTTAAAAAGTCTATAGCATGACCGGATTTTATATGATCAATGCTTAATGTAAAGTCCTTTAAAATACCTTTTATTCAATATACATATTGAACTTTGTATACGAGTTAAATTCAAAAATATTTCAAATATTAGTGGAGTAGAGTATTGGTGGATTTTTGATTATATCTCAGCCATTTAACAAAATATTTTGCTGATTTTTAATACCATTCTTATGTGTATAACTGATCCACTGAAGTCAGATTACAGTCCATCAGCTAACTTAGGCATTCAAAAAGTTGATTTACACTAACATTATGAAGACCGTTATAATATCAACATCTCTGTCTATCATAGCTGAAGAATTTCTGACCCCATGAAGTATATGTACTCGTATATGTATATTAAGGCTCACAAATGAATATTCAAGAAATTACAAACCCATTGACTAAGTTTGCACGAAATCTACGCAGGGTATAACAAAATATTGTTCAGTGAGTATACAAAATTTAAGGTTGCCAACCTTTATTGCTGCAATAGAAAACAATGATTTCATAAATATTTGATGATGTGAAATTTATAGATGAATATTGTGTGCTGTGGTTATTTACAAAGAAAGCAGGCAAGCAAACAAACAAACATAAAAAGTAAAACTAAATGGGGACAGTGTCAGTCAATATTTATACAAGGAAAAAATCATTAATATTTTTAGAAAAATAGAAAGGATTTTATTTGTTTTGTTATAGAATCACTTTGGCAATAATAGTTATAAGTCAGTTATAAAAACAATGATATTAATGATAAATTCTTGGCAAAACGTGCTCGAAATTTAAGTCATCAAAACATTTTAAGCACTAAAGTGTTAAACTAATATAGACATGACATCTATTCATACGATGGCGGCTCGAAAACTTCTTAGACTAGCACAAAAAGAGATTAGTTAGTTTTTCAAAAACATTTTTATTTTTCAATATAATCTACTGAAACTTTAATACACTTAGTCCAATGCTTATCTAGCAATTCTATTCCTTGATTAAAATATAAACTGATTAACTGTAACTGCATCCTAAGTTGAGGTAAAACGTTTGTCAGCTAGGGATTTTTTTAGATTTGGGAACAGCTAAATGTCACTGTGCGCTAATTTAGGAGAATAATGTATTAATGTGGAGCTTTTTGAAGAAATGATGCTTTGAGTTTTAAGAATTATTTACTCAAACCTAAATTTTTTAATCAGAATTGGCTATGTTTGGATAGGGCTGGGGAAGGCAATGTCTTCTCGGAATCTACCCAAAGTCTAAGCATTTTTTCGCTTATACCCAGCGTTGACAGAAACATTTGCTGACATACCTGAACACGAACAGCATTATTTATTAAATAATATATGTAATTTAGTAACAGATCGCCGTGAGTTTTCTACCTAAATAGAGGGCGTGGTGAGGTAAAACGCTTGCCAACTAGAAATTTCTGTTAGATGAGAGATCAGATACATCCCCTGGGGCCATAAAGGTCCTTCCGAGCCATCTTGTTCTGCGTATTGCCAGCATTGGACAGTCGCAAAGAATATGTTCAGAGGTTTCGGCTTCAAGTTCACAAAATATACACTGATCATTCGCAACATTACCTAAAGTAAATTGGTGATACCTAAAGCTACCGTGTCCTGTGAATAATCCAGTAAGTAATCTCAATTCACGCTTTCCGAGCGATAGCAGCAATTGAGATCTTCGTTTAGACAGAGTAATAAACCTTTTGGACTGTCTAAGTCCTGGCAGGTTGTTCCAAAATCGGGAAAATTTCGATTCCACCCAAGAACTAATTCGTTCCATTGTGTATCCACGTGGAATGCCAAAGAATGGTTCCGGGCCTATAAATGGGCGTCGAGCACCTATATTGGCCAAGCAATCAGTACGTTCATTACCAGCATGGCCTTCATGACCTGGTACCCAGCACAAGGTAAGTTCATTATGCTTGCCGAGTTCATTCAATGATGTCCAGCAGTCCATAACTACCCTAGACCAGTGATGTTCAGCCCATACAACAATTGTTTGAAAAATTTACACACATTTGTTATGCTCTTTTAAAAACATTCATTCACTCGTCGTTCAGCAAGCGATGAGAACACATGCGGCGGACTATCGTCATTTTTTTCAGAAATTTGTTAAGCATTGTTGTTGCTTCTTGTTGATCGAAGCACAGCAAACACACGCTATTCAATTACAATTGAAAACGAAAAATTAAAAACTGGTTTAGATAGACTTATTTTTGTTTTTTATCAAAATAACTGTTCTAAAATTGGTTTTCGATATTGATAATTGTTATTTACGGTCCCTGATATTGTTTCATAAGGTGTTTACATTTGGAAAAAATTCTTTACTTTTTTCTGATTTTAAGCGTTTGACAATATGTTTGCTGTGCAAAATCTCTCACAAATACATCTACATTTTATTTTTGAACATCACTGCCCTAGACCTTATTTCATATGAAGATAAGGCTCTGAGAGCAGCTTGGCTATCAGACATAATAAAAATCCTATTATGGCTAACTCTGCGTCTCAGACATTCGTTAGAGCATATAAGGATGGCATAAATTTCCGCCTGAAATATAGATGTGAATGTACCCATTGGGATTCCCCTTTGAAAAAAAAGTGTCACCATTAGCCTGTTTGGAACCATCGGTAAACCACACTTGATCGGCATTAGTCTGCCACCATGTCTGATTTAACCATTCATCCCTTTTAGGTATAAGGACGTTAAACCTTCTATTTAACACCAGAGTCTTTGACATATAATCTGATACTACAATACTTTTGCAGATAAAATACCTTTGAAGTCACAAAAAACCGTTGAAATAACCTTACCAGTAACCCAATTTTTTTACTGTTGCATATGAAGAAGCACTTTCACCTCACACATCCATCATATCATTATGAATTTCTTGTCCCGTTAAACCTTTTTTATTTAATGACACCGCGAATTTCTAATTTTTTTATTGTAAAAAATCGCGGATGTGTCTTTTTTGAACACCTGTTTCTATATGAAGAAGTTGGCAGATCGAAGAAATTTAACATGTGTTTATAGCACAAATGCAAGTTTCCAAAACACTTAACTTTTTTCTGTTTATACCGCGCTTTCTGTTCTAGGCTAAAAAGTTTCCGAACCGCCCTCGTAGTGAAGATTACAAACATCTATTATATTTCTTTGTTGTAAAAATATATTTATAAAAATTATTTGTTTATTGTACAAAAACAAACAAAATTTAATACTACAAAAACCAACAATCACTGTGATTATATTCCTTGTCATATGCATATAAATTTAATCATGAAATAAAGTTGATTATTTATTTTAAAATTGAGTTTTTGTGCATTTTGATACGAAGTTTAAGAATTATTAAAGAGAGTGTCGTTTAACATAAATTCATTTGGTTAGGGCGTTTTAAATTTCTTTAACAGATTTACAATAATATTTTCATAATTTATATGATACCAGTAGTCTGCATAAAACAATTTAAGTTTTTAATCATAAACATAATTCTTCAGTCTTGGAATCGTGCAGCAGGGGACAAACCAAAAAAAAAAAACTTTTTTTGTTTAAGCAACACCTACTTGCCAGAGGTTTTTCGAAAGAAAAAAAAAACACTTCTAAACGTACAAGTATATGTAAATATAATATTATAAAAAAAAAAAACAAAGTATCATTTTATTATTGTTTTTACAATTTACTTCCTTTTTGCAACTTCACAAAACAGACGATTACATTTCAATATTTTGTGTTTTTATTTATCCTAAAGTCAACTGAAGCAAATTGTCTGTTTACTTTTGTTAAACCAATACAATGTTCGTGTTGTTATTTTCTGTGCAGCAGTAAGAATACGTTTTTAAAATAAAACAAGTAAGGAAGTATAGACGGTCAAGCCCGACCATGTAATACCCTGCACCCAGTATATGTATAAAACAGTTTTTCAGAAATGGGCGTTATATGGGAGATATAACCGATCATCCAAAAATTTAGTATCATGATGTCTTTGAATATAAATAATATATGTGTTGAACTTTATCTCGATATAAATACTTTTAAAAGATTTGTGGTGATTAAAGTTGATTACGGGGAGGGTCTTATATGGGAGCTACGACTAATTATGGACCGATCATAATAAAATTACACCGTGTTATTTTTAGACATATGAAATATATTATCGTTTAATATTATTTGGATACCAACATTTTTGAGAGAGTTACGCTCTTTAAAGTGATTTTCGGAAGTGGGTCTTATATGGGAGCTACGACTAATTATGGACCGATCTGCAAAAAATTTGTAGAGGTAATTTGGCGTCATTTACCACTCATTTGTAATGAAATTTGTTTGGTTCCTTGCATAATTCAAACATTTATGATCAGTAAACCCTAATTTCGGAAGGACATTTGTATGGGGGTCAGGTGAAATAATGGATTGATTTCCACCAGTTTCAATCCCATCCATCCTTGGGCCGAAAAAATATCACATTCCAAATTTTAGCGATATATCTTCAAAATTGCGCACAAGCTTTACATGGACAGCCAGCCAGCCAGACGGACGGACGGACGTACGGACATCGATTTTGAGTCGATCGGTATACTTTAAGATGGGTGTTAGACCAATATTTCTGGGCATTAAAAACGTCAGCACAAATCCAATATACCCTCCCCACTATGGTGGTGTAGGGTATAAATATGCCAACTGGATTAAGGAAATTATCTTATCGCAAGTCAGCATAAAAACACATTTGTTTATCTACAACGAAACTGTGCATGAAAACAAAACAATACAAAATACATATTTCCAAAAGTAACTCTCAATAAAAATACAATATAATATTGAATTTAAACAAAAAAGATTTAGAAATTTGGACATGAGATTTTTCTTTTCTTTTTTTTTTTTTTGAGAAAAATAAATAAACACTTAGATTTACATGCCGCATGTTAAATTAAATTTACTTAATTTAAACTGCTTAACTTTAATTCTAAGTAACTTACACTTAATCATATTGTTTACTTATTTGGATTTACTCATCATAAATAAATGTGTCATTAAATGTGGGCAGTTATACATACATACATATACTTATTGAAGTTTTCACAATAAACGATTTATGATTTGGATCGTTATTCTGGTGAAATAAAACATTCCACCTGATACCCACGATCTCTGCTCTTTTAAACAAGTTGACCTTCAGAATCCGAAGGTAATTAAACTTATACATGGTTGTTTCAAAAATTGTTAAATTCCCAGCATCAGCAGCTAACATACAGACCCATGGCACTCACACCACTATACTTCACTGGTATCTTCAAGTTTTCTTTGTTGTTGTGACATGCCATTTTAACCGCTTTGATTTATCGACGAAGATGACCAAATTCCAAAATGCAGATTTCTTGCAAACATGATCATGGAAACATGGACAAATGTATACTGTTTTTCAATTTATAAAAGGTTTCTTAAGAGCAACTCTGCCATTAAAATCATATTGGCGTAAGATACGACGAACAGTTTCAATGCAAGATTCTTTGCGCAGGTCAGCTTCAACTTCGGAGGTTAGTTGGGCAGCTGATAGCTGTGGATTTGCCCTTATTTTTCCTAAAATGTGTGGCTCATCATGCTCATTGACAATTTTATTTGGTGCCTTTCTGCCTTGTTATGGACACGATCAATGATATTTTAGACTGTATACAAGTAAGTTTTAATCTTAACCATTTCCAATTCGTGAGTAGCCATTTTGGAAATCGCTTAAAATTAATTTTCGTTTTTCTATCGTGGTACGAGGACTCATTTGAACTATTTTTTATTGACCTTTGACGTTACAAAATCGGACTCACATTTAAGCAGAAAATATTGGTAAAAATAGAAAAAAAGAAAAACGAAAAACCAACAACGCTGCTTTGAGCTGTCGGTACAGTAAAAATTGACTGCATAAAATAAGCTGTGACGTGAAAAAAAGAGCATTTGGTTTTTTTTAGTTCTAATGTATTCTAATATATACTTTTTGGCGGTTAAAGTTTTTTGTTTGTTAAGGTATGGTCACACATATTTACAATATTTACACAAAAAAGCGTTACCACTTGTTTTAGCACACATTTCTTTGACGTTGTTTACTCTTACCAGCGTTTTGCAATATCAAACGGCATCAAATAAACAAAAACTAACTATTTGTTGTGTTCTGTCCTAAATAAATGAAGTTTTTTTTTTAATAAATAAACGAGTTTAAATGTTTTTTATTTAGCGGTTACGTCTTTTTCGGCAAATATTTGCCAAATGTGACCATACCTTTAGATAATAATACCAAAAACTCAACTGTTTCTCGTTACTAGTTTCATGGTATTACACAGTTTCAAACGGAAAAATCCATTGACGATAGAACTAATTTTAGAGAGGAGCTACCTGTTTATTAACGTTCAAAGTGTATAAATGAATTTATAATGAATTAAAGGGCCGGCCGATTTAATCACCTTTTCTTTTCAATAAAAGGGGCACTGACGTGAATATTTCTGTTTAGGAAATTATTAGCTTATTTGTGAATTTTTCTATTAAGGAAACTGTGGCTTAATATAGGATTTTTCAATTAAGAATATTTTAACTTAATCTTGGATCTCTCTATTAAAAAAATTTTAGCATATTTGTGAACCTTTCTAATAAAAAAAACTACAATTGTGGTTCTTTTTCAGTTAATGAAACTTTAGCTTATTCTTAGCTCTTTCGACTAAAGAAACTATTGCTTAATGGTGGATCATTATATTAAGGAAAATGTAGCTTAACCTTTTTAATTTCTTTAAGAGTATTTTAACTTAATCCTGGATATTGCTATTAAGAAAATTTTAGCATATTTGTGGATCTTTTTATTACAAAAACTTTAGAAATTGTGGTTGTGTCAACTTACGAAATTTTACCTTGATCGTGAATCTTTCAACGAATAAAATTTTAACTTTATCTAAGATCTTTCGAGTAAACAATATTTAAGTTTTGAATCTTTCGATTAAAAAAATTAAGCCTAATTTTAGATCTTTCGATTCTTTATGGTGGATCTTTATATTTATTATGGAACTCGACATTATAGAAACTTTTGCATAATCTTATATTTATATAGCAAAGAAACTTTAGCTGAATCGTCGATGATTCTATTATAGAAACTTTAGCTTATTCGTGGATCATTCTATTAATGAACGTTTTGCTTAATTGTGTATGATTCTAGTCTCCTTTGATGAACAAGACATATCCACAAGACATATCTAAACCAAGCTTTTGCTTAATCGTGTATGACTCTGTAATGGAAACTTTAACACAATCGCTAGTTATTATATTTCCTTAAAAAGAAACTGTATGCTTAGAAAAAGAAGTTGGGTACATTGTCATCTTTGTTAAACCGAGTGTTTAAACTCTATACCATCACAGTGGGGATTGCATTGGATTTGTGCTGGGGCCAAATTACCGCATTCGATATCGAGTAAAATTTATCGTAATTTTCTTATTTGAGATTATGGCATTCGATATCGAGCAAGAAATTTAGTACATTTTATCATAATTTCGATATCGAAATCATTTTTCGATACGATAGCTCATTCGATCACGAATGCGGTAATTTGGCCCCTGATGTTTCTAACGCCAAAAATATATACATAGTCTAATATCCTCCTTAAAGAATCCACATGAGAGAGCTATGACCTATTATAGGCCCATCATCATGAAATTCTGTACGACGATTTATATATATACATATATATGTGAATTATATATAAGTGATCTTCCGAAGTGGATTTTATATACGGTTATGGTCAAATATGGACCGATAATCATTAAATTTGGAACAACGATTTATATGTATATGCGAATTGTTTAAATTGAATTTCTACTTGATAGTGATTTTTATAAGAGATTTTGCGCATTTAAGTAACTATCCGAATTGGACTTTATATGGTTGCTACGTCAAACATGGACGGATCGTCATAAAATTGAGTATGACAATTTTTATATATAGACTTTTTGTGTTGAAGTTCAACTTAATAGTGAGTTTTATAAAATATTTATGCGCATTTAAGCGATTTTCGGAAGTGGATTTGTTAAAATATTGACCGATGCAAACAAAATATCTTTTTGAGATTTCACTTTGCATGAAACTTATTATTGCAGAATTTTGTATGTATACTGCTTTTCTATAGACATTTAGTACCATAAAGCTGTATTCTATAGACATGGTGCATAAGTCATATTCCGGGAAGACATTTGTATGGGGGCTATGAAAAATCGTGGACAGATTACTACCATTCGCAACAGGAATTGTCCTTCTATCACAAAAATAAAACAATAACAAAAAATGCCGAGGTTGTCTGAAACGTTAATCTATAACTCGGATGCTACTAGACCAGTTCTGCCTGTTTTCAACACCAAATATTTTGGTGGATGAAAGAATGTTTGGTAAAAATTTCATTGTTCGCCTCTTCAACAGATGGACGGACATGGCTGGAATCTTACAAGGACCCAGAATATATACAGCCCAATCATGAATAAAAATTCCGCGGGAGTTTTTCCCTTTTCCAATTTTTCCTATTCAAATTCAATATTAGAAAAATAAAAAGGGAAAAAACTCTCACGGAATTTTTATTCATGATTGGGCTGATAGACTTTCTGGCTTTACGACCAATATTTCAATCACCCCTATCGTGAATAAAAATCCCACATGAAATTTGTTCCCTTTTCACATTTTTCCTATAAAAATTCAATGTTAAAAAAAAAAAAAGGGAACAAATTTCATGTTGAATTTTTATTCACGATATTGGTGAATAAGTTACAAACGGAATGCCAATCTTAATATAGCCACCATATCTTTGGTGGTGGGTATTAAAATTTCTTATAACTAATTTCGTTCAATAAATACTGTTTTATTCCTGTGTCTTTTCACCAGCTTCTGCCTATTTCCCAACCCAGTAAGAGGCCTTCAAGGAAGTACCTTGTTTAAATTCAAAGAGTAACTCTCAAAATTGCTATACAATATTAATGAGAATTGTTGACTTCAACAAGCTACGCTGTAGACGTCATATTGATAGCATAACTTACTCGTACATTTCCTTCCTCTGCAATGCTTTTTGAAAGAGAAGTCCTTGCAGAAAAAACAACCTGACGTGAATTATTTAATTTCTTGTACTCTCATACAGTTTAGTTGTGTTTTTAAGTTGTTTTTAGAACAATAGAATATTGGAGTGAAACACATAGTAAGAGATGGACCACGAGTGTGAAAACTGCTTTGTTATATGCCACATACCGTGTGTATGGGTATGTGTTATGTTCAATTTACTTTTCATTTGTGTCACACAAAAAAATATAGTAAAAAGAAAGAAACTGGAAATAACAAAGTATAATAAAAGTGTTATTCTTCTGCCAGTTGCAATAATAATTTTTTGTGTGTGTGTTTAGTTTCTATGACTCTCTGGAGTATTTCAGGGAAAAAATTATACATTTAATTCATGCCTGTTGAGAGTTTATGCTGCAGTCTATGTGTGTTGTATGTCCGTCCGTCTGTCTATACGTGGTAAGGATACTGTATTACATTTATGTGAATGAGATTTACATTGTCACAAAAACACAGTCCTTTTATTGAATTACAATTTATTGTCTATTAAATGTTAAAATTAAACGAAGTCTTTAAATGTCTTTCAGTTTCAGTGTGTTTATTTCAATTTGTTTCGCACTTGTTTCTATTTTTCTTCTTTGCCGCATAAAGAGTTTTTGTTTTTTTTCTCCTTTCATTCATGACAGAATAAATTATTAGTACAAGTTTAAGATTCTATGGAATTGTTTATGACACCTGGTTGTATGTGAAAAGATCAACATGACATTTAGACTTTTAAAAATCAATGAATTTTTAAAGATGTTTATATGTGATTTGAATTGTTAATTTCAAGGATTTCAATTATTTTTGGCAGTTCAGTTAAACAGTAGGATATATTTGTTTTTAAATTTTGTGCAGATTTAAGTGAAAGAAACAGTTGTTGTTAAGTTTAAGTGTGAGTTTTGAGGAGTTCTTAATAGTGAAGGAGGTGTTTTAACAGATCTCTTTTAAACACAAATTACAAATTACCAGAAATTCCAAATTTTAAGAGTTTGGAAGCAGGTTTGAAATGTTAAGAAGTTGAGTGGGAACACTTGTGGTGATATTTTACTATGTAGGTGAGTTATATTACAAGGTAGCTTGTTGCCCGCAAGCAATTAAGTAGAATCGACCGCATCAGTCAATGCTATCGGCGATCAAGAGGAGTAGATGCTAAAGGAATAGTTAACCCAACCAGTCGCATTTAGTTGGCCAGTGTGATCAAAAAAGTCTGGTTTCCGAATATCTCTCATCTCGTTCTGAAATCTAAAACTTTACAAATGAAGTGTAATACAGTCACATAGAAGTTGAACAATTTATTGTCCTCTTTTCCAATTCCTTTGCAAGATTGTATAATCCATTTTAAATTGTATTTAGTGTCAACTATTGCCAAACGTTTGAAAGTAACGTCTGAAACACTACACTGGCATTCTTTTGGTGACTGACATTTAAGATTCTAAGGCCTGTACGTTTGCCTGCTCTGCTATCAGTTGTACTAGCACATTTTTGCAAATTTACCTACTTTGTCTTTCAATAACAGTCTTTCTTCAGTTCATAAAAAATCTTCGAATCTTAGAGCCGCCATAACGCAAATTCATTTAATTATCATGAAGAAGTATTTCACACTCTTCAATTCTGACTCGTCAAGACAAGTATTTTTGGGTGAGAAGGGAAAAGAGAATAAAAGGGATAAAAACTTCACGGTATATGTCAATTTTCTTATTTCCTTTTGTTTTTTTTTCTTTTTTCTTTCACACATTTTGATTAGCATGAGAAAGTACGACAATTGAATTGAGGCGTGTGAATGAAATGGCAAGTTCAAAAGAGAATTGAACAAAAACGAGGTCAGCTAAAACTGAAATGTGTGAAACAGGATTAAAAGAGAAAAGGGGTATATATACATGAATTTGTATATATGTATATTAGGCCGGGCCAATTTGTATGGAGCCGAAAAAATCGATTAGAGCCGCCCCCTAGGATGATTCTATGAACAATTCTAAGCAACTTTGGTGAAGGAACCATGGGTCTATCTCGATTTTTGAGTCTCCCACTTTTCAAAAAATGATTTTTTTCCCCTATAACATCATTTTGATTCGAAATTCGATTTTTTATTCATCGTTATATTATCTTTTTTATGTGTTTATGGGGGGTTTTTGGGGTCGAGAAATTCATTTTTGATCTTTATTTTTACCTATGAACACCACCAGAGGGCGTTTCATGCACATTTGTAATATTTTTCGTCTATTTTCCGAGAAAAAATGTTCGGTAAAATTGATATTTATTTTATTTTTTTCAACAGAAATTCAACCTAAAAAATAAGAACATGTTAAAAAAAAATAATTTAGTGGCAAAAAGCGGAATAAGTTATTTTTGAAAGTCTTTCTTGCTTTCAAGTGATTCATTTTTTGAAAAGTGGGAGACTCAAAAATCGAGATAGACCCATGGTACCTTCACCAAAGTTGCTTAGAATTGTCCATAGAATCATCCTAGGGGGCGGCTCTAATCGACAAAAAATTTGGCCCGCCCTAATGTATATATTCTTTGGAATATATTGGTCTTTGTCAACCAAGTAAAAACGTTAGAGAAGCTCGGGCACATTATCGAAAACCTAGCAGCAACATTCCGCAACTAATATTTAAAAGAGTTTTGAAGAAGTAATCCCAGATGAACTAGTTTATACTCGTGAATATATCTACTATAACTCCATTATAACTCAGTAAATTCTATATTTTATTTAAATGCTGTTTACTTAAAGCGACATAAACAACAAAACTTATTTATTTCCTTTAAGAACTAATAATGAAAATTTTAAAAATTGCTGCCCCCTTTGTTTGTTTGATTATCAGCATCATCATATTTGCACACATCAATCATCGAATACACAATTGACATGTAATGTTTGGCTTGTGGCCTCTTCCTGTCTACTGATTGACATAATGCTCGGGTAATAACAAGCAAAAAAAAAAAGCAAATATTTTGAGGCAACGACTGGACCATTGACTGCTTTAATTAATCCCAAGCTGCAGCACAATATAAGGATTCAATAGATGAGTTTATAAAAGAAAGCTTGGGTTTTGTTGTGTGCAATCAACATTGTTTGAAAGAGATGGCTTAATATGAAAACATAAAGTTTAAAGAAATTTAAGTGCAAAAATATTGAAACTTTAATTTAAATTACAGAACTAATCATTTGTCAAAGAGATATGTGTTAAATTATTAAGAAACATTTTTCTACTGAAACGTTTTTTGATAAATCATGGTTCTGTGTTTTTTGTAGATGTATAGAATTTTGAAATGGAATAAAACAAAGAGGATTTTTTTAAATTGATATGAAATTTATGGTATTCGAAAGATAATCTTCTGGGTTGTTATTGTGTATTTCCATTCGAAAAGAAAATCGTTTTTTTAAGAGAAGTAATACTCAGACAATTAATAGCCGTGATGCATTTCAAGAAAAATTTAAAGAAAAAAAAAGTTAAATTTAATGGGAAAAGTTTATTATCATTTGAAAAAACATTCGTTGGCATTTATTTTTTGAATATTTTCGATGACTCGTTCGAGCATTTCGACTGGTACCTGGCGAATGACACGCGTGATGTTTTCCTCCAAGGCCTTTAGACTTTACATATCCCCACATTAAAAAGTCAAACGGTGTGATATCACACGATCTTGATGGCCAATCGATCGGCCAAAAACGTAAAATTATGTGCTCACCGAAGTGTTCTCTCAATAAATCCATTAACTGATGCGATGTGTGGGAATAAATAAATTTTGTTCGCTTTCAATTTAAGATCGCGACGTAAAATGTAACAAGTCATTCCATACGTTAGTCCGAGTTACTGCGAACGGCGCCTAATCAACTCTCCACAGTCTTCGTGCTACAGCCGCTATATTTTCTTTACAGCGTGCTGGACGTGGTCTATTTGGTCGAATATTATCCAATAATGAATGCTGTGTCTCAAAATCGGTGATGGTGTTGCAAATAGTACGCTCAGTAGACCAGTTATGTTGCCCATAAGTTGAGCGAAGTGCCCGAAACGTATTCCTCACAGAATGTGAATTTTCGTAATATAGTTGAAAGATTTATAAACGTTGTTCAGTCTTTCCTTTATGAAATGCCAAATAATACTAAACAAAAATAACATGACAGCATGACACGACTCACATGGGATCTGTCAAAAAAAGGCTATTGAAAAAACTATCTCTACTTGAATCAGCCAGTATTAGTTAATTAATTGTTTTACTTTCTTTGAAAAGGAAATAGGGTGGAGAAGAATAGGTGGTGAAAGGAGGGAAAAGCTTTTAATATGAAAACACTGTAATCGTTATGTTTATTTTTAGTACAGTATTGCAGCGCCTCTGGTGATGAGTAGGAGCATTGAGCAAATCTTGATTTATAGCCATTATTTAATTATTTTACTTCGGTAGCGTTTCAATGCTATACCACCGAAGGAGGGCGCTGCGATAAAACTAATAATTTTCAGAAACTGATGTTGTTTGAGTGGCAGTGGCTGGGAATCGAACCCAGGCAACGAATACCAACTCATGATCAAATACACCAATCAATTAAGCTACAGCATCCTCCTAATATTTACCAAACTGAACTAGTTCACAGAGTTTAGTTTAGTGGTATGACACAAAGTGCCTAAAGAGGAGTGATTTTGGCTGGCCTTTATCATAAAAAATGTGTTGCAACTAGAATATGTTACATGGTAACTTCAGCTCCCTTCAGTTCCCTTACCTCAAGTGATATTAGAAGCCATAAAGTAAGCTAACTGTTTTTTACTTATTTTTGTATTTTAAATATAACTTTAACCACAATCTAAAAAAAAAACACTAATAATTTATATATTTTTGTATTGGTAATTAAATTATTGTCAATGAATTCATGCAGATAAATAATTTTTTTTGTTTTATTGAATACGAAAAACTCTCTATAAATATTTTAAAAATTCATACGGCTTTAAATTGATTTATGTCTTTTTGTTTCTGTATAGTTATTTATTAATTAATTTTGATTAAAGTGTTATTAATTATTTGCAACAAAAAGTAATGGGTAAATTTACCACATATTGTTTATTATTTATTTAATATTTAAATAAAAACCATATAAATGATTATATTAAATAATAATCACAGGTATTAAAATTTGTAGAGTTGAGAAAAAATTGTTTATTTATTATACAAGTAAATTTATAATTGATTTATAGCAGTAGTAAAAGTTTTTTTTATTGTGAAATAATGTTATAAATAAAAATGATGCTCATTAATACATTAAAATACATTCATGGTATTTAACACGAATTATAATATGATGTTTCTATTTTGGAAAAAAATTAAAAGCAATTAAAAAACGATAGTCCGTCAAGCCCAACAATACGAGTATAATAACCAACAACCAGTATGAGTTTTATGATGATGTATTTTAGAATAGCCATCCATCCGATGACAACAGGAATACCTTTTTTTCGTGCAGCTAGCGCTTGCCAGGCTTGCGCTTACAAATTGACAAGCTCTTTCAATCAATTCAATCATTTTGCTATATTTACATAATCTAACCTCCATTTCACACATTTAATTTGGTTTTAAATTACAGTCAGTGTCAGTATACAGCATACAGTTTGCTTTTTCATCTAGGAAGCAAAATATAAGAAATATATAAGTTTCAATTAACTCAAAATTTAATTTAAGGTTTAATGTTTTCGTATTTTAAAAAATTTTAAAATGAAAATTGATTTCATGGAAATTTTGTTGGAAGAAGCAATAAGTATCAGAGAGAAACAATCAAAAACTAGCATACAATTGAAAGATAACACCCTATTTTATATATTACCAAAATCCAAAAATGAAAAGTTAATATTTTGTCTGTCCTCCATTCAGCTTTATTACAGCCTCTAGTAACCTTTTCATGGAATATACCAGAGGTGCAGTCACATCTCTAGTAATCTTGCACTGTTCGTAGCTGTTCGGAGTTCGTCTTTGGATAAATTGTTTATTTTTTTAATGTTCCTGTCTAAAATTTCCCACAGACGCTCTATGGGGTTAAGGTCTGGAGATTGCGGAGTTGAATTTAATTGCTTAGGCACGTTGTGCAATATACACTTTTTGACAAATCTGACGGCTTGTTTTGGATTATTGTCTTGCTGAAAGAGAGTTCGTCTTTGCATGAATTGCTTTATTTTCTGATGTTCCTGTCTAAAATTTTCCACATGTGCTATATAGGGTTAAGGTCTGGATATTGCAAAGGTGAATTTAATTGCTTAGGCACGTTGTACAATAGCCACTTCTGAAAAAGTCTGTCGGTCTATTTTGGATCCTTGTCTTTCTGAAAGTCACATGTCGTTTCAAGACCCAAATTTTCAGCACTCACTTTCAAAATGTCCTTTAGAATTTGTCTAGGTAGTCTCGGCTATTCATTGTACTTTCAATAAATACAAGATTATCTGCACCTGCAGCTGACATACAACCACAAACATCCACCACTATGTTTTACTGTAGCACTAAAGTTCTGTGCAAGCAGCTTACTATTTTCTATTCATCTGACTTTTCGTCTTGATTTTGACCCAAAAATAGCAAATTTACTCTCAGCGCTAGATATTACATTATTCAAGACAGATTGTGGGAAGGTTAAGTAAGCTTTTGCAAAGTCTTTACATTTAGTAGGGTTTACTGCAGAAAAATGCGGTTCTTTTCTAGGCACTCCGCCATGACGTTCATAGTTATTTAGCAGTCTTTTAATAGTCGATGCGCTTTTACTGGGTCATTGCGTGTCTTAGAAATGTCTTCAGCTATTTTGACTGAGCTAGACTTTAAAGTTTTCTTGACCTCTATGACTAGTTTGCGCACCATATTATCAATTAGAAATGTGTATAAAGATAAATTCAAATTTAACTAGCCGAGACAAAAACCACATTTTTAACATTGATAATGTTACAGTCAACAGACCACTGTTAAGGACTTAACAGTCATATTACTTGAATTTTTTAAAAAAGTAACTTTTAGGATAAAGTTTTCTAAAAGAATTTGGATATATAGAGAAGGTGGTCCAAAGGGTCCTAAATGAAACTACATTAGTCGAATATTTAAATTAATTTTCAATTTAAATAAAACAATTTTGAAAAAAAATGTATTTTTCAAAAATGTAAGAAAAAAGTAATATGGAATTGCACACGTTTAGGCAAAATTTCAGTTTATGGGGGACACCCCCGGGGAAAAAAAAAAAAATGCCACGCCCCCTTAAATGACCCCAGGAGTGCGAAAATCATAATGAATAAGGGGGCTCACGCCCCCTATGGGCGTGGCAGTCAAAAAACGACCCGGCGCACCTACGTAGACAATATGGGTATCAAATGAAAGCTAATGTCTTCACGATTCCAAAAATAGCCATAGTTGCCAGATCGGGCGGTTTTTGTAGCCGATATGGCCATTTTGGCAAAATTTGGGGTGCGTGACCGGCCTATGGCCGGGCTTAGGGGTTTTTAACTCCAGTATGTCTTAATTCTAGACGGCGGGGATCTCGAGTGCTCGGCCTCTGGCCGAGCTAAAAAGAAATAAACAAAAAAAGTCCTTCCCCCATTTTATAAAAATTAACATATCTTCCTCAAATTCTGGACGATCTGGCAACTACGGGTATTTTTGGAATCGTGAAGACATTTCCTTTCATTTGATACCAATATTGCCTAAGTAGGTGGCATGGGTCGTTTTTCACCCCCGCCCCTATTTAACAAAAATGGCCGTATCGGCTGCAAAAACCGCCCGATCTGGCAACTATGGCTATTTTTGGAATCGTGAAGACATTAGCTTTCATTTGATACCCATATTGTCTACGTAGGTGGGCCGGGTCGTTTTTCGACTGCCACGCCCATAGGGGGCGTGAGCCCCCTTTTTCATTATGATTTTCGTACTCCTGGGAACATTCTGAAGGGGATGGCATATTTAGATTTTTTCTCTAGGGGTGTCCCCCATAAACTGAAATTCTGCCCACGTTTATATGTATATAATTCCAACATTATTTCAGAAATCCGACTAATTTCCTTGTCTATATAGTGGAATACGAGTGTAATTCCATATTTGTCCAAACTCTTCTAGAGAATTTAATTCGAAAATTTACTTTTTTCAAAAACAAATTTTTTTCAAAAGCGTTTTATTAAAACTACTTCAGAAATCGGACTAATGTAGTCTCATTTTGGACCCTGTGGACTGCACTACCTATATAGTAGGATACGTGTGCAATACCATATTTGTCCAATACCATATTTTTCCAATATTCAAGTAATATGACTGTTAAGTGCTTAACAGTGATCTGATGGCTGCAACAGTATCAATGTTAAAAAATGTGGTTTTTGTCTGTGCTAGTTAAATTCGAATTTATCTTCACACACATCAATTAGAGAGCATGGTTGGCTGGTATATTTTGCATTGTTAAAGTTTCCTTGAGCTTTACTTCTTTCAATAACTTTTTGAACAGTTGACCACTTGTTTTGTTCATAATTTTAGCAATAAATCTCTCGCAGGATTTTCCGTTGTTTTCTAACCTCCACTGGTAAATCTTTGCCACGTACAAATCGGTTCTTTAAATAATTTCCTAGCTCTTGACTTACAGAATTATTACTAATTTTATTGACCTATATAATTGCCTTTAAATGAAGTGCTTAATATACAATCTACTCATAATGGTTCTCATTTTCTACCATTTTAACCTTTTGTATACTAAATATTGACTGTATTTTTAAGAGCATTTTCTGTTTTGTTAGATAAAACTAATAACATATCTTTCAGTAAGAGGAGAAGATAAAATAAAAGTTAGCCTATTTTAAATATAAAAAAATTATTTTAAAGATATTATTCTTTACAGAAATTATTGTTCGCTGTATACTTAATTTTGACCCTGACGGTATCTATAGAATAATATTATTTTACTATAAATTGTATTTAACCTTAAGGAATTTTTTGTTTTTAAGTGAGCCTTTACAAATGTTTAACATGATAAATAAACGACCACCCAGTTTAACATATTTACTCGTACGTATATGTCATACCTTTTCTATTCATTACTTCATTAATTATTACATTTACTTTATAGGAAGAAAAAGGCATAAGAACCTGCTATAATACTTAAACTTTCTTTTAAATCTTATGCTGGTGTCTCAAAATGCTAGAAAAAATAAAGTAATTTAAGTTAGTTTTTTGACACATAGCTACGTGTGTGTCCTCCACTAGACCCTTATCAAAAGGTTTAAACATGTTAATTTAACGCCTACAAATTACTTAATCCGTTAATTGCTACATTTAAGACGCGTATCATTTACAGGAAAAGAAAACAAGTAAAATAAAATGAGTGTATTAAAATCACTAAAGTATCATTAATTATTTTATTTTGCGGGGCTTAAGGTAGACATAACAGCCAAGCGACTGAGAAATTCACCACCTTTTGTTTGGGCTACTGGTCTTTAGAGAGGAAGAGAACAAATATAAAATGCAATAAATTTGTTGGCAAGACGTTGAAAAACTAAAAGAAAGAAAGTATTAGCCACATTTGTAGAATAATGTTAATACCACCATGACAAATTCATTTTGTTGCCGGAGAAATATTTCCTGTAATACGTGGGCGGTACGATAAGTTAAGGGAATATATGCTAGGGAAAATACATGTTGAAAATAGAATAGAATTAAAAGGAGTTTAACAACGTAATAATACAGAGTTCAAGTTGTAACTTATTTACAACATTCCTATACCTTTAGAAGGCCAGCCATTGATATACTGTGAGCGTCAATATAAAGTAAACACCTAATATTTTCATAACGTTAGATACAATGCCAAAAAACTGTAAATAAACTTGAAAACACCTCAGCTCTAACCATGTAAGAATTTTGTAAACCACTGTGCGCCGGGACTTACCTTTTCTATGTAAATCAATTATGATTTGCCGAGTCTTAATTAATGTTTGTCAACCCATTTTAAATGTTTCACTGCTTAATTTCACAACCGTACCGTAACGAAACAGCTGATCCCGTTTTGTTATTTGAAATCAATGCAAATGCTTACCGAATATTATTATTACGTTGACGGAACATCTCAATCTGTAAACAATATAATTTGCTAACTTTCTTACGAGGCATTTGTACAGCAGTAATGGGCTGTTTGTATGTAAAATTGTATTGGGGTAAATTCGCCCTATTTTTGGTATTTTTTTTTTAATAATAATGTTTATGGAATACACATCTGCATGTATGAATATGTATGAATATAGAATATAAATATAACCAAATAAATACATACATACGCATAAACGTCTATTATAAATATTGCAAGCATGTACCAAACTTTACAAATGAAACTTTACAATGACCGTCACTGTTTCGAACAGCTGCCAATAGTGCAAATAAAGTGGAATTTGTGTGTTTGACGTACGGCACGTTTTTAAATATTCTATAAGCACACAAACGTGTTTACGTACGGTACGTTACAGTACGTTCGGCTAATTCTACCTTTAATCTCTTTTAATGAAAAATTATGAGACTTGCAATCATTTTAAACCGCACTATACCGTTATACTTTTAAATAAAGCAAAGAAAATAGTGACTTTTTTTGCATACTTTATTTTTTTTACTGTTTTCTGATTAGGGGTGCCAGACGTACTGTTTTTAGCAGTACGCGTACTGTTTTTTTTTTCAAATGTACTGTTTTATGCACAAGACTCAAAACAGTACGCAAATGTACTGTTTTTTACACGTTGTACTGTTTTTTGTATTGTTTTTTCGTTAAAAGTTTATTTATATTAAACTTGAAAAAAATATTGATAAAAAAATTTTTGTTCAGTGTATTGCTTTATTAAAAAAAGGATTTATTTATCGGGGTTTAATTTAATTTAAAGTTGATTAGGAGATCAGTGTTAATGGCTCTAAAGCACTGGTGCCCAAAAAAATTTGTTTGTCCATATGAAATGAATACAACAAGCATTGTTTCATGAAATGGACATCATTGCTCTAAAGGCATTTCTAACCATTAAACATTGTAGATTAATATGAAGAATATTAAAAAAACAAATTGTATTTCATAAATATATCGTTGTATACAACGTATTTAAATACATTTTTCGAAAAGCTGATGGCACATTTAATTTTAAAGTAGTCATGTTATAGGGGGTTAAGATAAAATGTTACTTGGATTTTTTTTCAATAAATGATACTTCTTGTTTTTTTTATTGTAATCAAAGTGACTTTGATGATATAAGAGATACAATATGTCATTTAAATTGTATTTTCTATGTACCTTCTTCAAAAACGTTCATAATATTTATTTATTTATTTATTTATTTATTCGATTCCAATACAACAAGACACACGTCTTATAATTATAACTCTTTTTCAAAAAGCAAGGCGTTGCTGATGGATTTATTGGCAGGTAGTAGCGAGTTCCAAAGGCGTTTATGATCTCATATTTTTAAGTATTTTCAAAAATTTTTTTGTTTCTTATTAAATTAATATTAGAAAAATGTTATTACATAAATAAAGAGTTATGTTTTCGTTAAAAAATAAAATGTACTGTTTTTTTTAATTGTACTGTTTTTTTGTATATGATGTACTGTTTTTCCGTATTTCAAATCTGGCTACACTATTTTTGATACATAAAAATTTATATATTTTTAGCGATAAATCAATTAAATTTGTATACGCTTTTGTTCCTTTTTTGTAAATTGAATTCTGCTTAAATAGCAGATATAATATGTTCCATTCATATGTGATGTTGTATATTGTACATTGTATGATACAACTATCTTTTGTCAAGCCTTCAAAATGCCAACGGAAAGGACTAATAAATATATACAATAAATTATATTTATTTACAAGCGAAAAAAAAACTAAATAATTTCTGCATTGGACGAAAAATCTAGTCTAAAATCTAATCAAACGTTCAAGTAAGAATGATTTACTTGTTGTTAAACCACCGTAATGTGCCTCTAAGGTAACCAAAATCTGTGAAATTTAATAGAAAAGTTTAAAAAAATTTAGATTAGCATGGCTTAAACTGCATCTATTAGATTGCCGCCATATCGTCGACATAATTAAAGACGATAAAGTTTTAATACAAGACTTTGCTTTAAGACACAACTTTCAACTAAGCTGCAGATAAAAATTATACTATTCAGGCGATGGAGCACAAGCTAATTTTGGTTTAACATGCAGATATGAACATTTTTGAAAACCTAAAATTTTCATACAACTTTTGAAAAACATACATATATAAAAATGTCGCAAGTGTTGTACAAAATATTAATATATAAATTACATACCTACAACATTTGTACAACTATTGTAAATTCAGACGATTTACAACTCTTACCACACTACAACATCAGTTGTGAATTGAAAAAATATTATATATATTAATATTATTAAGATTTTCTTTTAATAATGTGTTGTATTGACTTTATTTTGACGCTCACAGTACTTGTATATATAGGTACAATGCACTTGGTCCAAAATTGCTTCTAAAATCCTGGCGTTGAATAAATCACAAGATTTTACAATAAGTTTTTGGTTTTGAATTTATTAATTTTACTAAATACTTTTTTAAGCTGCTTGAAAATTGTTAGCACACCCACGCAGTTTTAAGCAGGCACAAAAAAACCATGTATATGTTTCCTCAAAGTGGAAATACTTATCAATTGCATATTTTCTGTTTATTTTTTGTTATATTTTTTGTCTAACATTCTATGTTTATTTTTGCGTGTGTTGTTTATGATTCCCATTAAAAATCAAAGAAATCTATTGAATTGTAAAATCACCCAAGAACCTGTCTGCTATGTTTTACGAACATAAGTTAGTTCTCAACAAGCAACATCAGTACATATTTAAAACGTTGTTGTATGAAGTAATCATGCAAGCAAGTAAGTACCCGCACTCGTACACATTGTATAACTTGTCTTCTCTAATGTGCACTTTCACACGCAATTGAACAATTGCCAATTTCCTGTCTTTTTTTTTTCTTCTTCCACTTCTTTGGTTCGGCATTGTATGTCTTGCTTTGTCACATAAATGATTTTTTTTTTCTTTAGTTGGTTGTAGGTTAAGAATCGTTGTTATACTCTCTAAACTGTTTGAAAACTGTTAGTATGATATTGAGTTTTCTTTCATAGAAACAACAATGAAATTCCTGAGTTTTCTTCTGCCTTTTGCATTTCTGAGAACATGGTTTGGAGCAGAATTTGAAAGAGTTTTTATTGATTTCTAGTACAGTGGTTGGGGAATCTGTAGATAGAATTTTATATTTAAACAAGAATGATTTGGGAGAATTTTGCAGTTAATAGAATCCTGGATAAAACTATGACATTGAGCAAATATTAATAAAAAAAAATCTTAGTTAAATAAAACCTAACAAATTACCTAAAACCGGTAGACTGTATGGTATTTCCCTAATAAATCGAGTAGCTTGAGTTACTGGTTTTAATTCTGCCTACTTAATACAGAGTTCTAACTAATACAATATGGAGAAATCTCTCAATCAGAATTCTGGAATTCCAACTTGAAAATTTTATTGGTTAAAAAAATTTGCCCCGATTCTTGGATCCTTAAATGATTGTTAAGCAGGAGTTAGGGATTTTGACCAGTGATTTCTCATGACGCGTTGTCAGAATTGATTCGTAATCGAGACATAACAATTGTGTTGCAAATTTACACCTTCACTATTATGAATACAGTGTATGTGGCATTAACAAATTTACATCTGCAGCATCTAAGAAACAGTGGCAGGTACATCAGAAATACATGCTGCAATTTATAAATGATAATTGGTCACTATAATCTATTTTCTGTTTTCATCGTCGCTATTTTAGAGAAAAAACCAAACCTAATCATGTGAATCATAACTTATTCATATTATGGTTACCGCAATCATATAAATAATTACAGTGACCATAACATTGTTTAAAAAATTTGTAAAAATGTTAACATTATTGTGGGAAACATGTACAACTATATTTTTTCTCTGTGTGTAGAGTGAAACTCGTAAATCCAATACACCCTAAAGGTCATTGTAATTTTATGAATAAAGGAAGTGGAACTTTTATTGCGGCCTTAAAGGCTGGATGTCTTTGGCCTGTATCAGTAAAGACTAGTGATGACAAAAAAAAAGAATAATCGATTAATGGATTATATGATTAATCGAAAAGAAAAAAAATTGATTGCAATTAATTGGAAAGATTTAATCGATTAATCGATATTTTTAGGTAAAATTGAAAATTAGCATAAATAAAAATATTATTATTACTTATTAAAAAAAATCATTTATTTAGCATAGAAAAAAAATAGGAGCTTTGACAGCCGTTTCATGGTTAATCTGTTTAGTTTTTGGGTTACTATTGCACCTGCTTTGGAAAAAAGCCGCTCTGATTGTACAGATGTACCAATCAAAAAGCAAAATTTTTGTGCAAAAGAGTACAACTTAGGGTAGACCGATTTCATTTCTTCGCATGCGTCTATTACATTGCGCTTTAATTCTAGTACTGGAGCATTGAGAAAGAAGCTTATGCTTGATTTTCACTATGTCATTTTTGTTGTCAAATTGTCAACAAAAATAACATAGTGAAAGTTCATCTTGCGGAAGTGTTGAGTCATTGTTCTTTCTTCTTCGTTTATGGGCTAAAGATTTATTTTGAGCCCATAAATCAAATTCCACTTCACCAACAGAAGACGTTTCAGTGCCGCTTTCAATGCTGTCATCTATATGAGCAATTTTGCCATTTCATTTTTTAGATGTCTCATGATTGTTGATAAAACTAAGGGGTTTTCAAAATTAATTTTTTTAAATCTTGGGTCTAGCAATGTTGATGCTGCCAGTAGAAATGAATGTTCCATTTCCCCAAAGCGACGTTGAAACTGGTTCAAAATGTTGGTTTTTAAGTTACTTGCCAATGGAGATAAACATTAAATTTTCATGATTTTTTTCCCGAAATTCATCTGGCTTTTGTTCCTCTTCTATTTTTCTATTTCTTTTTGTTCCTGTATGCCTATCGATTATTTTTTGGATTAATCGATTAACTCAATTAATCGAAAGAGAATTTACGATACAATTGAATCGTTAATTAAAGAAAAATAATCGATTATTACTAGTTTTTCGATTAATCGTGCCATCACTAGTGAAGACCTTCGCACTACATTTAGGATGTGTTAGATAAATCTAATGGTTATTATTATGAAAGATTTGAAAGGGTTTGTTGAGAAACTCGGAGTTTCAGTTGGGCAAATGTCAACACTTGCTGCTTTTAAGAATAATAAAAGTCGAACGACCGAAAGAAAACATCGACAAACAGTCAGACATTAGTTATCGAACACACAATAATTTAATTACCTCGGCACTATATCATATAATGGCATGATAAGAAAGAAGTGCTAGGTGGAAGACTTGGAACTATCTGTAATAAACTCAAATAAAACTTAGAGTTTATTTTAATAAAATATAAATTTATTTATTTTAAAAAAGAATCGAGTTACTTAGAGTTCTATTGGATCCTTCACTCTTCCAAACTGCGACTGCGCATCTCAAATGGCATTGTGTAGCGCTGAACAGAAACCTATTGTCTATTGTGGGCTCTACGGTTTGAATGAACGATTTGATGTGTTCATTAATATTAGATTTCAGCTATGTTAAGGAGTATCTTCACATGGCATTATCCTGTGCCAAAATTTAGTTGTTAATATCTTTCGATATCGTGCTCCATTCATTCATAGGCTCATAGAGTACCAGTACAGTGGCCTTGGATTTTCAGAAGCCTTTTTTCTTCTACTAATAAACCTATTTAGCCCACTGTAAACTTAAGCATAGAGTTGAGCAATATTCAATGTCACTTTCTTAAAGATAATTTGTTGGAAAATATTCATATATTTTTAAATTATACAATGTGTATTTGTTGCCTCCGGGTTAAAGGAAATCAAATTGTTATTTTTTTATTATTACCAAGAAATCAATTTCATTTTATGAATCCTGTCACTTTCTTCTCAATTTATGAATTCACATAATTTTTATTTAACCATATACAGTTGGTTATTGTTTAAATTCAAAGTAAAATTTCACAAAACTTATTTTCTAAAATTGTTCTCATTTTAGACAATGACAAATACAACAATTTGTCATTTTTTTGTTTGTTATTATTTGTGGCATTTACTGTGTATAGCTGTGCCACATCATTAGATTCGTTTGAAAATCTTTGTCATCTTCTAATAAATTTGTTAGATTTCAATATTTGAAATCAATTTCTTTGTTAAATACAAATTTATCAACTGCAATTTTAATTGTAAATTTGTTAATACAAAAGCTCAGAATTTTACTATTAAAATAAAATTGTTTGTTCTGGGAAATCAAATAATTATTACTCTGTCCTGTGTTTAATTATTTGATAATATTGGGAATGGAAACGGATATGAATTGTTTAGTAGACGAAAAATAATTCCAACATGATGAGACGACAAAGTCTTTAATAAATTTCTTATTTAAATTAACATTTAACAAACAAGGAAACAAGTGTATTTTATAAAAATTATTTTCCTAATTTAAATAAAGAAAATGCGATTAATTAATTTCATTTACATTCTTTAGTAAAAGGATTTATAAAAAAATAAATCTTCAAATGTTTCCAGGAATACAACGACAATAAAATGAAATAAATTATTAAAATTGAAATAAAACGAAAACGCCTTTCAAACTAGAGTATGGAAATGTTATATAAAAAAAATCACATACCTTAAAGGTTTCCGAGAAAATTCTGTCACAAGCTGAAACGTTTGGGAGACAATTTTCTATGGAAAATTCTGTCACAAACTGAAATTTTCTATAGAAAATTCTGTTAGAAACTGAAACGTTTGTGCGAAAATTTTCTATAGAAAATTCTGTTACAAACTGAAACTTTTCTGAGACAATTTTCTTTGGAAAATTCTGTCACAAACTGAAACGTTTGTAAGAAAATTTTCTACATAAAATTCTGTCACAAACTAATACGTTTGTGCGACAATTTTCTATAGAAAATTCTGTCATAAACTGAAACAATTTTCTATGGAAAATTCTGTCACAAACTGAAACGCTTGTGAAACAATCTTCAACGGAAGATTCTGTCACAAATTGATGTTTTCTATAGAAAATTCTGTCACAAACTGAAACGTTTGCAGACAATTTTGTACAGAAAATTCTGTCACATACTGAAATTGTCTATAGAAAATTCTGTTATAAACTAAAACGTTTTGGAGACAGTTTTCTATAGAAAATCTTGTAACAACCAATTTTCACAATTTTCTATAAAAAATACAATTTTCTATAGAAAATACTGTCACAAACTGAAACGTATGTAAGACATTTTTCTGTGGAAAATTCTGTCACAAATTAAAATGTTTGTGAGATGATTTTCTATGGAAAATTCTGTCACAAACAGAAACGTTTGTGAGACAATTTTCTACACAAAATTCTGTTAAAAACTGAAAATTCTATCACAAACTGAAACGTTTGGGAGACAACTTTCTATAGACAATTCTATCACAAACTGAAACGTTTGGGAGACAATTTTCTATAGAAAATGCTGTCGCAAACTGAAACGTTTGTGAAACAATTTTCTGCAGAAAATTCTGTCGCAAACTGAACCGTTTGTGCGACAATTTGTAGAAAATTCTGTCACAA
Source organism: Bellardia pandia (assembly GCA_916048285.2). NCBI lineage: Eukaryota > Metazoa > Arthropoda > Insecta > Diptera > Calliphoridae > Bellardia > Bellardia pandia. The sequence continues at coordinate 94,465,891 of OU696530.1, read as the reverse complement.
ACTGAAACGTTTGTGCGGCAATTTTCCATAGAAAATTGTGTAATTCCTTTGTAATTTGTGTATTTAATTTATATTCAACTATATCAGTCTGTTTTCCTAAACATTTTTGCTTTGAAATTGTTTGCAAAAGGATGAAAACTAAATGAAATCAATTGAATAAAACAGCATGAGAAAAATTATCAATCTTTTGCAATTTCCTTGTTCTAACCTGAATTTGAAATGAATGTGGCGTGCAGAATAAAATAAAGTTTTCTTTGCTGTCTTTAAAACATCTAAGTACATCTTAATCTGTCATCAATATGTACTGACAAAGGAAAAATCTTTACTAACTTCTAAAACGAATGAGTTAAAGATAAAATAGCAAAAATTAATAGAATGAAATGTTATAAAATACACAGGTAAAAGTACTTTTCAACGGATAACTTCAATCAATTTGTTAAATGATACATAAGACAAATTACTGCAAAAGCACAATAATATAATAGAGCAATATAAAATTATGTGGAATCTATAGTTAGTTTTGTATTGATATTAAGATTGATATAAGAAAATTGTATTTTCTCAGTTACTTTAAGATTTTCTCTAGACTAAAATTCTAATTCGCATGCAATTGCTTAAAGAATATTTAGATTATAGAACAAATGTTTTGCATAAATATTTTAATTTGAGAAATTTTCTTTTTTTCTTTCTTTCAAAGAATCAACTTTCAAATGTAGTTTAAAACATGCAAATCTTCTCTATAAAAATTTGCATTATTTAGAGTTGTGTATGTATTTGTACATTTCTCATACTACACACACTGACAATTGGTATAATGAAGTGTTTGATTGTGAATTTTATTAAGTTCACATAATGTTGAGAATGTGTGTATTACATTGTGGTATTTGAATGTGTAACCTAATCAGGCGTGCTGGCCTACAAATGAAAGTTTGTTTATATGGGTGAAGCCATAAAAAAATCACTTTGATTTATATTTAGTAAATTTACTACTTTTCAAGAAAATTTTTCTATAGAAAATTTCATCACAGCCCGGCAGTCTGAAAGTTTTCTATAGAAAATTTCATCAAATTCACAGTTTTTCATAGAAAATTTCATCACAGCTTGGCTTTGTGAGAGTTTTCTATAGAAAATTTCTTCACAGCCCTGCTGTGTGAGAGTTTTCCATAGAAAATTTCATCACAGCCTGGATGTGTGAGAATTTTTGATAGAAAATTTCATCAAAGACAAAGTTTTCTTTCATTAGAAAATTTCATCACAGCCTGGCTGTGTAAGAGTCTTCTATAGAAAATTTCTTTAAAGCCACAGTTTTTCATAGAAAATTTCATCACAGCTTGGCTTTGTGAGAGTTTTCTATAGAAAATTTGATGACAGCCCTGCTGTATAAAAGTTGTCTATAGGAAATTTCATCACAAAATTTCTATAGAAAATTTCATCACAGCCTGGCTGTGAGAGTTTTCTATAGAAAATTTCTTTAAAGCCCGGCTGTCTGAAAGTTTTCTATAGAAAATTTCATCAAAGCCACAGTTTTTCATAGAAAATTTCATCACAGCCTGGCTGTGAAATTTCCTATAGAAAATTTGATGACAGCCTGGCTGTGAAATTTCCTATAGAAAATTTGATGACAGCCTGGCTGAGAAATTTCCTATAGAAAATTTGATGACAGCCTGGCTGTGAAATTTCCTATAGAAAATTTGATGATAGCCTGGTTGTGAAATTTCCTATAGAAAATTTGATGACAGCCTGGCTGTGAAATTTCCTATAGAAAATTTGATGACAGCCTGGCTGTGTGAGAGTTTTTGATAGAAAATTTCATCAAAGCCACAGTTTTCCATAGAAAATTTCATCACAGCCCGGATGTGTGACAGTTTTCCATAGAAAATTTCATCACAGCCTGGCTGTGAGAGAATTTTCTATAGAAATTTAATTTTTTTTGCAACCAATTTTTATGTTGTCACCCATATATTTTTAATTAACCAAAACAAAAACTCCCTTCAATTTAGTCACAATAAACTTAAATATAATATTACCATTATCAGTATTTTAAGTGAATATTTCATTCATAGCTTTCAATCAACTTTTTTTTATAAAATACGGGTACTAGCTGGCATTTTTATGATATTTTTTCTTTAAACACATTCTTGTTAATTATTCATTCATTAAATTAAAGGTATATCTTTGATAAAGTTGTTGTAAACAACTTTGTAACACCTTAAAAATGTAACCGATAAGAATAAAGATTGACCTGACTTTAATGCACAGAAACTGGCAACTTAAGAAAATAAGCAATTAACGTGTGATCGATGCTTTAAAGTTTCCTATCTGACTACTTTACACTAATGTAGAGTATCAGGCAATCAGTCTTGCCCGCTAATATTTTACATTCCCACTTGCATATGCAGTAATTGCTTCCTCTCCACACAAAATGAATTTTGTTATACATCACTTTTTCAGCCTTTTTTCTTCAAAATATAATTAAATTTTATACGTCATTGAAAACAGTTTTTTTTTATTTTTTTGCAAAGTCCCATGCTTAGCTAAGCCTGTGTCATTGTCTTTGTCTCTTTTCTGTTTTCTGTTTTGTTTTTAATTTTCTCTGTGTAACCATATAGAAGGAGATCCGGTGTCAATGTCACGACAAGTTCATTTACAATGTGGTCAACATGTAACATGCATTCGCTGTGTACAAATGCATGGAGTCAATGGTGGTGATGTGTGTTAGTTTGTATGGACAAATCGACACCTTCTCATAGTAGCAGCCGTAGGCAATTGATATCATATAGGCATAATCTATGTGTCTTGTTGTTTTGTTTTTATTTGTCCGCGGTAGCTTTGATTGAATGAATCTGTTTTAATGAAATTTATTTCCCATAGTCTTGGTTTTTGAGGTTTTCATTGACTGCATTGATTAGGAATGGTTGGAATTTATAGAGGCAGAGTGTTTGGATATGTGTTGGTTATTAATTGTAACTTTTGATTTTCAATTAACTCATCAAATACTTTTAGAGCAGACATTAATGGCCAGTATCGTGAATAAAAATTCCACATGAAATTTGTTTCCTTTTATTTTTTAACATTGAATTTTTTAATAGGAAAAATTGTGAAAAGGGAACAAATTTCATGTGGAATTTTTATTCACGATAGGGATGATTAGGTCCCTAAAGTGTTCCTGGTTATTGAAAACTATAATAAGGGTTGTGCGAACTATGTGATTTTAATTTGTCTGAAATACTTTACAAATTGCATGAAAAGTGTAACTATACAAGGTGAGTGCAGTAGCACAGCTGACTGACTTTGTTTACAATTTATTTATGTCAAAAGTAATACTTTTCAAGTGTTTTTGACAGTAGTACATTATTTTACACCACCAAAATGCCTGCTGTTTCGGTATTGTGTTGTATTTGTTGCCAATTTTCACTCGCCTTAAATAATTGCACCAAGCTTGAAATGGTTTTTTGAGTATTTGTAAATTGTGATTGAATAAAATTTAGATTTGTAATAAAAACATGTATTACAATTAAAAGACTATCAACCAGACCGAAATATAAGAGCTTTGCCAATAATTATCACATAAAGTGAAATAATTTTATAAACGTTGCAAGAACTTAATATTGACTTCCATCCAATAAAACGAAAACAATCATCAGAACCACCTTGGTTTTTAGAGAAAACGTCTTTAATTTTGAATTTGGTTGAACTACCAAAAAGTTCTACATCCCCAGAAATTTATCGACAATTATTGCTCGACCTAATAGACCTGATGGCTCCAAAACGAATAATTCAACACCTTTCGGCTGTTGTAAATCAAAATGGTGTTCTCATGAAAACAGGATACATTGATAACCACTGCTCCAACTTTACAGCGGAAGCACTTGCAGTTTTCATCGCCTTAGATTTTGCTAATATAAATAATTCGAAATTTATAGTCTGCACTAACAGTCTCTTAACCATTCATGCAATTCAAAACACCTTTTATGAATCTCCTTTAGCTAACCAAATCAGAAATCTACTTGACAACAATCTTTCCAAATTTATACTTGTGTGGGTATCATCTAATGTCGGTATAAACGGAAACGAATGTGCAGATTAATTTGCCTCATAAGCTAAACGCAGACCACTTATCAAATATCAAACCTGGTAATATCGAGATATTATAAATTTCCTCACATCTCGTTTTGAGTCAATATGTGGCCAAAATTGGTCTCAATATCAGCACAACTATAAAAACTTTAATCCCGATGGCAAATATACCCCAAAACATGCTCCAGAGCTGAAACCAATGTCATTATCCGGTTAATAATTTGCCATTGTAAACTAACACATAAACATCTACTAGAAAATTCACCTGCGCCTCTCTGCCCCACTTGCAGCACAACACTAACAATTTCTCATCTCCTTAACGAATGTACAATTTGCAACACGTCGAGAATTGAAATATTTAAAGATAGTATACCTACTGATCTCTTAAAAAATATAATATGAGTTCTAAATTATACTTACATATATTTATAAACAAGTCCAAAGATAATACACAAAGAGCATCAAAATATCGTCAAATAAAATAAAATTTATTTTCAATACTGGCCTCGAGCTTGAAACAAAAGCATTTTTATTTATTATATAAAATTAATTTTTAAATTTATAAAAGAAAATAATCTTTTAAAGCAAATATAATTTTAATTTAATTTCGGGTCGAAGGCCATTTGTTGCTATTACTCTACCTTATTATTAGTTACACAAATTGTATTTTGTAATTGAATAAATAAATAAATAAATAAAAATAAATAAATTAGCAAAAGCTCATCATTACAAAGATTTCAACTGTTCAAAGAAATTTAAGAAATAATTGTGTAAAACACAACATTAACATTGGGCCAAAAATAGCATGTACAAATTGTATCGAATTATCTTCAATGGAATTGTATTCTGCGCACAAGCTTTATATGGGCAGCCAGGCGGATGGACGGACATTGTTAAATTGACTCAGAAAATGATTCTAAGTCGATCGGTATATTGGATTATTTTGAATCCAGTTCTTTCCTACATCATGATGTATAATATGCACAACATATATTTAATAACAAGTCTACGTTTTGTTCACTGTTTTCAATAGTACTATAGTATATAGTATATATTACTAAACTGATACGAGATTTCTTATATCCATCATCATCAGTTTTAGTTCCGCTTCCGTTCTTAGCGGATGTTATTTAGATTATATGTCTTTGGAATTTTGTCTAGCTAAAAGAAAGGGTTTATGTTTAACGACTGCACTCAAAATTAATGTTCTCTTCCCCAAAGTTTAATGACAATAAAAGCAACAACTGCATTATAATATTTATATCAACATAAATAGCATGCCATCACATCACAGCATTACATCCACAACCGTCCATAGTCAGTTGTTTAAATAGTCGCTAATAAACTTCAAATGGAAAAAAATCACCCAACTCTTTACAAAGCACTCTTGAAATATTGGGTAGGTGAGAAAGTAGATTCGTGTTTTTATAATCTAACACGTAATCGTTAAGGTAAATAACCTGACTTATCATTATTGTGTTTATAATTACTATAAAGTCGTAGCTGTCAATGAGTTTCTATAGTCCCTACATGTAACTAGTTATCTCAATCGCTACTTCGTTAGCAAACTATATTTAAGTATAACGCATGTGTGAATATCTAAAGGTATGGTCACACAAGGTAAAAAGTTACCCAAAAAAGCGTAACCACTTGTTTTACCACAAATTTGATTGACTTTGGAAACAGAATATATACGAGTATTTATATTCATTTTGGTTCTATGACCATTATTTCAATATGTTACAAATGGAATGACAAACTTAATATACCGCCAAAAAACAAAAGTCTAACTTCCTTGATTCAAAGTTCTGGTTTCTACATTTGTAAAATGAAGTGGAAGTGAAATATTCATTAAGTTTGCGTTCTAAATTTTGTCAAAATGAATTGAAAAGTAAAATATCACTTTTAGTTTGGTTCATCGTAGACTAAAAGTTCCACTCGCGGAATTGAAAACGAATTAAGTTTTACTTCGAAGTGAAAAGTTGTTCAACTGTTTTCTATATAGAAAAGTTGTTGAGCTATTTTCTATATTGAAATGTTCTTTAGTTTTTTTTCTATATAGAATAGTTGTTGAGCTATATTCTATATAGAAAAGTTGTTCAACTGTTTTCTATATAGAAAAGTTGTTGAGCTATTTTTATATAGAAAAGCTGTTGTGCTATTTTCTATATAGAAATATTGTTTAACTATTTTCTATATAGAAAAATTTTTGAGCTGTTTTTATTGACGATCAGTTTTCTACATATAAAATTTACGAATAGTTTTGTGTAGTTTGCGAGCAACAGTTCTAAGTTATTTAAGCATTGATCTAAGTAAAATGAGATTGACTATCTTCGGTTTATGATCGTTATTAGTGCCGACTACTAAAACAGGGAGTATGTTTCTATATATAGTGTTTGTTTCATCTAATTAGAAAAACATGAAAGCTTCACTTTAACTTTAATATCTAACTATATTCTGCCTCTGATTGCTTTGAGTGACGATCACAATAGATGTCAAACATTTTTTTAGGCAATAAATATTTGAAAATTTAATATTTTTCTTTCGTTGCAAATATCTTAATTAACTTCGGCATTTGATGGCTAGTTAAATATATCCAAATTTTTTTTCATCAATCTAGTTAAAAATAAAAGCTTTAAATAAATTTTGCTTGAAATTTATTTACAAATATCTTCTTCATTTAATACATTTCTTTTCATAGGCGAACATAGGCGATAAACTGTATTATTGAAAAAATTCAAATTCAAAAATTCAAAAACAAAAAGAATTTTAAGAAAGTACCAAACGTGTACTGAAATTAGCCCCTTGTTCACCTATTAGTACTTAAGTTACGAGTTGAATGCTTATTTTATCTTTACTAGCTCGTAAATTAAAAAAAAAATACAGAAAATATCCTAATCACTCACTTACAGATTTTTGGAAAATAGTCGTAATAATTCTTTGTAATTGTACTTTTAGAAAATAATATTTTTTTGAGCAATTTTTATTAAGGAAAATTAATTTAAAAAAAGTACCATGGTTCCGTTTTTAGGCCTTAAGAATTTCAAGTTCAAAAGTACTTTTATTTTATTGATATAAGCCGGATGAGTGTAAATTTTTCATGTTAGTTTATATAGCAGATATAGGGTACCATAGGATTCTACGGATACCATTTTTAAACCCCCCCGTTCGGCCACAGTTGTGTCCGTTTGGTAGAAATAATTAAGCAAAATTGTCTTAGAAATTATTTGTAAGACCTGCAGTTAAAGAATAATATTTGTAGATCCTTTTATTGAGCAAATAGGTTTTGACAAAAAAAGTACCAAAAAGGTATACAATTTTTAGACCTTAGCAATTCGAATTTCAAAAAAGTGCCGAAAAAATTTCTGCTCTTTTTTGATTTAAGCCGTGTGAGTGTTATTTTTTTTTTTCTATGTTTATTTATGTGGCAGATACAAATGGTATCATAGGGTTTTACGGATACCATTTTTACCCGTTTTGTCGCCCGTTCGGTTTCAGTTGTGTCCGCTAGGTAAAAATAATTTTAGAAAATTGTCATTGTAATTATTTCTAAGACCTGGAGTTAGAGTATGACATTTTTAGATCTTTTTATTGAGCTAATAAGTTTTGAAGAAAAAAGTACCAAAAAGGTATACAATTTTTAGGCCTTAAAAATATGACTTTCCAAAAAGTACTGAAAAGATTTCTGTTCTTTATTGACTTTAGCTGGATTTATTTTAAATTTAATTTCTGTGTTCATTTACCGGGTACCGTTTTTCCCCATTTTGATCATCTCGAATATCGAATTTTCAAAAAGTTTCAGACACCTATCAAATCTTTCTGCAATTAAAGGCAGACAAACTTAAAATTTGTATTTTATTTTTATTAGTTTTGGGGATACACAGTTACCATTATTACCCGCTTTATCCCCTTAGCGCCCAAGCTGCCCAAAATCCCTTCCTAGGGATCCATGTATATAGGTCAAGTTTCTAGCTTTAGCAGTTTGTTTGTTTTTTTTTCAGTCATTTTTTTATAATTAACAAACACAAACTGCGAAGCTTTTTGGCTTATCTGCAAAAAACACCCAGAGTCTTTTTCGGGAATCGTACCCACAACCCTCTGACCGATAGTCCGGTACACTATGGTCTAGTCTATCGGCGCACTCATTCCCGTTACTATTTTATATACATATATAGATGATTTGATATATTTTATTTTAAAGCAAAATTTAACAACGATTATGTGTTTCGTTTTTATTAACGAATCATAAACAGAAACTAACTTTTCCCCTCAACCAATATATCTATATTTAAAGCCGCTCTAAATGGATTTATGTGTTAGTTTTCAAAGACATCATATTTCATAATATCAACATAATTAAGCTTCATCAAACAAGCTCATTATTATGACCCGCTCTGTAATTGTAAATTGTAGCATAGCTTCATCCCAAAATGTAACAAATGTTATAGATTTTTCCACAACAAAATAAAGTACAAACAAAAACTAGCGACAAACATTTTCAATCTACATTTTTCTATTATTATTATTATTATTTTTTTACTTTTTGTGGCATCCGGAAGCATACAATTTTGTTGTATACCACGCTAATGCCACTTAAATATTGGAGCATAATTTTTCATCATTGTTGCTGCCCTGTACACATGTTTGTTTACAATCTCAGTTTTGGAAATTGAATTTGAGTTGGCAGTTACAGCGAAAGTACATACCCCCATGTATCTATTTAGCTATGTACTCGCGCATACATATGTATGTATGTAGGTATGTATCTAAGTGCGTCAGATAGAAATTTTGTGTAGTGCGTGTAGATATTTGTTTTGTTTTAGATGTATGGCGGGTTTCCAAAGTAACTCACAATTATTAAGACACATACAATAGATATTTAAAGCCGTAACAAGTAACATTATGTGCGTGTAAGAAAGGAAGTTGTTTTTAATATAATACTTATTTACAGTAATGATTATAGTAACAGGTACATTGTTGTCATCTTTACCTGTCGCCCTAAAAGAGAATATAAATATGATGGATATTTGTCCAATATCATTTTTATACCCTACACCACCATAGTGGAGAGGGTATATTAAATTTGTGCCCATAAATATTGGTCCAACACCCACCTCAAAGTATACCGATCGACTCAGAATCACTTCCTCACCATGTAAAAATTGTGCGCAGAGTACAGCTCGCAATTTTGAAAATATTTCGATTAAAATTGGTAAATGATATTTTTTCGGCCGAAGGACGGATGGTATTGAAACTAATGGAAATCTTTATACTCTTTTACAGTTTACTTTAACACACACTTAAATTACAGTTTGAGAAAGCTTTAATGGTCATTCAACTATGACTCACAATAAACTCCACTTTAAGTGGCCCTATTTGTTCGATTTATACAATAGCGCCATCTTTAGTCATTTCCGGCAGCAGCAGAGAAGACAATCGAAAGTTTCTTTTTTTTGGCCGTTAAAACTTAATGTTGCTCTACTGCATGTTATCAACAATATTTGTATTTAGAATTTTGTACTAATGCAAATATTGATAAACATGTTGTATGTTGATATTAGCCGTTACAAATCGTTTAAATTGACATTTAATTTCGTAACAATTAGTTAATTTCAATAGCGAGTTTCTGAATTTTGAACGCAAAAAAAATTCAATTAATGTTAGTCATTCAAAATTGGATTTAGAATTCGTACGATTATGTTAACTTCATGCGACCTAAACAAAAATCTGTACTAGAACCATAGTTAGAAACTTAAATAGAACACAAACTGGAAACTGAACATGGACCATGAACTAGAAGCTGAACTAGAACTAGAACTTATACTAGAAACTGAACTAGTACATGAACTAGAAGTTGAACGAGAAGCTGAACTAGAACTTTAACTAGAAACTGAACAAGAACTTAAACAAGAAATTTCACTGGAACCTTAACTAGAAGCTGAACTAGAACTTAAACTAGAAACTGAACTAGAAATTGAAGGAGATGCTGAAGTAGAACTTAAACTAGAAACTGAACAAGAACTTTCACTGGAATCTGAACTAGAAATCAAACTTAAACTAGAAACTTAACTAGAACTATCACTGGAACCAGAACTAAAACTTAAACTAGAAATTGAACCTAAACTAGAAACTGAACTACAACCTGAACTAGAACCTGAACTAGAACTTACTGGAACCTGAACTAGAACTTAAACTAGAAACGCAACTAGAAATTGACCTTAAACTAGAAACTGAACTAGAAGTTGTACAAGAACTTAAACTAGAAACTGGACCAGAATCAGCACTAGAACTTAAACTTGAACTGTAGCATCAACTACTGCCTGAACTAGAAATTGAACTAGAATTCGACTTGGTCTAGAAGAGAAACTTGAACTACAACTTGAACAACAGCCTGAATTAGAACCTAAACTAGAATTGTATTTATTTACATTTTCGTTTGACTACTGGTTCGAAACAGCGTTTGTATAGCATTGGAGTTTTTTCTACTCCAATCCCGGGAAGACTCAAGCAGTTGTTAAATTATTTAAAATTACACTAACAAACTGTACTTATCGCTACAATCAGTAGTGTAATATTATTACACAATTAGTTTTCATTATACTGAATACAAGTGCCTTCAAAATAACACTCTGATGCTGCTGCTACTGCTGTGATAATTACAGTGCTATGGTTACACATAAATACTGCGTATAAAAAACCAAATACGTTTTATTGATATTTACAAGTTTCTAAATAAAAGGAAATAAATTTATTATAAAAAGGTTTTTCATGTGAAAAGAAAACAGAAAATTTCAATTTGTATTATGACAGCTTTTTGTGTTAAATTTGGCAGCTATTATAAAGTACTTACGAGCATAAATAAATGCTTTGATGAGATTATTATTTAAATATATTTAAGCCATAACCTATTTAAGGAAAACATAGCTAGATATACTTTCATTAACAAAGTCTAAAATTTAATAAAACATCAGGAAATGTTAGTTTAAAATATTTCTTAGAAATATGTTATTATCAAGTATTTGTTCAAATGACTGGCTGACTGTTGAAATAACTTTGAATGTTGTTAAATGCATAAATTATTAAACAATTATATGTTTGTTTAAAATAAAAGTTTCATGCAAATTTAACATCATATACTATATTTGCAAACCAAACAAACAGCTAGACTATATATACTTCCCATTTTCCTTGCAGTTATTTAAAACAAATTCCTATAGCAACTAACTCTTTTACCCCACTTTCTAATCCCTGCGAGACTAGACAATGTTAATTAGGTCTGCAGTAGCAACAAAATCAGTTCATCAAAATTGAAAACAAAACATCAACAACATACAAAAACTTTTCACTTAACGCCCAAAAATGAAGGTTAAACAATTAAACTACGTTCGAACGAACTAACAAAAAAAGAACTACAATAAAATTAAGGACGTTTGGTTTTTCTTTTGTTTTGTCAAGAATTTTGCAAACAAATTAGAAAATAAATTGCAAAGAAAATAGCAAGTTGAATAGCAAGAACCAAACATTTGTTTAAGCCTCTACTAAAATTTGGAATGAAAATAATATTCTTAATATTTGACTAGACAAAAAAAAAAAGATACGAATGTTACATATTTAGTTTTTAAATTTTTAAAGTAAATATAAATTTATAAATTTAATTAACATGGAAAATAGATCTTCGATTCTCAAGAATCATATGGATACGTTCTGCCGAACCAACCAGGTCCTAGTTGCGGTTCAAATTTATGTTCTAGTTTATGTTTTAGTTCAGGTTCTACTTTAGTTTCTAGTTCAGGTTCTTGTCCAGTTTATATTTGAAATTCTAGTTTATTTTCTACTTCAGTTAGAAATATGGATCGTCGTTGACGATGTTCAACAGCTCCTGAGCGATGTCCATGCGACGGTGTTTTTGCTCAAAATTTAGCAATTTTGGACAAATCTTCGCTGGCGCAAGTTTCATGCCTAAAACATCCGTAAAAATTGCTTGGCATGAGCCAAACGATACGCCAACATCATCAGCAACCTCTCTGATAGTGATTCGACGAATATACAAAATCATTTTCTTCACTTCTTCAGTGTTTTCACCGATTGTTGACGTGCTCGGGCGACCAGGACGAGCATCGTCATTTACTTTTTCTCGGCCTTCCTTAAACCGGTTATACCACAATTTAACTTGTGTTCTGCTCATAGCAGACTCACCAAACGCCACCGTCAACATTTCAAATGTCCTTGCGCATTTAATATAATTTTTTAAACAAAACTTAATACAGTTTCTTTGACCCAATTTTTCGAATGGTAAAAAATTTAAGAGCACACTAAAACACGACTAACCTTTTTATCTGTCAAAAACAAACTGACAATCCAAAATGGCTGATATTACCAACATATATAACTGACATGTGTACCAACATAACAGAAAAAAAAAATGCGAAAATCGAACATACGTAACTCACGAAATTTAAAAATAACGGTTGTTTTTTGATCACATCTCGTATATGTGAAAATCGTCATATTTAATTATATGCTAAGCTGTCCATTTTTGACCATAGCACCCATATATGGTAGATTTCCGAAAATCCCTTAAATGCGCATAAATCTTTTATAAAAATCACTATTACTTGTGCGGTGCAGTTCTAGAAACATGGTTCCGGAAAGAAAAAATTTATGAAGCGTAAATAAATAGTTCAGTGACCTAAGGAAGCTAAGGAATATTTATCAAGAGTTTGATTTATCAAGTATGAGAGCTTCCTATATTTCTATCAATAATTAAAAACTTATTGATGTATTTTAAAAAATGTTTCCATAATTGATTTCACTAGAGGTCACTTTCGAAACCTTCGGTCCAGATTAGATTGATAATATGTACTTTCTAATATTAAATTTAAAGTGAAATAATCTGAACTTGAAAACCAAGTCGTACATTACCTCAAGACATCGACTTCTATATTATTACTTAAAGTTTTAAAGGCCTTTTTAAATGAATTGCTTAAAAATATAAACAAAATGAAATAAAATAAAAATTCTTGAAATATTTATTAAGGTCATTTATATAGTCTGCAACATAAACATGTAGATAAATACATATTTACATATGTAGGCATGGTTTTTATGTAAGAATTTATTTAATATTTAATAACACATCCATATACATACATACATACAAATAAAGCTAAATATGCATTACGTTGGCAGAGTATAATAAACTTAATACAAACATTAAATCAACAGTTGGGAAGAGCCCAGCCCCAAAACGGAAGACATTATCTGTTAGAGTTTTGTTAGAGTCTATAATAATGGGTGTTAGTAGCAGCAACTTCACACAATATATTAAACTACGAGTTGAAAGATGATGATGATGATGAGGCTGTTGCTGCTGTTACCCATGACAATGATGATGTTGTGAGTGAGTTTTAGGTGAAAAAAAAACAACAACAGACTTTTATCTTTTGACGACGATTTATTTGTTGGCAACATATGTTTCTTACTACTACTGGTCACAGATATTCTGTTACTGCTTTGCTTCTGTTGTTATTTCAAATAATTCGCCAGAGCCTCCTAAAGCAATTAATAATAATTTCCGCTGGAGTTTGAAAATAATAGATAGCTACAGTATCCAAACAAACAAACAAACATGTTTTGGCGGCATTATAAAACTTTAATAAATAAATTTTAAACCCTCTGGTTTAGACAATTAGACATTTGGTTGCCTGCTTGTTTGCATGTATTAAAAATAAATGTAAATGAAATTTTTAACCTTTAAATGGTAGAGCAGAGACATAGATAACTGTTCATAATCTTAAAGAAATAAACAAAATTACTTATAAACTAAGAGAATATTGAGAGAGAATTTTGTATAGCACAAATAGTACCCAGCTGAAAATAAAGTTTGGATCACGATAAAAACTGGTTGGTTTAAAAGTAAGAAAAACGATCGAAAATCTCATTAGTTAAATAATGAGAATTACACATTTGAAGACACAATTTGGATCGATGAGGATTGAAGCCTTTAAATGGTCGATTAGAGACATAAATGCTCAATAGTAACGAAAAAGACCAAATAATAAAATAACTCAAATAACGAGAGAATATTGAGAAAGAATTCTACATAATTCATATGAAAATAAATAAAGGTCGGATCGGTGGATCGGTACATATGATGAAAACTGAAAAGGAAAACTAAATAATAAGACTAGCACATGGTTCAAATCGGGCCCATTCACAGATACAATTTGGATCGGTTTGAAAAGAATTAAGATTTATGCATATGATAGAGAAAGAACATAACTGCTCAATATTTTAGGAGGATTTTACATAATTCAAATAGCACCCAGTTGATAAATTATTTCGTTGAAAGTAAGGAAAACGATCAAAAATCTCATTAGGTAAATAATAAAAATAACACATGATTCACATGGGGCCCATTTAAAGATACAACTTGGATCGATGGATCAGTTTCAAATGAAGGTGGATTTAAGCTTTCTAAATATTTGAGTATGAGGGTTTCAAATTTCATCTCAAAGAGCTCCATATTGTAACAAAAATAACCACCTAATATGGACTCTGGTTTGATTATTATAATCTCTAATTATGTTTTTAAATAAATAATTATTAGGATTATTGCATTATTATCCTTTACATTTTTATAATTATGTGTTTAAAATTAAGATTATATATTAATAATATGTTGGATTATTATCCTTGATTACACCACCATAGTTGGATTAGTGCTGATATTTGTAACGCCCATATGTACTGGTCCAACATCCACTTTAAACTATACCGATTGACATAGAATCACTTCCTGAGTCAAATTAACAATGTCCGTCCGTCCGTCTGGCTGGCTGGCCAGGTCGCAATTTTGAAAATATTTCGATTAAATTTGGCACGTGATATTTTTTCGATCGACGGATTCATTATTCATTATTTCACCTAGCCTCCCGAAATGTTGGTTTAACAATCATAAATGTTTGAATTATGCAAGTATCCACACAGATTTCACCACAAATGAGTGGTAACTGAAGCCAAATCACATCCACAAATGTTTTGCAGATTTCTCCATAATTTGTCATAGTTCCCATATAAGGCCCACTTCCGAAAATCACTTTAAAGAGCATAAATCTCTTAAAAATTTTGGTATCTAAATAAAATTCAACACAAATAAGTTTCATATATACAGAAATAAAGAAGCCTAATTTTAGAATGGTCGGTCCATAATCAAGACCCTCTCCGTAATTCCACCATACATTTTTTACAAGCATTTATGTATATCATTTAACATACATGATATTTATATTCACAGAAGTCATGGCACTAAATTTTTGGAGGACCAATAGCGCCCATTTCTGAAAAACTGTTTTATACATATACTGGGTGTAGGGTATTATATAGTCGGGCTTGTTCGACCATACTTTCTTAGTTGTTTTTTATTTACAAATCTTTATTTTTTTTTTTTGTTATGTGAACATTACTGTTCGACTGCCAAAATCTGGGGCCAAATTACCGCATTCGATATCGAGTAAAATTGATGGTAATTTTCTTATTTGAGATTATGGAATTCGATATCGAGCAAGAAATTTAGTACATTTTATCATAATTTCGATATCGAAATCATGTTTCGATACGATAGCTCATTCGATCACGAATTCTGATATGCTCTACTTCCTGATACTTGGTCATGAGTGTGCATGCCTTGAGTTATTTACTGAATTGTAGTGATCTTTATAAAAACAATAACAAAAATATCATAATAATATAATTGCTTAAGTTTGTTCTATTAATAGAATTGTTTAAATTCTTTTGATCGATTTTAAGGGCGTTTTCTTTTCTGTTTGTGTTCTTTTCTGAACAAATGTCAACACTGCTAAAGTGTAGTGTGTTCTTTTCTATAAATGTCACACTATAAATTTAAAAAATGTCGCACCTTTCACACACTGTATTTTTAGGGGTGGAGAATCGAACGATAAAACAGCTGACATTTGTTTTGTTTATGAATGTGTATTTGTGTTAAGAAACAAAAAAAATATACAAAATGGAAAATATTACTACTTTTTTATGTGGTAAAAAAATTTTGGATGTTGTTACATTCATTTTCATCATCTGATGATGAAGAAATATTTGATATGATTATGGAAAGAAATACACAACCGCGAGTGAAAGGCTTTGTAGAGAACGTAATTAATGAATACTCTGAAGTTGGTGTACATACATATGTCAAATTTCATAGGACAATATCTCCTACTTCTTATACATATATATAATGTATGTTTATATACATATGTATATCATTTTTGAAGTTTAAGAAGAATTTGCGTATTAGTCGGGAAGGTGCCATTGGTCTTTTTGAGAGATATCCATTGTCTTATTTCAAGCGATCTTACCAGGGAGCTATCTGCTTTTTCTTTTTTAACAAAAAAAAACACAGCTGTACATGAAAAAAAAGTGTTACACTGTTGTGATTTTATGTTCTATTCTGACCATTAAAAATGCGACATCTTTAAAATGTGGGGTAAACATTATAAAAATGTACATAATAAAGGTGTAACATTTTATTTCATAAAAGAAAACACCATAAGTAAACAACCAATGGCATCGCATTAAGAGGAGCACAAAGTAAAATAAGATAATAATAATATTGATTAATAGTTAAGTGTATATAGAATATATGTATAACTCTTAATCTCAAGCCATAATGGCTCGGATTCAATAGAAGGAGAATTGAAGCTTTCAAAATATTTAGTACAAGGGTTTCAAATGTTGTAACAAATTTAACAATATATTATACATCATGTTCGTCCAAATCCCCAGCATTTGTTTACTATTCTGTTATTAGCTTAGTTAAACCGTTGAAGGGTTAATGTTATTTATACATGCTTTTATTTACTTATTTATGTCCAGCACATAAATACTAAATGATTTCATGGCAAACATTGTTGGTATTTGAGAAATGTCGGTGTATCTATAATACTTCTACCATGGCGTGCAATTCTTAGCAGAGCGGATGTTATTGTAACTTTTAAGGTGAGAATTATAGATTATTTATAATCATATAATGAAAATATTTTTATAAACAAACCAAAACAAAAATCACATTATTAATTTAAGCATAAAACAAAAGTTTTAAAATAATAAGTTTAGTTTTTAACAAAAATTAAATTTTAAATTTTTAATAAATTTTTTTAGTATAATATTAATACAATCAACAATTAAAATTATTAATTCGTAACATACTTTTAAAATTCTTTGAACGTAACGGAAATCGCAATAAGAAAATTTTTAGCCAGAAGTCAAACTTCAAGGTCGTTCATGGTGATGAGAGTATAAAAATTAATATAACTATGTAGAGATTAATCCATTAAAGACGGTTCATAGACCGCTTGTACGATTTAGACAAAAGATTTCAGAATTTTACCTGGAGGTCCATTGGTGTAAAAAAAATTTATCTCCCCCCCATTCCTGAGATAGGACATGGGTATTTAAGTACCCAACCGTCTTTAACGATATACTTTTTTAAATATTTTTTAACAATTTTGTTTTTCGTATTTCAGTATAAATAAAAACCTATTTATTTGTTTACAAAATTATTAATTTTTTCTTTTACCACTCGAAGTTCCGGTACAACCTACTGTGACATCTAAAATGTACAGGGTTGTTTCGAAGAGCGTAAAAAATATTTAAAATTACGCTGTCAAAAGTAAATCCAACTTTAAACTCTACAGACCTTTTCTATAACGCCATGAACAATTATCGCATTTAAACTTCGAAATGACAATTTTTTCTATTTTATCGGGATTTTGACGATTTTTCCGAAATTCATCTGGCATTCATGTGGTTGCAACACCTCCCGAACCCGCTTGCGAGATTACTTACTATAACTTAAACAGCAACAAGGCTGTGAATAGATGATTTACCACCCTACTAAAAAAAAAAAAAAACTTTGCAAATTACACTTATCAATTTAAACTTATCACTTATCAAGTAGTATAGTTCTGAAGAACATAACATTTTGCAAATTAACGAAAACTTGCATAAGCGCAAACTAATTAATTATTTTGTGGAATAGAGCTCTGGTATATCAAAATGTTGTGCAGCAGTTAATGGATTCCATCAAAACAAAAACACGGTTTTATATGAAAAGAATTGAATTTTTGTTTCTTATAGCTTTTCTTAATAATTAATAAATACTTAGCAATTGCTGGTGCAAAAGTATTCAATTGCCTTTCAAGTTACATAACTATTAAAATATTTAAGAGACTGGATTTTATGTGAACACTTTATCTTACGAGTTTCACAAATAATTCCACTGCAACCCTCGTATTAACATATTTATGTATCTAGTATAGAAATGGTGCTAGCAATGATACTCGTCATTTCAGCTTACACCAACCAAATAATTTCTGTGGTATTGTCATACATCAGGGGACTGGCTGACTGACTGGCTGGCTGGCTGGATGACTGACTGCTGTTTGCTCATTTTTCACACTAGACCACACATTTGCGGTAGGTGTTGCAGAGTTTTTCAATATATTTTCGTAGTTGTTTATTTTATTATTGTAATAATTTTTTTTTTGTGTTAAAGCCAAATTTCCAGTTAACTTATGCATGCGCTTTAATAATAATTGTTTGGTTTAAATGATGTGGCGCTGTGGGGAAAACGTATGTCGTACATATGTCGTTGTTATTTCCACTGTAGTATATGGAGTAAATGATATTTTGGTAACTTGTTAGTCTAATGTTTAAATAATGTTGAGCAATAAGTGCTTAAATACAATATCAAATCACAAAACAGTTTCTCGTTCAATATCAACTACAATCATTATAATTATAATTTGTATGTATTTCGTTGTGTTCTTGGCTCTATTTAATTCAATGCAATTGTTGTGTTAATTCTTCAACAATGAAAAAGAGAAACAAATTAATGTTAGTGGCTGTGTGTATGTTTCTAATTGATTGCATCTCAAACAAAACAACATTTACGGCGGATGTCCGACACCCACGGCAAAGATTTGAGTTTGTTCTTTTTTTTTTTTTGAAATTAATATAAAAATTTAATTTACATGCATTTGTTGGCTGAGCACACGCATACATCATGGTAAAGCTATGTGTCCACGATGGTCAGATATTACAACGTTGTCATATCTACCAATGTGCTATCAATGTACTGACATTGAAAAATTTTTAGCAAAAGGTAAATTGTCAGTTTACATGACTGTAAGAAAACTAACAATTTCATTTGCACACAATTGTCACACAATGAATTTATCTCTCAACCGAAAGTGTCAGTTTACACGGTTGTCAGATTGTTGTGTGGCATTGTCAAATTCGTTTTGCAGCTCTGTGTGTGTGTTTAAAAATTTTATTAATGCACACTTTAATTTAATTCTTTAATTTTCTTCCACTTTTCTAAAAAAAATTTATTAATACACACTTGTTTATTTATTATTTATGTATATTCAGAGTTGCATTTAGAAATAATTTCTATGACAATGCTGCCATTGGCAGATGCATAAACTTTGAACATATGCCAATGAAAAGTGTTTGTCAATTGTCTTAAAACAATGACAATGACAAAATTGTGTGTTTACACGATTGTTAGATGTCTGAAAATATTTTGGTCTTCCAATGTACTGAAAATGCTTTTTCTTACAACGTTGGAAGACAAAAATTTTACGTTTACACGGTTGTTAGACATTTTCTACACATTTTTCTGACAGCATTGTAATATCTGACCATCGTGGACACATAGCTTAAGATAGATACATTGTGTGGCAGCCAGTTGATGTTTAAAACTGTTTAATGGTTTGGAAATAATTAAGCATTTTATTTGCCTCAACATTCTTTATGATGGCCACAACAATTAAAATAATAAACACACACAAGTGAGTGATGTTTTTTTAAGCTGGAAGTTGAAGATTATGTGTGTTTAAGCTGGTGCAAGGAATTTGGTTGATGTTAAATATTTGAGCGTTGCACAGAGGGGCAAAAAATTTATGTAGTCCCAATTTAGTTTCAATTGTTAGTCTTTATTTTGCCACAATTTAGCTGCAATCTGTAGACTTTACATTGCCCCAATTTATTTTCAAGCTTTGGTCTTTATATTATCCCAAATTACCTGCAATTGTTGGGCTTAATATTGTTCCAATTTAGCTTCAATCTTAGGTTTTTATAACCAACATTTTTAAGTAAAATTTGATCAGGTAATCAACATACTTAAATGAATATATGCTTTTATATATACATATATGTATGTAATTACTTTCATTTTATTATATTGTTAAAAAAAAAACTGGCTAAAAGTAACCAAGAAAATGAAGATAACAAATACCTCCTCTTATGCAGCAAAAACCAAAAAACACCACAATTTCCTTTAGTGATGCCGTTTTTATTGAATTTAAATTTTTAAAAATATTTTCCATTGTATATTTCTTGACATTCATGTGGCCGGGAATACCGTGTGGAATCAAATTGAATGGCAAATTTTTTGTGACTTTGTGTGGTTAAAATAAAAGTGATGCTTGCGAAAACTGAGAGAGAAAAAATACTTATTTATAAACTAAACAGCTATTACAGTCACATTACAATTCAATTGAGTTCAGAGATGTTTCGTTTCACTTCTAATATGTGTGGAGATATGTGGAGATATGAATTGTACACTCGCAGAAAGTTTTAGTTGTAATTCTATAATAGCACGAAGAGTATTAACAGTTTAAGCATTGTCCACTTAAAATCCGTTGACGTAAATGTTTTGGTATTCAGGTTCGGCCCTTGTTGGCTATGATCGCCAGCCAATGGTTTTCGTTTCAATATTTCTTTCAACCAGTCTTCGTGCGATCTTAAATTTTAACAAGACGTTGTAAAAATGCAAATATTATTTTCATTAACCATATTTTTCGAGTGTATTTTAACAAACTTTCCAACTCACCTACATTAACTTACAAACTTCCATACAAAATATGTGTGCTACAAATCAATTGGTATGAGAAAAATTCAACATTTAATATATTGATTTGTGGTATGTTTTCTTTCTTTTGAAGATAGAATAATTTATTTGTGGTTTCAAGTAAGAAAAAATTAAAAAAAAACAACAACTACAATGCAAAAAATAAGGCGTTTGATTGTTGTCAATATCTTTCAATCACTTTAAATAAAAGAAAACCAAAACGAAACCAACTGAAGAATTTTTTCCTGAATACTTGTGAAATGTTCAATTGCATTCATTCGTGTTGCTTGATGTTGTATATGTATTTCCCTGCTTAATAGTTCTCTCTGCAAAACCTATAAACATCATTTTTTTATGTAAATTTTATCAACATTTTCTTTTTATCATTTCTGTTTTAGTGCTTTTATTTGTTGGCTTTGCTGTCAACGTCATTCATACTAAGAACACAAATAAACACTAAAATACCTTAAGAGAACCGCAGCATGAACTTGTCAAGTTCCCACCCATAAAACAAAAGTATTAAACGTCATTATCATTTGTTGGATAAACGCTTTGTTCGACTGTCACTTTGGCTGGCGTCGTTTGCTATTGTTGTGGTAATTCATTTATTGTTTTTTTTTTCTATTTTTCTTTGCTGAGAGTTGCCCTTAATGTTTACTGGGAGATATTAGAAGGTCAATTCTTAAGTTTCCCATGTCAATGATCTTTAAGATTTGAGGTTTAGTTGACTGTCTGTCTGGTATCAGGCAATCCATCAAATGCACTTTGTTTTAGGAATAGTCAACTTTTCAAACACGTAATTGACAATACATGTATTCATGCTGATTCTCATAATACAAAGTTCTTTATTTGGAATGTTTTCGTCTGCAATTGTCGTGACATGAACAAAGGCAAGGATTGTAGATAAGGAAGATATTGGTGAGACCACCCATCAGTCACTGCGATACGGTGACCGATCTTGGGAGAGCAGTTCAAGCACGCGGAATATTTGCTCTCCTGTACCGCAACAATTACAATCTAAAGAGAATCTACGTATAGTTCACGTATGGTCAATAAACTAAGACAATAATTTCTTTTGCCTTTTAAGCTCACATGGACTAGCAGTAATATATCCCAGCTGACAGATCTGTACAGTGTCCATCAAGCTGTGATTGCAACTATAAGAATTAACATATTTTCAAAGTCTCCGAAGTACCAGTGTTTCTTGAAACAGTGGACATAATCGTATGGATCTAAGTATAGAGATCCTGGAAAGATTTACGATTGAGATGGATTCCAGCATTACTAAATTGTCGCCGTTTTAAGTGGTTCTTGTGCTACTAAAACATCTCCATTTGAGATTATTCCTATACTGCTTAAACATATCTAATCGAGTTTGTTTTTGGCCTACTAAAACATTCCTAATTGATATTGTGCCTGCATTTATAACACATATACGATTGAGAGTGTTCCTGAACTAATGAAATATTGAGATTCTTATTATGTATTATTAAAATATTTGCAACTAAAATTGTTCCTAGATTACTAAAATATTCACGATTGGGATTGTTCCTGGATTAATGAAAAATTTACTATTGATATTTTTCCTAGAGTACTAAAAGATCCACGACTGTTATTGTTCCTGGATTAATGAATGATCCACGATTAAGTTTGTTCCTGGAGTTATAATATATCCACGATTGAGATTGAGATTGATTTTGGAGTAATAAATGATTAAGATTGTTCCTGGACCAATAAAAGATCCAGAATTAAGTTTGTTTCTGGAGTAATAAAATATCCACGATTGAGATCTACGATTAAGTTTGTTTCTGGAGTAGTAACATATCCACGATTGAGATTGACCTTGGAGTAATAAAAGATCCACGATTAAGATTGATGCTGGTCTGATAAAATATTTGTGCTTGAGTTTTTTCCTGGAGTAATAAAAGATCCACGATTAAGATTGATGCTGGTCTAATAACATATTTGTGCTTGAGTTTTTTCCTGGAGTAATAAAAGGTCCACGCTTGAGATTGTTCCTGGAGTAATAAAAGATCCACGATTAAGTTTGTTTCTGGAGTATTAAAATATCCACGATTGAGATCCACGATTGAGATCCACGATTAAGTTTCTGTCTGGAGTAGTAACATATCCACGATTGAAATTGACCTTGGAGTAATAAAAGATCCACGATTAATATTGATGCTGGTCTGATAAAAGATTCGTGCTTGAGTTTGTTCCTGGAGTAATAAAGAATCCACGATTAAGTTTGTTTCTGGAGTAATAAATGATCCACGATTGAAATTGTTCTCGGAGTAATAAAAGATCTACAATTGAGATTGTTCCAGGAGCATAAAGTAATGCACTAATAAAAGATTCGTGATTGAGATTGTTACTTGACTACTAAAACATCTCCAATTGATATTATTCCTTGACTACGAAAACAATCTAAATTGATATTGTATCTGGGCTACGAAACAAATCTCCAATTGCGATTGTTCAGTGAGTACGAATTAAGATAGTTTCTGAACTACTAAAATATCGCTATAAGAGATTGACTACGAAAAGATCCACGATTAAGATTGTTTCAGGACTACTAAAACATCGCTATATGAAATTGTTCATCCAATCCAATTTAAATCCTTCTTTTAAGAGTATTGAGATGGCAACCCATTATCCTTAATTGCTTATTCATTTGTGCACATATCAAATTCTCATTTCATTTTCATATATACATTCCTCTCAAGAATAACAAAATGCAAATCTTTCAAACTCAAGAATAACGTTGTCATACGAGTACCATAGAAAAATTCCTATGTTGATGGTGATGACAACGTTGATCATTATTGTGATGGCTATGTAACAACAAAATTGCAAAGTTATTCAGTTTTTCTCAATATGTTTGTTTGGTTTCCCTACACAATGGCATAGAGAACAAAATCTCATTACATTCTAAGACTCCCATGCATCAAAACATAGTATGTGCGAATACGAAAGTGTATTAGGTGATCCATCTAGTGTTTTTTGTTTTTTTCTTTTCCAGTTGGCTTTTTTGTTGTCTTAGACAGGTTGTCTGCATGCAGACACACATTCAGTTACACTATGATATAAACACATTGTCATCACTAATATTTATTTGTAGAATGTTTTTTTCCATTCCCAACAATTTGCTGAACTGTCTCACTTCGCTGATGATTGCTGGTTTGTGTATTTTCCATGTGACATGCAAGTTTTATATCTCTCAAGTGTAATTTTGTGTGTGTAACTCTATTCGCAAATGATAAAATTAACAATCAAACAAGATAGTTTATCATTTTAAGCACATAATACCAAAATGTCCTCAATTGTAATGTTGCAGTAAATGAAGTAATGTATACATGAAGTCCCATTGTGTGTATGATATTTCATCTTGGTAGGGTTCATTTGCCTGACTGCTTGAATTTGAATTTCTTAGGTACATTGCCAGACATTAGTGTTTAAGCTTTTAAAAACGTATGTTTGGTGGTATTAATTTTTATAAAGAACATATTTAGTTTTTAGCTGGATGTGACAAAAGATTTTACTTATTTACTATTATTCCTTTGGTCCATAGAAGTATTACTTATTAAATACATTTGTAAGAGACACTTGCACAATTCTTAATGTTGAGAGTTTATATTCATTCTCTGATGCTGTATAACACATCCCTTTAGCTACAGGTCATGTGTGCAGTGGTAAATGTTTAGAGTTAAAAAGAGGGGTTTCGTTTAAATGTTTTTAACAATGCTGTATTAGTCATAACTATAGTCCAATCCAAATTATGGTCCAATCCATGGTTTAGTCCAGACTGGTGCAATCCAGACTATGGTTCAATCCAGACTATAGCTCAACCCTAGCTATGGGTCAATCCAGACTATAATCCAATCCAGAGTATGGTTTACTCCAGATTATGGTTCAATCCAGGCTATGGTTCAATACAGACTTTCGTCCAATCCAGACTATGGTTCAATCCAGACTATGGTCCAATCTAGACAATGGTCCAATTAAGACTATGGTTCAATTCAGACTATGTTTCAATAGAGACAATGGTCCAATCCAGATTATGGTTCAATCCAGACAATGATCCAATCCAGACTATGGTTCAATTTAGAATATCATCCAATCCAGACTTTCGTCCAATCCAGAATATGGTCCAACCCAGACAATGGTCCAAACCAGACTATGGTTCAATCCAGAATATGGTCCAATCTAGACAATGGTCCAATTAAGACTATGGTTCAATCCAGACTATGTTCCAATACAGGCAATGGTCCAATCCAGACTATGGTTCAATCCAGACTATGGTTCAATCCTTACTATGGTTCAATCCAGACTGTAATCCAATCAAAAGTTTCGTTCAATCCAGACTATGATCCAATCTAGAGTATGGTTCAATTCTGAGTATGATCCAATCCAAACTATGGTACAATCCCGTCTATGATCCAATCCAGGCTATGGTCCAATCCAGACTATGGTACAATCCCGTCTATGATACTATCCAAGCTATGGTGTAATCCAAAAAATGGTCCAATCCAGACAATAGATAATTCTATAGTTCAGTAGTGACTATATTCTGGGACTCACCAAGAGTTTTCACCAACATAAAGAATTTATATCTTCTCTTCTACAGCCCACAACTACGCTTTTGCCATGTTTTCATTATTATTGCTTGTAACGTATTTAAAAGAAAAGTACAATTTATCTCTGAGATTTATTTTATTTTTATTTATTAAAACTTTTACATGTCCCTCCCCACCAATTATTTTCTTTTCTTTCGCAACAACAACATTTTACAGTTAACAACAGATGAGAACGCTCATGCATTTAACATCAGCAATTCTTCCTGCTACAAGTACAACGCTGACACCATGTTTTCGCCACTACATACATGATTCTCAGACTTTGGTAGGACAGAATCAGAATGTCTGTCTATTCGTGTATCTGTCTGTCTGCCTGCCTCTTGGAGCATGTATTATAAAGTTTAATTCAGTCTTATTGTTATTTACACAACTTGATACTGTTCGAGCAGTTTGTTAATAAATATATTCATTTGCAGTGCCAACCAACCATTCATCCATTCATATGTTGTTTTTCTTTACAAGGAAAACTCATTTAAAACAACGACAACAACAACAACAGCAGAAAAATGTTTTATGCGACACTTTCCCTTTGTTGAGCTTTTCCTCAATGTCTTAATTGTAGAGTTCAGTTTCAGTTTCCATTCCACAACGCATCGCATGACGTATCGAAAAATATATTCAGTGAATTTGTCGTAAATTTCATTTCTTTTGTTTTATTTTTCTCTGTATTTTTTTTATTTATTACTTTATTTTGTAAGATAGTAAGTAAGTAAGTATATCATTGATATGGTTGTTGTTTTGTTGTTGTTGTTGATATGTTAATAATTTAGTTGTGTCTTGTACTTGTTGTCATGGATTACTACCAGAATATCTCTGATAGGAAATGCAATTATGGGAAATTTTCAATTAAGCCTAATGAAAAGTAGTTTAGAGAGTAGAAAGTTTGCTGGTGAAATTATTTATGGGAAATGGCCAAGATTTTTAGTATACTAAATAATTATAATCATAACATTGCTAATTAAGTTTTCCAGACGGGCACTATGGGTCCTATCAGAATTGAAATACTTATGTATAGCCCTTGTCTGTTGCAAACTTTGGCTTCCTGGTAAAAAATTATAAAAGTTATGTTTTTGTTGTGTTGTAAGCCAGGACATTTTTCTCGAATTTTTACATTTAATTGATCCAAAATATTGCAATAGTACCCTGAATTTATTGTCGATACGTACGTCGATAGGTTAATTGCAAATGTAAAAAAAAGTATTTTTAAAGGCTCCGTCTAGAGTAGAGATTTTTAAAAATCCAGAACCTAGACTCCCACTTACTCCGCAACCAATAACCACACGATGGGGAACTTGGCACTCGGCCGTCAGCTACTATGCAAACAACTATGAAAATATTGTGCGAGTTTTTAATGCGTTAAACAATGAGGAGGCAGCCTCAATAAAAATATCGCAAGACCTTCTACGTGACAGCACAATCAAAGCTGATTTAACTTTTATTGCATCAAGTTATGGATTTCTTACATCATCTCGTTGCGCAAATTAAGGTGGTAACAGATGCTATGGAAGCAATTAACGTTACTACTGTAATTAAAAAGAACCGTGGTTTTGTTTCATTGAAGAATATTTCAGCAAGTTTGAATGGAGTATCAGTCCAAAATGCAGTAACAGAAAAATATACTATTGGAGAAACGTTAGCTTTCAAATTTGCACCCACTACTTCCGTTGATGTCGTAAGAACTTTCTTAATGTTCAAGAGCGTTTTGCG
This sequence comes from Bellardia pandia, assembly GCA_916048285.2. Classification (NCBI taxonomy): domain Eukaryota; kingdom Metazoa; phylum Arthropoda; class Insecta; order Diptera; family Calliphoridae; genus Bellardia; species Bellardia pandia. The sequence continues at coordinate 94,438,537 of OU696530.1, read as the reverse complement.
ATCAAATAGACAAAGCTTCCTGTTTCTAAATTTGAGCGAAATGTTTGTCATTTATTGCAACAATAATTATACCCTACACCACCATAGTGGGCAGGGTATATTGGATTTGTGCTGATGTTTGTAACGCCCAGAAATATTGGTCCAACACCCACCTTAAAGTATACCGATCGACTCAGTATCACTTTCTGAGTCGATTTAATGATGTCCGTCCGTCCGTCTGGTTGGTTGGCTGTCCATGTAAAGCTTGTGCGCAGAGTACAGGTCGCAATTTTGAAGATATTTCGATAAAGTTTGGTACGTGATATTTGTTTCGCCCAAAAATGGATGGAATTGAAACTGGTGGAAATCGGTACATTATTTGACCTGGCCCCCATACAAATGTCCTCCCGAAATTGGGGTTTACCGATCATAAATGTTTTAATTATGCAAGTATCCAAACAAATTTCATTACAAATGAATGGTAAATGAAGCCAAATCCCATCTACAAATTTTGTGCAGATCGGTCCATAATTACTCGTAGCTCCCATATAAGGCCCACTTCCGAAAATCACTTTAAAGAGCATAACTCTCTCAAAAATGTTGGTATCCAAATAATATTGAACGAAAATATATTTCATATGTCTAGAAGTAATACGGTGCAATTTTATTATAATCGGTCCATAATTAGTCGTACCTCCCATATAAGGCCCACTTTCGAAATTCACTTTAACGATTATAAATTTCTTAAAAATGTTGGTATTCAAGTAAAATTTGACACAAATTAGTTTTTTATATACAGAAATAATGACACCTAATTTTATAATGGTCGGTCCATAATTAGTCGAAACTTCCATATAAAACCCTTTCCGTAATTCACTTTAAGCTCCATAAATCTTTTAAAAGTATTTATATCGAGATAAAGTTTAACATACATAATATTTATATTCTCAGATATCATGACAGTAAATTTTTGGATGATCGGTTCACAATAGGTGATATCTCCTATATAACGCCTATTTCTGAAAAACTGTTTTATACATATACTGGGTGTAGGGTATTACTGGTCGAGCTTACGGACTATATTTTTTTACTTGTTTTAATTAATTTTGTATTCTTTTCAGTTTGAATTTTTGTTATTTTTTTTTTGTTTGTTTATTTTGGAATAAATTAAACATTATATTTTAATCTAGTTTTTGGTTAATTTTATTTGTAACATATTAACACATATTTTCACTTTATAGATTATATTTTTAACGCTTAAAAGTGTTTTTTTTAATGCATATTTTAGGCGCTTAAAACTAAATAATGAATTCTGAAAGTCAGTTAAATTCAAAATGTAAATAAAGTAAATATTATTGTGCAACGTAAAGTTAAACTTTTTATAGGAAAATTTTTATTATTTTATGATTCGTTAAAAAACAATGATGCAATATTCGACAAATTTAAATATATAAAATTGATTTAGGGTTGGCTATAGGCACAAGCCTCTAACAAATATTTTTATTAAAAAAAAAACAACAACAATTTTTGTATTTAAGCATTAATATGTCTGTGAAATTTCCGTAATAAATGTAATATTCAGTTAATAAATGTTGTAAATTACAAAAAATGCACTTAAATATTAAAGCTAAAGAAAATTAAAATCAAAAGCAAGCAACCAACCAAACAACCTACGCCTTCCGATCAGCACACTTATGCATACAAATGGCTCATTTTCAGCCACAGCCTCCACTTAAGCAGCAGCATCTTCATTATAGATAAGTTTTTATGTGTATGTATAAACGCAAATTAAATAAAATCATAATTTAGTAACAAAAACCAAAAAAAAAAAAAATAAATATAGTGGCGTCACATTCAATTATTGCAGGCAGCAAATATATTGAAATGAAAATAAATGGTTTGACATTAATTTTAGTTAAAACGTTTTAAAAAATCAAATGGCACGCGTTGGTTGTAAACTGTTGCATTTTAAATTTAGTTTAATGGCAGAGTAAAAAAAAACGTAAAAAAGTTGCTGTTTTTTAATTTTTCTTTGTCTTTTGAACCCCCCCGACTCCAACTGAGAGATTGTCATCAGCCCTATCTTGTACGCCTACTTCTAAACATCTTCCAAATACATCTTCAAAAACAGCAACAACAAATCAATAATGCCTGCAGCCAACAATATTCGAATACTTATCGAAAACTTTTCAATTGTTACATGACACATATTTTGTATAAATAAAATTAAACGAAACGAAACGTTATAAAGCCAAACAAACAAAAAATACTGCAGCTGTGTGATGGATGAATGTATTGATACAGGAAGATCGTGCTTGTTTTGTCTGCCAAAACAATCCAACATATTAGGTATTTAAATAAGTAATTTCCTCTTCAAAAGAGGAGATTACAAATAACTTGTTGAAAAAAATCTCCAGTAAAAAAAGAACTAACAATGCGAGTAAGGCCCATTATTACAACTTAACAATAGTTAAAGGTATAATGTTATCGGACAGATAAGAAGTATTTGGTTATTATAAGTTTACTTTAATCTAAAAACGATAGATAAGCTAAAGGGAAGATCATCTTGCCTTTAAATTTTATAGTGGAAAAAATGTCAACTTCATGAAAAATAAATTAATTTTTTTAATTTTGTTTTGCCAATAAATAAATTGATAAACAAAAATGGAAAGCAGACGTTTGTTTTGTATTTTTTTCACAAACACAAACAATTTTCTTCTGTTTCTTGTCAGTAATTTGTCAAAAGTAATCGGTTTTTCACTGGTATTGCCATATTTTAGAAAAAAAAATCATTTTATTTTATAAGGAAGTTGTAATAACGAAAAATTTTATAGGTCACTTTATTTATCACTTTAATTAAAGTTACCTTTTACTATCAAGAACATTAGAGGTATTTCAAATCTTTTATAAAATTAATTTTAATTATTTAGTTTAGCCAGTGGCGCCAGTAGCACTGGTTAAATATTGATATTTGTCTGTTGGCTAGCAGGAACCGCAGTGGTGCAGAGGCTAGAACTCAAAGAATTCTGATGAAAGAATGTGGTGATTCTTGAAACATGTAAATTCAACCCAGGTTCGATCCCCAGCTCAGCCTAGAAAAATTATCAATAAAATTTTAATAAGATTTCATGTTGTAAAAACAATTCCTACCTTCAGTAAAAATAATAATTTAATGAATTTTAAATTTAATGAACTCGAGCCCAACTAAAAATTATCAAAAATTGAGAAATAAAAATAATAATTGTTCCTACAAAATATTAATGGCCTATTTCACGATGTCGAAAGATAACGTTCGCTTAGATAAGACTTAAGACACAAACTTGATTGTGGGATAAACAAACTTGATTGAGTTTGTGTCTTAAGTCTTATCTAAACGAACGTTATCTTTCGACATCGTGAAATATGCCATAAATTAATTACATAATTTGGTTTTTTAATAATATTTTAATTAAACTTTTAAAACTAACGGCAAGAAAATTGAGGCGTCAAGTGATAAAAAATTCAGCGTTGGGTTTTACAAAATACACAATTTTAAACAGTTGTATTAACAACAACGTAAGAATCAGCTGTTACAACGCAAACAATCACTTGCTTGAACACCGTGATTTGCAAAATGTAATATAACGCAACGCTTAGAAAATTTTGGCGTTGCGTTTTACAAAATTAGGGTCTTAATAAAAAAAATTAATATTAAGAATTATTATTTTTATTTATTTCAACTGTTAATTTTAAATCTTTGATATTTCTTTATTTAGGCTCGAGTTCATTAAATTTAATTTACATTAAATTATTTTTACTGAAGGTAGGAATTGTTACATGAAAATTATTATTAATGAACTCGAGCCTAAATGAAGAAATATCAAAGATTTAAAAATTAATATTTTTTCCCTCTATTCATTCTTTTTTAAATTTTTTTCTTATATAGCGATTTTCAATTTATGATGTATCAACACTGATTTTATGATAACATATGCTACAACAACTGTTATTTCCACTGTTTGATCTTACAAATAACTTGAAAGATGAAATAAAAATTTTATAAAAATATTTGTTGTTTAGCGTTTACACATTGGTCACATTAGAAACAGTTTATTTGTCGGCAAATAAATTTATTTGACGAAAATCAGCTGCTTTGTTGTTTGCACTGCAAAAATATTTTATGTTCAAACTAGAAACAAAAAATATTTGACGTTTAAATAAGTTTTAGGAAACTTGATATTTTTTTCAGTTTTAAAAATTTTGCTGCCTTACAGAGAAATTAATTAGAAAAAATTTTGGCATAAATGTGACCACCAGGCAATTTGTTTGTCCATTCGTGTGTTTGACACTGTTTCTTTGTTGTTCGAATAAACAAATATGGCAAATAAATGTGTACAGTGTGACCACGTTAATTATTTTATGTGGTTTTTGTCAATACAACATCTCGCTGTCATATATTTACATAGTCTGATCTTACTTTTACCCTCAACCAATACAAAAAAAAAACACCAAAATATTATGGATTGATGGACATACAATTCAAACACTCAGCTACACAGACAATTTACAGACACAAAACTTTTGTTGTTGTTATGTATACTTGTTGTTGTGAAAATGTTGTTTTAATAGATCTGGTACAAATGATGGCTCGTGCTCAAACTAATGACACGGAATTTTAACAGAAGCATTTAGCATAACATTTAAAAAAAAAATTTAAAATAAACTTTATTTACAACACCAACACATTTTCTATCGTGTTAATTTGAATATGTTTTATAGATTTTTCTTATTTTTTTAATGATTTGTGTTTTGAAAGTTGGGTAAATTTGAATAAAACACAATCTAATTTTTGTTTGTCTGCAAACAGGTACGAACCAGCTTTATGGCAGTATTTAGTTGAAGAATATTTTAAAATGCAATTTGAAGAGGTAGTAATAATAATAGAATTAGAATTTAGTTAGTAAATATTTGAACAAATGAAGATTTAAATTGTAAAGTGTAGTTAAGCCCAAGGAGTTCCTTGCAACGAGTCAACTACGAACATACGACTGTGCTTAATCATCTGGTGGAAATCATGTACAATATTTATTACTTAACACACACACAAAACTAGTCGCGACTAGACTTTGCTCATGAAAGCCAATTTGAGAACTTCACTGGTGACAAATAGATGAGGGCATCAAAGATATTTCTGGCATGAAGAAAATTTCAATCGTGTAAATCTAGCTTTAGTACGCTTTCACAATCTTCAAGGCAAATAGCTATAAATGTTCTCTATTGCTTTTGTTTTTCTTTCATGCATGTTGATTTGCATGAAAACGTACAAAAATTTAATTGTCGAGTGTGAATGAAAGGGCAAGTTCAAAAGAGAATTGAACAAAAACTGTTTAGCTAAAACAGAATTGTTATTTTCAAAATCTAATATGCTGGGGAGCGTCAACAGTTTATAATCCTAATTGCAGCAGAGACTCTTAAAATGACCTTCCTCCATGTAAACTTCCTACTTACAAATCTTAATGAGCCTCCTACAACTTAAAAAACGTAGAATTTAACCAAATGAGACTTGTGAAACGTGTGAGCGATCTTGTTTTTTTTTTTTTTTTTTTTTTTTTGGCAAATTAACTGAAATTTTATTAACTTTTCTTAAATGCCGAACACCCTCTCAATGTTCTGCACATAAGGTCAAACCAAATTATGTTTGTCAATGAAACCCCACATTTATTTGTTTTAATTTTCATGAATGAAACAACTTTGTTAGATTTTAATTATGCCAGTGAGTGGTGTGGTTTTTTACTATAAATGGTAACTAGTTTCAAACACAACATAAAACTTGTAATAAACCTTATAAAAAGAAAAAAAAATTGACAAAAACCACGCATAAAACCGCTACAACCTACACACTGGTTGTTACACATAGAAGAAGGAGAAACAAAACTAACAAAAATATACTTTATTACAAAATTTTATTTTACGAAAAACAAGCTTTAAACAGATGTTTTTTCTTAACAAACAACAAGGCAACAATCATAATGCTTTTTAACTACCAGCTTCTTCAACAGTATCATCATCAACATCATAATCATCTTTGCACAACTTACTACTCTTTCCACAGCAATTATGTAGGTAAAACTGTAGCAACACATGTGGGTGATCACCACAACTTGTATTTTTACCAGATGCAGCTTTATATTGTTCTTTATATTCGTATCTTTGAGGTTTGTGTTTTTTCTTCTTTGAATGTTTCCCTGTAATTTGAATTTTAAAGTTTATTTTTATACCCTACACCACCATAGTGGGGAGGGTATATTGGATTTGTGCTGATGTTTGCAACACCCAGAAATATTGGTCCAAGGTGGGTGCTTAAAGTATACCGGCCGAGTCAGAATCACTTTCTGGGTCTATTTAACGATGTCCGTCTGTCCGTCCGTCTGGCTGGCTGTCCATGTATAGCTTGTGCGCAGAGTACAGGTCGCAATTTTGAAGATATTTCGATAAAATTTTTCTGGTGGATATCGCTCCATTATTTCACCTGTCCCCCATACAAATGTCCTCCCGAAATTGGGGTTTATCGATCGTAAATGTTTTAATTATGCAATTATCCAAACAAATTTCATCACAAATGAGTGGTAAATGAAGCCAAATCACCTCAACAAATTTTGTGCAGATCGGTCCATAATTACTCGTAGCTCCCATATAAGGACCACTTCCGAAAATTACTTTAACGATCATAAATTTCTTAAAAATCTTGGTATTCAAATAATATTGAACGAAAATATATTTCATATGTCTAAAAATAATACGGTCCAATTTTATTATGATCGGTCTTTAATAAGTTTTAGCTCCCATACAAGGCCCACTTCCGAAAATCACTTTAAAGAGCACAACTCTCTCAAAAAGGTTGATATTCAAATAATATTGAACGAAAATATATTTCATATGTCTAAAAATAATACGGTGCAATTTTATTGTGATCGGTCCATAATTAGTCGAAACTCCCATATAGGACCTTCTCCGTAATTCACTTTAAGCTCCATAAATCGTTTAAAAGTATTTATATCGAGGTAAAGTTTAACACATATAATATTTATATTCACAGACATCATGACACTAAACTTTTGGATGATCGGCCCACAATAGGTTACATCTCCCATATAACGCCCATTTCTGAAAAACTGTTCTATACATATACTGGGTGTAGGGTCGGGCTTGACCGACTATACTTTCTTACTTGTTTTAAATTTGTATTTGTTCGTTTTTTTAATGTCTTTTTTTATTAATATTTTTGGAGTGATGTTTTTGTATTAGCACGCGCCACGCCGTAGTCAAAGTTACAAATACACCACTCACTTCGCGTCGGGGTTACGTTCCAAAAAAAAAAACACGACGCAAATTGGAACGACATAGAGTAACGCAGATAGGTTTTAGGGTTACGAAAATACAAAGTCGTCGGCTTGCTTTTACAAAAAATTGGTCCAATGTTTGCTGAATAGCTTTCTTTTTCAACGTAAAATAAATTTCCTTGTAGCAATTGTCTGTATTACTACATTGCATTATTACTATCGTTGGATAGTTTGCTTTTGTCTGAATTACTAAATAGAAAGCAATTGACTCTATTTCGATCATCAAAGCATTTCTTGTATAGGTCATCGTTTAAGCATCTTAGAATGTGGCAGATTTTACAAAAATTAAAAAAAAATTAAAGACTCGAAACTAAAACAACGCAATCTCGAAAATCTAACGATGCACAGTGAAAATTAGTACTAATTAAGAAGCGACGCTACGTCGAAAAAACGCAAAACGAAACGAGGCAAAGAGAGGTATTGGTGTAAATAAATAAATTTACATATGAAATATTTTAGACAACAATGCTGTAAACAAATGCATTTAAATCCATAACAATTAGCATCTCAAAACGTTTTGTTGATTTTTTAATAAATTTCGAAATGCATGTACAGTAGAGTGGTTCGACTAGAATTCGACGTGCTGGTAAAAAATTATTAAGGACAGAAATGTAGCCCTTACAGAGCCATGAACACCGGTATACAAAATGTTATGATCAGACTAAAAATGGCGACACAGTGAACAAAATACTAAAAGGGCGGTATTTGTAGGCGTGGCAAAAAAAATAAAAAAATTATTTCTGGAATTGTTTTTTCATTATCTTTAATCCTAGGGCTGACTGACACAATTTTTTTTATATGGAAGGCAAACCACTCTAATGTACAGTGCTCATAGCGTATTTTTTTGTTTTTAAAGTTTCATAAAATGGAAATGAAAAGGATTTTAAAAAATAAATTGGTGTCATTTAAAAGAAAAAATGTTATAGTCTAAGGAATAGAAATAAATTGTTGCTAAAATTTAGATTTTTATTATTATTATTATTATTTTATTAGCTTATAATTACAAATTATAAGATAATATAAGGATAAGAGCAATAGCGACTAAGGCCTTCAGCTCAATATAATACAATTAATATTAAAAACTTCTAAGTAAACTATTAAATAATTATAATTTATATATAGTTATACATATTTGTTGTTTTTAGAAAATTAATAATTTATTTAATACTTTCAGGGGAAGGGTTAGATAGAGCTCTAACTGGGTAGTTTCGTTAAATATGTTCCTTCTTTCATTAGTAAATTTAGGGCAGTGAACCAGCAGGTGTGAGGGATTCTGAATAGGATATGTACAGTCACAAAAATTAGGCGGTTAGGACGGTTCATTAAATGTCCGTGTCTTAATTTAGAATGTCCGAGTGTTAGTCGCTCAAATTTAATTATATCTAGTCTGTTACAGTCAGTTATTAAGTTTCTTAAAAAAATGTGTATATCATTCATTTCGTGATTTAAATTTTTATACCATGTTGAAGTGGTAGTAAATAGGTTTCTCTTGTGATGACCAATGAGTTTTTGCACGATATAATTATCCTTATATTTGGTGTTGTGATTTGGTGTTGTGACCAGGGGAGAAGTGATAGCTTCTCTTGCCGTTTTGTCAAGAAATTCATTCCCTTTTATATCACCATGTCCAGGTACCCAGATTAATTTTATTTTAGGCTGTTTGTTAATTAATAAGTTTCTGATTTCTGTAATATAATGGTTGTGGCTATTTGTGTTGTTTATAAATTGCAATGAGGAGAGGGAATCAGAGCTTCTTTTGTGCAGACATTGATAACATGCTATCTAGTTTCAATAAGACGGTGCAGCATTCCCGGGAAACAATAACAATTAACTAATAAGCATAAACGTTAACAGTATTATGCAAACAAACAAACCAATGCTAAGCAAAATTCCTTAACGTATCATGCAAAAACGTCATGTAAAGTAATGATAACATTAAATAATTAACAATAACTGCTTACCTACTTTAAAGGGTACCCCGATGGACTAGGCGATAGAGTGCCGGACTATCAATCAAAGGGTTGCGGGTTCGATTCCCGCCAAAGACTCTGGGTAGACGAGTCAGACATATGGAGATAAGTCACACATTTGTAGACCAGTCAGACATATATAGGCCAGTCAGACACATGTAAACTAGTCAGACACATGTAAACTAGTCAGACATGTGATAGAGAATCTAAGGCATCGCAGTGGACCATATTCGTCTCTGAGTGTGAGGTAACTCACACCAGCCTTCCTACCTAACCTAACCTACCTACTTTACTTTTCTTTGGCCAAACGACTTCAAATGATAGCAAAAAACAAATCTTGTATTCCGAAAGAGCTACACCCAAACCCAAAATATATTTGAACTTGTTTATTTATTTAAAAACAACTTCCTTCGTTTAGTTAGGACAAGACACAACAAATATTTAGTTTTATTTTATTTGATGCTGTTTGATCTTGCAAAACTCTTGTAAGAGTAAGCACAACTAAAATAAGTAGTTACGCTTTTTGGAGTAAATATTTGCCAAGTGTGACCCGTACCTTTAGACTGTAACTTTTTATGCTAACCTCATAGATATGTAAAGTTTTTTTTAATATTTCTCATTACAAATTAATATAATTTTTTTTATAATAAGTTGTAAATAAATAAACGAAAAAAAAAATAATTTCTTAGGTTTGGTATAGTCTCCATGTAATAATATTCATCTCTGCTTCGACTAAAAGCAGGACAGTGGTACATTTGGTGTTCTAATGTTTCGTGCTCTTCTTGACACGCTCTGCAGATAGTGTTTTTTCCGTGTGACCAGTTAATAAAAGTTAAGATTCTCCTTCGTGCTCTCCTGATTGGGGTTTCTACATAGTATGTCGATCCTTTTACCAATAGTAGAATTCTGCCAGTCCAAATTTCCCTACAAAATGGCCGTATTTACAATATACTGTAACCACCGCCAACAAGTTACTAAAAGTTGAAATTTAAAAAAACAAACCACTTAAACAAAAGTTGCTGTAGTGTGACCGGATTTTATGCGAAATCTGCTTTATTTTCCTGAAAATCTATTGTGAGCTTTTCAACAGCCCAAAAAAAAAAACTAAATCTTTACTAAAAAAATCTTTAAACTTTTCTCTATTCCATAACATTCATACAGCAAACAGACCCAACTCACTCGCAAAAAAACCAATTGCGCTAAATTTCAAAGTCATTCACCCATTACTAACAACCAACCCTACTCTTAATGTTGACTTTATCGTAAGTCACGATCTAAATGAATTCATTGCAAAATGTCTATTTATTTTGTTTGTAATATGTAATATGTATCTCTCTGTATTTTGTTTGTGTTGCCTGTATTTTAAGCTGCTTCCCCATTTTTCTGCAGCTTTAACTTCAAAGTAAGTGCTCCAAAACGTAGGTGTTCTACAAATACATTTTTTTTCTATTTGATTTTTTCTTTCAGTTTGTCCATTTTCATATGAAATTGTTGTGTACTTTAAGTGTCATTTGTCTCGTCATGCTATGCTTCGTTGACTGAATTGTTCAGACGAGTTGGATATTTAAAGTGAAATACGAACACATACCTTATGGATAGTTTAGGTAGTGGCGGGCATAAAAATAGCATTGTTAGGCAATTAGATAAATTAAGTTATTAATATAATTAAACTTTTCTTTTAATAATCACCCCTATCGTGAATAGAAATTGCACATGAAATTTGTTCCCTTTTATTTATTTAACATTGAATTTAAATAGGAAAAATGTGAAAAGGGAACAAATTCCATGTGCAATTTTTATTCACGATAGGGATGAATATGTACTGTTCGGAAACTTCTTAGCCTGGCACGGAAAAAGCATAGTTAGTTATTAAAAAAATTTTTATTTTTCAATATTTTCAATATATTCAATATAATCTCCTGAAACTTCAATACACTTAGTCCAATGCTTGTCTAGCAATTTTATCCATTGATTAAAATAGTTTTCCTCAAGGCTTTAAAAATAGTGGTTTACAACTGTATATACATCTTTATTTGAGGTAAAACGCTTGCCAGATAGGAATTTCTTTAGATTTGTGAACAGGTAAAAGTCACTTTTATGCGTCTTGATGAAAAATTATTTTTTTGTTGTGTTGTAAGCCAAGACGTATTTCTCGAATTTTTACATTTAATTGATCCAAAATGTTGCAAATGTCACTCTGAATTTATTGTTTTACCCGTTTGCAGATAGTCAATCAATAAAATACCTTTGAAGTCACAAAAAACCGTTGGCATAACCTTACCAGCCGATTGAATTGTTTTTGCCTTATTTGGGGCACTTCCTTCAGTTTCAGTCCATTGCTTGGATTGTTCTTTAGTCTCTGGAGTATATTGGCGGATCTATGTCTCATCAACAGTTTTGAAACGACGCTTAAAGTCCATTTTCATTTTCTTAAAACGACCCAAACAAGCTTGAGAATTTTTCTTTTGGTCGATTGTTAAAAAATACGGCACCCATCTTGCAGAAAGCTTTTTCATCTGTACTTCTTCATGCAAAATTAAATGGACTCGATCATTTGAGATGCTATTTGAAATGATATTAATTATTTACGCACTTTTATTCGTCGATCATTTAATACCATATCAATACCAACCACTACGTGGTTCGTCCGCAATGCTTGTACGACCACGTTTAAATTCAGCAACCCAATTTATTACTGTTGCATATGAAGGAGCACTTTCAGCTGACACATTCATCATATCAATTTCTTGTCCTGATAAACTTTTTTTATTTAAATATTTAAATACACCACGAATTTCCAATTTTTTATTGTAAAAAAATCGCTGATGCGTCTTTTTTGAACACCTGTTTCTATATGAAGGAGTTGCCAGATCGAACAGAAATGTTTATACCGCGCTTTCTGTTCTAGGCTAAAAAGTTTCCAAACCGCCCTTGTATGTGGTGTTGACTTTATTTTGACGCACACAACAGAGAACGGATTGGTTGGTTAATTTTAGATTTTGAATACAATCACAAAAAACGAACCTCATGTTGACAACATAAATCAATTCCGTAAAGCAATACATGTCATTATTCACAAAACGGAGTGTAACGAAAAATGATGCTTGCATTGCATGTCTTGTCCCAAAAGCAACGAATACTTAACGATTTGTACGAATGGTTTCAATGCTGATTGTATAAGTTCTACATACTAACAAAAATATCAAACTTTACTAGTCAACAAATCGCACATAAAGCAACAACCAAAAAATATTTATTTTCTCATTAGGTTTTGTATTGTTTTTGCTCTTTCTTTATGTTTTCATTCACTGAAAGCAACGAATACTGGACGAATATTGTGAATGTTTTTAGTTTTTTCATGTGGCATTGAATTATTTCGTTGCTTGATGTATAATGGCATAACAAAAAGAGAATGTAAAATAGCAAACAGTAATAAGGAATGAGTAAACAAACAGCAATACACATTTTTATTATTGTCGAGTAAAAGCAATGCAAAAGCAATGAATTTGCGAATGGTTAGCAAATGTGAATGGTCTCTTTCTGTTCTCTGGAACCTCTTAGAAAGCAACAATTATGTAGTTATTATTTATACTGTATGTAGTTGTTATTTATACTGCTAGATATTCGAACTCTTCTCTGTGTGTGTTTTTTTTAACTATCGGTCACAGTCAGTTACTTAAAATTTAACATTTGATAAACACACTTATTGTATGCAATTGAGTTCTTTGTTATATTAACCAAAACATTATGATGTTGATGAATTACATAAGAGTTTGTTAAGGAGCATTGACCCAAAAGGTAATTTGCTAAGAAAAATGTTTAATCAAGTCAAGCTTTACAGTTTTAGGTGTTTAAACACGATTTCAAGCTTATTGTCTTTAATCAGTTTAATTTTTAAGCTCATTGCTTAAAAAGAATGATCAACTTGATCGTGCCCATCACTTTCTTTCAAAATCCATATTTTCAAGATCTCATGTATTGTATAAACGATCTTATAACCGCTCTTGACCTTTAATAATTTTAATTTTCATCAACATTTGATTAAAACGTCTCAAATCAACAAACAAAACACTTTCAAATTTTAATGAGAACATTTTTATTGCTGTTGTTGTCCAAACTAAAATTTCTGCTATTTCTTGTTTAAATATTTGTTAATAAACATTTCGTATATCTTGTCATTTCACAAAAACAAAGAATTCATTAATCACGTTTTTTATACCTAATGATTTATTATTATAATCTTCCAAAAAAAAAAAACTTTCATTAAATTCAGTTTAAATGTTCAAAATGAATTTTTTACAGCTTAAATGAACAAACAGAACCACAAGAACCAAATGTCACAAAACTTGAATATTTTGCAGATAAAAACTGCTTGCGGCTCATGAAACTAGAGCAAGATTTTTAGCCGGTCTCATATACAAGCTTGTATACATACTCGCAAACCTGCAACAAAAGATCCCTTTTTTACAGCAGAAAATATTTTAAAACAAACAATTCATCAAATTATTACGACGAATTAAAGAAAGAGATCTTTGTATAAAAGATCATATTTTTGTTCCAGCAAAAAAAAAAAAACCAACAAACAAACAAAAGACAACAACTCCACTTACTCGTAAGTCAGTGGTTATGCGGCAAGCAATTTTTCAATTGAAACCAATTATGTTGAGCATACTCACATAAAAAATCGCCTGTACTTATGTGTGTATACTTAATTTTTGGGGTGTAAACGCATGGGCAGAGGGTTAGACCGTCAAACCGCCATTAAACAATAAACACTTCAAATTTTAATTCTTAATGCTGCCGGCACTAAACTTACTGACACACATAATAAGGCTTCCTTTATGAGAGCAAGTTTTTGCGACTTAATTTTTAAACTTTATTTCCAATATAGCAATCTGAGGGAAGTATGCCAAAGGGGAAAGTTGGATAAATATTTAGTAGAAATACTGAGTACAGTTTTGAACCACTAACTTACAGCATGAAACATATGCAGTAATAATTATAAATAGCCAATAGAAGGGAACTAAAAATTTTTAAAAGCTAGTTGAATAAAAGGACACAATATGTGGAGTTGAATGACAGCAAAAGTTTTATTAGCACGGTTGAATATGGTGTACCACAAGGCAGTGTTTTAGGTCCGCTTCTTTTCATTATATACATATATTAATGATATTGTAAATCTTGGGCTCTATGGAAAAATAATCATGTATGCAGACGATATATGTGTCATTTAAACATACATATAAACATGAAAACGCGCTCAAAATACATATGGAGAATTTTCAAGTATTCACAAATTAGTTATTAATTCTAAAAAAACTAAAATTCTACGCTTTCGACCTTACTCTACTAATGATCAGACTTATGGTGTTTTCTTTTCTGAAATAAAATGTTACACCTTTATTATGTACATTTTTATAATGTTTACCCCACATTTTAAAGATGTCACATTTTTAATGGTCAGAATAGAACATAAAATCACAACAGTGTAACACTTTTTTTCATGTACAGCTGTTTTTTTTTTTGTTAAAAAAAGAAGAAGCAGATAGCTCAAAAGTAGAAATATGTACATAAGTACACACATTAATTATATTTTTAAAATGGAAATTGAGGTGGAAAACATAGAATATTTAATTGAAAGTGATGAGGGTCCAAGTACGAGTAAAACAGTGCATTGTAAGTATTTGAAGAAAAGCATGTATAAATTATATTAATGTATTTATAAATATAACTATTTTATAGTTTGGACAGATGGAGACACCCGGCTGCTACTGGACTTGTATGGAAACTATTTACCAGAAATTGGAGCAATGAAAAAATTCAAAAATAAAAAGGAAATGTGGGCTTACATAGCAACCGAAATACCCAACAGGAATGCCAAGCAGTGTGAGGAACGGTATAAGACTGTTATGCGCAGGAAGAAGGCTGCTATCGACAACAACAATACCTCTGGCTCAAAGAGAAAACGTATTGATTTTGAAGAGGAGCTAACCAAAATTTGCCGTCTAGATGACTCAATTGAACCAGAAGTTCAAATGAGTAGTCAAATGTATATAAAAAAAGAAATAGATGCACAAACGGATATTAAAACAAAAAAAAAGGAATCAACAAAAGATAAAATATTTGAATTAATTGCGAAGAAGGAAGAAAATAAGGAAAGGCGTCATAGAGAAAGGATGGATGAAGTTAAAGAAATTAAAAATATTTTAAAGCAAATTTTAGATAATAACAAACATTGAGAATATGGATATTTTAGTGAACATCTATTAGAATCTTTCTTATAGTTTATTTGACCTTTTTTATTTTATTTTAGTAATTATTTAAGCGCTAGGTCTTTTCAGCCCAATTACGAACAAATATTCCCCTGGAGCTTTTTCCCATTTCTAACATTGAATTTGAATAGGAAAAATGTGAAAAAGGAAAAAACTCCCCCAGAGTTTTAATTCATAATTGGGCTGTATATGTATATGGATCTCAATATTATTTTTTCTTTTCCAATGTAATAAATTTTGTATCAAAATTTATTAATAACTTTTTTGAAGAATTATTATTATTATTTTTATTAACTGAAGTATATGTAATGTTATGTTTGTTATTTAATTTTTTTATAAATAAGTAAATATATATACATATTAATTTGTTGTTGAATTGAGAAAACTATTTTTAATTTGATTTCTTTTGATTTGCCCTAATTGAGAAAGTAAACTGTCTCTGCTATTCTCGCATAAAGGTTCAGTTATATTTGATTCATTGCTGCATATTTCACCAATGTCTTCAGGGAGACTTTCATCCCTATCGATACACATGTTGTGAAGAACACAACATGCAATAACGAATTTTGACATTGTTGCAACATTATGAAAATCTAAACGCATTAGCTGTCGAAAACGACATTTTAATACACCAAACGCATTCTCGATCTTAACACGTGTTCTGCAAAATTTTAAATTATAATTTTTTTCCGAATCGCTCATGTTGCCATAATCACGATATGGTGTCAAAAGGTATTCTCTTAAGGGGTATGCAGAATCTCCCAGTAAATGATAATTAGGAGAACATAAACGCTGCAAATCTTTTCCTATAAACGATAATTTTAATATCCTTGAGTCGTGAATTTTGCTGGAGATTCCAGTGTATACGTCCAGGAATCGTAACTTTGAATCGCAAATACCCTGCATGGTTATTGAAACACCATCATGCCTGTTCGCATATGTTGAACGGAGTTTATGTTTTGGTGTCCTTACTGAAATGTAGCTTCCATCAATACATCCCAAAATATTTGGAAATCCGGAAATCTACAATAAAACTGTTTTAATAAAATTCTTTCATAGTAATATAGATCATACTTTTTCAAACTCTTTTGCAACAGCTTTTTTTTCATCGTCTGATTGAGGAAACTTTATTACTTCCGGCGCTACATCTTCCGTTATAAATTGTAAAACCTTGTTGAAGGAATTGTGAAGGTTTGACAATGAAATATCAAAAAGGTTTGCCACTTCTCTGAAGGTGGTTTTATTTCTACAAAACCTACAAACAATATTTTTACTTCTTGTATTTTAGTAATGAATATAGGCAAGTTTACCACAAAAATGACAAGATATGGGTTTCCACTGTTGACTGCTGTCTTCCTCCCTGGTAAGATCGCTTGAAATAAGACAATGAATATCTCTCAAAAAGACCAATGGCACCTTCTCGACTAATACGCAAATTCTTCTTAAACTATAAAAATTATATATATAAACATACATTACATATATAAGAAGTAGGAGATATTGTCCTATGAAATTTGACATACATCAACTTCCGAGTATTCATTAATTACGTTTTCTACAAAACCTTTCACTCGCGGTTGTGGATTTCTTTCCATAATCATATCAAATAGTTCATCATCATCAGATGATGAAGATGAATCCAACAAGTCATCCAAAATTTTTTCAGCACATAAAAAGGTAGTAATATTTTCCATTTTGTATATTTTTTTTGTTTCTTAACACAAATACACATTTATAAACAAAACAAATGTCAGCTGTTTTATCGTGCGATTCTACCCCTCTAAAAATACAGAGTGTGAAAGGTGCACCATTTTTTTAATTTATAGTGTGACATTTATAGAAAAGAACACACTACACTTTAGCGGTGTTGAAATTTTTTCAGAAAAGAACACAAAAAAATTAAAAAAGGTGTGAAATGGGAAAAACGTGTAACATTTTTGCCAGAAAAGAAAACGCTATAACTTTAGCGTTTTTGTTAATGGCGATGAAGTTTTTGAAAGTCAATCAATAACATACTTGGGCATCGATCTTCAATGTAATATGACTTGGAAGGTGTATATAGACTCATTGAAATCAAAAATTTCAAAAGCTATTGGCTTACTTTATAAGTATAAAAATAAATTTAATGTGGACACAAAAATCGTTACAATAGACTCAGAATAATGCTCTGAAAACTGTATTTAACCTGCCAATACAGTATTCCACTTTGTCTCTTTGCCAAAATTTTGCAAAAGATATTTTACCTGTAAGAGGTCTGTACAAATATCGTTTACTTATTCTTGTTTTTAAGTCTTTAAGAAACATTGGTCACAATGCAATTACATTTCATACGAATCAAACACGTTTCAATAAAAGAAATAATTCGAATTAAAGGGCATCGAATATGTATGTTGGTGGCTTTGAATTCAACAAATTACCCCAAAATTTAAAAACAGTTGAAAGAATCTCACATTTCAAAGTGAGTTTAAAAAACAATATTTTACAAAATCTTGAACTGCTTTTAATATAATAGATAGATTTAAACAATTGAGTTTGATATAAATTTTATAAACTTTATTTTGCATTTTTTAATATTTTTTACAACACAAAAACAAATTACGGGGTTCCGACGATTGATTGTTGTTAAGGAGACTAAAAAAAAATACGTGTGTCGGCGTTTTGATAGATCACATCAAAATTTCATTTAAGAAGCGGTTAAAAATATCCAGCTCTGGCCTGTTCTTGCAGCATATCGGTATATAAAACTATGTTTTCTTTACGTCTGAGGTGTAGGGTATGTTCAGCATTTTTGTAGATAATGGTATGGCAAATATTTTTTTTAGAACATATTAACCCTCTAACTCCCCCCTCATAACGGCATTTTTGGCTTTACTCTAAGAAATTGTAAAAAACACCCCGAAAAAGAGGAAGGGCGGGGATGAAATGTTCTACAAAAATGTTGGCCATAAAATTTTACTATATATGTCAGAACACACCAAAACCCAAAACTTAACACAAACACTAAAAACCAATCAAATTCAAGATTGTCCATTAAAGGTTAATTTAGTTATTGTTCACATATGTGGGTCATCTCATCTCTGGCGGGAAGGTTTGACACTCCAATACCGAATACTTTTGTATCTACGTCACTAAGTCTTTAGTTTTGTTGCTAACCTTCTTCTTCATCTTCTTGTTATCATCGTTTTCGCACTCAAAATTGAAGTTAGGGAATTTGATCTTTTTTTTGTTTTCATTGTAGCACAAGGTAATTTGTAAGTATAAAAATGGCTGACTGTTTGGAAAAACTTGACTGCTTTTGCTATGTCTGCGGCAAGCATACCGGCTTCGCATTGCACAAAATTCTTGAATACAGGGAATCTGTACCATAGGCCGGCAATACAAGAAATTTGTGCAATGCGAAGCCGGTGTTTTGTATACCATGGAGGAGAATATCCTTCCACCCGGCCATAGGCTGGCAATACAATAAATTTGTGCAATTCAATGTTGGGACTTATTTCATTTGGGAGTTATTTCATTATGAAATAACTGGAAGCATCCTACAGCCTTTTTCTGCTTCTGGCCAGTTCATCAGACGATTCAACAAACCATAATTCAGTGGTGGTCATTTCAAATTTAATTTATTTTTTTTTAAGAATTTGTAAACAAATATAACGCCAGCTGATAGAAATGTACTATTGTGAATAACCCAAAAAGAGTGATTTTCACAATAGCGTTTTTCATCGAATGTGCACCATAATACCAAATGAAAATTTGTTCGGTAAGCATTTCCGACCATAGTCGAAAATCGAATTTTGCTCATAATAGGCACCTCGAACCAAATAATAACGTCAAGGTGATGATTTTCCACTTCCCTACACGACACAGAACTAAATTTATCCGGTAGCGCAAAGTATGTTGGAGCTATTTTAGATTCGTGTCTACCCTAGATCTATAACACTCAGGCGAGACTTTGATTTTTTTTATGTTGAGTCTAAAAACTAGATTTAATATGTTAAACTATTGCAGCACCTTTAACCAACTGCCAAGTTACAATGTGCAAGCCTTCCTCACTTCTCAAAGACAATTGTCACCACAATTTCAATTAAATTTTGTAGGCGTCAAAGGGAAATTAAACTACATACCAAGTCAATATGTTTGTTTTTATTTGTCATTAAATTCATTTGAACTTCATTCAAGTTGTTTATTGTTTTATTATTATGTTCCAATTCCCTCTCCCTGCCTTTCTTTTCTGTGAACAACATGATGATGATGATGATGAGGATGGTGATGTTGAAGTTGGCGTTAAATTTTGTTATGTATCACATGTGTTTGATGATAATGTTTGGAGTTGTTTGTTTAAGAAAAAAAGGGGGATTAAGGTTAATGCCTGGTACTGTACTATCACGCAGCAAAAAAAAAAAAAAAAAAAAAAAGATAAAAAAAATATAAATGAACAACCGCTGGAAATTATGTTCAGTCATGAAGTTTAATCAGGGCTTATGTTGTTAAATTGTTTTTCATTTATTTTATTCAATATATAGTTGATGATTTTTTGTGAGTTTTTACTTTTGTTTGCCACTTTGTCCGTAGCTAACAACTGTATTTCAATCATTGAATTGACATTGATCTGTGGGTTTGTAAAATTGTTTTTAGATAATAATGCTATGGTAGGCATTTGCTGAAAAAAAAAAATGAAAATAGTTGGTGAAGTTTTGACAAAATTCATTGTTTATTTGTAAACTGATTAAAGTTTAATCTTATTGTGATTGAATAAAGTTTGTTGGAAGATATAATTAGCAATAATAAGACTTTAGCAAAACAAATTTTACTGGATTAGTCTACGTCTAGTATTTTCCAATGGTATTTTTAAGCTACTAAACACTTTAATTTTCAAAGGAAGCTGGCCTTAAAATTAACAAGACCGTTGTGGAAACTCCTGTCAAAACTATGGTATATTTCTTACACATTAGATTAGTAATAGATTGCGCCAATAAAAAGCTCTATTCATAAAATCGCTTCTATAGCAAAGCAAAAATTATTCATCAAATACACATCTCCAGTTGTGTGTTTACAGGGATGCAAAATAAGATTTTACAAATTGTACTAAATTTGAAGAAAAATTGTACTTTTTTCAGCCCAATTGTACTAAATTGTTTTCTTATTTTGTTTTTAATATTTTTTATTAAAAATGAACTAAAAGCGTACATAACACGTTTCTAAATTGCAGCAGCACGAATTAGATGACTTCAGCAAATTCTTTGTTTGGATTAGATTGGAGACAGTCGAAACAAGCACCCTGATCCTCTCTTTGGTTTTTATTATATTTTGATACGAAAATATCCTTTCCACATTTGCAGTTGAATGTGGAATGGATAATATTCCTTTAGCAATTCTTGAAATATCAGAAAACATTAGTATATTTATTAAATTTTTAATTTCTCATATCTTCGACCAAAAGTACATGTACTTTCTATATTTGCCAGCCATTGAAACTGGTTGTTTATAGATTTAATATTTTTATTCTCATTAGGAAACATTTTTAATATTAATGGTACAATGTTGAAAGTTCTACCCGAAACAACATTTTCTGGCGTAAACTTGTTATACTATAATAACATTTCATTATTAAAATCAAGTTCTGCAAAATTTGATGTAAAATTGTTTTGCAATTTCTTTAAACTCCATAACAATACTATTTTCAATATTATTTAAGGATATGCATACTTAAATTTCTATTCCACAATAAATTTCGTCTATAGACTTTCATCTAATATATCCTAATTTATAAAATTGATAATGATGGACTTTGTAAAATACATTTGTGCAATTTAATAATATAGGGAAAATTTTGAAATAGTGCTAAATTAGTCATTTGGGGTGCTATTGTACTTTTGACTTTCAAATAGTGCTAAAAAAAGTACCAACTTTTTCATCCCTGCTTATAAACAGTTTAAAATTCTTCTATAAGAAAATATTTCACAACCATATATTTTATTTTTAAACATTTCTGCATTAATATTTGCCACTAAAACAACAAACAACAAACAAATCACTTAATTTCTGTTTACATTTCTACGCAACTCAGACGCATTTCAAATGTTTTTTTATACCCAGCACTGAAAAGCTTTCATCTATATTAAGTTTGTCATTCCGTTTGTAACACATCGAAATATTGGTCATAGAACCAAAATGTCAATATATTCTGAGTCCTTATAAGATTCTAAGACAATCTAGTCAGTTCGTCTGTCCTTATGTTGAAGGAACGATGGAGCTTTGAAAAGAAATATATAAAACAATGATTTCTTTACCAAACATTATTTGCTCTACCAAAATGTTTTGAAAATGGCCAAATCGGTCCAGTAGGATTCGAGTTATAGACTAAAGTTTCAGACAACCGGACGAAAATTGTTTGGCCATTATTAATTTTAAGTATGAAGTTGTCATTCTTCCTTCTTGTCTTCGGCTCAGATCGAATATAGCCACTATTATGTAATATGTTGCGGACTAATGGGTTTGGGTGTACTTCAAGCTTTTTTAAGTATTTTTCTGATTTTTTTTTTTCTTTTTTTTGATCTCAGTTTTTACCCAAACCACGATTAGGTCTTTTGTGATCATTCGCAGCAATTTGTTTTAGCGTGAAATTTATTTATGTTAAATTTTATTTGGATATTGAAGTTTGTCAGAGATTTATGGTCATTAAAGTGAATTTCGGTAGTGGACCTTATATGGAAGCTATGACTAATTATGGGCCGATCATCATAAAATTGTAACGAATGATTTATGTATATATAAAAACATATTTGTGTTGAATATTATTTGATTTTCGGGAGTGGACTTTAGGAGCTATATTCAATATTGAACTGATCTGCACATAATAGTAGGATATGATTAGGCTTCTTCAATTAGAACTTTGTTTAAAGACATTCATAAATCAAATATTTATGACCGATAAACCGCTATTTCGGGAGGACATTTGTATGGGGACTAGGTAAAATAATGGACCGACCAACTGTCTTAAAGCCGAAAAAATATTATACACCAAATTTAATCGAAATATTTTTAAAATTGTGACCTATACTCTGCGCACAAGCTTTACATGGACAGCCAGCCAGACAGACGGACATCGTTAAATAGACTTAGGAACTGATTCGGAGACGATCGGTATATTTTAAGGTGGGTGTTGGACTAATGGGCCTTACAAACATCAGCACAAATCCAATATATGGTGGTGTAGGGTATAATTAGTTTCAAGTATTCATAGATCACACTACTGGCATTTGGTGGTGGGTATAAAGATTCGGCCCAGCCGTATATTAACTCTTACTTGTGTTTGTTTAATTTCTACAAAAACAAAACAATTTTATTTTAGTTTAAATTTTCATTTTCCATTATTCAAAAATGCGCTCAGGGTCAAAATAGTTTAATGTAAACAAAAACAACTACAAACTATTTACAACTTTTTCGAAAAAAAATTTTGAATTATAAATAGAACATAAAATTTAAATAATATTTATACGAACATAAAATTTATTATACGGCGAAGGCACACACATGACAAGCACACACACAATGTGGTTAAAAATGATTCTGGAAAAAGGTCAGACAGCCATAGACACTGACAGTCAAATGCACAAATTATGTTGATAATAACAACAAATTGCTCAAGATTATCGTATTAACTATTCCCCTTTTGTAAGAGCTGATGTTCACTGTCATCATCATCAACATCATCTGTATGATTAAGAGATTCCAGGCGTTAAGTTGTTGATGTTTATATTGTTAAATAGAAATGAATTGAATTTCACATTAATAGTTTATAAAATTAGAACTTAAACAAGTAAACGAGAGAGAGAGAGAGGTCAGGTTCTTGGAAAGTCGTTGAAATTGTTTATTCTAGACAAACAAATTTTCCATGGAAGTGAACATGTGTGGAAAATGATTTATTAGAACTTTCATATTGAATAAAGGCTAAAAACTAATTGTTTTCCAAGGATCCTTCCTAATAGTAAAGGCATTTAAATATATTTTAAACTGGCTCTTATTCCTGACTAATCGATTATTTTAAATTTTGAATTTTTTGTATTTAGCATTGATTGGTAATTCTTAAAAAAATTTGTTCTAACTGCACAGGTCAAGTCATTAAAAACTGGTACAACGGAAAATTGCCGCCAAAATATTGTCATTGGGTTATTCAATGGCTACAAATCTAAAGACACGGTCACATTTGGCAAATATTTGCCGAAAAATACGAAACCACTATAAATATATATTTAAACTCGTTTTTAAATTTAAAAAAACTTTGTTTTTTTAGAAGCAGACACAACAAATATTTAGTTTTAATTTAATTTTTATTGTTTGATTTTGCAAAACTCTTGTAAGAGTAAACAACGTCAAACAAAATTGTGCTAAAACAAGTAGTTACGCTTTTTTTGCCATGTTTGATCGTACCTTAAGAACAACTTATACGAAATGACTTCTGTTTGCCTTCCATCACGGCTGGACACGATGTAGCCACTCATCGATCGCGAGACGCACTTCATGCATGGAGAAATTGTCCACTGCACGGATAAGAGCTCGCTTCAACGACTCAATTTTTGGATGTCGAGTAGAGCAAGCAATGCCCTCTAATACGATCCACAACTTGTAATCCAAAAGGTTGAGGTCTGGACTAGCAGCTGACCAATCATCCGTTGATATAAAGTCCGCAACGTTGTCTTGGAGCCACAGTTGATTTGTCTTTGCTTTCTGAGATGGATCAGAGTCTTGCTGAAATATTGATTGGTTGAGAAGCTTTACAATGGGTTCCGAGACGATCGATTTATAGAATATGGTCGATGTTTTCACTGCTTTCTTGTAAAAAAGAAGCTTGGTACCAGAGACCTGCAACGAGTACTAAATTTTCGAGTATACTTAATCATGCACATTGATTTTTATGATTTAATCGTTTTTGTTCAAATGCACAAAACGCTCGTTTACGCAACCGTTCGTTTCAATCATTCAGTTTTATTCACTTGTTGTTTTTTGCGAACATGAATATTCTGACTGTGTCGTTAAATGTATGAAGCTCATTTTACATCAAAGCCAACGTGTTGTTAGCCGAACATGTGTTTTATTCATTTGTTGTTTGTGCGAACATGAATGTTCGACTGTGTCGTTAAATGTATGAATCAGCTCATTTTACATTTTTTCTTTAATTTTTTTGCTGTGCAAAGATATATTTGACAAACTGTACATATTACAAATTTTATCATTGCTTTGTCAAATAAGTTTTCTTTTCGACGAAATAATGTTAAATAGGTAGTAAATGCACATTTTTATGTTTTCATATTTTTTTGCCAGCCGCTTTTTACTTATAAGTGGCTCGTGTGTTTTTAATTCAATTCCAATCAGATCATGCACAACAAAGCCGGCATGCAAAAAACAAACTGTATAAACAAGAATTTTTGTTTTCAAACATTGCAGTTCGAACCAAGTGTTGGAAATGATTTATACTCGTTGCTGAATTTTCTGTGTGTGCATAAAAAGTGAATAAGCATAAAATTGAATCATACTTTTTTGTATTGTTCTTAAAATTCAACGTTAGTGAATAAGTCGGCTCGTTCATACTTGTTGCAGGTCTCTGCTTGGTACTGCCATAGTAGCTAACTCCCCTAAAGCTTTTGATTTTAGGTTTCGTTATTTTACTATTTAAAAATAATTTTATTCACCTGTTTTACTCTCTCTAACATTGCTACCGGTAACTCGCGAATTACCACCCATTTTCCGTAATACGGTACCGTACTATCCACAACTTAAGAAAGAGATGTTAGTCTCTTTCTAAAACAAGAAAAATTCATCTGCTTAAACTGAAGAGGAAGTGTTTCTTCAGAGAGTGGAATCAACGGATCCCTTAATTTATATGTTGCTTGATGATTATATGGTTTGTGCGGTTAAGAAGTGGTGATTTTGAGACAGTATACGAAGATCACCCAGGCCAAGAGCTTTTCAAAATCATTGATAGCTACTTAAGCAACAATGTTTGTGAACAGCACAAAGGATAGGATGCATTATGATAAGCCGAATCATCTAACGAGATCTAAAGTAAAGCCAGGTCAACCAGCCGAACCTACACCAAAGCCAAATATTCATGACGCTAAGGTAGTGCTCTGCATTTTCTGGATCCAAAGTTTTCATAAAGTTTCCTTTAAAATACGAGTGCATACATTTTAATTGTAACACAGACCTCCAAAAAAAACACTGTGTGTCTGTTAAGATGACAATGATCATTGAGCTTTACTTACAAAAAAAAAACTAAAAACAGCAATGTCATGTTCCAAAAACAACTCAAGTTCACTTCAAACATACAACAAAAGATTTGTATATAACTTAAATATGTGTAGTAACAATTACAAAAACCCAACATTGTAGTAGAGTCATCATATCAGTGATGGCCCGACACCTAAACACCTCAGGCAATGTTAAACTTTATAGTGAAAGAACTTAAACTACTGAATAGTTAAATTATGGAGGGTTGTCTGATAGTTTAGCTTTTGATAAAGCAAAAAGATCTCACAACCAAACTGAGCATTATTTGATTTGTTAATGTGGCTATTTAGAATAAAGTTATGGTCACACATGACAAATATTTACTCAAATAAGCGCAACTACTTGTTTTAGCACAAATTTGTTTGACGTTGTTTACTCTTACAAAAGTTTTGCAATATCAAACAGCATCAAATAAAATAAGACTAAATATTTGTTGTGTCTTGTCCTAAATAAACGCGTTCAGAAATATTTTATTTAGTGGTTACGTCTTTTTCGGCATATATTTGCCAAGTGTGACCGTACTTAAAGTCACTAATTGTTGAAACTGCAGAACTTCTAAACCACTAGTCTGATTTGAAATATAAATAATAAAATATAAAAAATTTATGATTCAAAGCAATAATTTTGATTCATTAGATGCAAGTGTTACAATTAAATTCTTGGAATTATATTTTTATAATGTAATATTCCTAAACATCAAAAGTGAAAAACTTTGTGAAAATGGCAGCTTTTCTTAAATAACTTAACTTATTTCCCAACCCTCGGGTTTTATATTTATACTTCATATTTACCTTCCTAACAACTTCTACATGAAACTTTTAGATAAAATATAAACATATTTAAAATTCATAATTTCAGTTTGGAGCCAACATACTCGTACATGCACAGTAGACAATCAAACAACCAACATTACCCCAACAAAAAAACAAAAGTCAGTAGTCATGTTTACGAGAAGACCCATCATAAATTTTACACTGATGCACACTCCTATACACTTAAATATGCAACAATTCTTAACTACCCAGAAGTTCTGGGTGACTAGCGATTTTAACTATTATTTCGGTTCACCACTAGTTACACAATTAGCAATGAGACATGTACAGGGTGGCCCAAAAAAGACTGAAGGATAGCATATTGCAGGCGTGCCTGATGATCTTGGGGAAGCAGTTGCTGTACCATTTGAATTTTATACGGAAACATTTTAAGATCCCGCTTCAAAATTCTTTGCAGGGATGTTCTGGACATTCCCAATTGAGCAGAACGACGACGAGTAGAGACAGATGGATCTTCGTTCACACTCTGCCGCACAGCCTCCAAAACTGCTTCATTGCGCACAGATCGACCTCTTCCTCTTCCTGGAAGATCTGACACTCTTCCATGTTCCTCAAAACGGGAGACTAAGTTCCTAATCATGTTGTGCTGTTCGGACATTAAAATGACGACGATAATTTCGTTGAGTTGTAATAATTGACCTTCCAGAAAAATAAAAAAATTCAATGATTTTGACGCGTTTCGGCACATCATATGTAGCCATGATTTATCTCCAAAAACCAGTAAATAACCTGCAAAAGACAAAAAAAAAATTATTAAACACAAAAAAGATATAACTATTTTTAATCCTTCAGTCTTTTTTGGGCCACCCTGTATATGGTGAATTTCACGTCAAGTGATCCAATTTTAAAAATCGATGTCTTCCGATTTGGATGAAATTTGCACCAAGGTTAGTGCTATTGGATAGTAGGCCAGACACAAATTTTCAGCTCTATCAGTCCGGAAGTGCCGGAATGATAGAGTTACCAAGAAGTTACCAAAATGTTGGACATTTTGGTAAATTTTGGTCATACAGTGTAACTTTTCACCTATTGGTCCTAGCAAAAATTGTTCAAAGGACTTTAGATAGCTATTTCTTCAATCATTTCAGAAATGTCTTTTTCAATTTTTAAAAAAAAATTTTTTTTTAAATATTTTTTTTTTAATTTATTTCAATTTGGGCCTTTTTTCTCAAAACAAAGTTTATACAATTTTCTTTAAGGCCTTTATAATCGCTTAATGGGATGCGAGTGGGATATCTATCAAAAAAAATATTTTTTATTTTTTATTGGTCTGTAAAATTGATTGCAAAAAATAATTATATTAAATAATCGATTAAAATATTGAAACAGGTGTATTTTATTATACACAGATTTTGTCTCCAACTAAAACTTGTATTGGATTTACTTTGGTGGCACCAATTTGGGCACCGCCAACTAAGGAATTGTTTGCACAAAAAATTAAAAAAAGCACCAAAAACGGTGCAATACGCACCAAGTTGACAACGCTGACTATGGCTAAGGAATACAATCTGACGAGATTAATGCTTTTGCTCTCGGTCGGATATCTATTGGTTTCGGCTACGGTACTAGTCGGAAATAAGAATTTAGGCTTTGTTCCTCAGGACTAGATTTGTCGTTAACTAGATACATATATAACTAGATCGGTCGTTCGATTTTTGCTCTCCTATAGATATTTTCTTATATTAAAATTCACATGAACTGTTTGGGAATTATAACAACTTTCTGCAAAAATATGGGTTACGCGTCAAACGAACTGCTTTTATTTTGAGGCTAAGAACGAATCAAGCCAATTTCTGATACCTTGTTCTAAAGGGAGAACCTTCTGCAACGATCGCAGTAAATAGCAGACGGATGGCGCAAGATCTGTACTATAAGGGGGGATGAATTAAATTAACCAACCATTTTTGCTAAATAGTTTTTACAGTTTTGCAAAATGTGACCAAACGTTGTCATTATGGATAATTATAATTTCATCTGCTCCATGGATATTTGGCTTTGGTGTCGGTTCGACTGGCTGACATATGATATCTTACAGTAACACATCCATTTTTTCCCATAAAAAATAATGATCATAATGAAAACAGATTTAAGCAGCATTTCGGATATTGGTACACAATATCTCTGCTTTTGGATGAATCTTGCAGCTCATAAACGTTTTGAATTGCTAGCTGAGCAGACATATTAATGAAATAATGTCTGCAATTTTTAACATTTAAGATTCCTTAGCTGCTCCGGATGATGTTTGTGTTTCGTGTCAAAATCACCACCGCACAAACCATTTCTCGCACGTTGAAACCGATGGAATACATTCAGCATAAGCTTCGGTGAGCAATCGTTTAAAGATGTAAAGCAGAACTTTCTGCACAAAATTCGACATTTTCAAAGCAAAAAAAATAAGTGAATATTTTTTTTACTAAAGACAAAAACCGCGTTAAAATGATACACCATCAATTATGAATTTCGCATTTTTAAGTTATACACCCAATATAATATACCAACAATTAAACATCATTTTCTAAGTCACTTATAATAAATTGGCTTTGTCAGTCAATATTAGTAATGAGTAAAGTAGCTAGTCCCTTAATATCAATTAAATAAGACTTTTGTAATGACGAATGATTGGTCTAACAAGGGACAGTAAAATTTAATACACCCAGCATTATATTATTTGTAGTAAGTAAAATAACTTATTCCTATATGGAAATTAAAATAAATAACTTAAACGCACTACATTGCAGATTACAAAGGAACACTTAGTGATGATTGACTCTTCAATAGATTACTACTGGTGGGATAAAATAACTTTATTCTTAACATTAGCATAGAATCAAAGTTTAAAAAGTAAGAAAGTATAATCGGTCAAGTCCATATAATACCGTACACCCAGTAAAGGTATAAAACTGGAAATGGGCGCTATATGGGAGATATAACATATTATGGACCGATCATCCAAAAACTTAGTGCCATGACTTCTGTGAATATAAATTTTATGTGTGATAAACTTTATCTCGATATAAATATTTTTAAAAGATTTATGGAGGTTAAACTGAATTACGGAGAGGGTCTTCTATGGGAGTTTTGACTAATTATGGACCGATCATACAAAAACCTAGTGCCATGACTTCTGTGAATATAAATTTTATGTACGATAAACTTTATTTCGATATAAATATTTTTAAAAGATTTATGGAGTTTAAACTGAATTACGGAGAGGGTCTTCTATGGGAGTTTTGACTAATTATAGAGCAACCATTATAAAATTAGGTGTCATCTTTTCTGTATATATGAAACTTATTTTTGTTGAATTTTATTTGAATATCAACATTTTTAAAAAAGTGATGCTCTTTAAAGTGTAAAGTAATTATGGACCTATCATCAAAAAATTGCACCATATTATTTGTAGATATACGAAACATATTTGTGTTCAATATTATTTGGTTACCAAAATTTTTAAGAGAGTTATGCACTCTAAAGTGATTTTCGGAAGTGGGGCTTATATGGCCACTATGATCAATTATGGATCGATCTGAACAATATTTTTAGATGTAATTTGACTTCATTCACTACTTATTTGTGGTGAAATTTGTTTGGATACTTGCTTAATTCAAACATTTATGATCGTTAAACTCCTATTTCGGAAACTCCTATGGAGGACAGGTGAAATAATGCACCGATTTCCACCAGTTTCAATCCTATCCGTCCTTGGGTCGAAAAACTAGCGCGTACCAAATTTTATTGAAATATTTGCAAGCCAGCCATACGGACGGACATCGTTAAATCGACTCAGGAAGTGATTCTGAGTCCATCGGTGGGTGTTGAACCAATATTTATGGACGTTACAAACATCAGTACAAATCCAATATACCCTCCCCACTATTGTGGTGTAGGGTATAATAAGACTTCAGCCTGCATTACTTACAAACACTAAAATACCAATTGACTCTAGGCTAGTTTACCTGGGCTGTATAAAGTAACCAATTAACCTACAAACAGCACATGCGTAACCAAAAACACAAATATTTATAAATAAACATTAACTACTTTCAAAACTGCTGGGTTCAATGTTCCGAGTATGTATAGTTAATGTACTCAATGACTGCAACATGTGTAATAGATTCTAAGTCTCTGAGTACTTAAATCGCCTGCATGTTGCAACGTACATATGCGGCACATGTTGTTATTGTTTTTAGATATTTAGTTGCTGGTGCTGCGTAGGTATGTAAATGTGAATGTTGTAAATAAAATCTATGTTTTCATATGAATTCTAAATTATTTTCGCGCCCATGCAAACGTGTTAAAATAAATAACAAACAAATGAAAATAATACATAAATTTATCATAGAAATGTACTCGTAGATACGAGTGCAGCAACTAACGAATATGTGCGTTAATTTATGTATGTATCCATACATTTGAAAATGAATAGATGTATAAAATGAAATAAATCCCTAATAAATGTTAGTTTTAAGTTTTTTGCTTTTAAACATTATATAGAAATACACACTAATAATTGTAGACCACTATACGATTAGCTCACTTCAGTGATAGTTTGGCAGTGTTAGGCAAACTGTTTGCAAGAATCAGTAATTTTACAAGTAAATAATGCCGCCATACAACCCTAGTCCATTACTGAGCCGCTGCCATGTTTTACCGTCTTGGTAACATGTTTATTACTAAATAAATAGGTTCGTCATATTTTTGTGAAGTTTTTTGACTCCAAATATCTCAAACTTACTTTTACAAGTGAAAAGAATATCATTGCAAAAAATTTGAGGCTCGTTTATATATTTTTTAGTGAAATTCAAACATTTGGTTTTGTGGTTCTTTCATATATGTATGTGTCACTCTATCATTTTAATAGGCCATTTTGATGCATAGATCTTTTTATCGTAATCTGACCTGCAGGTTTTTCAGAAGTTTTCATAATATTTTCAGCTATTTTTACAGCATTAGAAACTTCCCTTACTATAGCTCCTACTTAAATTTTTTTTAAGACGCTTTGGTCTTTTTGCACCAGACAAGTTTTCTATGGTATTTTGTTTGGTATATACCATTACCTCGCTTTGCGTCGTTTCGTTTTGCATTTTTTCGAAGTGCGCCGTTGCTTTATTAGTACATACTACTTTTCACTGTGCGTCGTTAGATTTTCGAGGTTGCGTTGTTTTGGGTTCGAGTCTTTAATTTTTTTTTTTTTGAAATTTTTTAAAATCTCCAACATTATGAAATGCTTAAAGGATGACCCGTAAATGTAGTCCTTGCTTTCTATTTGGTTTGAGAAACAAGTTAAGCAGAGAATGCCATTATGTAAAATGGTAATTCCGACAAAAGCGAAAAGCTTATTTGATGACATAAAACGTAAAGCATTATCCAACGATAGTGCTAGTGGTAGTAATACAGACAATTGCTACAAGGAAATTTATTTTACGTTGAAAAAGAAAGCTGTTCAGCAAACATTGGAGCAATTTTTTTTTTGAAAGCAAGTCGATTTAATATTTTCGTAACCCTAAAACCTATCTGCGATCTTTACATGGTTTGCTATAGAAAGTGAGGTATTGGTGTACTTGTCTATAATGTTTTTTTCTTATTGTACAGTGATGCCTTCCATCGATTTTACTTATAACACGTAGGGATTTACTTTTTCTATGCCAGTTTATTATGATTGGCTGCGTCTGCTTAAGGTCACAGCTTAGTCTCCTTTATTGATAAATTATGAAACTTGCATTTATTTTGAACGGCACTTTAGTGTCAAAGGAAGTTTAAAGTTTCGTTTAAATTGCCACTACTTTTAAAATGTCAGAGGGGGTTTCTTTGCAAAAGAATGATGCCACTGTTTACTTTATTTTGACGCTCAAAAATTAGTCTATTTTAACAATAAATTCATGAAATTTGTATAGACTGTTTGTTTTATTTTTTTTTTTTTGTGAATTCAATTTCACTTAAACCATAGGTATATATAAAAATGAATGTCTGTCTGTATGTTTGTGCTTAATAGGTGGCCAAACCCTTGGACCGATCTTCCGATCTTCACAGCATGTTACTGTGACTCTGAAAGGAATAATAGGCTATATGAAGTTTTGATTGGACAAACGGGAGTGGCACCGCCCATATAACCCAAAAATTTAAATCGCCATATTTTGGGCATTTTTTGATTTAGTACATATGGTATTGGCATAATTAGGAATACATAACAGTAGAAAAGTGGGTGGGACCACGCCCCTTTTTAGGCACACAAGTGGTCTGTCAAAAAAAAAAAGTAAAAAATATTGAAAAAATATCTCCACTTGAGTCACCCGTTATATGATGTTGACTTTATTTTGACGCTCACAGTATGTAAAGTGGTGAGAAAAACATGACCCAAATAAAATATTTTAAATCGTACTTGGTGAGATATTTCGGGTCTGATTGGATAATCCCGTAAACATTTAATTTGACTCCGACTGCATCTTAGGTTTCTTGGAAAATATTTATAGATCCGCACAGCTTCCCTGTATATTTCCTCAGGATAAAAGTTTTCAAACCTTGAACGTTTCTCAAAAATAATCAGTTTTATATATGGAATTATAAAATACGCTCTAGATTCTTTAAAAGTGTTCAAAAGACGTTAATAGTGGAATATGCCTGATTGTGCTTCAACCTATTAATTAAAACTTCTTATGATTAACATCTAATGAATAACAATAGCAATGTTTAAGAACCTCTGACTTGGCAGTAGCCAACATAAGAACAAATAGTCAGGGCCGGTCTACACATGTGTAAAGTATCAAGTTTTTAGTACACAATTTTTCAATGAACTGCATATAAATGTACGTCCGTCTGTCTGTCTAAATTTCCACTCATAATTTGTTTTTATGCTAAAGACTTTCAAGTACTTTAAACACAGTCTTTTAAATTATTTAGACTCATTCAACACATACGGACGGACGCAGGGACTGGCAAACAGAGAGAAGACACACAGATACTAACTCATACATTTACGCCATCAAAGTTTACAAAAAGAGAAAAATATATAAAGACATTCAAAAATAAATAAAAAATCTTTGGCTTTATTTTGGTAGTGTGGTTTTCTGTTTTTGGGTTTCTAATGTACGAGTATGTATCTAGAATTGGCTGATGATGGATTTCCCTTCTTGATTTTCTGTATGCTCCTAAATAAACAACAGTTGTTAGATTTACTTCTGTTTACCACTTCTTCTCCTGCTGATAGTTTTTAATCCGCTCCCAGAGTGTGTCTGTTGGGCGGTTGGCAGTTTGTTTATTTATATTTTTGTAAACAATTTTGTATTTTTGGTTTTGTTGTCTTTTCGTAGCGAAAATTAACTCAACTCGTTTGCGTTTTATTTAGTTGCAAATGTCTAGTAGAATGAGCGTTGGAGTAAATAAATTGTGTTGCGTTCTATTATTTGTGGTTGGTAGGAAATTTTATTTTTATTTGTTGGTGGGATTTATAAAACTAATCTGTTGGTGGAGAGAGCAACAAATGTTGCAGCAACATGTGTGTGTACATTTTTTTAGGAAATTAAAAATTGTTTAAGAATTTAATAGATAGAGTTTTGTGGGAATTTAGTTACAGTGGCTCACAGCTTATTTTAAGCAATGCTTTTTTTTAGTTTTCAAAAGCCCCATAAAAAGAAAACAAACAGGCATTTATAAAATAAATTGGTGCCATTTAAAAGAAGAAAATGTTCTAGTCTAACAAACAAAAATAATTTATTGCAAAAATGTACATTTTAATACATATATTAAAACTAAGAAAAAATGCTCCTTTTTCACGTCACAGCTTATTTTATGCAGTTAATTTTAACTGTACTCATACCTCAATGCAGCGTTGCAACAACGCTTTGTTGGTTTTTCGTTTTTCTTTTTTTTTTACTTCGATTTTGTAACGTCAAGTGTCAATTTAAAATATGTATCTGAAATGATAGAACAACGAGAATTGGATGGCCAGTCACAGTGAAAAATATTAGAAATGATTAACATTAAAGCTTCCACAGCAGAGATCAGTTATGAGTACTGAAAAAGTGAGTATACTTGAATCATGACTTATAATTTGTTATACTTAAACGTACTCATACATGTCTCAATATCATCAAACTACTACTCATATTTAAAGTTTGAAGTACTCATTGTATTCATACTTAATCTCATGTATGATGTTGTTTATTTTGACTCTCCTTAACTCAATGTACGTAGACGATAAAAAAAAATAAGTATGACTCGCATACACTCATGTGTCGTTCATTTTTTACAGCCTGCTTATAAAAATTATATAAAATAATAAATTTTATATTTTCCCCAATATATTTTCCTATAAACTTACTTGTGTGTTTGTATATTTCTTTTTTACTTATTTTGTATAAATACCTAACGGATTTAGCTGAAATTTTTTTTCAATGACTTAACTGAGTTGAATACTTTATGAGTATGTGCGTATTTTTCTTAAAATGCAAATCTAAATACCGTTGTTTATGAATCAAACATATTGGGAATGGTATGAGCTCGAAGTCGGCGTAGTACTCATACTTATATCCACCCGCATTTATAAGTCAGCGTTGTTGTGAGTTTGAGTAACTCAGAGTAGTTAAATTTCAATGATGTAAAACCACTTATACTTAAAATGTTATGAGTAGTTGTGAATCGTAAAAAAAACGATTCATTGCCGATCTCTGTTCCACAGTCCAAAAAATCATTAAGCGCTTAATCCATGAAAATCAGGTTTATAACAAAGACAGAAAGGCACCAATATAAGTTTAACAAATGACAAATGAAAAAATTCTGGGGAAGATTTGTGAACATTTTAGAAACTGGAAAGAATTGGTGTAAGGAACAGTTGTTCGTAGTATAGTAGTTGAATATCTGAAATAATCATGGGAACTAAGTAATTTGGACTTTTTTTCAAAAATTCTGGAGAAGATTTGTGACCATTTTGGAAACCAAATATGTACAGATTTTAACGAAGCATGGTGGGCCAGTATGTCAGGAATTTAACATTTATTGAAACGACCATGGACAAGTTTATTCAGATGCTGAATGACAACTTGTTGGAAGCCGCAAAGTATTGTAAGTTTTCTTTTTATGGAGCTTTGAAAACAAAAGAATACACGGTGTTTTGGTCATTATTAAAAAAGTATTAATTAAATTTTGAATTATTTCAAAAATTAATTAATACCTTTAGAGTTCTGTAAAAAATTAGTACATATAGTTTTATTTGGTAAATTTTGAGTTATCAAATAGTCTTGTTTTACATTCTTCAGTTCCAGCTGACCAGTTTTTGTTCAATTCTTTTTTGAACTTGCCCTTACATTCACACTCGTCAATTCAATTTTCGTACTTTTTAATGCAAATCAACATGCATAAAACAAAAAAACAAAAGGAAGTAAGAAAATTGACTAGAGAATAGAAGAACTGCTTGACGGAGCTCTTTTATTCTGTTTTCCTTTCTCATCCAAAAAATACTTGCCTTGACGAGTTAGAATTGAAGAATTGAAGTGTGAAAGCGGCCATATTATTAAAATTGTCAATAAGCTTGATTTAAAATATAAATCATTCTTGTGTAAAATATCAAAGCCAGTGGATTTGAAAAAGCTTAAATTTAAATACAGTTAAAGACTGAAAACTTTGCAAAAGTGTAGTTTAATAGTTTAAAAATTGTTAAGGAAAAGCATTTTGGGGCCCGAGCAGGGCCTTTATTTAAATTATTTTTAAAAAACATTTCATACCTTAACCGTACCTTACAAGCAAAAAGACAGTTGGGACAGTGGCGATCAATTTCAACCAATATGGTCGAGCTTTGTCAGTAGGTTCAATACGAATGACAGAGTATTCGAAATTAATTAATTGCGAAATTTTTAAAGAGTTTGCACAAACGTTTTTTACAACAAACCACGTCAAATTCTAAATAGTTATGATTTTAAAAACTCGGTTCGTACCCACAATAATGCCAAATATTTGTGTACGAATTTTTTTAAGTCATGACTAGAATTTGTTGTCGTATTAAAAAATTATTAAATACAGAAGTGAAGCCCTTAAAGAGCCATTAACTATACCGGTGTTATGTTATGTTATGATCAGACTAAAAATAGCGATACTGTGAACAAAATACTAAAAGGGCGGTGTTTGTAGGCGTGGCAAAAATATAAAAAAAAATATTTCTGGAATCTTTAATCCTAGCGGGTGACTGACACAATTTTTTTGTATGGAAGGCGAACCACTCAACTGTATAGGTTGTCATTCCCACGACAGCCGGTTCTACGCACCGGAATGACCCGATATCACTCGGCCAAGGGCTGTCAACTCAGCAATTACTGCTGTTACAACAACAACAACAACAACTGTATAGGTTGTAATTATCTATGGTTTTCGTAAACTTGTTTTAAAATAGAGAACATCTTACTTAAATTCATTTTTTTACTCTGTTTTCATCCCAAATCAATGTTTACAGTTTCTCAATTTTAAATATCAATATTTTAAATAGTTCAATCCTAATCATTATAATACAGACCATAACAAATTTTTAAAATTGACTACTGTATTGTTATTACATACGAGTATAAGGGCGGTTCGGAAACTTCTTAGCCTGATGTCTATGTTTGCCGACCACTCTTGTAGTGTCTATAAACTACCTTTTCAGTCTCTGCTCTGCAATCATAAGAAAATTAATACAATATATTCCAAAGTAACAACAAATCCAAGAAATAACCCTGAACGAAACTAATGTAATACTTAATCTTTAACAAATATTTTAATTATTGCCCTTCAAACTTTCTTTAAAAAAAAAAATTCTATTTAAAACACCATTTTATTATACCCTTCACCTTCATGAGAAGAGTATATATAAGTTTGTCATTCCGTTTGTAATTTTCACAATATAATTTTCCGACCCTATAAAGTAAATATATTCTGGATCCTTACAGACAGCGGAGTATATTAAGCCATGTCCGTCTGTCTGTTGAAATAAATTTCCTGAACTCCCCAGATATCTGCGGTATCCAAATCTTCAATAATTCTGGCAGATACATAATTATGCATCCACAACAAAGGTGAAGAGTATATAAGATTCGGCATAGCCGAATATAGCACTCTTACTTGTTAAATGTTACAGTATTTATAACACAATTCAACTTGTGCGGTGTGCTATTTATTAAAGACCAACAGTAGTAGTTAAAGAATATGCATTAATTAACTGATCATTAATAATTATAGAAACTGTATTTGAAAACCTAAAGAACCCAACAGCAGAAGTTAGTTTAAAATTAATTTTGAAAAAATGTAAATAAGAGATGTTTTTCTGTATTTAAAGAGAAAATACCATTTTGTATTGCCAAGATACAAAATGATTAGAACGTTGAGAAATTATAATGATTTTTTGAAATATTAATTATTAACATTAAATAAATAAAAATGCTTTTATTTCAAGCTCGAGGCCAGTATTGAAAATAAATTTTATTTTATTTTATTTGCCGATATTTCGATGCTCTTTGAGTATCATCATCTGGGCTTGTAAATAAATAATAATTTATATGGACCACGGTTTATTTCTTTCATTTATTATTTATCGTCTGTTGTTC
This sequence comes from Bellardia pandia, assembly GCA_916048285.2. NCBI lineage: Eukaryota > Metazoa > Arthropoda > Insecta > Diptera > Calliphoridae > Bellardia > Bellardia pandia. Next base: position 94,400,256 of record OU696530.1, on the reverse strand, counting down.
AAGGTCGAATAAAAACTACTTGAATTAACATTAAATATTAATATTAACATTAAAAGTTTTGTATAATTTGTCTGTAAGAACTTAATTGTTTAAAAATTAAATCATATACAATCCTAACAGTAGCTGGTTATATTTACTGAATTATACCTAAGCCATCATTGATAGATCTTCAAGCGTTTTCGCGTTCCACGTTCCGATTCTCGTTGACAGTTTAATGGCGAAGATCATCATCATTAGGATTTTTTGGTTTCTACACGCAGAGAAAAAATTTAGTTGTGCATGTCTACCACAACTTTTTCAACATTTTTAAATATTTTTTTTAAATATTATGGTCACTTTAATTATTTATATGATTTCTGCAACCATGATATGATTAAGTTGCCATTCACATGATTATAGCAATCATATATGTGATTATAGATATTATGTAATGTTCGTGGTGATCAGTTTAATGATGAAAAATTATACCATATTATGTTGTTCTCTATCATAATCAAATGCAACAAAATATGATAAATGGATTCATCATAAACATGATTCCAACAAATATATGCATTGTTACTACAATTATATATATGTTTGTAATAATCATCTCAATCATAACTTAACCATATTATGGTTACCACAGTCATATAAATAATTACAGTAACCATAACATTGTTGAAAAACTTGTAAAAATTTTGACATTGTTTTCTTTTCTGTGTAGAGGGCTGTACATTGCACAGTTCTCTTAGGTCTATATCATTGGTCCCTTTGTGTTGCCTGAAAAGATAAGAAAAAGTGGAGGAGAAGGCAGAGAAGACTATTGAAGAGAAGAGAAAATAAAATAAAAGAAAAGAAAAAAAGGAAAGAAAAGAAAAGAAAAGAAAAGCAAAGGAAAAATAATTGAAAAGATGAGAAGAGAAGAGAAGAGAAGAGAAGAGAAAAGGTGGCTAGAGATAGACAGTAAATTAAATGGAGACAAGAAAGAAGATGTCGGGTCCGTAAGATTAGCAAAGGAAAAGATGGAGTAAACACTCCTAGTCAATTTAATAACCAAATAGTTCTACCATAAGTAATTATAGAACCGATGGCGGTAGCCAATTACTTTATCTAATGAAGGCATCAATACACTCTAACTTTATATCTGAGATTTCAGATAGACTATTAAAGGATCTTTGTTCTAGACAAATGTTACGCGAAATGTTCATTGCTGGTCATTTACACAGAAGATGAGAGACAGTTTCCTCATCTTTCGAATGTTCTTAAAGAGTTATAAATATTTGCTCTGGTTATTTCATGCATAGCAAACCATTTAATAACATCTTTTCCTACTAAATATGAAACTAAATGGGGCGTTTTCTTTCCCCTTCCTTTCCTTTACTTGCAATTATTACTCAAGAAATTGTATTTAATTAATATATCCATTAACAAAAAAAAAAAACTTTCAATTAACAATATTATGTTGTGACCCACTTAAAATCCAACCCCCTAACTTACGCCACCCTCTACAAAAATTATACCCCAAAAAAAACCTCCAAAAAACATTTCAATTAATATTTGCTCTTAAAATTTTAGTAGAAAAAACTGCACCCAACAAATTAAACAAACGCTCCTTTTGAAATCCTTATAAATAAATAAAGTGCTGTCCAGGGAAGGCCGGAGCAAAGACATGCAATACAAACAAAATTATTAGAAGAGCTCGGGCCATAGTTACAACTCCAAAAACATTTATTTATCAAAATTGCATTCTTATATATTGTACTTTGGTTAGAAGTTGAACTTATATAAACATAAAGCAATAAAGTAAAATTGCTTGTTAAAGTAATAAACCAGAAAATTGCCTCCCAAAAATTTTTCAGCAACTAAACGCAAAAGTGTTTGCATGTTTAATGGCACTCCTCGTTGGAGAGTGCTTCGCTTCAGCCACATAAATATTTGCTTTACTTGCATAACTTTCTCATACTCTCTTCACTTTGTACATAATAACTAGGGGCCGCTCCTTGTGCACTTTATGGAGTTTTATTTGAATTTAGCTGGTTGTATTTTTACTTTTCCTTTTTGGGGAAAACTTTGGGTTAAATAAAAAAAAATTAAAATTCTGTAACAAGTTAGTATGCAGGATGTTTTGCTTCAAAACGAATAAAAAGTATTAAAAACAGTTGTGTGTTTGTTGCATGTTAGTGGCTCTCAACTGTCTTAAAAGTATAACAAAAACGAAATGTAAGGATATTGATTATAGCCACAATATTCTGTTTAAAGGCAATACAACTGCTGCAATACAAATGCCTTAATATGGGGAATGGAGAAACCAGTAATAAGCAACCGGTGGTTGGCTATAGATAATTTGTTAGTCATTTCAAAATTCTTTAACAAGCCAAGTAAAAAACAATAAACCCGGAGTATAGATAAGATCCAGTCAAATCTGACAAAATGTTGTTACAATTTGAATGCTAAGACTCAAATCACATCTACCATTATACCTCTTTAGCTCTGGTAACTAAAAATCCTTTGCTTTTCTTTACTTTTTTATTTAAAGCCTCCTTGCTTTAACTTTTCCCACAGGCTTCTTGATTATTTTACTTAGTTCTGCGCTTCTCACTTCTCTCGTACGAACGAACTATGTTAATGAATGTGATGTGTTACAAATGACACGTGCGCTGCATGTAATTTTCCAATAATTTATTCTGCAAAACTTTAAGCATTTAATCTGCCAACAGCACTTTCACAGGAAATTATCTGGAAAGAAAAAACAGATTGTATTGCAGAAAAACAAACACATAAGGAAATGTACTTGTGATGCTGAGAAAAGTTTTTCATGCAAAGCACAACAATTTTTAGTGAAAAGCGGTGGGATTAATGAGAAAAAAATTCAGTATGGTAGAGATATAAGATGGCTTGAAAAAATATCATTAAGGAACAATCATAGAAAGTGTTAATATCAAGTTTTAAGACAGTAAAACAATTAAGAAAGCCAGAAGAAGTTACAAACTGAAAAAATCATTCATATTTTATATTAACATATTTCTTTGCATTTGTTTAAACTCACATATATATGTCTTAAACTTTCATAAACTTTCTGACTTATAGGGAAATCGATCTCAAGAGTTTTACTTCTTTAACCGAGATATTCGTGATATAAATTAGAAGTTTCAACATAAAAACATACACGTATCTTGTAAACTGAACCGCCTGCTTTTTTTTAATCAGAGATAACAATCTATATTCTGAAGAAGGCTTTGCAAAATTAGTTCAATCCAGGGGGATAAACCAACGTATACAGCTAAGTGTGGATTTGTCACAGGAAAAGAAGTTGAAAAGGATCTGGGGGCAGGAGTTGGTTAATTAGTTAAAACATTTCTTAGAGTAGTTCAGATCACGAGGGCTTTTCGGAAACTTCTTAGCCTAGAACATAAAGCGCGGTATAAACAGAAAAAAGTTAAGTGTTTTGGAAACTTCCATATAAACACATGTTAAATTTCTATTCCATCTGGCAACTCCTTCATATAGAAACAGGTGTTCAAATAAAAAACGCATCCGCAATTTTTTTACAATGAAAAAATTAGAAATTCCTGGTGTCATTAAATATTTAAATAAATATGATATAATGAATGTGCAAGGTGAAAGTGTTCCTGTATTTGCAAGCATTGCGGACGAACAATGTAGTGGACGTCCAAAAACAGCATGATATGGTATTAAATGATCGACGAATAAAAGTGCGTGAAAAATGGCTAATAATAACCACTTTTAATTTGCTATGTGGAATTGTAATTTTAAGAATTTCTATGTTGCATTCCGAAAAAAAGTTTCATTTTACTTTTTCCAAAGAAGTAAAATACGGAATTAACTCCACTTTCGAACGGAATTAAATTCTTTGACATGATTGTATATTAAACATGTATCGCGAGGAGTGTTCCTTCTCCTTGTAACGACTACGTACTATTTCGCCATTTAGTTGCAATCAAATGATGATGAGAACCAAATTGTTGTCTTCCCAATGAAGTAGACATCTACATATTTGAAATACTTCAAAATTGTCTAGTTTCTAGTCAGATACCCTTGCTCTAGGATCAATCTCTCTAAAAACTGGACTACTCTTTTTCGAACTTTATTGCAGAATTTCGATGTTAACATTTCAAATTGTATTGTCTTACTTTGCATAATTTTTACCAAACTATTGACCACCATGATAACTTTCCAACTTTCATTAACAATATTTCATACATAGATTTGTCTAAAAAATTTAATTTAAAAATTGAGTGTAATAATTTTCAAAACTTTATTACAATAAACATTTTTCAGTTGGTTTATTACCACGAATTTCCGTTCTAAAAAAAACTCTTTTAAACAAAAAAAAATAAATCTTTGGCCTTCTTTCTCTCTCCCTCTCTCTCTAACTGAACATAAGCGAGCATATATTATTCTCTATATGTATGTATGTATGTATATATTATGACGTTTGAATGTGTTCATAATTTGTTTACGTGCATCAAATCAACACTTGTTGCATTCAAAATACCTAATTATGATAATTCAGGCTTTAAAAAATATTTTTTTTTATTTTGTAAATTATGTTTGTGAAAAAAAAACTTATAGTATTTGTGCGCATTTTGTTGGATATTTGATTATTCTATTAACTAAATTAGTATGCAGAACATTTTTTAGTTGTGGTGGTTTTCTTTTTTTAGTTTGTTATTTTTGTGGAAATTTGTTTCTGGTTTTGATAATTTAAACTTAATCGACCTTCAACTGGAAAACAACAAACATCGATTTAAATTGGAAAATTTGTGTAAATGTAATTACAGGGAAATTATTTACATAGAAATTATTAGAAAGTACATACGAGTATGTATATATTTAACCAACAAAAGTGGAATGGTAGCAACCCCATTCATAAAAATATTGTTTTGTTTTCAGGAAAATTAAAGCTGTTGGAAAGCTTTTTAACAAATCATTCTATGATTACTGTAATTCTAGAAATGTTAACTAAAAAAAACAGATCCCTAGTCAACTCTAAACGTGGATTCAGCCATTCGTTTCGAACGAGACATTTGTTCAGACAAAGTTTTTTTCATATCAAGTTTGACGGATCTTTTTAAGGGAGAAAGAAAATATTCATCTGAAAAAAACTTTGTCCGAACATATATTTTGTTCGGAACGAATAGGTGAATCCACCGTAAGTAAGACTCCTTATAAAAAAATTAAATTTTCAACTCAAATCTACAACTATCCTAGATGCTTAAGTCCTTGACAAGTCTCCTGCTCTTTAATTTGTCCTAACTAAACTTTCAAATGCGCGAAAAATAAATTTGACATTTATCTTCCTAGACACAAACCATTTATGTTAACAGAGTCATGTTAACTATTCAACAGAGACAATGTTAAAGTTTCAAAATCCGATATATAACTTTACCAATGATATTTAAATACAAAAACAGTCCAATAAAATTCAAAAAAATTAGCATATGGGTAAAAACATATGAAATCAACCGAAAATATTAACATTTCTGACCTCAGCACCTCCAAATTTGATAAGATTTTGTACACATGATCTATGGATCGTTACAATAATATTTGCAATACCAGACAATACCAGAAAGAGCTCCCAATACTTCCTTCCGCCCACTCTCACCGAAAAAAAAAACAAACTGTTAAAACTTCTGAGTAAAGGCAAAAATACCAGAAACAGCTTCCAATACTTACTTTCGCCCACTCTCACGGAATTGTGCAAAAAGGGCCAAAGTCCTTTAACAGACTTCAAAAGTGCTTTTTTGAAAAATCGTTATAAAAAAATATTTTTAGTAATATTTTTACTTATTTACATTTTCTGTGAAATTTTTTATAGATGCTGATTTTTAATAAAATAACTTTTTTTCTTTTGAGCTCGAGGTGCTGCTTTTATTATTAATTCTTCTAATTTTACAATGTTAAATTTGCCAATATTTCGTTTTTCATTGAAAAACATCTTCTGAGCTCTATAATATAGAAAAAATTATTAACATACAAAACACAGAAAAAATTAATTCTTATTATGTTGTGTCAACATCGTATAATTATGAACTGATTTTTTTGAATTTTATCGGACTGTTTTTGTATTTAAATATCATTGGTAAAGTTATAAATCGGATTTTGAAACTTTAACATTGTCTCTGTTGAATAGTTAACATGACTCTGTTAATATAAATGGTTTGTGTCTAGGAAGTAAAATGTCAAATTTATCTTTAAGCACATAATTATAATGCGAGACAAATGTCCATTAAAAAAAAAGCACCATTAAACATTAGATTGAATAAAGTAAATTGTCAAATACTTAATGACACCAAATTATGTCACCAAATTAAATTATATTCTTTTTAACATCAATGTAACTAATGTTACTGTTTGGCATACCTTTGTCTGCACTTGAAATGTGTTATTTCATAATAAACTTAAGTAAATAAAAATTAACTGTAAAACATCCCTGTAATGACTCTAAATGTCTAAAAGCAATTTTAATTTATTTCATTACAGTAGAGACTGTTATTTTTTTAGATTTAGATATTCCTAAATTAAATCACATTTAGTTAAGTAGTAAAAATAATAACGATTCCGACATATTAAAAATATTCCAAATTCCACTGTTTTATCCTGTTATCGTCTAAATGCTTATTGTAACGCTATTGACATGCACACAGCACTCAGCACTCTATGGAAACACAGACCCAGTCACACAGGACTTCTCTTTAGGCAAAAAAAAAATTGTCATCTTTTTGAGATGGCAGCAAAGACAGACAACAGACAATAGAAATACAAACATTACAAAACAATTCAAATCAAATAAACTGTATATTCAAATGATGCAAAATAATAAGAGTAATAACTGAAATTGAAAAATGTAAGACAACCTGTACACAGAGAAAACTGATATATTGTGGCAAATACATTTTGCTACCCATCAAATGCAAACACACTTTATATACAAATTCACAATTTTATATCGTCAGGGCACAACATGGCTTTACTTAAGGTATGGTCACACTTGGCAAATATTTACACAAATGGTTTAGTACAAATTTGTTTGGCGTTGTTTACTCTTACAAGAGTTTTGCAAGATCAAACAGCATTAAATAAAATAAAACTAAATATTTGTTGTGACATCCTTAATAAACGAAGTTTTTTTTTTATTTAATAAACGTGTTCCAAAATATTTTATTTAGTGGTTACGTTTCTTTTGGCAAATATTTGCCAAGTGTGACCGTATGAACTTTACGAATGTTGGGAGCATCTCTATACTATGTATAAAATATTCTAAAAATACCAGGGACAATATTTCGTTTCTTCTCAATGAATTTTTTATTTTTAAGCAGGTTCAATGGCACCCAAAGGAATATTTATATAATATTTAAGCGATACAAAAATGTGACTGTTTAAAAGGGGACGACTATTCAGAAAAAGCAAAAGTTGCGTTTGTAAGGAATATTCTAAAGGAATTTATTGATTTACTCATGAAATGTAGGAATAGAAGCAGACTATTTCTCTTAGAGTATATTTAAGTGAAATTTGATGAGAGTAAAAATAATATATTAAACATTTAGTATCGTTAATAATGACTGATAAAAAAGAAATATTCTCGGATTTCGGGAACTATTTTTATTAAATACATATTCACATATTTCGGTTCTAGTTCAGATTCTAGTACAGGTTTTAGTTTAGCTTGCTGTTTAGATTCTAATTCAGTAGCTTAACACAGCTTCTAGTACAGTATCTAGTTAAAGTTCTATAATGCATGTTCTAGTTGAATTTCTAGTTCAGACTATAGTTCACGATCTACTTCAGGTTCTCATTTAGATTATAGTTTAGTTTCCAGTTCGGGTTCTAGAACAGATTCTAGGACAGGTTTTAGTTTAGTATCTAGTTTTAGATCTATATCACATCGGTACAGCGGTTGCTAAAAAATTTAAGCTTAAAGTTCCTCTTGACCGATTTGGCTCAAATTCGGGCCACAAGTCAATTTTGGTTGACAATATAATATTTTGTTAACATTAAGATGGCTCCTAATTTCATTGAGATATTTTCCGTATTTTCATTAGGTTGGCTAAAACTTTAACATTATGCTGAACAATACTTACATATTTCCTAGTGTTTGGTCAATTCTAAAATAAAACAGTATAACTTGATTTTTATTTAATTATATATTTATGGTCATAAATTGATTCTAGATAAATAAAATAGCATTTAATATTAATATTTGTATACTTTATTTCATTCAAATATTAAATGCAAATTATAATTATTATTCATTTGTCTGGAATATTTCCTGTAAATATTCTATATTCTGCTCTGTATTATTTCTGCCCTGTATCAGTGCCTTAGCTGCGGCATGTAGGTCCGAATTCACTTTCCATTGACTTCGAATGCTAGAGATGAAGGGATCTGACAGTTTCCTTGGCATAATCATCAAATTTTCCAGCATTAATTTGTTTATTGCACGCATGTACTTCAGTAATTGTTTTAAATCTTGAAATAACATCTTTGTATATCAACACCTTTTATATCGGATATAGTTTCGGGATCCAAAAATAATCTTTTTTGTATTGCCATAGTTTGTATTGCCTGATCCTTTTTTTGGTTGATTTATAATTAATCCGTGTTTGAGAAATGCATCTTGAACTTGTTTCTTTAAAAACTTTCTTTCTCTTTGTTGGTGTCAATATATCTTACTGATCCGAAGTCCAAATCATAGCTAATTTTTAGTATGTGTGATAATCCAAATTCAAATGCATCAATACTATCTACATACTGACTTTGTCGGTTCTTGGTTTAACTGACTTGTGGCCAAGTCCGGTGAAGGCATGATAACGGTTTCGTTTTTGGCCAAAAACTCACTCACAAACATCGATGTGTGAGTTGGTGCGTTATCATGGTGCAAAATCCATGATTAGGTTTTCCATAATTATGTGCGTTTCTGACGATTTGCTTCGCGCAAACGGCGCATAACTTCAAGGTAATATTCCTTATTGACCGTATGACCTTGTGGCAAGAATTCATGATGCACCACGCTTTTGCGGTCGAAGAGCACAGTGAGCAAAACCTTCACATTTGACCGAACTTGACGTGCTTTTTTCAGTCTTGGCTCTTCTGGACGTTTCCATTGGGATGATTGGGCTTTGGTTTCAATGTCATATATGTGTGTGAAGATAAATTTAAATTTAACTAGCACAGACAAAAACCGCAATTTTTAGCCAAGCTCATTTTGCAGTGAACAGAGCACTGTTATTCACTTAACAGCCATCATACTTGAATTTTGATACACAAATATTTATATATAATGTCTGACATTATTTCAGAATAAGAAAAAAAAGAGATATTAAGAAATAGATATGGTATGGAAAAAGACCACTGAATGGAACTATGATAGTGGGATATCTGAAATAATTTTGGGATTCCAGTAAATTTGAATTTTATGCAAAAATAAATCTGAAGAGGATTTTTGGCCGTTGTGGAAATTAGGAAAAGAGCAGGGGTATGACACTATATGGAAATGGTGGTCCTTTAGAAAAAAAATAAATTATATTTTACAGAAATAAAAAATTATTTTAAGCTCGTCTAGCAAAATTCTTTTAATATGCTTTAAAAAAAATTAAATGCATTTAATAACTTATCTTACATCCGACTTGTTATTTTACTGGCAAAGTTTCTGTCATTTGCATTATAAAAATGTTTTTGTTCAATTTCAATTTCTTTCAATTGTTTTAATTTCGTGCTTGAACTTTGCTTATTTTGGATAATAGCTGTTAATAAAGAATGTTCATATACCTGAACTGTAACCTAAATAGAGTAAAAAACGTCTACTAATATTTTTAAATGTGGAACAAATTCAATCTGCTTTTTCGTATTGCGTTGCCTAATCTTAACTTAACTGGACGTTTGTTATTCCATTAGAAATCACAGATCATAGAGAAAATTCTAAATGATTTTTATTACTTTAGCCAAAATCTAAATATTTTTGGACGACTCCCTAAAAATAATTCAAATCAAGAAATTCATTGATTTTTTTTATAACAATTTTATTTAATTAAATATAAAAGTCTTTTCGAGCTCGAGATCAATTATTTGTAAAAAATATATATGTATATTATTTAATAATTTATTTTCTTCAATATTTCGATATCCATCGGATATCATTGTCAAGGAATAATGCACTTATTTTATAAACAAAAAGGTCGAAGAAATCAAAATTTAATTTAATTTTACTTATTTTTATAAGTTTCATTTCCAAATACAAAATAAATAATAATAATTTTCTTAAACAAACAATCATCAAATAATCATAATCATATTAATCTGCCAATTTCCATAACCTTTCTTCAAACAAACAAGGCATTGACCACACGTACACGCATTTCTTCTATTGGCACACCCAAAGCACTTAAATGGTTGGTTATATCCTTATACTCTGGAAGATTCTTAACATCCAATAATAATTGATGGAATTTTTCAGAATTCAAATTAGCCTCCGCTTTAACTAACTCATCATCGGCAGCCAAGAGATTATTATACAAATCACGCAACTGTTGACGTGGTAGCACAGCATCGACCTCATAAATAAGACCACGTATTCCCTTACGTAACTGATTAGCATCACGATTTAATGAAGCACCTATTAAAATTTTAGTCAGTCTAATCAAATCAATGTGTAAAATGCGGCAGCTGAAATCCTTGAGAATTTGATATTCTTGTGAGTTTTCTATGGCTTTGAGTTTCTTTAGGGTTTGAGGATTTTGCATATACAATTCTACAGCTTTTATCTCGTCATCTTCAATATATGACTTTACAATAGCCGTAATTTGTTCTGTGGGCAATAATTTTTCCACTTGGTGGAAGAAATTTTTAAGGCCCAGACCATTTGGAGCATCGCAGTTTTGAGAGTCTAGATAACAGGGAGTTAATTCTTGATGATCTGAAAGTAGTTAAACAAACCTTACCTTTTTCACTGCCTTCCTGTAAATTCCTTGTAACAAATTCATTATGACCCTCGTTATCATCCCAAAAAGTACCCCAGTTGATTTTCGTTTCACCATCAGCCGGCAATACAACCTGCGTTTCAGCATTAATGCCAACGCCTTTTAAATCCAAACGGATTAAGGCAAAAACACCGGGAGCTGCCACAGCCATCAGTAAAACAATTTTAAACATTAGCATTTTGCTAAGTACTTGGTAAGTAATCTTCAAGTGAAAGTTCTTAAAGTAAACTGTTGAAATTCTTAAGAATTCTTTACCTTTTATACAAAATTTTAAGACTATTATGTAGGTCAGTTATATGGAACTATTTACAAACACAAAACTTAAAACAGTATTAAGCAATTTCGTTATTTTCTTATTGATATACCCACCACCAAAAACATAGGGGGTATATTAAGATTGTCATTCCATTTGTAACACATTCAAATATTGGTCGTACAACCAGAAAGTCTATATATGTATTCTAAGATTCTAAGACGATCTAGCCATGTACGTCCGTCTGTAGAGGTTCAAAAAAACATTAAACAATGAACATTTTGCCAAAAATTCTTTGGCCCACTAAAATTATTGGTATTGAAAATGGGTAAAATTGGTCCAGTAGAATCCAGGTTATAGACCAAAGTTTCAGACAACCTCGATATTTTTTCTATTTTCTTCAAATATAATGCAGATAATATCATGAAACTTTGAATACTTTGCTTTTATTATAGAAGGACAAGTCTTGTTGAAAATGGTAGGAAACGGTTCACGATTATAAATGACTTCCTGGAATATGGCTGTATGGTACATAAATGTCAGTATTCAGACAAAATTAAGCAAAAAAAGGTTTCATGCAATGAGAAATCTCAAAACATCCATATCGAAATGCAATTTTACACAGATCAGTTATAAGTATGTGAAAATTATGCTATTGGCTTTTGTGAAAATTAATCCATGGACATGGAACGTCCACTTCCGTGAATAACCACAGAGTATATAGGAAAAAAAGCCAAAATCAGTTTCCTAATGGTGTTTTGGTACCTAATTTATTGTGTGTTAAAGTAAATCGCTTTATGTTACACGCTGCAAAAATCTGCAATTCTGAAATAAAGAGACAAATGAAAAATGTGATTATCTTCTCGTGGCACCTGCGTATACTTTGTGGAATAACTGGAATATTTATTCATAAAATTCTTGTAAATATTGTTATTTAGATGATTTTTGAACAAATTAAACTTCAAATAAATGTAAATTACAATATTTTATGACGATCGCCCTATAATTGTTGATAGCACTCATGTAAGGGATCCGCAGAATGAAATGTACTGCCCTCTATTGGGTGTTGGGTATATGAGATTCGGCACAGTCGTATATAAACTCTTAAGTACTTGTTTGTTTTACAATTCTATTAATGTTTTGTCTGGAAACATTTATTTTCGTAATAAAAATAAAAAAATAAACTTTCATTATTACCTTAAAATTAAACAAAATAATTTACCATTTGTCTCATAAATAAATATTACTTAATTTTCAGTTTAGAGTTTATTTAAGTTCTATATTTGGTTTACAACACAAAACCATCTTGTTTAGCAGCTGGCAAGCGAAGCCGGCATCTTGGTTGTAATATTAAAGTGTTCAGCAGCAGCAATACCAGTGCTGCCAATTTTGGCGATCTGGATTAAAAAAAATGGCAAAGTGTGATTTGACGATTTTTGCCCTTAAAGTGACGATTTTTGTAAAAACAAGGGATTTGTGGGTAGCATAGTAGAAGTGGACCAGTTATGGACTGATAGCTTCTAAATCCAGTATCCACTAATGTGGTTTTTACGTATTAGAGGCTTATTTTGGTTGAATTTCATCTCAATAACGATATTGTCAAGAGTTGTATGGTTGTTTAATATGCTCGGAAGTGGACTTAATTCGGGAGCTATTGCCAATTATTGACTGACAGGTACAAAATCCAGTAGCATATTTGCCGTATAAACGATATTAATATGATTTCTGGAATAAAATTACTGATCTATATAAAAGTTGCTTCGATACCAATATTTATTAGACATTTTTGTGGGTTAAATTATTTTTCGGAAATGGTTCTTATATGGCAGCTATGACAGATTATGGGCCGATCTTCTAAAATTTTGGAACAGTGATTTGTATGGATATGAGGTTATTTCACGTCGAATTCCAACATAATAACAGTATATTTGTGAAAGAAATTAGTATTAACGTTAATTTCGAAAGTGGACCTTATATGGGGGATATAGTCAAATATGGACCGATATTATCAAAATCCAGCAGTTTGATTTTGGCATGTATGTAAACGATCCCTGTAAAATTTTGGAGCGGTAACATTTATAAGAGATTTATGAGTATTAAAGTGATTTTCGGAAGAGGGCTTTATATGAGGGATACGGTTAAAAATGGACCGAAATTCACAAAATTCTGCACAATGTTTTTTGTGTATATGTTAATTATCTGTACAAAGTTTTGAGTCGGTACCAATATTTATAAGATATATATAAAGATAAATGTATTTTTCGGATGTGGTCCTTATATGGGAGCTATGACCAATTATGGGCCGACCACTATAACATTTTGTACAACAATTTATTTACCTATAAGGAGTATTTGTGTCGAATTTTAACCGTTTAACATTATTTATACCAGTTTTATATGTATTTAAGTGAATTTTGGAAGTAGACTTTATATGGGGTCTATGGTCAAACATGGACCGAACTAAAAAAAAATTCGTTTTGCTATTTCTTTTTACATCAAACTTATTTTTGCTGAATTTTGGATTGATATTCCAATCTTATAGGCATTTATGTATAATTGAGCAATATATGGGGAAGATTTTTGTATGGGGCTATTAGAAATCATGGACCGATTCTTACTATTTTCCTGAAGATTTTTTCTTTTCACATAAAAATAACGTATACAAAATTTCGTGGTATTATCTGCAATATATTTCAATAAAATGGAAAAAAAATAACAAATTTGTATGGAGGTTGTCTCACATATTGGTCCATAACTCTGGTTGGCCTGAACCGATTTTGCTGGTTTTTAATACCAAAGTTACCCGGAAAATAAGAAATATTTTTCTGGAAATTTCGTTTAGTTAGGTTGTATAGTTTGACGTGAGAGTGTTTTACACAGACGGACAGACAGACGGGCATGGCTAAATCGACTTAGAATTTCATAAGAATCAAAAATGTTGGGTCTCAGATGAATATTAAAAAAGTTTCAAGTTTTCCCAGGAAATTAAGGAATTCCCGGATCCCAAACCCTACCCTTTACTTAAACGGACTTTTATTATTCCTTTAGAAATCACAGATCATCATATATGCAAAAATAAATGTAGTGTACAATTTATTTTCAAATAAATTGTATATTTAACTTGAAGTGAACTTCAATTACAATTTTTTAAAAATTTGTTTATTAATACTCGCAAGAGGAATAATTCTCATTTAATTTTATTTATTTTTATAAGTTTTATTACCAAATAGAAAATAATAATAATAAAATAATAAAAGAAATAATAATTTCCTTAAACTAAACAATCAAACACAAAGAATCGTCAAATAATCATGATCATATAAATCTGACAATTTCTAAAACCGTTCTAAAAACAAAAAAAACCAGCTCGGGTCTCCTATTGGCACACCCAAAGCATTTAATTGTTCGACTATCTCCTTATACTCTGGAACATTCCTAACATTCAATAATAATTGATGGAATTTTTCAGAATTCAAATTAGCCTTCGCTTTAACTAACTCATCATCGGCAGCCAAAAGATTATTATACAAATCAAACAACTGTTGACGTGGTAGCACAGCATCGATCTCATTAATAAGACCACGTATTCCCTTACGTAACTGATTAGCGTCACGATTTAATGAAGGGTTTATGAGAGTTTTATCCAGTTTATTGTATATTATCAAATCAATGTGTAAAATGCGGCAGCTGAAATCCTTGAGAATTTGATATTCTTGTGAGTTTTCTATGGCTTTTAGTTTCTCCAGGGTTTGAGGACTTTGTACGAACGATTTTAAAGCTTTTATCTCGGCGTCTTCGCTATAGGACTTAACAATATCCTTAATTTGTTCTGTGGGCAATAATTTTTCCACTTGGTGCAAGAAATTATTAAGGCCCAGGCCATTTGGAGCATCGCAGTTTTGAGAGTCTAGATAACAGGGAGTTAATTTTTGATAAACTGAAAGTAGTTAAACAAACCTTACCTTCTTCATTGCCTTCCTGCAAATTCCTTGTAACAAATTCATTATGACCCTCATTATCATCCCAAACAGGACCCCAGTTAATTTTCGCGTCACCAACGCCTTTTAGATCCAAACGGATTAAGGCAAAAACACCGGGAGCTGCCACAGCCATCAGTAAAGTAATTTTAAACATTAGCATTTTGCTAAGTACTTGGTAAGTAATCTTCAAGTGAAAGTTCTTAAAGTAAACTGTTGAAATTCTTATGAATTCTTTACCTTTTATACAAAATTTTAAGACTATTATGTAGGTCAGTTATATGGAACTATTTACAAACACAAAACTTAAAACAGTATTAAGCAATTTAGTTATTTTCTTATTGATATACCCACCACCAAAAACATAGGGGGTATATTAAGATTGTCATTCCATTTGTAACACATTCAAATATTGGTCGTACAACCAGAAAGTCTATATATGTATTCTAAGATTCTAAGACGATCTAGCCATGTACGTCCGTCTGTAGAGCTTCAAAAAAACATTAAACAATGAACATTTTGCCAAAAATTCTTTGACCCACTAAAATTATTGGTATTGAAAATGGGTAAAATTGGTCCAGTAGGATCCAGGTTATAGACCAAAGTTTCAGACAACCTCGATATTTTTTCTATTTTCTTCAAATATAATGCAGATAATATCATGAAATTTTGAATACTTTGCTTTTATTATAGAAGGACAAGTCTTGTTGAAAATGGTAGGAAACGGTTCACGATTATAAATGACTTCCTGGAATATGGCTGTATGGTACATAAATGTCAGTATTCATATAAAATTAAGCAAAAATTAGTTTCATGCAATGAGAAATCTCAAAACATCCATATCGAAACGCAATTTTACACAGATCAGTTATAAGTATGTGAAAGTTATGCTATTGGCTTTTGTGAAAATTAATCCATGGACATGGAACGTCCACTTCCGTGAATAGCCACAGAGTATATAGGGAAAAAAGCCAAAATCAGTAACCTAATGGTTTTTGGTACCTAATTTATTGTATGTTAAAGTAAATCGCTAGAGCTTTGGAAAATCAGGGTAAATGAACAAAAATGTATTCATATCACTTTCACATTGCGAAAAGATACCTGCTCGTCCATCAGAATAAATAATCAAATTATTCCTCAACATAATGAAGTCAAATACCACGGCATTCACCTCGACCGCCGTTTAACTTGGAAGTCTCATATTGAAGCCAAACTTACACAAATTTTTTTTTTTTAATACATTTAATTTATTTATTGGATCTTCAGAAATGAAATGACAATAAGTTTTCGAATCTTAATACTACAAGAAAATAATAAGTCCAGCCAGTGCTAGACAAAATGTTATGATACTACAAAAAATTTATATCCACTGATCCAGTCATCTGTTTTGCGCTTGAGTTAAAGCAAGGGTATCCCTCCTTCTCAACCGAACATGGCCAGTAAAGTTAAGGATGTCTCGTGCAAGTGGGTTTGGATGGTGTTCAAGTTTGCTGACATATTTTGAGGCGTGTTTTGTAAATTCGACTTTCACCAAAGGAATGCCTAGATCTTTGTGGATTCGAGAATTTTTAACATACCATGGAGCTGCAGTAATTATACGTAGAATCTTATTTTGACCCCTTTGAATTTTTTCAATGTTGGATGCTGAGGCAGTACCCCATAATTGAATTCCATAACACCAGATTGGCTTTAGAATTGCATTGTACAACAAAAGTTTGCAATCCAACTTTAATGTAGAATTTCTGCCGATTAGCCAATTAATTTGCACTGCTTTTAATCTCATCTGGGTAAGTTTTGCGTCGATATGAGACTTCCAAGTTAAACGACGTTCGAGGTGGATTCCGAGGTATTTGACTTCATTGTGTTGCGGGATAATTTGATTATTTATTCTGATGAACGAGCATGTATCTTTTCGGAATGTGAAAGTTATATGAATACATTTCTGTTCGTTAACCCTGATTTTCCAAAGCTCAAGCCAATTCTCTAGTTTATAAACATATTTCTGCAAGTTCTGTGATGCTATTTGATGGTCCTTATGAACGCTAATAAAGGCTGTATCGTCTGCAAAAGTTGAAGTATGTATTATGGGGTCTAATGGCATATCGGATGCATAAATCAAATATAAAGTTGGACCCAGTATGCTACCCTGGCGTACTCCTGCTTCAATTGGCTGAGCGGGGCTTAAAAAATCGCCTTCTTTGATTGTAAATTTGCGACCATATAAATAACTTTTCATAAGTTTTTGGTGTTAGCAGGCAGAGTTAATTTAATTTTATGCATTAAACCTTCATGCCAGACTTTGTCGAACGCTTGCGACACATCAATGAAAAGGGCGGAGCAGTATTTTTTCTCTTCAAACGACTGTCTTATCACATTTACCAATCTGTGTGTTTGTTCGATGGTACTGTGTTTAGCTCTGAACCCGAATTGGTGATTTGGGATACATTGAGTGTCGTTCAGAATTGGAATCAACTTCGCCAATAACAATTTTTCAAACAGTTTTGAAATTGTCGGCAGTAGACTAATTGGCCTATATGACTCTACTTTAGTGGGGTCCTTCCCTGGCTTAGGAATCATGGTAATCATAGATACCTTCCAATCTGCAGGATAGTATTCTAGGCGTAAAATAGCATTGAAAATAAATAGGATAATTCTTTTAGCTACACGAGGTAACTCCACAAGCATTTTGTTGCTGATTTTATCCATACCTGGAGCTTTTTTAAGATTCAGAGTACCAATAGCGCTTTGAACATCATTAAAGCTAAGTCTTAGAGGTACAGGAGGTCTAATAACGAGTGGAGGCAAATCAGATGCATTATTTGAGTTGTTTATAGTAAACACATTTCTCAAATGGTTAACAAATAAAACCCCCTTCTCGGAATCATTTCTAGCCCAGTCACCAGTCGGATTTCGCAGAGGAGGCTTTCCTCTAACTGGTCTTTTTAAACCTCGTGCCGCCTTTCATAACGAATAGTCAGATTGTGGGGTACTATCAAGACCCTCCAAGTAAGATTTAAGTGAAGCCATTCTTTGGGTTTCTAAGAAATTTCTTAGTATATCTCTGCATACCCGTAGCCTAGCTTTCAGTCCAGGAGATCTGTGAATTTGCCACTCTCTTCTAACTCTTCTTTTTTCTGACAGGAGATGATCGAGTTCAGCGAAATAAGTTCTATTTGTCCCACTTCTGCACTCAACGTCGTATGTGGAGGCGTGATGTACAGCTCTTCGTATGTCCTCAGTAAACTTGCCAATCGACCCATCAATATCCTCGGTAGTTCTCAACACTACATTTTCCGTGCAGTGGGAACTTAAATACTTTTTATACTTTATCCAACTTACTCTGGTTTTAGATATGTCCCGAAATGGAGAGCCATTCCCTTGAAGGAAACGCATTGAAATAATAGAAGGAGAGTGATCTGAAGACAAGTCTAATGAAGGCTCCACTTGTATCGATTCTACAGGGATATTTTTCACTACTCCGAAGTCAATAACATCGGGAATCTTCCGTCGGTCCGTCGGCCAGTAGGTGGGATGACCGCTTGAGAGTACATCTAATCCCATTTTTGCAATGGTGTTGAAGAGTTCACGACCCTTCGGGGTCACCAGACGTGAACCCCAAAAAGTGTGTTTGGCGTTAAAGTCACCAGCAACTAAAAATCTAGCTCCAAGGGAATTGAAGAAGCTGTAGTATTGGTGTTCTTTTATTGAAAATCGAGGCGGCGAATAAATTGATGATAAAACAAAATTGTACTGACAGAATTCAATACAAATGTTTGTTGCTTGTAGGTAATCCTCACATATGTTGTTCATTAAATAATGTTTTATTCTGTTCTTTATAAGAATTGCCGAACCTCCGCATGCTCTTCCGCGGGGATCTTTAGTATCATACAACACGTAGCCATTAATTTTGAAGTACGCTGTCGCCGTCAAGTGAGTTTCAGAAATCATCATGACATCAATCTGCTTATCCATCAGGAAGTGTTCCAGTTCGTTTTTATGTTGGCGGAGGCCGTTCGCATTCCAAAAACAAATTTTTAAACAAATCATTTCTTTAAAATGGCTTGTAAGATAATGGATTGCATTTTCAGCATTTCCTGCATCATGGATGTCATAGTGGTCGTAAAAGTGTTCATAGTTTGGACAAGAGTCTGCAATGTAGTCTGACACAAATGAGATTAAAAGCAGTGCAACTTAATTGGTTAATCGGCAGAAACTCTACATTGAAATTGGATTGCAAACTTTTGTTGTACAATGCAATTCTAAAGCCAATCTGGTGTTATGGAATTCAATTATGGGGTACTGCCTCAGCATCAAACATTGAAAAAATTCAAAGGGGTCAAAATAAAATTCTACGTATAATTACTGCAGCTCCATGGTATGTTAAAAATTCTCGAATCCACAAAGATCTAGGCGTGCCATTAGTAAAAGTCGAATTTACAAAATATGCGTCAAAGTATGTCAGCAAACTTGAACACCATCCAAACACACTTGCACGAGACATCCTTAACTTTAGTGGCCACAATCGGTTGAGAAGGAGGGATACCCTTGCTTTAACTCAAGCGCAAAATAGATGACTGGATCAGTTGATGTGAAATTTTTTTTTTTAGTAAATTAACAAATACGCATACATATACATAATATACAATTTATCATAGTAATGTATTATTACTTTTTTTAATTTTTAAGTGCTATGAAGATTCAATAAATAATTAAATGCAAAAAAAAAAAAAAAAAAAAAAAAAAAAAGTAAATCGCTGCAAAAATATAAACAAATCGCAATTCTTAAATAAAGAGACAAATGAAAAATGTGATTATCTTCTGTCTCGTGGCACCTGCGTATACTTTGTGGAATAACTGGAATATTTATTCATAAAATTCTTGTAAATATTGTTATTTAGATGATTTTTGAACAAATTAAACTTCAAATAAATGTAAATTACAATATTTTATGACGATCGCCCTATAATTGTTGATAGCACTCATGTAAGGGATCCGCAGAATGAAATGTACTGCCCTCTATTGGGTGTTGGGTATATGAGATTCGGCACAGTCGTATATAAACTCTTAAGTACTTGTTTGTTTTACAATTCTATTAATGTTTTGTCTGGAAACATATAATTTCGTAATAAAAATAAAAAATAAACTTTCATTATTACCTTAAAATTAAACAAAATAATTTACCATTTGTCTCATAAATAAATATTACTTAATTTTCAGTTTAGAGTTTATTTAAGTTCTATATTTGGATTACAACACAAAACCATCTTGTTTAGCAGCTGGCAAGCGAAGCCGGCATCTTGGTTGTAATATTAAAGTGTTCAGCAGCAGCAATACCAGTGCTGCCAATTCTGGCGATCTGGATTAAAAAAATTACAAAGTGTGATATGACGATTTTTGCCCTTAAAGTGACGATTTTTGTAAAAGTTAATGTCACTTTGTTAAGAAAAAAAAGAAATTAATGTCACTTTGTTAAGAAAAAAAAAGTAAACTATTATATTTTCGTTTTTGTCAACATTTGAGCAAAGTAGCAATGGTTTAGCGTTATTAAAAAACTTACTATGCAAACTTTTATTCCCGAAAAGATCAATTTTTATTCAAAACATGTCAAGTCTACTGCATTCCTTTAGGAAATCGGTTAGGCGAAGAAACAACCGAAGGAAATTTGTAATATTTAAAATTACATAGTTTGCTAGTTTGGTTTTTGTTTTGCGCCCTAATTGTTATGACCATTCATGACCTGACCATTCTTTCAATGACCCTCTAACATTTCGGTACCTTTAATAAAGTATTATTTATTTATATATCTTCACTTTTCTCTCTCTCTCTCTGTTTCCAATATTTTATTATTTTTGTAAATTTGTTTGCTCTCTTATTTAAAGAAAAAAAATGGCAAAACAATTTAGTGACTCTTTCAATAAAGTACTATTTATCTCACTCCTCAAAACTCATCTCTGTTGCCGATATTACTTTATTTTTGTAAATTTAAATTTAAACTTAGGAAACAAACAGATCACACGATTGCCGCAATGCACCAATTTTTGGTATCAATCGTGTGATTTCACAATTTATTCACCCATACGACAATCGATAATAAAATTGTAAAAACAATTTCAGTAAAAATAATTTAATGAAAATTAAATTTAATCAACTCGAGCCTGACTAAAGAAATATCAAAAATTTAAAATTAACAGTTCGACTATAAATAATAATTGTTCTTACAAATAAAAAAAAAGCTAACACAACAGCTGTTTTTATAGTTATAACAATTATGTGACTATGTTGCGGCAATTATTTTACACATTTCGCTTTGTACCAAATAGCGGCAATCAAATTTTTATAAAACATGGCAATTGTGTGATTAGATAATATTTCATTGGGGCAATTTCGTTTTTTTTTGCGTCAATTTAGCACAATGCAAATTATGCCATATTGGTGCATTTGCCTTTAGAGTGATTATTCCCTGGTTTTACATTTTAGTGTTGCTAAAAGTTAGAATTTAGAACGTCATCTCATATATTCTTATTTCAGGAATGCACAGTGGGGCACAATCGTTTTTTTTTTTGGAAATAATTCTGGCGTTTCAAAACGGTTTTGAAAATGTGTGTCTGTTGGTCCCAAAGGTTAATGCTTTCCATTAGAAAAGCGAATCTTTCACGGATCATTGTACCTTGCCCATATCGCAATCCACAAAATATTAACATAGCCATCTTCGGAATAAAATGAAGAATTTGAGAATTTTTGCTCCACAATTCAAAATAGTTTATTTCCGGACCTAGAAATATTTTGCGTCTGATAAGAAAATTTATTATTAACCTACAGATTACAGATCATAGATAAAATATTAAATGCTTAGTTTGATTACACTAGAAATAAACTATTGTTGTAGATAAAACTATTTTTGAAAGATTTAAGAAATCTAAGCAAATAATTCAAATCAAAGAATTCATTAAATTTTTACAAAGTTTTATTTCCAAATAGAAAATAATAATAAAAGAAATAATAATTTCTTAAACTAAACAAACAAACACAAGGAATCGTCAAATAATCGTGATCATATAAATCTGGCAATTTCTAAAAACGTTCTTTAAACAAATAAATCCAGCTCGGGTGCCCAACCGAAGGCATTGACCAAACGTACACGCATTTCTTCTATTGGCACACCCAAAGCACTTAATTGTTTGGTTATCTCCTTATACTCTGGAACATTCCTAACATTCAATAATAATTGATGGAATTTTTCAGATTTCAAATTGGCCACCGCTTTAAATAACTCATCATCGGAAGCCAAGAGATTTTTATACAAATCACGCAACTGTTGACGTGGTAGCACTGCATCGATCTCATTAATAAGACCACGTATTCCCTTACGTAACTGATTAGCGTCACGATTTAATGAAGGATTTGTGAGAGTTCTAACCAGTTTATTGTATGTTATCAAATCAATGTGTAAAATGCGGCAGCTGAAATCCTTGAGAATTTGATATTCTTGTGAGTTTTCTATGGCTTTGAGTTTCTCCAGGGTTTGAGGATTTTGTACGAACGATTTTAAAGCTTTTATCTCGGCGTCTTCGCTATAGGACTTAACAATAGCCTTAATTTGTTCTTTGGGCAATAATTTTTCCACTTGGAGGAAGAGATTTTTAAGGCCCAGGCCATTTGGAGCATCGCAGTTTTGAGAGTCTAGATAACAGGGAGTTAATTTTTGATGAACTGAAAGTAGTTGAACATACCTTACCTTCTTCACTGCCTTCCTGCAAATTCTTTATAACAAATTCATTATGACCGTCATTATCATCCCAAACAGGACCCCAGTTAATTTTCGCGTCACCAACGCCTTTTAGATCCAAACGGATTAAGGCAAAAACACCGGGAGCTGCCACAGCCATTAGTAAAACAATTTTAAACATTAGCATTTTGCTAAGTACTTGGTAAGTAATCTTCAAGTGAAAGTTCTTAAAGTAAACTGTTGAAATTCTTGAGAATTCTTTAACTTTTATACAAAATTGTAAGACTATTATGTAGGTCAGTTATATGGAACCTTTACAAACACAAAACTTTAAACAGTGTTAAGCAATCTCTTTATCTTCTTATTTATATACCCACCACCAAAAACATAGAGGGTATATTAAGATTGTTATCCTGTTTGTAACACATCGAAATATAGATAAAGTCAATACATTCTGGTTCCTCATAAGCTTCTAGCTATGTTCGCCCGTCTGTTAAAGGTACGATAAAGCTTCGAAAAAAAAGACTTAAAACAATGCAATGTGTGCCAAACATTCTTTGATCTACCAAAATGTTTGGTATTGAAAATGGGAAAAATTGGTCCAGTAGGATCCGAGTTATAGATCAAAGTTTTAGACAACCTAGATATTTTACAGATATTGTTTCTATTTTCTTTAAATATAATGCAGATAATATCATGAAATTTTGCACACTTTATTTTTGTTATAGAAGGACAAGTCCTCCCGGAATATGGCTTTTTGATACATAAATGTCAGTATTCATATAAAATTAAGCAAAAATAAGTTTCATGCAATGAGAAAACATCCATATCGAAACTCAATTTTACACAGATCAGTTATAAGTATGTGAAAATTATGATATTGGCTTTTGTGAAAATTAATCCATGGACTGTTATATAACGTCCACTTCCGAGAATAAGCACAGAGTTTGGTTTTTGGTATCTAATTTATTGTGTATAATCGTAAATCGTTACACGTTGCAAAATATAAACAAAGGGCAGTACTGAAAGAAAGAGATAAATGAAAAATGTGATTATCTTCTGTCTCGTGACACCTCTGTATACTTTGTGAAATAACTGGAATATGCATAAAATTTTTGTAAATATTGTTATGAAGATGAAATTTAAGCAAATTAAACAGTATTTTATGCCGATCGCCCTATAATAAATAGTTGATAGCAATCATTTGCAATATAAAATAACCGTTTCATTAATCACACTGCTGGTATTTGGTGGTGGGTATATGATATTCGGCACAGCTGATTATAAACTCTTACTTGTTTTTTTTTCCAATTCTCTTATGGTTTTATCTGGAAGAATTTTATTTCGCAATAAAAATTAAAACAAAAAACTTTCATTATTACCTTAAAAATAAACGAAATAATCTACCATTTGACTCAAAAATAAACATTACTTAAATTTCAGTGTGAGTTTATTTAAGTTCTATATTTGGATTACAACACAAAACCATCTTGTTTACTGGCTGGCTGGCGAAGGTGGCATCTTGGTCGTAATATTAAAGTGTTCAGCAGTAGCAGTATAGTAGTTTATGGTACGGGTAAATACAGACACTCTTCACTTTCCTGTGACGTTGAGAACCCGTGTCGTCGCCTTGTGTGTCTTTTTCCATCAAGTGTGTAAAATGTGTCACATTTTTTGTCGGTCGGTATATTAGATGTTTGAGTTTTTCTTGTTGTTGTTTTTTGTTATTATGCCCTTGTCATTTATTGTTTCACAAATGTCAAAATCTTCTTGTCAGTCTATTTGTTCCTATTTTGGTTTTTGTTTTGTCCCCTAATTGTTTTATTTATATAATTTTCATTTAGTAGACGTTTGTAATGCATAAGGAATGTTTAAATAGCGTTAGATAAATTAAAGTTTAGATTCATAAACATCGTGCTTCTTAATGATATCCTAAGCTTGATTTCTAAAATAGCAACATGACCATTCTTTCAATGGCCATTTAGCATTTCGGTACTTTTAATAAAGTACTATTTATTTATCCCTCGCTCTTTCTCTCTCTCTCTCCCTCTCTTTCTATCACTGTTTATTATTTTTGTAAATTTATTTACTCTGCCACTATCATTTAAAGTTTGAAAGCAAATTGGCAGAACAATTCAGTGACTCTGTTATATTTCGGTACTTTTAATAATGTACTATTTGTCTCACTCCTCAAAACTCATCTCTGTTGCCGATATTACTTTATTTTTGTAAATTTAAATTTAAACTTAGGAAACAAATAGCAGTTAGAGTGATTATTCCCTGGTTTTACATTTTAGTCTTGCTAAAAGTTAGAATTTACAACGTTATCTCCCATATTCTTATTTCAGGACTGCACAGTGGACCCAAAGGACATATCTAAAAAATTAAAAAAAAAAGATTGAACAAAATTAAAAAAAAATAAAAAATATAAACCTATATATCTCTTGAACTAAAAGACATAACATGCTCATGTAAGCGTATTCTTTTATATCTCCTCAAGGACTATTTATATTAAATAAATTTATTTTCGGACGGATTTAAAAAAAAATTGTGAAACCCGAGGTAACGTGTTTTGTGCGTCCATCCAACTTGAAAATATCACATCGCCAACCATTTGAAATTTCGTTACGTTATCTGTAATAGCTCCCGAGATACCGAATTATTTCCAAAATAAAACGTTTTTTAACCACTGTGCTTCGTTACGCAAAAAAGTTAAAAAGTAAGGTTAAAATTTTTACTACAGTAAAAGGTAGAAGCGTGGGAAACCATAGGACAGATAGTGATGTAAAACGTAAAACCCAAAACAATTATAAAGATGCGGAGAATGACAGAATGCTGTTGTTTGCATTCTGTTTATGTCAACAGAATGCCAAAAATAAGAATATAACGAAATTGCTCTTTAAAGTTTTCAGTTTGCCGATGGTTTCACATGCCTGACCTACATAATCGCTTTAAAATTCTGTATAAACCTTTAAAATCTTGAAACTCAGGCTTTATTGCCGTATGATGCTGAGGCGAAAATTAACTGCGGTCCTGTTTGGGATGATGGTCGGCTGGTTGGTTTACGTGTTTGCCTGCTACCTGCAAACATTCAAGCCGAAATCGACACCAAATCCAAATATCCATGGCGCTAACGTAATGCTGAGCTGTTGAAATCTGGCCAGATCATAACAGGGTACATTTATCGAATGCAACCGATTTTTCTGAAGAGAGCATTAGCCGAAAAACGTTCAGAATATGCGGCAAGACATGAAAGTGTAATATTCCATTATGACAACGCTGGGCCACATGTATGCAAATACGTGTTAAAAAAACTGTTTCGAAAGAAAGAAGTGGTTGTGAGGTTTTGCCTCAGACGCTTTATAGACCTGTCCGACTACTATTTCTTTCGATGGATGCAGAACGCTATCTCTCTCTCTCTGGTATATGCTTAACTTCATAAGAGGGTATCCGAAAGTGGTTTGATTCGTTCTTGGCCTCAAAAGGTAAGCAGTTTTTTTCGCATGGAATTTGTATGTTGCCAAAACGATGGGATGTTCAATACCCAATAATTATGGTATTAAGCTTTGTATAGACGATTGTCAGATCTTACAACGTTGTCCGAAAAATGTTCAGAAAAAGTCTAACAACCGTGTGAACTTAAACTTTTTGTCTTTCAACGTTATAAGAAAATCATTGACAAGTTACCTTTTGTTAAGAATTTTTCAATGTCAGTATATTGCTAGCACATTGCTAGATCTGACAACGTTGTAATATCTGACGACAGTCCATACATAAGTAGCATTACAAAACTCTTGCTAGAATAAGTCATTTGCAATCATACTTGTTAAATTATTATTATTGTAAAAAGTATTGTCATTAATATGATTTTAGATAATCTGCTAAATATTCTTTCAATTTGAATGTATGTTACCCAACACATCTCTGAGCATTATTCTATTACATATGAGACAATAGTGATACCTGTTGTAAAGTTGTTGAATCATTTGGAAACCCCATATTTGGTCAATTAAAATAAAGAAAAACAATTTATATAAATATTTTGCAATATGAGACAAAATTTTTAATCGTGTTAGTATAGAAATAGATTTTATTTTATTTTTTTGGTTTTCAATAGAAAACTGGTGGAAATGTTTTTTTTTGTAAATTTGTAAATTTGCACCTGTCAAGAACTTATTTACGGATAACCTTTCGGTTGATGTTTCCCATTTTACTCCACACACATCAAAATTTGAGTGTTGACCGAATAATTTCTAATGGCGTTTTCTTTTCTGGCAAAGCACCTTTTTTAATTTGTTTGTGTTCTTTTCTGAAAAAATGTCAACACTGCTAAAGTGTAGTGTGTTTTTTTTTTTGTATAAATGTCACACTATAAATTTAAAAAAATGTTGCACCTTTCACACTCTGTATTTTTAGAGGGGGAGAATCGCACGATAAAACAGCTGACATTTGTTTTGATGAATGTGTATTTGTGTTAAGAAACAAAAAAAAATATATAGGTACAAAAAGGAAAATATTACTACTTTATGTGCTGAAAAAATTTTGGATGACTTGTTGGATTCATCTTCATCATCTGATGATGAAGAAATATTTGATATGATTATGGAAAGCAAGACATGACTTTTTTGCACACACATATTAGCTACAGTATGTTGTACAAGACATTAAATCTGACGAGTGGTGTGGTCTTTTAAAACGGTGTCCCTTCGACTCTACTTAAGTGTTCGCACGTAGTGAACTACCACAACCGCTTTGTAGATAACGTAATTAATGAATACTCTGAAGTTTATGTATGTATGTCAAATTTCATAGGACAATATCTCCTACTTCTTATACATACATATATGTAATGTATGTTTATATATATAATTTTTATAGTTTAAGAAGAATTTGCATATTAGTCGGGAAGGTGACATTGGTCATTTTGAGAGATATTCATTGTCTTATTTCAAGCGATCTGCTTTTAACAAAACAAAAGAAAAAACAAAAACAGCTGTGCATGAAAAAAAGTGTTACACTGTTGTGATTTTATGTTCTATTCTGGCCATTAAAAATGCGACATCTTTAAAATGTGGGGTAAACATTATAAAAAAATTTTTTTTTTTATTACTTTTAATTTAATTATTGGATCTTTCTTTACAAAAGAAATTTACAATAAGTATTAAAATCTTAAAATTAATTAATCATTTCTGGGTCTATTGCCCTTGCAATAGAAACTCCATTTCTGGTTGCGGAAACTGTTCATCTATCTTGCAGTGCAGCGAGAGCCAAATGTACATAATAAAGCTATAACATTTTATTTCAGAAAAGAAAACACCATAAGAGTTGAATTTTCTTGAAATCCGCGTAATTTGACAGAATTATGTCTAGTGTAGTTACATATTTCACTATATAAATTTACTAAAGGAGAGAGGTTAAAGTTAAAATTTATTATCATTTATCATTTATTTCCGAAGCATTTTTAAGACACTATTTAAAAACTTTTAGTTTTTTTCTACTTTTCATACCTAAGTAGACTTACAAATAGTTGTAGAAAATCTCTTATGATAAGCTTATTATACAATATTTTTACCCAGTTACATATTGCATAAGAATTGGTTTGTTGGGTTTACTCTCTTATTCGTATTACATATGTACATATGTGTATACAAATGTGTGTATAGCCGCAAATAAAAATACAAGCGATTGAAGCAATAAGAATTGCGCGAAGAAATTTGAAGGAAAAAATTCTATAAATCTTTTCAATAAGAATTGCTTCGTGTAAATTGGGACAAAGATTATCTTTAAAATGAATTGAATTTTATCAAATGTATTTCCATACAAGAAGCTACAGTCTCTACTTAAAATGACTGTAGGTTATTTCACGGTTACTTGATCCTTAAAAAATGTATAAGTTTACTAAATTTGCTTATAACTTGGTATTATAACAAAAATAAATAATTTTTTTTTTTTCATTGTGTGTTTCCTTAAATAGCAAACATTTTATGATTTCTAGGCATATTTTTAAAGGAAAGTGCACAATTTTTATACATACATACATATGTACATAGGTTCAACACTTAACAGGAACACGTGCCTTACCAGAAATCTTAAACTTATTCGCACACGTTTCATTAGTTCATAAACTATGTGTTTATGGATTTCTGTTTAATCATACAAAAAAAAGCAATCGAAGCAGAAAAAACCCCTAGTAAAAACTGCTTCCTGCTATGGTTCAATAATCAATTGTAATACAATATTATTATTTATTATTTAGGACAAGCAAATAATAAATAACATAATATTTGGGGAATAAATAGGATAGCAACTCACATTTTAAGAAATATGTTCTTCTTAACAAAAATATTAAATATATACAAAAGACAACATACATACATATCAAGACATTAAACAGGTTTAAAGGTGCTTTAAAAGTTTTGTCATGGTCATTTCACAACACTCACTTCGCCAGGTTTTACTGGAGAAAATTAAACTGTCAGTTTATAAAAATAAACAATTATTTAAAAACAAGATGAATTTTTCTTTGTATGTATAGCACGGGATACGTGTGCAATTCCATAATTTGCCCAAATTCTTCTAAAGAATTTCATCCTAAAAGTTACTTTTTTTCAAAAATACATTTTTTCAAAATGGTTTTATTCAAATTCCAAAATTATTTCAGAAATTCGACTAATGTAATCTCATTTATGACCCTCGCTCTACATTGGGATACGTGTGCAATTCCATATTTGTCCAAATTCTTCTAGAGTATTTCATTATAAAAGTTACTTTTTGCAAAAATTCAAGTAATATGACTGTTAAGTCCTGTTGACTGTATCAATTTATCACTGTTAAAAAATGTGTTAATGATCCATCCCAAACATACTTCACGTCTTGTGAAGCGTTCTTCAGAGAAACAAAACATAAATGTTTTCAAATGGCCAGCATAGTCCCCTAATGTGAATCCAATTGAGAATTTGTGAAACGAAGTTGAGAAAAGTTTGGAAGGAAAAACCAGCAAAAAATTAGATGAATTGTGGGAAAACATTAAGGCGGCCTGGAAAGCTGCACACATTTCATTTAATGGAAAGTATATCAAATAGATGTCTTCATGTGATAACAAATAAGGGTTATCCGAAAAAATATTAAAGTTAAATTTATAATTACTTGACGGAAAAATTATTAAAAATAATTTTTGTCCAAAACCATTAACGATTTTCTTTATTTCTTTTATTTTCATGGATTTATGATCCCGTTTTGAGGGGCGCAAAAAAAAGCAGCCAGGCTTAGAATTAATTAAGTACATAGTGAAAAAAATTTTGTTAATTTTTTATAAATAGAAAATAAATTGAATAAGTTACTGTTTTAATTAATGTTTTAATTATATGACCAACCTCACTAACGACTTTCTCTTATTTTTTTTTATTTTCGTAGATTTATGAGCCTGTTTTGAAGGGCGCAAAAAAGCAGCTAGACTTAGAATTAAGTGGTGAAAAAAAAATTTGGTATTCAAATTAAATAAGTTACTATTTTAATGAATGTTTTAATTATATGACCACAACTGTATATTTTGTTTTCAATAAAAAATATTCAAGCATCTAAAACTTACTTCAAAAATTATTAATAAGTTACAAAAATATTTCAAACCCTTGTAAAATAATTTGGGGTTCCCTCAAAACCAAACTAAAATATCCTTAACTATATTTTTTTATTATTTCTTTTATTCTCATTCGATTAAAACAGGTGCCTCTTTTTTGACTTTAATTTATAAATACATAGCATGCTTTAAATAAAGATTTTTTTATGCTGACTTACGTACGTAATCCATATGTTTAATAATGAAACATCTGTATGGAGTGATGTATCGGCATATCCTTCCTTTAAACTTGATACACGTACAAATTATGGACAACAATGAACGATAATAACATAAAACAGGTTTTGATTTGCTGTAACAGTTTTTATGCCTTTTCGTTCCTTTATTGGGCAAATACACACACACACACACACAAACACACATGTTCAGCGAAAACAGTAAATAGCTGCAAAACATTGAAGCAAACAAGCTGCAACACTGCAGCAGTAGCGTCCTTTTGAACAGGATGTGCGAACGCGTGTTATGAAAACATTTATCCTGTTGGCAAAAATAAGGAAACATAAAAACAACAGTAACTGAGAAAGCGACAATACAGCAGTATTATGAGACACATACAACGACCTTTTTACATTTTGCAAAAAAGTGTTTAAAGGGTGTTTTTAAGTAGGTGGTATTTGGAAAACATTTCAGAACTTTTCGTTAGCTATCATAGGGTTTTGACGTGGAAACAGTAAACAAATAAAGCAAGATTAAAATGTATTTAACAATTTAAACACTCTCTTTAACAATGTGAACACTAACTTTTACGACACCCTGTTTTTAGCTTGGTTCACATGTGTTTATTATTGTTATTTTCTTGTTGATTGTATTATTGTGTTTTTGTTTTTCTTTTAAAAACACCTTTTATATAGTTCGACGAGTGTAAAAGTTATTATTTTCGTGTATATTGTTTTAAGTCATTTAAGTCATTTGCTTTTTTAAAGATTTTCATTTTTTACGATGTCAGAAAGAAATCTGCAACTGAGTGATTTTACTGAAACAAGAGAAATTTTTTTCTTCAGAGTTTTTAAAAAATCAATTAGTTTAAAATTTTAAAAAAATTTCATTTAATTTAAAACAAACATGTTTTAAAATTAATAATTTTTTGTAAGAATAAACTTTTCATAAGTATTGTGAAAATGCATACTTAATTTATTAAATAAATTAGTTAAAATTTAACTTGATTTAGTTTCAACTGCCATCTACATCTCAATGACATAAACCCTCCATAGACTATCAACAAAAGTTTAGTAGTTTCACCAACCTTAACACATTTTAGTATATACAACAACCCAATTCACAAATCTCTTACTATTAATAGACATAGTTGCTTAATTTGGTAGTGAAAATGTAATTTTTTATTATACGTGCAACGATTTAAAACGCTAAAATATAACAATTACAAGAATATCGCAGAAAATAATCGAAATAGAAACTAAAATATTTTAATATTGGCCCCATTATAGATCTTAAACTAGGTACCCCAAAAAGCTCTTATTTTTATAAAATGTAAATGTCACAGTATCAGACAAAGCTTTAATGACAAAAATTGTTTTCATATACAGTGGTGAACATAAGGTTGGCACATTTTTTATATGTTGTTTTAAAAATTATTTTTCTTTTATATGATTACAATTATTAACTGCAATTTTTGTTCATTGGTTTATCCCATGGTGAGATCAGTATGAATCTCTAAGAAAGAATGCATTCTTTCTTAATACTTTTTTCTATTTGTGGTTAATTGCAATAATAGTCAGTTGGAGCTGAATAATAATTTAGGATGTGAACTTACATACAATATATTTTGTTAGTTTTTTGCGTTAAGTTTTTAGGAACTAATAAATTCAGTAAATATTTTATGAAACAAAAGATTAAGAGTCATAAATTACTATTTCGGCATGACTAAAACCAAGTGGTGCACATATTAACAGCTTAAGGTATCCACCATATCGAGCCATTACCGCCAAAATAATGTATCCCACACCATAATCGATTGTTGTTTTTTATCGAAATCGATAGTTCAACATCATTTAAAATTATTAAAATTAAATGTATTACACAAAACAATATTTACATTATAAATTTTAAAACAATGGCTTTATTCAAACTGATTTTATTTAAAAAAAACCTTCCCCTGTAAAATTTTGAGTTTGTGGGATACATTTTTTCGGCGGTTATGGCTCGATATGAACTCTAAAGGTTACAAATATGGTCTGCATTAGGCCATATTCGAATCTTTGCAATATATAAGAATGTTATCCAGATTCTAAGACCTAGAAAAATAAACCGTAAAGATGACTCATTTATTTACAAAGCCTAAGTGGCAGTCTCATTTAAGAGCTCCAACACATTTTAAAAAGAAATTTTAACAAAATTCGGTATTGACGTCTCCTCTAGAACTATTAGAAGAATACTTTCCGAAAAAAAACTTGTATAGAGGTACAAGCTTTGACAATTGTTACAATTTAGTTCGAAAATTCAGTATGGATTCAGTGGATCTGTAAGAGCGTCATTTCGCAAAATTCGTGATATTTTCGGCCAGTCCTACGCCGCCGCGGCACTTTGGGATTTTGGAAATCCATGAATAATTGTTGAGAAGACAGGCTGTATATGTCACTGTAAGATGCGTTTTCTTTCGAAAATTTGGCTGCAAATGCGGTTACGGATCAGGAGATGTTGAAAATATTGTATATGAACGTATTTTCTATAGAAAATATTGCATAAAGAAAAAGTTGTTGTGTGTAATATTATTTTGATTATTGTTAATTATAACAGTGTTTTCTATAGAAGTTGTTGTGTATAACAGTATTTCCTATAGGAATTACTTTGTATAAAAGTATTTTCTATAGAATTTACTGTGTATAGCAGTATTTTGTACTATGTGTGTAATAGTGGAAGGTCAATGTAAGCGTCATGCGGCCGCGGGCGGCAACAGTATTATCACTAAATAAAAGTTTTGTTTTTTTTACAAAATTATTCATACAACAATTTTGAAGTATCGCAATTTACTTAATCTGGCAATGCTGTGAGATGCGGCAAAGTAGAATTTTGTTCAACTTTCGTTCAAAAAGAACAGCTGATTACCGCCTGCGGCCGCATGCCGCTTACATTGGTCTTCCACTATAACATAAAATTGCAGAGTAATTATTTTCATTTATAAACATACATTTTTTTAAACATAAACTTCTCATTCGAATTAAATTGCCATTAGGAGCTTTTTTAAACGCTAATATCAAAAAAATCACTTTAAAACTACATTGATTTCTCTATTACACACCAACTTTAGCTTGAATTTCAAAACATTCTCCCCCCATTCGTCAACAAAAAAACGTAAACAAAGAACCGTAAAATCACAACAAACCACTTAATAAAGAGAAAATTACAATGAAATGCCCAAAGAGAGCAACGAATACTCACACAACGTACAGTCACAAAAGAAAACGCCAAACGAATGACAGTAGCAAATAAGAAATGTCAAAAAACCACTACCAGAAAAATTTTTCTCATTAGTCGACAAAATTTTCTAGCAAACGGATGTGAATCGGGGTCGCGAAAAAAAGTGTTTAGTGTCAGAAAAAATAAATAAAAACATATAGAAAAAACAATAAGCCAAGCAAATTAATTTGATAGCAAGAAACAAAAAAGAAATTAACATAATGTAATTTTATAACAATAAAGCGAAAAATCTATAAAAAAAAAGTGGAAATAAGAATATAATTAAATGAATTTCATAAAATGTAAGTGATTTTTGCAGTGCAAATAAAAGAAATTTTATTGTTTATTTTGCAATTATTTAGCAAAATGTTAATAAAGAATAGGAAAAGTAAATTAAATTTCACAAGGTGCATTGAATGATAAAAGAAGAAGCTGATAAAGAAAAAAATATTGTGTGTGTATTGAGTTTATGGTGGGGGGTTTTCGTGTTTTCATTTCAGCAACGACAGCTAATAGCAAAAACAACGACTGCCTCATTTGGCCACAACTAAACAAAAACACTGAGTAGTAAAGTTATAAACAAAACTGCGTGAAACAACCAAAGGCACGCAGCAGCAAATTACATTTTTAATAGAAAAGATATTTTATTATAAAAATGAACTTTTTTATCTAATAGATGTACTATCTTTAAAATAATGTATAATACTTTCAAATAGTGAATCTGAAGTAAAATAAATGTTAATACATGTATTTATCCTCTAAAATACCGATTCAATAAAAAACCCTTTCAGTTAGTTTAAATTGCAAATATGTATATATTTTGTTAAAACATTTTATTATTTCTTTTGAATAATAAATACAAATGGTATACAGTTGTTAACACGAGGTTATTTTTTAAAAACCATAATTTTTCAAACTTTTTGTTTTAATAATTTGTTGCATTTCTTTGGTTTGCTCTCCAGAATACAACTAGCCAACAAAAAAAAAAAAAAAAAAAAAACAGGATAGTAATTTATCACTAGATAGAAATTTTATTCTCATAAGAAAAACAAAAGAAAAAACTTTATTTATATCCAAAAATTTGTAGGATATACTTTGTTTTTAATAACTGCTGTATATATAACGCTCTTTTGAAATTGCGTTGTAAGCATTTTGGATTTCCTTCCACATATCAGCTAAAGTTTTGGATCTTACCACCGTTATATGCTGCCGGACATCATATAATAGGTTCGTAATTAGATTTAAATCGATAGATTGGATCATTCTGCTCCAATTCCATACAGTGCGTGAGATGTGTTTTTGTCGTGCATAAAACGCCACTTAAGTCACTTAAGTCACTTATGGAATTATTGTGTTTTAAAATATACATACTATGATAAGCATATTGATTTATTCGTTCTTCGACCATATGTGTACGACCATCAAAATGCCCAGGAAACTCTGGCCACGTCATCACATTTCCACCACCGTGCTTTATGGTTTTAGAAGTATAGTTTGGATTGTGCTGCATGTTTGCATGATGCCATATGTATGAAAATTGAACAATGTACGTAGTTTATATCACAGACTAACGTTTATATACCTACAATGTTGGGATTATATATCCCACTTTAAAATCTTATTGGTATAATATTTCCCAATAAAAAAAAGTTTGTTAATGCTTTACAACTTGCACATTGTTGCTTTATAATATTAAAAAACAATGCTTCATTACTAAAATAGATTTGCAAAAAACACAAAATCTGCAGTAGTATTTAAGAAATTATGCGACGATCAGCTAAAAACACATGCTCTAATACAAAAAAAAAACACAGTTGTTTTTAATTACACCACAGATAACACTTCAAACTTTATTGAGACACATTAGATTATAAAATATAAAAGGTAAAACAAAAGTTATAGTGAAGCGAACTTTGCTGCGACATAAGATCGCAGTAGGGGCCAAGGGTTAAGTTAATAATTTGAAAATATTATATATGCAGTGTGCTAACTTCATGTCAAACACAGTATCAACGTTTAAATACAATAATGGTTTTTGTAGTAAATAGTTCTTGACTTTTAAAGGTAATACTGTTTAAAATACAAAATTGTTCATTTAAAATTACATATTTAGTTAAAAATATTTTACATTTTATTTAGAACAATATTAGGTATTTCATACATTATTTGTATTTAATGTATTTTTTAAAATAAAAACAAGTTCTAAACTTGCCCTTAATTTCTTGGCAGTTTTCCCATTTCTGTTTTTATTTATTATAACCAGTGAAGTAAGAAGAAGCTAGAACGAAGAAGAAGAAGAAAAAAAAAACACTGTTATATTTCGTATCGGTTGGTTGGCTGAGTTGGTTTTTGTTGTTGACTGTGAGACTACGATAAACCATATTTCAACATCCCTGTCACAGTATGAGTGGAGAGTGGCTGTGTAACTATGTTGTTGTTTTTATATTTAAGAGGGTGGTAAAGAGGTGTGTAAATGGCTGCATGTAAAATTTTCACTGACAGACACACACACACTCTGGACTAGCAAAAGTGAGCGGACGAACTCTCGGAGCAAAAAGCAGAAAACAAAAGCAAAACAAAAATATAGCCTCCCCACTATGGTCGTGCAGGGTATAAATAGTGGTTGTTGTATATAAAGTGTTAAAATACGCGAAAAATCAATAAAAATTTGTATTTTTTGTTAAAAACAACAAAAAACTTCAGAAATAATTACAGCAAAATTTTGCCTAAGCAAGTAATATATTATAATTTCATGGAATATAAAAAAAAGAAAATTGCTAATTGAAAAAAATTATAAAGAAAACAGAAATTAATGTATAAAAAATAATTAATGGAAAAAAGTAAAAACTAAATGAAAAATGTGTGTAGGTAACTATGTATGTATTAAGAAAAACTAATAAGAAAATGTAACACATTACGAGTATATAGTACATAGGTACATATCTAATACTAAAACTTAGAATGTGTGCAAATGAGTGTACGAGTATGTTTGAGGGTTTGTTGAAGAAATCTATTACATCTCTTAAGTATCCTTTCAATACTGTGCTAATTTTTCTTTTCATATTTCTATTTATAAATTCGGTATCAAGTGGCTGTTCTTCTTGTTGTAAATTGTTTTATGACATAAAATATTTTCAAATGACATAAATAATGATCGAGTGTGTTGTTGTCTTTTCACTAAGTGTCTGTAATTGTTGTTGTGCCTGTCGTCATATTGTTTGTTACCCTCATAAAAACGATGTTAAAATGTGTTAGGCAAGGGTATGATGATGATGAGTGAGAGTGTTGGTCCTGCTAATAATACCACTAATACTACAGTGAGCATATTCCTGCTGTTTTGTAGTGTGCAAAAGAATGTTTTCATTATTTTAATTATAGTAAAAATTAAATGCAATATTATATTACTTAAGAAATGCAAGAAAAAAAAGAGAAAAGAAAAGAGAAAATTTAAATAAATTCTAAAACATAGAGTTTCACTGCAGCGTTACCGTTGGCAAATTTGAGAAAGTCGCACAAAAAGGGGATTTATTAAAAAAAGGGGCAGCACTTTTAAAAAGATGGAAAATAAACAAAACAAAAATAAAAATCGTATTTTTTTCATTTAAATGTTGTATATGATGTATGTTTACATATGCATATAATAAAATAATTAATAAAAAAAAACTAATAAGTACCAAGTAAAACAAAAAAAAGGTACACAAAAAGTGGCAAGGCATCTGTAAAAGGGTCAAATTGCCACTTTAGTCGCATCAACAGTAACGCTGCTGCAGAGGTCATAGGCAGCGTTGTCAACTTTGAAATTTCAAAACGCACCAAAATGGAGAAAAAAACGCACAATTATGTTTGTTGAATTAATTTTACATTTTTTAATTTCATAAATTCTATTGCCCTTATTCATAAAACTTACAACAGGTTTATAAGAGGTTTATAAAGCAAATTTTGTATGGAAATCAAAGATTAATAATAAAAGTAATAATAGTAAAAGCCTTTTTTTAATAAATGAGCTAATAAATATAAAATAAACATTTAACCACAGAAAATTTAACTCAAAATATGCTATTCGGAACTAGTTGTTAAGGAAGAATTAAATTCAGTACATATGTATGTAAAGGGTGTCCCAACTAGAACGCAATTTTTAAATTTTAAATAAAACACAGATATTTAAAAAAAAATCGTGAAGCTTTATTTTATCGTAAAGTAGACAGAATGAGGTTATTTATGGAACAAGATATCGTGCAGATGGCCGCCGCGTCTTTGCTGGCACACACGCGATCTTTTAATGAAATTTACAATGACTTTTTTGCATAAATGCTGCGGTATTTCATTAATTTCCAATTTCCTCTTTTAAGGCTTGAGTCGTCGTCGGCTTATTCGCGTAAACCATCGACTTCAAAAAACCACAAAGAAAAGAATCTAAAGGTGTTAAATCGCACGATCTAGGCGGCCAATTATGGTCTCCACTGGAACTCTAACCCTGTTTGTTCTTCTACAGTTAAAAATTTAAAAGCGCATCGCGCACCAACTAAGGAAAATTTAAAAAAGCACCAAAAATGGTGCGAAACGCACCAAGTTGACAACGCTGGTCATAGGTAGTTAAAATTGAGAATTATTAATGAAATGTTAAAGAATTTTAAGCATACTATCAAAATAAATATGTAATAAATATTGCAAATATAAGTTAAATCTAAAACATTTAAAGGAAAGACGACAAAGGTAGATTTTAAGAATTACCTATTTAAGAGTTTTATAAATTATTTAAATACCTATATATTCTATTTTTTTTTAAATTTTAAAAAAAACTTCAAAGAATAATAAATTTAATAAATATAAATTTTAAAAATTTAAGTAATATTAAATTAATTATTTAAGAATTTACATAAATTAAAGCAATTAAAGTAATTGAAATTAATACTTTTTTAAATTTTGGGTCAACTCTTTAAACATTGTTTAATGAAAATATTTTCAAAATGATCATTAGAACTTTTTATTAAAGATTTTCAAAATTATGAAGATACAATTTTTTATAATTTTCAACTAATACATTAAAGTCTTAATTTCAATCCTTTTCGATCAGCATTTTGAAGTGAAATTTTTAAAACGCTTAAAATAAAATATATGCTAAGTGAATATTAGAACATTTCATTAATGATTTTCAAAATTTAATTTTCTACCAATTATTTTGCAATAATTAATTAGTAAATTTCTTTAATATACCACATTTAACCTCAAACAATGTTGTGAATGTGCTAATATTTTTGGATTTTGACTAAACTTGTGTGTTTTTTAGCTCAAGAAACTTTAATGAATAATTAAAAGTTTTACCTCTGACCTTTAGGAATTTTTGCAAAATAAATCAATCTTTGGCAAAATTATGTTAAAAATTCATTGCTTAGTGTTACATACAATTGATTTCTTTATATTTTGAAAATTTAACCTCTGACCCTTGTGAGTTTTAGCAAAACAATTTTGTAGGAGTAATATTTAAAAATTTGGGTTTTAGGGTCATAGAAAAATGTTTTCTTTATAATTTACCAGAAATTCATAATTTTTAAAACATTTAACCTCTGACCCTTGTGAGTTTTGACAAAGGAAAACATTTTGTAGGAGTAATATTTAAGAATTTGGTTTTTATCGTCATAAAAATCGATTTATTTATATTTTACCGGAAATTCTGATTTTTTGAAACTTTGACCTTGTCATTAAGCGAAATTTGCCACAAAAACAACTCTTGTCGCTAACATTTAGAAAATTGCTCTTTGAAGGCATAAACTAATAATTTTCTTATAGTTTAGGCTTATACCTGTGTTGAAGTTCAAGTTACGCGAAGTAAGATTTATAAATTTAGTTTTCTTTACATCTCATGCCCCCTTGTGATGAATTGGTTAAAGATAGGCGATATTTTTTTTATTTTTATTTAACATTGTCTTAAAAACTCATTCCTTTAAATATCTACAATGAAAAAATCAGCTTTTACTTTTTAGTTCAGCAGTGATTTCTTTAGCAAAATATTACTTAAGTACTACTACGTAGTAAATATTATATTCTTTACGAATATTTATACTCTTGGATACATAAATCCACTAATATATATAAATATATTTATAAATGTATAAACATTTGAATATAGTATTGTATAACATTTATATCCCCTTCATATTCATTATTCGTCCATACACATCCTGTCACTTCGTAAGTATTTGTGTCTGTCAAACTTGAAAAGGAAGTTTGTTTATTTACTTGTTTTGCATTTACAAGGATTCAATTCCTATTGAATTGTATAAAATCATTTAATATATATGTATATACATACTTAGTATTGCATAAACAGGGATCAAGGAATGAAGGATTTTAGAAGGTGATTGTAAAAAAGTATATACATAAATACATACCTATATATATATATATATATATGTATATATAAATATTGATTTACTTCTTGTTTGATTTCATGTTTATTTAACATTGTGTTGTTTTTACTCCTCTATATTAACAAGTTTATATATACCAGGAGATTGCTTTTTATTTCAAATAAAATATCTACCTTTGTCCTTTTAAAATATAAGAATGCATGTAAATAAACTAAGAAAAAGGTACAGTACAACCTCCCTAATCCGGACAGATATAGTTTCAGCTACTGTCCGGATTAGTGGATCGTATGTACATATATGTACATATATATAATTTTTTTTATTACCGAAAAGAAAATCAGTACTCATAATACTGTGTTCAGATATGAAACTTAATTGAGTCAATATTCGGTTAATTGACAATATTATTTTAAGTGTTCAGATATACGCAATTTTCAGATTACTCAATAAACATTTGACAGTTGGAAAACAATACAAAAAATGCTCTATATGGTTGTTGTGTTTCTATGTAAACAAACTTACCTTCACATTGATTTTTTAATGATTGCTTTTGTTTTCTTTTGTTGACATTTCCCATTTTATACAATTTTGTTCACTAAACACAGTTGTGAACAGTGTTGCATTCGAAATCTTACTCAATATTATTAAAATTTCGTACTTATTGCGCAATAATTAATTGAGATTTTATATGGAATATTGAGCTCAATAATGGCGTTAATTGCGATTATCGCAATTAAGATTTATATCTGAGCACGCTATAAGACTTCATTTGTATTTAACTGATTTACAGAAAACATAAAGAAACATACTGAAGGTGACCAAAAATATTCATTTAGAAAAATAAGAATTTATTATTGTTTGAATACACATACATGTATGTCATCACCTCTTCATCCAATTGAGGATTTTCACCTTGCTACAAGGTTTTTCGTTTAAATGTTTAGTGTTTTTATTTTAAATTGACTATTCCATAAACAAATTATAAAATTTGTGTTAAAACATACCCACCCGATCCCTTTAAAGTTTGAGACACATATTTTCTTATTTTGTCGCGATTTTCAAGTAAACAGTTTTCATTTTATAACGTTTTTTGCTTCTGTAAAATTATGATAATGAGGGTTACGTCTTTGGGCATTTAGGGTGACGATATGTAACTTCAACATTTTATTTTTAAAATATTTAAGGAGAAAAAAAATTATTTACATACATATATACATAAAAATTAACTTCACATGGTAAGCATGAATTTTTACACGCAAATAGGCAAAATATTCACATGTAATTATGGAATTTTGGTATATAGCGACAAAAATCGGAAGCAAAATCACGCAAAGCAGATTGATACAAAATTTCAAAGTCGACACAAATCAGAATCAAAACGACGCAAAGCGGATAAACCACATTTAGAAAGGCAACGCAAATCGAAACGACCCAGTAAAAAATGTGCTCCAAAAGGAGCAGGTTTTATGTATGAATTCATACCTTAAATCGCTTCAAACCTGCTGAAGTGTTTTTTAATTTTATCTGAATGTTTTCGCTTAAGAAAAATTCATAGTAACTGAGAAGCGCGATATTCGTTTTGTAATTGACTTTCGTTGTCATACGTAAATCTGTTGGCTATAATTTCATTTTTGTTTTTTCGCTTTAAAACCTTCGTTGTCAGCACTAAAAAAGCATATTTTTTATATATTTTATTCGTAAGCATTTACTGCTTCAAAAGAGCGCTTTTAATGAAGCGCTCGATTATGCGCTTTTTCTCTTAAGTGCTTCAAAAAACACGATTTTTTTACTGGGGACTCAAATAGGATAGACGCAAATCGGGGCTCTAGTGTACAATTATTAATGCTAAAATCATAATGACGTCTCGCCATATCTATTAGAGTCTTACAGATAGTCGAGAGAAATTTAGTAGCAGTACAAGGGTGGCATTTCAGGGAAACGAAAAAAGGCCTTGATTTTGTCAAAGAGATGTGATAATAGGAAGATGGGCCCAAGGGTTTCTTTGTGTTTTTCCATCATATAACATGTAAAATAGCCAATTGCTATCTGATTTAGAACTATGCTTATTTAATAATAAACTGCCGAAGACGTAGAACACTTTGCAAACAATAACACT
Organism: Bellardia pandia; assembly: GCA_916048285.2. Taxonomy (NCBI): domain Eukaryota; kingdom Metazoa; phylum Arthropoda; class Insecta; order Diptera; family Calliphoridae; genus Bellardia; species Bellardia pandia. The sequence goes on along the minus strand of OU696530.1, from coordinate 94,357,784 downwards.
GTGGAACATTTTTGGGATTATTGTCTGGGGGTGAGAAATTCCAAGTCAGGGTGATGGTACTAGGTCAGTATAGTGATACCCTCAAAGGGTTTGGCGTTCGTAAGTGTCAGTTTTTTTTATGACCTTTTAAATTTTTTCCTTATCTTGATGTTTCTTAAGCAAAAGTAATCAAAACTAATCTTAAACATGTAAAATGAGTTGCTCTATCCTGTTGCTCTGTCAATATAATAACTCTTTAACTCTTTTTCAACTCAAATGGCGCCGATCGTAGTTCATGAAAGCTAAATAAGTCTCCTCCTACTGAAAAACAGTGGGCGGCACTTTAAAATAGTCTCAAAAATTTAAAATCTTGTTTGGTTGCAAGCATTCAAGTGGAATCTCTTGATTTCGTTTTGAAAACAACCACACCACTCATTGAACGGATAATCATATTAGATATTTTCCAGATGCTAGATGGGTACTATTTCCAGCCTGTTGCATTCAGGTATCCGATTAAATCGCACCATCTAATGATGTCTCTGCTAGTTTGTTTAGTATTTGATTGTTGAAAAATTTGAGTTTGCTCTTCTCCCGTTCCTGGCAACTGCGGCAGTAATCATTGAAGGAATGTCCGAGTCTGCTCGCATGCTTACCAATCGTCCAGTGACCGGTTAGCAACGCTATGATTTTCGTTTCACATTCAGAAGCTGCTAACTGTGCTTCTCATTGTATGCTGGCCACATATTCTAGTGGTCCTGCAGGTGTCCAGATTACACCACCTAATTCCAGCCTTTTGAAAGTAGTGTCTGAAGATTTCACTTTTAATAGTTCCAAGTGGTGTAGCGACTGAAACGCCAGTTGAGACTTCTAAAGCGGATCCTTCTTTAGCCAGATCGTTCGCCCTCTCATTACAGTAGTAGTCCCTATGCGCAAGAACCCAAACTAAAGCAAAGTCAGTTAGACGACCTAGCCTTGACAGCTCTTAATGAAAATCTTGGAGGCTTGTAATTTATTTATTATTTAGAGGTGGTTATAGAAACATTAGCATTCGTTTTGAATGGGAACACTTTCAAATCACGATGTATGTACTTGGAATACAAAAGTTTACAAGTTTATCATTTTCGAATCAAATTATGAATAAACTCCTCTAAAATTGAAATAAATTATTTTTCTTTTTATCTACAAAATTACTTTCTCACTTACCCAACAGTTCAACAACCTCACAATCTAGAATTTAAGTACAATTGAAAAATATAAACCATTTTTATTTCCCTCCATTACAACACGCTCGCTCAACATTTACTGAAAATTTTCATTACTGTTTTATCTCTTATTTGTACGTGTATCTCCTCTGTACATACAAATCTTAGTAGCAACATTTAATTTAATTATTAACTAGTAAATAATTGACATGGCTACCTCGAAATCTTTATACATAAAAACATTTCACAATATTCTTTGCACAACCAACGCTATGAAGTTTAACAAACTAATTGAGATTTCCAAACAATTTACTTTGAACCTTAAGAAATTGAAAAATAAGAAAAAATGAGATAAAAGGCAGAAAATACCTACTCGTAGAAGAAAAATATAAAACAAAAAACCTAAAGATAAAGAGTGACTTACCTTGAAACCGTATGCTGACCCCCTGGCATCATTTTACACAGACAATTAGAAAAGAAAAAAGACAATAAAAAAGCCATATTAGTCCATAAAAAACAGCCATATAAAGTGTAATTTTTCAAGAATTATGAACTAAATTAAATAGTCTTTATTGTTATTATTATTATTATTATTATTATTATTATTATTATTATTATTATTATTATTATTATTATTATTATTACTGTCACTGTTTCTGCTGCTGTATACATTTTGTCATTTTTGTAGGTTAAATTAAAAGAAAATCACAAAAAAAAAAAAAAATGTAAAAAAATATTCAACAGAAGTTGCGTAGAAATCTTAAAAGCTCTCTTAAATTAAATAAGCTGATGAAGCTCTGACGATAATGATGTTGACAACGACATTTTTTTATGTTAGAAAGAAAGCTACTAAATAATTCCATTTTTTATTTAATTTATTTTTTATTTAGAATACTTGTACCGAAAAACAGCAAACAAAAAAATGTATTTATTTCCCATGTATGTACTCGTCCAAACAATACAGCATTTAGATGAAACTGCTTTTTGTCATCATCAGTTTCATGATGACATTTTTTGTTTCCAATCTTATGTTCGCTTCGTTTGTTTTCATATCTTTCATTTTCACGTACATGTGAATGAAATTGTCAAAAATTGAAAAGCTGTTAGAGAGTGGGAAATTGTGCTTTATGAAATCTAATTCTTACTAATACAAAACAAGTAGGAAAGTATAGTGGGTCAAGTCCGACCATATAATACCCTACACCCAGTATATGTGGAAAAACAGGTTTTCAGACATAAACTCTATATACATACATATGTAGGAGCTATGACCTAATGGGTGATTCAAGTAGATATACTTTTTTCAATAGCCTTTTTTGACAGATCACGTGTGAGTCGTGTCATGCTGTCATGTTATTTTTGTTTATATTACGTTTCCACGGTACATGCTTCGCTCTCTATTCATGCTTCACACCCCAATCATGAGTGAAACAACTTGATTCACCATACAACATTTTAATAGCGAATCAAGTAGATTCATATTGAATCTACTTGCGAAGCACGAAAAATTGCACTCTTCTCTAATTTTTATCGCAAGTTTATCTGCACTAGCTGTAAAAATTTAATATTATTGTAAACAAAGCAAATTATTTTCTTGTTGCTGGAAGTAAAGAAAGTAAATACGTACGAATGTATGTTTTTTTTTTTCAAATAAGCTAACTAATTTCCACTCACTTTTGTTTGTCCATTAAAAAAATTATTTTTCACAAATTGTAAATTCTGTTTTTTTTATTCTGTTTGTTTATTAAAGACAATTGTCAAATCGAATCAAGTTTATTAGTCATGTAAACAGCATGATTCATAAACAAGATTCAGAGAGCGAAGCAGGTGATTCAAGTCGTCGTGGAAACATAGTATTAGTATTGTTTGGCATTTCATAATGGAAAGACTTACGCCTGAACAACGTTTACAAATCGTTCAACTTTATTACGAAAATTCTCGTTCTGTGAGGAATGTGTTTCGTGCACTTCGCTCAACTTCTGGTCAACATAATCGGCCTACTGAGCGTACTATTCGCAACACGCATCACCCATTTTGAGACACAGCATTTCATTATTGGATAATATTCGACCGAACGTAACCTAGTGGCCCAGTTGTTGATCGTTTCCAAGCCACTAATTTTTATATGCAAACAGAATCAAGCCACTCCATCTTGAGGTGGATAGATATTCTAGAGCCCGTCGAATTCCAATAGTTGGTGCATTGTAGAATACCACATGTTGCTAAAGGTACGGTCACACTTGGCAAATATTTATTCAAAAAAGCGTAACCATTGTTTTAGCACAAATTTATTTGATGTTGTTTACTCTTACCAGAGTTTTGCCAGATCAAACGGCATCAAATAAAATAAAACGAACAGCCCAATCATGAATAAAAATTCCGCGGGAGTTTTTTTCCCTTTTCTCATTTTTCCTATTTAAATTCAATGTTAAAAAATAAAAAGGGAAAAAACTCCCGCGGAATTTTTAATCATGATTGGGCTGTAAATATTTGTTGTGTCCTGTCCTAAATAAACAAAGTTTTTTTTTTAATAAATAAAAGAGTTCAAATATATTTTATTTAGTAGTTACGTCTTTTGCGGTAAATATTTATAATTTTATTTTATAATTTGAAGAAAGTTATCATCGTGTATTGTTTCAATTGAAATGATCTCTTAATGATGCTTGCTTCAGATCCTTTAAATAGTAATATTCACATCTCAATGCGTATTTTTAATGGTTTTAAAAATACTCTTGACTTATTGGGCCATATTTGGAATAAACATAACTTAAACATTAAAAAGCGAAATATTTTGGAAAATAAATTAGATAAATAACTGTTACGAGGGCGGTTCGGAAACTTCTTAGCCTAGCACAGTAAGAGAATAGTTAGTTTTTCAAAAACATTTTTATTTCTCAATATAATCTCCTGAAACTTCATTACACTTAGTCCAACGTTTATGTAGCAATTCTATCCCTTGATTAAAATAGTTTTCCTTAAGGCCTTCAAAATAGTGGTTTACAACTGTATGCATCTTCATTTGAGGTAAAACACTTGCCAGTAGAGCTGTGTCGTTCATGAACGACCGGGTTAAAATGAACGGATCACTTCATTGAACGGAATGAGCCGGTCATTTAACTGAACGGTTTTCGTTCAATAGTGTACGGATCAATTTCGTTCAGCTGCTGTTTATCAAAAGACAAGAAGAAAATCACATTCAATAAGAGTTGTATTCATTCGTTCAAAGTGAACGATTGAACGAATTGAATGAACGAATCAGTCTTGGATAAATGAACGAAAATGACCGGTCACAACTCTACTTGCCAGCTAGAATTTTTTTTTAGATTTGTGAACAGGTAAAAGTCACTGGGAGCTAAATCAGGAGAATAAGATGGATGGTCAAGCAACTCGTACTTTAATTCGATGATGTTGGCCATTGTTAAAACACTCTCATCCACAGTTATGAAACGACGTTTAAAATCCATTTTATTTTTCTTAAAACGATCAAAACAAGCTTGAGAAATATTCATTATTATGCCTTTTTGTTAACAAATGCGGCAGCCATCTTGCAGAAGGCTTTTTCATCTGTAGTTCTTTAATGGACTCGATCATTTGAGATGCCCATGATACAATCAGCTATTTTTCACGCACTTTTATTCGTCGATCATTTAATACCATATCATACACTTTGGCTACGATTTTTGTTGTTGTTGTTGCTTTTTTTAGACTGTCACTACGTGGTTCATTCTCACTGCTTGTACGACCACGTTTAAATTCAGCAACCCAATTTTTTACAGTTGCATATGAAGGAGCGCTTTCACCTGACACATTCATCATATCATTATGAATTTCTTGTCCCGATAAACTTTTTTTATTTAAATATTTAATTACACCACGAATTTCTAATTTTTTCATTGTAAAAAAATCGCGGATGCGTATTTTTTTGAACACCTGTTTCTATATGAAGGAGTTGCCAGATCAAAAAGAAATTTAACATGTGTTCACAGCAGAGATGGAAGTTTCCAAATCACTTTCTATTTATACCTCGCTTTCTGTTCTAGGCTAAGAAGTTTCCGAACCGCCCTCGTATATTATGGAATTCACATTCTTGGAATAAAAATATCTTCTACCATTCTCTCTAGCCAAACGGAATGTAATTGAAATAAGGGCAGAGTTTATATATTCAATAGAACTCTTAATATTATATATGCACTTGTTTATTATATCTGTGGAGTTTTGACAAAAGAACCTAACTCGAGATCGGACAATTTTCCACTTTTCAAACCATATGTATAAGTTTTAAAAGCGCATCTTTCTGTCTTTTCAGCGTAATTCTAGATAGTGTAGATCGAAAGATATAGAAGACCCCAAATCAACCTATCTCGCAATTTTTACAATCTGCTTTTGACAAAAGAACACATATCGAAATATGCTGCAGAGAACAAAGAGAAATATCATAACGTAGTTTTTACAAAAGAACCTATTTGAATATGGGTTTCCAATAATTTACTAAAATTATTTTGACAAAACAACTTATTTGCACTCATGTTCTTTTATCAAATGCATAAACGAAAATAACACGTTCCCTTCTAAAGTTAAGTTCTTTAATAGCCATTTGATCATTAGCATTCATTGTGACAAAACAACCTATGTGAACATGAGTGCTTTAGTGTAGTAGGAATTATCGAAATAAGAGGAACCTATATCAAATCAAGTGCTTTTGTCGTGTGTATATATAACAAATTAAGACGTTTTTAATGAAAATATGTTGTTTCCTAATATAGAAAAACATAAACAATGCACAGAGGAAGACAACAAAAATACAAAGGTTCCAAAGTTTTGGAGGAGCATTGACTCTCTCGCAAGTGAATATATTGACTACAAGAATATATACATACAAGATTACGACAATTATCAGCTGTTTTGAAGGTAACTACGTCACGGCTCCAAAGAGTTTGTCAATTTGTATGTAATATTCAATGATTTTAGAATTTTCGACTTTTCTAGAGGGTGCAGTGTTTGTGCACCTTTGTTCAACTACCGATATTTATAAGATCATCATACTATAGAAGTTTCTGGTTGTTGGACACACGCTTATGGAATGTGACACGGTTCACTCCCAAATAGAAAAAAAGAAGAAAAAATGTGTGAATTCCATACATCACCCACATGACTGGGCTACTTTAATAACAACTACAAATCACAAATACAATGCAATCGAGATGGTTCAAGATCAATACTTTGACTTTGGTAGTATATTAAAGAACAAATACACGTGGAGAAATACTAATACATTAGGTGCGTGTAACACCAACTTTGTTTGTATATTTTTATTATAATTTTTATTTGTTGTTTTGTAAAGGTGATAAATTGTAAAGGTGACAAGATGCGATATGAGAAATCTAAGTCTGGAATATTACAGTACAAGCTAAAGATATCAGCCGGACGAGGACTTCTAGGAACTAGACACAGCGACGACGGAAAATAACAAATTTAAAATTTAATAAATGTTATTCGGATCTTTTGCCAATATCTTCTAATAAAAAACGTCCGTTCTGTCATTTATAAATGCAGAGTTTCATAATTTTTACAATAACTTTCACGTTGAAGGTGAAGTACAATTGGAAGATGATTAGGATATTGACGAATATGATTAGCTGTAGACTGAATTATTCTTTTTTTTCTGAATTATAAAAATTAAAGCAATTTAATATAAATGTGAACTACAATATATTATAATATATTAACTATTTCTTATTTGTATTTTTAATTCAATTAATTTCAACTTTTCTTTTTCATACCTAAAAATGCATGTAATTGGTCTAATAGAAAGCATAACTTTTTATAATATTCGTTTAAAGTAAACTGAATTCTATTTAAGAAAATAACATATGTCACTGAATTTTTCTTATTTAATTTTAATAAAAGCACTAGTCCCGACAAAGGTTGCGAAATATTTGTTACTTTTCAGTATGAAAAAAGAGTTTATCTAGAGAAGGGTTGATTTTTCGATCAAAAATTATTTTGACAAAACAACACATCTCGGTTTTTGGACATTTTCTCGGCAACAGTTGTATCTGGAAGAAAGATGCAAATTGTAAAATAAAGGTATTTAAATTCTCCACCATAAAAATAGGTTACATTTGCTTAGATATGTTCTGGGACGATTCTGTGACCCTATGAAAGTGTTTTTTGGCCCTCCTGTAAAATTCAGTTTTTCGACATTGGTTGTTTTGTCAAAATTCCACAGATATTATAAATAAAGCATTATTAAACTGCTTTTAAGTAATGCGTATGGTAAGCTGTTTTTATAACCATGTTTTTTTAACATTTTTAAACTTTTATTAATTTTCTTGGAAATTAATTCTGGGTAATTTAGTCTTTTCTTATTTGTAAAAAATTTAATAATTCATTTAGTTGTTTAAGGTATGTTCAAAAACCTAAAGTTACTTTAAACCACCTGTCACGGTATTTCTACTTTGACATAATTGTGGTTTTATCTCACATCTTTTGCGCATTATTTTTACAAATTTACCAGCGTTTCCGAAAACTAAAAACAACACACATTTTAGCGTTAGAAGTCTTATTGTGTTACACTTCTATCTACATTAGTAGCTTTTACTAAACGCCACACTAATCATAACGTAAATAGTTTCTAAATTCTTTAATCACAGTTATTTATCTAATTTAGTTTCCAAAATATTTTGCTTTTTAAAGTTTATGTTTGTGTTTTGTTTGTTTGGTAATGGCAGTTCTGATGACTAAGACAGTGATTGCTTTAACATTCACCAGCAACGAAACCAAAACAAAGTTAACAACAATGGCTGAAAGCGTAACAACAACACCATTTGCCAATACAAATAATTTTAGGTTCATTTATAATTATAACAAAAAACACAAAAAATTAACCAAACAAAACAAATACGTACTTAAAAACATTTATTTACTTTTGTATCTTTATTAGCCAGCATGTTTTAAAACTGCTGCTTAATAAAGAAAGACCTGCTAATTAAACAGTAAATTATTTGCAAATGCAAACAAAAACAAGTAAGAAAGTATAGTCGGTCAAGCCCGACCATATAATACCCAACACCCAGTATATGCATAAATAATTTTCAGAAATGGGCATATATGACCTATTATGGACCGATCATCCAAAAATTTAGTTATATATTTTCTCGATATAAATACTTCTTAAAGATTTATGGAGGTTAAAGTCAATTACGAAGAGGGTTTTATATAAGAGATTTAACTTATTATGGACCGACCATTATAAAATTAGGTGTCAACATTTCTGTATATATGAAACTTATTTGTGTCGAATTTTATTTGATTACCAACATTCTTAAGAAATTTATGATCGTTAAAGTGATTTTCGGAATTGGGCCATATATGGGTGCTACGACTAATTAGGGGCCGATCATAATAAAATTGTACCGTATTATTTGTATTTATATGAAATATTATTTGGATAACAATATTTTTGAGAGAGTTGTGCTCTTTAAAGTTATTTTTGGAAGTGGGCCTTATATGGGAGCTATGATCAATTATGAACCGATGTTCACAAAATTTTTTGATATGATTTGGCTTTATTTACCACTCATTTGTGATGAAGTTCGGGAAGACATTTGTATAGGGGCCAGGTGAAATAATGGACCGATTTCCACCAGTTTCATTCCCGTCCATCCTTGGACTAAAGAAATATCACGTACCAAATTTTATCGAAATATCTTCAAAATTGCGACCTGTACTCTGCGCACAAGCTTTACATGGACAGCCAGCCAGCCAGACGGACGGACGGTGTACTTTAATAGGTATACTTTAATCGCCGATCGGTATACTTTAAGGTGGGTGTTGGACCAATTTTTCTGGGCGTTACAAACATCAGCACAAATCCAATATACCCTCCCCACTAAGGCGGTGTAGAGTATAACAAATAATAACTAGCTAACAATAACTACATCTGCTATCGAACATGTTAAATAAATTAACAAATATTTTATATATATATGTGTGACCCGGCCTATGAAAAGGTGGCTTATGACTCAAAAAAGAAATTGCGAGACACAGCTGTTGATTCTGGATTTTCAATAAAATTTTGTTTTTCTTTCATTTCTGCTTTTCTTTCTCTACATTTTTAGTACACTTCTAAGCAATTTAGGACTTTCTAGTTTTCACCACGCGAAAGAGCGTCTCAAAAAGTATCGAAACCAAAAAAAAGTGGAAAATTTTTTTTTTGAGTCATAAGCCACCTTTTCATTGGCCGGGTCACATATATTGAAAAACAAATATCTTTATTGTCCAAATAAGACGTTACTAATTAGTTGAGTTGCCAAATACTTAAAACAGCTTGTTATGAGAGACAATAGGCAATGTATTGGCTAAACCATCGGATTTTTAATCTCATATATATTATAGTGTCGATATTTTGCCTTTATTAGCTGGATAAATTATTCCCCACATAAAATCCGGCCGCATAATAATGTAACAAAAGGCTATTTAATACTTTTAAACTACAAATTGGTACTTATTTATTATTAAACCCTACATCAGCGTTACCGTTGGCGCAAATTTGAGAAAGTCGCACAAAAAGGAGATTTCTTAAAAATAAGTCGCTCAAAAAGGGGTTAAAAAGGGGCTTTTAAAAAGATGGAAAATAAACAAAACAAAAATAAAAATCGTATTTTTTCATTTAAATGCTGTATATGATGTATGTTTACATATACATATATTCAACAATTTATTAATTTTTTAACATAAGTTTCATATAATAAAAAAATTTAATAAAAAAACTAATATGTATCAAGTAAAACAAAAAAAGGTACACAAAAAGTGACAAGGCATCTGGATAGGGTTTGTGCTGATGTTTGTAACACACATAAAATTTAGTCCAACACCCAACTTAAAGTATCCCGTCGACTCAGAGTCAAGGTCAGAATTTTTAAGATATGTATTTCAATAAAATTTGGTACGTGATATTTTTTCGGTCCAAGAACGGATGGAATTGAAAATGGTTTAAATCGCTCCATTATTTCACTTAGTCCCCATACAAATGTCCTCCTGAAATACAGATTTTTCGGTCATTAATGTTTGATTTATGCACATATTCAAACAAATTTCTCTGAAAATAATTATTACATGAAGCCTAATCACATCTAAAAATGTTGTGCTTAATGGTCCATAATTTACCATAGTTCCCATATAAGGCCCATTGCGGAAAATCACTAAAAAAATGTTGGTATCCAAATAATATTCAACACAAATATTTTTCATATATACAAAAATCATTGGGCCCAAATTTATGAAGATCGGTCTATAATATTCGGGCTTGTCCGACTACACTTTCTTGCTTGTTATTATTTAAGAAATGCTAAAATTAATTTCCTTTTATGAAAATTCTGTTTATGTTTTGATAAACCGCATTAAGATTGTTGCAGAAAATTTCAATCCACTTGTGCTTCCTATTTATTCCAAATCGTAACACTTCAAAGCAAAAAAGTAACACTCAAGAAAAAATAATTTAAAAATAAAACTCAAAAATAATCAGAATCAAGAGTGATAGAAATAAAGATTACGCCATTCCGATTATAAAATTTTAAACTTTTGTGCAAGTTGCACAAATGAACCAAAAAACAATCCTATTGGCTAATAATTCCAGCTGTCAAAATTTAAATATAGTTGTTGTAAAATAACAGTGGAACAATTTTTTTGATAATAATCTTTTAATGTATAAAATCAAGTTATTAACCCCTTGGCCCAAGATGTCGACCGATAACGTTCGCTTAGATAAGACTTAAGACACAAACGTGATTGTGGAATAAACAAACTTGATTGAGTAAAAAAAATAGATACGATAAAAAGTTTGTGTCTTAAATCTTATCTAAGCGAACGTTATCGGTCGAAATCGTGGGCCAGGGGGTAAATTTTCTTTTTCCTGTGTTAATATTCAGAGAAATTTCGGCATTAAGCATTAAGTGAATTTATTTATGTGTTTGTAAATATCAAGTTATCAGTTACAACTTAAATCCATTTAACTTTATGAAAATGGCATCGCATAATGGAAACGCTTAAACCATTAACGATTTACAAACGGCTTACTTAGAACACCTTCGCTTAAGTGATTAACCCGTGAGTAGGTCATGTTCTCTAGATGATTAACAGCAATGTCAGGATTTGTTTTTTTTTTTTTATTTTCCAAGCCGTCATACTGCAGGTTTTCCAGCTCAATTTCGTGAAAATAAAAAAAAATTATTGCCAACTCTCACAAAATGCATATATTTTTTTTTTCATAAGAAAATCGAAAATCTTAGGGATTTCTGTCTACTAGCGAAAAACTGCGGGAAAAAAACTCTACTGTCTACACAATCTACGTCAATCATGCGCATGGCGTAGGCCCCGATTACCGTTCACAACACTAAGTATTTTGATGTTGTATGTTGTAAAATGAGATTACGATTCACAACACTTATCGGCTTAATCGTATGAAAAATGCATGTTGTGCTGTAGTCAAGACAACACAACATTTTAGTGTTGTGAACGATAATCGGGCTCGTAATCTTTAGTTCTATTATTCTTGATCAGAATAATTTAAACAAAAAATACTGACTGTTTTCTGAGTAATAAATAAAACATTAAAATTAAGTTTTTAAATAAAAACTAAATAATAAAAATCATTTTATTTTCTTGACTTGACAAATGTTTACTCAAAAAATGTAACCACTTATTTTAGCACGAATTTGTTTGACGTTGTTTGCTTTACACGAGTTTTGCAAGATCAAACAGCATTAAATTAAATTAAAATTTGTGTGTCCTGTCCGAAATAAACGAAGTTTTTTTTTAAATAAATAAACGAGCTTCGGCAAATATTTGCCAAGTGTGACCGTACCTTTAGAAGTATATTGGTATACTCCAATCTTTTAGGGAGTTATTCTTTGCATATAATTTTTTAGTATAAAATTTCCATCATAATCATTATTTTCTGTCCCTGTATTTGAATCTGATTAGATTATATAGAAAACGAGAATTCATAAAGTATTTTTCTTTGTCCAAATTCATTCTACTTACATATTCATTCTCATACTTAAACCTATGTATATTACGTATGATCACAACCTAAACTAAAAATGAGAAACTCACATAAAAAATTTTAACTTTAAAGCGATATGAAAATGTATAATTTTTCTTTTAAAAAGACAGGAAATTTAAATAAATTTCTTTAACGGTTTTTTTAGGTCATTCACGTTTTATTTGTGTTGTCGTATACTAGTAATTTACTACATAATGTGCGAGCATGGTGTATATTGTTGTTTTTTAAACATTTTCTACAATTTTTTTTACATTGTTATGCACGTCTCCCACGTATGACGACAAAAAACAATCAAAGTTGGCTGTTTAAAGACTTTGATTTTCCTTTTGAAAATGTTGTTTGTTCCACACGCGCCACACGCCACAATTGTTAGAACGTGTGTGTATTAAATACTACATTGGGATATGTGTTGTATGATTCTTGTTGCTGTTTTGGTTTTGCAGTCAGTCTGTAAATTGTATACAGTCATTCTGATTCGCATTTTCATTCATCATCTTCATTACGTTTCAAAACTTGACTTGTAAAATCCCACAGAAAAAAAGAAAAAAAAAACCAAACCCAACACAACAACCAACTTTTGTCACGCATTTTTTACTTCAGATACATATGTGTAGCGTACGGATTTGTTGTATGGACTGTGTGTTCAGACAAAATAAAACATTTTTTTATATACATATGTACGAGGTCTGATCAAAAAATAACCGTTATTATCAAAGTTCGTGAATTACTTATGTTCGATTTTCGCATTTTTTGTCTGTTATGTTGGTACACATATCTGTCATATATGTTGGTAATATCAGCCATTTTGTTTTTGGCAGATAAAAAGGTTAGTCATGTTTTGGCATCACAGAACTTGCAGAAATATGTTTATAAACTAGAGAATTGGCTTGAGCTTTGGAAAATCAGGGTTAACGAACAGAAATGTATTCATATAACTTTTACATTGCGAAAAGATACATGCTCGTTCATCAGAATAAATAATCAAATTATTCCGCAACACAATGAAGTCAAATACCTCGGAATCCACCTCGATCGTCGTTTAAATTGGAAGTCTCATATCGACGCAAAACTTACCCAGATGAGATTAAAAGCAGTGCAAATTAATTGGCTAATCGGCAGAAATTCTACATTAAAGTTGGATTGCAAACTTTTGTTGTACAATGCAATTCTAAAGCCAATCTGGTGTTATGGAATTCAATTATGGGGTACTGCCTCAGCATCCAACATTGAAAAAATTCAAAGGGGTCAAAATAAGATTCTACGTACAATTACTGCAGCTCCATGGTATGTTAAAAATTCTCGAATCCACAAAGATCTAGGCATTCCTTTGGTGAAAGTCGAATTTACAAAACACGCCTCAAAATATGTCAGCAAACTTGAACACCATCCAAACCCACTTGCACGAGACATCCTTAACTTTACTGGCCATGTTCGGTTGAGAAGGAGGGATACCCTTGCTTTAACTCAAGTGCAAAACAGATGACTGGATCAGTGGATATAAATTTTTTGTAGTATCATAATATTTTGTCTAGCACTGGCTGGACTTATTATTTTCTTTTAGTATTAAGATTCGAAAACTTATTGTCATTTCATTTCTGAAGATCCAATAAATAAATTAAATGTATAAAAAAAAAAAAAAAAAAAATGTTTTGGTGTGCTCTTCGACTTTTTACTATTCGAAAAAATGGATCAAAGAAACTGTATCATGGGTGTATGGCTATGATATTGAAACCAAAGCCCAATCATGCCAATGGAAACGTCCAGAAGAGACCGAAAAAATAACGTCAGGTTCGGTCACATGTGAAGGTTTTGCTCATTGTTTTCTTCGACTGCAATGGTGTGGTGCATCATGAATTCTTGCCACAAGGTCGTACGGTCAATAAGGAATACTACCTTGAATTTATGCGCGAAGCAATTCGTCAGAAACGCACAGAATTGTGAAAAAACCAATCATGGATTTTGCACCACGATAACGCACCAGCTCACACATCGAGGTTTGTGCGTGAGTTTTTGGCCAAAAACAAAACCGTTATCATGCCTCAACCACCGTATTCACCGGACTTGACCCCCGCTGAATTTATCCTCTTTCCAAAACTGAAGACACCGATGAATGGAAAGGAAAGCGTTTTGATACGATTGAGGAGATAAAAGAAAAATCGAAACAGGAGCTGTTGGCAATACCAAAAAGCGCGTTTCAGAAGTGTTTCGAGGATTGGAAAAAACGCTGGCATAAGTGTATTATATCTGAGGGGATTACTTTGAAGGGAACAAAATAGTTATTGGTGAATAAATAAATACTTTTTGAAAAAAATTTAAATAACGGTTATTTTTTGATCATACCTCGTACATATATACATATGACGACTACAGCTACAGCAATATTCAATGTCAATAAACTTTTTTTTTGGCACTGAACTGTATTCGGCTGCTTTTCAACACACAACTGAATGAATGAATGAATTCTGTTTTTTAAGGAAATACATTTCGAATGCAGTTATAGAACGGACATTGGAAATGTTCCAAGTGTGCTTGTAATCTGGTAAATTTTAAATTTTCTTTGTGTCAATTAGCTATATTCGTATATGGTAGGCAGTATTTCGCACAATTCTTTGTCGAATACCTTGAATACATTGAATCATTGAGAGTTTAAAAATGCTCTTTAGCAAACAATTAGTTTTGAAAAATATTCTTTATTATTACAGATCATAGATTTGTTGTGATTATCTTAAATGCTTTGTTAAATGTATATCTAATTTATCCTACATTATTTGTACAAAAGATAATGTTAATTGTGTTAGAATATTAGGCAGAAATTGAACTGAGTCACAAACTAAAAATTCTATTTTTAAATCATCTATTTTTTCTTAATCTTACGTATAAGTAGCATCAAAAATTAAATAAAAAGAAAATGTTTTTGTTCAAAATTATTTCGCAAGCTTTATCTAGGTTGTATAACTTCAAAATTCGGGATTTGTAACAGTTGGCGTACCGTTATTTGTCTTTAGTAACTTATATGCAACTTTGAAAGGTACATACAGTGGCTCACAGCTTATTTTATACAGTGAATTTTTTCGTTTTTTAAGCTCTATAAAAAGAAACTAACAAGAACTAAAAAAAAAAAAAAGAAATTGGTGCCATTTAAAAAAAATGTTATAGTCTAAAGTTGGATTCACCCATTCGTTCTGAACAAAATATTTGTTCGGACAAAGTTTTTTTCATATAAAGTTTGACTTCTCTCTTTTTAAGAGAGAGAAAATATTTTTTATAATAATTTTATATTTTGTCTGAACAAAAATTAACTGAGTTGCCAATAAGTTACATTTTTTCATACAAATAATAATGCCTTATGTATTTCCATAGCCATCAGCAAAAGCAACTTTCTTTTTTCACTCATTCATTGGAAATCAATGGCTGCATTTGTAAAACTAATAGATTTTGTTTACATTTTTCAGAAAAATCGTTCGAAAAGGGTGAATCGTGCTGCAAAAAACTCTCAGTAAAAAATTTTTTCTCCGGACAAAATTTTTGTTCGGAACAAATGGGTGAATCCATCTTAAAAAAATACCTTTATTGCAAAAATTTTCATTTTAATATATTAAAAGTAAAAACTCAAAAAAAAAGGCTCGCTTTTCACCTCACAGCTTATTTTATGCAGTCAATTTCTAAAACTAAAAACTCAAAAAAAAGGCTCACTTTTTCACCTCACAGCTTATTTTATGCACTCAATTTCTATTGAATCGATAGCTCAATGCACCGTTGTTGGTTTTTCGTTTTTCTTTTACTTCTATCAATATTTTCTGTTGCATTGTGACTACGATTTTGTAACGTCAAGTGTCCAAAAATCATGACAAAGGCAGAAAGGCACCAAATAAAATTTTCAATGAACATAATGAGCGACACATTTTAAGAAAAAATAAGGCCAAATCCAAGGCTATCAGCTTCACAACTGGCCTCCGAGATTGAAGCTGACCTGGGCAAATAGAATTGCGTTAAAACTGTTCGGCGTGTTTTGCATCATGACATGATTTTAATGACCGAGTTGCACGCAACAAAACCGTTTATAAACCCGAAAAGCAGACTGTGCTGGCTAAATTTCCCTAAAGAACTTGTTTGCAAGGAATCTGCATTTTTGAATTCGGTCATCTTCGTCGATGAATAAAAGTTTAACATATTCAGTGTCATGATTTGTGTATGTCAGCTGCTGGTACTGGTAATTTAAGATTTGTTGAAACAAGCATGGACAAGTACCTTCGGATTCAGAAGCACAACTTGTTAAAAAGCGCAGCGAACCTGAGTAAGATAAGATTTTTGATTTTAGCAGGATAAGTTTTCAAAATAAAAGCTAAACATTTAAAAAAAATCCCACACTTTTAAGTTAAACACCCAATAGAAAAGTATTTTTTTTTCTTGTTTTGAATAATTTAAAATCTGATCTGATCTGCAGTAACAATCAGGGTCTTTATTATATCAAAGTGTTTCTCCTTAGGACTGAGTAATTTCAGATTAATTTTGTTTGATTGTTGCTTTTGTTTCAATACTGAAGAAACTTGATATTTTCGGACGTTATGTTCAAGAAGATCTGACGTCCAATTTGATCTGATCTGCAGTAAGAATCAGGATTTAATACGGTTTAAGTTTTTCCTCTTACGACTGAGTAATTTTAGAATAATCTTCTTTGGTTGTGGGTTTTATTACAATACTGAAGAAACTCGTACGAATGTCATAAAGGCCTCCTTGTTTAATCTAACATCGATTAGATTGCAATTTTCTTTAAGAAAGTCCTCTAATATGTTTGCACAGTCGTATGAATTCTTACCTTCAACTTTTAGTTCTGCCTAAAATTACATCTTGTACATTGACTTTACATAATGTTAATGCAAAAGTAGTCACAGAAGTCACCAGTTTAGAGTGTCTAAAAAATCTAAGAGGCATTATCCATCAAAAAACTCTTTCAGGGATCGGGCATTTTAACTAAGCCTCCAAGAAATTGAGTTTTGGTATTTTCCACATTACAACAAGCTGTCGGTTTTCTGTTCAAATTTCTTCCAAATTTTAAAAACACATTTATTCGTGAATTCTTTTGGCGTTAACTATGTTTTTCTTTTATTAAAAATAAGCCTCAGAATAGATATTTTCCCTTCTATAGATATTTCATCTTCTTTCTATCCTTTCGTTGTATTTAAGATCATTTCCTTAGAATTTCTGTATTGCTCTCAATACTAACGATCAATTCAGGTGATTATAAAGAAACAAATTGTATGATGTCAAAACATTCCAGTTGAAAATAATAAATTATTATTAATTATTATTTAATACACTATCTTTTTGAGACTTGACAACACTCGAAGTTTATAAATCACAGACCCGACTTTGGAATATCTAAAATTAATTTTGTTTTACTACATTTTTTAAATAATAATTATGTATGTATATTCAATTCTTTGTATTTTCCCAGAATTGACAGCATTCTACACCATTTCCAATTACATTTCAGAATTTTCTAATTATATTACAGAAATTTCCAATTGTATTTCGTTTTAAAAGCAGTTAAATCTGTTTTAATAAATTTCGTAACACTATTTGTCTACACCATTTCCAATTTGATTAATTTCAGAATTTTCTAATTATATTTCAGAAATTTCCAATCGTATTTTTTTTTTGTGCTTGGCCCAGAACTCAGGGGACGACCCTACTCATGCAATGCAATGTGTTGGAACTTGGAAAATAGGTTATGGGAGGGAGGATAGGGGAGTAGTGTTTGTGAACATTTGATTTGAATTTTTCTATATTGAAAGTTGCAGGGAATACTTCTGCTGGTAGTTTATTCCACATACGGACAGTACGGCTAAAGTAGTATGTTGTGCGATCCACTGTCCAGTGGATGGGCCCTGACTGAAGAACGTGTATTACGTGAAAAACTACGTGTTTCAGGAACAAATTCCCTAATTTCAGCAGAACACATTCCATTATAGTATCGATAGAACAGTGAAACACAACCCACATTGCGACGATGCTCCAATGAATCAATAGAGTCGATTAGAGTCGGTCGAGTAACTCCAAAATAGACTTCGAAACACCGGCCCATACATGAGAGTTGTATTCCATTTTCGGTCGAATATATGTAGGTGGTCAGTAGGAGATCAGATGGAGTGAAGTACTTCCTACACCGTTTTAAAAAACCAAGCCACTTGAACGCTTCTTTTGACACTTGAAAAATGTGTTTCGTCCAGCGGACATCACACTGGATTCTCATGCCTAGAACGTCAAGATTCCTTAATATTTACACCGCCCATAAAAACAGATGAAGCAACATGATCTGTTGTACGTTATTATACAACATTGGCCCATAATCATAGTCATAGAAAAAGCATACTTTAAGCAAAAGCATGCTTTTGTTTTAAATTCAGAACAAAATTTATATGTTTTTGTTGTTTAAAAGTCTACTTTTACTTAAAGTATGCTTTTTCTATGACTATGATTATGGGCCATTGAGTCTTACGTGCTAAATCTGTTTTAATATATTTCACAATAGTATTTGTCTACACCATTTCCAATTAGATTAATTTCAGAATTTTCTAATTATATTTCAGAAATTTGCAATTGTATTTCGTTCCGAAAGCAGCTAAATCTGTTTTAATATATATCGCAGCAGTAATTGTCTACACCATTTCCAATTGTACTTCAGAAAATTTAATTATCTTCACTATTAGAAATTTCTGAAATACAATTAGAAAATTCTGCAATACAATTAGAATGTTCTAAAATACAATTGGAAATGGTTTGTCTACACTGTTGCGAAATATATTAAAACAGATTTAGCTGTTCGAAATGATTAAGGATCTTCGCAATAATAAATGATTTTTAAAATCAATTTCAATTCATACACATATTTCAAATTAAAACAATACAATATCTTAATTTATCTTGCTAAAATGTAATTTATTTGTTTAATTTTTTCTTTATTATAAATACATATAGATTACCATAATTTTTTTAGAAATAGTCTTGATTGTGCATTATTTCATACGACTATATATTGAAAACGTACATTTTGTAGGAGTTTTTCTTCATTATTTGTTTTTGTCACTTTTTACCACCAAATACAATATTTAACCCACACACTCATCAATTAAAATTTCAAATACGCTCCCTCTGCATGATTTGTTTATGACATGTTTAATAACAAAATACAAATTAACTACGCTGGTGATGAGTACAACAAAACGCAATTACTTGATTCAGATAATAATAAAAATTCAATAGAAAAGAACCAGATACATACTCGTATAACAGGCCTGCTGTAGCAGCAAGGGACGAGTGGCAGAGTAAGAGTGTAACAACCATATTGTTATTGTTTATATGCGAAGTGATTCACCAGCAAACAATATAAAGCTTTGTATAGACGGTTGTCAGATCTTACAACGTTGTCCGAAAAATGTTCAGAAAATGTCTAACAACCGTGTGAACTTAAAATTTTTGTCTTCCAACGTTGTAAGAAAAAGCATTGACAATTTACCTTTTGTTAACAATTTTTATTGTTAGTACATTGCTAGATTTGACAACATTGTATGATCTGACAACCGTCTATGCATAGCTTAACACTTGTTGTCAACTGTCTCATGCAAAAATGTTTGTAGTTGCTAAAAAACTTGTGTGTATTTATGTATTTATTTAATTAAATTGTTGTTGCTATTTTTATTAGCATTTCTGTCATTTGTCTTATCGTTTTTTTTTTTTTTTTTTTTTTTTTTTGTTGTATCTTATTTTTATTTTATATTATAGTTTTGCATTGTTGTTTTGTGTGTGTATACAAATCACAACAATTTTATAATTATGTATTTAAAATAATTGAAATGGTTTGTTTTAAAATAGCGCGGAAATAAATCTATTTAAAATTATTATATGTAGATATAGCATATTTATTTGTTTATACAAAGATTTAGCAATTTCTAGGTTCTAGTTGAGGAAGTCTAGTTTTAATGTACACAGCTTATTTAAAATTGGAACAATGTCTTTTAAAAATTTAGCTTGATAAGAATTTTACGGTTCGTATTGAATTCATGCAAAATCAATCATGAGTTGAAGTTTTTATGGGTTTTAATATTATTTGTCTCGTTAAAAATCATTAATAAATCTGTATTCAATCCTGGATTATGCTTTCAAGCATTTTCTCAAAACCTTTGGCTGGAAGTCGTTTATCATTCTTATGCTAGGAACACAACTGGAACGAACGTCGAATTTCTTCCAACACGATGAATTAGTCGCTGACAATTCGCTGTGTAAATTCGTCGTATCCGCTGAAATCCCAGCTGATACTTGATGTCTGTGCTAGATTGCTTTTATTATATGAGTGTTGAAAATTTTGAGTCTAGAGTTGTGAAGAGCCGGACATTCACAGAGAATTCATTGTATACTGGTCACATTTTTCTATTTGTTCTGCATGTGTCTAGATAGCATTACCTATTTCCAGCCTTTTGAAATTAGTGTCTAAAGATTTGTATGGTTCCAAGCGGTATTGCGACTAAGTGTCTTATCATCCATAAAATCTTAAATACTCCTCAACAATAACCGAATTACTCCAAACACTAACAGTATTGTTAGCTTCTAATATGATTATTTACTCGCATTTAAATTTATAATTAAACTCAATCCACACACTGTTTATTGTTTTATAAAATTTTGTCTAATCATCAATTAATTTCACGCACTCAATATTTCTTTGTCTAAGCATTCTATTCAATTAAGTTTTAAAACATTTCCATATGGATATATAAATGCTTTTGCATTTCTGTAGAATTTTATCTTAATCGTTGTACCGAAGAGATTAATTTCAATTAATTGGTTTTAACTTTCTTTTACAGATTTCCGTAAAGATTTTCAAATCATTTAACATTCTTTGAGAGATAAAGAGTTCAAAAAAAATATAAAAATAAAACCCCTCCAGAGGGAGTTTTAAATCATAATCTTTAAGAGCTTTTAAAGCTCTAAACAACAGCAGCAACGGAAGACTCCAACATGAATGTAATGCGTAAATTACGTGGCACGGGCACTGCACCAGCTGGTAATGGTAGTGCGGGCCCTAACACCACCCCAGGCACACACAATGCCAACGGTGGCTCTTCATTACCCACCGGTGGCAGTGAAGAAGCCATGATGGATGCTCGTGTACAAATAAGTTTGAATACATTGAAACAACTATTCAATGAATATACACATCCCAAGGAGCCATTAAGTGAGCAAGAACGAGACATGAAACTATATCAAATGTTGCCATTATTTTGCAAGGTATGTACGTCAAAATGAAGGAAGGAAGTGTGCACTGGCAGTTGGTGAAAAAAGCAAAAACTTTGTTTTTTTTTTTGTTAATTGTATTAACTTTTCCATTTTACAGGTTTTTAGTGCTTGTCCTGCTTCAGATATGAGTGAAAAATTTTGGGATGTTGTTGCCTTTTGCCAGCAGGTGTCACGTCTCATGGTTAGCGAAATACGTAAACGTGCCTCCAATCAAAGTACGGAGGCTGCATCGATAGCAATTGTAAAGTTTTTGGAAATTGAAAACACCGAAGAGACAAGTAGCGGTTGGATGCTATTGTCAACATTAAATTTATTAGCAAATGGTGATGTGTCTTTAATACAGGTAAGTGTGTTGTTGTTGGGTTGAGTGATGTTGTGTGAGAGCGAGAGAGAGGGGTAGGGGAAGGTGTTAAGACAGTTTTATTGTGTCTAGTGTTTGTATTTCACTTGAGAATTTGAAATAATTTTTGCATGTTTTCAATTTTATTTAGATAACAGTTTAATGTTTAACAAGTAAGAAAGTATAGTATAGAGAGTTATGCTCTTTACAGTGATTTTTGGAGCTATGATAAATTATGAACCGTTCTGCACAAAATTTGTATAATAAACCCCTATTTCGGGAGGACATTTGTATGGGGGCTAGGTGAAATAATGGACGATTTTTCAACCAGTTTCAATCCCAAGCGTCCTTGGGCCTAAAAAATATCATGTACCGAATTTTATCTGACCGTTGATATTACCAAAATCCAAATATTAAAAGTTAATATTTTGTTGGTTCTCTATTCAGCTGTATTACAGCCTCTAATCGCCTTTTCATGGAATTTACAAGAGGTTCAGTCACATCTCTAGTAATCTTGTCTTACTCCGAACAGGTTCGTCTTTGGATGAAATGCTTCTTTTTGTTCCTGTCTAAAATTTCCCACAGGTGCTTTATGGGGTTAAGATCTGGAGATTGCGAAGGTGAATTTAATTGCTTAGGCACGTTGTACAACATCCACTTTTAATTGGTCGTGCTAAGCAAAATTCGTTGTTCGTCTTAGTTGGGTTCTAAGCATAAAATAGTTTTCACAACAACAACAGCATTCGAACTCAAATCAAAAAATCTTTATCTGTGTATAGAAATTTACTAAAATGTATAATTTTCTTTTCAGGTTATGACAGCCGCTGCCGTTCCCTCTACATTGGTTAAATGCCTCTATCTTTTCTTTGATCTGCCCACAGTAGAGGATGACTCACCATCCGAGACACCCAGTGATTTTAATGCATTCGAACGTCGTACACTGTTGCAAAAAGTGTTCGTACAACTATTAGTGAAATTATGTTCGTATCCTTATCCAGCCGAAGAATTGGCCAGAATGGATGATTTGACATTGCTATTCTCAGCCATAACCTCACCTTGTCCAACACACAATATAGTGTGGCGTAAAAATGCCGCTGAAATATTAACCACCATATCGCGTCACGGCCTAACCGATGCTGTAGTCAGTTATATACATTGTAAGTGTGATCTAAGAATCATAAGAATTCAAAAACTGTTATTATTATTTATCTTTATCCAAATTTTAGCCAAAGGCTGTATGGCTTTATGTGTGGATAATATGCGTCGCTTAACATTTGGCAATCCTTTGGAAATAGTGGAAATGTTTGTTACCGTATTTTGTTTTCTGAAAGATTCTAGTCAAGTATCACAGATATTATTGGACGATTTTAAAGCATCACAGGGTTATATATTCTTAAGTGATTTTTTGCTCAAGTAAGTGTTTTTTACATATTACAAAAATTGTATACCCACCACCAAAAGAATGGGGTTTAGGTTTGTCATTCCGTTTGTAACACATAGACGTACTGGTCGTAGAACCAAAAAGTATATATATTCTGGGTCCTAATAAGACTCTAAGACGATCTAGCCATGTCCGTCCGTCTGTTGAAAGCACGATAAATTAGTACAATAAAATATTTTATAAAACTCAGTAACAAGTCAAAAATCAACACAAATAATACATGTATACATATAAATCGCCGTACTAAAGTTCATGACGATCGGTTCATATTAGACTAGCACCCATATACAGTCCACTTTAAAAAATCACTTAACTGTGCATACATCTCTTATACAAATCACTATCAAATTGAAATTCAACACAAATGATTCACACGCTTATACATATAAATCGTCGTACATAATTGCATGCTTAACGGTTCATAATAGATCATAGCTCTCTTAAGAGGCATACTTCTCATTTAACTACATAAACATCCGTATTGAACCAAAATTTGACACATATCAGTGATAAGTATGTAAAAAATTTACTATTGACTTTTGTGAAAGTTGGTCCATAATTTTGGTGGGTATATAAAATTCGGCACAGCCGAATATAAACTTTTACTTGTTAATGTTAAAATTTTATGAAATTTTTATTAACAGATTCGATACATCACGCACTCAATCCATTGAGGTGCAGGCCGCCATACGCAATCTGGTCTTAATGATTTCATCGCTTTGCATGTGCGGTTTTAATGAATTAAGGCCGCCCCAAGCTCAAATTAATGCTCTGTTTAAGATGCAAAATTTCCAAATGCCTCAAGCCTCATCTCGAGAAACTTGCGTACGCAACATTTATGCCTTTCAGGTCTTGCAAACTGTTTTCCTGAAAGCCACCTCTACGCCATTGTGTTGCACTATACTGGACGCCATATCCCGTGTTTATCATTCGGAAAATGCCAACTATTTCATTTTGGAATCGGAAAATACTCTCAGTCAATTTACGGAAAGAATCCATTTGAAAGGCTCCCAGATTCAGGAGAAATTCTTTGATCTATTGGAATTCATAGTATTTCAATTGAATTTTGTGCCCTGCAAAGAATTGATATCGCTGTCCTTGCTGTTGAAAAATAATCACTCGACTAGTTGTAGTATATTGTGTTTGAAAACCCTATTAAATATTTTAAGGCATAATAATGTATTTAAGGATGTCTATCGAGAAGTGGGCATACTGGAAGTGTTTGTAACGTGTCTTCATCGTTATAGTGAACATGTTAAAAAAATTACCAAAGATGACGAATGTGCTGTGGTGGCGGAAACGGAACAGGACGATTTGTTCGATGGCATGGGTAAACATGTCCTGGAGGCTTTAACCATACTGTTAAGTGGGAATAACAATAATGCCAATGTGTTTAGGGAATGCGGCGGTGCCAAATGTATACACGATTTGGTAAAATTTAAACATTGTCGTCCCCAAGCTTTAGGAATTATAAGAGAATTGATTCTGTCGGCTGGTGGAGATGATGATATGCTGTTCATACTTTCCGTTATGCATGCTGTGCCTCCATATCAGGTGGAGTTCAAAATACAAATACTCAATATGCTGTTAGGTTGCCTTAAAGATTCTCATCGTACTCGTACCGTGTTTCGTAAAGTGGGAGGTTTTGTCTATTTAACCAGTGTGTTTGTGTCATTGGATGGTAAACTGTGTGATGAGCCAATGGCAACAGAAGACGAGGTTGTGGAAGACCAGTTAATACCCCAAGATGATTTGATATTGTTGCTGCAAATGGTTTGTCAAACTTTGGCTACTGCTATGCGGTTTGAGCCAGCCAATGCAAAGTTCTTTCATCAGGAAATATGCACCGCATCTTTGTGTGATACTTTAAGATTATTGGGCTGTTTCGGCAATCACATAGAGCTGCCAGAATTTAAAACCTTCTTTAAGTCGGATGTGGTAATGCAGAAATATTATCATGATGTATTTTCAGGTGATATTTTAAATTACAGGTAAATTATATATTTAAAAAAAAATAACAAAAACGAAACGTTTACAATTTCTGTAATTCCTTTATTTTAACAGCTTTAATACCTCCATACCCCGTTCTCTGTCCTATGTCTGTGTGATATATCGTCTTTTGTATAGTATTGCTTTGGATAATTTTGAAGCTCCCAACTTGCATAACATTATAACTGTCTTCAACGATCAACATAATCGTTCACCAACCAAAGAATTGGCGATAACGCCCGCTCATCCCAATCAATTAAATCTCACACAACCTACACCCGAACCCAGAATTGTTCATCCCGGAGTAGTGTTGTGCATGCTGCAGCTTTTGCCGAGCGTTACCCATCAGGAACAGCATACCTTGGGCATAAATCTGCAAGTTTATCTAAGTGAAATTATTAAATCTCTCGTACGCAGTGAACGTAATCAACAGATAATGTGTGATTATGGTTTGGCCGGTCAGCTATTAAACATTTCTCGTAGAGCTTTATCAGAAGAAATCAATCCGTTACATGTGCCCATGCAATATATACTGGAACGGCTAGCTGCGCAAGCTTTGCAACCTACCGAATTGAGAGAATTTCTACGTCTAGGTGAACCGTTGTCCTGCTCCGACATTGATTTGAGCAAACCCTACAAAATGGGTGGTCCTGTACCCTTGACTCGCATCAAAACCTTAGTATCCATGACTACACCCAGAGATTTTCGCGCGCATGGTTCTAGCACTTTGCCACCATTCGTAGAAATGGATATGTCCGCCGAAGGCTTCGGCTGTTTGTATTTACCATCATTGGCCCCGCAGGCCACTGCCACGGCTGGTGGTACAATAGATTCGAATACTATTGGTGGCATTGGATCAGGCGATCGTATCTTTCCACCACAAACCGGTTTATCTTTTTCAACGTGGTTTTGTGTGGAGAAATTTTCCGATCCCAAATCAGATCCGCATTGTGTACGGCTGCTGACATTGGTGAGAACAATACATAATCCCAGAGAGGAGAATTTGGTGTGTCTGTCGATATTGCTGTCGGCCAGAGATAAGGCTATTGTGGTGTCAACGCAAGAAACATTGGTGACACCAAGTAAGAGTAAGTTTTTTTTTTTTTTGATTAAGTACAGGTGTTTTTGGAGTTTAGGAACAAGTTGAATGGGGTTTTTAGGAATTTTGAACAAGCTGAATCGTGGGTCCTATAGTAGTGTAAGCTCAATATTTAGTAGTCTAGCAATAGCTATAACCGTAGCTTTTTTATGGGCCAGAGAAAATGTCAACTAAGACTCTTTTAGTACTAGATTACTAAACCTTGAATAGTCTAGAAAGTACCTCAATCGTAACTCTATTAGTACTCTAGAAAGTAACTAGATCGTGACTCTTTTACTAATCTAGATAACCTCAAGCTATTTTAGTAGTAGAATCATGGATATTTAAGTAGTTTAAGAATCAGTCGCGGATGTTTTATTAGTTTAGGTATAACTATAATCTTGACTTTAAAATAGATCAATCATAGATGTTTGTAGTTTAGGAATAAACAGAATCTTGACATTAAAGTGGCTCTAAGAACCAGTTCAATCATGGCACTAAAGTAGCTCAATCGCGGCACTAAAGTAGCTCAATCGCGGATGTTTTAGTAGTTTATGAATAAACAAAATCTTAACTATAAAATAGCTCAATCTTGGCTGTTTTGGTGATTGAGGAATTAACAATATTTCTTGACTTTAAAGTGGCTTTAGGAATCACTTCAATCATTGCACTTAAGTAGTTCAATCGTGGATACTTTAGTAGTATAGGAATAAACAGAATCATGACTTTAAACTGGCTCTAGGAATCAGTTCAATCATGGCACTTATGTAATTTAATCTTTGCTTGTTTATAGTTTAGAAATAATCAGCATCTTGAATTTAAATCAGTTCAACCGTGGCAATTAAGTAGATAAATAGTTAATGTTTTAGTAGTGTAGGAATAAGAAGAATCTTGACTTTAATCTAGCTCTAGGAATCAGTTTAGTCATGGAACTTGAGTAGTTCATTCGTGGATGTTTTAAGTATCTCAATCGTAACTCGATCGTGGCATTAGCTTAATCGTATATCCTAACTCATTCAATCGTAGATGTGTCATTCAATCGTTGATTTTTTAGGAGACTAGCATTCTTGAAATCAGCTCAACCGTAACTCTTACATAATTAGCTCAATCGGGTATGTTTACGTGGTGTAGGAATCAATTTAATACTGAATGTTTTAGCAGTCTAGGAATCAATTCAATTCTGGATGTTTTATTAGTTTAGAAATCAGATCAATTGTAGATCTTAAATGTAGTACATTCTGCCAGTAGTTTAGAAAGTTACTGAGTCGTGGATCTAAAATGTGTCAGAAATCAGTTCAATCGTATGTATCACATTCATAGATCCTCTAATAGTCTAGAAATTATTAATAGTCTAAAATGTTGCAGGAATCCATTCAATCGTAGATCTAAAATGTAGCGCATTCGTCGATTTCTAATAGTCTAGAATTTGTGCATTCCTGGTAATTTTTAATATCTAGGAACAATCTTCTTCACAGTCAAACTTTTTTTAAAATTGTTTATAAACTTGTTTGTATGAAAATAATATTTTCTCCCGCATATTATAGGCCTTGGCGATTGGGAACCTGAGGGATCTGATGACAACAGCGCTCGCATTTGGTGTCCCGATCTATTGCATGAAGGGCAATGGCATCATTTGGTGGTGGTGCTCAATCGAGCTGTGCTCAAAAACTCCAGCCTTCAGTTGTATCTGGACGGCGTTCCTTTGCATTCCCAAAAATTACACTACATTTCACAAAATCCTGGAGCAGGTTCGGCCAATTTACCCGTTGCTACTTCCGTATTTGGTTATGTAGGCACGCCGCCCATATGGAGACGTTATTCCAGACTGTGCTGGAAACAAGGAGTATGCCATCTATTAGAAGATGTAGTCAATCAACAAACTGTGCAGACAATATACAATTTGGGACCACATTATATGGGTTCGCTGCAGGCTCCTCAGTTGGGTAAGAAGGTAGAGCCTTTGAATCCTTTAGTTGCGGAAGAAAAAGTTTTATTGGGCTTAAATGCCAAGGCTGTATCGCAGTTGACATTGGTGAAGATCCGGAAAGTGTACAGCAGAGCTGATAATAAGTCTATAGCCAAGCAGTTGGGTATGAATTCGCATGAGAATGCCACGCCTATAAAGTAAGTAATAATTCAGTTTGAACAAGACAATTTAAAGAAACAACCTTGACATTCTTTTTATAGAATCTTGCACAATTCGGCTGGCCATTTGGCAGGCGCTGGTCGCACTTTGGGCGGTGTGGTGGTAGGCTATTTGGGCGTACGAGTTTTTAGTCCTCATCCCGTTTCGGCCATGATTGATACTGTTGGCGGATGTAATGTTTTATTGGGCATTATAGCTATGGCTCAAGATGTGGAATCCTTATATGCCGGTGTTAAAGCCTTAACCTGTGTAGTGCGCAGCAATCGTGCTGCCCAAGGTGAAATGGATCGTAAACGCTGCTATCAAACCCTGGGCATGTTTTTCAAAAAGAAAAAGAACTTGCTTAACTCTCATATATTACATCTCACTTTCGGTTTAGTGGGCACTGTCAATTCCGGTCAAGATATGACCGCCATACCTAATGTAACAGCTTTTCAAGATCTATTATGTGATCTGGATATCTGGCACAATGCTCCTAATGGGTTATTGAGATCTTTACTCGAACATTTGCTAGAACTGGCTGTGGAATCCAATGAAAAGAAACAAAATGTTAAGATAATGAGGGAACTGCAATTACTCAATAAATTATTGTTCATAATAGTCGATATACAGGATCATTCTACAAGAGAGATACTTTTTAATCTAGTTGAAGCTTTACTGGGTGGTCAACCACGCCACTCTGACCTTTTGCTGTTTGGTCAGTACTGTGCTTCCAAATTACCCAAGGCAGAACAGATCGAGAAATCTCTGATCTTACCCTCAATGAAACCAACCCCGAATCCTTTAAATTCAGCTGCTACTGCCGAATACGATACGACTGCTCAAAATATTTATCTACGTAATCGTTGTCTTTCTCTCTTACACGGCCTCCTATTTACCTCACGCAACACCGTCAATTATATTATATGCGATGACATTTCTAAGACTTTGGGCATGGATTGGCTTTTGCTATTTATGCAGCCGCATGTGCACTTTACCACCGTCATCATAGCCGTTCGAATTCTGGTGGTGGTGTGTGCTAATGAAAGCTTTTTGGTGCGTTTCCGTGACAGTACGCATAACGGCGGTTATTTAAGATTTACCGAAATGGTATCGCAAAAGAAAACTATGGGAATTGGAGCCCAGCAGTTGAGTAATCGGCCAACAAGTGGCTCAAGTACGATGATTGTTTCTTCTTCAAATGCTTTGCAGCATCTACCCACACATATAGCGGGAGAGGTGAGAACGGCGGTTTTAAATATACCAGGTAAGTTTTTTTGTAGAGAAATCAATAAAAATTTACTTTAATTTATGATGTTTATGGCTATTTTAGGCTTCCAAGTGTTAGAATGGCTTTTGCAGTACCATTTAGATGTTCCCGAACTTTACTTCCTGATAACTGCCTTAATAATGGGCCAACCTGTGAAATTATTAGCTACAGAGCACACCAAATTCGACTTAGATCGTGTTTGGTCTTTTCTATGGGGAGCTCCCGTTTCTGCCAATACCAATATACCCAAAATGAATATATGCCCCGAAGCAGTGTGCGTTTTATTGGGCATGGTTAGAGCCATAGTACATGGTGGCGAATTGGCTCCTTGGCTAACCGGTCATCCTGAGACTATTATACAGCTTTTATTTAGTCTCTATCAAAATCTCACTGATTTTATGCCCGTAATGATGACTGGCGATGTTATAGCCTCTTTGGTGGCTGTGCTTTTTCCCAACAATAAAGAAGATAATTTAGAATCGGAACCAAATAGCGGCAATTCCTCGCCGGTGGAGGAGACTACTGGTTGTTTCCTCTTAAATGCCAGCGTAAACAGCCAACAGGCTGTTACCAAATTAACAAATCATCCTGTTAGAAAATGTATTATAGATTTCTTGCGTGTTATTGTGGTAGATTCTTTGAGTTTGAACATGCATGGCAAAACCACTCCTGTCATTGATTTGGTGTTAGATGCTTCTCCCGACAACTCGGAGATGTCTTTACAAATTGAATACCAAACTGAGATTATTAGCGCTTTAATGGATCATTTGCTGGCGGCTGATATTTTATTGGGCGAACAGGCTGCTCTTTCCCTGGTGCCGCTCACACAAAGTCATACCCAGCATATAGCACCAAATGTTTTCTATTTTACCGCCCGTGTGGTAGACAAAATGTGGCAGGGTTGTCTGACCCGTAATCCGCATGAGATTTTTGATTTTGTTATTAAATTAATAGCACAAGCAAAACGTAGATCGTCTTCTTTGTCGCTGGAACAATTGCATCATTCTTTGAATCGCACCATATTGTATTTATTGTCTAGGCCCACAGAGGCCATCACCGAACAAATGAGTGTTTTGGAGGCTTTACATAAAATCATTACACACAGATTGTTAATATTTGGTGCCGGCAATCATGAGCTGGAATTTATAGGCTGTTTAACCTATTGCTTGTTGCAATTGACTTCGGATATGAAAATAATATTGGAGCCGTCTACCACACGCAACACCACCTGGCATGTAAATCCGCAGGCGGATATAATAGAGCCCAAAGATGAGGATTTAAATCAATTACAGGTATGGTTTTAAAACTATTTCTAAAGACCGGTGTTTTGTAATTTCTCTCCTAAACTAGGGCCGCAATTTAATTGTGGGAGCTGCCTTCCGCGTTTGGGAAGAGTTGTATGTTTGTAAAAAGCCTGCCATAGAGGAGGTTTTCAAAATAAGTCTTTCGCCTCCTCCGGCAAATTCAAAGGCCCCGGATCTGCAGACAACACGTGAACAGGTTATGGAATTAGCTTCAAAATTGTGGTTTAATTATGTTGATGCTGAGCGTAAAGCCTCCTATCGTATACCCTGGGAGATACACAATCAAATACAATCTAAGATACAAAAGGTTACTGGCGGTTTGACACGCTTAGCCAGTCGCACCAAAGTGAAAAAGGATGAATTAGTACGCACAAAATCGAATATGAGTAGAGAGCAGGCACTAGAATGTACCGGCATACATGTCCAGTTGATAAAGTAAGGATTTTTAGTGGCCCCAGACAACATTTCATTTAAAAAAACTATTAAAAAAACTATTTTCTTCTAGGGAGCTTTGGGAGTTGCGTTGCAAACAATATCTGCAAATGTTGCAACACACTCAGCGCTATGTTTACCAGGATTGGCTACAATCGGAAACAGAATTGACACGTGAACGTGGCCTCTGGGGTCCCGAAGGTATATCCACGCTTGACAAATGGATACTGGATACCACCGAAGGCCCACATCGCATGCGCAAGAAAACAATGCGCAATGAACTTTTCTATCTACACTATCCCTATCGGGCCGATAGCGATCATCGCGCAGAGACGCGCCATTTAAAGGCCAACAAAGTGGCCTCCAGTTTTGATAGTAAAATTTATTACACCCATTGCCAGCAGCCACCACGTATTCTCTGCGAAACTGATGCCGCAGGGCAACATCAGTCATTGCATCAACAACATTCCGTAGATGCCAATATACTTAAGCAGTCCCATCCCCAATTGCATCAATCGTCGAAAAGTGAACCGGGTGGTTCGGCCAATACACCGCCACCCTCGCCCCATGAAAATCGCTTGGCACACGCACAAGAGTCAGTAGATGGCACCAATCAAGACGATGACGAAGAGGACGAGGAAATGACCAATATTGCGGATAATGAAACGTTCCTGAGATTGCTGGAGGAACAAGAGAAAATCTCATTTATGTTTAGATGTGCACGCATCCAAGGTCTCGATACCTTTGAGGGTCTTTTGCTGTTTGGCAAAGAACATTGTTATATAGTTGATGGTTTTACTCTCTTAAAGAATAGAGAAATTAAAGATATTGATACCTTACCTCCCGGCGCCTATGAACCAATTATACCCAACTCGGGAGGCACAACGCGTCAGTGTAAAATACGTCAATGTTCGAAATTTGGTTATGAGGAGATACGTGAGGTACACAAGAGACGTTATTTGTTGCAACCCATAGCTTTGGAGGTTTTCTCAGAGGATGGCCGCAACTATTTGTTGAGTTTTCCGCGTAAGGTGCGCAATAAGGTGTATCAACGTTTTATGGCTCATGCTACGGCCATTAATGATAATGCACAACAATCAGTGGCCGGTCAAAAGAGAACCGCAAGTGTGGAACAAACTTCGGGTATATTTAGCAGTTTGATTGGCGAAACGTCCGTAACACAAAGATGGGTGGTAAGTTTTAATTTAAATGTCAAGTATTGATGATTTTTAACATAATATGTATGAATTTGTTTTAATTTTATTCGTATTAATTCTTAGTAATAATATTTGATTCAGAGAATTATGTCTATAAAAAAGTACCAAAAAAGTTCCATTGTCCTTTTTTAGGCCTAAAAATTTCGAATTACAAAATCGAACCAAAGAAATGTCTGCTCTTTATTGACTTAAGCCGGATGACTATTAATTTTTATTTCTATGTTTATTTATTTAGCAGATACAAAGGGTACGATAAAGTTCTACGGAAACCATTTGTACCCGTTTTGAACACCATTTGGCCTCAGTTTTTTCCATTGGGTAGAACTAATTTTTGAAAAATGTAGTTGTCATTGTAATTATTTGGAGAAAAATATTTCTAGATCTTTTTTTTTTTGGGAAAATATGTTTTGACAAAAAAGCACCAAAAAGAGATACAATTTGTATGCCTTAAAAATTCGAATTTCAAAAAAGTACCGAAAAAGTTTCTGCTCTTTATTGATTTTTGTCTAATGCATTTTAAATTATATTTCAATGTTTCTTTATTTAGAAGTTACGATGGGTACTAGAATTTTATTGCTAGCTTAAACTTAAAATTTTTATTCTAGCTTTATTCGTTACTTTTTTTACCCATTTTATTCCCCTTAACGTCCGAATTTCCAAAAATCCCTTCTTAGTGGATCTATTTGAGGTAATAGAAATTCAATACCCGAATTTCAGGTTTCTAGCTTTTTAGCGGTTTGAGCTGTGCAATAGAGTGGTTCGAAAAAAGTCACCCCCTAGGATTAAAGATAATGTAAAAACAATTCCAGAAATAATTTTTTTATTTTTTTGCCACGCCTACAAATAACGCCCTTTTAGTTTTTTGTTCAGTGTTCATGGCTCTGTAAGGCTACATTTCTGTCCTTAATAAATTTTTACAATTTTATTTCTTTTTTTTAGTTTTAAAATTTTTAAAATTTGTTTTAATATTTCCAATTATCGTTTATTTATATATGTACATACTTATATTCTCTTTTCAGCGTGGTGAAATTTCTAACTTCCAATATTTAATGCATTTAAATACTCTGGCTGGACGTTCCTATAATGATCTCATGCAATATCCAGTTTTTCC
Source organism: Bellardia pandia (assembly GCA_916048285.2). NCBI lineage: Eukaryota > Metazoa > Arthropoda > Insecta > Diptera > Calliphoridae > Bellardia > Bellardia pandia. Next base: position 94,323,937 of record OU696530.1, on the reverse strand, counting down.
CTGGATTTTGGCAGACTATGATTCCGAAGAATTGGATTTTAATAGTCCAAAAACATTCCGTGACTTCTCAAAACCCATGGGAGCACAATCCGAAGAGCGTCTAGAGCAATTTCAAAAAAGATTTAAGGTAATTTCATTAAGTTTTCTTTTAATTACAAAAGCATTTTAAAATACATATGTTAATCTTTTAAGGAATGGGATGATCCTCAGGGTGAAACACCACCCTATCACTACGGCACTCACTACAGTTCGGCCATGATAGTGTGTTCTTATCTGGTGCGTTTAGAGCCTTTCAGCCAACATTTTTTGCGTTTACAAGGTGGTCATTTCGATTTGGCTGATCGCATGTTCCACAGCATAAAAGAAGCCTGGCTATCGGCTTCAAAATTCAATATGGCTGATGTTAAGGAGTTGATACCTGAATTTTTCTACCTCCCCGAATTTGTAACAAATTCCAATAATTTTGATTTGGGTAAAAAATTGCATTTAAAATATTCTTTAACTTAGAAACATTAATCTTTCTATTTAAATATCTAAAGGTACCAAACAAAATGGTGAAACTTTAAATAATGTTATATTGCCGCCCTGGGCCAAGCAAGACCCCAGAGAGTTTATAAGGCTACATCGCAGTGCCTTGGAGTGTGATTATGTCAGTCAAAATTTACATTTGGTAAGTTTAGCTCAACAAATATACATTTTTATTTCACAAATTAATAAATTTATGCTCTCTAAAGTGGATCGATTTAATATTTGGCCACAAACAACAAGGTCCTGCCGCTGTAGAAGCTATTAATGTTTTTCATCATCTTTTCTATGAGGGAAATGTGGATATTTACAAGTAATTTTAATTTAATTTTTGTTAATAATAGATGACTTTTTAATATTTTTTGTTTTGTTTTTAATATTTAGCATTGATGATCCTTTGAAAAAGAATGCTACCATTGGTTTCATTAACAACTTTGGCCAGATTCCTAAACAATTGTTTAAGAAACCCCATCCCGCCAAGAAAATGTCTGGCAATAGACATTCTACACTAATTGATCCTAGCGCTTTAATACAAGGCAACACTACTGTTTTACAATCCGATCGTTTGTTCTTCCATAATTTGGATAATCTCAAGCCCAGTTTACAGCCCATTAAGGAACTGAAAGGACCAGTGGGGCAGATATTGCAACCGGATAAGACTGTTTTTGCTGTGGAACAAAATAAGGTAAGGGATAAGGTTTAATAGGAACATATTTTAAAGTAATTTGTTGGTGAAATTATGGAGTTTGCAGGGAATGTAAGATTTACGGAAAAGTTTAAAGATTCAAGTCATAAATTCCGAAAGTTTAGTAGAAACACCCACACACAGTATATAGTCCAATGCATTCTAGTTATTATTGTATGTATATATTGGTTTGGGATTGTTTAAATATTTAATAAGTTAAACAAAACTTTTAAATTCTCCAGCTTAAACTTAATTTAAACATTAACCTCTTCATTTCTCTATTACACAGGTCATGATGCCGCCATCGTATACGAAATACATAGCTTGGGGCTTCGCCGATCATTCTCTGCGCGTGGGTCTTTACGACACCGATCGCGCTTCCTTTGTTTCCGAAGCAGCCGCCCAAAACTCCGGAGAAATTCTAACCTGTGCTTGTCCCAACTCTAAAATGATCATAACAGCTGGCACAAGTTCCGTTATAACGGTATGGAAATTCGATGCGAACCGTAAAAGTCTGACGGTACGTCATTCCCTGCACGGCCATACAGATGCGGTAACCTGTTTAGCAGCCAGTGCTGCTTACAATGTTATAGTATCTGGTTCTAGAGATGGCACGGCCATAGTATGGGATATGGCCAGATTTACGTTTGTAAGGCAACTAAGAGGACATGTGGGTGTGGTGGCAGCAGTGGCTATAAATGAATTAACGGGAGATATAGCCACCTGTTCGGCCACTTGGTTGCATGTTTGGTCGATAAATGGCGACCCACTAGCCACCGTTAATACCTGTGTGGGTAGTGCGGATAGAATGCAGCAAATATTGTGTGTGGCCTTCTCCCAGATACGTGAATGGGATCAGCAAAACGTGGTGATAACAGGCTCTACAGATGGTGTAGTAAGGGTAAGTGTTAATGTTAATGTTACATTTGCAATAAAATATTTTTATTAATGTTTTTTTTTCTAGATGTGGTCTTTGGAATATGTTCAAGTGCCCATTGAACGTAAACTCAAAAGATGTGCTGAGATTATATCACAAGAAAATCCTGATGCCCACTCGGATAAGGAGGAAGAGGAAATGAAAAATGGCGAGCATACTAAAAAAATCGATATAATAAAACAAATGCAAGGCATATCATCGCATGATGAAAATGGTATTCAATTAATTTCTACTAAATAATTATTAAAATATAACTTGTTTGTTGTATTTATATAGAAATTCATAAATCCGCTTCCGAGTCTAGTATATCAGAAGCCTCTAATCATTCTAACAATTCCACACAATCGGATAAGCCCAAAAAGGAATGTGAGCCACCGGTAACTTCGGAAAGACGTAAAAGTTCATTTTCAGGAGCAAAATCTTTGCATGAAATTAAATCATCTACCGTAGATCATACCACTTCCCTGAAAAATAATGAAGGTACAAGGATTAATTAAAAAAATGAATAAAATTCCTTTTAAATTCCGTCTTATGTTTGAATATAGAAGAGGAACGTGCTACTATAAGACCTAGTAAATCGGATACCAGTCTTACGGACGGTTTTGTCATGATTGACAGTCATAAGGGTGAACATTGCTTAAAGAAGGGTATGTTAGAAAGTAATTAAAACTAAGATTGTGTTACTAATAAATATATTTACAAGTTAAAATAAAATAACTTAGCAATTTGCTTGTAGTTTTTGTATAGTTTCCAAGTAAACACATTTTTCTTTTGTAGGTTTTAAGTGGCAACGTCAATTAATGTTTAGATCTAAACTAACCATGCACACAGCATACGATCGTAAGGATAATGCTGAACCAGCTAGTATAACAGCTTTAACCGTATCAAAAGATCATAAAATTTTATATGTGGGTAAGTCAAGAACTCCAAAGCAAAGGATATTGTAATAACTATTTAGTTTGGGAACTATAAAACCAAGTGATATTAAAAGAAGTTCTAAATTTTAATTTTTTTTTTAAATGGATATATTTTTAAAGTTTTTTTTTAATTATTTTAGGTGATGCCCGCGGTCGCATTTATTCTTGGTGTGTTACCGAACAACCAGGACGAGGTGTGGCGGATCACTGGCTGAAGGATGAAGGAGCCGATCAATGTGTTAAGTGTCATGTTAAGTAAGTTATTACGTAATGGAATTTATAGAAAATTGTTAATTTACAATTGTGTCAAATATGATCGATATTAATAATTTTAAGGATTCAGGCAACAAAATAGACAAAAATTTTAAAGAATGATTTTTTAAGAGCTTTTAGATTTGATTAAAAAAAAACATACACAATTTAAAGAAATGTATGAAATCCTTATTTGAGTCAATAAAACGATCTATATAATTCAATGTTTAGAAATGATTTCAAGTAAATGTTGGTACTGGGTACAATTTTGGCATTATCTCTCAACATATTGGCCGCTAGCTCACGAATAAATTCTTCAATAACACAATTTGCGCACGATACGCAAGTGTTATTCGTTTGTAAAAACAAAAACAGTCTTGTCCAAACAGAAAGTTGCTAAAAAAAAATCACCCTTTTAAAACACTGTAGAAATTAAAATTGTCTCGTTAACTATTGAAATCGTTATGTTTAACGATTCAGACAGCAAAATCGACAACAATTGTACAACATTCCCACGACAGCCGGTTCTACGCACCGGAATGACCCGAGATCACTCGGCCAAGGGCTGTCAATTCAGCAATTACTGCTGTTACAACAACAATTGTATAACAAATTTAATGAATCTAAAAACAACAAGCACTTTTGAGCTTTCACACAAATTAACAACAAATGCCTGCTGTTTTTGAAAAAGGATTTTGTAGTCAAACTAATTTGTTGTCCTTATCCTGAATCCTTAAAATTATCGATTTTGTTCAATATTTTTTGTATAGTTACTAACAGTATAGAAAAATCTTAAGAAAAGTCACTTAACGAACACAGCTATTGTTCGTTAAAAACTTTATGTTTAATATATTTAGATTATTAAAAACTGTCGTTAATACCCTTGACATTCACTGAGTCATTGTAAATTTTGTAAAATTTATCTGTAACGTTTGCTTTACGAGTATTTAGCATCTTTAGACTGTTTAAAAAAAAAATAATATTTATCCCATTTTAGGCGTCCTATAGAAGTAAGACTATCACGTATTTTATCGTTTAACGATAATTTTTCGTAAAGACGTGATATTTAAAAAAGGTAGTAGTAACGTTTTCAAGTAATTGTAGCTTTCAAAATATTAACCAGAATTTTTTAGTTTTTATAAACTAACAAATTATAGCTTTTAATATTTGTTGCACATGTTTTTTTTTAATATTTTTTTAACACTTTATTTAACAAACTTTAATTTTTATAAACTTTTGGAAACAACAGACTTCTTATACTCAAAGTAGAGTAAGATAAGGAAAAAGATTGACATGAAATGTCTAATGCAAATGAGCCATTTTGGCGCTGTGAAAAATGACCCCAGGAAAAATGGCTAAAAAAATTAAAAAGGTCCAAATTTTTGGCTCACATTTCAATATGAAATTTAGCCCTAATTTTTTTATGAAAATCACCCCAAAGATTATGAAAAATTATCCCAAGGCTAAAATGAAAGATAATGAGAAATAATCAGTCTGAGTTTTTTTGCAGCGTAGTTCCCTGTTAATTTAGAACCTTGGCAATGCAGTTAAATACAATATCTTGCTGTCGTTGAACCCCTATAAGTGACTTAGTGGAATTGCTGAACATGTTTTAATGCTTAATGTTGATAAGTTACGAATTTATTAGCAGCTTTATTGTCTACACTGATCCAAATATCCCTGTTTGATATGTGATAGTGCCTTAGACATTATCCTAACGAAGACAGCACCTCTCAATCTACATTCTAACTTGAATGCAATGGCAGGTGCAGTCTTTGTCTGACAAAGATATAGAGAATGAACCGAAGTCGCCATACTGTTGGTTCCAGTCAGCAGTAGCAGTGATTCATATTACAGTGAACAACGCCTTGCATGTGCTCAAGATCTGATATTTAAATCGGATCATTATTGAACTTTTTAGGTTATTGAGATTTTGATTTTAAACCGAAGTTGATTATCCTTTCGATTTATCTCAAGGTCTGGGGCCAAATTACCGCATTCGATATCGAGTAAAATTGATCGTAATTTTCTTATTTGAGATTATGGCATTCGATATCGAGCAAGAAATTTAGTACATTTTATCATAATTTCGATATCGAAATCATTTTTCGATACGATAGCTCATTCGATCACGAATGCGGTAATTTGGTCCCTGATATTTAATTTATTCAACTTTCTAGATTATTGAGATTTTGAACCGGAGTTGATAGTATTGTTTCGATTTTTTTTGCAAAGTTACAGAGAAAGAACCGAAATCACCATACTGTTGATTCCATTCAGCAATAGCACTGATTCTGACTGCAGTGCGTAACGCCTTGATATTTGTTGTCCACCCGTTGTAAGAAATGTCATCTGCTGAAGTTCTCATATTTAAATCGGATCATTATTCAACTTACTAGATTAGTCAGATTTTGATTTTGAACCGGAGTTGATTATATCGTTTCTATTGATTAATGTGTAACTTATGCTATTTTTAAACTGTTGTAGAGTCATAACACTTAATCGCAAGAGCTGCTATAGTCAATGAAGACTTTACATATGCAATTGAAACTAGAGTTAAGGTACAGTCACATTTGGCGAATATTTACTCAAAAAAGCGTAAGCACTTGTTTTAGCACAAATTTGTTCGACGTTGTTTACTCTTACAAGAGTTTTGTAAAATCAAACAGTATCAAATAAATTAAAACTAAATATTTGTTGTGCTTTGGCCTAAATAAGAAAAGTTTTTTTTTAAATAAATAAACGAGTTCAATTTTATTATATTTTTTGGAAAATATTTGCCAAGTGTGACCGTAACTTTATTCATGAACAAACAAGTTCAATTAAACAATTTATTCAAATGAACAGTGTGAAGTAGTTCGGTTTATTAATTCACTTTGTTAAAAAAAACCCTTGTTTCCTTAATTCCTAAACATCATGTCAATAGCAAATACAAATTGTAACCAAAACCCTAAAAATTAGTTTCTTGTTAATAAAACGAACAAACTCAATAAGTTATTGTTAAGTTATTTGTTCTGAACAACTGAAACCAATTATTAAAAAGAACGAATAAACCTAACATTAATAGAGACCATATCCATGATTTATTAGATTATAAGTTCAAAATGTCTGATACTACGGCTTCAGCTTGTAGACTCGCCTCTACTTTTTACAACGGGATCAGTTTTCTAGTTAGCCAGAATTTTACTTTTCAGCTAATAGTATCTGCATCAATGCAGAATTCAATATCACTACTATATATTTGTAATATTGAAATTTGTCTTGGAAAAATTAGCAGAATATTTATGTAAAAATAAAAAGTTATAAACAAATTATTGGTGTATGAATTTTATAATTGACATCTGTTTACCTCTCTCCTGGGAATTTGTCTTCAACTCGGTAATCATACACAATTTTTTGGAATCATATGGCATAAAAAATATGGACGTGTAACCATTTATGATCTCTTAAACTATTGCACAACATAATTGTAAAACCTTTTCTTATTTTGTACCAATATCCAACAGATTTTCTTCTCACTAGAAAATACTTTTCATTTGAACTAAGTTACTAAGAATTGGAACAGCTGCACGAAATATAACTTATGAATCAGAATAGAATTTCCTTACTTTTTCGTGTATCGTTCTCAAGTATTGCTTCTTAATTTTCACAGGTGGATTCGCCCATTCGTTCTAAACAAAATATATGTTCGGACAAAGTTTTTTCAATATGAAGTTTGACGTCTCTATTTTTGTGAGAGAGAAGATATTTTTTACGAACAACTCTCAGCTTGAATTGGTTTAATTTTATATTTTGTCTTATCAAAAAATAACTGAGTTGTCAATAGGCCCTATGGATTTCCATTGCCATCAGCAACTTTAGTTTTTCATTACTTTTGAATACACAATATTATGGTGTAATTATACAAGGTGAGTGCAAATCTGCAACAAAAGCAACACAATACAGAAACAACATTTTATAAAATAATGTACTGTAAACAAAGTACACCATGCACAATATTTTAAAGTAATTAAATATGTATTTGTTTTTGACACTTAAAACCCAAAGCAAAAAAAAAATCAATGGCCGCAGTATAAAACTAATAGATTTTGGCAGCTTCTATTTTCCAAAAAAAAAAATCGTTCGAAATGGGTGAATCGTGCTGAAAAAAACTCTCAGTAAAAAAAATTTTGTTCGGAACAAATGGGTGAATCCACCTTAAAAGTAATCAAATTCATTAATATAATCATTCATGATACAATTACTTAATAAAATTCCATTTCAAACATTTAAGTCACGGAGTTTTCTCAATATTCTGATTTTATTCACATCCGGAACTTTTATCAATTTGCATGAGTTTGAAGTTCTATATTAGGTATTTAAAATATTATACTATCACCTTGCTTTGTCCACATGTGGCAAATGTGTCAGGGATCCTTTTATTTAAACGTCAGCCAATGGCATTACCATTTGATAACCTTTTTTTTTGTTAAAATAAAAATAACTTATAATAATTATAATTCTAACCTAACAAATTTCTTTCTAACCTCTCATTTTACAGATTCAACTTATATGAACGCAAACATCATTGTCGCAATTGCGGTCAGGTGTTCTGTAATAAATGCAGTCGTTTCGAATCGGAAATATCACGACTACGCATTATTAAACCGGTACGAGTGTGTCAGGCCTGTTATGGACATTTAAGAGCAAACTCCGTAGACAATTAATATATATTAAGAGATCTTTTTTAGAGAATTCAACATACAACAGCAACAAAAAATACTTACATAGTAATTGAAAAGAGTAAATGTACCTTTTTAAAATCAACAAAGAAACACATACATACACACATATAAATAAGTAAACAATTAAGAGATCAAAGAAACAGAAAAAACAAGTAAACCAAATTATTAAAATTAAAAATAAATCAATAATAATAATTAACAGTAAGGTATACATAAAATATTACAAAGAAAACAAATAATAATTTAATACATCACAACCCCTTTAAAAGAAAATCCCCGCCCGTCCCCTCTGTTCCACTCTACATAAAGTGTATATTATAAAATAGTAAACATTTCATATGGATTTTTGTTGATAATTTTATATAAAACCAAAAAAAAAAGAAACAAAAACAATTTTAGATTAGTTTTTTGTATAATTTATAATATTAGTTTATTATTTCTAATTTATGTTGTTATTTCTAATTTATGTAATTTATTTTAATCATATACATATTATAAAGAAAAAGGCTGTTTCTTATTTTATTTCTGGGCAAAGAATTGTGTAAAAAGTAACTGTTTTGCAAAACCAATTATTTTAAAGATCTTTAAAAAAATGACATTTTATTAAAAGGACTTTTGTATTAAGTTTACTCTCCATTTATTAATGGTAAGTTTTTTTTTAACAAAAACCTTTTTAGCTTTAAGTATTACTACCTAATTCTTTTTATAGTTTAGGTTATTTTATTTATTACATTTGATGTAAATTTATGTTTGTTTTTATTTATTAAACTGTTTTATATTCGTTTTAAAAAGTAAAAACTATAAAATATACGTATGTACTCGTATGTATTCCATATTAAGACAAACTTAACAAACCAAAATTGCTAAAACAAAACTATGGTGTAAATATATAAGGTAAGCGCAAATCGACAACAAATACAACACAATACAAAAAAGACAGCCATTTTGTTTGTGTAAAATAACCCAGCATACCATTCTAGGAGCGCTCCAAAAAAGGAGTCAGAAAAGAGTCCAACAAAAGAGCATTTTCGGAGTACATTAGCTGTACCACACAAAAATGATAAAAACAAGATTACACAGAGCCCAAGATAAACCTCATAAAAGACTCTTTTCTGGCATTATCTAAGAGCTCTTTAAGAGTTCAAAAATCCCTCATAAAAGACTCTTTTCTGACATTATCTAAGAGCTCTTTCTGACGGATCATTTTCGAATGTAATGACCCTCTTTTCTGAAGGTTTTCGGAGCAATTATGATTGTTTTTTGGGCTCATAAAGAGCGTTAAAGCTCCGAAAAAGGTGTCAGAAAAGACTCTTTTCGGACTCATATGGTTTGCTGGGAATGTACTCCTGTCAAAAACACTTGACAAATTATTACTTTTGACATAAGTAAAATGTAAACAAAGTCAGTCAGATGTGCTTCTGCGCTCACCTTGCTTAATTACACTATGAACAAAACAATAACAAACAATACTACAATAATTTTATTTTGAATTTTTATTGTCAAGCTGTAAACAATCGAATAATTTTATTTAGCTGTTAAACAAATGTAGTCCAAAATGATTTAGAAAAAGAGAAACAGGCATTTACACATAAAATCGGGTTTAAATCTTGTACTATTTAGATTTTGGAAAACGATCGGAATTAAAATTATTCAATTTACAGAACAGAGCCAAATGTGTAAATCATCCACTTTGGTAAGTGGAAAAAAGATTATTTATTTCCACTTTTATCTGTTTTCTTTATTAAGCAATCCTACACTGTTTTGTAAACCGAATTATGCAAGAATAAGCCAATATAAAACATTCGGCTAAAAAGTATCCTTCAAAATTTTAGTAACGAAAACTAAAAAAAAAATTATCATTAATTCAAATATTCACAAAACAAAAAACTTTTGTTTTCCCATTTCTTTATTTAATTGTGCAATATTTCGTATTGTCATACAAAATAGTTTATTGAAGTTAAGAGAATGTAAAAGAAATTGTATTCAAAAGAATTGAAGCAAATTTTCAAATCTGATGCAATTTTCGATTGTGCGAAAATGCAACATTTAAGTAAAGAGTTAATCAAAGTAATTTGTGATATTGAATACGGTGAAGTTGAGAAGGCCATATTCAAGGTTTCTAGAGATCTCCAAGTTTGAGGGTTTCAGGTTAGCACAAGGAGGTTTGTAGCCAGTTACTATTCCTAATAAACATTTCGATGCATTAGCCCATATTCGACATATAAAAATGTTACACAGCCTCTAAGTCGTAGAAAAATCACCCGTAAAGAGTTTTTTCAACAAAATTCGGTATTGACGTCTCCTCTAGAACTACACCAAGAAGACTCAATGAAAACAACTTGCACGGATGCATTGTTCAGCATAAGCCACATGTTTCAAAAATTAACTTACAGTGCATCAAAAATTAACTTACAGTGAATTAAAATTTTGTAGGGTAGGATCTGATGGAAAAATGTGTGTATGGCGTTCTCCGAACATACAGGTGGGAATGTAATGGATGATCGAATGGATCAGTATGCTTATCAAAGTATACTTTTAAATACAGTGATTTCAAACGCTGAGGACAAAATGCTTCTAGGTAGAATTTTATGCACAACAAAGATCTCATACACACCTAACGGGCTGTGAGAAGTTGCTTGGAACAGAATAAGATTGATGTGTTGAAATTGCCAGCCCAATTTTCGGCAGTAAGACCTAAAAATTTTGCCGATTTGTGGAATTAAATCTAAATGGTTGGTACGCAATTTTAAATGAGCGCTGTATGGCTCTGATAGAGAGTATGCAATGAAAATGTGCAGCTGTTATTGTATTCTGTAGAAAAAGCAAACGGAATGCAACAAATTAATAAGAATTTGTGCATACACGCTAACCTTGTATCCACCAAAAGAGATCGATTTCCAAAATCAAATAGATAACAAAATTGATGTTCTGTAAATTTATTTTAAACATTGAAACAAAGCTCTTTTAATTCTCCTGGAAAGATAAATTCTTGTTAAAATCAAAGTTGGCTTATTTTATCTACATACCTAAATGATCTTTTTTCTAACTAACTCTCATATTTTAACCCGTACACAAACAATTAATATTTGTTTCCTATTTCTTAAGTTTTATTAAAATAACTTGTTTTTTAGCCGACCAAAAAGCACTTTTTTATAAAATTATTTTTTATTAGCAAAATTTTTGACAAAAAAATTTAAATAACCAAAAAACACTTACACCCCAAAACAAACCAATGCTTAAATCTTTTAAAAAAATAACAAAAACATACAATAATTTATTAATTGATACAATGCTTATACAATATTTACAAAAACCAACAAAACAAAAAAAACTATTTCTAAACTAATTTTGTTAAAAAGACAAGTAAAAACATAAATATATTTATTGAAAACAATACAATAATTGGCATTAATAAAATAATAACAATAAAGTATATAAATTATTATTGAAAAGAAAAAAAAAAACAAAATTATAGCAAATGAATAAAAAAAACAACAAAACATTAAAAAAAAGAAATACCACAACACATTAAGAAAAGAAAGTATTATTGAAAAATTATAGCAAAAATAAAATAAAGTTTAAATGAAAATTATAGTGAAAAATAAAACGCTAAGAGAAAATTAATAAAAAAAAAATATATAAAAAACAAAGATATCAGCTAATTTTATTAAAAAAGTTCGAATTAATAAACTTTTTGAAACGTTTAAGACCATGAAGTTGCCTTTGTTTGAGAAAGTATTCAAAATTGTATTACAATTTTAGTTTTCAGTTGTTTACTTATAACTAATGTTTATTTATTTAAATAAACTTTTTTTTTATAAATTTAAATTAAATTCATAATTATTTTGCTTTCATTATATAAATCTTTAACAATATGGCAACTTTATTGATCAACGTTATTTTTTCTCAATTATATGCTAAATTCTCTCTCACAAAATTTATTTCAATACCTCTTTCCTCTCATATTTTATCCCTACATTCTTATCTTTCACATACTCTTGTGTTAAAAATAAATACTAAAATCACGAATTATATTTAAATCAAATTTAGTTGATGGTTTAATTAACTGTTTTTTTTTTTTTTGTTTTTTGTTGTTTCAAACACTCAAGCATTAAACACATTCGAGACAGCAGACTACCGACTGCATTATGTCAAAAATAATTTTGTTGGCGACAAAACACCAACAGTGTTGACCATATAACTAAATATATGCAGCAAATTAGTGCTTAGAAGTATTTATTATTATATTATATTTCTATTATTGGCGTAATTATGGCTGTATTTAATGAGAATTTTTTTTTAATTTTCAAGGAACCTGTTCCATGAAAAAAACGCTACTTAAAAAAAATACAATAAGTGGCACCACTGAAATATAAATGTTTATATTTTCATTGTTTTGTTTGATTAAAGCTGGTAAGTGTTTTAATGTTTTTAATGTTTTCATTTACTCTTTTGTTGCATTTTAGCAATATCTCTTCAGCCATTATGTTATTTAAAAAGTTCAAAGACCAAATTAATTTTTTATTAAAACGTCAGATTTCGGGATCAGCTGCTACAGGGCGGCATAAGTATCCAGCGGCATATGTAGTCGTGTGGCCTGCTGTCTCGAATGTGTTTAATGCTTCAAGAAAATGTTTTCGTCTCTTTATTAAGGTTGCCACACTTCTATTTGTTTTCAAATCTGGTAAACATATTTGGTATTTTAATTTATGCATTTATTAATATATACATTAAAACTCAAAGCAACATGTATTGGAATACAATTTTAAATACAAGTTTTATGTACTGAAATTATTTCAGCGGACAGGCTTAAATGCCATTCCTATATTATTAAAAGAGAATATTAACTTTGTCATCGTTTTACCCAGTCATATTCTTTTAAAAATCATTTATCTGCTATACAATTCTTTATATTTCAAAAATTTCTGACTTAAATTGTAAATATGGCACGTACGGGTATGGGTATGTTATTTCATAAAATTATTTAAAATTTACATTCCCCAAACAAATATTTATTTTGTTTATTTACTTTTATCAATGATAAAATTAACGTTTAAACTTTTAACAATTAATAATTATTTATAACAAAATTTTAATGGGATTGTCTTTGTTTGTTAGCTACAAACACACCTAATATTATTGAAAATAAATAAAATTAACTAAAAAGTATTTCAACAATAATTCTGTTTGTTTTGACAAAATAAAACAAAGAATTTATAAAATCATTCACATTAATAAAATAAAAAAAAATCAAATTTTTAGAGAAATGAAAATTGATAGTGTAAAGTTTTGTCCACCACGACCACCGAAAAAAATTTTTCTTTTGCTTTTTCTATAGAAGCAAAAAACAAATTTAATTCCACTTCCGAACGGAATCAAATTCTGTGACATGGCTGATAGTTTATCCAAAATAGGAATAGATATCTCCAATTACCAATCTGGCCACTCTATGATTTACCTTAAACATATGTTTATGTGCTCCAACGGTTAAAGTACTTCATCAGTATTTTTTTGTCAGTCTCATTAAACATGGCAACTATAACGGACAAAGAGTGGGAAGAATATAAGGTATGATCGATTCAGATATTTTTTACTGACAGGCACATGTATTTATTTGTCCACTTTATTTACATTTAAATTTGAGAAGAAACACTAAAAATTGTTTATATAATTTGCAGCTAAAAAACAATAAAGTGTATACGGATGAAGCCGAAGAGCAGCGGAGACGTGCCATAGTGGCACAACGCAAGCAAATCATCGAGGAGCACAATAAGAAATTCAAAGATGGTAAAGTTAAATGGTATGGACGTCTGGATTCCATGTCCGATTATACGGATGAAGAACGATCAAGAATGCACGGTTTTAGAATGACATGAAACGTTTGAGTACAGGCAGATAAGAAAACAAATTATTTTCCGACATTTTGTGAACATGTTTAGTGTATTCTTGTGTAGTTAATTAAAGTTAAATTATTTTTATATGTATGTAGGTATGTATTTGTTCACTTACTTTATAAAAACTCTTTTAATTTTAATATAAATGTTTAATTTCTACTATATTGTAATTAAGATGATAAAATGTAAACAATAATAAAGATTACTTAAATTTAACATTGTTTGCGTCGTGTGGTTTTTTTACATGTTGCTGATGGTTGTTAACTGGCAGCCAACGATGGCTGTTAACATAGTGGCTGCAGAGTGCGAATTTACCTGAAAAAGTCAATGTAAAAGTGAAAATGTTAATTTACAGTAGCTAGAGCACAGTGGTAACCATTCAATGCAGCATAAAGTTATACCTAAGCAGTTTATTTTAAAATATTTAAATTTTATTTAAAATACACTTTGTACTTGTTTGTATGCATATGTGGTATGCTAGGTATGTATGTATACTTATATGCATCATTTATGTCAAAATTTATTTGTTTGTTGTTTTCATTCTATTCATTTAGAATTGTTTTTGTTTTCATATAGGTATATTCAAAATACTTGTTGAATGACATTGGCAAATAGAGTCAACATATGGCACCCAACAAACGTTTTAAATACATTATCTAAACATTTACTTATATTTTTATTAATATAATTGTGTTTAGCTATAATATTAAAAATAAATTTAAAAGCAAATAAGAATGTCTTACTTTTTGCCAGACAAAAGCCGGATTTATTTACAAGTCTCGGTTTTAGATATGTTTTGTTTCTAAAGACACAAAGATTTTTATAAAACTTATTCACCCCTATCGTGAATAAAAATTCCACATGAAATTTTTTCCCTTTTCACATTTTTCCTATTAAAATTCAATGTTAAAAAATAAAAGGGAACAAATTTCATATGGAATTTTTATTCACGATAGGCGTGATTGTTTAAGTATGGCATATAAATTTAAAATTCAAACGTTTCTGGGAGTGCTATTAAAAATTAGTCTTATAAATTAATTTTAGATATTAAAATTATCTCTCCATTAAAAAATTCATTATGAATTAATGCAAACATATTGAATGGGCTCCTTTGAGAATTCATTCATTATAGAATTATTGTTTTAGAATAGGGGTGAACTATTCTGACTTTCGATTCGAATCGAAATTTTTTCCGTTTGGCAAATTTGGCATTCAGAGTTTCGATTCCGCTACGTTTCTTTCGATTGTAGGTATTGTGTATTACGATCGAAGTTACGTTTTTCTACGCTTATATTTTAGCAACGGAATTTTTTCGATTACTCTTTTTATAAACTTAAAAAGTGTTTAATTTAATTAAAATTTCAGGTAGTTTTTTATTACTATGTAATATATTTTTATTTTGACCAAGAAGGCTTAATATTACAAATAAATGAACAAATAAATAAAAATGTAAGTAGGTATAAAATGTTTAAAAAGTGATTTATATAAATTTTTGTTGTACGGCCAATCAAGAGGTGATATGCAGCAACAAAGAACATGGTTAAACAAATATGTAATGGTAGAACCAAGGAGTTTTGAATTACTGTCACTACAAACAGGGCCAAATTATGATAAAATGTACTAAATTTCTTGCTCGATATCGAATGCCATAATCTCAAATAAGAAAATTACGATCAATTTTTCTCGATATCAAAAGCGGTAATTTGGCCCCTAATTGTAAGTTTTATGAATAAGGGCATAAGTCTTTTTGTTACACAATTTAATTTAAGCAAAATTTAATCATTCAATAAATTTTGTTAAAAAAAACTGTTGTAAGTTTTTATGAATAAGGGGGTTAGACAACAAAAACTATATTGAATGAAGAAAAATTATTTACATGTTTAAATGAATTATATTATGCATTAATTCAATTATGAATTAATTTAACAATAAATGAATTCTATTAAAAAAAACAATTGCTTTATAAAGAGTGATTTTTTTAGAGCTTGCGGATTTGATTGAAAAGAAAACACTTAAAATTTAGAGATATGACTGAAATCTTTATTTGAGTCGATAGAACGATCTATACATATATGTATGTGTATAATTCAATATCAAAAATGATTGTATGTATGTAAATGTTGTAAGACGTATACATTTAAATACGGAGTTGAGGATTGATGTGTTGAAATAGTCAGGTCAATCTGCGGATTCCAATCTAATTGAGAAGCTGTGGAATGATATGGAGCAACATATAACGGCAGCAAGATCCAAGAAGTTAATTGATTTGTGGAAGGAAATCCAAAACGCAATTCCAAAAAAAATGCAATACATATGTCTCTGGTGGATAGATAGGATATTCCAAACATTATCGAGACAACACAACATTTTAGTTTTGTGAACGATAATAGAGCCCGAAGTTTTTTTTTTGTTTTTTTTTATGAAAATAAAATTTGCATTTGATGCTAACTTACTGTCCATGGTTTTTCTGGGTAGATGTACTCTGCAAAGAAAACCACGAAATCTAGCAAATTAATAAAACAAAAAGTGAAGTGGTGTGGTATTAGAGTGACATGTAACACGTTGAGAAAATAAAAGATTTTAAAAACTAACGAACAACAGAACATATTTGTTTTAATTAACAACTGATACCAAGTCTACTAACCTAGTGTCCACCACTGTAGTTATTTTTGTAATCTCGGACTAGCCTATCTTAAAAAAAAACTATTCAATAACTAATACGTTAAGTAGTATTTGGACTATCTTGTATAAAAAAACATATTACAAATCATAATCACTTAATTATATTCTTGCAAACCCAAAAACACATCTGGTTACTTTCACATTAAACAAATTAATTGGAAATATGAGAGAATTTCCATAACCACTCATACTTATGATAAGTTATTACAATTTATTCTTCATTTAATAATTAAATACGGTGATAAATCTGCTCCATTGATAAATGCTCCTACTTCTATCCTGTATCAATTTAAAGTTAATATTTTTAGTTTTGAAATCAAAACACTATTAAAAACTTGCTGTTATAAATTTGCAAAATTTTTGGCGAAATTTCTAACTGCATCAGTCATCAGAACTACTGGGTTTCAATTGCATAAGCATGTTTTTAGTTACTATTTTATCTCTGAAACCATTGAGTATATTCAAGATCTTATTTTTAACAAACCTCGAATTTATAAGTCATAAACAAAAACCTATTTAAAAAACAAGTAAGAGTATGTCGGTCAAGCCAGGGGCCAAATTACCGCATTCGATATCGAGTAAAATTGATCGTAATTTTCTTATTTGAGATTATGGCATACGTAATCGAGCAAGAAATTTAGTACATTTTATCATAATTTCGATATGGAAATCATTTTTCGATACGATAGCTGCTCATGCGATCACGAATGCGGTAATTTGGCCCCAGCACAAATTTAATATACGCTCACCAATATGTTGGTGCAAGGTATAACTACTTGAGTTCCATTTTTTCTAATTATGTTTATATTTTGAAGTTCAAATCAAGGATCATATTCGTAGTATTTTCTAAAAATATGTAAATCAAGAAAAGCTATTTTTGTAATATTGTCAAGGGGGTTAAATTTCTTTATGCTTATGTTTAAATAAAATTTGTGGAAATGTAACAAAAAATATAAAATTTGTTGAAAAAATCTTTTGTACAAACAGAAGTAGTGGAAATAAAAATATGTAAATTCAATTTAATCTAAATATTTCTTATCTCCAATTTGTTTTTATTTACTATCGCTTATTTAGAGCCATTTAGTACTTTTGATCTCAAAAAAATACTGAATAGTTTTCATTACTTTATATAGCAAATAGTCTCTAGCGCACAGTGTTACTTTTGTCTTTATACTATGTATGTATATTAAGAAACGAATTATGCTTCTGATTTTTAAGAGCATTCAGATTTGATTTAAAAAACACATAACATTTAGAGAAATGTATGCAATGTTTATCTGAGTTGATATAACTTTCTATATAATTTAATGTTTAAACTTTAAAAATGATTTCATGTAAATGTTGACCGCGACTACACCTTAAATGTTTCATACACTGAGTCCAATTTTGGCATACTCTCTCCAACATATTGGCTGGTATCTCACGAATAAATTCTTCAATATAAGCGTTCGATGCGTCAACCATTGTGGGCTTCTCCCTATAGGTGTGAGCCTTAACATAGTCCCACAAAAAATAGTCTGAAGGCGTTAAATTTGCCCGATCTAGTCGGTCAATTGAACGCCCCCAAACGTGAAATAAACTGTTCACCGAACTCGCCTCCCAATTGGGCCATTGTTTCGCGTGTGTAGCATGTGGAACCATCTTGTTGAAAGACAAGTCCGGAATCATAACAATTCGTAATCATCGCACGGTAGCGCTCGCCAGTACGACCCATAATCCACACCGTGCATTTCTCAATATATTTCAACATGTATTAAATTTATTTAAAATCTCCTTTATGCCTTCAACTAAGTGCACAATAATTTCCATTTGAAATACTTTAATTTCAACAGATACATTTAATCGTTTTTGATCCTTTCTTTTTACTCTTCTTTTTTGATTTTACGGTTTAAGATGTTGGAACAAAAAAAACTTTTAAGACTATAATTCAACACTAAAGTAAAGAATGAATAATATGTATAATAAATGCAATATGTATTTATTTTTTCTGTATTTTATACAATTTTTTTCTAGCTAACGGCCAACAAATTGTTCTGGCTCATTGTCTTTCATTTCTTGGCAGTAAATTCTATATCCTTCAAGTTTGTTTTTTTAAACCGTTCGACAGACATGTTTGACATGCCTTAAATCCTTTCTAGTTAGATGTTGTTCTTACACTCTACTTTAGGTGAGGTCAGTATATACGGTTGATTTGGATTGATAAAGGCCTGTATTGCTATTACTAACTCCATGAGTGCCATTCCTATTGATAAAGGCCTGTATTGCTGTTCCTGGCTCCATAAGTGCGATTCTTCTATACAGTGCTCTCCCCTCGGTATACAACATCAAATGTAGCTCCGTTAAGTGGGATCTTGTTTTGGTCATGTTCCTGCAGGATTAATTTTAGACAATGAACGCCTTCTTATGGATATAAATATCGACAGGAGTTGACTGACAATGTCTGTGAAACTATGCAACCATGACATAACGTTATAAGATCGAAATGTATTTTGAATTGAATTTTTTCTCTAGTTCAACCTTGTCGAAATTGTGACGCAAAGGGACATATGTCCCTTAATATTCCCTTGGGTGTAGTATCGAAAATGTTTGAAGAATGAGCGTTATAAGAAGGGAAACTCTTTGCATCAATCAAGTCTCTCCACTCCAACGTTATAAGATCGAAATGTATTTTAAGTTGTACTTCTGTTGACTAGAAACAACATCTTGTCGAGTTTGTATGATTTCCAGAACCAGGGGTCATTCGTAAAAATTTAATCCTTGGTCGAAATTGTGGTGCAAAGGGACGGACCATAATTCTTACTTGGTGGCAGTATCGAAAATGATTGCAGAATGAGAGTTATAAGAAGAGGAACTCTGGTGGTCAACTTGTAAAATATCCGAAATACTTTGGGTCGAACTTGCCTACACAAAGGAGAGGAAAGATCGCAGACAAAGATATCTTGATTCTTCTTGGTTTTTATAATCCTGACAAACCATGCAATAAGGTAAGCATATCTTTTGTAATATGTAGATACGAAAATTAAAACCAAAAAAGATGTTTAATGTTGTATGGTCATGTTGAATGGTCAATATTAAAATAGAATTCTAATTCTCTCTAATGCCAGAATCCTTCAAACACCACATAAATTTCTTGAAGGCTTTTTCTATGTATGTATATTATACCAAATGACAAACCCAACAAAATCTTATAATTTTCTTTGTGTCCTTTAGAAAATAATAAACAAAAAAAAAATAAAGACAAATTGTAATTTATCCTTATTTTATTTATTTCCCCAAAACCTCAACTATTTCATCAAATGGTTTTTGTTACCCATTGCTGTGTATTAGTAACATATGACAATTTACTCTTATATCCTTTATATTTTCCTTTCTCTTTTTCTGTTATTGTCATCAATATTTTATATGCAAATATATTTATGTATGTATGTATACATATGTATATCAATCCTTTTTTATAATCAAAATTTTATATTTTCATTTGTTGGATACTTTATTGTTATGGTGAATAAATATGGCACACAATTTATCTTTGAATGTCTTAGAAACTTGTATCTTGTTGAAGTAACATATCTATTTTATTTTATTTTATTTCGTTTTGTAAATTGTCAAAAATAAAGGATTCTGTTTGGATTCATGTTTTGTGTTGTTTTGATAGCTTATTGAATATTTATAAGCACCTTATTTTCTATACAATTGGTCAGATCAAAGTGTTTCATTTCATTTTCTTTACTTTAATTTTATATTTTATTCGTTTTATGGTCACATGTTTCAATGCTGTTAAATTCACACGTTTTTTTTTAGTGATATTTCATAAAAAAAATATAATAAAATATTGTTTTAAATATACAGTGGCTCTTCTTCTTTCAACCAACTTTAATTAAATTCTTTAACTGGCTATAACTTCTATACAAAAAAATCTGAACCTTTCAAATTTTGTTTTTTAGGTATCCTAAATAAAAAAAAATGTATAACATAAAAGTCCGAAAAATATGTGACTTAGGTAATACAAAGCAGAAAAAGTATATATAGTGCAAGTTCTTCCGTCACAGTTTAGTTTAACCAAACACTTTACAAACTGCTAAATTAGCATCAGTACTCGAGTAACGGTAAATTTCCTAGCGTGTATTTTGTAGTTATGGTGCCCCGATAGACTAGGCGATAGTTTGCCGAACTATCAGTCAGAGGGTTGCAGGTTCGATTCCTGCCAAAGACTCTGGGTGTTTTCTGCAGATAAGCCAAAAAGCTTCGCAGTTTGTGTTTGTTAATTATAAAAAACTGACATCCGAACAACTTGTTACTGGTGGTTGTGATTTTTGTCTAACACTCATGGAATTGGATGCACGTTATTCTTTATTAAAAAAAAAAAAAAAAAAAAATGAATTTTTGGTGTGGTTGTTCCAATTAAGTGGTACGAGTACATTAGTGCAAATTTCGACAATGAGACGACGTACTACCTGGAAACGAGACAGTTGGATAATATCCATTTTAAAATCGGCCCCTAGCACCGAAAAATTGCTTAAATGGTTTGCCTAAGCGGTTTGGGCTTGCATGTCATTAGGTAGTGTAGGAAACTTGCAGTTTATTGAAAGTACGATGAACAAAAATTTGTATCTTGACATTTTAAAGTCCAATTTAATGCAAGCTGCAGAAAACTGGATATTAATAAATCAGGTATTGTGCAGTCATGGCTGTTGGAATTGTCTTCACTTGATGCAACCGCCGGCACAGCCACCTGATTTGAATGTTATTGAGAACTTTTGTTATGCGAATTGAGAACTTATGTTATGTTATTGAGAACTCTTAGATCAGAAAGTTCGCAAGCCCCGTACTTCGAACAAGAATGAACTTAAAACTGTGCTAAAGTAAGAATGGGCAAAAATAACTCCTCAAACTACCTGAAAGTTAGTGGAATCTATGCAAAAAAGGCTTAAAGCTGTAATTGATCAAAAAAGAAAAAGAGATAAAAACTTATTTTTCCTAATTTAAATGTTTTTTATAACTGGTTGACATAAGCTGTGACTACTTTTGTAAAAAGTGTTACCATTTACTATTTTGAAAAGCGAAAGTTCAGTCAGTAAGACTATGAACAGAACAAGCACGACATGACGTTTGTGAAGTAAAATTTGTTTTATTTATTAAAGGCGATTCTCATTCTACTTAGAAATCGTGCCGTGCGTGTTATGTTAATACTCTAAGCTCAATAAAAACAAATATTGATCATGCATTAAAATTTAAGATGACAAAAGATGACTGAGTATGAAAAAGATGACTGAAAGAGGACACAAATTTTATAGATGACAGCGAGTTAAAATAGATGATTGTCCTCCAAAATAGAACACGTATGGTCACCTTGTTAATATCTATCTTTATTTCGAAATTATACTCACTTTAGTTTTTTAACAGACACTGGTTGAAATAAGCTGTGAGCCACTGTACATATTTTAATGTCTTATGTGGGAGTAAAAGCTTTTCCATGCATAATTTAATTTTTTGTTAGATAATTTCTGACTGTCAAGATAATCACTAATCGAATCTAATGATAATACAAATTTTTGGATTTCGTCATTACTAGGATATACTCTTATTCCTGGAACAGCGATATAATTGGATCCTTAGGCATCGGTTCCATGGTGGTGCCAAAAAAGAAAGAATCAAGATGAATAATTATCCACTTCGATTTGAATGTATGGAGTAATTGGTTACACGAACGAAGAAATTTATCATACTGGCATCCATCTCATATAGATACCTTTGGTTGAGCAAAAACAGCCACTCAATCATCTCAATTGTCCTTTTTCTTTCCTCTTTTAACAGCTTCTACAGAATATGGTTTATTGACTCTCCTGGTGTGCGAACAGAGCAAACTACTGGATCCCAAAGTTATGTCCACGAAATGTTATATAAATTAATTTACTTTCTATTGTTTGTTACCGCAGAATCTTGTCCGAATCATTAGTGATACTCTGACCACTCAATCCATTTGAGTTTCTCAGAGTGAACTCCTCTTTGCCGTGATATGATTATCCTATCTAAGCATATCATGTATCGCCATTTCTTTGTGAGATGACAGGCATTTAAGTGAATGGGCTATTTGTTATCAATATTGATTCAAATATCAACCCTTCATATCCGATTTAACGTTAACCGAAGAATTTTTAATAAGTTTAGATAACTTAAGAAATAAATGCATTACTTTTTATGAGTATGATATACAGATGTATGTATGTACATATTATTAATTTCATTGTTGGTGAAATTTATTTTTTTTTGTAAAAGTTACTTCAAAAACCAAAAAACCAACAATGTTTTCTTTTTCCTTCAATACAATATTCTTTTAACTACATAACTCGCTCTTATTTATAACCTATTTTAGTTTAATAATTACCCCATAACATTTTAAATTCATATTCATCATTTAATTGACATGGTGGAAATAATTTTACCAACAATAGAAAACAATATTGAAAGTCTTCAATAACAACCACTAAAAAATAGAGAGAAGGACGAAGAAATTAGCACAGTGATAATTTAAAAGTAGCAATGATATTGTTCATAAAAATACAAGTACTATAATAAAAATCACTTAATCGCTTCATTTAAAAACGCCCCTTTGGCACGTCAATACAAAACAGCAGCAGCAACAGCAGCAGGAGTAACTACCACAACAGCAACGACCAAACAGAAAAAAATCCAACCCATTTTCTATTTACCACAACAGCAACCAGAGAGAACTCAACAATTCATTCAACCAACCCACCCATTAAATCAAACAGCTACAAATACAGAAAAAAAACTTCTATATCATCATGCAACTTTACAGCTTCCGAACACACACATATACTTGAAAAGAGTGTCAAGAACAGCGTTGCCATTTTGGTTACTTTTAACCAAAATTGGTTACTTTTTTTTCCAATGTGTACTTGTGTACTTTTTTTCCGTTTTGGTTACTTTTTTTTTAACATAAAAGTAACCATTTTTTACATTGCTTTTACTTTGACTTAATTTACACCACAGTTTAAAAGTTTTTTAAAAATAAAACACTAAACACAGGATTACAAAAAAATACATGCCTGTCTCCAAACATAACAAACACAATCATTGTATTGTTGAACGAGTAAAAGGTTCTTCACAAAAACCATCTAAAAACATGCTACAAAATGCATTTTCATATTGATTTGACATCGGAACAAGTTAATTTTTCTTTTGTTTTAGCAATGAACGAACCTTAATCAACATTCATAAATTATGTTTTTACCAGAAAACAAAAAAAAAAAAGCTTTTTACAAATTAGCGTGCTATTTAATTTTTTAATAAAGTGTTTTCTAAATAGTTAAGATTGGGTTTCTTTCGTAAAAAATGGATAAGTATGTACTTCGAATTAAAAAATAATAATATTGGTTTTAAGCACAATTTTTATTTTTGTTAGATTTTTATTTAAAAAGGCTGCTCAAAGTAAAACTAATTATGTCGAGTTATGTTCTGGAAGTGATGATGAGAATATGTATATTTTCATTCAATTTCAATAACTTTTTTAAATAATATTTTGTTGTTTAGTGACATTAATAACAGCCCGAAAAGAAAATTCCGTGTATTGTGGTTGGATGAGTTTCCGTGGCTAAGAAACAAAGATGGATGTTGTTTCTGCGCTGCCTGTGTAAAAAAATTGCAAATCACGTAAGTTATTTACGAAAGCACACTAAAAAGTGTTCATAAGCAAAATGTGGAAAATAAAAATAACATTTGCAAGTCCTCAAAAAGAAACTCTTAATAAGCAAGTGCACCAAACAGAGCTAACATTAGTAATGTTTCTTATTTCCCACAATTTGCCTTTTTTTTAATGGACTATCTACCAGGCTTATTAGAGAAGCGCTGTTCCGACTGTCAAATTGCGAAACACATTAAATGTGGCAGGTAAAGCAACTTAATTAACAGAAATGTTAGGAAGCAAATCTAAAGCAAATTTAATTTCCAAACTAAAAACGACAAAGTTTTCGTTAATAGTAGACGAAACAACAGACGTATCCACAAAGAAATCACTAGTTCTAGTCGTTCGCTATATGGATAAATCATCTAAGAACATTCAAGACAGATTTTTAGCCTCATCTACTTAAACTTTATCTACTAGTGTTTGGTAACAAATGTAATGAAATTAATTACATTTGGGTTTTATTAATATCGTTATTGCTGAATTAGTTTTTTCTTTCAATTGTACTTAATTATAAGACTGAACTACAAACTGAAATGTAATGGTTAATTTATATTTTACATATATATTTTTTAGCTGAAATAAAATAAAATTTTAAATATATAAAAATTTTGGTTACTTTTTTTTGCTTTTGGTTACTTTTTTTTTACATTTTGGTTACAAAATTTTTTTGGTCGTGGCAACGCTGGTCAAGAACCTTAAATTTGCTGGTTGGGGAAGGTAAGAGAGCTGGAAAAAAGTTGGTTCTTGTAAGCAATTGTTTGTAATTTAACCCGTGCAAACCATATAATAGTAATTGCATCCAGCGAGGTTGGTTTTTGAGTGTGGTAAATCGACATTAAACTCACGCGATAAATTATGACAATTCTGAGGATGTTTGTTAAACAGAGACGTAGTAGCAAATACATTTGAATGGAAAGGATAATAGAGATAATAACTTATTTAAGAATGATTATAAATCAACAGCCTTTGACCAATATAACAAAATAAACCAAAAATTGACCTATGTTTAAAGCCAAAGTTGGATTATATGAATACCTACCTATTAAAGCTAAAATTGGACTATACTCGTATATAGATAGAGTCCTGCTACTAAAGCAATCATAAAGAATGTTGAATTATTTAACAGTGAAGGACCGTTAGTAGAAAGGATTAGAAAGGATTTTGCGTCTTTCCTTCCACGTCTATGTTAATGATGTTGAGTGGTTTAAGGGCAAAAACTGACTGACTGCTGAATGAATGGTTGAGTTTATGGCTGGCTGTCTGACTGACTGTATGGCTCTTTGGTTTGGTGTGCCTGCAAATGTATATCGTCGTGTGGTTACAGAAAAACACGTGGTCCAGCTCACATGAAGGTATTAACGCGTAACAACGATGCATGATTAACCTTGAAGTGCACAAGAAAAACACAATACAATACAATACTCATGTTGCTGATGTTGGCAATAATGATGATGATGTTTGCGTTGGTGTCTAAAGGAAGTGAAGAAAAGGGATGCACAACTTTTACAAATCTACAGTACTGATGTAATGCACTAAAACATGCAAACTGTGGTTTCACTTGCTGTCTTTACACTCAGGAGATAGTTACAACAGTTTTTAACTTAAATAGATTCCATGTACTAGTATCTGTTACTTAAGTTGCAGATGGAGGATATAGGTGGCTGGTATGACAATTATGCTCAAATGTTTGCTTGGACTAAATGAAGCTCTAATATTGAGCATAATGTTGAACTATAAATGACCTAAGATTGAACTTAATGTTGAGCTATCAAATACCTGATATAGAAACTAATGTTCAACTAATTAAAGGCTAATTAAATTGCAGCTACTGTAAAGACCTACGATTGAAGTAAATGTTGGACAAATAAAGACCTACGACTGCAGCTAATGTTTCATAAAGTCCTACATGGAAAGAAATGATTAATATAAAGACCAACGATTGAAGCGAAATAGGGACTACATAAAAACCAACAATTAAAATTATTTATTTTTATGAATAAATAATTTATTTGTTTATTTATTTTTTTATTTATTGTAATCGAAAAGCCTATGTAGGCCAAAAATGATTACATATTTAAAACATAATTTTAACACAAGGGTTTATGATAAATTAAAATTATAATATTAAAAGTATTTAATTATTCAAATTGTATTTACTTCTATTACTAATGTTCGTCAAAATAAAACTAACATAAAACCCTACAATTGAGGCTAAGTGGAAGCTACATAAAACTCAATGATTGAAGTTAAATAGGCACTACATACAGACCAACGATTGAATCTATTGTTGGTCTAAATAAAGACCAACGTTTGAATCCATTGTTGGTCTATATAAAGAGCAACGATTGAAGCTAAATTGGGACTGCATAAAGACCTAGGATTGCATTCAATTGCTTAAAATGTTATGTCCTTTTAGATCCTTTTCAATTTCAATACTTCCATTTCCCATTTTACTTTTTCTTCGTGTGTGTGTTCGTTTTATTGGAGTTGTATTCTGTTACTTTTCACATCCACTTAAGTTTGAGGTCAGTCACTTGAGTTCTAATGCGAAAAAGTTCATGCCATTAATGTCATGTTCTAAAAAGGGTTTTACATGCAGCTTTATTACATGCTTACATGTTGTGATGCGATGTGGCTTCTTTCTGTGTGTGTATTTGATTTTAAATATCTATCCACTCATTTTCTATCTACTCTGTAGCCATCAAGCCAATTTGGAAATACTTTTTTTCTCATCATTTTAATGTCTCGTGTTGTAATTTTTTCATTCATTTTTGTCATTTTGTTTGTCTAGTTGTTAACGAGTTTTTATGAACATTATTTAAGCATCCTGTGTTTTTTTATGTTTGTTGTCCAACAAAGGGGTGTTTCGTTGTAAGGATTTAAAATTAAATTAATAATGTCATGCTTTTTTTTAAAGAGTTTCAATTGGGAAATTTTAAGGAAATAAATAAGGAAGAAGAAGAACTTCTATCAGAGCTAAATTTTGAATATACATACATGCATATGTACATATAAAGAACTTTTATTAGAGCTTAATTTCGAGTATGCATATGAAGACAATGACTAAAGCAAAAGTTGGACTGTATAAAGCCCTACGATTGAAGCTAAGGTTGGACTATATAACAAACTTCCAATAAAAAATTATTTCCAATAAAAAACTATATTTTACCTTATCCATCACTGGTAGCATGACATTACTTTTCTCGCACTTCTCCTTTTGTACTATTAACAACAATAACATACAACATCAAACAACAACAATTACTAATTCCTTTGCATTCTTCTTTAGTTTAATACTTATCTTTAAATTGGCCGGTTGTTTAGTGATTTCATGTTGTAATAAAATTAATCAAGCTCAAGCTAATTATTAGTTAATATCAAAATATTTTTGCATTAAATTATAAATAAAATGGCATTTAATAGTTTTATATAAAAAATATCTAAAAAAAGTGTTAAATAATTAAAAGAACAAAGTGTCACAAAGTTGGCAAAAATTTAATGCAGTATTTTTTATGCGGTCGGTGTTTCGGTTTTGTGTTTTTGGTTTGTTTAAGCAACAACAAAAATGAGTAGTTTTAAAAGAGAGAGAGAAAGGTTGCAAGTGGGAGAATGTATAAATAGTGCATTGGAATTTATTGTTTTTGTAGTTAATAAAGCCAGGCATGGAAAATTTAGTACAAAGTACAATTTCACTACTTTACATGCCTGATTCAAGTTAAATATTAATAAAAGTAATAAAAATTTAAAAAAGCAATCATAAAATTAAAATAAATGTTAATAATTAAAATATTAAAGAAAAAGAAAATGAATAAAAAAAATTAAAATAAATGTAAATCATTAAAATATGAAAAGAAAGTACCTAAATAAAATGTAAAATGTAAATGTAAATGAGTTGGCATTCAAATATGAAAGAAAGTGAAAATAAATAGGTTTTTAAAATAAAATGCGAATCTAAAAGAACCAATGAAGAAGACAGCATCATTACTAAAGAAAGGTAAGTGTTTTTTATGATTTGTAGAATCCTTTAAAAATCTTTTTGAGCTTTTAAAATAAAATTGTGTGAAAGTTAGGCTGTATAAAGACCTACAATTGAAGCTAAAGTTGTACTATATAAAGATAATGATTGAGGCTGTAGTTGGACTATATAAGAACCTACAATTAAGCTAAAATTGGACTATATAAAAATCTACGATGCTAAAAAAGGCCTTTATGAAGAATATAATTGAAGCTAACTACAAAAAGATCAACGATTAAAGTTGAAGTGGAAATATTAGGACTATTTCTCAGGAATCGTTATACACAAGAAAGAATTACTTACTTAGAAGCTTGAAATTATTTCAACAGCATGAATACTGCACGCTTTTCTTCTCCCAAAATCTTATGTCAAAATTATTTATTTGAAATATAAAAACCAATTTAATGTTTAATATTTAATTTATAGGTATGTATTTATTAAATTTATTATTGCACATTTTCATGTAGTTTATTTTTTGGTTTATATAGGTACTAATACTAATTAATTACTTTAACATTTGTTGTTTGAATTACATTTCGCTTATTTGAATACTAAAGTTAACATACTAAGAAGATTATTGTTTTATTATCATTAAATATACTCGTAATATTTCAAAATATACAAACTAGAAATTATTAGTTGCTTTTATTTTAATTTATAATTCACAAATTAAACAATTTGTGTTCATTTAATTTAAATTTTAGAATATGTCAAACAAAATAAAATAAATTTTCTAATATACATATGTATGTATGTAGAAATATTGGTAAAAAAAATATCAAAACAATTTTTACAAAGCAAATCATAAACGCTAAAAAAATAAGTTACGCTACTTTTAAATATGATACATACATATGTACGTATGAATATAAAAATGTTTGAAATTCAATTTAAATTCAAATTCTGCTGAAATAAACGCTTAAAGCAAAGTTATTTTTTCATTATTTCTAAACTCAACGTCATCAAACTCATCATCATTGTCCTTTTACTTTGCTAGACTGCCACAAATCATGCAGCAAATAAACCGCGAAATATTTTTTATAATAAAAAGGAAAATATAAAGCGTTTTTTATTTTGCTTTATAACAAAAATACTTGATGGAATGAAATTTCTAAAAAAAATATTATATATTTTAAACAAAAACAAAGAGATTGTAAAAAAAATAGCCAAAAGGATATAAAGATATTTCTAACGTTTTATCAAATCTAACCACAAACTACTATATTTCTGTATATAAAGTAATAAAATGATAAAAGGTATTAAAAAAAATAAGCCAAAACGCGTAAATTTATATAAATTTTAGTGGAGACAGCAGAGGTAGTTGTGGTTTTATTTGGTTATGGAAAATTGAAGGTAAACACAATTTGTAAAATCAATTTAGGAACTCCCATCTCTTTGCTTTTAAAGGGGAAAATAATTGTTTTAAAGAAAACATATGAAATTTGTCTGTATAACTTTCAGAATTCAGACATTTTCGATTTGGGAATAAAAAATTACACAATTATTTTAATTAATATTACTTTACGAAAAACAAAATTACAAAATTAAGCTATTCGAAATGCCTAAATAGTTCTTTAACTTTAAACTTGTTTAATGTTCTTAACTATGTATATCGTGTTACTTTTCCTGCTGTTGAATGCCATTCAAGGCCCCTGTAATTGCTGAATTAGCCGACCCTACACCAGCCGCTGCTGCTGTCGGTTCCATGGTATACATATCTCTTAACAATCTAGCTATGGGCACATTACCTATCGTTTCCTTAAAAAATAAACTCTCTATAGTACACGCTCGTATAGTTCTCAATGAAGGCAGCAACAGCAATAATCGTCCAAATCGTGTAGCTTGCCTCGGGTATCTCAGTCTAACATGATCGGTTAATATACACTGAGCTTGATCTTGCAGCATTTCGACGGGCTGTATATCACACAGTCCAGGTACATCGGGTGTAAATAAAGCTATGGCCTTCATACAGCCCACTTCACTGCCATCCGGTGCAATCTGACGAAATCTTAAGAGTACTTCTTGTATGGTCTTGATTTCCGTTTCAGTTTGATCGTCTTGTGGCAGGCGTTCCTTGATCATGGGGGACTCGAAAATGGGAGCCAGATCGAGTGGTGTAATCCATTGGGCTAAGTTCAGGAGAAAGAGTTCTTTCCAGGATTCCTGCAAAGAAGAATGATAGTAAATAAGAAAGAGTAAAATTCAAACATAATTCGTAATTTTTGGAATATTTTTAGAAAGGTTGGTTGGTTTTAATGTAAGCGAAACATAGACAAATTGATAATAGAAAAATCGGAAAGTACTATTGAAGGAAAGAATAAGAATGTTCACTATTCTACTAAAGATACTAAGATATTCTATAGAACATACAGTTATACTGAATATTTTCTATATATTGTTGTTTTTTTATATATGGACCAATCATCATAAAATTCGGTACGATGATTTTCACATATACATGTATATGCATATATAAATTATTTGTAGCGAATTTCAACTTGGTAGTGATGTTTATAAAAGATTAAGCCACATTTAAGTGATTTTCGGAAGTAGTAGTAGTAGTATGGGTGCTATGTTCAAATATGGACTAATGCAAACAAATTATCGTGTTGAGATTTTTCTTTGTATGAAACTTATGTATTTTTGCTGGTATCTAGTATACCGCTTTTCTCTAGGAATTCATGTTCCATAAAGGGAAATTCCGGGAACACATTTGCATGGGGGCTATGAAAAATCGTAGACCGATTCTTACCATTTCAGCTGAACTTGTCCTTTAAGGAAAATAGCAAAAACTATCTGAAAATTATCGAGATTGTCTGAAACTTTGGTCATTTGCCCATTTTCAATACCAAACATTTCGCTAGAACAAATAAGGTTCGATACAAATTTAATTGTTCTAAATATTTTTTCGAAGCTCTATCGTGCCCTGAGCAGGCGGACAGGCGGACGGATATAGCTAGATTGTTAATATAGTGGGTTTAATAACATTTCGTTGAGAAACATTTCAAGTTATTCCAAGGTGTTCTCTATTTGTAAAAGATTTTATTATTTTATATCTATATTATAGGAAATAGATAATGTTTGTGATTTTGGATTTTTGTCTTTGTTTGATTTTTAATAACTAACTATTGTAAAAATTAAGTAATTAATATTTAAAATCTAAAAATTCCATTGAAATTCATTAATTATTTAATTTCTTTCAATTCTATTAAAAAACTAATTTGCCTTACCATCAATGTCATTATGACATCGTTTTTTTCACACTTTTGTACTAATAACAGCGTTGTCAACTTGGTGCGTTTCGCACCATTTTTGGTGCTTTTTTAAATATTTGATACAAATAATTTTTTAGTTGGTGCGCGGTGCACTTTTTTTAAAATTTCGGTGCGTTTTTTAATTTTTCCGAAAATGTGATGAAATCTTTATTTTTACTAATTTTTAATTGCAGTTTTTTAATAATTCATTATCATGAAATCTATACGATGAAAAAGAACCCCATTGAATACATTTTATATACGAATGTATGATATTCAAACATTCGTCACATGAAGGTTATTGCTAAAGCTGAATAGGATGAAAATTTATGTTTGAAAATAAAAGTAACATTTCAAACATGAAAATAAAAATTCTTGTTTAGCCCGTTTGGTCTACTGAACTGTATACGAACACCAGGGTTAGAGTCCCAGTGATATTTTATTGAATAGGATCAACGAAGTACTAGAAGTACTTAAAATAGAAAACAAAAATATTTAAAAAATATATACTGAAATTGGCCCTTTTTACCAATTAATTCCGAATAGCATATTACATATGAGTATTTTTACTATTATTACTTTTACTATTATTTGTTCATCTCTTTTTAAAAAGTTAAAAAAGAAGAAATTAATTACATATATATCTAGTACAAAGGAATACAAACAAATTTCTTTAGTTTATTTTTTATTTTTGTTAAATTTTATTTTTTTAAACACTAAATTGTTGAAGACTGTTATATTTATAATACAAAAATATTATATTTTTTATGTGAAATTATTTCAATAAACATTTTTAATAAAAAAGAAAATCTAAATTTGGTGCGATTTTTTTTTCAAATGGCGCGTTTTTTTCTCCATTTTGGTGCGTTTTGAAATTTTAAAGTTGACAACGCTGACTAATAATAACAATAACATATCCATACATACATACATAACTACAAACAACAACAATTACTAATTCCTTTAGTTCAAGCTCAAGCTAATCATTCGTTTATATCAAAGTATTTTTGCATTAAATTATAAATAAAATAGTTTTATAAAAAAATATCTAAGAAAAGTGTTAAATAATTAAAATAATAAAGTGTCACAAAGTTGGCAATAATGCAATATTTAGCCGGTCGGTGTTTCGCTTTTGTTTG
Organism: Bellardia pandia; assembly: GCA_916048285.2. Taxonomy (NCBI): domain Eukaryota; kingdom Metazoa; phylum Arthropoda; class Insecta; order Diptera; family Calliphoridae; genus Bellardia; species Bellardia pandia. Next base: position 94,291,205 of record OU696530.1, on the reverse strand, counting down.
TTGGTTTGTTAAGCAACAACAAAAATAAGTAGCTTTCTAAGAGACGGTTCAAGTGGGAGAATATATGAGTAGTGCATTGGCATTTGTTGTTGTTGTTAAAAAATATAAGTAGATAAGCCAGGCATGGAAAATTCAGTAGTATTTTGCTTTTTCACTACATATGTTCCCTGTTTGATTTAAGTGAAATGAAAAAGTAAAAAAGATATAAAAAAGCAATCATAAAATTTAAATGATATAAATGTAAATAAAAGAAAAATTAATTAGTTGTCATTCAAATATGAAAGAAAGAGAAAACAAATAATGTTTTTAAAATAAAATGCGACTCTAAAGGAACCAATGATAAGCCAGCATTACTAAAATCTTATAAAATCTTTTTTGAACTTTTGAAATAAAATTGTTTAAAACATTTTCAGTTGTGAGTATAATATTTTGTAGCTAAAGTTACTTGGGTCCAGTTTTGCCTTTCAAATTTTAAACTCTCACATATTTTCTCAAAAATTCATCCATACTGTTAAAACTTAATATGAGTTTGCTTTCAAGTTCTCGTTCCAATTGTGTGTTTCAAGTTACAGTCAAGAAAACGGCTGAATGCAATTTTAATAAACTAATATTTTGTTTCTTTTTCTTTATAAACATTTTAGCGTGATATTTTTTGTTTTGTGTTGTTCTTTTTTTATAAACAACTAGCTGACCGCCCCGGCTTCGCTCGGTATTTACTATTGATTTGTATTTCATAGAATAAGATGTATTCACAACCTGCCTGCTCTTATTTATTTGCAAATTTGTACAGCAAATGTTGAATTTTTTCAGGAAAAAAAATCATAACTGGAGAATGGCTAGACCGATTTTGGATTTCAAAATCAACTAACCATCATCACTCCTCCCTGTACCTTCCCTAAAAATTTTATGGCAATCGGTCGAGCCGTTCTCGAGTTATGGAGTGACAATCAAAATGTACACTTATTTTTATATATATAGATAAGAAGATATAGTAATCCACCAAATTATAAAGTATTAATTAAAGTTTTCTTGACGTCACAGCTTCCAATTTTTGTGAATTTTGACAAGCAGTATCTGTAAAAAATTTAAAAGCAAAACTTGAACCTATAACTGCAGAGTTAGCAAAGGTAATTAGGCATTAAAATATATAGTTTAAATTAACCTTATTTATTAATACTATTTACTGTGTTTCAAATCTATTTGAAATGTATATATTTTTTATATTCCATTGTATCAAAAAATTATGTTTAACAATTATTATTAAAATTTATTTTACATGTTACTGCTGATTATAGACATAAAAAACTTAAATTACAAAAATTAACAATTAAAGGTCGAAGTTCTTTACTATTTTTTCTAAAAAGAAAGATATTCCTTTCTTAATTTTTATGAACCCTTTTCCGAATTTGTATAAAACACATCTTCTTAAAGTCCTCTATATTTAACAATCAAAAACCCTTAAAACTTTAACTGTGTAAATTCATAAAAAACTAAAAACGATAAAAGCTTACCTGCAACAATAGTATTTGATCACTCCTTGATAAGGTTTGAAATGGCATTAAACATTTCACCCAACGCACAGCCATGAACAACAAACGGGCCGTAGTCTCCTGCAACATTTCCCAGGACAACAAACGTGAATCCAAGCCAATTAATTGTTGTGGCAATGGTGGAAACAAAATGGAATTGTGTACTTGATATTGAATGATTTCCTGACATTTATCCGGACTTAACAGCAATTCAATGAAACCATTTTGACGTGCAGCATACAAAGCAGCGGCAGCATGTGTATGCTGGTTATGTGAGGCTGTAGAAGAAGAGGATGTAGTTGATGAAGAGGGTGGAGGTGGTACTGGTTGATGGCCTGGTGTTGTTGGCTGGCATGTAGTAGGTGTCAGCGTGACTGTGGATTGTTGATGGGAAGATATTGGTGGTAGTGATGGTAGAGCTACTAAACCAATATGAGGGTTCGCTTGTAGGGATGCTATATTGTGGATGGTTGTGGGCGACGAACGTTTTTGTATCTGCGTAAAGGCTGTCAGATGTAATGGTGATTGGGCCAAACGTGTGGGAGAGGAGGAAGGTGAGGAGTTGAGCAGGTTTAAATTACGATTGTTATACGATGAGTTGTTATTAATGTTGTTGTGATGGTTGTGTAGGTGATGATGGCTCAAACTAAGAGGGCTATTTAAAATAATGGGTGAATGTGAGCTTGTTGTATGATTGGTATCTGTGGGTGATAGGGGCTCTTGCGGTCCTGGTGAGTTACAGGGTGACATGGGTGGGGGAGTAGCTGAAGGTGTTTCAGTTTCAACATTTACTCTAGAAGATTCACTATCCAACGAAGAACGTCCACCTACTGATGATATTGATTGTATTGAAGCAGTTGGCGAGGGTGATGAATAGTTTTGATTCATAGTTTTGTTATAGAACTCTAAGCTGGTGGTGCTGGCAGCTCCGGCACTGCCGGCTGAGGAGCCATCTCCACGGCTGTTGGTTAGATCATAGGTGGGCACTCCGCTGGCTTGGTGAGTTAGTGTGGGAGCGGAGGATGTTGGCACTATATTATTGGTACCTATTAATGAAGCGTTTGTGACACCAGTGCCAGCCAAGCCAGGCAATTTACTAGTAGCTTCGGCTATAAGATTGTGGTGCATTTGAGGCAGTAAGTGAGGAGGAAAAGCTAAGTGAGGCGGTGCTACATGTTGTCCTCCGCCATTACCATTGGGACCATGACCGGGATGATGAAAAGCTGTTGGATGGGGTGGTCCATGAAATCCAGCCGCTGGATGATGAGTAGAAATATGCGATGTATAATTAAAAGAAGCCGAGACGTTTGTAACCAAAGATACCGGTAAGTGGCCGGCATGTGTATGATAGGGACCATGTGGGTGGCCCGCCAAACCATTCAGATGATGATGATGGGCATGATGATGAGCTGGATGTTGATGGTGAAGCTGAGGATGTAGTTTCGGTTTTCGGGGTCCCCTTTCATGTTGTACCGCTGAAAAGACAAAACGAAAACAAAACAAAAAATCTTTAAAGTAAAATTTCCATATGCTAAATTCTCATCTAGTCATCATTATTTTCAAATTAACTTATTTGTATATCTATGTATATCATTTTATTTATTTATGTTGTTAAAAAGTAGATTATCACAATTATCTACTTGAATAGATTTTCAAACACCCATAACAATTTGCCCTTTTTCCTTTATCTTTGTTTATGTTAAGCAGAGGGTTGGTTGGTTGCTTGTTTCTCAGTCATCATCAGTCTTTCTTTTAGCGCTGACTTTGCGCAAGTTGAAAGAAATCCAAGCAACAACAAAAAAATAGCTAAGAAAATTTTCAAAGGAATTGGCAGAAAAGTTTGTTAAAGAAATCAAAATGGCGCTGAGGTTTGAGTTTTTGATTTATTCCCGGTGTATGTGGTAGTGGTACGACTTGAAAAGAAAAAGTTTTATTTTTTTTTTGGTTTAATTTAATACTTTTTAATGTGTGATGTTTGAATTTGCATACGAGATGTTGTTAATAAGTGTGCGAGGAGAAATCTTCCAGAAATTTACTTAATTTTTTTGTGGGATAGATAAATAAGACGAAATCTTTTTGATATGATAGAAAATACATATAAGATCTTCATTTGTACAGTCCCCAACCAGAGAGATAAAGGTTTTAGTTGAAATTTAAGATAATTCTTAAATGCAACATAAATAAGAAAGTAATTTCTTAATTTTATTTTACATTTTATAAATTTATTGCAAACAAAAGGTATTTGGAGAATATTTCTGCACAATTTTCAATATTAAATGTATATTAAAGATCGAACAAATATAAGAAAAAAAAAACTTATCTTTAAAACATATCATTGAAAAAATCACGATAAAAGAAGAGACCATCCTCAGTTGTTAATTTAGTTTAAAAGGTTTTATTGTGAAAACCCCGATCATTTTGACAATTCCTTGACAAGGTTTGATACGCCATTAAATATTTCATCCAATGCAGAGCCACGAACAATAAGTGGACTGTAGTTTATATACAACTTAAAAAATCGGGATTTCGTATCTTTTGAAAGCGCTTTTTATCTTTAGCAACTTTTATATCATTTTGAAACAACAAAGTTTTATCTGGCTTCGAAAATGTCGAATTTTGTGCTAACAAAGTGATGTTTTGCTTTACTTCTTTAATTAGAAAAAAGTGCCGCTGAAGCACATCGATTGATTAACGAAGCTTGTTGTGAATGTTTACCATCTTGCACGTTGAGACAGATGGTTTGTGCGGTTAAAAATTGATGATTTTGACACGGAAGACAAAGATTGCCCAAGCCAGCCAAAAAAGTTTGTTGACTCAAGCAGGAATTTCAAAATATTTGCGAGTAGCAGGATTCATCTTAAAGCAGGAAAATTGGATTCCATATGAAATGAAGTCGTTAGACCTTGAAAGAGGATATAGAATGTGCTCAAACTTTCTTTTTGAAACTGAATTATTACTTGCAATGAAAAATGGATCCATTACGACAACCCAAAGCATAAGAGAAGCCCGACAAACCACCAGAATCGACATCGAAGTCAAATATTCATGGACCTAAGGTAATGCTCTGTATTTGGTGGTACCAAAAGGATCCTATCTAATATGAGCTGCTGAAATTTGGCTAAATGATCATCAGCTGATTCGTTTTAAGCGTGCATTGGCCGAAAAACGCACAGTATATGCGGCCTGACATTAATGCATAATATTTCATCACAACGACGCTCGATCATATGTTACAATACCTGTTAAAAACTATTTAGAAATAAATGGTTAGAAAGTTTTGCCTCTCCCGTTCAGACTTTGTCCCGAACGACTACTATGTGTTTCGAACGCTCACTCTGGGATACGCTTCACATAAGAACGGGGTATCCAAAATTGGCTTGATTCGTTCTTTGTCTCAAAAGAATGTTATTCAAAAATATCACAATAAGAAGTTCAAAAATATGCAGATGATCGGATGCGAATATTTTGTCACTTAAACTTTAAAGCTGAAAATTTCAGCCAGCTACCTAATTTGTCTATAGAAGGTTTGCAGTGTGGGTTTGTATGTTTTAAAACAAATAAACCATTAGTTTTTTAATTAAATAGTCATAGTTAAATATTAGATACACGGTTAGGTTAATATTTTAAACAATCCGGGATCTAATAAATTAAATATGATTTCTTGCATTTCAGACAACAGAAATTCACATAATTTAGTTCTACAAAAGCAGTTTCTTTTTATTTAAAAACCCATTAATGAAAGTATTTCGGCACTTAATAAACCCCTCCTTTTTAGACTATGAAAATACTATATACCTACATATGAGCATTTCTTTCATGATAAATTTAATAAATAGTGTAACTGATTTTGAGTTCCTGCTTAATAAAACCAATACATGGTTCCAATGCGTTAAAAAATAAATTATGTTCTTTTTTAAGCTTAAACATTGTCAATCTATTTATGCTAATTTCAATCCCATATGCCTTAAAGCATTTTAATGACTTTTCGACAGATCCAAGAACCATTATTATCATGTTTCCAAGTAATGAGTTAAAATGCTAATATTCAGACCCTACATTAATTGAACAATAACTGTTTAATTTTATAAGACAATGATGTTATTGGAGACAAATACTTATTACAGCCGCTTAATATTGTCTTTAATATCACCATAACTGGTTACAAGTAAAGGCTGTATTAATCCATTGGTAACTAGGTATCGCAGAAGTTGTTATATAACAAATTAGCAAATGGTATGTACTAATTATCGGAAATTATGTTATGCAGTAAGTTATTACCAAGTTTTTGCCGATTCTAAATATATTCTAAAAAATTCAACAAAATAGCTTTTAAAGTTTCATCTTTGTCAGCGCAGTTCAAAGGTGTTAAAATGTATAACAATTCTAGAAATATTTAGTATATACTGGCAATTAAAAATAGGAAATGTATAAATTTCGTTATCAAGGTTTTAATGGTGGGAACCCAAAGAATTTTTAATTTCAACAAAAAGTAATAAGCTTATTTACTTTTTTCAAACTTCTTAACAAAGTGTCTTTCTTACACTTTTTACAATATATTTTCTTTTTTTGCTAAATGATTTAATATGCTCATTTCGTGCCCAGAAAAAATAAACGCCTTAAGACTTTTGAACAGATTTTTTCTCGCTTTTTTTGTTTGTCATGCTTACTTAAACCCTTAGTTAAAAATTTTGATGAGTCAAAAGCTTTTTGTTTTTTGTTTTTGCGGAGTTTTTAATAATATTTGCTGCTTGTAAAGAATTCATTTTATTTTTTTTCCCAACAGCTTTTCATTTTTTGCTAACAGAGTCTGCTGATGTTTGCTCTTAATTGAAATGTTTGATCTTTAAAAGGCTTTGAGGCTTTTTTATGGCAAGAAGTAGAAGTTTGACACAAAAAAAGCAAACAAAAATATAATGAAACTTTTTGAGGTTGAAACGTAAAAGGCTAATGTTTAAAATGAAATTAAAAGTTACTTAAAATTTTACTGAATCCTTAAAAATTGGAAAAAATTTAGAAAAAACAATTTTTGTTTGCAAGAAAAAACTCAATTTAACTTTACTAATCTTTAAATATTACCTTTGTTACTGCTTAACACTTAAAAACTTATTTCAAATGTTGATTTTTGCCAACTTTCTTAAATTTCTGCTTCTCAGTTTTATTACAAAACCACAATTTTGTGTTGACACCACCACCACTACTTCAAGGCACAGAAAATCTTTAAGTTTTCTTTTCAAATGCTTAAGGCTTAAATTTACACATTGTTTTATAACAACAAAAATAACAAAGTTTTGCTAGAGAATACATAAAGGCTTATAAGCCTAAATATATGCTCTGCTTTACTTTACTAGTATTTATTTACTAAACACTTTAACAAGACTTTTGCGAATTGTGTTGCTTTACTTTTACGGTTTAGATTCTAAGAAATGATTTGCCATAAGGGACATTATGGCATTTTAATATTTTAGCATAAAATATTTCATGTAAATAGAAGACGTATAGCTAGATAATAAACACAGTATTATATATTTAAGGAAAACTAAATTAAAATAAAAGATGTTTAAAATTTATGCATCAGAGAATTTAGTTCAATTATTGCTTTTATTAAATAAATATGTCTTTAAAGTCAAATTATAAATGTTTTATAGCAAATTAATTTTAAAGCTACAAATAATTTCGTATTTATTTTTAGCTTTTTTTGCCTAAAAGTTGACACAAATTGATGTTTAACTTTTCAGCCTAAAAATACTCCAAGCTGTTTAGATTAGATAGTGTATATTAGATAGTAGGAATACTATTTTCTAATATAATCCCCCTTCCTTATCTTTAAGTAGACTTACAGCATCCACATTATACATTTGTTTTTGTAAAGGTGTGAACAATGTCAAGTGTTTTCTTTACTTTTGTCTACATATGATTAACAATATCTATCAGTTACAAAAAATAAACATACTCCAAAGTAAATTTCGTAAACATTAAACTCTTTCTAGCCTTTGTGTAGTAACCCGTTTTCTTTGCATACATATGACTACAATATACACGATTAGCAATGGATTAAAATTTCACCCCTCTCTATATGTATATCAACATTTGTACATGATTTCATGTTGTGTTTGTCCATGTAGAGTTCTCTTTCCTCATTTTAATTACCCAAACAAATAAAAGTCACAATGATACGCCCTCTACATGTACAATGTTAATAAATTTATAGTTCCTATATATTGTTAAGGGTGTCCCCTGAAATAAGGATTATATTGCAGCGATACTGAAAAAATAAAACTAAACTCCCGCAAATTTTAAGTTAATTTTGTGAAAACATATTTTCCCGAAACTTTAAATAGTTCTACTAATTTAGAAAAATATTTTAAAGGTGACACCCTTATATGTGAAAGCATACATATTATGTTCTATAGTATTTGCCATAATATGTGTATATTTGGTTGATATATTGGTTATACAATCATCATCTGCGCACATGTGTTCCTAGTCTCACGTTCTGTTTAAATCGTTTCTTAAGAATTTATTGTTGCGTTGAAGAAGAGCAGGAACAACATAAAAAGAGGTTAAAAACTGCACAAAAGTTAAAAAAAGTGGTTTAATTAAATAAAGGAGTTATTAACGGCAAACAAAAATTAATGCCAGCATAGAATAACCGACAGATTAAGGGATTTACACATCACTTGTTAAAATAAAAAAAACCTCATCAGAGTCTGATAAAGTTGGTACTTTGTTAAAAAACATCTTTACAAGCATTTTTTGTTTTCCTATAGAACACATCTTCATAAACTGATGAAGTTTTCTATAGAAAACATCTCCACAAACTGATAAAGTTTTCTATAGACAACATCTTCATAAACTGATGAAGATTTCTATAGAAAACTTCTTCATAAACTGATAAAGTTTTCTATAGAAAACATCTCCACAAACTGATAAAGTTTTCTATAGACAACACCTTCACAAACTGATGAAGATTTCTATAGAAAACTTCTTCATAAACTGATAAAGTTTTCTATAAAAAACTTCTTCATAAACTGATAAAGTTTTCTATAGGAAACATCTTCACAAACTGATAAAGTTTTCTATAGACCACATCTTCACAAACTGATGAAGATTTCTATAGAAAACTTCTTCATAAACTGATGAAGATTTCTATAGAAAACTTCTTCATAAACTGATAAAGTTTTCTATAGTAAACATCTTCACAAACTGATAAAGTTTTCTATTGAAAACATCTACACAAACTGATAAAGTTTTCTATAGAAAACATCTTCACAAACTGATAAAGTTTTCTATAGACCACATCTTCACAAACTGATGAAGATTTCTATAGAAAACTTCTTCATAAACTGATAAAGTTTTTATAGAAAACATCTCCACAAACTGATAACGTTTTCTATAGAAAACATCTTCACAAAGTGATGAAATTTTCTATAGAAAACATCTTTACAAACTTATGAAGATTTCTATAGAAAACATCTTCATAAACTGATAAAGTTTCCTATAGAAAACATCTTCACAAACTGATAAAGTTTTCTATTGAAAACATCTACACAAACTGATAAAGTTTTTTATAGAAAACATCTTCATAAACTCATAAAGTTTTCTATAGAAAACATCTTCAAAAACTGCTGAAATTTTCTATAGAAAATATCTTCAAAAACTGCTGAAATTTTTACTGACTTTCGAAGCTTAAACTTTATACAACTTTCTTTATTTTCTTAATATATGAAAATAATAAATTTCCAACATCTGTTTCATATTAATGATCATAGTTTAGGAAAACAAATTTAATACAAATTCATGACAAGCAACAGTTCAGTTTAGACGTTTGCAACATTCATTAATTTTCCAACCCCTCAAATAAAAACTTCAACGGGCCCTTTTCATTTAATGGTCCTTGTATAAAACTCACCTTAACGAATCTCGACAAGTATTTTTGTATATATGTTATTTTACGGTTAATATTTTTGCAATTGTTTATGTTTTATTATACGCGTATTGTAATAAACAATAAACAATTGTAATACAATTGTTATTAGTTTCTTTATTGTTTGTTTTCTTTTTATCAGCTAACTTTGTTTAAATAAATGTTTTCTTTTCATTTGATCAACATCATCTTCTCAACTTAATGATTTTAAAGATAAAAAAACTGTAACAATGCATTCAAATAAAAGATACAGAATAAATAAATATTTTATTTGATAATTATTTGTAACAACAGGCTGCTACACTGCTACATTTTCTTTTTATTGCAAGTGAAAACATCCCTCTTGTGTTTCCAGGTTTAATTTTGGTTTGGTGTTTATAAAATGAATTTATAGCTGATATTTCGTTGTATACTTTCGATACGAAAAGTGTTTTGAGTAGAAAAAAGTAACGAGTTAACGGGTGTGAATTTTCCCATCTGTATTTGTAGCTTTTATTTCTTTTGATTACGGTTTTGTGCATCAAAATTCAGGGAACAGATGTGTTTAAGAATGTTTTCTTTAAATTATTATAGAAGACAAATTGTTAAATCAGTTGAAAATTTCAGTTTTCAGTTGACACATTACTATCTTGAAATTCTTGATTTTTTTTTTTTGTAAAATTTCGGAGATATAAAAATTGCGTATTACATTGCACAATTCTAGAAATTTACGGTCATTAGTTAGCAATGTTTTACTTCTTTGTGAAGTGATATAGGGTGTTTTTTTGAGAGGTATAGAACTTCGAATTGAAATAAAACACAAGAAAATCGTTTTAATGACCATCAATTTTCTTTATTGGAAGGATAATTTTATGCCATTAATGTTTAAATATGATTTCAGGCATGTGGCCGCCGCGGCTGGCTCGAATAAAGCCAATTCTACAGGTCCAATTTTCAACCACTTTTTCGAGCATATGGGGCCGTATGTCATAACGCCACGAATGTTGGCTTCCAATTCCCCTAACGTTTCTGGTTTGTTGGCGTAGACGAGCGACTTCACATATCCCCAAAGAAAATAATCCAATGGTGTCAAATCACACGATCTTGGTGGCCAATTAACAGGTCCATTCCGCGAAATTATGCGCTCATCGAATGTTTCCTTCAATAAATCGATTGTGGCGTGCGCTGTGTGGCATGTAGCGCCGTCTTGTTGGAACCACAACTCATCCACATTCATGCCATCCAATTCGGGAACAAAATAGTCGGTTATCATGGCTCTATACCGGTCACGGTGGCGAATCGATTCATTCGGGTCCTCTTCAACACTTTGCTCTACAGCGGCAATTGTTTCTTCGGTACGCACTGTTCGACGTCTCTGCGGATGCGTATTATTACATAGAGTAAACGTAGTGCGAAAACGATCCATGGTTAACCGAATTAATTGCTCTGATGGACGATTATGTCGACCATAAAATGGACGGAGCTTGCGGTAAACTTCGCGAACTGAACCGTTATTTTCGAAATAAATTTGCACGATTTGCAAGCGTTGTTTTTTTGTCAACCTGTTCATGATGAAATGGCAAACCAACCTGAACATAAATGACATTAGAGTTGCCAGATTTGACCACAAAATGCCAGTTTTATCTCTTTTCGAGAAACAAACCTGTAAAAAAAACACCCTATATTTGGTGCGACTTTTCATATAAATGTTTAATAATACTTGGTACACTGCCTTCAGATTTCATTCATTTAAATAATTGATTCTGCTGCTAATATTTATCTTAACAAACTGACATGTATGCTCGTCATTAATTTCTCTGCTTTAGTTTCTATTGCTCCTACGGAGTATTATTGCTGCTGGTTTCCCTAAAAACACTTTCCAGAAAACTGACAGACCATCAACTCTAACATAACATTCTGACATATTTGCTTTTTGGTCTTTTGGTTGTATTGAAAAGAATTTGTTTTGATATTGAGTAGAGAAGTGCGTGTTTTTTCGGCATCATCATCCCGAAACAACCATGCAAACCCCAAACCCATCCCATCCTACCCCACCAAACTCTGTTACATTCTAATAATGATGCGTGGCTTTTTTCCTTTGTGTTCTTTAGTTTGACCATTCAGTCTTTCGGTTTTTCCTTTCTTGTTTTTATTTTTTGTTTTCATTCATCCACGCTTAATTAATTGATTAGCTTTGCTAAATCGGTCAATATGGATTTGTGTGTGTGTGTATTTTTCCGGTCTACTTTTTGCCTTTATTACTTCACCCTCCTTCTGCTGACGTTGTGAAAATTTAGAACAAAAACTTCGGAAGCATAATGAGCTGCTAATTAGATTTGAAATGTTTTTGTTTTCGGCTCTTTCTTTATTAATTTTGGTTCGTTTTTTTCTTTAGAGTTTTTATATTTATGAAATTAGCTTGAATTAGGCTGTTGTGTGAGAAATGTAGCAGATGATTATGTAAATTTGTAGCAAATTTTTGTAAACTTTAGAGTTATCTTGGTTTATACATCATAAATTGATGAAGTTTTCTATAGAAAACAACTTTACAAATTGATAAAGTTTTTTAGAAAACAACTTCACATATTCATGAAGTTTTCTATAGAAAACATCTTTACAAATTGATAAAGTTTTCTATAGAAAAAATCTTCACAAATCGTTGAAGTTTTCGATAGAAAACTCAGTTCACAGACTAAATTTCTAAATTGTTACTTGTTGACAAATTTATCACAAAACGATGCAACAATCAAATAATTGTAACAAATTCACTTTTCTTTGTAAACTTTATTTTTCTCAGATTAAATATTAAACCTCTCAATCTATAAATATATTTTAAAACCATTTAAATTGTGCATATAGACATTAAACATCTTTATTAGCTTAATCTCCGCAAATGTTTATCAAGATAATTTCATCCATCATTTGACAACACTTTTGAGCCGTTGATGTAATTGTATGGATATTTACAACATCTATGAAACACCCTCCCCTCCCAGCAAAGGAAGAAAATATATTTCACTGCAAATCATTTACAAAAAGATACATTTAAATAAATCCTGCTTATTTGTAAGAAAAAATAAATTGAAAAGCGCGTAAATACTTAAAAAACAAGGAATAAATCCTTATAAAAGAAGGTAAACTATTTAAAGACGAGTGGTGGAGAGAGTGAAGACTTTTTACAAATGCTTGTACAAATACCATTAAAACTGTCATCATAATTTGTTATGACCTCGCCTTTAAAAAAAAAATGTCAAAATACCGTCTTTTTTCCTTGCTGGCTGCTGTAAAACTGTATAAAAAGAAGTTGTAACGTTCATTTCGTTCAAAAAAGATGTTGATGATGTTGGGAATGCTATTAGCATAAAACCACTTGAATACCACACATTTACCAACATTTATTATAAGCTCAAGAAAAGCACGAAGGCGTCGCGTAAAGTGTTATGGCTTTAGTAGAGTTAGAGCGGAATTTTATGACAAAGTTGAATTTATGGTACCCTACATCATAACCGTTGTTTAAAAAAGTTATATAAAGCTAAAGATTGAATTCGATTGGGCCACTTTAAATGCTAGGCCGATACTGTTTAAATGAGTAATAAATCAAACCTGGTGCTTTGAGATAAACATCTTAGAAGATCCATAAGGTGTGATGAAAAATAGTTATTAATACTATTGATAAGGACTCATTCAATAATTTGTGCCTTTTTGAATAAAGAATTCATAAGAATAGAAAATTAAATGCAGACCCAGCAGCAACAACAATTTTTCTTAACACTGACATCATCTTTGAAACGTTTTATCGGTTTCTAATAGATTTGCAAGAATAGGAGATGTTTGATATTTTTTTCTGGCAATGGCCGGTCAAAGTGGATATAAAACTCGGGACGTTAGATTGCCTCTTTTTGAATAACCTGAACAATTTATTTGTGCAACTGAATGGTTTATATAAGAATCCATTAATGTTACTGTACTTCTGCTAGTGCCTTTCTTTCCAGGTATCAGAACGGGAAGAATGTTGAAGGAATCACGTGTGGCACTATATTACAGTCCTTTTAGTCTGACCTTACCAAGTTGCTCTATAATTTTTGAGCGTTTGCTAAATAAAAATAAAATTTTGAGAAGTTTTAATTTTATTTTTAATGTTTTTTTCATAAAAAGTTTTCGATTGCTGTAACGTTCTGTAAGTCTAGTAATGATAATGGGCGATAGTTGAACAAATCCTACTACATAGTATTTATGTGGCTATATCTCTGTTACAAACCCAACAATGGACTCTACACTCCTGTAGCATCAGCTAAAGTAACAAAACATAAATACCACCAGAAAAAAAAAAGAAAATATGTTCATTATGTCATATTTTCCCATAATAACTTATTTGCTTTGCATGTCAACGCAAGCCAAATAAAACGAAATCATGAGGTTTATGTAGCTGCTACTTCATTCTGCTGACAATGATGATAATGTTGATGATGGGCAGCAAGCAAATGCTTAAAATCTACATCACTTACAATTGGTAATACAAACATCAGTCAACATACAAACAGACTGAACGAACGAAGGAAAAACGCCATCTTTATCACTTTAACAAATAGAAAAACATACAACCATCATATTTTACATACATTTTTTCCGTTTTAGCCACTTTTTTCAATATTTTCTTCTCTCATTTTCGTTATCAAAAAGTATTATTGTCATCATTATTCACTTGAATAAGCTTTAAGGCTTTTCATTATGGCTGTATGTATTGTTGAGGATGTGTATTGCGTTTGATTTGGTATTGGTGTAAAACATTGTATAGAATTTTTTTAAACCAATCACAAATATACTCACAATTATATTTATTTAAACATGATTATTAAATGTCCTTTTGTTATATTGCTTTTTTTATTTCTAGGACCTTTTGAGTGTACTTAATATACAGCCTTTTCAACTTATTGTAAGACATTTTCATTGTAAGCATCTTTGTGTAATTTTTATGGAATTATTGTGTTTTCATTTTTAAGGAATTGGAAAATTAAAAGGTCACTAAAAGGGGAGACTTAAGACAGTCTTTTAGTTTAAGAATTAAATATAGCAAAACTTTAATAGAATATACACATATTTCTATACCACAGTTTTTTTGTATTTTACATTTTAATGTAAATCTAATAAAGTTAAGAGCAATAAAGTGTTTATGTCTCCTACATTGATCTTTATATAAATGAATTCTTTAAAGTGAAATCCGGCAAAGTTTTGTTCCATTCATTATGTAGGTGATCCCTGCAAGCAATATTTCTTTGTGTAATTTTTTTGTTCATATATTCCCACAGGTACTTATTAGTTGGTTTAAAGGTCTGGATTCTGTGGATAATGATATAAAATTTTTGGACAATTAGTTTGTAGAGACTACTGTTTTTTTTCATAGTGAAAAATGGTTGAACTTTATATTAATTATTAGAGAGAATTTCTTATTATTTTGGCTTGAGTTCATTTTTAATTAATAACTCAAAGAATACCATTGTAAAGTTATATTTTTCTAGATAATTGGCAAACTGGAATGCATATGGACCGATATTCTCAAAATCCAGCAGTTTGATTTAGGCATGCATGTAAATGATCCGTATAAAATTTTGGATTGGTACCCTTATTTATAAGAGATTTATGAGTATTAAGTGATTTTCGGAAGAGCGCTTTATATGGGGCATACGGTTAAAAATAGACCGAAATTAACAAAATTTTGTGGGATGATTTTTGTATATATGTAAATGATCTGTGCAAAGTTTTAAATCGGTAACGATATATATAAGGAAAAATGTCTGTTTCAGATGTGGTCCTTGTATGGGAGCTATGACCAGTTCTGGGCCGACCACCATAAAATTTAGTACAACAATTTATTTGCCTATAAAGAGTATTTATGTCAAATTTTAGCCGTTTAACATTATTTATATTTGTTTTATACGTATTTAAGTGAATTTTGAAAGTGGACTTTATATGGGGTCTATGGTCAAACATGGACCGAATAAAAAAAAATTCGTTTTGCGATTTCTTTTTGTATAAAACTTATTTTTGCTGAATTTTGTCTTGATATTTTAATTTTATAGGCATTTCGAGAATATATATATATTTGTATGGGGGCTATGAGAAATCATGGACCGATTCTTACTATTTTCCGCACAATTTCTTCTTTTATCATAACAATGTATACAAAATTTCATGGTATTATCTGCAATATATTTCAGAATATTGCAATAAAATGGACAAAAAATATCAAATTTTTATTCTGGTTGACCTAAACCGATTTTGCTGATTTTAAATAGCCAACTTCTCGAAAGCATTTCTGACAGAATTGTTGAAGAGTTGGATCCGGAATATATCTGGGGACTTCAAAAAACTGATTTTAACAGACAGACAGACGGACATGGCTTAATCGACTCCGCTATCTATAAGGATCCAGAATATATATACTTTATAGGGTCGGAAAATTTTATTTTGGAAATTACACATGGAATGACATACTTATATATACCCTTCTCATGAAGGTGAAGGCTATAAAAACGAATCCATTATACATACATGCCTATGTATAAGTTTGTATGTATACATATGTGACTACTGATTAAATGTATGTATTTTAAAATTAACGAATTCCTGACATCCATAATCCGCGTAATAACTTTTGCATTATGTGTATAAAACCTGAAATAAAATATTTATTCACTTCGTGCCATCATATTTTTGTACAAAACAAAAACAATAAAAACAACAAAAATAGTTAAGCTATAAAAATTGACAGATACTTTATTGTTGAAACTAAGTACTCAAACTCTTTTCCACAACGGTAACCAAACAGAGACTGTGTATTTCCAACATTTAATTATACAGTACGGGTTAATATATGTATGTACATACAATTTATCATACATATTACTTTACTTAACATTACAAACACTTACACCACTCCAATAATCTCATATGTACAAGTATAGGGTGTTTTTTTTAGATGTATGTATAGAACTTTTAGTTGGCAACACTTTTTTAACTAGCGGCCAGTTTTTCAGCTGTCCAGTAATTTATGTTTGAAGTTGCTAGTCTACGCTGATAAGCCCGAAACGATTGATTGCTGGGAGGACAACATTCGTCATGTCTTTGCCGATATTTGGCCACAAATGTTGGGAAAAATCAACGAAAATTGGACCTCCAGAATAGACAACGTCCGAGCCAGTCATATGCCAGAAGTCATATTTAATTTATAATGCTACAAGATTATCTTTTAAATAAAGTTAATTTTTTGTCAATTTAAAAAAATGTCTTTGTTTTATTCTATTTCAAAGTTCTATACATCTATGATTTTCAAAATAAATTTGCACAGTCTGGAAGCGTTTTTCAGGCGTCAGCCTATTTGATAAGCCAAACCAAACAAAACATAAATCTCCTGACAGCTGACAAAATGACCGCCACTTAAAAAAGTGCCAACCTAAAGTTCTATACATCTAAAAAAAACACCCTATACATATATCGATGTTGATGATAATGAAAAATTTGTTTTTAATCCTCCTCAACATGTGAAATTCTCATGAAAACTCTTAATTGCAGTATGAATGTATGTATGCATGTAGTAAACAAATACATACATACATTTTGCTACACCTGCATCAACACATCCTTACTCAGTCATTTACTCTCTACACTCATACACATACGCACTCTTTTTGGCTTTGCTCACCCAAACTGACTGCAAAAATCAAAATACAAAAAAAGGGTGGTGGCTTTTTCCAATTTGACATTTCAGCCTACAAGTGTGTGACAACGGAAAAGTAAAGTGTCAGTGTCAACATTAAAAGCGGATTAAAATTTATACCACAACAACGACACGGCAATGGGGAGATTGTCTGTCGCTGGGGTAGAAGCTAGAACTGAAACTGAAAAACTTTAAAGTTTTGTATTTGAGTTGTAGAGTAGAGGTGAAAATAGAAAAGGGTTTTGTGTGACTCATAGTTTTAAATTGAAATTGTTTTAAAGTTAGCTATACAATGTTTCCATTTCAAGCTTTAAAAATTATAAAAAGATCAGTAATCCTTCAAAAGCTGTAGTTTTAAAATAAAGCAAACTATTTTAAAAGTACTTATTTTATTGATCACACCTTAAATCCTTGAGATCTCTAATTTCTTAAGACAATTTAAAATTAATATAAGTTTTGCAATTTTTAAAACCTTAGATGTGTTTGCTTCTATAATGAAATAAATAGCACATAAGTTAAAATACTTAAAATTTGTGCCAAGTCTTCTTAATAAATAGACATTTACACTTGTTGAAATTTGATTTATATGTATACGGCAGACCAGCAAACTGCTGCATTGTAGAAGTTCTCATGTAGTATAAACAACTAAATTTTTACTCAAGGCGTTATCACTTTTTTAGGCACACATTTGTTTGACGTTGTTTGCTTTTACAAATGTTTTGTAAGACACCTGGCAAATATTTACTCGAAAAACGCGTAACCACTTGTTTTATCAAATAGCATCAAATAAAATAAGACTAAATATTTGTTGTGCCTTGTCCTAAATAAACAAAGTTTTTTTTTAATAAATAAACGAGTTCAAAAATATTTTATTTAGTGGTTACGTCCTTTTTGGCAAATATTTTCCAAGCGAATTTCAATATAAATACTTTATTGATGGGTTACGTATTTTTCGTAAAATATTTATTTATTTATTCATTATGGAAGACTCTCAGATTTTTCATCAATACATAGTTATAACATAAATTGAATGATTGATGATCAATTTGAACTCTTTGTTTAAACCGATCTGTCAGAGTTTCATTTTTGGTGGTGGAGATTTCTGGCAAAACAGTGCTAGTGTATGGCGTCGAAGTAATTCTACGCAGCTTAATGTCACTATTTCGATAAATTTCTGTAGATAAAGACAAACAACTTAGGAAGATTTTGACTCGTCTAGTAAGACTCTGACTCGGATTTGTTGCATCTATATCTTCTTCATATATAATTTGGAGAAAAAGAAAATCACGATAGAAATAAGAAATCATGATGATCACGTTTTTTACTTCATCCGCAAAAGTTTAAGAGAGTAGATCTACAAACAGTTGGCGCGTTAAACCATGTTGAAAGGAATAGTATTGACAAATTAATAATATTCCCTGTTAAATGCACAATGCTTGCAAAAAGCTAAATATTAAAAAAAAAAATTGCTGCAAATTATCAAATCTAATCGTAAACAAATATTTCAACAAAGGGCATAGAAAAAACACAACACCAATATAAATTACACAAAAATAATTCGTGTGAATGCTGCTTTTCATACATACCATGTTATTAAATATCCAAATCGTAGTAAAAAGCATTCTTTACGACAAAGTTTTAACAAAAATCATCAATTTCATAATTATTGACGGTGAAACCTTTGTAAAGATGGACCTAAAACAGCTTTTATATTGCTGCGAAACAAGCAGCAAAATATAAATAAAAAAAATTGATAAATTTGTTAAAAAGACAATGGTTTTACAAGTAATTTGCAATTTAGCTTTTTAATTATTACTTCGGATTTTCCGTACGTACTAGCTCTAAGTGTAGAGTTTGACTACTATTCACTACATTTCGCTCTTGGAAAATGAAATACAGTAATATCAAATTCACGTTATAGTAAAACTATGTACACATTTATTTATAAGAAGAAAAACTTAACTCAAACACAAAATAACTCAAATTATTAAGAGTAAGATGGAACAACATAAAACAACACAACCTATAGTCCATAAAACAAGGGTCCCTCGTCAGTCTGTACTCCGTCTTATATACATCCATTCCAGTCATTTTTATATTCGTCACTCATTTTCATTCCATCCACAGTCACTGTCCTTTCCCCTCTTACCCCTGTCATATGTCGTATACAATCTTGTTTCTATATTCTATACAAAACAATGCCTGATGAAACTCTTCAGTAATGTTTTTTTACGTTTTAACTTTTTATCATATATTCAAAGCTGCAATGGATTTTTTGCAAAGAAATCAAGTCGATTTGAACCCAAACGCTAATTGACCATAGCTACGTCCAATTAAATAACATTATGCTATTGTTAAAGGACAGTTTAAGCGGACAGGTACTGTAATTCTTAATATGAAAAACAATTTAGTAATTTGGAATAAATAAGCAGCAGTTGCGGATCTAAACAATAAGAAGTTTCTGAAATATAATTGGAAATTTCTGAAATAAAATTAGAAAGTTCTGAAATTCAGTCGAAAATTTCCGAAATATAAATGGAAATTTCTGAAATACAATAGGAAATTGTCTGTAACTGTAGACTATAACTGTTTTTTTTTATTAAAAAAAATTGTTTTATTAAATAATTTTTAAGCTTGAGGTCACTTTTGTTTTTTATAAAAGATTTTTTATTTTTATATATGCACATATAAATTACTCGATATTTCGATTTCCTTTGGAAATCTTCTTCAGGAGTTATTTTATTTATAAAATAAATAAAAAATCTTTTATAAAAAACAAAAAGTGATCTCAAGCTTAAAAATTATTTAATAAAAAAATCATATAAAAAGTTCCAAGAAAATAGAATAAAATTATTTAAAGAAAAAATTAAAATACATATCTTACTTAAAATCGTTTTAAATAACACCTAAATTCTGCCTAATATTTGTCATTCGTATTATTCATCCCTAATAAACACGCGTGCAGCCATTTAAACTCCCACAACATTCACGACAACAACAACTAACACTACAACAAAATACAATTTAAAATTAAGTATTCGCCCCCTGGTCTACCACACGACACGTTATGGCGTATGAGTATGAGAATAAACGATAAGTGTATGCCGATTGGAAGTGTGTGGCTGTTAATGATGTTTGAGTCTACATGTCACAAATATTATGTTGATACAAAATATCCTACGGCAAAACATTAATAAATCATTCACAAATGCACTTTCAGACTTTCATCAGCAAAACAATATTGTCAGGAGTCTGTGTATGTATGTATGTATGTATATGGAAATACAGTACGAACTCGGTAATCGCAACTAATAGAAATCTAGGTAGTTGCACTTATTGAGGTTGTTGCACCCAGCGAGGAAAAATATATAACAAGAAATATGACAAATGAAAATAGTTTTATGATATAGAAAGCTTATTTTTTTTATTAAAAATTTTATTTTTTAAACATATTGGGTATTGTTGTCTGCACTTTCTTCTTATTAAGGGTTTTTATTATAGCCCTTTCACGAAGCTCCTTCAGAAATATAATTTCTTTTATTGGAATATCGTTTTCTTCAGCCCACTGAATGCATGTGTTAAAAGATTGCATAGCAACTGATCCTTTTATTTTAGGAGGTGGAATAACATCCGCTTCGCTATCATCAGAATTTTCAATTTCTACGGCTTCTTTATCCACTTCTTGATAAGCAACACTTTCGTCCATCCATCCATTTAGCTCTTCATTTGTGAACGAATCATTTGGTGCAAGTTCTTAGAGCATTGTTGCAAGGATTGCGCGTTCATTTTCAATTTCTCTTTTTAGAATGCTGAGAGGAATATCGTCTTCTTCACTCCACTCAACATTTGGTTTCATTAACATATTCCAGCACTTGCGAATGGAGCTTGCTGACACTTTTTCCCATGAACTTGCAAGAAGACAGATAGCATGTGTTAAGTTGAATTCCTTTATTATTTCTTCCAGATGAGTGGTTTTATTCCCTATTAAATGCGCCAAAAGACTTTTTTTGTAATAGACTTTTGTTAAGTTAATAACGTTTTGGTCCATTGGTTGGAGAATCGCGGTACAGTTGGGTGGAAGACACATAACGGTTATCATTCCATCATCACATTCCATCTCATTGTCTTTAGGATGACACGGGGCGTTATCCAAGACCAAAACGACAAAAAAGAACTGAAGCAAAACATATTTAGATGTAAAGTTGCAGTTATTGAGGTCAATATTTTTGAGTAGTTGCACTTATAAAGGTTACAATGCTATGTTTTATAGTGTTGCAAGAATCGAGGAGTTGCGTATATCGAGGGTTGCGGTTACCGAGTTTATACTGTACATACATATACTCGTAATATATATGTAGATATTTATGTATGTATGTATTTTTTTTCTGTTTAATGTTTAAATACATCAACTGCTACAAAAAATAATCTATTAATGAAAATATTTAATATTTATGTATAATATAAATAATTTTATAAAACATTTAATAATAATACATTATTTAATAAAATTATAATCGTAACTAGACATACATACATACTATACGTAAATATTAAATAGCTAAAAGCCAAAATTCAATGCCAAAGTAAGTGATTTTTATTTTCAACTTATTGTTTTTTTTATTTGGTTTGTTTGCTTGATTTTTTGTTGTTGCTGCTGCCAATGTTGATGTTGGCAATAAATATCAAAATGTTAAAAGAAAACGTGCCTTTTAGGAATTTTGTGGCTTTTGGCTGTATTTGTGTATGTATACAATAGTTTTTGTTTTGTTGATTTCTTTTGTATTGTTCCTTTTTTTATTATTATTTTTATTGTTGTCATTGAAGTTTTGTTAGATGCTGCTGTCATGTGTAACAACAAACTATTTATAGAACTGTGTAAACAAATATGTTTTATGGCATGAGTTTAGTTAAGGTGACCAAATTGATGTAATCCTAGCCGTTATGGATTTAGAAATGTAGGATTTTTTTTTACAAAAATTCGTGTTTTTGTTTCGATGGATCGGTTTAACTAATGTACAACATTTCGATGCTGCTTAGCATACTTATTCCAAATCGCTAATATTGCTCATTGTTAAGATCTATGACATTACAGGCACGGTTAACGTTCCTTGGATAATAGCCCAATATTGATCAATTGGTACAAATGGAAATTTTTAAATATTTAAATTTTCATTAAATGTTAAAAGTATGTATTTATTGTTGACCTTTTTTGTTGTTGTTATTTATAATTGATTCGGCTTGAGGTCATTAAAATATTAAAAAACAATTTTGCTTCTTTTAATTTTTAATATTTTTATTTTTATTTTTATTCCCAATATTTCGAGACAACTTCGTTGCTCATCTTCAGGGGATCTATGTATGTAGTTAGAAAATTAACACATCATTAATATTTGTAATTATTTAGAAATATATTAACTAATAAATAGAGATAATAATAAAAACCTACTTATTTTAAATAAAAACTCAAATTAAAGAGCTTTATTGGCGCTGTATACTTGGAGCTTTTAAGTTTGTTAATGTCGTTTGATTATATTTTGGTTTATATTTGTTTATGGTATTTTTAAAAATCTGAGCTATGTTCTCAGTGTCTCTTTTGTAGTTTAATGTTTTCTCTTCTTGAAGGTTTATAATGTGTAACATTTCTAGTGTATATCTTCTGTTGTAGTTGTTCTCCTGTGCTAATATTTGTATATTTTCAAAGTCAGGTTCGTGACCACTCAATGTACAGTGGGCTGTTAGTGCTGTTTTTTGTTCGAGTGGTTTGTTTATTGCTTTCAGATCTGATTTATGTGAAGCCATTCTAGTTTTTAGTTTTGATTTTGTTGTGCCAACATATGCTTTTTGGCATAAATTGGACTCGTCACCTTTACATGTTATTTTATATATTAGGTTGGATTTGTCGTCTTTTGCTATTTTTGATTTAGTATTACTGAATAATTTATTAGTTGTGTCATTTGTTCGCAGAGCTAATTCATAGTGGTCTTTGTCATATATATCCGAATGTTTTAATCTCTCCGAAAAGCCAGGAACATAAGTGATGGATTTGTACATTTTATGTTGTTTTTCCTGTGGTTTTGTAGTATTTTTAGTCAGTTCGTGTTTAATCAAATTTTTAATCGTTCTTTTAGGAAAATCGTTCATCTCTAATATATTATTGATTCTCTTAATGTTGTGTTTATGGAAACTTTTGTCGCTGATGGTTAAGACTCTGTGGATAAAATTCGTCGCTGTGTTCATTATTATTCTCCTTGGGTGTTTTGAATAAAAATTTATTAACCGTCCAGAAGCCATTGGTTTTTGGTACCAATCTACCTTGATAACATTATCTGATCTGTGCACTATAGTGTCTAAATATGGTAATTTTCCATCCTTTTCTAGTTCCATCGTAAACTGAATTTGTCTTTGAAAACTGTTGAGAACATTTAAAGAATGTTCAATATCATCCTTTTTTATTATTCCAAATATATCGTCTACATATTTGGTTAGTATTTTCGGCTTTGTCTTAAATTGTCCGATAGCTGTGTCCAACAGTTCTTCCATCACTATATCCGCGATAACTGGTGAAGCCGGAGATCCCATAGGCATACCTTTCGTCTGTTCAAATATCTTGTCATCATATCTAAAGTATCTGGAGTCTTTTATACAAAATGACACAATTTCCATAAATAAATTTTTCGGTATTCGGGTATGTTCTTGAAGTTTGTCCCATTTTTCTCCAATAACTTTCATTGCTAAGTTGATTGGAATGCTTGGAAAGAGTGATACTACGTCAAAAGAGATCATTATTTCATCTTGATTGATATGTGTGTTGTTAATTAATTCTTTAAATTCATTTGAATCTCTAACATTATATTTAGAATTGATTAAATTTTAAATATATTCTACTTGATCTCACTAACATTTCTTCTAGAATTAAAGCATGGTTCACATAAAATCCTGTCGCATTATAGTGTTAATATTTATGTAATAGGAAAGAAAAGTGATTGAATAATTTTGAAACATATATTTTTACTCGTTGCTTAATATTTAAGAAAAGCTGAAACAGGAAACTAAAATGAATTTGCTTTTAAATAAATCCGTAATTTTATTTTTATGGATCACTTCAGCTGTTCTACAGCATCACCATCCAACTGCTCAGCATAATGCAAATAATAATACAAATCGCTCACGTTTTCCATTGTCCACAACTACCTTACCGCAAAACTAAATTACCGCATTCGTGATCGAATCAGCTATCGTATCGAAAAATTATTTCGATAGCGAAATTATGATAAAATGTACTAAATTTCTTGCTCGATATCGAATTCCATAATCTCAAATAAGAAAATTACCATCAATTTTACTCGATATCGAATGCGGTAATTTGGCCCCTGGCTTCTGTAATACTAACACATTACAGTGATTAAGCAAAAACTTTAATACAGAGCGGCGATGTCGAATAAGAGCAAACGTTTCTGTGGACATTCTTTGACGTAAAACGAAGCAAAGAAATTATATGAAAATCAATCAAATATTAAGTATTGCAAAGAGTTTGGTTAATATAAACGACTACGCATACAAATGTCGATTCGTTTATGAAAAATTTCAATCACATTTTGGCAAAATGGCGAGTTTATTTCGTTAATAATATGTTTAACATAGCCTCACAAAAAGTAATCCAGTGTTGGTAAAACGCATGATCTATGCGACCAATTAACCGTTGAATTTCGTGAAATTTTTGCCGAAAAAGACGTAACCACTAAATAAAATATTTTTGAACTCGTTTATTTATTAAAAAAAAACTTTGTTTATTTAGGAAAAGACACAATAAATATTTAGTCTTATTTTATTTGATGCTGTTTGATCTTTACTCTTGTAAGAGTAAACAGCGTCAAACATATTTATGCTAAAACAAGTGGTTACGCTTTTTTGAGTAAATATTTGCCATGTGTGACCATATCTTAAGCTATAGTGACATTTTTTGTGAAAAAAATTTATTGTTTCGGTGGCTCTGAGATGTGAAATGAGACACCATCATAGGAAACCACATGAAAGTGATATCAATAGCATTATTAATAGACAAAAATTTAGTTATTAACATCTCTCAATAAAAGCCAAATCACGTCTCCAGATCAAATGGCGCACAATACAGTGACACTTTCAGAGGATATTTAGAAGACCAAATGCAGCAATTTTATCAACCAATTTCTCAATAACGGTCTCAGAAGAAAGATAATATTTAAAGAAAATATCACATCATATCATATCACTTTATGGAATTTATAGATCCACCATTTTGAATTTTCGAAATTGAATTTATTGTAATTATTTAATTTGTTGTTACAATATTGCCCTGTTGGAAAATAAATTTCTTGTTTAGAAACCTGTTATTACTCTCACAAGGTCACCTTTAAATCTTTACTTTTTGTATTTTAAAATAAGAACTAACTCTGTTTGTTTTTTGTGAGTGTGAGATCCCTGTTCCTTTTGCTACCCAAAAAATAACAATATTATTGCAAACAAAAAAAAAACGCCAGCTTTAAAAAGGCAACATTGTTGCAAGGAAAAATGGCTTATTACACCAACAAATAACAATACATGGTTTTCTTTTTAAGCACTACACTATGAAAAATAATACATTTATTGAACGATTTGTAACATATATATAACATATAACTAATAAATTAGTTTGAAATTTTGGTAGTGTCGCAAAATCATCTAATTTATCAGATGCGCCTTCAATATTCACATACATATTATTGATAAGCTGCTTTAAACAGCATATATGCATATATCGAGCCATAACCGCCAAAATAATGTATCCCACACCATAATCGATGGTTGTTTTTTTATCGAAATCGATAGTTCAACATCATTTAGAATTATTAAAATTAAATGTATTACACAAAACAGTATTTACATTATAAATTTTAAAATAATAGCTTTATTCAAACTGATTTTATTTAAAGAAAACCTTCCCCTGTAAAATTTTGAGTTTGTGGGATATATTTTTTCGGCGGTTATGGCTCGATATGATCAAAAGCAATAGAAAAAATAGACCAGGCCCCTATTCCACAAAACAACTTATCAACTTTGCACTTTGAACTTATCAAATTTGCACTTTGAACTTATCAAATTTAATTTTTTTTTGCAAATAGATAAAAATAGATAAATGTTTCTGTTCTACAAATTCTTTGCAAATCTGATTTTGCGCTAAAAAAAAGTTATTTTCTAGTCAGTTGCATGAGCACATTAATTTTTACTGATAATGGCTTCTATGAGACCTAATTTTCGAAGTGTTAATAAAGTTATTACTTGTAACTAGTTTTAGCGATATTGAATTAATGACTTCTTTATCATCATGTTAAAGTAACGTGTAAAAAAGCTATTGTTCAAGAAGTATACTACCATAATATTAGCATTTTAACTCATTACTTAGTAATGGAAGTTTTTGCTGAGACATGTATGAGACATAGTACATAGTTTATATATTCGAGAAAATTTTTAATTAATTAATTAAAGTTCGACACAATATTCTCTAAAAAGTATATACATAGTTTTAACAGCTGGGGCCAAATTACCGCTTTCGATATCGAGTAAAATTGATCGTAATTTTCTTATTTGAGATTATATCGAAATCATTTTTCGATACGATAGCTCATTCGATCACGAATTCGCTTAAATATAATAAAGTCTTGAAAAGTTTTTACTGATGTAGAAATTTTAAAAAACTCTTAGTGTAGGGTTCTCAAATTCCCTTGTAACCGTTGTATAATTTCTTATATTATTGGGACATCTTTCATGTTATTTTTCTATCTTCTTAGCTTGTTGTTTTTTCAGTGTTAATACCATGTTACAACATTGTTTTATTTGTTCTTTTGTCAGTGTTTTTTTTTTACGTCTAAACACATATGTACGTATATTGTTTTTTTAAGGAAAGTTATTCGTTTTATTTTCTTTTAAATTTAATACTATGAAAACAACCATGTGACAAAGTTTGTAAGTGTTTATAACCACGTAAGAATTTATAAAAATGTAAAATATAATTTTACAATTTACAATTTTGTAGATAAAATACAGATACAATTATCGAGATAAATTTTAACACAAAAAATATATATAGTCACACCACTAAATTAATGAATGATCGATCCATAATACGTCATAGCTCGCATATATGTAGCGCCCAGAAAGTGATTCTCGATTGGTAGACTTTAAGTTGGATGATTGATTAATATTAATACCCTCCCCACTATGGTAGGGAATACCAAACCGATTTTTCACCAAAAATAAAGTTAATCTATTACTAAATCGATTATTTATCTAATAAAACACCGGGTATTTATCATAAGTAGATTTTTCAGACATCGAAAAGACATATTCATATTGCCAACTGAATTTGTTGCTAAGTAATAAATAAAATGATTCAATATGATAAATTGATTTTATCGATTATATCTAGCTAAATAATGTCTGTTGATTAAGATAAATTAGGTTTGAAACAACATTAGCACAAATCTAATATAATTTCCCTACTAAGGTGGCGTAGAATATAACGATCGTACAGATAGATGTCCACCACGACCATTCGTACAGTCAGAGATTTAACGGATTCAATTGGATCTGTATAGACTTAACTGAACATATGTTGCTCCAAAAAAAAAACGAATCCAATGATTTTAAATCACTTGATCGGGGAGGCTATTTAACTGCTGAATTTCGTAAAACTATTCGATTGAAAAATTTGGTTACAAAAAAATTTTTTTTCTTGTGGCTGTGTAATATTTGACACCGACCTGCTGAAACCACATATCGGTGATATCCAAGTTTTCAATAATTGGCCAATAAGATATCGTATTTCCAGCCAAATTTTCGAAAAAAAAATCACGCCTCCATACCATATAGCGCAGTATATAATGACGTGTTTAGCACAATTTCTCTTTAACACATATAAGCCCAAATGCGGTAATATTGCTTATTGACGTCAAGCAAATGAAAATGAGCTTCGTCTAAAAAAATTGTGAATATTAAAAAAACACCAGCGGGTTGTTATTTAAGGAATTCAGCGAAATTGTTGTAGATTCATAGCCACTGCTATGTTAACAAGTAAAATATCACAGTTATAAAGTTATTTTAACATATCCCTGTTGGAAAAGAAAGTTCTTATTGAAAAAAAACTTTAATTAAATTTTTAAGAAACCATCGTCAGGCAATTTTCTTTTTTTCTTTTAAAAAGTTATTTTATTTCTTTCAATAACAATTTGACAATTTAATCGTTTTCAAATTGTATGTTTTATCAAAATAACATTAAAATGAAATCTTCAACAGAATAAAAAATTAGAGACCATTCAATAAACAACAACCCTCTCTATAACCTCACAAAATATAGATATGTATGTATGTACGCACGACAATGTTAAACACTTTTCCACTTTCAAGATGGGATAATGCATGTAATCCGCTATTAGATTGTAGAAAATTTGCGTTATGTTGTTGTCAGATGCCTTTTAAGCTTAAACACAAATAAGGACACACTCGGAACAGTTACTCTCAAAATTTGCCACTCCAACTACGAGCATAGCTGCCAGATTTGACGATTTATCGTCATTTTGACGATTTTTTGTTTCAAAAATAGCAAATTGACGATTTGACAATTTTTTCATTGAAAGTGACGATTTTCTGAATTATTAAAATTTTCTATAATTTGTTTGTTTTATTAATGGTTTTGTTACCAAATTCTTTCTTTTTTTTGAAGATAACAACTCTTTTTCTCATTTAATAACATGACATATTTCAAGAACAAAACTGATGTTTTCTGAATTAAAGCCAATTGTTGAGTTTAAGTATAATAATTCCATATAATATTATGAGTCAGGATGAAATTACTTATTTTATTGGTAAATATAAAAAGCAATTTTAAATGCTGAATTCCATGAATTAAAATTTTTAGAGGAAACAATTTCTGAACTTCAACGGGGATATTTTACAGAAAGTTCCCTTATTTTAACAAAACGTCGAAAGAGGTTTAACAAAAATACGGAATTCTTTGAAAATAAGTATGTACTGTATATGTTGGATGAATTGGATTCTTTACTCAAAATGTTATTTAAAATTTAATAATCTAAATTGCTTTGACATTGTAATTTAACCTGAATTAATAAAATATGCTCTAAATTCAGATATTTATTTATAAAATACTGTAAGATATCATTTGTTATAACATTATATTTTTTTGTGATTTAATATTTAAAAAGAAACTTTTTATTTTTCCGATTTTTTTGACGATTTTTAAAATTCCAAATGACTATTTTTTTTCTTTTTTATCGTGATTTTGACGATTTTTTTCCGAAATTCATCTGGCATTACAATTCTACTCTTTTATTTAGTAAAAAGCACAAGTGGTAAACATATTTTTTCATTCTACGGCTCTTTGTCTCATTCACTCTCTTTCGTTGGCTCTCTATTCTATTTAGTTCCTTTTCACTCCCATGCACATTTAGAGCATTATTTAGTTTTGTAAATGTGTTAAATTTCTCACGTATTGGACAGGATTCTTTTGTTGTGTGTTTTTTTTTCTTCTTTTTTTTCATGGACTATTTATTTGTGTATTGTTGTTGCTACTAATATACATACATCCCAGCATACCATTCTAGGAGCGCTCCGAAAAAGGTGTCAGAAAAGAGTCCAACAAAAGTGCATTTTCGGAGCGCTCCGAAAAAGGAGTCAGAAAAGAGTCCAACAAAAGAGCATTTTCGGAGCGAAAAAAATTTGCTTGTTACTGTCCTGAGTCGACACGCAGTATGATTAAGAAATTCCAATTAATTATGTGTGTACCAAAGCGGTGTTGTCTTGTTATTTGTGCTTTGAACAAAAAAAACATAGCTGTACCACACAAGCATAATAAAAACAACATTACACAGAGCTCAAGAAAAACCTCATAAAAGACTCTTTTCTGACATTATCTAAAAGCTCTTTAAGAGCCCAAACAAACCCTCATAAAAGATTCTTTTCTGACATTATCTAAGAGCTCTTTCTGACGGACCATTTTCGAATGTAATGACCCTCTTCTGAAGGTTTTCGGAGCAATTATGATTGTTTTTTGGGCTCATAAAGAGCGTTAACGCTCCGAAAAAGGTGTCAGAAAAGACTCTTTTCGGACTCATATGGCTTGCTGGGATGTATGGGTTTTATATATTATATATATATACATATGTATATGTATAGGCCCAGCAGTTCTGAATTGACTACAAAATAAGTCAATGTAATCGTTTTTGATAGTAGTTTTCAACCAAGTAGGCTGACTTCAAAGTATGTATATACATGTATGTGTTTTTTATACATCCCAGGTAATTTATTATAAAGTCATTAGTTACTTTTATAACTCTAAATTTGTAGTGTTTAAAGTCTTAAAAGTTAAGGAGAAACAATTGTTCTTTGTTAATGCAGAGTTTAAATTTTGAAATTTATGTAGGGTCAATTGATTTGCGTCTAGGACATGCATCTGTTAATATATTCGGTCACATGACAAATTCTGCCATTATAGGTGATCCTAATGCTGTATAAAATCACTTGTTTGGAACACTTACCCAAAACTGCTGGGTACATATAGTGAATGGAACAGTGCGTGTATTTGTTTATAGTAAATTGTTTATATACAATATAATGTTTTTGTTGTTGTTGCTTTTGTATCTGTACTGGACCTAATCGCTTTTGTGTCTTTATGCTACATTTAATATTGGCTTAAAAGCTTTAAAGTTACCATTGTCTAACATTTAATGAAATATTTTTGAAATTATTCCAATAAATACGTTAAAGGCACATAATACACATACTAAACCAGAAAACTTGTGTTAAATCAATTCAGTTTTGTTGTTGCTATTGTTGTTGATGTTTTTATTTTTTTTTTTGGTTGAAAAAGGTCAACATATAATAATTGAATATTTGCAATAATCTATGTTATCTTTGTTATTTTGATCCTTAATCATTCAAATAAAATGCATTTGGAGTTTAGGTGGTGGTAATTTTGAAAAAAAAACATTTTTGTTAGGAAAAAATTGATTTTGAGTATATGGTTTTGGTTATTTTAGCAAAGGAACCTGAGGAACTTTTGGAGTTAAAGCACAGTTAAAGTACATTGTCAATTGATGAGTTTGGAATCAATACTTGGTATGTTGCTTGTGAACTGTAGAGTTAAAGCACTTTTGGTAGTACTTGGTTCATTGGTGAGTTTGTAATAAAGACTCATTGATGAATGCAGTATTCTTACAGCAAAAGCATGAGCGATTAAAAAGTAGGTAAACTTGCTAAGATGCTATTCATATCTGGCAGGGATATAAATATTTATTTTGATAACCAGGTTGCTACTAACTCCATTAGTAAGATCGACACTGGTCCGGTAATACCGACCGTCTCTGAATAAGAGGTATGAGTGAGAGGAGAAAGAGGTGACAAACTGGCAAATAGGCTAAGGCACCATAGCATATCTGGCTAAAATGTACGTATTTATACTAACCCTGAGTGGGGTATATACTACATACAAACATTGAAACTGGTCCTGGTCGGGCGACTCCGAATGACATAGCGAGACATTTAAAATTATCACTAATACGGATGAGAGAATACAGGGATATTAATGGCAATGATAGTGAGGATCAACCAATCGGAAACCTCGCTAAGGGATATTAGAGAAAGAGAAGTATTATTACTGACAGCCAGGCTGCTACTAAATCCTCAAATGGTGTGTATACCACAGCGAAACTTTTCCGTTATTGCCAGCATTCACTAAATGTGATGATCAGACATTCAGTAATCTAGGTGTTCTGATACAATCAATATTTTATCATATTTCCATGGTCGTGGCGCACGTGTCAAGCGACTGTCCAGTTTGTTCATAGTTGCAGAAATCGGAATTCTAACCATGTGAGTCTACTCCTTGGAGTGTAAGGCTTCTGTCTGGGCAGTGCAGTTTCCTGGCACACCACAGCCACTGACTCCTCATGAAAAAGGGACTGAACATCAAGAAATCATCTCATCAATAAAAACCTTTTTTTATACAGTTTGATAAATGAATCTCCAAAAATATTTATTAAATTGTTAAAAGGACCTTTGTAAGAATATCTAAAAACTTCTTTATGTTGATTTAATGTGACAGATATTAAATAACTTTACTGAATAATAATTTATACAAGCTATTTCTTCCCAATATCCTTGAATCCCATTAACATTTTTTTTCCCAAAATTGCCTTTGGCATTTATCTATCCCTGACAATTTCCGAAATCATTAACATGCCATAAGAGATTCTCATCATTATCCCTGCGGTTTGTAACATTTACATTTTTAATTCCTAGCAGCCAGAATCACTCTATATTTCTCACTTACTCATTGAAATACTATATACATACTACAAATAATACCAAACGCAAAATTTTTACAAACGTTGTTCATCTTTTACGTCTAATTAAAATGTTTTGCATAATTAATTCTATTTTCTTTAATAAAACAATGAAAATAATGTGATTTGTATGGCGTTTTGTTATTTTAACACTCAACAACAAAAACTTTTACATTTATATGTTTGAGTCGTTTTCAGTAGCTGCTTTTAGGAGTGAGTCAAAGTAAAGTTTTAATTTATTTTTTGTACTTACCATCTTTGTTCATGGCAGATTGAAAACATTTTGCCA
The DNA here is from genome assembly GCA_916048285.2 of Bellardia pandia. Taxonomy (NCBI): domain Eukaryota; kingdom Metazoa; phylum Arthropoda; class Insecta; order Diptera; family Calliphoridae; genus Bellardia; species Bellardia pandia. Next base: position 94,258,399 of record OU696530.1, on the reverse strand, counting down.
GACGACAGGCTCTACATTGATTGCGATGAGTTTTGTCTACGGGACAGCGGCCCTTCATATCACCAGTTGCTTTACAAGTGTAAATGCGATTACGATGAATGCTGCGTTTAAAGAAACCGGAACAACCTGTAATGGTAATGTTAAATGATATTTATATATTTTTATATATGTAAGTGTTTTTATGGGATAATGAATTAATTATGGCAATTGTTTTGGGCAACAGTGAGATTTTTTTTAATAATTACACTGTTATTGAATTTTATACACTAGAGCCCCGTGGAAATTCGACGCAAACCTAAACGACGCAAATCGAATCATTTTTTTTCTATACAAATGTATTGACACAAAATTTCAAAGTCAACGCAAATCGGAATCAAAACGACGCAAAGCGGATTAAACCAAATTGAAACGACGCAAATAGGATAGATGCAAATCGGGGCTCTAGTGTACTTATTTGCAACAATTGCGCCAATCGGCAATAAATAGCTTCGATTCCATTCCCTTTGCCCCTCAGAGTACAGAACTAATCACGAAAATATTTAGTATCACTGAAAGCTATTCTTATTATGTATCACGCCTATTTATTTAGATCTTGAGACTTTAACTTAAAAAAAATTATATTTTAAAGTCATTATGACAATCATTTGACAAACTATGTAACTATATTAGCGACAGAGTACCGTGAATGCTCGAATTAATTTCTTTCGCGAAAGAAATAAACAACTTGTGTTTACATAAATAAATAAAACAAAGAATTGATATAAAAATTGTTTTTGCTAATTTAAAAATAAAAATCGCGAAAACAATTTGAAAAAGAAGGAAATAAATTAAACTTCTTTCGCGAGCGTGAATTTTGCCTACTCTGGTTAGCGATGAACCAGTATCCATAAACATTGTTTCCTTAGTAATTCTTTTCTAGAGCTTAATGAGGCTCCCTGAAGCATTACAAAGTTGTAATTCGACATTATCGCACTTCAAATTGGTTCCAGATTTTTTTAATTTCGATCCAAGAGAACTTCATCCATGGCCTGAAATAGCATACATTGCTTCCTATCGTGAAGTGGTGGCAACATTTTGGGGCAATTTCAGTAAATTTGGAGGAAATAAAAGTGTAATGTATAAATACTCTTTATAAATATAGTTTTGTAATATCTCAACATAGAAGAAAATTAATATTGCTGTTTTAAAAAAATATATTAACCGAACACATAACGAACAATCGAGGTGGCAAAAATTCGGTTATTCAAAACGTAATTCTTCTAGCTTAACAGATATTTATTTGCTAGAATTGAAACTCAATGGATGTAATTGAACAATTTGATTGGCAACAAAGAACAACGAATCTGTTTCATATTTGCAGAAATTAAGAACAAAACGTATTAGGAAATTCTTTAAGAATTTCTAAATATTTCAAGCAAAATTTTCCCGTTTAGAAGCCATAATTGTAGAGCTAATAACGATACTATATATTATTAAATACGTTAGTTGTTACCTAAAACGTCTCTGTGATAAACAATAGAGTCAACTTTAGTGTCTACAAGTAATCTAGAGTGTAATCAATTTGATTATTTTATATTACTCTTTAGGACGTAGATGTTTTACTCATCAAAGGTAATATATTACATAGTCAAATGTGAAAAAATAATTCAGAGATTGAAGGTTTGTTTTCAATTCGCAGTAAAATAAAATTTGAATTACATTTTTGCTTAAACGGTCACTTATAGTCTTTTATTTTTTCTTTAAGATTTAAGATTATTTTCTAACCCGTTGTAAACAATTGAGTATATAGCTTGAAATTTGATTGAAAATAACTTTAAGGACGTGCTGATTTAATAACTTACTTACTGCCAAACAAGACAAGCACAGTGATGGAAGAAAATTATAAGAACGGCTATTTAATTTTCAATGATGCAACGAACAATAAATTAAAAACGAAAAACTTCATTAATTTTTACCGTCAAACTGCTGATAATCCTGTCGTGAATCTATACTGCTTAATCTTTCCCTCAGTCCAGAAAAGTGTTATTTACTTTAGTGTATGTTACTTTAAAAAGTATGAGTGAAATTGCAATACTGATGGAGTTTTCTAAAACAAAGGGGTTTCAAGCAATGCAAAACCAGAGACACGACTTTAGAAGCGGAAAACAACAATACTTAAAGAAATCCATTTTGGTCAACTGAAGAACTCAAAATTGATTTATGTATGTCCATTTATTAATAGTCGCACAATTAGACATAGACTTCAGGAAGCTGAATTGAGCAAACAGAATGTTAACAAGTAAGTAAGTATAGTCGGTCAAGCTGACTATATAATACCCTACACCCAGTATATATGTAAAAACAAATTTTCACAAATGGGCTCTATATAGGAGCGAGCTAAATTGAATTATGAACCGATCAGCCAAAAATGTAGTGGCATGACTTCTGTGCATATAAATATTCTTTGTGTTAAATTTTATCTGGATATAAACACAAAAGATTTATAGTTTTTAAAGTGATTTTCGAAGGGGATCTTATATGGGAGCTATAACAAATTATGGACCGACCGTTATTAAATTAGTTGTCATGATTTCTGTATATATAAAACTAATTTATGTTCCATTTTATTTATGATTGTTAAAGTGATTTTGGAAATATGGGAGCTATAACTAATTATGGACCGATCATCATGTTTATGTTTGGATATTAATATTTTTAAGAGAGTCACGCTTTTTAAAGTGATTTTCGGCAGCGTGCTTTATATGGGAGCTATGGCCAATTACTATGGTGGTGAAGGGTATAAAAATTGTTTGTGTTTTGCTGGCGGACAAATTGAGGAAATATGCTTTGATCAGATGAAACAAAGATACATTTGTTTGGTAATCATGGAAAAATCTTTATTCGAAGGCCATAAAATAAATCCGTGAAGCATATGATATGGATTCATTTTTCTTCTTCTAGTGTATTTACAATTTATTGGTTATATGGAAAAATGTGCCCTGCGAATTACGTAAAAATATTGTAAATCAAATGCTACCCTCTGCCAGATAAGAAACACTGCTCCTATGGGAATTCATGAAGAACAATAATCCCAAGCTAATTAAGTTTTGGTTTAATCAAAACAAAGGCCGTTACAATCCTCGGTCTTAAAACCCTATCCATAGTTTTTAAGGAGGAAATAGTTTAGGATAAAAACTTAAAACAAAAACAATATGTTTGAAAAAATCAAGATGGAATGTGGAAATGTGTTTAAAACTTGAGGGATCTCTGAATAATAGTTAAGAAGAATTGTTAAAATAAATATAGGTTTAACCAAATACTCGTATTAATATTATGTGAGACATAAGGGAGATTGATAGGAAATTATAAATAATTCTAAAGAAAACATATTGTTTTTATTTGTTCCCAGCATCTTATCAATAAAATAAAACTTTTTGCTAAAGAAGTGCAATGTAATGTTATTGGTTATGTTTTTCATTTACCAGACTGGCGTGCTTCAATTTGAAACTTTTTACTATTAAACTATTAACAAAAACCTAAATCAAAACACTGTAAATATTTACTAAAGAATTATTTTGTATATGCCATATCATATGAGTGGCATTTTAGACATGAATTTTTTTTTATAATCTATTGTAATTATTCATTGAATCTCATAAATATCTTTTAAAATATTGATAACTCAAATGAAATTAATTGCAAAAAGCGAATATATGTAATGTAAAAACAAATTACTTACCATCACAACTGTAAATGCCATAATGTTTACCCGAACTGCGATCACCGCACACTTTGCACGGTATATCCAAAAGGCGATCACCTACATGAAATAAAACAATCAAAAGGTTAAAAACGGTCTCATTGAATCGACAAATAATAAAAGAAACAAATATTTTAAAATAATGCATACGTACTTGTACACTAAAAATACTTATTACTAATAAAAAAAAACATGCAAAATCCCCTTTTCCACCTAAAACTGACGTCATATTTTTATATGTACTTCTATTTTTGTCGTCAGTTTCCAATCTTTTTTCTTTGCTTTGCTAATCCTTGACATTTTTGCGAGCACGTAAAACATTTTAAAAACTTAATTCCCTTTTAAACACTCAACCAGGAAGAGACACTTGTCAAAACACTGGAACCACGCAAACCGGCAAAATCTTATGTCCGAATATAAACAATGACAATTTTGACATATTGTCTTTGTTTTTCCTAACTGATCCCTTCTATAGCTCAATGACGCGTGGCGGTTAAATGTTTGAACCCTTGTTTGTGGGTCGTGTGTTTCCAATTATAAGCAGAGGTGTTAGAATTTGTTTTATTTGTTGCTTCTTTTGTGTCGAGAGTGTTTGTTAAAAAAAGGGGTGACGGTGGTGCGTGTCCTTTTTTCTGTTTGTGTGTGTGTTGTGTTGGTCCTTTGCTTTGCTTCGTTGAACTGGTGTGCCAATATCTAATGCAGTCATTATTCAAGTGGCCTTTTCCTTTTCTTTGCTTATTATTCCCTCTGTGGTTGATGATTTTTTAAAAGTTTTCTTTGTGTCTTTGTTATTCTTTTGAAAAGTAAACTATTATTTCGTTTTCGGTTTAAAGTGTTTTTGTTTTTCTTTCTGTTTGTGAAATTGTGTGATTTGTTATTTTTATGAGTATTTTGCATGTCAAGCTAGCATATTTTTTTAAAAATTATAAATTTTAAAATAATAGTTAATGTGTATGTAAGAAATCTGAATTTTAATTCAAACATAGTTCTCAGGGGTAGGGTTAATGAATTTAAATAAAATTCCCATGGGAAATTGAAAAAAAAATACTTTAAATTACAATTATTGTTTTTAGTTGAACTGTTAATTTTTCAATTTTTTATAATTTTTAGTTAGGCTTGAGTTCATTAAATTTTCATTAAATTATTATTTTTACTGAAGGTAGGAATTGTTTTTACAACATGAAATCTTATTAAAAATGTATTGATAATTTTTCTTGACTGAGCTGGGTTGAATTTACATGTTTCAAGAATCACCAAATTCTCTCATCAGAATTCTTTGCGTTCTACACCACTGCGGTGCCTGCTAGCCAACTTTTTGCTCTAATGCTCATTTGCTCTAATTGTCATTTTTCAATTTTCAATAAAATTTTTTAATAATATTTCATGTTGTAAAAACAATTCCTACCTTCAGTAAAAATAATAATTTAATGAAAATTAAATTTAATGAACTCAAGCCTAACTAAAAATTATAAAAAATACTTTAAATTCTGTTTTAAATACACAATTTTCGTTTTCAGCGATAAACTGCATTTTGATTCCACTTTTTTGGGTTTTATTATATATTTATATTATATATTTTTCGAATTATTGTTGCCATCGAGCAATTCCCAAGACTTTACCTGTTTGCCGAATTGTTTTTAAAGAATATTCCCGAGTAATTTTTTAATATCAGATGAATTGTACACAAGAAAAAAATATTCGTTCTGGTTAAGAAAATATCAGATAGTTTTCCATTAGAATGATTGTTGCAATGTAATTAATTTTTATTAATGGATTGTATTTGCTATCACACGTATGCTATATGTGAAAAGAATTTAAATTTTAAATCGTCTATATTTAGTCAGTTCAATTCATATATGAATCATTTATCTGGAAAATCAGCTTTCACACTTTTCTTTAAGGCGAGTTTTATTGAAGGGAAGGAGAGGTATTTTCTCCGTCTTAATCTACGCGCAGTTGCTTGCATGTAAATGTAGAAAATTGATGGAAAAGAGCACGAAAATTGAAGATACGCGTGTGAACGAAATGGCAAGTTTAAAAGGGAATTAAACAAAAACAGCTGAAACTGAAATGTGTAAAACAGCACAAAGAAATTTCAGCATATGCAGAGTGGTATTAAACATTTAATTAAAACTTTCCTTAGAACCATAGTTTTTTTAATGAAATGTTAAACATTTCAATAGAACTAAAAATTTGTTTATTTTAAGCCGATTTATGCTGATATCTTGTCAACTTATTTCGGACAAATTTTAATGTTTCTAGTTCTTTGCATTATCAGGGAGAACATTAATACAGTGGGGAGCGCAAATGAGTACAAATTTATAACTTGTGGACTTTTTTTGCATAAAAATAAAACTAAAAGAGAAAATTGAAAAATGTTTTTTGTCATTTATTTAAGGTTTAATGCTTAACAAAATAATTTACAATACAAAATGGAAATTAATAATTTTCCACTAATAAACTATTACTACAAATAAAAACTTGCATATTGCACAAATGTGACTTTTCAAATATTTGCGTAAAAATATTAAAGTTTACCGTTAGTTTTGTATGTGTTTGCTTTATTTATTTCTTTAAAAAACATTAGTTTCATATAAATTTAATTGCATGTGGTAAACACTTTTTGCAAATTATCCCACACAAATCAAATTATAAGAAATAATGAAGAAACTGTCAAAAACCATTAAAAACAATACTCTAGCAATGACAAAAAGTAGTTATTCTACGCAACTAATAGCTAAACAGCTTAAAGTATGTCGACTGATCACAGTAGTACAAAAAAGAGTTCAATTGTTCCCAAACCACGCAATTCCCCTGAAAACACAAACAAAAAGGGACAAGTGTATAGCACTAAAAGATGCATCTAATGACGATATTGGCAATAAAAAATGAAAACCTGCATTGTCAAAAATGTATTAATAAAATGTGTTAAGTCCACTAAAAAATCCATTTAAAAATGTGTAATTTCGAAGTATTAAAAACAAAGTATTTTAGATGGTGTTTTGTATCAAATGTTTGCCACGTCCCTTATACTGTGTTCAGATATGCAACTTTATTCAGTCAATATTCTGTTAATTGACAATATTATTTTAAGTGTTCAGGCATATGCAATTTTCAGCTTACTCAATAAACATTTGACAGCTGGAAAACAATACAAAAATACTCTAAATGGTTGTTGTGTTTTTATTTAAACAAACTTACCTTCACATTGATTTTTTAATGATTTCTTTTGTTTTTTTGTTGACATTTGTCATTTTATACAATTTTGTGCACTAAACACAGTTGTGAACAGTGTTGCATTCGAAATCTTACTCAATATTATAACAATTTCATACTTATTGCGCAATAATTAATTGAGATTTTATATGGAATATTGCGCTCAATTGAGCGATAATCGCAATAAAGTTGCATATCTGAACACAGTATTACCATGTTTATAAATAAGAGTTAAAACTCTTAATAAATCGTAATAACTAATATGGTCTCGCCTTAACATATACGATTGTCAGAATTCTACTTTTTGATCTTTCACATCCCGTGTTTTTTTTTTCTAAAAACTGGTGTTGACAATTCAAAATTACTCGAAAATAAGAGCAGTTTTGTTCCTTCGAACCTTGGATTGTCATTCCTGATAACGGTGGAATTCGGTTATAGTGGCCCCGGTTCATTCTAGATCGTAGCTCCAATTGATTTAGGAACAATAAATTTGGTGAATATATGAATATGTACATTAGAGTGTCTGGAAAAAAAAGTTCGCGGTACACCACCGAATATGAAGTATTGTTGCAAGACAATTTCGAAAAAAAAATATTTTTTGTTTTTTTTGCCGAAAGTAGGGGTCGCCAAAATACATTTTTTGTTATATCTTCGGCATTTATAGTCCGATCTCAAAATGTGATATATTGATGTTTTTGTCTTGAGGAGATCTATCGATGTTATTATCATGCATTTATCTCAAATATCCCGTTTTAGTATTTACTCACCAGATCTCAGTTCCTACCACCCTTATGTACCACCCTAATATCAGAAAATAAAAGCTCACAAAAAATTATATCACAACTCTGCAATTGCTCATTAGGTTTGTTTTTAGTGTAGAATTGCAGCGCCTCTGGTGGTGAGTAGGCGCATTAATGTTAAAGCTTGATTTTATAGCCTTTTTTTAATTATTTTACTTCGGTGGCGTTTCAATGCTATAAATTTTAGTTATGATAGGATAGGATAGAAAACTAATAATTATCAGAAACTGATGTTGTTTAAGTGGCAGCGGCTGGGAATCGAACCCGCGCTACAAATACCTCATGCTTAATGATCAAATGCGCTAACCAATTAAGCTACAGCACCCTCAAATAAATATTTTTAACTTAAAATAAAATGATAAACATTCAGAATGTACCCAACAACAGTTTCTAAATTTGTTCTAAAATAACTAGATCCAGAGCGACTACTTTAGAATCGTTTATGCTAGTCTTGAACAAGTGAAGTCGCAACTACTTCTAGTGTCATTTCTATAAGAACCTGTTTTTACATTAAGGGCGCGCTTTCACTATGTCATTTTTGTTGTCAAATTTTTGGCAAATTGTCCAAATTGTTGGCAATTTTATGAAAACGGGTTGTCATATGGCGTCATCTATGTTTGCAATGATGATTGCCAAAAATTTAATTTATTGATGACAACCCGTTTTCATACAATTGCCAACAATTTGGACAATTTTACAACAAAAATGACATAGTGAAAACGCGCCCTAATTTTATTTCGTGAATTTAATTCAAATTGTTTGGCTAGAAAAAATATTCTACAAGGAATTTTAGAAATTCACTAGGAATGTTTGAAATTTTCTTTAAAGATCTATACACTTTCGTTCAAACAGAAATCTTTTAGGGCTAATTCTATACAAAATAAACTATTGAAACAATAAATATTCCACAACTGCTTCTTGAAACTAGTTGCCAGCGTGACAGTTTTAAACCAAACCCACTGATGGGAGAAGTACATAGTTCTAGAACTGTTTCTTCACATATGCATCTATGGCAATTGTTACAATGAATTAAATTTCTATTAAAAAAACACTATGGAAATGGTGGATCTATAAAAGCTAAAATTTGTGATATATGCGGTCAATATTATCGTCTATGTCAGACCGTTATTAAGAATTTGGTCGATAAAATTTAAACTTCTCGACTTCTGAAGCTTTCTGACGTGTCACTGTTTGGAGTGCTATGTGATATAGAGGCGTAAAAACACCATTTTCGGCGGTTATGGTGAATGGATCATGCTGTCAAGAAATTTTAATAAATAAATTTATACCTATTACTGTTATTATAGATATTACTAGCATGTGGTCTTAACAAAACAGTCCTACATATCACAAAGTCATTGAAACAATGAATTTATTGCAAACGATATATACCAATCGCATGACTTCATGCAATACTGCTGTTAATTGACTAACCTGATCATGTGATTTAACACCAGAGAATTGTATTTTATGGGGCTATATTGAAGAAAAAATGTATACAGAGCTAGTGGAATCAGTCTTAAAACTCAAAATCCCTGCGTGATAAACGAAGCAGACCCGTGCTAAAATGTGATTGCAATTTTTCATTTATAATTGTCAAACCTTACCCTTTCCAATAAAAAACAAATTTTATTAATTTTCATATAAATTTTTCTGTTTTATTTTGTTTTGAACTATAAAATTCTTGATCTGAAACTAGTACATTTCGTGGGTGTTTGTATTTTGTTTTTTTTTTTCAATCGTACATTCGAATTCAGTTGTTGCAATGAAATGCGTTTATATAGTTTGGTGCAAAAAATACCGTCGGCAGTAGAATTTTTAATAAATTTTGTTAAAATACTGTTGTATTATTATAATAAAATAAAAACATACATGCATATATAATGAATAGTTTTAATAAATTGATTATATAGTAAAGTTTTAAACTATTTATTAAAACATCTTTATTTCTCTTTTGTTTAATAACTTATAATTAATAAAATATCTTAAATATTTAGGTAATAAAACAAATATAAATTAAATTTACTATAAACCGTCGGTGAATTTGAATACACACCACTTCCGGTACCCATCTTGCGCTGATGGAAATATTTAAAACTTAGGGTATCCAGGATGAAATATTTATTTAACAATTTTCACACTCTTAAACACTATTTTGACAATTTAACAAACACACTTGTAAATTAATAATTTATAATTTATATTTTAAAATATATGATTTTATTTTGTATATTATTTTAATTTAATATTTCTAGCTTTTTCTTTAGGCTTTTAAATTATATCATAAGAATTTTTTTTAATTTTTTTTTTTATAAATTTGTGTTAAATTTTTTTCATTTGTACATTTTTCTACCGTTTCCGTTAAATTTTTCTTTACTTGTGAAAAATATGTAAGAGTTGTTGAAAAGCTTTTATCCGTTTTTTGATGTTAACGTTACGATTTGTTTAGAGCTACAGAGACCACCAATTATAAAAGTGAAGCAGCCAGAGCCAGAATCCTAGTTTACGATGACGTGTTGGTGAGGATGCTGCTGTCTGTTAAACGACTATTTGACAGCAGAGCAGCAGCAAAATAAAATATAGAACAACAAAAAAATATCATACTTTAAAAGAAATCTAAAGCCAAACCCACACTCTTGATGGCCCACAACAATCACCCCCTCTTATCAACATCCACCACTCCATGTACAAGAACAACACACAAGCCAACACACCACTACAACCACAAGATACTCAAAGCATGTTCAGTTTAAGGATATCAAGGAGCTACTACAACATCAGCAGCTAACAAAAAGTGCGAAACGCACACAAAAAAAAATTTAAGAAAAAATAAACAAAAAAGTCGACAATTTCAAAAAGCCACAAAAATATTGAATATACATATGTATGTGTGTAAGTGAGTGCGTGTGTGCGTACATTTGTGTTAAATATAAAGGACCTGTACGGTAACATCTACTTACCACCCACTTTGGCTAAAGCACAGCAACAACAATAACACACACAAAAATTCACCCTTACAACTTTACGATCTTTTTTCAGCTTCAACATTCATTCATTCAGCCAACCGGAAAACGCCTCTTTTTTCCTACCAAGCCCACGTTTGTTGTATTCAAAACGATTACAACAAATCAAACTTCCTGCCGCACTTACATACTCACCATCAACGTCTTCTCTCCATTTTATTTTATTTCCATTTTTTTTTTTTGTTCGACAGCAGAGGTCAGGCAACAATGTTTCACTTACATTCATCTACTGAAGAATTATTGTTGTAGCTACCATGTATTTTTGGGTAGAAATGATGATGGCTTTTAGACAGAAATTCACCACAAAATGTCAAGTACGATGAAAAAGCTACTAATGTCATTCACTCACACTTCGTACGTACTTCAACAGACTCCTTAATTGTGTCCGTACGCTCATCCTTACACACACTCACGCTCACTGACATACACATATTTGTGTTTGTGTGTGTGTGTTCCCATGTAAGTGTGTTTGTGTAGCTATTATTATTGTTGTTGTATTTGTGCGCCTGATTCGGTAAATAAGCCAGACACTTTTGATTTTTTTTTTCGTAATTTTGCTTCGCAGTTGGAGCCCAAGCTGGATTACCAGTTGCAAAGTCAATTAACAGGGGCGTTACGCATTGAATTTATGCTTATTTTGACTATGGTAATTAATTAAACAACGCCACTGTCTCTGAAGTAAATTGGAATTTCACAGTGGGACTGTTTACGTTAAAAATGATCACAGCATTTTACGTGTGTTTATTTACCAAGACCAATATTGTTAATTCATACTGATTTATCAGATGATTGGTAAAGATGATCCGAGGGGAAGGATCTTTAGTTCTTTCCGTTCATCATGAATCCACATAAAATTGCTGAGGATATGGGTATCAATGTGGCTTTCACATGTCACACAGCGAAAAAATTTATTTATGGCGGTCCAAATTTCAAAAAATTCAGTTGCTAATTAGCCGCCCTGATTATGCGATTTAACACCTTTGGATGCTTTTTTGGGGCTATATTAATAATGGAGACTATACGGATCAAATTGATTTGATTACAGACTTACAACTCAAAATTTTAATTGTAAATGTGATTAAAATTGTGGATAAAAAAATCCAAGTCTGTAATCGTGGTGGACATCTGTACAATATCATTTTTCATTTATAATTGTCAAATCCTACTCACTCTTGCCAACACAAAAAACATTTCAATGATTTGATTATTCAAATAAATTCTTTGCTTTGTTCTCGTCAAAAACTCCCTTGCAATCTTAGAGATTTCGTCCTGCAGAATCTACAATATCTCGCGTCCTCTCCCGGGTGATAACTTTGGATTGAATAGGGTAATTTAAGATCAAAGATCCATTAGTCGTCGAATCTAGGGATTTTATCAAGCAATTATATTCCTATAAGTTTGATATACTCAACATCTAATCAAATAAATATATTTATGAAGTTGAACCACCTCAAAGGTAGATAATAACAATTTGGACGCCTAGAGGTTCCATCCTGTAGAATCTACAGTCTCGCTGCAGCATTACTCAGAGAATACGAACCTTAATGTGCAGTAAGCAATCCCTTTAGTATCCTTGACTGCATAATCGGGTGATTGCTAATTTCGTCTGACATGATTAACATTTTTTCAGGTTTTTTTATGCAAGATTGCGGTGAATGTGTTCCATCGATTTCAGCGTGCGAGAGATGGTTTGTGCGGTTTAGAAGTGGTGATTTTGAAACAAAAAACAAAGACAAAAACTAGCCAAAAAAGTTTGAAGACTAAAGGTGTCTACTGACAATCCTATTTAGTCGTACGATATGTCAAAAAAATTGTGTGTGTTCATAAAGTATGATAGTGTGGCCTAAAAATTTAACTAAATAACAGATTTTTTTGACAAGTCTGTCCGACTTGCAAAAGTTTTTAAAAATTTTCATAAAATGATACTTTCTATGCGATCAGAGTTGTATTTTCTAATACAGCTGAAAAGAAAACAACAATGTCGGCTTCATTGATTTAAAAAATCAATTATGTATAATTTAAAGGGCAGACGTTTAACATTTTTTAATTGTTTGTATAGTTTAAACAATTTATTATTTTCACATATAACAACAAAATACAATGAATATAAGTTAATTTAAAAAGCGGAAAACTGCGTTTGTTTACATTAGCAAAAACATATGTTTTTGCATCTTTTTTGTGTAATAGTGTGGCACCTATGACTACGTTGACCATCCGTCCTGTATTTTACAGGACAGTCCTGTTTTTTAATATGCTGTCCCTTGAGATTTTTTTGTAAATACAGGACAGTACATTGTCCCTTATTTCTCAATTTGATATGCAAATGTCCTCTTTTTAGCATATACATTGCACGAACATTAATACAAAATTATCATAAAAATCCAACTGTATACTTTCCCTACATTTCCAAAAGTGAAAAATTTGTTTACTGGGATATGGGAAATTTCCTATAATCTGGCAGTTAGAATTGAAAATTTCAAAGAAATATGTGAAGATATTGAAATAGAATATAAAAAGTTACTAGGACATAGCAAAACTCGATGGTTAACTTTAATGCCAGCTTTGCAAAGAATCATAAAACTATTTGAAGCTTTAAAATTATATTTTATGTCTCAACCAAAATGTCCGACAATATTACGAAATTTTTTTATGAATCCTTGTGCTGAATTATGGTTATCTTTTGCATATAGCCAAGCTTCAACATTTCATAAAGCTATTCTTAATGAAGAATCACAAAATATTTCAATGCCTGAGGCTTTAACTATTTTAAAAGATTTAAAATTTAAATTGGTCGAACGGAAAAGGAAACTGTTTTTACCCCTTACCGTCAAAAATATTATTCTCGAATTACAGAAAAGTAATGATTTTGATGAAACAATAACTAAAGAACATATAACAAATTTTTACCAAACATGCATTGATTACCTAAATCAGTGAGATAAAGCTTTTAGAGATGTAGAAATTTTAGACTGGATATTGTTACGAAATATGTTATCTTGGGACAAGATTAAAAAAACGTTATCCTATCTAAATGAATTTAGAAATGAATTCAAAATAAATAATGAAGATTTATTTTATGAAGTGAGCTGCGTGAAAAATTTTGCAAATAATGAAAAAATAGAAGATTGGAGGGTAAAAAATATATCAGTAGATGAAAGATGGATTGAAATTTTTAATCACTTTAAGACAAATGTGATTGCAAAAATATATTGATACTTGTTGAATTTTGTCTATGTCTACCAGCTTCAAATGCTGCTACCGAGAGAGTGTTTTCAATAATGAATAATATTTGGACCACCGAAAAATCGCAATTAAAAGTAAATACTTTAAGATCACTATTAATTACAAAATGCAATTTTAAAATGAATTGCTCAAAATTTAAAGGATTTTTAATTAACAATCCAGGTGTTTTAAAAAAATCCATTCTGTGGAAAATTATCAAACTTCATAACTAAATTTATAATTTATGGTCAAGAAGACTGTTTATAAAACCACATTTATTTTTTTAAATTATAATATTATAAAAACTTTTTATTTAACTTTTTATTCTACTCAAGAAGACTTGTATTTGTTGTTACTTAATTTTATAATAATAATAATTAATATATTATATGATTATTTTTTCTGTTTTTCTTTTAATTTTTAACATAATTTTGTATTTGTCCTGTATTTTTCTTTCCCAAAAATGGTCACCGTACCTATGACATACTTTGATGCGATTTTCTTTTGAGTGTGATAGAAAACGGTAAGCTTTTACAGTGAATGAATCGTACGATTGTGTAGGATAGTGTATCACGACCTTAAGAATTGATAGCATTACTCAATGCAGGTTATTTTCAAACTTAACAAGAGCTTGTAATTATAAAAATAATTAAAGCCATGAGGCCTAGAAAGTCGATTTTGTATGTCCGAGGTGCCGCTTAAACGTTATAAAAGGAAATCATGTTTGCACAGAATCATTAGTTGCGATAAAAAATTCATCTAATGCGATAACACAACACGTAAGAGATTGTCTGCGAAGACTGGCCAACCGGCTTGCCGATACAAAGCCAAAATTGGCTGGATTCTTTCTTTTTCTAAAAAGATGAGCATTTCTTTTGGCGCGGAATGCATATGTTTCCAAAAATATGGGAAAAGGTCGTAGTTGTCCCAAAAACATATTTCGTGAAACGTCCATTACTGGCCATTGACACAGAAGATGAGAAACGTTTTCTTCCTCTTTTTCGTTATGACAGCTTCTGCAGAAGTAATCATCGACACTAAGTCGGTGGGATCGTTTTAGTCGTGTAGTTTTACTTTAACTAGAACAATGTGAAGAAAAATCCATATAAGGACTAATTTCGGAAATCATTGATATTTATATAAATTCCCGTTAAAATGATTATTTTCGAAACGATCTATGGTAAATTAAGAATCGATTGTCTGCAAATTTTAATTTGATACTATCATATTTTAGATAATGTCCTTATATAAGAGCTTAGATAAAACTGAATTTTGAAGAATTTCGTGTAGACATCAATATAATATAATACTAAACAAATTAATAAGCTTCATTCTTGGGAAGTTAAAGAAGTGTGTGCAAAATTTCATCCAATTACCTTAGAAGCTTTAGTTAAATTACAAGGTTTTTCTTATCGGATGCATAACACAAATTTTAAAAACCACATGATCGAACATAAATTTTTGTTCGTTTCAAAAGTATGTATTTCACATCTCTGACCACTGTAACCTTATTAAACCAAGATTTTCGTCTTGTATATAAAAAAGAATGTTGCATAAAAAAGAGCAGAGCAATATACATATCTATATAAAAAACGTATGTGGCAAACACACAAGTTTAAGAAGAGGCGTGACAAAAATTGCGATACATACCCCAAGATGAAAAGTAAATAAAGTCAAAATAGCACAAGAATCAAAAATATATGTAAGTAATTAGTACTACATACAAAGAAAAAATATCGTCATGGTTTATAGTTACATACTTCCTAAAAAAGAATGAGGGTATTTTTTTGTTTTGTTTTTTGCTTGTAGCCAAAGAAACCTGCTGATAGGGGTTGATTTACTGACTCAAGTAAAAATGACTTATTTTTTGTTGTTGTTTCAAATGTCCTGTACATGTATTTGTATTAGTATAAATATATATCTAATTACATAATATTTATGAAAACCAAGGAAATTTATGTTTAAATAGGCTGTTAAGAAGGAGGAGTTTAAGGATATAAACATGTATAATTAAAATAAATTACTAAATACAAATAGAATATCTAATTCATTATTAAGAATACAATTTGTGTTGCTATTTTAGGTTAATTTTATTTGAAATCAATATTGAAAAATTCTTAATTTTTCACTTTATCTTAACCCAACCTTTCAATTGATTTTTTAATCTCATATCATACTTTTTTTATTTGTGCTCTTACAGTCTCCATGTGATGTAGCATAAAACTTTGCTGTGGTTATATTAACCAGTAAGGATGCAAAGTCAGTTAAGGATACACTTTACTCGTTATGTTCGTAAAAAAAAACAGAAAAAAGTAACGCTCCCATACAATCTCGCATAGCAAGCAAGCAGACATTCCCAAAAAAGTATACAGATAACAAAAAGCCAATTCACTTCGCTCATTTCCCTAACATACTTCCTTCCACCTTCACTAACTCCCCCCAAACCACGCAACTCCTGTCTGCCTTAATATTT
This sequence comes from Bellardia pandia, assembly GCA_916048285.2. Taxonomy (NCBI): domain Eukaryota; kingdom Metazoa; phylum Arthropoda; class Insecta; order Diptera; family Calliphoridae; genus Bellardia; species Bellardia pandia. The sequence continues at coordinate 94,241,926 of OU696530.1, read as the reverse complement.
AACATGCACACATTTCTTTATCCTTTTTCCTCTGTACACCCAACCACATACCTACATATACATTTGATTGTATACCATTACAGTCAAACGAATTTGTGGCATCAAAAAGTCGCTTTTTTATTATGGTTCTTAATATCTGGTTATACAAGGACTCATTCCACATTTTCTATTTCCATGTATAGAGAGTATGCTTACCAATACTGTGACATATTTGGTTGCAAAAACTCCACCCTTTTTGTAGCGTCCATTTTTTAAAAATTATCAGCCTGCGCTCTGCATAGTGGTGAATAAGTTTAATGTGTTTGCGCTCTCTTTTTTAGAAATGTCTCTTGACTTTTAGGGAGAGGGTATGATGTAGGATGTGTTGAAATAACGGTAATGTTGTATTACTGATAACAGCTGATTTGTTTTAACTTTTTGATTTGTTTGGTATTAAAGTCACGTGATTGACTTTTACATACATACATATATACAGAAGGACAGTGGGTTTAATAATTTGTGTAAATTTATGAATAATAAAAAATATAAATTAATAAGACTACTTACTATATAGCTAACTAACTATTACTTGCATATATGAGCATTATTCACATAAAATCCGGTCGTATAAATGTTTTATTATTTATGTAACTAAAAAAAATTTATACCAAAATAATAATAATTAATATTAAAGAAAAGTTATCCATGTTATACTTTTGATATATCAGTATACTGTTCACTACATTTTTATCCACCTGTGCTGCCCACTTATCGCTAAAATATGTTTATTGTCAGGAACTACTGTACCACTCCACTTTAACTATCTTTTGACAATATTGTTCAACTGGCCGAAGCTGGGAACAATTTCCATGTTCATATATTTTTTTATTACATTGACCTGATTTAATACACCACCATTGTGCTGATGTTTGTAGCGCCCATAAATATTGTTCCAACACTCCACAAAGTCCGTCCGTCTGGCTGGCTATCCATAAAAAGCTTTTACGCAGCCTAAAGGTCGCAATTTTAAAGATATTTCGATCAAATTTGGTACACGGTATTTTTCCCAAGAACGGATGGGATTGAAACTGGTGGAAATCGGGCCAATTTTTCACACAACTTCAATACAAATGTCCTCCCGAAATAGGAGTTTGCCGATCATAAATGTTTGAATTATGCAAGTATCCAAACCAATTTGACCACAAATGAGTGGTAAATTAAGCCAAATTACACCTACAAATTTTGTGTAGATCGGTCTATAAATGATCATAGCTCCCATATAAGGCCCACTTCCGCAAATCACTTTATAGACTCTCTTAAAATTGTCGGCATCCAAATAATATTGAACACAAATATGTTTCATATATATACAAATAATATGATACAATTTTGTGCTGATCGGTCCATAATTATTCGTAGCTCCTATATAAGGCCCACTTCCGAAAATCGCTTTAACGACAATAAATCTCTTTTGTTGGTATCAAAATAAAATTTAACACAAATAAGTGTCATATATTCAGAAATGATGACACCTAATTTTATAATGGTCGGTCCATAATTAGTCAAAACTCCCATATAATACCCTCTTTGTAATTCACTTTAACCTCCATAAATATTTTAAAAGTACATATTTATATCGAGATAAAGTATAACACAAATGGCACAAAGCCATGACTTCTGTGAATATAATATTTTGTATTCTTGGTTGATCGGTCCATAATAGGTCATATCTCCCATATAGCGCCTATTTCTGAAAATCTGTTTTATAAATATACTGGATGTAAGATATTATATGGTCGGGTTTGACCAACTATAATTACTTATTTGTTTTTCTTAATGACATAGAGAAAAGTCAGGCCAAAATTTTACTGAAAAATTGTGATGTCTAATAAAAGGCAGCACACGTTTCTGCAGTCATTATTTATATACATATATCCGAAATCTTAATTGAAGGGGTGACAAAAGGGGTACTTTTCCGAACGCAATAGTAAATCGCAGTTGTTCAAGGAATATTTTTCTATTGCGTCGACCTGATTTATTCGATATTAATCAATAATGACAAAAAGCAAACATTATTTTATATAAATACTGGAAGTCATAGTTGACAAAAGATGTCATATTTACACCACAACTGTCGCGGTGTAAAAAATGCTTGGTTTAATAGCAACACCATTCAACTTTTCACTGTGATTTGGATTTTTAATTGCACGGTATGAATGAAAACCAGCATTCATATGTATTTTTCTTGCGTTATTTACACTAGTGTTTTATTTTTGGTGGAGAGACTTAAATTTTACTTTTTTGCACGTATTATTTTCTTTGTAAGTTCTTGGTTTATTTTAGTAAAATTTTTAATTTATTATTGCATAAAAATGAAGGTAATTTATAAAATGTTTTTTGTCATTTATTGCTAAATAAAATAATTTACAATACAAAATGGAAAATAATAATTTTCGGCAAATAAACTTACATGTACATACTCAATTTTGCACATGTGTGTCTTTTAAAATATTTGCACGAACATATCTAAGTTTACAGTTAGATTTGTGTTTGCTTTGTTTATAACTTTAAATAAAAACATTAGTTTGATATTGCATGTGGTAAACACAAATACTCGTACATAAGTTGGTGGGTAGAAAAACAAATAACTAGAAAATACCCTGGGGGGTTACTCTCTATTGAGATGCGAAAGCAAATTCGATGCGTAAGAGTATCAATTTGTACGCTTATCACATCGAATTTGCTTTCGCATCGCAATACAGAGTAACCCCCTGGAATATTTCAGTCGTTCTTAAGGTACGGTCACACTTGGCAAATATTTGCCAAAAAAGACGTAACCACTAAATAAAATATATTTGAACTCGTTTATTTATTAAAAAAAAAAACTTTGTTTATTTAGGACAACACAACAAATATTTTGTGATTTTTTATTTGATGCTGTTTGATCGCTTTTTTGAGTAAATATTTACCAAGGTGACCGTGCCTTTAGAATAACAATATATTTGAATACGAATTATTCTCACTGCAAGTGTTAATTATTACAATTAAGGTAATTTCTTCATTATCAGTTAATTGTTCTAATAATTATTAAAATTAAAAAATACAACCCTGTGAAAAGTGTGTTTAGTTAGCACAATACTACTCAATCAACAAACTTTATTGAAATTTGACAACTCAAATTTAAATAAATGCAAACAAAGATGGCGGGTCAAGTTGAATGTAAATTTTTTTAAAAAATTGTAAATAAAAAAAAATTACTCATTTTTTTTTTTTGAGAATTTCAAAATTCTTATTTTTTTCTTTTTTTAATAAATACAAACTTTGAATCAAAATTTACACAATTAAAATATAAACAATTTTTTGTCAGCTGCTGTTAACCCAATCGCTGCGACGGTTCCATATGGAACCACCCTTAGCCTTTTGCGCTTTGAGCGATTAAAATGCAACACTGTAACATTCTGATATTAATCCCATTTTTTTCTAACGGTAAATGAATGCCACAAACATGTGTGTCTTTTGTTTTGGTCATTCGAGTTACATATGCCGTTCTAAAAGCACGCACAAAGTGATTAAAAAAATTCGATAAAAAATACCTTCGCAGCGATTGGGTTAAACGCTAATTAAATTAGCAATATTGAGCATGTGTGAACACTTTAATTAACCAATAATTAAAAATGCATGTCTGAACACCATATTATACTGAGGTTAAAAGTCAAAGTATTGAATAGATAAGTTTTGATGACAATTAAACCCTTATCCTGTTCTTTTAAAATAAAACTCACATGACATTGTTTCTCAAAATATATGGTAACACAGATCACAAACGGAAAAATTTTATTATTTTGAATTTTTTCACCGATTTGGACAAAGAAAAGCTTTAACCATTTAAAAACTGTTTATAAAACTTTTACCCATGATTACAGGATGAATTATATCCTCTGTAGGAGACAGTGTGCCGTACGCTTGCTCTCCAGCTTTCAAAAAAAATTTTAAGCAAAAAAAATATATATATATTTGTAGACAAATTTAAGATTTAAAATATTCATTGAAATACCATAAATTATATAATAAAGTGCCTTATGTTAGTTTTTATTTAAGGCATTATGTTGATATGAGTGCAAAGAAGACATTTTTTTTTTGTAAAACAAATACAGGAGTGAAGAAATGAAAAAACGAGTGCCAACAAAAAATGCTTTACAAACATTAAGAACAAAATTTTCTTGTCTTCATATTTTGGTGGAGGTTTTTGCTAAATATGAAAAAATAAAATCTTTTCATTCTGTAAATTAAGAACAAAAATACAGGACATTAAAACAAATGATAAATCCCCGGCAAACAAAAGATATAAAAAGAACAGTTAACAAAAATTAATGGCCATTTTTAGAGAGAAAAAAATTTAGATTTTTTAAAAACATTTAAATGTAGCTGAGCATTACAATTGTTTTGGTTTCAGCTTAAGCTTTTTTCACCAACATACACTCAGAGAAAAATTTTGTATGTTTAAATAAAATAAAGAAAATGAAGAATTTAATAAAAACTATGTTCAATAAATTGAGGAAAATTTCGGAAAACGAATTTTTGGAATAATTTCAGCAAAGCAGGTTTATGTAATATCCATATATGAGAGACTGTTTTCTTGCTTATATTATTTATATATAAAATTGTGCTAAGAGGAAATATGTGATATTTAATGATTAATATTTATATGAGATATTAAACAATCAGCTATTTTAGAATTTTACTAAACAATTTTTAACTTTTGCATGCTCTAAATTTGTAATAAATGTGTTTGAAAGTTCAAAAATCATAATTTTAAGATTTTTTTCTTTTTTTTTTTGTACAATTTTCTTATTGATTCAAAGTTGAAAATAAGCATGCAAGCAAAATAAATCCTTTCGAACTTTTTCTCTGAGTGTAACGGCTGCATATTAATGCGTTTAACACCAGCAACTGAAGAAAAAAATGCTTTATAAACAAAGAACAAATAGAAAAAACCATAAAAATTCACAGCGAACAGTTAAAAAAATGTAACAAATATTTATTTAATGGATTTATAATGTTTCATATTCTAATTGCTTTGGATAACAAAACATTGATGGTTACGTGTCTTGGCAAAAATTTTAGAGTTTTAAATAAAAAACAAAACAAAAAAAGAAATAAAAAACAAAGTTATAATAACTAAATAAATTTATCATTTGAACCAATTTTATTCACATGTATTACTCAATACATAGTAATATTTTTACATACTAACAACTAAAATGTAAAACAATATAATTGATTATAACGAAAAAATGCAAAAAACAAATTCTAAAAAAAAAAAGAAAATCTTAAATGGTTTGGAGGATGAAAATTATGATTGAGCGTGCGAAACAGGATGGTTTTACACTTTAATTGACATAATAAAATGTTCAATTCTCCTCCCGAAAAGAGAAAAATAAGTCAGCGGTGAATCGCTCTTTGCCGGAGACTTGCCAACGAGTAAATACTGCATGGTGACATAATCACCATTTGTTAGCGGAAGCCATTTTAATTTTTCCATGTCGTACTAGCACATATTTTTAATTCAAATAAGAGACATTAGAACATACATATGGAATCTCAATGAAAGTTTTGACATTTTACTTGTTGACTTGTAATAGAGGCTTTGACAATTATTACAATGAATTCAATCATTCATTTCGCTCAAAAATCCACTACAAAAATGGTGGACCTGTAAAAGCTACATTTTATAATATTCGTTAAATTTTTGGGTCAATATTATTGTCCTTCCGAGACTGCTATTTAATATTGGAACAATAAAAATGCCACCTTTTGGCTTCTGAAATTCCTATAGCTCTTGTATGAACGTGTCACTGTAAGGTGCGCTATGAAGTCATTTTGAGGTAATAATGGAACACGATATCGAGAGCTGGTAATTTGGCCCTGTTATCGATGTTATAGATTTCACTGACATGTGTTTTCAAGAGCTCGTCACCATATGTCTCATAGCCACCGACCGAAATAATGCATTTATTACAAACCAAATTGGCTAACCAAATAGATATGTTATTTTGCCAAAATATGATTAAGAGCTTTTATAAAAGTATCGATATCTACTACATACTGTGAGCGTCAAAATAAAGTGATATATTAATATCAATAATATTAGATTAGAAAATTATATTGCATTTTTATATACATATGTAGCTTTTTAAATAGAATTGAATTCACAAAAAAAAGAAACAAAAACAAAGGCGAATATAATTTATAAATTGATTTATTGTTAAGTATGCACAAAAACACGGTTATTCCAAAAGTAGTGGCAATTTTTTTAATTTAATTTTTTGTTCCAAATAATTGCAAGTATTATAATTTATCGTTAAAAGACATTAAGTTCTGACGTTAAGTAGTGAAAAATTTTCAATGGAAAGACAAACATCAATTGAGACTCGGTAAATCATAACAGACTTACATAGAAAAGGTAAATCCTTACGTGAAACAGGGGAAATCGTTGTAACGAAATCTTCTGGAAAATCTGTAAGCACAAGTACGATTAGAAGATCTTTGCATAAAAATGGAGGAAGCCCTTTATAGGTATACAACCAAACCATATGAAAGGATTTAATTGGATTGGATGGAATTTTTGCTTTACTACGATTGAAGCTAACTTGGTTCTAAATAAGCTTATGATAGAAAATTTACAAATTTAAGATAAATTGGTGCTACATAAATATCAAAGATTGAATCTTAATTAGTTCTGAACAAAGATTGAATAGGAATTTGTATTACATAAAGATTAACGATTGAAGATCTAGGATTGTAGTGAAATTACACCAATACCTCGCTTTGCGTCGTTTCCTATTGCGTTTTTTTTTTTTCGAAATTATGTCGCTGCTTATTTAGTACTTATTTTCACTATGCGTCGTTAGATTTTCGAGGTTGCGTTGTTTTATGTTCGAGTCTTTATTTTTTTTTTATTTGATGTTAAAAATCCTATTTTTGATTTTAGAAGATATGCTATAAACCTTTATTTGCATTTTGTTAACTTGCGGAAGCTGGTTAAAATAAGCTGTGAGCCACTGTAACTTGCAGCAATTCTTCTCTAATAATTTACGTAATGCCGAACCAGTTTCTTAAAAAAAACATGTTCAATTGTGGTGCAACGAATTCAGTAATGTAAATATTAAAAGAATTGATGTAATGGAATCATTCCAATTCAATTCTCAAAATAAATTACAAAATATACTCAAATTTTAACCTATTAAAATATCATAACCTTGCTTTATAATTTTGTTTAATATTTATTACTTATTATTAGTTTTTAAGAAAATTTACAAACTCATTTTTTAACTTAACTGTACAGACTCTCTCAGCTTAGAATTAAAAAACTTATAAAATAACAAATGCTTGTAAATTTTAAATGAACAGCAAAACAACTTAATATATTAAGAATAAAATGGCAGTCAACAAATAAAACTTAACTGTTATCTAAATTATATACTAAGTATTCTTAAAATAACAAAAAAACTTGGTATACAGAGATTCAAAATTTCAAAATTAATAAAACTAACAACTATTTAAAACAAACGGGTCCCACTTTGAAACCAAAGGCTTGATTTTCTTTGCCATAGTCTGAGGGTAAGAAATCGTTAAGGGGCAAATAATTTAAACGTTTTGTGTTAAAAAGGAAAACGGTTGAGCCAGCAGCTTGTAAAGTCTAGAAAATTAAATAATACAAATTTTATTATTTAGCTAAAAAGTATTTAAAATATCTATTAAAAATTTTAAAACTTACCGCACACTCATCTTTAACCACTTCCGGTTTAAGTCCTGCTAGCTCTACGGTTATTTCCACTTCATTGTCACCCATAAATTTCAAAGCCTTTTCGTAAGTATTGTGACTACGATCATGCCAGGCCACTGAGTTGCGACAGAAGTATGTAAAGTTTTGGTATGCTTCTTGTGATAAAAGTTTCAGGAAAGTTAATTGCACTGCACCTACACCATCATAGCTAATTTTTGCACCACCTTGCATTTGTGAAAACCATTGTTTTTCATTGCCAAGGCGCATAGGCACAAGTGGCCTTTCCGATGTATGAACATCGGGATATATGCAGGTTTCTCCATTACTTGACATTTTACAATAAACCTTAATGGCATCGTCTGGCATACCGCCATTAGGATCAATCCAATACCAATCATCTTCAAACTGGCTATGAGCATAATACAAGTCGCGGCAAGAACGACCGGGATTAACTTGTGTACCTGTGGGCTTTCTAATTTTATCCATTTCTTGGCGCATGCTATAGATAGCATTATACATATCTACTATTTTGTCAGAGGTCTCGGATGTTTCTAATTTCTTCTTTTTCTTACGTTTTGTTTTCTTCTTATCTTCGTTGGATCTTGACACGGGACTTGAAAATACTCCCATTAGTTCATTTACATCATCGTCGTCATCAATTGCCGCGGACATGTCAACGTCTCTGCGACGTCTGGTTTCTGCTTTAGTGCTCGAATATTGTTGCATTTGGAATAATAGTTCGGGAGGTATCATGGGCGCTTCTGCGGGTGCTCCTGGTACACCAGCTGGGCCAGGCGGTCCTACTTCGCCCTTATTGCCAGCACGACCTTCAACACCTTTGGGGCCAGTTGGACCATGCATACCTGGCAAACCAGGTGGCCCGTCATTACCTTTATGGCCAACCGGGCCCATTGCACCTGGATCACCTTTGGGGCCTTCTTGGCCTTGGGGTCCTCTGAACCCTCTATCACCCTTTTCACCTTGTTCGCCTTTAATACCCACCATACCAAGTTCACCACGATGGCCCTTTTGACCTCTTCTGCCTCGATCGCCTTTGGTTCCTACCGGCCCCGGTAAACCAACGTTTCCTTCTTTACCCTCTGGCCCAGCAAGACCTGGTAAACCAATATCTCCTACTATGCCTTGCGGACCTCTAGCTCCACGTGGACCTTGTACGCCAGCAGGTCCTTGAGGGCCGGTCATGCCTATGGGGCCCTCAGGACCTAAATCACCTTTATCACCCTTTTCTCCATGAGGGCCAGTTGGACCTTGCATGCCAGATGGTCCTTCAGGACCCTGTTTACCTGGTGGTCCTGTTTCTCCTATTCTACCTTCTGAACCTTGTTCACCTGGTGGTCCCAGTTCTCCTGGTTTTCCATCCTCGCCTTCAGGACCAACATCACCTTTAAGTCCCACCAAGCCTGGCTCTCCTCTAGCACCAGGGAAACCTCTTGGTCCCATATCACCTTTAGGACCCTCAGGACCACCAACACCTTGTCTACCTTGAGGACCTACAGGACCAGATTTTCCTTCTTCTCCTTTAGGTCCTGCAATGCCTTTCTCTCCTGCACGTCCAGTTGGGCCAACAGGACCTGGAGGACCCTGTGGTCCATCGGCACCTGTTAACCCAGGCAAACCACGTGGTCCTGGTTTTCCTTGATGTCCAATTACTCCTGTAATTTTTACAAAATATTTGTATATGTTATAGATACTTTTAAAGTAAAAATATTAATTACCTTTTGGTCCTCTACGACCTTGGTCGCCAGGTGGCCCTGGGGGTCCAATAGGTCCCATTAAACCATCATCTCCTCTTTCACCTTTAACACCTGCTGGACCGGGTAGCCCTTGTAGACCGGTTTTGCCCATGGGACCCGGCAAGCCCTGTTTACCATCTTCACCTTTAATACCACGATGTCCTTGTTCGCCCGGGGGCCCTTTTTCACCTGGTGAGCCTGGTGGGCCAGATTCTCCTCTAGGTCCTTGAGGTCCAGCGGGACCAGCAGGACCCTAAATTGAAAGGGAATGTTATTATAATAGAATATATTTTTTTTTCATTTAACTTACTTGTTCGCCTTGGTTTCCTTTCAAACCCTTTTCACCAGGTATTCCAGCCTCTCCTTTGTCACCATCTTCACCTGGTGTGCCCATTGGGCCTGGTGGTCCTGGTAAACCTCTAAGTCCAGCTAATCCATCTCTACCAGCTGGACCTATAGGACCACGTTCACCAACTTCGCCTTTTGCTCCTGGAGCGCCGGGATTGCCAGGATTGCCTTGATTTCCTTGTGGGCCAGGTAGACCTAATTGACCAGGTACACCAGTTTGTCCTTTATCGCCCGGTAAGCCAGGACCTCCTGTCATACCCTGTTCGCCTTTTAAGCCCGGAAGACCAGGTTGTCCTTGATGACCCCTTTCTCCTGGGAAACCTGGCAAGCCGGTCGGGCCCTGAGGACCCTGATTACCCATAGGACCTGCTGGTCCTTGTGGACCTTCTTTTCCAGATTCTCCAGGAATACCTGCTTCTCCAGGCTGTCCGGATAACCCTGGTATTCCAGGTTCTCCAATTGGCCCCATTTCTCCGGGAGCACCTCTTGGTCCAATCACACCTGGCTCTCCAATAGGTCCGGGTTTACCTGGTTCTCCCTATAACATAAATTCATAAATCTTTATAAATGTGTAGACAAAGAAAATCACAATTAAAAAAGTTTTTTAAAGCATGTTTTATAAACCTTTTTGTTGAAATACATACTGTTAATTAATGGATTTTTTTTAATATTCAATAATAAACATAAAAAACAACGCATGAAACTAAAATACATATATCTAATTGAATTTGAATTTAACTTTCTTTATACTGAATTCATATTTGAGGATAATCTGTCTAATAACTAGTTAATCAGATAAGCTGCTTAAATGTTGAACTAGGATAACTCAGATAGTGTAAAGTGAGCTTCTGAGTATAAGCTAAACAAATATTCATTAACTTACTGGTTGACCTCTTTCGCCAGGTGGACCATGTGGTCCAGTTTTACCATCAGATCCTGGTACACCTGGCATTCCAATAAAACCTCTTGGTCCTTCAGCGCCTTGCGGACCTCTTTCGCCTTGTATTCCTGGTGGACCAGGTTGACCACTGTCGCCTTTGGGACCGGCGGTTCCATCATTACCTCTTCTACCTCTTGATCCTCTAAAACCTCTGGGACCAGTTTCACCCCTTTCACCAGATGGACCTTGCGGACCTCTTTCGCCTTTTATACCAGCTGGCCCCGTTGCACCAGTGGCACCTTTGTCTCCTTTATCACCTGAAGGTCCTGGATAGCCTTGGAAACCTTGTGGACCTTGTTTTCCTTTCTCTCCAGACAAGCCTTGTGGACCAGTTTCACCTCTTGGACCCTCAAAACCTTTCGGTCCCTCAGGACCTTCTGGCCCAGGAGCTCCCGCAGCACCTGCAGTACCACGTTCACCTGGAACACCCATATCTCCTTTTTCTCCATCCATACCTCGATCTCCTGCATCACCTTTATCTCCCGGAGGTCCTCGAAGACCATCATCACCTTTGGATCCACGAGGTCCAGGAAAACCAACAGGACCTTGCACACCTTGTACGCCTTGATCACCCTTAGCACCTGTTTGACCGGGAATGCCGGCTGCTCCAGGGGAGCCATCCGCTCCTGGCAATCCGGGTAAACCAGGTTTACCGCTTGGACCAGGTATGCCAGGAGGACCAGATTTTCCTTGGGGACCTGGAGATCCTATTGGTCCTTGTGAGCCTTGTTGGCCTGGTGCTCCGGGCTGTCCAGTTGGACCAGTGTTTCCTTTAGAGCCTGGCTGACCTTCATTACCTTGAGGCCCCGGATTTCCAATAGGTCCTGGAAAACCACGTGGGCCGGGGAAACCTCGAGGTCCCTAAAATAACAAAAAGCTCGGTTTTAAAATTAGCTAAAATATTTCAACAGTAATAAAACCTACCAATTCACCTGGCAGTCCAGGAAGTCCTGGAGGTCCATCTTCTCCAGGATGACCCTCTACACCTTGCTGACCTTTTTCACCTCTTTGACCAGGAATACCACGATGTCCTTTTTCTCCAGGAATGCCCATTGGACCAATGGGTCCCATTTCGCCTTTAGGACCTTGTGGGCCTTGGGCACCACGTTCTCCATCTCGTCCAGAACGACCACGCCTACCTTCCCGTCCTTGAAGACCGTTAGGACCACGAAGACCTCGCAAGCCCTGTAGCAGATAAATATTCTAAATGTTAAATAAATATTTGGTGGAAATGTCTTCTAAATGACTTACTGGCTCACCAGCATCTCCAGGTTCTCCTTTTTGTCCTTGAGGCCCGGTTAGTCCTGGTGGACCAGAAGGTCCTGTTAGACCTGCTGGACCTTCGGGACCACGTAAAGCCATCTATTATATAAATATTATTAATTCTCTATTTACATTCATAATTACAAAGCCTACCATATGTTGAGAAATCATTTGTCGTAAAGCTTCTGCTTGTGAATCGGGGCCCTTTTCATTGCCACCACTGCCACCTGGAATTGTCTATAAAACCAAAAAGGTTAACTTGATTTAAATTTTAAAAATGTATACAACTTACTGGCAACACAAAAACATGACCAGCAGGTCCTTGCACTCCATCTGATCCCGGTAATCCATCACGGCCAGGTTCTCCCTTTTGGCCTCGATCACCTCCTGGACCCGGCAAACCAGTATAACCTCTAGGTCCTGGATAGCATGGTGGACCACTACCCTCAAAGGGCCTATCATATGCTGTCCCATTAAAAGTTTTATTTCTATTAGCTGCTTCATTTCCAAAATCTATGGGATTGCTAAAATCTATTTCGCCAGAAAATTCTTCTTTCGATGGTTTTTTAGATTTCTTCCGATCTTTTTTGGTTCTTCGAGTTTTTGTATCGTTATTTGGTAGCTGCTCGGCTCCCAATTCATCTGAACCCATAGTCGGATACAACGTTTGTGTCCCTTCTTCATCTGTTAAAGGAATTTCACTGGAATTTATTATACCTCCATAATCCCCATCAATGGCATATTCATTATTTGAAATGTCAGTGTCTTTTTTTGTTTCATTGGAATGGTAAGTAGTTCCAAAACCATTTGAGGCACCACCTGATAAACCAAAATCTGTTCTAGGCCGTAAAGATGCTTCATTTGCAACAACCGAGCCCAATGGAAGTTTATTTTCTTTTGAAATATCACCAATTCCAAGTTCAAACCCCAAAGTGGGATTTTGGTTAGCAGTTGACAGAGAACCATCGTTTGAAACGCCACCTGCTAAACCGATGTCGTAGTTCGCATGCCTTCCAGCACCAGATGATCTGGATGATAAAGCATCTCCACTTGATGAACCAAAATTTGAACTACTCGAATAACTACTACTTGATCTTGATCTAGAAGAACCAAATGTATTTCCTCTACCTCCACCATGATTATGCGAATAACTTATACTGCCCTGTACTGTATTGTCTTCGCCATAAAACGATTCATCTATACAGGGAGTCACATATTTTGTACAAACTTCATAACCAGCTTCTGGAGTATTCCATATTGACATCATTTGAACATCACCCATAAAGAAACCATCATCATTACTCATTTGTACACCAGTCAAAATCAAACCATTCGTAGCAATTGTACTATCCAAAGTACGATCCAATCTTCTTGTTACTTGCTTAGTACAATCCAAATTCAAAGTAGCCGAACTGCCCTTAACACTCAGACCAATACGATGCCATTTATCATCATTAATACCAATGCCAAAATTAATGTCATTATGTTGATTAAAGCCAGCATCGGTTTGTTCGTAGCTAAATTGTATCTGTGGACCAATACTGAACGATAGTACTTCTTCACTCTCTTCCGAATATATTGTAAATATTGGTGCTGCTGTTTGACTGGTGCGATTGCTACGTACTGCTAAAACTATAGAGAAATCTTTGGGAAATCCATCAGGAAACATTTCCGATGTTTGTACCGTTAAGATGGCATCTTTGTCAATGTTATAGGCGGGTGATTTATGCAGCTGATATGGATTTCTCTCCATGCCACACATGCCAGGCACTGCTGTTATACCCGGTGGTAACTCGGGAAAACCGAATTCTTTAATAAGATCAATATGGTCTGCAAGGAGGAGGAATCATTAGATATTTAAATAAATAAGTAGTATAAATAGCAATTAAATCAAAATCTATATAGTCTAAAAACTAACATTAATTTGAATATATATGTTCTCAAAGTTCCGTGCTGGGCTGGCTACATATAGTTCGGGGTTTTTTGCGATTTATGTGAAAAACTAACATATTTAAAAACTTAATGCTTTGATATGTAGGAATCTACTAAGCATACTGCCCGATTAGAGGACCACTTAATTGAAATTAGAAGATTCGATGTTTTTTACATATATGTATATGAAATAGGGAAACTAATTCGGTAGATGATACTGTTGTGAACTGTATACTGCAAAAATGTGTACAAAAAATGCAAATAGAGTGGACCTGACAGAGTTTTGGAAGTTGAACATACATATGTCTGAATTCTGGTGTAACTATGTGACTTTCAGAATTAATTATATCTCACATAATATTCCATTCATTTTTAGCACTTTGTATAACCGATTTATAGATCCCACAACTTATACAAGTTATATTTATATAACATATACATATTTCGGGAGATATGGGATTTCATTCCTCTTATTTTTTCACACATGACGTATTTGTTCCTAGGATAATATCTAGCTATTATTTTTTTAGGACTCTGTCAGTGTCAATACATGTTCAATTGGGTTTAAGACCGGGAATTGTGACAGCATTCCATGCGTGCTTGGCATCATTGTCCTGTATAAATTCATACAGGGGCATTTCTTCTCTTGCATAGAGTAGCACTGTATTTTGCAATATTTCTACGTAATACGCAACACACATTTTTCCATATATCAAATAAATTGGACCCACACCAAATGAAGAAACATAAACTATACCTAGAGTAAAATTCTTAATGTTTTTACCCTTAAACTAAAATTTTACAATTAAAATCAAACAAATTTCTGTTCGTTTCATTTAACCAAAGCATATTTCCCCAATTTTCCCGGTGTAGAGATTCTGTTAGCGAAACACAAAATTCTGTTTGCTCGATAAGAAACATAGTTCATTTGGTTCAATCGAAAGTCCCGTTATTGTTGGTTGCATGATTAATTCTAAAACACCACCTAATACATAGGTTTGGTCGATAATTATTTATTGTCCATGAATTCTACGTCTCAGGTCCCAAAATGAAGATATATCTTTGGCAATTAAAGTTTAAGTCTTTGTAAAATCTATCACATTTAAATTCATTCATCCTCAGTGGTGGCAGCTTTCGTAAGTGTGACAGCTCTATTATTTTCTATCAATGTAATTTATTGTCTTGCTATATCCTCTAGAGTGACCCCGGCATTCTTGGAGATATTCACACTTTTAGGAAATCTAATGAACGATTTGATATGAATACATATGTGGATATCTCTATTCTATATCCCTTGATGCTGAACCTGTCTGCAGTAAGTTTAATGAACTATGCTGATAGTTTGTCTTGTAGTCTATAAGACATTCTAACATTCAACTGATCTAAAAAGAATCAACCTCCTACCTTATCGTGTGACCTTGAAAATCTCCGGAATATAGAGGCCATTGGCGGATCTACTGATAAATTTTTCATAAATCCTGGATCGAATACGGGTTCTGAACAACAGTAAGATTCATATTAACGTTACCTACAATATTGCCGTTGCCGTAAATTTCATGTTTCCTTATATCTGGTGGTACCCATTTAGGTATAGTGAATAATACATTAAAGTCGTAAAGCTACTGGTCAAACTTTTTGATTCACAGATAAGACATTTAGATTGGACCTGTTAAAAAATGTTAAACCCCTTTTGTATAGTAAAGTCCCGAAAATGAATAGGATTGATTTACAATTCTATTCTTTATAATTCTTACGGCGTGGAAGAATCTGTCATTGGTGCTTAAGAAGTAGATCTTTATTTGAACAGCCTCCTGGAATCAACTTTAAATGTTATTGTATAAGCAAAATTCAACAGATATAAGTTTTATTCAAGCGAGTATTAATCCATAATAGGTTCTAGTTCCCAACTATTCAAAAGGAATACCTATAAATTTGGTCGCTCCTTTTCCTCTGCTACTTTTTTGTTTAATTTGAGGAAGTTCCAAACTTTTTTTATAAAAACAATATTTTTCATAACTTTTCCCATAAATTCATAATCATACGAGTTCAGCAGTTTTTATATGTATGTATAAAATGCCATACAAAGTATGTACTATACTATATGTATGTAGTATGTATGTATGTACGAGTATACTTATGCCGTAGAGTAAAGTACATTTGTTCTTAATTGCGAAAACATCGAAGTAATAAAATAAAACAGCAACAATATTATGACTCGTGTTAAGAATTCATTGATGAGTATTTTATATGAGAATTTATTAAAATCAAGTCAAATGGCATTACGAACAGCTAGAAACTAGGTTCCATATGATGTCCATTGAGCTTTTTCAGCTCATATAAACGGCGAGTTACAAACAACACACATGTTTCGCTATAAATATTTACTTGCTCAAAAGATATCAAAGATGAAACAACAAAAGAAATAGGCAAATTGCATCGCATCAACTACATACATATGTACATACGAGTATATAAAAAATGTCATTAATAAAAATTAATAGAAAAAATATTTTAATGTTTCCGATTTCCCCATTTAGCAAGCGACAATGTGACTGCAGTGTAGTCTTTTTTGCTGCTTGCTTAAGTTTAAAATAAACACTTACAAATTTTGCCAAATGCAATGTGAAAGTTATTAGGGTCAAACGGTTTGTTAAGCCAACTAAAAGGAGTTATTTATTTTTGAAAGTGAACTTTTGAAATGTCTGAAGTAAAGAAAAAAATGTAGATTCTGATTAAGAATAATGGATTGGGAAAATTTTTGAAATTTAAATTTTAAAATGCTTATAACTCGAAAACTAAAAACGAGTCGAAGACTTTCAGAAAATATATAAATCTTGGGAATTGGTTGAAAACCAAAAAAAATTACATACGTTTAAACAAATTACATGTCAAAGGTGCCCTATTTTATATACCCTTTTGCTACTTGCATGTAAAATTTAATCTCATTCGGTCTAGATGTTTAGAAATGTCAGATATATTTGCAAATAAGTTTAATTCTGCTCCATTATGTGTACGCTTTCACACGTTTCAATTCTGACTTTTCAAGGCAAGTATTTTGGGTGAGAAGGGAAAAGAAAATAAAAGAGTGCATACTTGACGGTACTAGTCAATTTACTTATTTCACTTTGTTTTCTTCTTTTATGTTCTCCGTCGTATTCTACGCAAAGTTATTTGCATGTTGATTTGTATGAAAAAGTAGAAACTTGATGGTAAGTGTACGAAAATTGAAGATACGCGTGTAAACGAAATGGCAGGTTCAAATGAGAATTGAATAAAAACTGGTCAGCTAAACCTGAAACGTGTGAAACAGCACATGCATTTTCATTGATTCAATTTGTAAAATTGATAAGTTGTTTTGTGGAATAGGTTCCTGGTTTTCCCTTCGCCATATATACTCGTACTTGATTACAGTGGCAAGAGCTGAGGAGGTACAAAGTTTGTCAAAGGTGATCCCCAAAATTTTTCTAAGACTCTTTTACAATCTGAGAATGAAAAGTTTTACTTTCCAAATAGCTTTTCATATTTCCAATATTACTAAACTATGTCAAACTGTATGCAATTTAATTGATTGATTAATGATTGTTCATGAAAAGTTGTCTTTTATTGTGTTCTATTAAAGAACTTGACATTAATTTGTTATTCTTTAATACTTTTAATAGAATCGCAAAAAAATACATTTCATAGCAAAAACATTACTTAAAACCATTAGGATCATATTTGATAAAATCATAAATGATTTAAACGAAATTAGGGCGTCATAATATTAAAATTATTAAGTGTTGGCGACAAATTTTATTAATCTGCTTAGAAATTAGCAGATGCATACAATACGAGTATTAATAAAAAAAATTAAAAACATTAGATATGAAGACTCAAATTTTGTGCGTTCATTTATTTAATAGGAAAAACGTTTAAAATTATTATTAATTGCAAATTTTCTAAGGCTTTGTGGAATGGGAAGAATAAACGAACAAACTGAAATTTACTTTTCATAGTAAACTACCCTTGCAAAAGTAGCAAGTATACCAAGAACAACAGTTTGCAAGACCATAACAACAGATTAGTATATGCAACTATAACTTAAGCAGATTTAGATGACTAAAATCAATTGCAAACTGGCCTTGTAAATACGCTAAAATTTAATTGTGATTAAAATTTAATAACCTAAGATTTTCAAATAGGCCTGGTAAATATTCTAAATTTTTTTTAAACTATTTTATTATTTTTTTTTATTGAATCTGCCTTTACTTCGTAGGCCTTACAATATGTATTTAAATATTATACCTAAACCTTGAAAATATTTGCTCTCAGTTGAGAGAGCTATAATAGACAAATAGGCCTTAAATTACTTCAAGATATATCTCTCTCGAACCATTTTGAATTCATCTTTAACCAATGGTAGTACTAAATCTCTATGGATGTGTTCATTCCTTATGTGCCATGGTGCTCCCGTCATAGTTCTAAGAATTTTCGACTGGGCCCTCTGTATAAGATCAATACGTGTATTACTTGCAGTTCCCCATACTTGAATTCCATATGTAAAAATTGGTTTTAAAATAGTCTTATATAGGATGACTTTACAATCAAGGTTTAATTTAGATTGGTCGTTAAGTACCCAGTGCAGATTAATTAGAAGATTTCAGTCTCATATGAACCCTCTTGGCTTTTATGTGGCGACGCCAGGAAAGACTGTGGGATATTCACATTGTTTATTGAAACAGGTGGACAATTTCCTTTCTTAAGCGTAATCGTAAGATGTCTACTTTTCGATTCGTTTACACGTATTCTCCAGTTTTTTAACCACGCCTCCACACGTCTGCGATAATTATCGAGTTCTCAAGATGCCACACTTGAAACCACATGTGAAATTAGAACGGCAGTGGCATCTAAAATTTAAATACAATGTTAAATTATACAACTGCGTTAAATAACAAAATAAAACCAATAATTTTGCTATATAATAGAGAGAGACTTTCACTCTTTTTAGTAAATGATGATTGCATATTTGCTACTCTTGCAAATTTACCTTGAAGAATGATTTCCGTTAATATACAAAATACAATATTTTTTTTTTGTATTTTGAACCTGTACTTACATATATCAGAACTAAAACCGAATACAATATAGAGCTGTTACTTTAAAGCTATTTCTAGCATAATCATATTAAAGTTCTTTTTTCAAAAAAAAAAAACACATATATGTATATATAAAAACTTTAATGGTCCGATTCAGTGAAACAGACCGTTTGTAGAGAAAATATGTACGAAAATAACTTAGTTTATAATATTTTCTGAGTGATTTTTATAAAAATGTTCTAGTCAAACGACCATAGCGTACATTTTACTCAACTAAAATATTTCTAAATCCTTTAAATATTTACTTCAATGCACTTAAATACAATTCATTTCGAAACCACAATTGTGCCACAGTTGCCAAGTTACACTTGGAATATTGTAAATTTGAAATACTTTCATAATTTATTATGTATGTACGTTAAAGGCATGTGTCTAAATGTAGCAATTGAATAAAATTACTTTGCAGCCATTTACGTCATTTATGGCTACATATCAATGGAATATGGAAAGAATTTCTAAAATTAATCAAACACTTTTTAATTTATGACATTTTAGAGGCAAGTGGTTACAGTATGTTAAGATATTAGTTTACGTCTAGATATTTATGGATTCTTTATTAAAATAGTTGGCTGAATTTTTGAAAAGGTACAAAGGCCAGGCTGCTTTAGATTAGGCAACAGTTTTATTTTTCTTCATATTCATAAACAACTTCATGTAAGTTGTATACTACTTTTCGACTTATTATAAAACTTCGTTTAAATGTAGTCTCAAAGGATTTGTTTTCAAAGATTTTTACATTTTTTGTCTGCTCTTTTAGCTTATCATTTGGATTAATATGAATATGTCATAACTTACTTTAATTTCATTTATATACCTTTCGTCATAATTTCTGCTATATTAATTATCGATCCTTTAAAGCAAACACAGTGTTGTCAAAATTAATAAGGACGTTATCTTTATTTTCGGTAATGCAAAGAAGAAATACATAAAAATAAATAATGAATAAATGATCTTATGGTGTATTTTTGCTGATAAGCTTTCCATTAATCTCTTTAATAGTCATAAGTTAATTGCATAATTTTTTGAAAAATGTATAATTTTTCATTAAATTATAATTCCACAGGAATATAATACATACAATCAAAAGTTGAAACCATTTTTCTAAATTCATTTATGTTCTCAATTGCCTTTAGTTCAGAAAAGTGTTAAGAATTGGTTTTGCAAGGCACTGCACTTTATTTGAAAATTAAGGCCCTTCAAGCCAGTGATTATTTCGGTTGTAACAGCTGATTCTTACGTTGTTGTTAATACAATTGTGTGAAATTGTGTATTTTGTATAACGCAACGCAGTATTTTTTATCACTTGTATTGTCAAATTTTACGTCCCCCTTTTTGTTGGAGTTAGTTTTAAAAGATGAATTAAAATATTATTGAAAAACAAAATTATTGAACAGCTGATAGGTTTGTGGCATTGCCAATGCAAAATAAGTGTAGATTTGTGTAAATTTTTATTTTAAATTTCAGTATCAACATTAACAATGGCAACATTAACCACGCAATGATTTGACAGTATTGTAATAACGTAATATGTCTGCGTTCGCTAAACGCAATGAAGCAGTGATTTACAAAATTTCATATTTTTGGTGATGCAATCGCAAAAGCGTAGGTGATGCGTTGAACGCAAGTGATTGACAAAATTAGGGCCTAAATCATGTATGTATGTTAAAGCTTCGAAAGCAAGGAAACAGTATAAGTGAAATTGCAATGGTCTAAAGCAAAGGTTTTTCAAGCAATTCACAGAAGAGTATAACCAAATACAAGAGGCAGTAAGCGTAAAATAACGACACCGTTTGAACAGTTTTAATATGTAAAAATAAAATAAACCCATATTGGGCATCTGAAGAGTTCAAAATTAATTTATGTGCATCTTTTACTAGCCGAACAGTTAGAATTAGGCCTCAAGAAGCTGAATTAAAATTCCGTACTCCAAAAAATGCACCTTTAATTTAGCAACAGAATATTAAAAATACGTCCGATTTTATTAAGAAACATCTAAACCGGAAAATTCGTTAGAAGGCCATAATATTCATGAACTACAATGATCTTAAGCACACATTAAAACTAGATAAAAATGAAAATGAACATGTAGAGGAATAATGGATTTATCATATCTGCCTAAATGTATTCAAAACTTGTGGCATCTATAAATTGTTGGAGCGTAGAACTTCTGGATGAAATTTCAACTTAATATTAATGAATGTTTATTTAAATATGGTTTTGTGTACATTTGAATAAAAAAAGACTCGTTATATTTACTTTAAACTACTTGATGCTTTTAATTTGCAATTAAAAGTAATCCGGTTTAATTAAAGTAAATAAACCAACGTTTTTAAAAGGTAAAAACGTAACAATATTGTTCTTTTATTTAATTCAGCATTTTAATAAATAAAATAAAAGTTTTTGTTGAAGAAGTGATTTTATTTAAGTATAGTTGTATAGGTGTGTACCAATGTACATAAATTGTTTTTACTGAAATATAAAAATTAAGTATTGTATTAATAATAGTAATGTTCTTATTATTTCAAACAATATGAGTTTATTCAAAGTATTTGCCATTTTTAGTTAGACTGTTTCCCATGTTTCTAGAATCATATGGGAGTTTTGAAGCTTCTCGAATACCTAGAAAGTTGGGGCTCGGCCTACTTATAATACTAATCGCGCCAGACAGGCTTCAATACTATTTAATAAAACCTAACACAATAAAGGAGGATTGAGGTTTGTTTTGGTAATGAATAACATTTTTACAAAGTTATTAAAAGCTCAGCATATATTATTACATAACTTACCTTCCGCCTGTGCAATTCCAAACAAGGCAATTATAAAAATGCCAATCCAATACGACATTTTAGCAGTATTAAAATGTTGATGATTTCCAATTCGCTGCCATCTGCCATTCATGGTGACAGAGGCAATTTTATTTAAAAGAAATAACTATATTATGCACAATTGTTCACAATTAAACAGCAAATGTTAATTTAAATGTATTAAACAATTCCTTGTAGTAGTATATCAATTAAACATGATGCACATAAAAGTAACTAAACAAATAAATAACAAAAATATTATATAATAAACACAATGAAACTGAACACTGATAAGAATATTACAAAATCGTTTTCTTTGCATCAATAAAAAGGGAATTCCTTAAATGACTTTTAAACTTTATATTACAAAACAATCACAGTCTCACAAAATTAATACGTCATAAATATGTCTTATCACATTGACCTAGTCCAAATCGAAATCATTATGTTGAATTATGTATACGTATGATTATATGTGTATATGTATAAATCATTACAAAAATCCACCACAATTATGAAATTTATTATCATTTAGGCTAAATACAGCATTGAAGAGATCGATCGGCTGCCGGCCGGCTTATAAATATTTATTATATTTAGTAGTCGTAGGTAGCACTATCACTAACAGCTGTTTATTTATTTTCACTTTTTTATTTTATTTCATTAACCGAAACAAAATGACCTGTTCTTAAAAGTCGACGATACTCTCAAAAATACCGTGAAGCCGAATTTCAAAATTAATAAATGTGTTTCTCATTTAAAGTGCGATAACATTTTGAACTTTTTTAGAAAATAGTGCAGCATTATCACACATTTTTTTAAGAATTTTGGTAGAAATTATAAAAATTTTACTATTTTATACACACAAATTAAACAAATTGTATTAATTTGAAGGAAATTTTCCTAAATTTTCAAGGAAAATTCAGGAAATTTAAATTTTCTTATTTTAGTTAAGCATTCATTAGTTTTGAAAAAAATTTAAATTTTATTAAAAAGAAACGTTCAAAATGCCATGTTTTTAAAATGATGACATCACTTCCGGTTTAAGTATTTTTGCCATAAATCCTTATTTAATTACAGTTTGTGTTTATTTTATAAGCACTTGTTATTATTTAATATTTATTGTTATTAAATTGAAGTTTTTTTTAGAAAATTTTCTATTTTTACCAATTTTTTAGTATTTTTTTTTTTTATATTTTTGTTGCAAATTTCAATTACTTCTAACACTTTTTATTTTTTCCGTTTTTAATACCGGCACCACCAACCGCCAAGCAGGAACTGAATCTAAGTTTTCAATATGATCTTCAAAATAGTTTTAAATATTTGTTATCTTTGTAAGAAATATAATTGATTGCAACATTATTGTCTTTAAAAGAGAACTTAAGTTTCTTAAGAGAATGTTTAAAAAAAGAGAAGTTTATGTAGTAGTAAATTGTTTTCATAATAAATAGAATTTTCGAATTACAATTTTAATGGAAAACACAACTTCTAGTT
Source organism: Bellardia pandia (assembly GCA_916048285.2). Classification (NCBI taxonomy): domain Eukaryota; kingdom Metazoa; phylum Arthropoda; class Insecta; order Diptera; family Calliphoridae; genus Bellardia; species Bellardia pandia. Next base: position 94,218,491 of record OU696530.1, on the reverse strand, counting down.
TTAGGATACTTTCAACATGGACTTATTTTATGGTGGACAAGATTTTAGCACACTTCATATATGCTGTTTTCAAACATATTTTTCTTTTATATGATTATAATTATTAACTTTAATTTTTGTCTATTGGTATAATCTATGGCGTGATCAGTATCTTCTGTTATTTTGTATAGCATTATTTCTTAATACTTTCTTTTATTTGCAATTAATAGGCAATTTCAGCTGGACAAAAATTTCGAACATGAAAGTAAATTTATATATTTTGTTAGTTTTTTGTGGTTAGTTATTAGGCATTAATAAGTTCTGAAAATATTTTATGAAACAAAAGATTAAAAGTCAGAAAACACTATTTAAACATGGCTAAAAAGAGTAGTACGCTAAAGAATAGCATAAGGACATTAACTAAATAATCTCTAGAGTGAGCACCATTGGCGAAATTGCAAGAAGTATTTCAATATGCTAAAGGAAGATGGTTTACAACGCAATAGGCCATATCCGAGCCTATGGGCCATATGAAAATGTTGAACAGGGTCTAAGACGTAAAAAGAAACAATACGTAAAAAGGAATCTTTACTTTAGAGAACCACAGTCAGACCCATTTAAGATCTCCACCACAATTCAAAGAGATCTTTCAACAAAATTCGGTATTGGCATCTGCTCTGGAATTATAAGAAGAATAGTGAATTAAAAAAACTTGTGTGGGTGCATTGTTTAGCATAATCTACATGTTTCAAAAAATTTCGGATTTCTTTTACCCACGAGCATTTAGAAAAACCTCCAAACTGCAGCACAACCCAAAGTTTACTTCTAAGACCATAAATCACGTTGGTGCAAATGTGATGGTGTGGACATGGTATTGGTCCTATACATAAGATCGATGCAGGAATGGATCAGTATGCATATCAAAGTATACTTTTAAATACAATTATTACATTCGCTTAGGACAACACACCTCACGCACTGTGAGGAGTTGCTTGAAGCAGAATAAAATTGATGTATTGAAGTGGCCAGCTCAATCTCCGGGTCACAAGCCAATTAAGAACCTATGGCACGATGTGGAGCGTCCGATAACGGCAGTCACACTCAAAAATTTGGCCATCTGTGGAAGGAAATTCAAAAAGCTTGATACGCAATTTAAAAAAAGTGCTATATATATACGGCTCTGGTGGAGATTATGCTCTAAATTTTAGGTTTTGTTTTTGTGCATAAAATTTTTATTTACTGCTAAGTTACTGTCCAGAGTATTTTTGGACTAATTGTATTCAGGAAAAAAGTTTAATGGCGTCACCTTAAGGTGACATTTAACAAGTTTAAAAACTAAAGGGTTTTAAAAAATAACAAATAAAAAATATGTATTGTCTTTAATTGGCAACAGATACCAAGTTTGCTACCTCGTGTCCATCACTGTATATATTTAAATATATGTATACATATATTTCTGTAGTGTGAGTTATTTTTACGTAGGTACATCTTTTTGTATGCATCCAAAATTAGTTTAACATGGTCCAAAAGAAGTATTTTATCTTTACAATTACGACCTGTAGTGTGAAAGCGCTGTTGGTGTTGATGTAACTTTTAAGAGTTTATATCATAATAAAGCGCTTTCAAAAAAAAACTTTGCTTTCCAACAGGGGTATATTGGAATAACATGAAAGTTTTGACATTTTACTTGGCGACATTTTTGTAATAGAAGTTTTGGAAATTTTTCAATTTAGCTAGAATATTCATTAAGAAAACGGTGGATCTGTAAAGCTACACGTAAAATTCGTGATATTTTCGGTCAACATAATAATAATAAAATAAACATAATAAAATTACCGCATTTGGCTTCCTAAAATCCAAGAGCAATTGCTGCACATGTCTCTGTATGGTGACATGATCTATCTAAAAAATGGCTGAAACTGCAGTTATTGGGAATGGATTATGTTACCGAGAGATGTTAACAAATAAATATTGGTCTTGATATGGATTTATGTAAATGACAGCCACCGAAACTAAGCCCCGGTTTACATGATGATTTTTACGACGTCGTTTTTTAGACGTTGCTTTTGGTTTGTTGGCGAGTGGTGTAGTGAAGCAAGCGGGGTAGGAAAAAAGACACGATTTCTGTTTACATGTTGTTTTTTCATATTTCTCTTTATACTCATTTCTCTTTTTGTTGTTTCGTTTTATTCTTGTTCTTATTTTGAATTGAAAGGTTCGTTTAGAAATAAATAAATAAGGTGAATATTTTTGTAAACAAGAAAAATAATTATTTTCTTGGATTTCTGTAATTATTTATTTATATGTGTTTGTTAATTATAAAAAAAAATATGTGTGATTTTTTTAGTGCGTACATTGTGTCCATAATTTAAAATTATTTGTTAAGAGACAAAGACCATTTTTTAATACGAACAATAAACTAAAGAAGATTCAACAAGAAAATCAAAACGACGTCTAAAAAACAACGTCGTATAAATGCAAACAAATTTTCGTAGCATCTTCAAAAGAGAATTAATAAAAAACGACGTCTTAAAAATCATGTAAACCGGGCCTAAGAATTTATTGCACACCCAATTTTCCAATCGCATAATTTTACAAATTTCAGCTGTTTATTGGCCGTCCAATCATGCGATTGAACACCAATCGAATCGATTACAGTATTAAAACTCAAAAACATTGACTTGAATAATAAAATAGATCCGCCATTTTGCCAAAATATGAACTTACCTTACTCTTTCTAATACAATAAGCATAGTAATGATTTTAAACATAATTTATTGTTTTTATTTTGTTTTGAAAAACAAACTTCTCATTGAATAAGCTGTTGATATGGTGGTAGAACGACTAGGTTTTCTTAGTTATATTAGATCCATTGTCAAAAAAATGTTTTAATTTCGCAAAATTTTAGCGAATTGTGGAAAAATGTTAACCTATTTAAACTGCTTCTATGTACATATATTAGCAAGTATTCTTACAGAAGTACTGATAAAATAAAGAAAACTTCATAAAATTTAAAAAAAAAATTCAATAACGTTATTTATCCACCAACATTTATAGAAAACTAAAATAGTTTATTACAGAAAACTACTTGTTTACATTTACACTTATTTATGTACTTATATGTACTTTAAAAAATTTTTCGTACTAGCATTGAAATTCAATAACATTTGAAAATAATGTCATAAAATTTCATTATTTCCAAATTTTTTCCATGCCTATAAGCTGTATTTCTTAAATCAAAATTTTTAGTTAAAAAATATTAAATTTAAAAAATCTTTCTTAAAAAAAGTAAGTGTGATAATAGTTTAAGATTCCTAGTGCAATAAAAAGTTTTTTCCAAATTTGCAGAAAATTTAAAAAACAAACCAAAATTTAAAAATGTGTGACCCATGCTGCCCTCCTTGTGGACCTTGCGGACCCTGTGGTCCCTGCAGTCCCTGTGACCCTTGCTGTGCACCATTTGAGGTAAGTTCTAAAAAATATATAAATATCAATGGTCACATTATCAACATAACGTGGCCATCGATAGCTCAATAAATATCATAAAATTCTTCAAACGAGACCATATTTTCATAATTGATTCCCTCAATTTTCTTTGTTCTATAATTTAACATCGAATGATGGTGGTGCTTTTTCATGACGATTAACCTAGTGCTCTCCAAAATGTTACAATGGTGCCCAATTAGATGCCATACCGCAATGTGCACCACGCATACCACCACCGGTACCCAAATGCATAACGGTTCAGCAACCGCCCCGTTTAATTTGTAAAAAACGTGTAGTTTTTACTGAAAAAGTTATACCAGAACCCATGGTCGTTAATCGTTGTCGTCAGATAACCATACCAAAAGTTGTCGATACAACTAGAGTTATTAAAGTGCCCAAATTAACATGGGTCTCGCAAATGGTGCGAGAACCTAGGGTTATATATTATCCCTCTATGATACCGGATCCATATGTTGTTTGTTATCCGAAACGTATATGTGAGCCCAGAGAAGTGTGTCAATCGATACTGTGCCAGCCCAAGCCCCAAACATTGGATGTTCCACCTCCACGGGAGTATTGCTGCTATCCAACAGGCCCTGTTAATTATAAACCCAGTGCAGCTTGTCCACCTTGTCCTATCGGACCTAATTCACCTTGTGGCCCCTGCGGTCCTTTGCCGTGTTTCTCAACAAATCAATATCCATTGTGTGAACCTTGTGGTCCGTGTGGACCTAGTGGTCCTTGTGTACCTAATTGTGGGCCTTGTGGCATGACAATGCCTTCCGGACCCTATGTCCCAACACCATGTGGCCCTTCTGGACCTTGCGGACCTTGTGGACCATGTAAGCCTTGTTTTCCTGGTTGCCCTTTTGAAGCGCCTGAATGTGGACCTTGCTATCCATGTGCCCCCACGCCTTGGAATACGCATTGTGGTCCTTGTGGACCCTGTGGCCCTCAAGTACCTTGTGGTCCCTGTGGACCCGGCATTGGACCCTGTAATCCTTGTGGTCCCGCTTGCTAGCTTTTGTGTACATGTCTTAATAATAATAACGAAAAACACATCAATGTCTTCAACTGGTGAAGGAATATTGTCAAGGTGAGTTGAATGGTTGGTTTTACCTTGATTAGCTTCTCGTATCAAGGTGGCTTCCTTTCACCTTGACAATAACCGAGAGCCAAATCAAGCGTTGATCTTACTTTAGCTGTAAACAAATAAAACAATTCCACTATCTTTCTCTTTTATAGCCCAAAGTTTGTCGTAGTCGTGAATTACGTTGCGGCATTATGTACACCACATGTGATTGTATCAAACGTAACGGCCTTCAGGACAAATGTCCACGTGCTTTATGTCAAGGTCGTTCGGCCTGCATGTGTTTCCCAAAACCCGGTTGTTGTCCTGCCTCTTATCCTTTACGATATGCTAACCTCACTATGGGTGTTAAGAGACGACGTTGTGGTACTTCATGTCCTCCGCCACCACCTTATGGAAATTGTGATATGCCTTCTGCTTGCTGCGGTCCTTCGAATCCACCCTGTGGTGCACCATCACCAATACCTTGTTCACCATCCCCGTTATGTTGTCCACCTTTGCCGGAAGCTGGCATACCGGATCCACGTATTTGGAATAGCTGCAATACGCCAGCCAGCTATCCATGTAAGTTTTGGAATTAGATTTCATTCACTGATTTACATTTGAATTTGGTTGGCATTTAAAGTATGATTTTTAAAAGGGATCTATCTGGTATAACTTTTTCAGAATATATATTTTATAAATGACAATTTTCAAATTCGATTTACATTACAAAACTGATCATAAAGCCAGTTTTAATATATTTTCTAGTAATTTTTCAAATAAGTTTTGTTTACATACAAAGTTTAAAATCGTTACGTTATATTTATACATTTGGTGGAACCTTGGTTTTATGTGTGTGTGTTAAGTCTTCCCCTCTAAAATTTATTTTGAATAAATTTCAGAATCGAAGATTTTCCAAGAAAAAAGTTTTATTTCTAAAACTCTTAATTTTAGGCGATCAAAATCAATTTTGTAATTCTTCGTGTAAGTTTTCAATTCTTTTCGAAAATATTTTTAATTTTAATGTGTATATTTCTAAAAAGGCATATGTCCCACACGTTATTTGCCAAGATCAGGTAGAGCTTGTAAATGGCCGTGTGCTTGCAAAGCCCACTGTTATGATACCAAGCCAAAAAATTGCTATTGATGAACGTTTTTAAGAATTAATATTAAAAATTTTTCAAAACCAGTATGTATTTTAAAAAAAATACTCAGATTCCAACCATTAATAGTTATTCTGTAGAATATTTAAAAAAAATAATTTTTCTATTTTATATTTAACAGGTGGCTTTTAATATTGAGGCACGTAATAACATTGCAAATTACAGAAATTTAAAAAAAATTTTAAACATTTTGATACTGATACATTTTGATATAACAAATTTAATGTAAAATAATATTTAAGTTAAAATATTATATAAAAAAGTTTTCTTTTTTCTTTTTTTAATAAAGGCTTTTATATAACATTTGTTCTATATTAAAACATTTTGGACTTACATATAATTATATCTGATGTGTTAAGTTTGTTTTCGAATCTAAGAAAATTTAATGAATCTATATATATAAAATGTATGTATGTATGTATGTAACGTATGGACTCCAAAACGACTGAGCCGATTTTGATGGAATCTTTACAGCATGTTACTATGACTCTGGAAGGAATAATAGGCTATATGAAGTTTTGATTGTACAAACGGGGGTGGCACCGCCAATATAAAATTTAAATCGCCATATTTTGGGAATTTTTTGACATACGTCGGTGATATTTGGTACATATGGTATTGGCATAATTAGGAATACGTACGCGAAGCACACCGGGTTTAGCTAGTATTAAATATATGTATATTTAATGTCAGTTTTCATATAAAACTTGTTTTAACAGACGATAGGTTGAAATATTCGCAGAATTCTTGGAAATTATTTGGTTGTAATAATTTATTGTATTTTTAAGATCCTTTTTCAAAATTGATTGGAAAAGGAATGGAGTTCCTTTATAAACTCTTTTTTATTAGTAATTTTTAGTTTTCAGCCTTTTCGCAAGACCATACCTATATATCCACTAACACATATTTGAAAATAAAACTATGCTAAAAAACTTTCAATAAACTTTGTAATCGACTTTTTAAACAAATCTATAAATTTCTTTTACTGTAAATAGTACTTGTAATCAATTTATCGTATTCATCAACCTTCCTAAACATTCACAATAGCTTAACAATAACTTTCATACACTTACCAACACTGAACAAACATGTCATGCTTCCTAGTTAAATGTCAAACCTGAACTGTCATTGAATTGGAAGAAAGAAATTACAGACAGGCGACTCAAAAGAATAGCAATTTATTTTTGCAGGTGTTGCCTTTTTTGTAAAAATTATTAAGAAAATTGAATAAATATTTATTAAATACTTACTTAAACAAAAGCAAACATTAAAATGGAACAAATGGATATGGAATTAAAAAAGGTAAGTTTCATAAGACACCAAAAACTAGCTTGCAATGAAATGAGTCACTGCCGCCTGATTTCCAAAGGATGGCAATTGATTTGACACAAATTTTTCATTGCTTGTGACCTCTCCTTACAGGCATTCACCGAAATGCAAATAAATAAAATTGAGACAACCAAGAAAATGAACATGATTGATATGAAGTGTGATATGGTGAAGACTGGTAAACAAAAATATCAATTAACCGAAAAGGGTACGAGTGATTTAACAGAGGATACTAGGTAGTGTATTCGAAATATAATAATTTATCTAATATATATAATATATATTTTTCCTTTCCAGAGTTTATTTATCAGTAGGCCGTATGTTTGTCTTAACCGGCGTCCAGGATATGCGTGGTGACTTAAAAGCTAAACAAGAAAAATGTGATAAGGCCATAGAATTGCTGAGCAAAAAGAAAGAATTTTTGGTGAAATCACTTAAAGATCAAGAAGATGGTTTACGTGAATTAGTACAACAACGTAAAGAAGCTGAAGTCACCAAATAGATGTGAACAGATACAAGCAATCCCAAACATTCATTTTCATACTGTTTCTTTGCATTTAAGCTTTAACAACTCAACCGTATATATAAAACGATAAACAAAGTTTCAATTGAAACAAAAAACGAATACCACTTTTGTGTTTAAGAAAAAATTAAAGTAATTTTTGTTCTTTTTCCATGAAAGTTTTTTTTTTTATTGTATGTATGTATTTTCTTACTATGTTTTTATAAAATCGTCTAAACTAAAATTAGCATATGATACAAATTCGTTGCCCAAGTTACGTTCATGTTCAGGATGAAATTTACATTTGTTTATCGGCAGACTAGCAGTCAACCAGGGTTCCACTATTTCGCCTGAACAAAATATGATTTTGCCTTGGTGTCTTAGAAGATTTTTTATAATTTTAGACATTTTTGTTATACACTCTTCTGAAAGAAAGGGTGGATCAGCTATAATTAGGTCAAATTTATGCCAGAGTTGTTCAAGGTATTTCTCATTGTCACCTTCGTTGAGATCGTAAAATACAAAATCGTCACCATATGCAGAAAAGCGTTTGTCAAATTCAAAGATTTTTACTAGAATGAAAGGATTTTGAAAAAAAAATTTAAAATATTTTTTAAAAAACAACATTTAAAATCTAATACTGCGCTTGTGTTAGGCAATGTTAGTTTTTGCAATGGTTTGAAAAGAACCATCAATTAAAATTTACGATTTAATGAAATGTTTCATCAAAACTTACCATTGTCATGTATTTCCTTAACAGTAGCGTATAAAGATGGGCTTGATAGTAAAGCTATACTAAAGGAAGATTTATCCTGAACATCCTCTAGCAATTGACTGATGGCAGATCCCAAGCTCTTTTTGGTACTATTACTATACCAAAATTGACTTAATTGCTATAATAAATTAAGAATTAGCTACAAAGAATAACAATATTATAAAAAGCTTACCCAATTCTCTTCAAATTTGGCTTCTTTCCCCGCTTTTTGTTCAATTTTTTCCAATTCCTGTTGCTCCCGTTGAGCCTTTTCAGACAAAAATTGATTTAGAATGGCTAAAGTATCAGCCGGTAAAGCAATATCCTCATCATTCATGGCAAGAACAGTTTAATATTAATTTTTATAAATATTAAAAAATGTTAAATAAAATCAAGGATATAAACAAAAAATTGTTTATTTATTGTGACACGCTTAAAAATAACCTTAAAAAATAAACTTTGCATTTTGTTTACATTGTGAATTGTTCTTGTTAACAATCAGCGTTGTCAACTTTGAAATTTCAAAACGCAAAAAACTCTCCATTTGCAAAAAATCGCACCAAATTTAGATTTTCTTTTTTATTTAATAAAAAAAGCTTATTGAAATAATTTCACATAAAAAATATAATATTACTTATATCAGTCTTCAACAGTTCAGTGTTTTTCTAAAAAATAAAAAACAACAAAAATAAAAAATAAACTAAATTTGTTTTTTGTACCAGATGTTTTTTTTCTTCTCTTCTTCCTCTCTCTCTCCTTCCTCCTCATGCACTCTCATAACTTTCTTCTTCCGTCGGTCGGCGTCGTGTGTGTTGTTGGTTGGTTGCTGTGTCCGTTAAAATTCTTAGAAAAAAAAACGGGTTCGTTGTATATATAGCGAACTTAAAAAAAAGAATATGGGAATTATTATTTCGTTTGTTAAAGATGGCCAGCGTTGTCAAAATTGAAATTTCAAAACGCACCAAAATAGAGAAAAAAGCGCAACGCGCACCAAGAATTTTTCGCACGAAAAATTTAAAAAAGCACCAAAAATGATGCGAAACGCACCAAGTTGGCAACGCTGTTAACAACCCTGTTTTTGCATAAGAAAAAAGTTTGGGGACCATTGCTTAGTTATGACAATTATTTTTTTATTGCCATTTTCCTATTGTGACTGTGAAAGTTTTTTACAATAAAAACGAAAACTGACGTGTGTGTGCGTAAATATTTTCTTAAAACGCGGACGTAGTAATTTCATTTTTTAATTAATATTATTTATTAAAAAGGAATTAATAATAGTATAGTTTATTACATTAAAAAGACAAGTAAGTGTTAATTTCAAATAAAATATATATTATTTTAAAGAAATAATGCAACTTAAGTAAAAGAATTTACAACCAGTGGTTGTTGGCGATTTTTTTCTAATTATAAGTCAATAAATGTTGGAAAATTGCCTGTCTGCTTTAGAGTGGTAATGCTAATCAAAGTATTTGTGTATAGTGGAAGGCGCACACAACATAAAAACAATAATAGTAGTGCACTTTTTATAGTCAGGTCTTAAATGTAAAAACATATCTAACCAATTTAGGTCAATAAAAACAACAAATTAAATATTAAAACCTAAATGATAATAATCTTAAGGCGACAATGAGGTTAAATTGTTTTAAGCCACAAAATGAAATCATAAAACAAAATCAAGACTCATTAAGCAGTACATAACAAAAAAGTGAAATTGTTGTATGTTAACAGGTCAACGATCTTTTTTAATAAAAAAAAACAAGATTGTGAAATTTTTATAACCTGTATAAATAAATTTGCGCTTTAATTTATTTTAAGCCCTTATTTTTTAGTTGTTGCAAAAATTATCTAATTAGTAAAATTTCATTTCATAGGTAGGTACCTATTAACTTTAAACAATTGAACTTTGGATTTAGCTTTAAATGTTTACTTGAATGTTATAGGTTCGATTTTTTGAATGTTTAAACATTCAATTGTTTGCATTTAGCATTAAATTATTAATAATATACACAAGTAAATCAAGAAACAAGTTCAACATTAAAATAAGTAGGATAGTAGGGGGTATATGCGTTTATTTTGTAATAATCAGCTCTATTCAAGACAACCGCGCATTATTGTTTTAATAGATATTAAAATAAGTTTGCCAGAAATAATGGAACAAATCTAGTTTACCGATGCAGCTCCAAATAAATAAAAAAAGTACCTAGGGGGATAGAAAATTGCAAAATAAGAAGAAAAAATAAAATGAAAAAATTGGCGCAAACTTAGTTTTCGAGTTATGGATGTTTTTAGTTTTCATAGAAATAATATATTTTAAAAAACCAATTAACATTCTCACAACAGCCAGTTGTGCACACCGGAATGATTCGAGTTCACTTTGCCAAGTGCTGTCAACTCAGCAACCACTGCTGCTCCAACAACAACCACAACAAATTGTTTGAAATTCCTAACGCATTTTTATTTAGAAATGAAGTTATCGTTTTATTACAAACCCATTAAACTTAATAATTAATATAAACAATTGATTAGTTTAGAGGTATCAACAATGGGTGAAAGGCGTTAATCTTTCATTCTTAAAATATATTTTGTATATAATAAAAAACTGTTTTTAAATTGCATACCTACCTGCAATAATTCTGTCTATATTTATAAATTCCCGAACAAAAAGTGTTAAAAAATTTTTTTTTGACCTTAATAAATTACTATGATTAAAGTTTACCTTAATTGCTTTTACACCATGACCTGTTTTTATTCGTAAATTGTGCAACCCCATATAAAATGCAATAAAAAGTATATACTGCTTCTGCCTCCTATGCTATGTACTACAATTTAATAAACATTTTCTAACATAAATGTCAATAATAGCTGTGATTCAAGCGTGAGAAGGGAACAAGCCTTTATTCTCACAGTATACGATTATGTAGTTACTTTATACATGTACTGTAACACATATAACTTATCGATTGCTTAAATTATTAATTAACAACTGTTCAAAACGCATTAAAAGGATTTCTTTTATTTTTTGTTCATTATTTTTTTGTTTGGTTTTGAAATTAAAGATAAAAAGAGAGTGTTTATTATAAACTAATGCTTAGTTGAATATTAATAGTAAATTTTATTTATATTTTGCTTTCAATTGTCATGTGAGAGGTACAATTTGTAAAGTAATATAAATTGTAATGATTTTTAATTGCTGAATAATGATGATGATATTCTAAATAAACATTATATTTAAATAATTCTATAGAAAAAGCAAACAACTAATTAAAATAGTACGAACTGTTGTTCATATTTTTGTAAGAGTTGACAGCCCTTCGTTGGATGTATTCAGATCATACCGATTATTGTGGGAAAGACGAACTAGTGCAATTGGTTTAATTAAACTGCTGGTTTTGATAGAACGTCTCATCAGAATCTGTCAAAAGTGTTTTTTGATTTATTTGTGTTAGTTGACATTATATACATATAAAGATATGTATTTATTGTAATTGTTAACTTTAATTTATAAAGGGTGTCCCAACTAGAACGCAAATTTTAAATAAAACAGAAATTAAAAAAAAAAAATCGTGAAACTTTATTATATCGTAAAGTAGACAGAATGAGGTTATGTATGGAACAAGATATCGTGCAGATGGCCGCTGCGGCTTTGCTGGCACACACGCGATCTTTTAATGAAATTTTCAATGACCTTTTTGCATAAATGCTGCGGTATTTCATTAATGCAGCGTCCAATTTCCTCTTTTAAGGCTTGAGTCGTCGTCGGCTTATTCGCGTAAACCATCGACTTCAAAAAACCCTAAAGAATAAAATCTAAAGGTGTTAAATCGCACGATCTAGGCGGCCAGTTTTGGTCTCTAAAACGCGAAATAACACGACCGGGAAATGACTGATGCAGCAATTGAATTGTTTCTCTGGCTGTATGACATGTGGCGCCGTCTTGTTGAAACCACATGCCCTCCACATTTATTTCTTCAATTCTAGGCAAGAAAAAACTGGTTATCATTTCACGATACCGAACACCATTGACTGTTTGCGCTTGACCTGCCTCATTTTCATAAAAAAAGGTCCAATGATTCCTCCAGTCCAAAAACCACACCACACAGTGACACGTTGAGGATGCATTTGCTTCTCGTGAATCACTCGAGGATTTTCCTCACCCTAAATGCGACAATTCTGCCTATTGACGAAGCCATCAAGATGGAAATGGGCCTCGTCACTGAAGATGATTTTATCGGCAAAATCAGCATTTTCATATTGTCTCTCCAATACCCAATTAACAAACTCCCTTCGCTGTCCATGGCCAGCTGGCTTCAGTTCCTGAGTCAATTGAACTTTGTATGAATGAAGATGCAAATCTTTCGTCAAAATTCGCCGCATAGTGGATTTGGAGGCACCAATTTGCTGAGCTCGGTGTCGAATTGAGGTGGATTGAGTTTGAGCGACATCATCTCGTACAGCTGCGACATTTGCGATCGACCTGGTCGAAGGCGCGTTGTTGTCTTTACATCACTAACAGACTCAGTTTCGGCAAATTTATCCATTAATCTCTTTACAGTTGACTCTTTTGGAGCATTATTGTGACCCCAAATTGATCGCAATTTGCGAACTGTAGCCGCAAAACTTACAATTTCGGTAAAAAAAAATTTCACAATGAGAATGCGTTGTTCATTCGTGTAGAGCTCCATTTTTACTAACTTCGTACCTTCTACTAGCAAACAATAACAATTGTTCAAATGTCACACAATGACACTTCGAATGGCGCCAAATTTAAAAATTGCGTTCTAGTTGGGACACCCTTTACATACTTTTATTTAATTTTACTTTATGTGCTATTTCTACTTTTATTTACATTTCTAGTAGTTGGAAATAATATTTAACATTGTCATTGTTGCCATTTAATATCGTGGTCATCTAATATTTTTTTTTTTTTTGATTATTAAAAGTTTTCTCTTTAGTCTAGTAACTTTATGCTGTTTAATAATTTAATTAATTGTTCATAAAAAGTACAAACTTGTTTTAAATCTTTTTTTTTAATGCTATAACATAATGTGTTCGTATATTATTATAATTTTTACTTTTTTTATACATTTCTTTTGATTATTCTGATATTTTTTAAAATCTTGTATTTAGTTCATTAAAGTGTTTATACATTAAAACAAATATTTAAAAGCAATCTAATTTAATTTCTAAATTTTAAAAAGTGCTAATGTTGAAATTAAACACCGTTATTATGAAAAACTTTTACTTATTATGATTGCAAAAGTGTTAAAACTATTTTTTGATATTTTGATGAAATAACAGTCATGAAGTCATCACAATATCCCTATTTCGTTTATATTTTTTTTTATTATCTTAATTTTTCTTTATAAGAGCTATTTTATAAAATTTACTTTTGTGTGACAATCCTTTGCCTGTTTTATTGGAAAAAGGACCTCCCCAAGACTGAGCATGGCAGGTAATAGAAGATAGCCAATTTCCATAATAAGACAGGCAGGAAGATAGCCAATTTCCATAATAAGACAGGACCTTTGGGTGGAATTCGTTATATAAATTTAATGGCGTAATAAGAAGACTTTAATGATTTTTTGTTGGTTCACATATATTTTTTTTATATTTATGTACATATGTAACACAGAAAGTGATTGTTTTTTTTTTTTTTTTTTTTTTTTTTTTTTATTCATTAACAAATTTAATTATTACAAAATAATGATTGCCTCAGCGTCCATAGGGACATTTTTGAGGTCAGTTGGCAAATATTTTAAAAGCTTATCAAATTATTAAATTTATAAGTATTTGCAAAATATATACATAGTTAGAATTAAATTAAAAAAAAATTAATATTGTTACAATAGAAGCATTTCCAGGTTGTCAAATAAGTATTCTTTAACATTTTTCTTAAAAATTGAAATTATTTGAATGTTTTTTATAGTTTGTGGTAGCCTATTATATTCCAGACTACCCATATGTCCGACTCTTTGTTTAGTTTTTTCAAAACGACAGAAGCTTATACTCAAATTTCTCGCATTTCTTGTATCAAAATTATGTTGATTTCTTAAAAATAGGATAGTATGATGGCCAATACTATGTATAGATTAATAAACATACAGCAAGAGTTGATTTATCAATATTTAAAATCTTAAAGGAGAAACTAACATTAATATACATTTATTAATATTTAAGCAAAGTTATAAGAAGGAACTAAATTATTCTATTTTCACATATAACACTCCATTTTAAAATTTCCTCCACAATAGTACAATTGGCAGAAATTGTGGAAAGCGTTCATATATTTGTCAATTAAGTCGATCACATTTCTTCGATACCACCAATCCAACGCAGTTGTTGATTAATGACAGGCAATTAAACCGCGCCAAAATTTTATTTAAGAGTGGTAACGTCTAATAAGAGGCAACAAAGGCATTCCTTTATATAAATATCCAAAGTCGTATATTTATTCATTGTTGCCTTTTTTTTACCAAATTTATCCACTGCTTCACTGCAACCTAAAATTTTGTTTCGCTGGCTGTTTAAGAAGCATTTATAATCACCCCTATCGTGAATAAAAATTTCACGTGAAATTTGTTCACTTTTCACATTTTTCCTATTTAAATTCAATGTTAAAAAAACAAAAGGGAACAAATTTCATGTGGAATTTTTATTCACGATAGGGGTGAAATATCATGCATAATAAACAGTCTAGTGATATTGTTTTAAATCTAGTAAAAACTTTGTCGTTAAAAATGTTTCCCTGTTTTGCAGCAACACCATACAGCTTTTCAATACGATTTACATATTATAATTGCACGCTATATATTATACTTTTTGAAAGCTTTAGGTGATAGGCGTTATCACGGGCCATTGTATGATAGGTAGAATGGCAAGGATAATGGGATCTGCCTTGTCAGACATATGCGGGTTATGCGAGGACACAGAGGAGCTGGAGACGATCGAGCACATTCTGTGCCATTGCCCCAGGCTACAAGTCAGCAGGTTGAGGTGGCTAGGCAGTAGATTCATAAGCGAATTAGGGGATGTCTCGGGTTGTAGGCTCGGGGATCTCAAAGGATTCGTAATGAATATGGTCTGGCTGCGCAACAGGGGAAAGGGCTTTGTGAGGGCTTAGGCGTTTCGCTCTTGAAACTTACAAAGTGTCTCAAATCATTTCCGAAAGGCATCACAATGGACCGTTTGATCTCTGGGTGATGGTGTGGGGACAACCTCACACCGGCCTTCTAACCTAAGCTTTAGGTGTTTTAAAACCAGACAATCACCTGCGTTCTACATTCCTAATATGAAGTGGAAATGTAAAAATGTTTTGAAAAGTAAAATATCATTATGTTATCTACGTGGAATTGGAAACGATTTCAGTTTCACTTCATACTGGAATATAGCAAATATTATTACTACAGAAGAAAAAAGCGTCTATAATGTGAACGGATATTTTGTGAACAATGCTTTATAAAATAATATGAAGTCCACTTTATACTTTTATAATTTTTTTTACCGGCGGATACTTGGGGTGTGCTATTACGCTATCATTTAACATCCTTTATTTTATTAAAATTTTTAAAATTCGGATTTTTGTATGGGAAATTCACAAATCGACAGAATGAACAGAATGTGCCTAATGCATTGTTGGCTAAAATTATCTTCAGAAATTGATTTTATATAGCTCGCCTTTTCTTGACCGTTCGATTACGCATTTGTTAACCATGTTATTACTATTCCCTCCTGTCGTAAAATTCTATTCCGAATAAAATCAATGAAAAAGGAAAAGCGAACATTTTTGCGGAATGAAACCAATTTAAGTTTTCCAATTGAAACTGATATTTGTTTGTAAGAAAGTGTTTTCTTAAAACTTTTCATAATTTCTTTGCAGACATCACGTTCAATATATTTTGTATATGCCAAATTAAAACCGGAAAACATACTTAAATTAATCAAATTAAATTCTTGTGAATTAATAAAATAAAATTGAAGAACTGAATGGCTGAAAAAAATCGATAGGAATAAAAACATTCCCAAGAAATAGTATTTTGATGTGTTGAAATATTTTATTTAGTTTCGGGAACATTGGCCGTTTTTTCATTAGGCTTGATGTCAATTGTTGTTTGTTGTTATAATTTTGATTATTTTTTGGAATATTCGTTTACTCTTCTGCACTGCTGGCTGATGCATATCAAGTGGTTGACATTCTAAGGCTTAGGATTTTAAGAGATTGTATTATGATCGCAATTTGCTGTATATAGTGTCTTGTCATTTTGATACGATTATTGTTGGAGTAGATATTGATTGTAATATTTAAGTATTGAATTCAATGCATCTTGGCTGATTATTTCTGTTTTAAGTATGTTGCATCGTTCCTGAAGAGGTTAGAATACTGCAAATAAAAAAATTAATAAAATTAAAAAATATTAAAGTAAATTGAGATCCTGGCATTTTACATAACAATATTAAATTACATAATATAGCAATAATGTAAACAAAATTAGATAATATAGTTTTATTCTCAATATGATAATTTATAACGCACGAATATAGAATTTATTATACAAGGTGGCGCAAAAGTAAACTTCCGATGTTTTTTGGCTGTAATTAAAAAAAAAATTAAAAACTTTGATTCTTGTGGATTATTTTTATTTGGTCTTTTAATTTTTTTTACATCAAGTCGAGAATATGATGTCATGTAAATGGCCGCCGCCACAGTTGATTGTCATTTGAGCCCTTTTTATGGCATTTTCCATCACTTTGGCCAAAACTTCCGGCGATAGGTCCTCACATTCTTGACGGATATTGTCTTTAAGAGCTGCAAGAGTCTGAGTCTTATTGACATAAACCCGCGACTTCAAAAAGTCCCACAAAAATAAGTCTGGAGCGGTCAAATCAGGCGATCTTGCTGGCCAGTGCAAAGCGCCAAAACGGGAGATTAGGCGCCCGGGAAATGCATTCTTCAGCATATCGGTTGTGGCACGTGCAGTTTGTGCCGTTGCACCGTCCTGTTGGAACCACATGTTTTCCAATCCCAATTCATCAAGTTGCGGCAAAAAGAACTCGTTGATCATTGCTCTGTAGCGCTCACCATTCACAATAACCGTTTGTCCCGCGACGTCTTCGAAGAAAAAAGGTCCGATGACTCCTTCAGTGACTTTGAGCGGGTGTAATGGCTCTTCGTGGGTTACACGCGGATTTTCAGTGCCCCAGAAGCGTAAATTTTGCTTATTTACGTACCCGCTATGATGGAAATGGGCCTCATCACTCATGTTTATTTTTGATGAAAACCGACTGATTATTGGTCAAATAAATAGTCAGCAATATTCCGCGTTTTGGAGCAGTGTAGCGTAACATTGTTTATTAACGTGTATTTCGCATGTGTTTACTACACAAATGTCAAAACAGAACTGACATTATGGGCCAATCGCAAAATTTATAGCATTTTCTGATAGAAAGATTACTTTTGCGCCACCTTGTATTAACACAAAAATGACCGCCATAAAATTCTGTTGAATTCCGAAAAATATTGTTTTTAATTGGTTTCATGAAATTTTTCGGAATTTTTGTTCTATAGAAACATATTGTTCTTTAAGAATCTATGGAAGTTATAAAAAATTGTCTGAAGACGTCCGGTTTTTAGTTGCTCTAGAACTCGTGATTTTGGAAGAAGTTTAGTTACAATCTTAATTAATTGCTTCGCTAACCCCATCGTAATGATATACGAATTTAGGAGTTAAAAAATACATTTATTTTGTAATTATTCTCTACAAACTTTTCTTACAGATTAGTTTTTATTCTAACGTGTAACAAAATTTTGCTCACGGCGCTAATTCAACTGCTCTATACATTCAGCAGCTCTTCTTGATGATGTTCGAATCCACTGGTTTTCCAATTTTACTACTTCCTTTGTATGGTGCTAAGCGCATTTATACAATAGATGTCAGATTTAGATATGTATATTGTGTCAAATTAATTAATATTTATGAATCTATGAGTCATATTTTCAAATAAGATTGTTATAATATATTTAAGGACATGCCACAAATTGTACACCAAAAATGTGTTTAATTAAACATAAATCAATATTTTGTTGCAAATCCATTATTATCGATAACAGCTTGACATCTGCGAAGCATTGAGGTCACCAAATTTTTACTTACACGAATTGTTAAAAAAAACCATTGCTTGACGTATTGAACTGTGTGCTTCGAATCGTTTTCTTATGAAATATCCATGTTACTAGCATGTTCCCATCAGCATACGGCATCATTGTATCGCCTAGAATTCTGGCATACTGAAACTTATTTCATATTTCCCTCAATTTGTGCAGTGGCCCAACACCACGTGACTACATAGCGCCCCAAAGCATTATAGAACCTCCTGCATGCTTCAAAGTGGCGCTGTTGTATTTCACAAAGAACCATTGGACGGATGTGGAAAGAAAAATAATAATAGGGTATCTCTATATGGAAAAAATATGTTCGCCAGCCAGAGTTGAAACAATTTGATCCAAAGTACACCCGCGCCACTTTGAAGCATGGATGAGTACACGATACGTACATGTTAGTATCGTGTCATTAATTAGTTGCACGTAGCTCTATATATATGTATAATATTTAGCAGAAAAATTAAAATTTTGACCAAACAAATCAATAACTTTCATTCTATTTAACTATATACATATGTACATTAGGGTGACAGCAAAAATTTTTTTTATGAATTTTAAAGTTTTCTCAACGAAATATTGTGCCAATAGGTCTAAAAGTTTTGTGCCGAAAATTTGAGCCAAATCGGATAACGTTTTCTGGACGCGCATCGAGGTCAAAGGTCAAGTATTTTTATATTTTACAATCTATACGAAATAAATTTGTTGAACTCGTGTATTTTCTTCAATATTTAACGAAAAAATGTGGATTTATTGATTTTCTTAAAAAATAGTAAAAAAAACTATTTCGGTAATTAACCCTCATATTTCAAAGCGGGCCACAAACATTAACGTTTTTGAATAAAAGAATCATTAATTTCCGGCTGCCGAAGACATGTAATGTATAATTACAAAAACACATCTTTGTAGTAAATCACGTCATCTACAACTCAAATATTTTAAAATAGCTAATTTTCCTAGACAACAACCATTATTTTTAACGGATTCTTACTATAAATTTCAAGGCCTACTAAAGTTTTAAAATACGTTTGAATTATGTATTTTCCCAAAAATTATATAAATTGCATTCAGTCGTGTGAATTACTGATGTAAAGTGCTTTCTGTGAGATATTTTTTGTGAATTTGGTGAAAATATATAGCAATGCCCTCGTTGAGAGAATAAATATTTTTAATAGGCTATTCAAAACATCAAATAGTTGGTTCAAAGCTTCCCTCAAAGAGGGACTACCTTAAAGTTTTTTTTATAATATGAGGACAACGAAGCTAACTGCAAAGGATAGTGCTAATATTGTGCTAAGAGAGTGTATAATTTTTTGGAAAAGGGCCGTATTCCTGTTCACGATTTGCATTGGTGTAGATTTCGAAATCAGTGCTTTGATAGAAGTAACTGGTTTTATTGTAAGTTGTTACTCAAATTTTTGGTTTGATTCAAATAAAGCGGATAAAGCTGCTTTAAATGACATTATCTTTATGAGAAAATTGGAAAACTACAAAACAGTTAATCAAAATATTGCGGACAAAGCCATTTCAAAGGTATTAAATCATCTGTATTATACTATGTTTCCACGACGACTTGAATCACCTGCTTCGCCTTCTGAATCATGTTTATGAATCATGCTGTTTACATGACTAATAAACTTGAATCGATTTGACAGTTGTATTTAATAAACAAACAGAATAAAAAAACAGAATTTACAATTTGTGGAATATAATTTTTTTTAATGGACAAAAAAAGTGAGTGGAAATTAGTTAGCTTATTTGAAAAAAAAAACATACATTCGTAAGTATTTACTTTCTTTACTGCCAGCAACAAGAAAATAATTTGCTTTGTTTACAATAATATTAAATTTGTACAGCTAGTGCAGATAAACTTGCGATAAAAATTAGAGAAGAGTGCAATTTTTCGTGCTTCGCAAGTAGATTCGATATGAATCTACTTGATTCGCTCTTAAAATTTTGTATGGTGAAGCATGTTGTTTCGCTCATGATTGGGGTGTGAAGCATGAATAGAGAGCGAAGCATGTACCGTGGAAACATAGTATTACTTAAACGAAGAATGTGTGGGCTTTTGTTTGTTTGACGAAAGGATAGACAACAAAGTTAGTGGCAAAGATGTCTGTAGATACATCTGGAAATGAAGATGAAGAAATACCAAAGAAGCTAGTCATAAAGAAGGAAAACTTAAAAAGTTTCATTTCCAGAGACAACTCTGATATTTTACAAGATTTGTTTTCAAAAAATACCAAAAAAGTTTTCAAAAGATTTGGAATTTCAATGGAGTTTTTTAGCAAAGATCCACATTCTTGGAGTGTGATAGGAGAGTACCTAAGAGCAAAACAAATTATCCAAAACTTGAGTGTTGTTAATGATAGTGCTGAAAGAGGCATTCAGTTAATTCAAGCATACCATGACAAGATAACAAAAGATGAGGAACAGAAACAACATTTAATGAAAGTAACTATATATATATTATAAATTTTTAAATTTTTTTTTCTTAACATGGTTTAATATTTTACAGGTGGTACAAAAATATAATAGTTGTATCCGAAAAATGCTAATCTACATTCTCTTCAAAGAGATTTTGATCTGTAAATTTTAAAAGAAAAAAAAAATCTTAAAACTTTATATTAATTAAAAATTTGTATCATAACTTTTTTCGTGAAATATTTTTAAGTTATTTTATCAAAAGTCTACAGAATTTGTACATTTGTGTACATTGACAATAATAACATACATATACAAAACATTCTTGCAATAAAATAGTTTGTCGGTCACTTTGACCCAAATGAGATCTGAGGGTTAGTTCCCAAAAAAACAGTTTGACTGTCCTTTTTATTAAAAGTCTACAGAATCCAGATGTTTTTGTAAACTAATGTAGAAAATTAATGAGTTTCTTAACATTATTTCATATTAACTGCGAAATATAAAAATACTTGACCTTTGACCTCGATGCGCGTCCAGAAAACGTTGTCCGATTTGGCTCAAATTTTCGGCACAAAACTTTTAGACCTATTGGCACAATATTCCGTTGAGAAAACTTTATAATTCCAACAAAAATT
This sequence comes from Bellardia pandia, assembly GCA_916048285.2. Lineage (NCBI taxonomy): Eukaryota > Metazoa > Arthropoda > Insecta > Diptera > Calliphoridae > Bellardia > Bellardia pandia. The sequence continues at coordinate 94,196,994 of OU696530.1, read as the reverse complement.
TTCTTACATACAAACCATTGTCACCCTAATGTACATACATACATATATAATCATATACATTACATACTCAAAATTTGCTTATAATTCTTTTGTGATCATTAAATTTATTGTCATTTCTAATTAACTCTACTTTTGAAAACCGTTTAATATTCATAATATATTTTTTTGTTAATTTATTTAATTGCCCCTATTGCCGTTCTCAACTCAACTAAGTTTGGTCGTCTGTCAGTCAACCCGACTTTAACTCTACATTAACTCTACTACATTTAAGTTGTGAATGGCAATACCGATTTATGAAAGACGACCAAATTATTAAAAAAGTTGTGAACCGCAATAGGGGCAAATATTTCGCTTTTCTTTCTAACCGGCTTTTTTTTACATTATTTTAGTTTTTTTATTTTCTCTACTTCCACATTCATGGGTTTTATGACAGTAAAGTAAAAACTATTATTTGCTTTTTTAATTTAATCGCTTTGTAGATAAAATTTTTAATGATAACATGTTGTTTTTCATACGTTTACGAGTATTTTTTGTTTTTATATAATGTCTATCTATGTATGTACTTTCTCAGTTATTTGCCTGAGCTTAGTAGGTATGTAGTTATGTACATACCTGCATTTATTTGTAAATATGTACATACATACAATTGCCAAATTTAACCAAATTTTCGTTTGTGTCTGCTAGTTTGTGTTTTTGTGTGTTAATGAGCAGTGATCGGTTGAAGTGACATTAGTTCTAAGGAAAATTAAAAAATATATCATATATTTTTTTAGTTGCGTGGCTCTCTTAGAATTAATAATTTAAATAAATGTATGTTGTGAATACTAGAGTTGAGAAATATTATTTATGCATATCATTATAATGTTTAGTCATAAACAAATTTTAAAGTTTCAAATGTATTTGCATGTTCTATATAAAAATTATTAAATTAGTATTTTTTTTTTTTATCAATAATGCAAAAAATTGTATATTTGAATATATTACAGACACAACTTTTGTTTGACTTCCATATACTCGTACATATTTATGTATATCTCCCAGTACTACAATTTATATACATATAATTACGTCTACTTCAGTTATACGAGGTAAAAAACATTATTATGTAAAAAATGGATATTTATCATTGATAATTGCATGACTAATCGATATGAAGATCAATTCGATGTTTAAATTTTTAAAATTTTTTCCCTTTTTAAGCAAGGTTAGCAAGTGTTACTTTGTCGTATAGAATTCGTGCCCGTTTTATAATTACCACTTCTAAAACAATTAACACAAGATTTAAGAAAATGTTTACTTCTTTTTAAAACATTTATATTAACCCTCGTACTCTAGTACCTCAATAACACAGTGATACAAAATTGAATGAAATAGAAAAACCTGGGACCCGATATTATTTTTCTTGTAGGGCTTATCGAGTAAAAGAAGATTCCAATAGTGAAATATGCCGGACACCTAAAAAATCCGGTTTTACGGTTAAAAAACCGGTTTTTTTGTACCTTTGCGCACTTATAAGCCTGTAATTTTATTGATAATGATCCGATTTTCAATTTCTTATTAGATTTGCAAAGAAGAAACTGAGATCTTTCGAATGATTTATAATTTATCTAAGAAAACTTGAGAAATTTTAATGTTATTGTCGAGCAAACACAAATTTTGTAGAGTTTTCAAAAAATTTTCAACTTTGGTGAAGTATTAATACAATATTTTATTAAGAAACTATAATGCTATTGAATTTATTCAAAAAGTACGTTTATTTACAATTACAACGCATATTTGGGTTTAAAAATAGATAAGTAATTGACTGAGTTATTTAACTTTTCATGAAAATAAACTTTTAAACATTTTATACAAATTGTATTAATCAATTAACACAGTTTTACAAAATTGAAAAACCTGGGACCGGATACTATTTTTCTTGTAGGGCCTTTTGAGTAAACCATTATTCCAATAGTGAAATATTGCGGACACCTCCAAAATCCGGTTTTACGGTGAAAAAAACAGGTTTTTTCCAATAGTTTTTTTTTGTACCTTTGCGCACTTATAAGCCTGTAATTTTGTTGATAATGATCCGATTATTAATTTCTTTCTAGATTTAGAAAGACGAAACTGAGATCTTTCGAATGATATATATATATATTATCTAAGAAAACTTGAGAAATTTGGGTTTTATTGTCGAGAAAATTGTGTTATAGCAATTTGTATAATAGCAATAATACTAAAATTTCTCAAATTTTCTTAGATAATATAATATCATTCGAAAGATCTTAGTTTCTTCTTTCAAATTTAGTAAGAAATTGAAAATCAGGTCATTATCAACAAAATTACAGGTTTATAAGTGCGCAAAGGTACAAAAACCGGTTTTTTAACCGTTGAACCGGATTTTGAAGATGTCCGGCATATTTCTCTATTGGAATCTTCTTTTATTCGACAAGGCCTTCAAGAAAAATAATAGCCGGTCCAAGGTTTTTCAATTTCATTCAATTTTGTAAAACTGTGTTAATTGATTAATAAAATTTGTATGAAATGTTTAAAAGTTTATTTTCATTAAAAGTTAAATAACTCAGTCAGTTACTTATCTATTTTTAAACCCAAATATGCGTTGTAATCGTAAATAAACGTACTTTTTGAATGAATTCAATAGCATTATAGTTTCTTAATAAAATAATGTTTAAAACTTCACCAAATTTGAAATGTTTTTCAAAAATCTACAAAATTTGTGTTTGCTCCACAATAACACCAAAATTTCTCAAATTTTCTTAGATAATATATATATCATTCGAAAGATCTTAGTTTCTTCTTTCAAATTTAGTAAGAAATTGAAAATCAGGTCATTATCAACAATATTACAGGCTTATAAGTGCGCAAAGGTACAAAAACCGGTTTTTTAATCGTAAAACCGGATTTTGGAGGTGTCCGGCATATTTCACTATTGGAATCTTCTTTTACTCGACAAGCCCTACAAGAAAAATAATATCGGGTCCCAGGTATTTTGGACTGTCGCACCGTGTAATCTACCAAGTTAATTATTTTCTTATCATGTTATATGATTTCATACTTAGTTATCTAAGAAAGTTGTAGTATTAATACAATGCCAATTTTATTACAAAATTAACTGATAAAAATAATATTTTGAATTTGGCATTGTTAAACAATTTAAAAACAAAGTTTAAAAATAACTGACAGAAAATTTAATACCAGTTAAATTAAATACGAAATTATTGCTGAAAATTTATTTTTTTATATAATTTGTTAAGTAACAACGGCTTTATTGTTTGATGTAGTAGAACAGTGAAACCACTACCGTGGTATTACCACATGAAAGTTAGAGGAGGTCTTACTAAGCACTGACCGGTCATGAGGAATTAAAACTGACTGTAGGATATCGAGAACCTTATGGCCAAAACTGAATACTGTGTTAGAGTGATAATTGGTTTGATCATGGGTCATTGCCCTGTAAGGACAAATAAATGGGACAACAATACTACGGAGTTCTGTAAAATATGAGAACATGAAGAGGAGTTGGAAACCGTGGAGAATATTATCTGCCATTTGAGTTTAGCACCACAGATATGGATGGTTAGGTAGTCAATTCCACAATAGCCTAGAGTATGTCGGGGTCTGTCATATTCGGATTCCTAAGGCGATTAGGATGGCTATATAGAAGATTAGTATGGTTATATAACAATGTATCTTTTAACAGGGTGGATCTTTAATTTATCCAAGTGGTCTATCCTATAGAATCATCTGGGGTCATACTTTTTAAAGCAAACCATTTTAATTTTCTGGAAGGGATTTAAAATGGACATTTTAAGTTTCCGAGTGGAATTGTGTATTGTACTCTACCTTTCACAAACTAAATAACTATGTGTAAAAACAATCCCATACGGCTCGAAAAATTATCGAAGTTGCATTTTGATATATCCCGGACTTGAAAACTATTCAGCCCAGTCGAAAGCTGCCTATTTAGAAAAATGTTTGATAATTATATTAAATTCTTTTTGCATAAAAAACCTTATACAAATATTTTAAAAAGAAGCACGAAATAGTTTTTGCATAAAATTTTTGATATGAAAACCTTTAATATAATTTTCTTTTAATAAAGCTTTGATAGAGAAAGTTTTTTAAATAAAAACAAGTAAGAAAGTATAGTCAGTCAAGCCCGACCATATAATACCCTACACCCAGTATATCAATGAAACCGTTTTTCAGATATGGAAGCTATATGGAAGATATTACCTATTATGGACCGTCCATACAAAAATTTAGTGCCATGACTTCCGTGAATATAAATATTATGTGTGTTAAACTTTATCTCGATATAAATACGTTTAAAAGATTTATGGAGGTTAAAGTGAATTACGAAGAGGGTCTTATATGGGAGTTTTGACTAATTATGGACCGATCATCATAAAATTTTACCATATTATATGTATATACACGAAACATATTTGTGTTCAATATTATTTGGATACCAACATTTTTAAGAGAGTTATGCTCTTTTAAGTGATTTTCGGAAGTGGGTCTTATATGGGAGCTATGACTAATTATGGACCGATCATCATAAAATTCTACCATATTATATGTATATACACAAAACATATTTGTGTTCAATATTATTTGGATACCAACATTTTTAAGAGAGTTATGCTCTTTTAAGTAATTGTCGGAAGTGGGTCTTATATGGAAGCTACGACTAATTATGGACCAATCTTCACGAAATTTGTATATGTGATTTAGCTTGCATAATTTGCAAGCTAAATCATACTTGCATACTTGCATAATTTAAAGATTTATGACCGGTAAACCCCAATTTCGGGAGGGCATTTGTATGGGGGCCAGGTGAAATAATGGACCGATCTCCACCAGTTTCAATCCCATCCATCCTTAGGTCGAAAAAATATCACATACCAAATTTTATCGAAATATCTTCAAAATTGCGACCTGTACTCTGCGCTCGACTCAGAATGTGTGTTCTGAACCGATCGGTATACTTTAAGGTGGGTGTTGGACCAATATTTCTGGGCGTTATAAACATATGCACAAATCCAATATACCCTCCCCACTATTATAGTTTAGGGTATAAAGATTTGATTTTAAAAATCCTTGATATAAGAAGATTTTTAAATAAAACATTTTTGATATAAAAAGTTTTTTAATTAAAACTTATTTGATATAAAGAGCTTTATAAATACAGTAGACGCTCGGAAATTAGAACCACTTTGTTTTTAGGGCGATTCGAATTTTCGAATTATTCTAATTTCTGGACGGGGTTTTTATACTAAAAGTTAGGTAAATTTTACAATAAAGCTATAAAAAAAACTATGTCTTTGTTTTTATTTTAGTTAATTTAACATAACGAAACATAACATACATATGACTTTAGTGTAATATACTCGTACATAGTACATATACATATGTATGTACATATAATTCAATTTAAAAACAAAAATTTATTAAAAAATTTAAATGATATGTATTGTGAATACTCACTCAGTCTTTCTTAATTTCAATTTAATAATAAAATTTAAAAATATTATTGTGAAATCTCATTTAGTCTTTGTTAATCATACAATCACTAATATTAAAAACTACATATAGAGACGACTCTCCATTTTCGGATATTCGGCACTATGTAAAGTTTTATTAGATAGGTGTTAATAGGTGTTGGCAACAGCATCCAATATTGATTCCCTATTCGATTTAATATAGCTAATGGCAGAAGTGGTTACATTAAAATCCAGCGCTTTCCTTGAATACCCTTGTCAATCTTTTCCAATATTTTTACTTTGTCTTGTAAAGACAAATGCCCTTATTCATTAAACTTACAACAGGTTTATAAGAGGTTTACAAAGCAACTTTTGTATGGAAATTTGTTTTATAAACCTGTTGTAAGTTTTTATAAATAGTATACATTTGCTTGTTTTTATCTACGAAATTTACAATTATCCTCATTCTTCTCTCTTTCCAGATCAAATTAAACAAAATGAGTAACGAAGCGGAAGATCATCAACAAGACAATGGCACATCATCGTCAAATTCGACAACGCCACCACCAACACCCCAATCAGCAGCCAATATACCCGCCAAAATGATTGAACACTTTAAAGCAAATAAAGTCGATGGTGCCATGTGGTTGTTGCGTTTGCTTGGCATTGTTTTTGCATTTGGCTACGTGTTGCCCATATTTAGCAATCAACAAAGTGCTTTTAACAAAGTTTTACTCTCAAATGCTGCCATCTCGGCGTTGCGCTTGCATCAACGTTTACCCTCCTTTACTTTCTCCCGTGAATTTTTGGCACGTTTGTTTGTTGAGGACTCATGTCATTACCTAATGTATTCATTGATATTCTTTAATGTTCAACCAACATTATTGATATTGGTACCGATAGTATTGTTTGCTGTATTACATGCCTCCAGTTATTCGTTGAAATTGTTGGATGTAAGTAGTGAAGAAAATTATGTTAAAAGTGAATTTATGATTTATATTTTTAATTGTTTTAGATTATTGGTCAAAATTCCTGGTGGGGTGCACGTTTCTTAATCTCCTTGGTTGAGTTCCAGGCAGCTAATATTTTGAAAGCCGCTTCTTTCTCCGAAATCTTTATTATGCCCTTGGCTGTGGTATTGACTTTTATGTAAGTTGCTTTATTTTATCTAGTGTAATAACATCATAATATTTATTTTACTTTTTTGTAACAGGGGAAGAGCTGGTCTTATGACTCCCATTGTATACTATCATTTCCTGGTCATGCGTTACAGTTCTCGTCGTAATCCCTATACACGCAATGCTTTTGCTGAATTACGCAAGACTGCTGAAAGTTTAGCTGCTCGCTCACCTCCAGTTGTGGGGAAAGTGGTGCGCGGTGGCATTGCTTTTGTCAATCGTTTAGCTCCCGCACCCCAACCTGTTCCTGAGCAATAAGCCTAAATCATTATATATTTTTTTATACATCCCTTATGTGAAACGTTGTGTAATTTAGGAATATGAATTATTCATTCTTTTTTTTGGATTAACCGCTAATGAACAAGTTTTTACATTAATCACTGAATAATAATTTTTATATTGTTTTGTAGTAAAACATGCTTTTCTTTATATATTTCACTAATTATAATTGTTTCTGAAACTACTTTTCTTTTCATACATTCTTCATATGATTTGATCAAGCAACACTGTCGGTTTCTTTGAAATAAATCTTGAAATATATATGTATTCTATTATGTTAAAAATATCTAACTGGCATTAAGCTTTAAAAGTCCTTTTGTTGTAAATTTTCTATAATCATGTTTTTAAAAAAGTCTTGAAAGGTATTATTAATTTCTTAATATTGTTTGTTTGACCTTTTTTTATTAAGATTTTGGTAATTATTAACCTTTATGTCAACAGCTGAAAAATTATACTTACGTCAACAGCAAGCATACCCGGGTATGGAAGCACATTTTATATGGGAATTCACACATTTCTAAATATGTTTCTGTTTTATATATTTTATTTGGATTTTGTTTGTGTTTTTCCCCTACTTTGAATTGTTTTTATTCATGCATATACTTAAATTTTGTCTTCGTCTTCATGTATGAATATTTACAATTAGGGACAAACACTTGTTAGTTGCTCAATTCTATGAACATGAAAAGCCAACAAGGAATGAAAAAATGACCACATTTATGATCTGATTTGTCAAATTTTATTCAAACATCAGAATATAGTAGAAAACACTTCTAGTGAGGATATCATGAAATTTCAGATAGATATAATGGCCACTTTCAGAGATACAGAGTTTTTAAAACTCAAAACATACCCGGGTATGTAGCTGTTGACATAAAGGTTAAAGCTTTAGGTCTTTTTTATAAAATAGTTAAATTTTTATTTCATATAAATAAAAAAATATTTAAATTTTTATTTCAATATTTTATAAAAATACCTAAAGCTTTGGTATTATTAAATCTTTTTTTCATTATTTAATAATTATGTTTAGTTATCAAGTAATTGTATTGAATTTTAATTGAAAAACTAATTTCAACAAAAGAAAAACAAGAATTATTAATAAATTATTGACCTTATTTCGAAATAAAAATTTTTGTCGTGGGAACAGTTTAAAAATAAAAATAAATAAATTGAGTTTTATTGGGCAATTAAAAAATATGCAAATTCTAAATTATAAAGGTATTTAAAATGTATGTGGTCTGAAATTTAGAAAAGGTATAATTGTTGTATTTATTTATGTTCTGTGTATTGTTAAATAATTTCATATTAAGGCCCGATTATCGTTCACAAATGTTGTGTTGTTTCCACTACAACACAACATACATTTTTCATACGATTAAACCGATGTGTTGTGAATTGTAATCGCAGTTTACAACATCAAAATACTTAGTGGCGCCCAAAACTGTTTGTATAATTTTTATCATATTATTATTTGATGATGTTTTGCAAGGAAATAATATGGCATACAGTGATAGACACAAGGTTAGCACACTTATATTCGTTATTTCTTAAAACTTGATACCTAACATCACATCACTACACTTTGTGTTTTATCAATTTGTTGTTCATTTAGGTGGTTTTCTTTTCATAATTCAACAACACAAAAAAACTTTGGACAGTAATTTAACACTAAATAAAAATTTTATGAAAATAAAAAAAAAAAAATCATTTAATTCTCTTACACTGTTCCGGTGCGCAATACTTTCATTTAGCCATGTCTAAACAGAACTTATTAATCCCTAAAAACTTAAAGCGGGCAGGTTATTATGCATTTCGATTAGAAAGCAATATATAAAGTATACAAATTCAAAACTAGTTCAAAAAAAAAACAAAAATAAGCCCCCATAACGGGACATACTGGAGACACCTATGGGCAAAAATTGCAGTTTCATATTAAAGAAAAATACTGTTTAAGATCTAAATGTTAACAAATAATGAACAATTACGAAACTACATTTTGCGTTTAAACATATGTAAGTAACACACGGTTAACTAAAACCAATTAATGAAATTTTAAAATTTTTGTATTTAGACATTTACCGTATAAAAATGAATCATTCAAATTGAATTTTATTGAAAACAAACATTAATTACAAATATTTTAACAACTTTTTCACTCCACTTTAACACTTTGAATTACATAGTTTCCTTACGATATGATAAATTCATAAAATATTACTGATTTTTTATTAAATATATTGTCTCTTTATAAACTTACTGCAATATTTAAGCATAATTTGCCGAACGACAAGCATTCCATGTTCTTTCCATTTCAACACTATCGCCAAATTCATGAGAAGCTACTACAAAACGATAGCTATCAGGACCGCTATAACGCGGACGATAAAAATGAAAGTTACCGCAGTGTGTTAAATGAATACGAGCCTTAAGAGCCACTAAGCCCAAGTAAATGTCATCGAAACGAAAATGTTTTGTATACTGACTCACATAGTAGAGATCAATGGCAGCGGCACGGGATAAAATAAAAGCACCTGCCGTAACATAAGGCGGCCATTTATTAAAAGGATACTCTTTTAGAGTAACATGCCATTTGCTGAATTTATGGCGCAGGGGACGAGTCTGGAAAACAAATCCACCGAATAGTCTTTCATGCTGAACTTTGGCTTTGTGCTCCCACATGCTGTTCAGGGAGACGGCATTCTCTGGATATAGGGTTGGGTGGGCTATGAAACGCAAAACATTTTTCATTGACACATAGTAGTCGTCATCAACGAACATGTAATATTGGGCCTTTTGACAGTGTTCCGCCAACCACTTGAGACCCATCATTGTCTTAATGGTATTGTTAAAATAAGCATCTATAAAATCTGATTGTACTATATCGCCATACTGCCTGGCCTCTGAGGCAGCAATGTCCATCAAGGAGCTGCTAGTACTGGCACCCAACAAAAATACTCTCCTTATATGAACATCTGAAAAGCGCTGTTCATAACCCCAGGTACGTCTAATGGCATCGCGTCTTTTTACATTAGGCAATGCCGATTTTATCAACAATGTCAATTGTGGTTTTTCTGCCTTAACAAAACCGCAATTACGTTGATGTAAAAATGTGTAATTATAAAAATTTATTGGTTTTGGCACAATTTCACCGTCTTCCAGGTGTGTTCGCTTATCCCTAGTGGCCTGGGCATATTTCAAAACATCACCTTCCATGGGATAATGGAAATACTTTTCATATTGCAATTCGAAAAGGTGAGTGAAAACACCAAGGAAATCCAATAGAAATAATCCAGCTATGACGGCAACATATTTGTAAATGCGTTTATTTTTCATGTTGTTATAGTTAATTTTTATTTGTTAAATTAAATTAAACTTTTCACCATCATTACAAAACACAAACAAATAATGCAGCTCCACCTACTAACGAAAACAAAACAAATGTAACAGATGTGACAACAGCTGATTGTACTATACTAACAGGCTGATTCATAAAATGTTTGGTTTTGTTAACAGAGTGATTCAGCGTTATAACAAATATGATGGTTATTTTCAAAATCAGTTGTTCAATTTAGAACTTATTGTTATGAGCTTGCAATTTTTGGAAATTTTTTTTTGGTAATTTTATAGATTTACCCCCAATTTCTCCAAGTCTAGTTATTATTTATATAACTTAAAGTTATACTTTCTGTTAAAATATTTTTTCATACAAAAATTATTTTTACTGTTAGTATAACTTTAGATAAAAAACGAACTAGACTTGGAGAAAATGTGTGTAAAAATTATGAACAATTTATAAAAAAAATAAAAAAGTTTTTTTTTGGCTTCGAGCTCGAAAAAACTTTTTTAAATGTTTTTTAGGTTTTTTTTCAAAATCAATTTTAATTGAATTATTTTGCTTTTATAAAAAAGTTTCTATGTAATTTGAACATCTATATAAAACTAATTCTATTAGATTTCCAAAAAAAAAAACATTTTTCACACAGTTGGAGTTTTCCTCGAGGCAAATCAGCAAGAACCTTCAAAAAGAGCATACTTATGTGCAAAATCAATTTGATCAAAAGATCGATGTTACCGGATACCGCCTCAATGCTGTACTTAAAGGTAACCCATCATGATAGATGTGTTAATAGGACAGCTTTAATCGACATTCACAGAGAGGAGCAACTTACAAGTTAGGGCTAAATGTCGCACTTGAAGGTGACTCACTACGTGGCTCTGGCAGAGTTGAGGTCTTTATTATTTATGAACAGCTTGTAGTCAGGATCTTCAAATCGTCCAATAAATATATGGACTAATCCAGTAGAAGTATCAGAATTATTTGGCCTGAACCCCACTTTCTTTTCAGAAGTACAAAATCACTTTTCTTCCTACATAGGACTGTTTTGGATATAATTTTTTTTAATATAGTTACTTCAGGGATTGTAGACTTATTTAAAAACAGGAATGTATAGTCGGTCAAGCCCGACCATGTAATAACCCAGTATAAGTATAAAAATAGATTTCCAGATATGGCACGATCATTTAAAAATATAGTGGCATGATTTCTGTGCGTATTGTTTGTGTTCAATTTAATCACGATATAAACACTTTTAAAAGATTTATACTTGTTAAAGTGATTTTCAGAAGTGGGTCTTATATGCGAGCATTGACTAAATATGGACCGATCGTTATAAAACTAGGTGTCGTTATTTCTGTATATATGAAACTTATTTTCATTGAATTTTTTGGATAACAACGTTTTTAAGATAATAATGGTCGTTAAAGTGATTTTTGGTAGTGGGTCTTATATGGTAGCTATGACTAATTTATGTATATAAGACATATATTTGTCTTGAATATTATTAATTATGCTCTTTGTAGTGATGTTCGGAATTGGGCCTTATATGGGAGATATGGGCAGTTATTGTGCGATCTGCACAAAATTTGTAGTTATATCTATTTGTGGTGAAATTTGTTTGGATCTGTATGCATAAATCAAACATTTATGAACGAAAAATCCCGATGTCGAAAGAACATTTGGGCCGAAAAATATCATGTACAAAGCTTTACATGAACATACAGCCAGTCAGACGGACGGGTATCGTTAAATTAGAAAATGATTCTGAGTCGATCGGTATACTTCAAGGTGGGTGTTGGACTAATATTTATGGGCATTATAAATATTAGCACAAATCCCCACTATGCTGGTGTGAGTACAAAAAGTTGTAGTCTTTTCAAAATACAATCGAAATATGGAGCTACAGCTAAATTGAATTTTATAAAACTAATCAGTATAGAAGTTATTATTTAGTCTCAACCGATTTACAGTTTACAAAAGGATAACATAATACAATTTTCGAAAAATATATATGTATGTATCAATATTATCTAAATTTGAGTCATAAAAGCATTTGTTGTTGGTGTTCCCCCTCAAGTGTTAATGTTTATGGACCCCAACTTAACGTTGCAGAGGTTTCAAATGATTTAAAATTCTAAGAAGAATGATGTTAAACAAAAAGTTTGTCATAACTTTGGTCTTATAAGCATATCGATTACATTCCAAACTTTCAAAATATGCTGTCATCAGAAAATACATCTCCCACCCAATTTAATTCCAAGAAAAAACATTAAGAAAAACATGGTGGTGGAAAACCATAAAATGGCACAGTATCAATGAACTTAAAATTATATTAAAAGCTTTTTTTGTTATATTTCTTACCAAAAAGAAAAACAAAAAAAAACAACCAACAGAATTTTCCAACGAAATACGGAACTGTGTCAGTGTCAATGACCGTTACAAAATGTTGGAAAAATACATTCCACTATAGTGAAATGAAAAAGAAAACAAACAAACAAAATGACTTCTAGATGACGAAAACGAAAAAAAACTTCTACATCAAGAAATATGAAACGAAAATGAAATAATGCACAATTAATATTAAATGGGAATAATTTATTTATAATAAAAAAAAATAAGCACCAAAAAATAAAACAAGAAAAAACCTAATGATTTCATAAAATAACAATGAGCACGGTATGCGATATATTGTGTTACAAATTATGAATAATAATGAAAATAAATAAAATCTGGAAAAAAATCTAAAAAACTTATTCAAAGATCATTGAACTTTTAAAGTTAATTGAAAACTACTGCATAAACGAAAGTGTTATTTATAGGGGAAGCTAAAGAAAACAGATTTTCAATTAATATTGAAAATATTTTGATATACTTGGTCTTCATTAAAAATATATTTAAAGTATTTGAATGAACAGAAGACAACATCATCAATTAACATGTTTGTTTTGTGTTTGTTGTTTAACACTTATAATAATTTGTTTCCTTAATTATTTGAAATTAAAGTAAACATAAGCAGACTTGCGTTTGTATATATCCACAATGAGGATGCCAAACCCGATCCCAAAAATCCCGGGATTCATAAATCCCGAAAACTAATATTTGTTTACAAAGTCATCAATAAAATTTTACAAAAGTATGTCGAAGAAATAGAGATGAAAGAAATAAAATTAAAAACTCGAACGCACTATTTTATGTGTCTACGGTTTTTGGAATTAGAAATTCGTACAAAAAAAGCTTTAACAGATGATAGATAAAGAATTTGTTTTACTCATGTTGTAATTATACAAGGTGACTGACTTTATTTACAATATACTTATGTCAAAAGTAATACTTTTTCAAGTGTTTTTGACAGTACATAGTACATTATTTTAGACAAACAAAATGCCTGTTGTTTCTGTATTGTATAATTACACCATGAAGATCTTTGTAGCAGTGATATGAATCTCTGCTGATGTTGCACTTTTATTAAGGCTCAAAGATTAAAAATTGATTGCATATTAAGCGATGAACTGGTGAAATCTCTCCTTAAAAGAAACCATTAAAGAAGGATGACTTATAGTGGAAGGCCAATGTAAGCGGCATGCGGCCGCAGGCGGCAACAGTATTACCAGTGAATAAAAGTTCTGTTTATTTTACAAAATTATTCATACAAAAATTTTGAAGTATCGCAATTTACTTAATCTGGCAATGCTGTGAGAAGCGGCAAAGTAGAATTTTGTTCAAAAAGAACAGCATAATTGTCAAATCAATTACATAAATTAATTAAACCTGAAAATGTTGAGAAAAGAATCGGAATCTGTGGTCATAGTGGACATCTGTCCAAAATCATAATAACTTTTAAGCCTTTCACATTTCAATGTAATAAATATTTGAATGATTTTTATATAATCTCTTTGTTTTGGAAAATAAAGTTTTTTTTTGAACAACTCTTTACATTATTTATTTTCGTCTGCTTAAACTTTACATCATTCGTGCCATTTTTAGTGGAAAGAGTAGTTTCAGGCCCACAGATAATCTAATTTATATAAACCGATAGCTCAATGCAACGTTGTTTGCTTTTCGTTTATCTTTTTTTCTACTTCTATTCACATCCGATTTTGTAACGTCAATAAAATAGTTCAAATGAGTCCGTTTACAACGATAGGACAACGAGAATTGGTTTTAAACTATTTCCAAAATGGCCACTCACAGCGAAAAATAGCAGAAATGATTAATATTAAAGCTTTCGCTATACCCATGACAATCGGGTCCATAACAAAGGCAGAAAGGCAGCAAATGAAATTTTCAATGAGCATTATGAGCGACACATTAAAAAAAAAACAACTGGCCTCCGAAGTCGAAGCTGACCTGGGAAAAAATGTTGCGTTGAAACCTGTTCGTCGTGTCTTGCGCCAACATGATTTTAATGGACGAGTTGCACGCAAGAAACCTTTAATAAACCCGAAAAACAGACTGTTCAGGCTAAATTTTGCCAAAGAACATGTTTGCAAGGAATCTGCATTTTGGAATTCGGTCATCTTCGCCGATGAATATAAGTTTAACATATTCTGTTCAGATGGCGTCGTATGATTGGCGGAAACCAAATACAGAACTCAAAAAAGAAAACCTAAAGGCAACAGTGAAGTCTGTGTGGTGGCGGTGTCATAATTTGGGCCCGTATGTCAGATGCTAGTAATTTAACATTTGTTAAAAAAACATAAACTAATTTAAGCACCTTCAGATTCTAAAGGGCAACTTGTTGAAAAACGCAGAGAACCAGCGGGTATAAAATCAGATTTTTGATTTTACTAGGATAACGATCCAAAACACAAACAGAATACTGCATTGGTTGCACCTATGCCAAATCGCTTTAAATCCGTTGTAGATATTAAAGGCTATCACATCAAATATTAACCTTCAACCTTCAAACCTATTGCTTTAAGAAAAGATGCATAAATTTGTATGTTTGCTTGAATCTTTCAAATAGTCCAGTCCACACATAACTATATTAGTATACATAAATAAAGAAGTATGTATTTACATTAATCTAAAAACTGTTTTAATTTATGAGCATGTTGCCCTGCCTTCCTTCATTTATCCAAATTGTTTATTACTCGTACTGTTGTTGCATATATGTAGTTTGTTTTTTTTTTGTTTACTTATGTTCCACTTAATAATACTCCCAATAATTTCATTTTCATTCGAACATTATCATAACATTTTAGTAGGTCTTCAACACCCATAGCAAACAAAAAAGAAAACAACAAAGCACTCAGAGAAATGTTAAACAGATTTTATGGAAAATTGATAGAATTAATCGATTTCATCTATTCTAATCCACCAACACAAGTGGTAAATAAGGCTATACATATATACGTTTGTCATTCCGTGAGAAACTTTGATAATATTCATATGAGACCCAAGATCCTTATGGAATTCTAAATCGATTGTTTGTTTTGTTTTGCAGGCGGTGTTTATTTTGTCAGGCAGTTTAGCATTGAAAGTCAGCAAAATCGGTATAGTAGAACCAGAGTTATGGACCAAAATGTGAGACAATATTTATAAAAAATTTATATTTTTTAACTTTTTTTTTGCGAATTTTTTTTAAATATATTGCGGATATTGCCATGAAATTTTGGACACTTTATTTCTAGAATAAAAGCAGAAAATAGTAAGAATGATTTCTCATACCCTCAAACAAATATCTTCCCGAAATATGGCTCAATAATAAATAAATGGCTATAACATTGAAATATCTATACAGAATTCAGTAAAAATAAGTTTCATGTAAAAAGAAATCGCAAAACGTAATTTTGTTTAGTTCGTTCCATGTTTGACCACAGACCCCATTTAAAGTCCGCATCCAAAATGCACTTAAATACGTATAAATCTGGTATAAGTATTGTTACCGGGTTAAAAATAGACACAAATAGTCCTTATAGATATATTAATGTACTAAATTTTATAATAGTCGGTCTATAATTGGACTTAGCTCCCACATCCGAAAAAGTCATTCAGTTTGCCAATTGTCAAAAATTACTTAACAATAGTATTCTTTGAATTATTACATTAAAATGAACTCAAGCCAAATAAAATTTATCTAATAATACTATTTATTAATTTAACTAACTTTAACTTTTCTCTTAATAATATGTGTTGTTGAATTCTAGAAGTTCAAGTGTCATTAGATTGATCATATTCTGCACAGAGTTAGCATAAAGTTGGCAAAAAAAAAATGCTGTAAAAGATCACATTTCAATCGTCTGACCCCAATATTGATATAGTTCGCGTTCGTAATATAGATTTTCCAAACGATTGCGAAAACATTCTGAAAAGATAGTGCTTCGAAGACGATCCCCAACAAAATTCAGATTTTCGACCGAAACCCATAGATAAACCTGGACGAACTCTTGCTAAAAGACAGATCTTCTGGTGATAGGATGGTATGACGGTACTAATTTAATGGCAGTGAGAGGAAAATATAAATATATTTATTAGAAGATAAGTTATTACAACCTGAAGTCAAGGATGCAACTTTATTTTCTTTTCCCAAGGATTTCAATAACTAAATATAGTAATTGAGTTTTTCTGAGTGTAAACTCTCTGAAATTGTAAAGTGCTGTGGTGGGTGGTAGTTTTTACTTTGAAACAACTGTGGGGTAGTTGTTTTGAAAAACTTAATTTTCGTACATGTTTTGGTAGTAATGAACGAAAAACCTATGACAGCTTTTTTCTGGAGACCAGAAACCACCAAATAAATTCTTTTAATATGAATGAATCAAGAATAAGAGTTCAATGAACTTTAAAAGCTTTTTTTCCAGTTCTATGTTGAGTGTAGTTGGTTGGCTGTCAATGTCTTTTCTTCAAGTTGTTTTTTTTTTTTTGTTTGTTGGCTCATATGGTGATGATGTTAGTGTACAACTCACTTTTAATTTATTTTTTTTCTCTATAGGTACATACATACATATGTACATATATTTTTGTATGTTTTATTTTTGGGGAAATGTAGGAATATTTACAGTTAGGGACAAAACTATTTGTACACCCTACATATTTTGATTGTCTTCAAATTTATAGAAATTCACTAAAATTAACATACATATTATCTATTATTCACCAAAATAAGCCAAATTCATTGGGACAAAAGTATTTGTACATATTAAATACAAATTAGTACTTTGTAGATCCTCCTTTAGACAGTGTTCGATCGGGTTCAGATCAGGTGATTGGGGGGGGGGGTGAATTTATTTGTTTTGGGGTATATAGTACAGTAACCATTCTTTCACCGAACAAGCAGTACGCATGTGGTCAGTGTCTTGCTGAAATATCCAACGTGATCCAAGACTCAAACTATCTACGGAGACCTTCAAATTGCCTTCCAATTTGCTTATATTGGTACTGATCTATTACACCGTCTATAAATACCAATCGTCCTACCCCGCTAGCTGTCATTGCAGCCGTGTTTGACTGTGGGTCTTGAATTTTTACGTCTAAGGCTGTATTTTTTGTTTGCGCCACATTTTTCATCTACCATCATTCCTGAAAATATTTACTTTTGTTTTATAAGTAAACAGTAACGATTCTCAAAATGCTTCAATAGCGTTTGGCGAACTCCTACCAATCGTTGGTTTTTTTGAATAACAAGGGGTTTTTTGTGAAGGTGTCCTGCTTGCATATTCGCCAGAGTGCAATAGCCTTCCTATTGTTTTTTTAATGTACAGTTATTCCCGTTGTATTAGCGATTTATTTTGCTAACTCCGCCCTCGTTACTCTTGGATTTTTGTCTACTTATTTTAAAACCATACTCACCTCCCGTCTAGAAAGTTTTCTAGGTCATACGGTCCTAGGCGCATTTTCAACAGAATCGTTGTTTTTATATTTGTTAATAATATATTGAACCGTGGAATGTTGTACATTAACTAGATTACTTATAAAACGGATTTTTTATATCCAAACTTAATTCCTATTTTGTACGCATTTTTGACTTGTTTTGCACGAACATTTAAAACCAACTATGTACATATTTTGCAGTAAAAATAGCTTTACATGAAAAATGGAACGGTACTTTCAACAAATATTTTAAACAAAACAAATAGTAACGTACAAAAATTAGTACGATGTACTGATATTAGGAAATGTACAAATACTTTTGTCCCACAGATTTTCACTCAATTGGTAATTTTTTTCAAATAATGTGTTGAATATACCTAATTAATTTTTCCTAAATTAATTAAGTATAAGGAATATTTAATACTAAATGCATATTATATTTTTTATAATTTAACTTAATTTTAAAGATAATTGCAAAATATGTAGTGCACAAATAGTTATGTCCCTGACTGTATGTAAAATGAGAAAAAAACTGCTGAAATACATATGCATGTATAAGCAGTATAAAATATAATAAAAAAGCATAAGTAATTGAAAGCGAGGAAGTTCATACTTATAAAGGCAAAATTATGGTCACAAAACAAGGAAGAAAACGGGATAGTGAGCGAAACTGGAAATTGTTTATAAATACACTTAATTCTGTTTTTGCACGGTTTTGATATAACACGGTTTGAAAATAAACAAATTTTAATTTTTTACACGATTTTTTTCATTTAGCACGATTCAAAATCTTTTGGGCAAACATTTTTTTAATTAAATTTAATTTTTTCGAAATATGTTCATATATGTTCAAATTTAGGGGAATTCCTTTTTTGTGGAAACAAGCAAATTTACTGATCAGAGCAATTGTAAATAGCGCAAATTTGGGGGAATTCCCTTTTAGTGCATATAATCAAATGAATGCTTGTATATGTAAAAACACATTATATTAATACATAGTTGTTCTTAAAAAATCCTTGTTTTTCACTATTTTCAATAGGTTTTAGGGATAAATAACCAATCACCTATTTTGCATACGATCAATGCTTTTTACACGGTTTTTTTTACACGAAGTTTTCCGGAACCAATTACTGTGTAAAAACTGAATTAGGTGTAGGTATTTAAAAATTTTACGAAATATATAAGATAGCATGTCATACTTGTGGAATTGAGATTGATGGGCACTTGGTAAAAATTCATATTTACTACAATGGATATTTGAAAAATAAGAACAGTGAGTCAAATAGGCTAAAGGAAATTGCAGACTTATTAACATATGTATATAAGTATTAAGGGAAAATATGAGAATGTCACACACATCGCATTAATTGATATTGATGGACACATGGTAAAAATTCTTTACAATAGATTTGTTTGACTACATTAAGTTATGATTACATACTAGCAGTATGACAGCCCAATTTGAAATATTGTAAGAAATTACACAGTTATAATTATTAAATAGTGGATTTGTTAACAAGAACTTTGATTTTCAAAACAAAATAAAACAAAGAATTTATATGAAAATCATTAAAATTTTTAATTTTTTAAATGATATCTGACAAATGTCCTCTACGATCAAGCATACAATTGGGGGGACTCTTTGATCAACATTTTGAATAAAAATTCAAAGAAATAAACACACAGGGATGCAAAAGTTGGTACAATTGTACTTTTTTTTAGCACTATTTGAGAGTTCAAAGTACAATAGCACCCCAATGACTAATTTAGCACTACATATTAAAAAATGCATCATTATCCCATTTTTTGTGTTCGTTCCATTTTAATATGGCAACATGAACTAAATGAGCTAATGTTTACCGATATTTCAAGAATTGCTAAAAGAATATCATCCATTCCACATTCATCTGTAAATGAGAAAATGATGTTTTCGTATCAAAATATAATATAAAATATAGGGGGTAATTGTTAAGTTTATCTACATATAGGTACATATGCAAGTACTTAGTACGAATGAATTTTATATACATATATGTATATGTATATATGTATGTGAAAATAAGAAAAGAATTTAGTACAATTGGGCTGATAAAAGTACACTTTTTCTTGAAATTTAATACAATTTGTAAAATCTTATTTTGCATCCCTGTAAACATATACAGTGGTGGTCCAGTATAACGAATGTCCAGGGTCGTTCGGTGTATCGAATATTCGTTATATCGAAATATATATTTCTTTTCATAAATATTAACATAGTACCAAGTTAAACTCTATTCGTATTATATTAATTCATTTATAAAAAACCGAAAAAAATTATATACATACATGAACAAAATTAATTATTTTTTGAAAAAATATCTCCAATATGTGTTTTTATTTTTTTAATTGTTGTACTGAAGTCAATAGCTTGTTCTTGCAATCTCCTTAAAATAAATACTTTGCTGTGCTCAATTCCATTTTCTTCTGCCTAGTTGATACACGTTTTGAAAGCATTAATGGTATTCTTTAACGCGACCAGTTAGTTGTCAACAATTCTCGTTCCCTTTGTAAGTGCACAAAGCAAACAAACAAAGAATAAAACAAAGCATAGAAAAAGAAAGCATTCGTTATATAGAATTTTCAACCGTTCGTTATTTAGAGTCATTAATGGACTAGAAAAAAACGTTCGTTATACTGGGAATTCGTTATATCGACGTTCGTTATACTGGACCACCACTGTATTATCAAGTTTCCTCAAACTTTACCAAAACTATTACTTCTCAAACTACCAGCGTTGTCAACTTTGAAATTTCAAAACGCAACCAAAATGGAGAAAAAACGTGCCATTAAAAAAACGCACCAAGTTTATAATTTCTTTTTTATTTAAAATATTGAATTAAGTTTACATAAAAAGTAAATTATTTTTGTACAATATTTGTGATTTTAGAAACAAATGTAAAACTTAACAAAAATAAAAAATAAACTAAACAAATTTGTATGTATTCCTTTGCACTAGATATGTAATTTTTTTTTACATAAATAAATTCTATATGTATATAGTATATAACTTTTTAAAAAGAGATCAACGATTAATAGTAAAAGAACAAGTTAATAAAAATAAAATAAGCATTTAACCACTCAAAAGGGTTAAAGGGCTAATTTCATATTTGGTATATTTTTCAATTATTTTCGTTTTCTATTTAAATTTTTTCAATAAATTTTTTTAGGGCTCCACTGAAACTCTAACCCTGGTTGTTCGTCTACAGTTCAGTAGACCAAACTATCAGGTTACACAAACATTTTTATTTCCATGTTTAAAATGATAATTTTATTTTTGTTTTCAAACAAAGATTTTAACCCTATTATTCACCTTTAGAAATAACCTTCATGTGACGAATTTGATAGTATGTAATTATTTATCATATACATATATTTAGCATATACATATAAATACATTTAATGGGTTAATTTTGCATCGCATATATTTCATTATAGTGAATTATTAAAAAAACTGCAATTAAAAATTAGTAAAAATAAAGATTTCATCACATTTTCGGAAAAATTAAAAAAACGCACCGAAATTAACAAAACAGCGCACCGCGCACCAATTAAGGAATTGTTCGCACAAAAAATTAATAGAAAGCACTAAAAATCACGGATTTTTTTCGTGATTTGGGATAAAAATTTCATCTTGGGGATCCGGGGATTTGTTGGGGATGACAACACAATTTTACGGGATTTTTTGGGGATTTTTTTTATAACTGATGGTAACAAGAAAGATTTTTGAGCTAAAACAGACGCACAAGTCTAAAAATGTGTGTTATTATTTACAGTGGATGGTTTCTAATAAAGAAGTATGTAAATATTAAAAAAAAATATATTTTTTACCTAATAGTTTCTTTTTATAAGCAATAAGGTCACTTGAATTTTATATAAAAATATTTAATTTATTTATATATATTTATTTCCAATATTTCGCTATCACAATGGATAGCTTCTTCAAGGATAATACAAGTTTTGAATTATAATAAAATAATAATGAAGATTTTATTATAATTCAAAATTCTTGGGAACGCGAAGATTGGTCAAAAGGTTTGAAATATATATACATATACGAATATATTTTTAAATGGTAACGCTTGCGTTGAACGCGTTTTTTCAATAATGAATACTTCCAAAACAAAAATACTTAACAAAAAGAAATATGAATTATTGGAAGCACTTCTCAGAATAAACACATACTTTAACAATAATTCAATTTGTTGTGACAAATTTAATCCATCTGCTGAAATGCTAAATCTTTTTAATACAAGCAATATTTCTGAGGCTGATGAATCGAAGATTTTGATTCTAAAGATCTTGAAATGCTAAATAAATAATTTTTTATACTTCTATATATTAAATTATGTGTAATTTTTTCTTTACAAGATTTATAATTACAAATCGAATTAGTTTGAATATTAATATATGTAGTTATCGATAAAAATTAATTTTATTAAATAAATATGTTATTTTTTAAATAAAATAAAAATTTTACAAAAAAATTTGAATAAAAAAAAAATCAGTTTGGGGATTTTTGGGGATGACAAATCAAAAATTGGGGATAAGCTCTAAAAATGCACTGCTAAAAATGGTGCGAAACGCACCAAGTTGACAACGCTACACACTACACTTAACTCCCTTCCACTCTCTCGTTCAAGTTTCTCTCCTTATATTTAACAAATATCTTTTAACTAAATAACAACAACAAAAAAGAGTGCCAGTACTCGCAACAATTGAGTACAACCAACATCAATTTAATTTCAATATATTGCGTGACCTATTTTTTCATATCATTTTTATTTAACGAAAAAGTTCAAAGACCTTTTATTTACAAAACTTAACAACAACTAAATACTACAAAAACAATAACAACAAGTACACACATACACATGATCGTCAAGTAGTGTACAAAGGGGCGAAGGAAAAAAACAGTGTCGCACTACTTTTTGTTATTTTTAGGATTTTCTTTTAATTTTAATAACATAATTGCAAGAAATGTTTGACAATTAGAGTGACATTTATGTATGTGAATGTTCATCTATAAACTCTTTTCTTTACTTTAATTGGTGTGTATGTATAAAAATCATTATTATATGTACATAGGCAATTAAAATATTTAGCATAAAAACTTGTTGTTTTGTTTATTATTATTGTTGTTGTCGTTTTCCGACATACAGTGGTTGACAATAGACAATATTTAGTAGGAATTAAGTTAAAGATGAATTAAGTTAAAACTGAATAATGAATCAACCTATAGATTTATTTAGAGGTTTTTTAATATCTTTATTATGATCCGAAAGAACAAATCTGTTATTTACGTTTAAAACATAATTTTATTAAAATTTTGTGCTGTTATTTCGCTGTATATGGGTGGTCCATTCGGAAGTACCAATTTCCTATCACTCTTTCCAGCATTGTTGCTCGTGATTTACGTGAGAAATGTTGGCTGGTGGCTTATGGATGATGACTTTTAACTTTACATAAAGCAAAATAAAACAATACAAAGGGAGGATATCACTCCATATAGGCGTCCACGATGATGAGAAGCATACGTTGCTCGAAATGCACGAAAACATTTCTCAAATAATGCTAATTTGCAAAGTACTGCTGAATAATGTTGCTCTTAGTCTTTCCGTGATGAATTGTCAAAAAGAACTGAATACAAATAAGATCAACACGTGATTTGAAAAAAATGAGCAACTTCACAATTTATTAACAGTGCTGAAAAATTTAAGTATTAATATAAACTCGTCAGCTATTACCGTAGCTAATGGAGATCTAAGTCACTGCTGAGTTAAGATCCAATTGGCGTGGCAACGTCAGCTGACCTTTAGACCTGATTTAAATACTCTATTGTCTGAACCATTGAACCAGCCTGCGAGATTTTTCCGAAATTCGAAGGAAATCATTCAAAGAGCCTGAAAAAGTGGGGTTTCCTTTTTAAAATTTAAATACATCTCACAACGATCTGACTTAATTTGTTTTTGTAAATTCAGATATCCGAATCTCGTCTTTCATTATATGCTTTAGAAAATTGTCTTCTTAATCTTCTTAAGACTCCGGCGATTGCCGGAGTAAATTTCAAAACACTTAGACATATCGATACAAAGAGCAGTGTTTCAGCACAGTTCTTATTGTAGAACCAATTAGACTTATTATAAAGTTCATAATATGCTCCAAACACCTGCACAATATACCAAATAGTTATCACTATAAGCATTGCTCAGATTTGGGCAGGGTTGCCAGGCTTTTCCCAACTTTTGTGGTGATTCTTCTAATACTCATCAGCTTTTAAGTCGTATGCCAAAGTCTATGTTTGCAAAAGAGTATGTATACCGACGTATACCCTATCTAGTAGAGTCCGTAAGAGAGCTCAACCGTCTAGTATTCCTCAATGCCTCAAAATATAGATCCATCTGTGCAAGCATTAATAATGTGCCTTCTACTATCAGCAATACCATTTCGTCAAGCATTGTACAACCATTTGATCAACCAATCATTCTATCTAAGCGGAGCGGTTTAGCGATGGCAGTACTGAATGAATTTGACTCAATGAACGAGGGGGATACTACTCAAATTATTAGTGTTCAGGCCGCTAGCTACTTATACTATATAACTGTGCTGATCAATTGATAAGTTTTCATGAGCAGTGGTGGACATTTCCCTGAATTGTCTTTGAATCCTGTTCATTTGTACAGCAACAGAAAGCAGTCTGTATGACTCCAGAGAATTCAGCAACCGAAAACACAAAGCTCTCGGATATCGTAACCACAACCGAAGTACCCACCTCATTTAGATTCCACAAGAGTTATGATGAGAGTTGATAATCTAAGGCCCAGCTTAATATCATAATGATGAACGAATCATGATTGATAAACGAACTCTTTTACTAAGTAGTATCGCTAATATTTCTAAAGTGTCTGTTGACCAGGAATAATTAAAATTATTGAACTTTTTTTTTGATATTACACCAACAATCAGGTGGTATTATCACCCGATTTTGCTATGAGAGTTTTCAACTTTCAAACGACGATATAAATTTTAATTACCGAACTTGTCTAAGTCTCTACACGAACTACCTCCCTGGTGTGGCGCTGATATATTCACTATCGCCTATGTTCTGAAAAACGCAAAACGCTTAAAATTGGCGTTTTCAATTTGAACATGGGCGTATATGTATTTCTTAAAAGTTACGAATGCCCGTCCATCTTTGTCTACGAAATAGATTTTGGAACCCTAATACCAAGTATTGTGATTTTCATCAAAAGTTTCTATTGTATTGTAGTTTAAATAATACATTTCTCCAAAAACCGAATGATTTAAGTGCTAATACATTTATGTACCTATAAAAGATAAAAAGAAACAACTCCAGTTTTACCAAAACTTCCATTTTTATTTTTACTATTTAACTTTTTGTGTAAAAGTACAAATTTTCAAGGGGTTCATTTCATTTCCTATACACATAAACTAATAGAATCCCAAAGCTTTTCTTTACGTTTCACAAAACTTCCATAGTTTCATAATGGATTTTACTAAGCATTGAGAAAAAAACGAGTGTTATTTTATTTCCTTATAGTTTGGGGGTTGCAAATGCATACACCAGACCTTTTGCATTTATGGGGTTGATGTAAACTTTTAATTTTCTTTGACCTATTTTATAGAATGTTTATTAAACTGTCACATGCACACATATCACAAGTACGACACAAAAAGTATGTTTAGTATACATACATTTATTTATTTATTTTATGTAACTATTTTAGATATTTTTGTTGTAATTAAAGTTTTTATTGGGCAGCTACTATTTACTACTAAAATTTTTTTCTATTCCTATTTCCTCCCTCTATCTATTACGTCAACATGGCCTGCAATTTTTAGGAAGAAGGAGATATTACATTAAAAATTGATAGCTTTTTACAAGAAAACATGCTGTTTAACTGACAGTTCAGTTTGATAGAAGAAAAATCGATCTGTTAGAATGTCCTTATCTACAGTTTCTTTTCTATTATCAAAAGCTTTCTTTCTATTCAAGGACAATGATGTCATTATTCGATCCGGGAAAATGGTTATGAAGTGTGATCTTATCGCACTATGTGTTCAATTGATCAACTGATCTACACGCTCGATTTCTTTAACTGGAATTTTCTGTAATCTACTATAATTTGAGTAGCATTGATTTCGTTAATTGATTTCGCTAATGAGGATAGACTTATATTGTATAATCTTGGCTTCAATCATATTCCTAGTCTAATATTGGCTTCAATCGTAGGTCCTTATGCAGTCCAATCTTGGCTTCAGGTATAGGGGTTTATATAGCCCAACCTCAACTTCATCGTAGGTTTTTCAATTGTATATATTACAACTTTAGCTTTAGTCCACGCTTTTATATAAATGAAAAACTGAGAATAGAGATGTTTGTTAAATACTTGAATATTTTGTTTGGGGTTTACGATTTTCAAGACCTTTAAACTTCTTGTCGAAGTATTAAAAAAAATCGAAATTATGGTTTAAATAAGTAGGAAGTATATATTATCGAACTTTATTCATAAAATTTTTTTAAATTTGATTAACAAGCTTATAAATTACTTTTTTTATAAGCATATTTTACTTAAATTTTTGTTTGTTTTTATGAATAAGTATTTGGTTGTATGTATGTACATACATATATACTTTTCAGAATTTTTTACTTGTGTTTGTCCAAATAGAATATTTTTTAATAATGGTAATCAGAAGATATTTCATATTTGTAATCCAGAAGATTTCCTTTCCAAAATACTTCTTGTATTGTATTGCATAACATGGTATCTTAATGTACCTACGTACAAATTTACTTAAACATTCATATTTGTTTGATAATGCCGCGTCAATGTTATTGAAACAATTTCAAAAAACGATTTATTTATCGTTAAATGAGTGTTCAATAAAAAAATTAATAAATAATTCCGTTTGCCCTTAGGCAAAACATGTTAGGAATCATGCGATAAGATGAGTGTTTTGATGTTACTTGTCTATTTGACAGCCAACTAATGAAAATGTCATTCCCTAAATTGAGGTAAATCCATTAAGACAGAAATTTCCTCGAAAATAAAACTAGTATTTTTTGTAACAAATTTATTCTTTAATTTAGGAAATTTCACCACCAAACATACATAATAGGGGGATATATTACTATGCATGTATCACTTTTAATTTTATTTGAAATAATCTTTAATTTTCTTTGCCACTCCATCAGTTCTTTAAAACTCACTCCAACTAAAGAAAAACTCTCAGAAAAACTTGTTACAATTATGAGAGTTAAAATAGAAACAAAACGGAAGAAAGGGAGAACAAATGACGTAACATATAAAATGCGTGCGTTGTTGTTTTGTTTACAAAATCATATGTGTGTGTATTCAATAACTTCGCTTTGCTCCAAGTTTCTGTTATTTTGTAATATGCGTTGTTATTGTGTTTGTAGATGACAGTGAATAAGAAGCCAATAGAGACAAATACATAAACAACAAGCAACAACAACATATTTGCCGGCCAATGACCCCACTATCAACTAACGGTGCTATTAGTAAATATATATAGCTATTTACATAGGTACAATGTTGTTTGTGTGTTTATGTTTGTACATATTTAAGTTTATTTTGAGTATTTTTCTGGTGTTGTTTTTGTTGTCGTTTTTTTTCGGAAGTTTAGTGTTGTTTATTTATTTTGTTCTATGAGTGTGTGAATTTGTGTATACTATGGCGTTTGTTTTGTTTTGCTATAGATACATACATACATATGTATGTATAAAAAAAAGCTCCGATTTTATTTTCTTTGTGTTTCTTAAATAAATTTTATTCCATTTCTAGTAAATAATTATAAATCATTTTAAATTTATTAGTAAATAAAATAGAAAATAACTTGTAATTTGGTTTTTATTTAAAACTTAGTAAAATTTTTTCTTAAGAAAATTAAATTTTTTTTAATAGGTACATAGGTATAATTTAATACCTACCTATAAGTTTATTTTTATTATCTTTTTCTCCATTTAGCCTTTAGCTTGTGTTATTTTTAAGTTATTATAGGTAGGTATACTTTTTTCAAATATTTACTACGCATTTTATTGATTATTTTATTACGAACTAGTACAAAAGTAGCCCCCCTAAAACGCATCTTTTTATTCCCACCACCAAAAAGATGGGGGGTATATTAAGTTTGTGATTTCGTTTGTAACACTTCGAAATATTTGTCATATAACCTAAAAGTCTATACAACTGCAAGCAACTAATTAAGGTCAATAGTATTCAATATTTAAATCGTTATGTTAAAGGTAATATTTATTAAATAAAACGCTAAAATTTAACACTTTTTTATTTTTTCTTTGTGGTGGTTTTTATGATTTGTAAAAAAAATTAATCGTGCACTAAATTAACCCTGGATGGTTACTGTTCGTCGAATCGACGAAGCTCATTTACTCTCTATGAAATAACTCATAAAAAAGAGGCAAATTCGTATCGAATTTTAAGATAAAAAAAAAAAATTTTGTGTTACATTATATTTTTTTGTTATTTGTTAAATATCATACTTAAATAAAAATATTTTTGTTTATTTTTAACTTTAAAAACTGTTCCGCTAAAATTATTTTAAGAAATTGTTCGTCGATTCAACGAAGAGTAACCTTAATGTACAAAAATGAAGAGTAACCATTTAGGGTTAAGAACAGTGATAAATTTATTGACATTTTCAAATTCAAATATTTTTTAAAAGTTCTTAATTACTTGCTTAACATCGGTAAAAGCAAATCTTGTAAAGTCAGTACTCGAAAGATTATTGTACAAATGTATCAATAATCGCAACGCCTTAAATGTTTTAAAAACAATGGTTTTTAAAGCGGTGAAATATTTCAGCAAGTATTTAACTACAGAAAAGGTGGCCCGTAAAAAATGAATCCGTATTGCGATAGTTCGTAAAGATGCACTGATAGTGAACGAGTCAAAAAAAAAATTCCGCAAAAATCAGCAAATGAGATGCGGATCGCAGTCTTTAGCCAAAATTGGGCAAACCCGTCTGTAGATACGGCAAAACGCCGATTGCGAGAAGCTGGACTGTTTAGAAGAATTTCACAAAAGAAACCATTATTGTCTGAACGTAACAAAAAGAAGGACTCGAATTCACAAATAAGTACCTTCTGAAGTACCTGGACGGAAAAGAGTAATATTTTCGGACGAAAAAAATGTATTGGCCTCCCAAAGTTGAAAGCATTTGATCCAAAGTGCACCTGCGCCACTTTAAATCGTGGAGGAGGTTCTATAATGCCGCTTGGGTCGCTGAACAAAATTGAGGAAAATTGGATAAGTTTCAGTATGCAAGAATTCTAAGCGATACAATGATGCCGTACGCTGATGAGAATATGTCAGTAACATGGATATTTCAACAAGGTAAAGATCCGAAGCATACGGAGCATCACAACAATCAATGGTTTTTTAACAATTCGGTCAATGTTCTTGATTGGCCTTCATGCAGTCCTGATCTCAACCAGATTGAGAACTTATGGCAAGTTGTTAAAACAAAAGTAAGCTCTGTAAAAATAAGCAATTTTAATGATCTTTTTGCCCAAACAAAGAAAACTTGTAATGCCATTCCAAGTAGTGTAAGTAAAAATTAGGTGACCTCAATGCCTCGCAGATGTCCAGATGTTATCGATAACAACGGAATTGCAACAAAATATAGATTTATTTTTAAATAAATATTAATTAATATTAAATATTAATTAATTTGACACAAAGTTAAGTTTACTAAACTACAAATTTTGAGAATATCGTAAAATATTTTGTATTATTTGCTTCAAGCTCACATGTTAGTATCGTGTCCTTAATTAGTTGCACGTAGCTATATAACTATATACTTATATTGGGTCTTTATAAGATTCGAAGATGATCTAGCTATGTGCGCCCGTCTGTTGAAGCACGAAATAAAATTTTTACCAGACATTCTTTGATCCACCAAAATGTTTAGTATTAAAAATGGATAAAATCGGTCCAGTAGGATCCGTGTTATAGATCAAAGTTTCGGACTACCTAAATATTTTTCAGATATTTTTTGCTATTTTCTTCAACTATAACGCAGATTATGTCATGAAATTTTGCATATTTTATTTTTATTATACAAGGACAAGTCCTGTTAAAAATCGTAGAAATCGCTCCACGATTTCTCAAAGCCCCAATAAAAATGTCGTCCCGGAATATTTATAGTACATAAAACTCTATAGAAAAGCCGTATCTATACAAAATTCTGCAAAAATAAGTTTCAATCTAAGTGAAATCTCAAAACGATATACATATTGAGTTGACAATTTTGACGTGTCAAAAAGCCAAAATCAGTTTCCAAGGGGATTTGTGGTAGCTAATTTATTGTGTGTAAAAGTAATTCGTCTAATGTTACACGCTGCAAAAATATAAACAAAGCGCAGTTCTAAAAGAAACAGGCAAATATAAACTTTTGATTATAACTGAAATATGCCTAAAATTCTTGTAAATATCGTTATCCAAATGAAATTCAACCAAAATAAATTGAAATACGGTACAATATTTTATGATTTGATGGTGGGTATATAAGATTTGACACAGTCAAATATAAACTCTTACTAGTTTTCTTTCATTTTATTACAGCGAAATAAAAACCATGTGTTTTTAAGAGGACTTTAAGTAGTCTTTTTGGTTTGTTACAGATTTTGATCAGGCATTTTTTATTATTTATATTTTTAGTGTATGTATACAGGGAGTCTAGGCCATTATAAATAAAAAAATATATCGGATAGTTGTCCACCAAGACCACGCTTACAGAGGTGATTCTTTTATCAACATTTCCTCAAGGACTCTGAGTTAGACTATATCTTTAACACAAATAATAATCCAGTGGTGTTGAATCACATTATAGGTTCGGCCAATTAAATTTGGTTTGCAAGAAATTCATTTTATCGGTGACTGTGTTTAAACCACATGCCAGTGATAATTTTATCATCAATAATAGGCTAAAATTAAATTGTTTACATCTCTCGATAAGGATATACGTCATATAGATATTACAATAGTAAATTACCTAAACTTTTCCTCGTGTTACTTTAAACACCCTGTATTATCAGGTTAACCAAATATATGTCTATACAATAAAACTTTACCTCATCCATCCATCCACACACACACACCCTTTGTATGCTAAGAATTTCTAACAAAACTTAAAGAAAGAAGATGTGTGTGTGTGTATTATCAAACCAAAACACCCCAAAATAATACACAAAGCTTCTTAAACAAATATAATGTAAAAGTGCAAACCTTGTCTGTTTGCTCTGCCATAAACGCACAGATATAAAAACAATAATAAAATTATTTCAAAAGTTGACATAAGAAGCAAAAACAACAATAAACAGAATCTCTGGAATACAGCTGGAAAAAGTCCAACCAAAAATGTAATAAGAAAATGCGTAAAATAAACATTATAAGTGTACAAGAAGGGTGTTGATGTTATTTGGCTTAGTTTTTGTTTTTATGTATGTATGTATATGGTATTTTATGGAAAACGCAATAAAATTTTCAAAAGATTTTAATACAATGAATTGTAGGGCACAGTTACTGATGATAAGGAAAATCTGTTTACTAACAATTCTGTAGTAGTGCTCCCAATTACTACGAAAATGGGAGTACACTAAGTTTATTATGTTCTTTGCAAAACACACAAAGAGAAAAAAGTTTCGTTATTTCAACCGTATGATTGTGAAACGAATAATTCATTAACAGCAACCAAAGTTTATAATTCTAGTTACAAAATTTTTGTTTAAATTTAAAATGTAATCAGAGTTTAAAATTTAAACGGTAACTCAAACAGTTTCCCCTGTACTATGCATATCTATATTTTGTGGCGAAAATTTTATAAAGTCTTACGATAACCAGAATTTAAAGTTTAACTGGAATGCTGCCCGTCTTAAAGTTTAATAATTTGACAGAAACCTGAACCACAATTTTTTAGTATCTTTTATTTGGTTCAAACGATCCAACTTAACTTCTTATCGAATTACTTATGAGTATATATATTTTTTTTATGCGACTTAAGCTATGTACAGACGGTTGCCGGATCTTACAATGTTGTCATATCTGGAAATATGCTGGTAATGTACTGACAATGAAAACTAGTTAACAAAAGGTAAATTGTTTTTCATTGCCAGACAATTGCCACACAATAAATTAATCTGCCAACAGAAATTGTGGAATTGTGAAATTGTTGTTAGATTGTTGTATGGAAAAAATTGACTAATTCGTTGTCAAATATTGGAAGAACCGTGTGTGTGTATATAAAATTGTCGTTAAACAATTGTATACGTACTAAAAAATAGCGAAGATGAAAATCAATTAAAAAAACACGTCTCAGTTTGATTGGTGTAATAATATTAAATATTTTTTGCAAAGTGTATGACAATAATCTGACTATTATTATTCACACGATTGTTAGATGGTTGACAATACTTTTGTCTTACAATTCTTTTTCTGACAACGTATGAAGACAAAAATTTTAAGTTCACACGGTTGTTAGACATTTTCTGACAATATTTTAAGATCTGGCAACAGTCTGTACATACGTACAGACGGACAGTAGAGTTGTAGTGTTGTAATGTTTCTGAAGTAGTTCCTAAAATTTCAATTGAAATTGAGAACCTCAATGTAAAATTGAAAATTTAAATTTGTATTAAATTTGAATATGTGCCTGAAGCATTTAAACTTTAAATCGAGAAAATTATTGATTATCCTGTGCAGTATTACATAGTATTAGATTTTATCAACTTAAATGCAACTTTACAACAAAAGCTTAGTCTTAGTACCGTATCATTATTATTTGTGTATGTTAGTCTTTAGCGGGAATCGAACCCGCAATCCTCAGACTGATAGTCCATCACACAATCATATATTCTATCGGGGCACCCTCCGAAAGAAAGAGAATCCAATTTCAGACAGAGGTATTCAAATAAGGAATATCTGAATGATTCTCGAGAAAATAATCACTAATCAAATAATCAATGAGCTAGCCTTAAGTTAGGCACTTCGAAATTGAAAACAGTATGCAAAAATATGTCTAATTTTCGATCACTCAATAAGATTGAGGTTTTATGCCGAGACAGCATGAAAAGGCTAATGAAATGAGTACTAGATCCTAAGACTTGATATAGTTCTCAGATCGATTGTCAACTTTTTGTCTTATGCGTGAGTTAATGAATCTTTGCGTCAGGAAACTGATAGCATTTGTATAACAAATGCCACAGACTTCCTCTCCAACTCAAACTCATAGGAACTTCGTTGGAAGTGGGTCAGTGAGACAGGGAGTGATGTCATAGATAGAAAAGGTACTAGGAATAGTTTGCCTAAGTGATTCAATAGTGCAAAGCATCATATCCCGATTTGTGCACGAGAAAAGGATTCAATATTTTTAATGAATTTGATGGGCGTTACAAGGTCAGAAAAATAAAGCAGAACTCTAAGATGTCGGTTCCAAAATTGACTACGCAAGTCAAAAATGAGATTAGCAAAACATGTTTTCCAGGAACTATTCTATTCGTGGTGTAAACCATGATTTTAATGGTAGAGTAGCCCGTAGTAAACCTTGTATTAACAGTAAAAAACAACAAGCGCGTCTAAAATTTGCTAACGAGCACGTTACCAAAGACCTAAACTTTGGTCTTTGCCTCGGATAGTCAATCTTACGTTTGGCCTTATACAGAGCTGCAAAACAAAAAGTTGAAACCAACAGTGAAGCACGGCGGTGGCAGTGTTATGGTTTGGGCTTGTATGTCATCAGGTCAAATTTACTGCAATGTACTGAAAACTGGATATTAGGAAGCAATTTTTCTATCAGGGCAACGATGTGAAATATAAATCAGGTATTGTGCAATCATGGCTGATTTGGAATTGTCCCCCTTGATGCAAGCACCAACACAGTCACCTGATTTGAAACTTATGGTGAACTTATGAGCAATTTTAGATCAAAACGTTCTCAAGCACTAGATTTCAAACAATAATCACCTTAAAACTCTGCTAAAGAAGAAATGGACAGAAATAAATTCTCAAACTACATGAAAGTTAGTGGAATCTATGCAACAAAAAAAACGGCTAAAAACTGTAATTGTTCAAAAAAGTGGCCATACTAAGTTTTAGAGATAAACAATTATTTTTTCTAATTTAATTGTTTTTTTTATATGTTCGAAATAAGCTGTGACTACTTTTATATCTATATTTTTAGTTTTTAGCTTGTAAATTTTTATAAGTGTAACTTAGAGGCTGAATAAAAATCCTATTTTTGATTTTAGAAGATATGCTTAAGACCTTTATTTATATTTTATTAAAGCTGGTTGATATAAGCTGTAAGCCAAAAAATTTAGGGTGTTTTTTTATTTGTTTAGTCTTAGTTATCCTTAATAAAACCTTAAGTTTCTTTCTTAAAAATTTTATTACCTCCGCTAACACTGCAATTCAAATTCGTTGCACTCCAAAAATAGAATTGAAACTCATTATTTAAAACACAGTATGTGTTTTCGTTTCCTTTTTTTTTTACTTAATATGCAAACACTCGTAATTGTTGTTGTTTTGAATTTATTCTTTGTATTTTGTCGAAAGGGACCCACTCCCCTTTCGTTGATGGTAAAGTTTTTGCATGATATCAGGCTGTTATCTAAATGTATATATGATTATGGAAAGTAGCCTGTAAACGGCTTTTTTAAGTGTGTGTGTGTATGCTTGAATTTGGCAACACTGGAAGGGTTGTTGAGTTTTTGGAAATATGGGAGTGGAGGGTAGTTGAGGTGGGCTATTTCAACACCAAATCCCCCATACAAACTTGCACGTGTGTCATTAACTTATGCTCTTACTCTGGTTTTCTAGTTTAAGGGGGTTGTTTTGTAAGAAAGTTACATGAAAATCTTTTTCTGCTTTTTTCACTTTCTCTTGGAAGCTTTTAATTTTATTGTTATTGTTTTGATTTTCTTTTTTAAGATTTTGCTCAAAACCTTGAGTTTTTCTTTGTCAAGTTCAATGGTCTTGCAAAAAATTTCCATCACTAAGGAAAAGTGAAATTTCCCTTTTTTGAGTTGGGTTTGAGGGTTGAGATTTCACTTTTTTCAAGAGTGAAAGTGAGTTAAATGGGTAAGAGAAAATGGGGGCATGCGCTTTCTTTTATTGATTGTGTGTGTATTGTTTTTATTTTGCAGGTATATGTTTATTAAAGTCGGCAGATTTTCTTTTTTTAAATTTTGTTTTGTATATTGCCTAGTGTAAATAAGAATATTAATTTACTCAGTAATTATTTTCAGGTTTATTGTAGTTTCCAATTATACATGAAAATACCTATATTATCACATAA
Organism: Bellardia pandia; assembly: GCA_916048285.2. Taxonomy (NCBI): domain Eukaryota; kingdom Metazoa; phylum Arthropoda; class Insecta; order Diptera; family Calliphoridae; genus Bellardia; species Bellardia pandia. Next base: position 94,161,511 of record OU696530.1, on the reverse strand, counting down.
TGGGTGGAACTGTCAACTCTTCACCTTAAATGTTTTAGTTTAAATTGTTATAATTTTTTTATTATTTCTCGTGTCTTACGCGTGTAATATTGTATTTACTTTTTTCTCAAAAAAACAATTATCGCTTGGGAAACTTTTGTTTACGTGCAAATATTCATATCAGCACGACTGGGAGTTGATTGTTTTAATAAATTATTCAACAATATATTTTTAATTTGAATGAATCAGTTTATATTGGCTTACAGTAGCAGGCAATAATATTTAAGTATACTTTATTATATTATGGGAGAAATGGTTAACAAATGATTGTAGAGTTTATGACTGAAATGTTTTTAATATTGTTTTCCTTTGGGAAAAGTATTAAATGTCTTTTTACTTTCTGTCTGAACATCTCAAATTCTTGCTGACTGAAATTCGCACTATACACTGACAGGTTCAGCATGCAAAGATGCAAATCCTGTAATATAGCTTGTGCATCATATTCAAAGTGCATTTTTAATATTTTAATGCAACTTTCGAACGAAATTCAATTCATTGTAATACTGTTAAATTAAATTTCGAAATGTTTTATTTTTGAAATTATTCGCTATTGCAGGAACTATTACAGATAACATAACGAAAGGTCTGTTTTTTTTTTTTTTTTTTTTTTTTGTAAAATATCGGTTAGAATTTTTGATCGATTTCAATTAAATTTGTTTTGTTAGTTAAATAATAAAATTGCTCATCACACACAAAAAAATTTCAAAGTATAAAGCGTCGATCAACAATTACTCATCTATTCTTTCGATGCCTAGCCCTGTCATTAAAGGTGGTTTTAGACGTTATGTAATTTGCAGTGTGCTTGTCAAATTTTCCACTACGTGTAGTGTAAAAGTAAAAAAAATGCTTCTGCAAATGTCAGCCTGCATTTACAGTGTAAAATTGTCAATTATAGCATGTTCTATTTTCATTTGACAAAGCACCAGCTGTTTTGCAAGTCAATTGTTTACGGCGCCAAACACATAGTATTTATGATTCAGCAAATTTACATTTAAAAAAAAATGTATTAAACAAAACAATAAATTTGTATAGAAATATTTATTGAAAAAACGTATTTATACATATTAATTTTTATTTAACTTAAATATGTAGAAAAATTTTTATTCTCTCCATATGGTACATTTTCTCTTTAACTCTTGCTTAAGGTTTTAAGTTTTATACAGTGGTGGTCCAGTATAACGAACGCCGATATAACGAATGCCCAATATAACGAACGTTTTTTTCTAGTCAATTGTTGACTCTAAATAACGAACGTTTGAAAAATTAAATATTCTATATAACGAATGCTTTCTTTTTCTATGCTTTGTTTTATTCTTTGTTTGTTTTTTTGTTTGCTTTATGCACTTACACGAAGGGAACGAAGGGAACTGAGCACAGCAAAGTATTTATTTTAAGGAGACTGCAAGAACAAGCTATTGACTTCAGTACAACAATTAAAAAAAAAACACATATTGGAGTTTTTTCTGTTTTTTTTAATAAAGGAATTAATATAATACGAATAAAGTGTAACTTGGTACTATATTAATATTTATGAAAAGAAATATATATTTCGATATAACGAATATTCGATACACCGAACGACCCTGGACATTATATCATTCGTTATACTGGACCACCACTGTATTTTGTAGAAGCTATTATTGCAATAACGTTGCAGGTTGCAATTATTTAATTTTTGTAATCCATTTTTTCAAACTATATTTGCAAGAACACAAAATTCCCGCGAAAATACTCATAACAATAACAGCTGTTGTCTTCTATTGTAGATTATGTCACATGGAACTAAAAACCGACGTGTGAAAGCAAAAATTATAAACTGCCTGTAAATTGCCAATTTTGACAGACATGCACAATTACATAGGTATCGTACAAGTGACAAGTACACTGCAAAATACATACCGTCTAAAACCTTAATGAGGGAGCGTGTACTTGAGGCTCCGTGCACGTCATCAAGGAGGAGCCATCAAGGATGAAATTAAGACACATCTATACTTTTGGCAAGAATATATTGTTTGCTCATGGAACCTAACTTTTTGTTTTTTTTGAATCGGCCAAATTTCGAATAAATACCGAATACTGGTACTTGGTCGGACTCTATAAATATGACATAATAAACAAATTTGACAAATTATTTGTTTTACCAATCTAATTATATTTTAATAAAAATGCTAATTAAGACATAAATCCGCACTTATTTGTCAATAAATCACATAAAATTTTACATTATCACTTAAATTGGTTACACAAGCTAAAATATAAAAAAACGGAATTAAATTTAAACAAAAATAAAGAAAACAAACATTAAACAACATTGTATTACAAATTGTAAATAAAAAATAATTGAATAATATGTATTTATCACTATGTGAGTACTCGTGGGTAGTCGTTGAAAAACATTCGTGTCTATGTATTTGTTTAAACAAACAACTGTTGATCAGGCTATCTATCATAGACATTCTATAACCAGCGTTGCCATTTTGACGCTTTTCGGGTATTTTTTTGGTGCTTTTTTGCTTTCCAAATACCCGAAAGTTTATTAAATACCTGTTTTGAAGAAACGGGTATTTATAGCGCTCTTTACCATATCTCACAGTGGTTTTAGTGCCTTTTAAGTAATCAAAATTGATGGTACTGAAACAAATTTAAAAACTTTGATTACATTAAAGGTAATTTAAATGAATATTGTTACATTGGATATATCTTCGAGAAGGTATGTAAGGAAAATAGTATAAGTGCAAGCGACAAGGAATTCATAAAAAAATATAGTTCTCTTTAACGAAACTCTTGTAATAGAAATAAGAAAAAAGTTGGCAAAAAATTTTCATTTATTACAAAATTTTTCATTATTTAGTGTAAAAAACATTTTATCACTAATAAGGAACTTCTTTTGGAGTTTGGAAAGACATGCGTAGAGGAATTAATAAAATTGAAATTTGTCTGAGAAATATTAGTTTATATAAATGCAAAGAGGCTAAAAGGACAGACAGAGATCTGGATTGGGATTCTTTGGGAGAAAACCCATTTGTTGAGCTAAGTAGTTTCCTTTTACGCTTACTTTCGTTACCTTATTCAAATGCCGAGGTTGAAAGGACATTCCGTTTAATGAATGTTTTTGAAAAAAAAAAATAAGAAATCGTCTGTCTTTAAAATCCGCAAATGCATATATATATATATGGATTAAAGTTCAAAAATGCCTGCTGTAGTACTTTTCAACTTCCTCCAAAAGTTTGCAATAAAATAAAAAAAAAAACTGTTTTATAGCCTGATGGTTCCGATGAGTCGTCCGATTTTCTTGCAAATGAAATAATTTTTATTGATTAAATGTAATTTTTATTGAAGAATATAGTTGTTTTATAATATAATTATACCTCTCACCACCAGTGATTAAGGGTTTTTTTGCGTGTTTCGTTAAAATGAATTTGTACTTATTTTTGTTTATGTTAATATGTATATCGTTATTTTTCAAGTGCACTTATGTAAGTATTTATGTATCTTTATGTTTTATGTTATTTGTTAAAATGGATTGATTATACGTTTGTTTATATACTTATTTTATTTTAGTAAAAATCCATCGATCTCAAACAAAAAAAGGAACTTATTTGTTATATTTTCGTTATAAAAACTTCAATAATAATGAATATTAATATTGGTGCTTTTTTACCCTCAGTTTTGTTGATTTTTACCATTTTTTACCCTATTTTTATGTGATCAAAGTGCTTTTGATAATACAAGAGTTGGCATCACTGATTATAACTGAGTGTTTGTTTGTATGTATGTATGAGTCACATGCTTGTATGCAGCTAGAAACACATCCAACGAAAAGGCGAACAGAAATATAAAAAAGTCAACGAACGTTTAAAAACTATTTAGCAAAGTGTGTTAAACTCATTGCACTGAAATCAAATAGAATTATTTGTACGGGCATGTACAATCTGTTAAATATACAATATATAAGTACATATATAAATACCTATAGACATAGTACAAACACCGAATACAACAAACCCTCTCAATATGTCATATAAACTCTAAATTATTGCAACAATGTTGCAGGTGGGAAAATGTCAAACCTTTGGTTTGAAGTGGGGCCTTGAGCGAGATTTGTTTTTTGCTTTTTTTGAGTTTTTTTTTTGTAAAAAATGGTAATCAGTTGAATTGGACATTTTAGAGGAGGTCATACGATTTAATAATCAGGCGTGTCATAGAAACCAATATTGTCAGAATTGGTTTTAAAACCGACAAGAAAAAATGCTTTGGTGTCATAGGGCACTGCTACACGTTCAATAAATATTAAGAGTCTTATCTAGAACGACTTCAGGCCACTAATCTAGGTGCTGTTGCTGAAACAACAGAGCCATTGCAAATAAGTGGTGATACATATTTCTGTGCTCAGGAAATGTACGGGAATCGTGGCTTTCGACAGAGTAACATAGCGGCCGCAGTAATCTCTCATCCTTGGCAGTAGTGGTTGGTCAGTGCAATGTCGCAATTGTTGTTTTTCAATAGTCTTGGGTCATGTTAATTGACTACGCTATGAATGGCAGATATTAGATAGACCAAGTTCTTAAACAAGGTGATCGTTACATTGTTCGTTGCAGTCATGTACAAGAAATTACAAATTGTATTTTCCTACATACATTAAGCCATGTGTCCACGATTGTCAGATATTACAACGTTGTTCGAAAAATTTTCAGAAAATGTCTAACAACCGTGTAAACTTAAAATTTTTGCCTTCCAACGTTGTAAGAAAAAGCATTTTCAGTACATTGGAAGACAAAAATATTGTCAGACATCTAACAATCGTGTAAACACACAATTTTGTCATTGTCATTGTTTTAAGACAATTGTCAAACACTTTTCATTGTCATATGTACAAAGTTTATGCATCTGCCAATGGCAGCGTTGTCATAGAAATTATTTCTAAATAAAGTGCATTGATAAAATTTTTGAAAAAAGTGGAAGAAAATTAAAGAATTAAATTAAAGTGTGCAATAAATTTTTTGAAAAAAGTGAAAGAAAAATAAAGAATTAAATTAAAGTGTGCATTAATAAAATTTTTAAACACACACACAGAGCTGCAAAACGAATTTGACAATGCCACAAAACAATCTGACAACAGTGTAATTGTGTGCAAATGAAATTGTTAGTTTTCTTATAGTCGTGTAAACTGACAATTTACCTTTTGCTAAAAATTGTTCAATGTCAGTACATTGATAGCACATTGCTAGATATGACAACGTTGTAATATCTGACGATCGTGGACACATAGCTTTAGTATGTTATTGCAGGACATGCAATGCTGTGGTAAGCCGAACATTTAAGTGCGCCGAGAAGTTAGATCGAAAGTTAATCTTAAACAAATCTGCTTGCAAACGTTTTCAAATTACTGTTTGAGTAATGCCTCCAACTGTTGGTGTGTCAACTTTTGTGGCTAACCTGGGGGATCTTTGATACCGATGGAGCACATTTACCCTAAGCTTCGGTAAGTAAAACAAAACTTCCCGCATATGAAGCTTTGTTCGGTACAACATTTTACTTTGGGTCTGTGGCAGTGAGTTTAACTAGAGGCGTACTTAAGGTTTTACCCTCTGAAACAATTTGTTTGAATGAGCTTTTTAAAAAATTATAGACTACACCTTTTCAAGTTGAAATTGAGAAATTCCAAATTTATATTGAGAAATAACAAATTGAAATTCAGAAATCCAAATTTATATTCAGAAAAAACAAATTGTAATTTAGAAAAGCAAATTGATATTGAGAAATAACAAATTGAAAATGAGAAATTCAAATTTAAATTAATATTGAGAATATTTTCTCAATTTCAACTTGAAAAGGTGTAGTATGAAACACAAGTAAATATAACCACAATACTCGTACATAGTATGTATTTCGTTCTCAGTTTTCGTTGTTGCTATAAATTGAACAACTGAAAGTCACACAACAGCAATGATAATAACAAATTTGCAACAATGTATTTCACATAGAAATGGAAAACTTTCTACGAATAGAAATTAAGTCTAAATGCAATACAATGAGTATGTATATCAAAAACAACAATTTATTAGTTATTTTTAATTTTTTAAATTGTATTAGTTAGACATTTGCACTTGTGCTTATAGTTAAATATTGTAGAATATTTCTAACAAATTTTATGGTGCATGTGTCCTTGGCCTTGTATTTTACTACTAGCAGATAGAAAAGATCATTGCACCCTGTAGATACTCGACAACAGAGATAAAGAAACGCTGGTTGTTACGTTAATGCAATTGTGGACTTGTGTTTGTAAAAAGTATTTTCAAATGTTGTAAATTTTGTTAGAATTTGCTGTTGTAGTTGTTTGTTAATTTATTTACTAATTACAGAAGTTTGCGAAAGCACTTGACGATTCCATATACTGTGATTGTTAAAATAAAGCCAGTACCACATATTATTAAAAGAAAAGTTTAATTAAAAATAATATTATTAGAAAATTATATTGCATTTAAACATTTAAAAAGAATTTAATTTACAAAAAAAATAAACAAAAACATATTTAATTGATTTATTATTAAAATAGAGAAATTTTCACAAGTTTCAGTTTTAGCTGATCAGTTTTTGTTCAATTCTCTTTTGAACCTGTCATTTCTTTCACACGTGTATCTTCAATTCGTGTTACCATTAAGTTTCAACTTTTTTATTCGCGTAGAAGAAGACGAAGCAATTAAAACAAGAAAACAAAAGGATATAAGAACATTGACCAGTACCGTCAAGTATGTACCCCTTTTATTCTCTTCTGACACAAAAATACTTGCCATGAAGCGTCAGAATTGAAATGTGTGAAAGCGGACTATGCAAAAACACTCTACCATTCCAAAAGTACCTAGTCAGGTCAAAAATACGGATATACAGAAAAATCAACTTCAAATGAAAACGAATTAACATTTTAAAAAATATTGATTAGTTGATTCGCTTTTGCTTTGTAAGCTGGAGCAGAGTCTTGCTGGAAAGTTGGCTAATATTGATCAATTGAGAGGCTTTACAATGGGTTCCAAGACGATCGATTGGTAGACTATGACTGATGTTTCCACTCCTTTCTCGCAAACATGGAGCTCCCCCTTACAGACGCGGGATGGTAGACTCTTTGAACCATCGGGATGAGCTGGTGCAAAACGACTGAAGTAAGAGTTATAGTAAGGGAAGTAAGAGCAAACCCAACATCAAGTGCTGCAAAAATAGCTGAAAATGTTACGAGAACTTCTGGAAACTTCTGTAAGCGCGAAAACGATTAGAAGATCTTTGCATCAAAATCACCTACAATCTAAATCAAAGAACAACCAAACCAAACGTTTGGAATTTCGCAAAAAATATATAAAGGGGCTTCAAATTGTTTGAAATAATATTCTTTTTATCAATGAAAGTAAGTTTAAGATACATATTTAGAGTCAAAAACCCCCCAAAAACGAAGGCTTTAGTAATAAATTTGTTACCAGTAATGGTCGGAATTAGAGTTTTGTAATCTTACAATTACAGAATCTACAATGAAAAAGCAAGATAATCTCGACATTTTAAAAAACAATGTGTAGAGAAATTAAAAACAGCACATACCTCCAAAATTGTGAAAGAGTGGTTGCTCAATCATTACCCCAAAAACTTTTGATCATCATCCGCAGATCCCAAATCTCAGACCAATTGAGCACCTGTAGAAATGTCTGAACAAAAAAAAAATTAGGCAAACAAATATTTCTTGCAAGGATAACCTAAAGGATGTCAAACAGGAGTAATGAAACAAAATTTCACTTGAAGGTCGATTATTTCGAGTGTGGCAAAGCTTTTTTTATAAAGATTATAAAACATATAATCTTTATAGATTAAAAAGGAGGACTGAGGTTTTTTTAATCCAACAAGGGGATGTCAAACTTTTAAGTTGAAGTGGGGCCTTGAATTAGCAATTGGTATGTGGGTTTTATTTGTATATGTTTTTGGGTCTACTCTTGGAAAATATCTGGTTGAAATATTACTAAATTTAAAGCGAATGGACGCAATGAATATTAACACTTGTCTTTGCACTATAATTTAGGATAAGCTTGCTACACTCCTTACCCCTTGGTAGGCTATTACATATATGGAAGGAATTAGTATGAAGTCGGAAATTTATTACCTTTGTACTTGACAATGGAGTGGAAACCTACGGCTACAGTAAGAAGATTCAAAATTAATGAATGGCACCTCATTGTGTGAAGAAGTCTGTTTATAGAATTATATTCTGGCACTTTTTAATACATAATTTTTATATGCCTGTTTACTTATTATCTGCTACTTTACCATTAAAATTTAATTATTTGTTTATGTATGTATACTTTGCTTGTTATGTTACTGATAAATTATGCAGTATATTTTGTTTTAAATCTACACTTGTAGTATATACATATAATAAAACATTTTTTAAATAATAACCGGTGTTTACTTTATATTGACGCTCATAGTATATGTTTATATAGGGTGTTTTTTTTAAATGTATAGAACTTTAAGTCACAAATACTTTTTTAACTGGCGGCCATTTTGTCAGCTGTTAAGTGATTTATGATTGAAGTCGCTAGTCTACGCCGATAAGCCCAAAATGATTGACCAATTGGAGGGACAACATTCGCCGCGTTATTGCCGATATACGGCAATCGAAAATATGATCTCCAGATTAGACTACGTCCGAGCAAGTCATAATTAAATTATAATGCCCGAAGATCATCTTTCAAATAAAGTAAATCATGCCAATTTAACAAAATCTTTAAAAATTGAAAATGCATCTAAAAAACACAGAAGCATGAATCTCAAAATAAATTTCTACAATTTGGAAGCGATGTTCAGGCATCAGTCTATTCATGTTGAAATGCCAACCCAAACTAAGCATCAATCACCTGGTAGCTAACAAAATGGCCGCCAGTTAACAAATGTGTTGCCAACTTACAGTTCTGTACATCTAAAAAAAACACCCTATAGTTAATAAAAATATTTATATACATACATATATTTATTATTAATATGAGTCTAATACAATTTGTAATAAATTGTATTTTCATTTGCATTTTGTAGTTTTTGTTTTGTTTAATTACAACAATTGTCATATTATTTAATGATTTTTTAAATAAATTTTTTGTTTAATACATTTTTATGGGGTTTTCAACTTGTAAGTCATTAAATGAAATACTGTTTTTATGTGTGCCATTAATAATTTATTAAAAAAATAATTGTTTTTGTTACGGCGACATTTTCTTCGAACTATGTATTAATAATATCAAGGTTTATAAATAATTTTTATATACAGTGGCTCATAGCTTATTTTATGCAGTGCATTTGTTTGTTTTCGAAGCTCCAGAAAGAGAAAACTAAGAGAAAAGTAAAAATGTTATGGTCTAACAAACAAAAATAATTTATTGGTAAAATGTACATTTTAATATACTAAAACTAAGAAAAGAAAAACATATTCGTTTTCTCACGTCACAGCTTATTTTATGCAGGCACGTATGGGTTTCGAAAACTTGAAGTTAAAACTGGCAAGTGCATGATTTAATATTTGTTGTGATAGCCTTTATTATCTACAACAGATTTAAAACGATTAGGCGTAGATGTGACCAGTTTTTGGTAAATACTCGGGGAAATATTCGACCACTCCTTCAGTAGCGCTTTTTTTATATCGTTTTAGTTAGAAATTTTGAGTTTCCTTATGCTGATTTCTAAAATTTTCGATAACATTAAGGTCTGGTGACTAAGGTGGCGGTGTAAACAAATGTGGACAGTTATATATTAGCCACGTTTGAACAATAGCCGATTTGTGCTTTAATCGAAAATCGGATCTTATACCCAGGTTCTCAGCACTTTCCAACAAGTTGTCCTTTAGAATCTGAAGGTATTTAAATTAGTCCGCGGTTGTTTCAACAAATGTTAAATACCCATTAACCCGAGTAGCTGACATACAGACCCAAACAATGACACTGCCACCACACATGCTTCACTGTTGCCTTTAGGTTTTCTTTGTTGAGTTCTGTATTTTCAATGCAACATTTTTTGCTCAGCTCAGCTTCAACTTCGGAGGCCAGTTGTAAAGCTGATAGCTTTGGATTTTTTTTAAATATGTCGCTCTTCATGCTCATTGAAAATATTATTTGGTGCATTTCTGCCTTTGTTATATAACCGGTTTTTATGAATGAAGCGCTCAATGATTTTTTGAACTGTGAAAGCTTTAATGTTTACCATTTCTGTTATTTTTCACTGTGAGTGGCCATTTTGGAAATGGTTTGAAACCAATTATCTTTGTTCTATCGTTGTAAGTTTACTCATTTGAACAATTTTAAACTCACACTTGACATTACATAAACGCACTCACAATTCAACAGAAAATACCCTGCAAAAAACGCGGTCCACAATGGACCAGGAGTACTCCAAACATAATCCATTTGTATGAAAAAAATAGTCCATTTAACATTACAACGTCCTAGAACTGGACCATATAATCCAGCTTTGCATAACACGGGATTAGTTCCAAAACTTGTAACTACTTCAAATGTTTTACAACAACGATTACGGTCGCTAAAGCACGAATAATTTGTGTAACAAGAAGTTCTGCTTTGAAAATGAAATGGTCTATGGGTGCAACAAATAGGACCATGATGTAGTCACTACATTTTAGCTACAATGGACCACGTTCTCCAAAGATTTTTGCAGGGTATAAATACCATAGGGTAAAAAGGAAAATGAAAAACCAACAACACTGCATTAAGCTATCGGTAAAGTAGAAATTGCCTGCATAAAATAAGCTGTGACGTGAAAAACGAGAATTTTTTGTTTTTTTATTTTTAATACATATATTAAAATGTAAATTTTTGCAATAAATGTTTTTTTGTTTGTTAGACCATAAGTGGTGAATGAGGGTACATATATATAAATTTGTCATTTCGCGTATAACACCGAGAAATATTCATCTGAGTGCCAACAAAGTATTTATTCTTGATCCTTATGAAATTCTAAGTCGCTTGAACTATGTCCGTCTGCCTGTCTGTCTGTGTAAAACACTCTCACGTTTAAAAGACACAACTAAAATCAACAGAGTTTACAAAAACCCGTTTATAATTATCCTAAGCAGTTTGGTGTTGAAAATCAGCAAAATCTGTATAGTAAAACCGGAGTTATGGACCAAAATGTGAGGCAACCTCCATAAAAATTTTATATTTTTAAAGATTTTTCTTGCATTTTTTTTTAAATATATTTCAGATATTGCCATGAAATTTTGTACACATTATTTTTATGATAAAAGAAAAAAGTGTAAGAAAAATAGGATCGCTCCATGATTTCTCATGGCCTCCACACAAATATCTTCCCTAAATATGGCTTAATGATAAATAAATGCCTGTGAAATTGGAATAATAATATAAAATTCGGCAAAAATAAGTGTCATGTAACAAGAAATCGCAAAACGAAATTTTGTTTTGTTCGGTCCATGTTTGACCATAGGCCCCATATAAAGTCCACATCTAAAATTCACTTAAATACGTATAAATCTCGTAAAAATATAGTTACCAGGTCAAAATTCGACGCAAATAATTCTTATAGATATATAAGTTGTTGCACTAAATTTTGATGATGTTTGGTCCATAATTGTTCATAGCTCCCGTATAAGGACAACATCCGAAAAAGTCATTAATCTTTTTATATATCTTATAAATATCTGTACAGACTCAAAAGCTTATATATATCATTAAAATATCATTTACATACATGCCAAAATCTAACGGCTGGATTTTGAGAATATCGGTGCATATTTATATTCCCCATATAAGTTTTTCCGAAATTTACTTTAATACTAATATTTATCTTAAATATAGCGTTATTATGTTGAAATTTGAAGTGAGATATCCTCATATGCATAAAATTCACTGTTCAAATATTTAACATGTTCAGCCCATAATTTGTCCTAGCTGCCATATAAGCACCATTTCTGAAAAACAATTTAACCCACAAAAATGTCTAATAAATATCGATATCGAACCAACTTTTATATGGATATTATATAGAATACTTGAGAGCCCGATTAAAGGGACTGTGTATTAAAAATTATAATTATACTGTTTGTTTATTTATAGTAACTAATATAAATTTTGGAATTAAATAAACGATTTAAAAAAAAAAAAAACAAAAAGAAATTTTAATCCAGAAATTATATAATTATCGGTTATACGGCAATTATGCTACAGGATTTTTTTGCTGTTAGTTAATAATAGCTTCTGAATTAAGTCCACTTCCGAGCATAACAACCAACCATACAACTCTTGTAAATAACGTTATTGAGATGAAATTCAACCAAAACAAGTCTAAAATACGTAGAAATGACATTAGTGGATACTGGATATAGAAACTATCAGGCCAGAATTGGTCCACTTCTACTATGCCACCCATAAATCTCTTGTAAATAGTGTTATTGAGATCAAATTCAACCACAAGAAGCGTAGCTTTATACTGTGTTCAGATATGAAACTTAATTGAGTCAATATTCGGTTAATTGACAATATTATTTTAAGTGTTCAGGCATACGCAATTTTCAGCTTACTCAATAATCATTTGACAGTTGGAAAACAATACAAAAAACACTCTATATGGTTGTTGTGTTTCTATGTAAAATCATTTGACAGTTGGAAAACAATACAAAAAATACTCTATATGGTTGTTGTGTTTCTACGTAAACAAACTTACCTTCACATTAATTTTTTAATGATTTCTTTTGTTGACATTTGCATTTTATACAATTTTGTTCACTAAACACAGTTGTGAACAGTGTTGCATTCGAAATCTTACTCAATATTATAACAATTTCGTACTTATTGCGCAATAATTAATTGCGATTTTATATGGAATATTGAGCTCAATAATGGCGTTAATTGCGATTAACGCAATTAAGGGTCATATCTGAACACGCTATTATATCTTATCCTTTTTTATACTCTGTTTCTTAACTTATTGTGAATATGAAAAAATGTTCTTTTAGTTTTATAAATTGTTAAATTACACTGAGGATTTTTATGAAAATCAGACAAACTCTGTAAATTACAGTAAGAATTGGTAACTAAATCAATTATATATGGTCAAAATTAAATCAAATTTAAAAACATTTAAAATAAATTATGGCGGTAGTAAAATTGTCTTTTAAACAACATATAAAATACTAATAAAATTTGCATTAAGACTTAATAGAAAACACAAAATAAGGATATACTAGTCCTATTAACAGTGTAGTTTTTTGTATTTCTTATTACTGGTAGGTGGAGGGTATTAAAGATTCGGCACAGTCAAATATTGCACTCTAACTTGTTTCTATTAAATAACACTAACTTCTACGAGTATTTTAAGTTCCTGTTAGTTTGCTTTAAATGAAGCTTTAAAAACAAAAAATACACTGCATAAAATAAGTTCTGATCATAGTAAATAAACTACTCAGCATACCATTCTAAGAGCGCTCCAAAAAAGGAGTCAGAAAAGAGTCCAACAAAAGAGCATTTTCGGAGCGTTCCAAAAAAAAGGAGTCAGAAAAGAGTCCAACTAAAGAGCATTTTCGGAGTGAAAGAAAAATTTGCTTGTTACTGTCCTGAGTTGGCACGCAGTATGACTCAGAAATTCCACTTAATTATATGTGTACCAAAGCGTTGTTGTCCTGTTATTTGTGCTTTGAACAAAAAAAAACATAGCTGTACCACACAAGAATGATAAAAATAAGATTACACAGAGCCCAAAAAAAACCTCATAAAAGATTGTTTGCTGACATTATATAAGAGCTCTTTCTGACGGACCATTTTCGAATGTAATGACCCTCTTTTCTGAAGGTTTTCGGAGCAATTATGACTGTTTTTTGGGCTCATAAAAAGCGTTAACGTTCCGCAAAAGGTGTCAAAAAAGACTCTTTTCGGACTCATATGGCTTGCTGGGTAGTATTTCGTATATTTCGTGTTGTTAAATCATTTTAAAATATTCAGGGGTGTCATAGAAACCAATATTGTCAGAATTGGTTTTAAAACCGACAAGAAAAAATGAGTTGGTGTCATAGGGCACTGCTACACGTTCAGTTAATATTGTGGTACTAGAAATATCTGGATATTTATTGAACGTGTAGCAGTGCCCTATGACTCCAAAGCATTTCTTCTTGTCGGTTTTAAAACCAATTCTGACAATATTGGTTTCTATGACACCCCTGATTATTTTATTATCACTAGATATTATGTATGTAGTTGTTTTTGTTATTGTTACCAAATTAATGATTTAAAAGATAATTGCACAAGATAAGCCCTTTTACGACATCATTCTTAAAATGTGATTTATTAGGTAATTATTGTCTTCAAAATCTTTGTATCTTTGCTATCATTTACTGTAATATGCAAGTCTTCCGCACTTACATGATAATTTTTATTTCTAACAAAAACTTCAACTCTATTTATAACTTTATAAATATGTATTTCTTAACTTACTTTTTTATTTTTTGTTAAATAATAAAAATAATATTTTTATAACCCCACTGTATGCTGGTACTTTTGAAAAACTTTCATTGATTTTCTTTTTCAACAAATGTCCAGATGTTTTTTTTAAGTTTTTACTTCCGTTGATGATGTAATTTTAAAAAAATGCAATATTTGTAAGTCGTCCTTTTCTTGTTTTGTGTAATAATTATCGAAAAACAAATAACATTAAATAAAGATGCTGATGCTAATTGATTTTGAAGTAAACAGTCTAAAAATAAACTTCAGTTTAAAAATTAACATATTTTTACAAACAGATTTTCAGTAATGCGGAACTGCAAATGAACAAAAAATGTTTTTGAATTCTTTTCTTGTTTTGTAGCAATTTAATATGGGAGTTGCAAAATTAATTTGTTAAACGATTTGTTAAATAATAATTGTGGGAATTTTAAGCAAAGATAAGATTCCTAAGTTTATGAAATAACTTTTGCTCTTGTTAAGTAATAGTTAAGCTCTTCTTAAGCTTTACTTAAGCTATAGTTAAATAGTTTTTTTGAATTTTTGACCTTCACTTTGCAGTTATTATTGCGATTATATGTTTCTATTAACTTGAATACATAATCGAAAATTTCAATAGCTTAAGACAACCATAAGTTCGTTTTCACATGTTTCAATTCTGACTCTTCAAGGAAGTATTTTTGGGTGAGAAGGGAAAAGAGAATAAAAGGGGTACATACTTGACTTCTCTTATTTTCTCTGTCTTATTCTACATGAAATTGTTTGCATGTTGATTTGTATGAAAAAGTAAACACTTAATGGCAAGTCCGCTTTCATGCTCTTCAATTCTGATACTTCAAGGGAAAAGAGAATAAAAGGGCTGCTTGACGGTATTAGTCAATTTTCTTATTTCCTTTTGTTTTTTTTTTCTTTCATGCATGTTGATTTGGATAAAAAAGTACGAAAATTGCATTGACGAGTGTGAATGAAATGAAAAGTTAAAAAGATAATTGAACAAAAACTGGTCAGCTAAAACTGATGTGTGTGAAACACGACTAAAGAGCACGAAAATTAAAGATACGCGAGTGAACGAAATGACAGATTCAAAAGAGAACTGAACAAAAACTGGTCAGCTCAAACTGAAACGTGTAAAACAGCACTAATATAAGTAGAGTATAAGTAATCTGAGAAATCTCTGGGATTGTACTTTAAAATCCTAATTTACTAGACTATTGCTGATTCATAACATTAAGCCGATTTCTTTATGAAACCGTCATAATCCATAAAAATATTTCAAATGGAATTTGTTTATTTTTGTACAATATAACACAAACCAATCCCCTTTTTTATTATACAGTCATTAAAATAAAATACAAGTATAATTGCAAAAATAAACAAAATTTTTGCGTTTTAAACTAAATTTACAACAAATTCACAAAAAAAAATAATGACATGAAAACGTCAACTTACATATGTAAAAATTAAATATTTATGAAGAATATTTTTGTATGTATTAATATATAACAGAAACTTTAGGTAAGGGTCGACTAAAGGGATTGTTAAAGAAATTTCCAGGAAAAGATCTAACGAATCGAACAAGAGGTCACAATTCTGAAAATCGTGATTTTTTAAAACTCCCCACAGTAGAATTCGAGCTGCTGAAATCTGGCCAGACCATCACAAAGAACCTGTACAAAATGCAACTGATCCGTTTAAAGCGAGCATTGGTCGAAAAACGGCAGACATGAAAACGTAATATTTAATGATGAAAACGCTCGGCCACATGTTGCAATACCTGTTAAAAAGTATTTAGAAAGTAAGTGGTTGGCATGTTTCGCTTTACCCGCCTTAAAGTCTGTATGAAGAAAGCTCTCTCTAGCATAAGCTTCACCTCAGAACAGGAATTTCGAAATTGATTTGATTTGTTCTTAACCTCAAAAGATGAGCAGTTCTTCTTAGCTAAGAATGAATTTATATTGTACAAATATTTCAGAATAAAAGTCACGAGACTAATGCGTAAGACACTTTGTTGTGTTTGTAAATAATTTGATAATTTTGTTTTTGTTAAAAATTGTCCCCTTTTGACCAAATTTTGGAGAAATCTCGCAAAGAGATTGCAAATTGTGAACACACCCGACCAGTTATAAGTGCGATACGTGCTTTTGGTAAAAACTGAGATAAAAAGAAAAAATTAAAAAAGCTTAAATCCTGCAACATACATATTAAATAATAGTGGCTATACTCGCCTAAGAAGAAGGGTTACAGCGGATCTGAGCCAAAGACAAGCAGGAAGAATCTCTACTTGACACACATAATCAACAATGGTCTAACAATTTTCGTCCGGCATTGGCTGGACTAATAATTAAAATTTATTAGATATAAGATGAAATACTTATTGTTAGTTCGTTTTTTAATGAAGATACATACATACATCAAATAAACAAAAAAACTACTAAACCGCCATGTAGGGAATCTTGCTGCACATGAATACAATTAATTTCAAAGTCTATTAGCTAGAATCAGACACATTTAAATCATAAATTTAATATTTCTGTTAAATATTTTAAATAAACCAAAACAAAAAAACCTCAAAAAAAAACAAATTAAAATTAAATTTTTTTATTAGTGCAACGACAACAAAAACAACTACATATGTACACACAAATTGCCAACAAAACACCCGCAGCTGCTTAAAAATCAAACGACATCAGTAAAAGAACGAACCATACACAACATAAAAATTGAGATTTTATTGTTGCATGTGCTAGCAATAAATGCAACTCTTTCCAACTGCAACACTACACCACTCCACCCATCATCGCTAACATACAGCAAGCAAGCAAACAGACGGACAGACAGACACTCTACAGCACTGCACTGCAACAAACCTGAAAGAGGTTGTGCTTGAGTTTTCAACATTAATGTGAGTGACGTCATCATGCATGCCATGTTGAGAGAAAAAGCTTTCTTTCCTGCACATTGTATGCATAATAATCAAGAGTGCTGGCTGTTAAAAATCAAAGTGCATGAGGCAGTGCAAGAGTTTTCAACAGTCAGAAACTAAGGCACGTGTAGTATTAGCGGTCATTGAACTTTCTAGTTGTTGTTACACATGCCGACAATTTTCAAGACAACAGCAACTATAAAATACAATAACAACAGCAATAAAAACAACGAACTGCAGTTAAAGCAACACACCACACACTTTTTTGAAAATATGTAAAAATACAAAGGCACATACATACTCGTACACATACATACAGTCAACATCTCACAACTACACACGTAATAGCGACTGCACTTGAAAACTCCACCGACCGATTATTGACCGAAAATAAAATAAAAACGTACTCCTAGTCCATTTAATAATAATGATGTTGGTAGAGGGAGCATGTTTAACTGCACTGCTTGAGAGTGTTTGTACTCGTATGCTAGTGAGTATGAGTATGCAACTGAGTACAATTGAAATGTTGTTGTTGTTTGCTGCTGTTCTGTTCTGTTCGGTTTTATAACAAACGGCTGCAGTGAGAATTTTTGTTATGTTGTCTGTCTGTCTGTCTATTTGCCTTTCTGCTTTGGTGTATGGGTGATTGGCTGTTGTTTTTATTGTGTCTCCATGTCTGCTGCAATCAGTGTTGCCACGAAAAAAAATTTTTTGTAACCAACATTTATGAAAAAAATAACCAAATTTAAAAAAAAATAACCAAATTTAAATGCATGTACTATTTATTTATTTTTTGTAATTTTAACTATAATTTGTACTTTAAGGTACACAAACATAAAACAACGTATTTTACAACACAACTCCTAATACTAAAAAATAATTTTTTTAAAAAACTAAGCGTCATATTTTGCAAAAAGTAATGCAAAGAAACATAAGCTAATGCTACAATTTGTAAAATTTAAAATTCCAATACTTTACATTAAGTTTTGCAAGTTTAATTATTAATTTTTAATGTCTTAAACAAAAATAAAAAGTATATAATAAAAACAAAAAAATTTTCATTGGCAATAAAATAAGGAACTAGAAAGTTACTCTCTTAAATACTAAAAAACATGTAATTATATTACAATAAATATGGAGATCACTTTTACTTAAAATGTCACAGCTTGAGTTTTGAAATTTGTCTTTGGCAGACCAAACAAAATGGGCATTTTGTTGATTTTTGCACAATTCTTGTGCTTGCAATATATTACTAATTGTTTTAAAATCTAAATATTTTCAGTAAAAAAAAAAATAACCAAAACAGAAAAAATCTACACATGTACACATTGAGAAAAAAAATAACCAATTTTGGTTAGAAATAACCAAAAACGGCAACGCTGGCTGCAATATCATGTTTTGGTATGAGCTGGAGCAGAGAATGTGAGAGATTTGATAACTTTATTAGTGAGGGTTGGGTTGGCTTGGTGTATTGAAAATCTAAGAAAATAAAATACGCAACAAAAGCTTCCAAGTTTATTAACTCACACACTTTTATGTATATTGAGGCATAAAATACAGTTAGAATTGGAACAGGAGCGTATTGGAGATAGATACATATGATTTATGTATGTATGAATGTATGTATGTACATATGCATATGTAAATGCAATAATTGACTAATTGCAGTGAAGTTTTGTCAACATATAACACCGGATGAAGGGATAAATGCTGCAATACTTTGCCGGACCACCTATTTTAGGATCAACTGTTTAGAATTAAAGTTATCCCGTAATCAGTGCATTATAACAAATAAAACTTAGTTGTGTGTTTAATAAATTATTCGTAACAATAAGCGCAGAAGTCTCCAGGATTTTTTGGATGATTTTACAATAGGTGTATACAGTCAGAGACTAAAGTTTAAATACACCTCAAAAATTGATTGTTTAAAGAAAAGTAAACGTTTCAGGAAAACTTGAAGTATACAGTTTTATTTAGTTTTATAAATAACAAAATAAAATAACAAAAAATATAGACCTCATTACGAACATAACGGTAATTCTTAAAAATACGATAAAATTCACTCGACAAAAGTTTAAATACATCTTGCAAAACAAAGAACTCTCTTTCATTTCTCAAAAACAAAGTACAATTATATTTTATGTTTCGGTGAAATTATGTTCTTACAAGCCAGAACTTGTTATTAGTACTCTTTTTATTGACAGCATTGCAAGTTTTGTCGAAAATTATGGGCAAAGGTAAATAAATTGAGTCCAGCATTAAACATTTAATAATAAAACGTTTCAACGAAGGAAAATCCTATCAGGAAATAGGAAAATTATTAAATGTATCATTTAAAAGTATCCAAAATATAATTAGAAAATATAAGGAAAATGGCTCCGTAGCAAATATTCCAAGAAGCGGTCGTTCAAAAAAACTTACCAATCGTGATATTAACCACACCGTAAAAGAAGTGAAAAAGAATCCAAGAATAAGTGCACCAAAACTTGCAGATGATATCGCTAATAACTATAACAAAAATGTTCATCCAAGAACTGTTCGAAGAGCATTGCGAGAAAATGGATATAAAAGCCGAGTTCCCCGAAAAAGGCCACTAATAAGTGAAAAAAACAGAAAACTTAGACTGGAGTTTGGACATAAGTACAGAAACAAAGACGCTGAGTTTTGGAAAAGAGTTCTTGTTACCGACGAGAGCAAATTTAATTTATTTGGAAGCGATGGCTGTGCAAAGGTCTGGCGCAAGCCAAACACTGCCCTTCAAACCCAAAATTTGGTTCCTAGGGTAAAACAGGGTGGTGCCAATGTTATAGTTTGGCGAGCGATTGGAGCAGCGTTGGTTGAAAATTTGGAGTTTATTGATGGGATCATGAATCAACATACTTAAAAGAGTATATTGGAAAGCAATTTGCAAGCATCCGTCTACATCTTTGGCCTTGGATCCCGTTTGATCTTTCAACAGGATAACGATACCAAGCACACCGCACTTTCTGTGAAAGAGTGGTTGCTTTATTCTGATCCCAGACAGCTCCATAGCCAACGTCAATGGCCAGACTTAAACCCAATTGAGCACGTTTGGGATATAATGAAGCGCAAATTATTGGCAACTTCAATAACGAGCAAAAAGTCGCTTAAAGAAGCTCTTAAAAGAATCTGGTCAGAAATATCGCCTTCTGAAACAGAAAACTTGGCACTTTCTATGCCACGCCGCTTGCAGAAAGTTATTGATAGCCATGGCGGTCCAAAAAGTATTGAAATGTTTTCTTTTTTCATTTATCTAAAAAAAATTTATTAACATTCCAAGATGTATTTAAACTTTTGTCGAGTGAATTTTATCGTATTTTTAAGAATTACCGTTATGTTTGTAATGAGGTCTATATTTTTTGTTATTTTATTTTGTTATTTATAAAACTAAATAAAACTGTATACTTTAAGTTTTCCTGAAACGTTTACTTTTCTTTAAACAATCAATTTTTGAGGTGTATTTAAACTTTAGTCTTTGACTGTATATTTGTCGACTACTATCCATCAATATCGAATAATAATTTAACTTGCAAAGGATGAATACTCCAGGACCTCCATTTGCGTTTACACGATTGTTAAATGTCTGACAATATTTTTGTCTTTTTCAGCACATTTTTCGGACAACGTGACGGCCGTCTATACATAGCTTAAACCATTCTGTGCCTAGATAGTGAGAATCATGTATTTGTCAAGCGATTCCTTAAATATTGTTACGAAATTGTATTTTAATTTAAATTTAACGGCCGCATGCAGCGTGTTTATAAACATACAAAATATTTGCCAACATACGGCATTTTTATTACCTTGACTTGTTGATTTTTACCGTTAACAAGGAGGTTTTCCCGGCTACTCTACAATTAATGTCATGATTTCGAAGTACATACACTCATTTTTAAATTGCGTTGCCAATTTTGGGGCGGACAACTTAGAATTCTGCCTTATTTTTCTGACAATGTAACGCTCATCAACTTCATTAGAAATGTTGTTAGGTGCTTTTCTGTCCTTATCGTGAATCCTACTTTCGATTTGGACGATTCAGAGATATAATGCTTTGCGCTGTTGAATCACTTAGGCAGGAATTTTTCGGCGTTAGTTGTCATTTTAAAAATGGCTAATAAGCAACTCTGTTCTATGGTAGCACGTCGTCTCATTGTCGAAATTTGCACTAATGAACACTTAAGTGGAACAACCATACTAAAAATTCATTGCAAACATAACTTGAAAATATACGCTAGAAAATTTACCGTTACTCGAGGAGTGATGCCAATTTAGCAGTTTGGTTGAAATAAGCTGTGACGGAAGAATTTGCTCTGTGTTCACCTTTTCTGTTTTGTACTACCTAAACCACATATTTTTCGGACTTTTCTTTTTAATTTATGATATCTATAAAACAAAATTTGAAAAGTTCAATTTTTTTTTTGGATAGAAGTCATAGCCAGTTAAACATTTTAAATCACCTTGGTTGAAATAAGATGAGAGCAACTGTAGTTCTGAAGAACTCCAAGTAATAAGTTTATTCACAAACTTATTTCGGCACTAGACCATTTCGCATACCTAGTGTATTTTTGTAAAATATAGTATTTTTTTTAAATCTTTAAGTATAGAAAGGGAAGTTTAAGTACGGAGCAGTACATGATACGACTTAAAAATAGTATTGGAATTGATTTATTTGCTCATATTGATCACATGATCATTAGTATTTTAATCCCTCTCATCATGACACGTCTTTGGTTTTCGACTTAAAATGTATTCTTTTTTGTTATTTCTGTCTGCACACGCCAAAAAAGTTGACGCCTTTAGTTTATTTTATTTATTTATTTTTTATTCTTGTTGCTGATAATATGCAAACACTCTTAAGACAATTTCGCCCAGCGATGAGTGAGTATTTTCAAATATTTCTAAGTTTGTTGCGCTCGCTTGAAAAATAAAAGGTGTATAAATTTGCCCTTGCTGTTTGTTGGTTACAACAAAGTTGCTGTAAATGTTAATAAGCTTCTATTGTATGCGCTCTAAGCCCTCCTAACCATCTGCCGATTCAACACTTCATACAAAAATTTCCCAACAATTGGCAGTTGCCATTGAAAATTAAATTATTGTTGCTAGTTGCATGCATTTACATAAATATATATCTATAGTCTAGTATTTCGCCATTTCGCTTTAATTTATTTTGTTTGTTCGAATATCAATTGTGTTACAATGTAAAAAATTTATAAAATAAGTAGGAAAACAAAAACTACTGAAAATTCATTTGGCAATGAAAATTGTGTAGAGAAGAAAAATACATAAATACATATCGATGGTCTCATGTAGAAAGGCCCTAACTCGCATATTTGAAACTTTACAGGAGAAGGAAAAAACATAATAGAAACTGTAATATTCAACATGTAACTTTTTTTGTACAACTGCTTATAAAAGCGTTATTTTTTACACTATTGCAATAAATTTTTGTGAGGAGGTGTATTTGCGTTAAATGCATTGGAATCGCAAAAAAACTAATTTTGAAAAAATAGCGAGTTAGGGCCTTTCTACATGAGACCAACGATATGTATATAAGTATAATAAAATTAAATTTTTTACACGTGTAATGTTAACAACACCTTTGTTGTCCACTTGAGAAACAAATTTATGCAATCGTGTACATTCATAATTTTTAGCTTAAAGTAATTAATATTTATTATGTTGTACATTTTGCTTTTATTTCGTTTTTTTCTCTGAACGTAAAGAAATATTTTACAATACATTATGTCAATTTAAAATGTTTTATAACAGTTTTATTTTATAAAATAGCTCCTTATATTTAAAGCATTGTACTGACGGTTGTCAGATCTTACAATATTGTCAGAAAAAGTCTAACAACCGTGTCAACTTAAAATGTTTGTCTTTCTACGTTGTCAGAAAAAGCATTGCCAGTGCATTCATTGAAAGTCAAATATATTTTCGGACATGTAACAATCGTGGGAACGTATTAAGGTATGTATTCAGATTATTGTCATACACTTTTGTTGACAATGGCATCATTGTCAGAAAAATATTATGAGTGTTTTTGTTGCATTATTTTATTTTTTCAGTTAATTTTCCTTACCAAACACAGAGAGAGAGAGAGCAAGATTAAACATAGAGACAAACAAAAATGAGGCAGCGTGTTTTTTTTATTTTTATATTCACTACCCTGAAGGAAACCTGACCCCAGTCTCCAAGTCACCACTTTTGTCTACTATTTTGGCGGGTTCGATTCCCGCCAAAGACTCTGGATGTTTTCGAATTTATTTTTAAATTAGGTATTTTTTAGTATTTTATTTTTTTAATAAAACTCCAAAAATTAGCAAAACATGCTTTTTCATTTTCTCTTTCAGAAGTGTAGACAAAAGTGGTCCGAAAAGAACTACTTAGTCAGTATTGACGCAGTCTACTTGTAGATTTCGTAGGACAAGCCTGTGCTAAATGTCAGAGAGCATTAGTAAGGGTATAATTCGTCAATAGTAATGGTGACATCGTCAATAGGTAATCAGTATAATTTTACTATTGACATTTCCTGCAGGATACTTTCTAGTGCATACATATGCAACGAAAATTGCTGGATGACAATATTTACATAATTTAAATTTTGATTTTAAAATACACACAGAGTTCAGGCAATCCCTGACAACGAATTTGACAATTTTTGCCATACAACAATCTGACAATCGTATGAACTGACAATTTCTCTTAACAGATAAACTAATTGAGCGAAAATTGTGTGCCAATGATATTGAAAGTTTTCTTACAGTCGTCTAACTGACAATTTATCTTTCAATATTACAAATAAATTCTTCAATACTACAAAAAATAATCTAAAGCCGATAAATCTCAGTAGTTACACTGTCACATCGTTTTGAGTTGTGTCTCACAGTTATTTACAACGCAATCGAAATTTTTCTATACAAGCAAATGTTCTTCCAGAAAAGTTCATCCATACAACTTCCGATAGAAAAATATCAGTCATACATACATACATCGTAGTATAACATCACTATGAGTTTGTTCGACGAAAAAAAATTCGAGGTCCAAAGATCTGATACTCGAGAACAGTGCTCAGATAATCCGGCCAGTATAATGAGCCTATCGATGACAACGATCATAGAAATATCATTTGCTTCCTAGACTATGACGGACAGTGCCACAAAAAGCGTTCAAATCGTATTTTTGTAGTGAGAACTTCAGATAGGTCCAGAATACTGCAATCAGCGTTGCCATATATCAAGTTTTCCCTTTTGCAAGGTTTTCGAGAGACAAAAAGTTTTTTTATGCTGACTGCAATGGCAAACCTCTCTTCTCGGCCAAAAATATAATTTAATGCAAAAAAGCTCATAGCAACGAGCACACAATATTAAAGAAATAGATTAAAGTTTATATAATTGGCAACAAAATTAATATTAATATAATTAAAATTATATTAATATTAAAATTAGATTAATATTAAAACACTAAATATTAAAATAAATACCGAATAGACCACATCCAGCACGCTGTGAAGTTTGTTGTGGGCCAGTGGAATCATCGGTCCATAATTCTTTAAAAATTATGCCGGTGCGAACGTAAACGTCAATGCCGATCGTTGCCGTGCCATGATAACCCACTATTTGATGCCTGAAATTGAAGCTCGTGATCTCGGCGACATTTGGTTTCAGCAAGACGGCGCCACTTCTCACACATCGCATCAATCAATTTTATTGAGATTTATTGTGAGAAAACTTCGGTGAGCACATAATTTCACGTTTTGGACCGGTCGATTGACCACCAAGATCGTGTGATATCACACCGTTAGACTTTTTCCTGTGGGGATATGTAAAGTCTTAAGTTTATGCGGACAAACCCCAATCGATTCAGGCCTTGGAGGAAAACATCGCGCATGTCATTCGCCAGTTACCAGTCGAAATGATCGAACGAGTCATCGAAAATTGGACTCAAAAACCATCTGCGACGTAGCAACGGCCAACATTTCATAGACATCATTTTAAAAAAAATAAATTCCAAAGAATGTTCTTTCAAATGATAGTAAACATTCCCTATTAAATTTAAATTTTCTGTGTTTTTTTTAAAGTATGGAACCTCGAAATGAATCACGCTTTAGTTATAGATCATGATTGTGCCAAATAAAAGTAAACGAGGCTCTAGTACTAGTAACATATCGAAAAGAAAACAGCAGACTGTCAGATTTTGCACTATATTTAAAGATAATAGCAATAAATACTTAAAAAATATCGAGGTTGTCTGAAACTTTGGTCTATAACTCGAATTTTATTGCAATATTTTGACCATTTTCAATACTTAATATTTGGGTGAAACAAAGAATGATCGGTATAAGTTTAATTCTTCTAAAGGTAGAGTCATACATGGCAAATAGTTATTCGAAAAAGCGTAACCACTTGTTTTAGCAAGAGTTTTGCGAGATCAAACAAACAGCATCAAATAAAATAAGACTAAATATTTGTTGTCACTTGTCCTAAATAAACGAAGTTTTTTTTTAATAATTAAACGAGTTCAAAAATATATATTTGCCAAGTGTGACCGTACCTTAAGTCATTCTTTCGAAGCTCTAACGTGCCTTCAACATACGGACATGGCTAGATCGTATGTGTTATAAACGTAATGACAAATTTAATTGGTGGTGAGTATAAAAATTGTTTATATAGCTTATAAATGTTTTAAACATGCTAGTTTAGCCTCCTTAACTGTAAAACAATCAATCAGTACAATATATAAATATTTTTCTAAATGTGATTTATCAATATTAGCTCGTACAACGAATTATTTAAAGATTTTTTTATACGAGCAAGTATTTTTAGAAAAATAAAATTGATAAATGACTGCCTCAAGTCGATTTGAATTATCAGCAAACGCTGAAAAATAACACAAACAAAATCGAGCACATCAGAAACATTAAATTTATCAAAATACGAAAATAAAAACAGACAAATACTCGTACAAATAATTAAAAATTTAAATAACCGACATTACTGACATGATTCCGATAAACTTCATGTCATCTTAAATGCACGAAACAAACAGATTGCAATAGGCAGGCAACACGTGTAAATATTTTTCCTCTTCAAACCACTTGCAACTCTTGATCAGGTAATGGCTGGCAACTACACTTCAGCGCAGCAGTGAAGTTGTGAATAATTAAGTCAAAATTACGATAAAATCTCGTAACTGCCTGATAGTTTATTATGTTAACAAATAAATACTCGTACAATTTAGAATTTCTTTTTTGCATTACAATTATTATTGTGTTAATAAGTTATAAAAGCAAATTATAGATTTATATCATTATTATTGTAAATATTATAATTTTTAATATATCGTACATATGTACCTATGTATGTAAACTCGTATGCCAAGAAATATGAAAAGTCATGCCAGTTTGCAAAAAATTACGTTATTTTTAAAGAATATCAATAAATATCATGGCATATCATGAAATGTCAAGGTAATTCATTTTATTTAATAGAAATGTGAAACACATTTCATTATTTACTGTCAATGATAATAAGAATTTTTAAGAGATAACAAGGATTATAGGAGGACAAGCACTACTAATTAAGTAGGTTAACTGATAAAAACATTTCGTTCCAGTAATAGAATATTTGCTAATCGTTAATAACTAACGTTTGCCTTATAAAAATAGATCATATTTATTTTAATAAACTTAACACAATCACCCCTATCGTGAGTAAAAATTCCACATGAAATTTGTTCCCTTTTCACATTTCTCCTATTAAAATTCAATGTTAAAAAATAAAAGGGAACAAATTTCATGTGGAATTTTTATTCACGATAGGGTCGAATGTGATTTATTAAACTCCCTGGTAGTGGGCCACTCAGATTCTATATCATGTTCTAGTTTAGTTTATATTTCAGGTTCTCGTCATCTACTGTTTAGTTTAATATGCACGATTATTTAGCCGTCTCAGTAGTATGGATCTTATGAGATTCTTTCGAATCAACGAAAGCGAATGTTTTCATTATTGCTTCTATTAATCGGTTATAAAAATTTGACGGTTTTCAACATGAAGAAATCTCTTAATCCAAAAGTTTTTGAAAATGAACGAATAATACAGGAATTAAAAGCAAACAATACCTCAATTTCGCGTTAAATACAAATTTGTGTATAGCATAGATGTATTTTAAATAACTGCATAAGGCTTTCATTGCGGAACCAAATCGGTGCTATAATCAATACCTTTTGATTCAAGGTCGCATCACAGTCACAAAAACTAAACCTTGCAATCCTTCCAAAAAACAACACAAACATTTACACAATTTACTTAAAATAACCTCGTTAATAAAAATAATGATGACTTTGTGTACAATAAAAGTATAAATAAACTTTGTATAAAAAAAGTATCTTTAAATACTTGGTACTATTTGTTTTGGCTAACTATGTATATAATGTATTTTATCCGTCTGTTTGACGTGACTGCCTCCTCCCTGACTATACAAATATAATGAATATTGTATGCATTTATTTATTTATACTGGGTATTCTGTATTGCACAACTATTATAGATTGCACTAAATAAACAAATAAATAAATAATAAATAACAAAGTTAACTACAGTGTATAACAAAGTTGTATAGCTACAAAATAAGAAATAAAAAAAGTGTTTTTTTTGTTTTTTTTTTTTTTTTTTTGCAAAAATTTTCAATGTCAATGTCAGACATTGCCCACAATCAGATAATAAACACCATGTGCACTTTGTAAGTGAATATGCAACAGAAATGAACAGCTACAACATTAACAACAACAGCGAAAATATCTACTAGTTGTAGAAAAAAAAAACAACAACTGTCAATCAGACAATGCACTTCAAACTCGGCTGTACAAACAATAGATAATGGCAAGCTGACTCGAACACAGGAGGTATGTGTGGAGGTGAGTGAATATGGTTAAAGTAAAATGTTTATAGTGGGAGGAGTGGGAGGAGCGGGAGCTGAGCAATTTTTACCATAGATCAGTGTGAAAAAGAATTTACAATAGAAATTTCATTATCACTTGCAATCAAATGCAATATAACTAACTACTATTAAATAATATTACGGAGAATGCTAGAGTAAATAGACACAAATTACAAAAAAGACAACACAAACAAAAACTAAATAAAATAGCGACTTGAACAACAAAAACATATTTGTAAAAATGATTTCCATATGTAAAATCTAATGTAAAGTCTGGGCCAGAACTGAAACAAACTTAAGAAAGCTAAAGAGAAATTGATCGTATCATCTAAACTAAACTAAAGATCATTATAGTCCTATAGTACTGCCATTGAGAAATAATTTCCATAAACTTTAGAGACCATCAAAAAAAAGGATGTAATAAAATAAAATCGAGGGATGTAATATAAAAAAATTATCATGACAACGCAAAGTAGTTTAGTTGTATAGTTTTTAAGGTTTCAACTTATTCAGATCGTAAATAGATTTTTCTCGAATTCTTTTAAAAAATGTTATACCTGAGGTGACGAATTTTGAGGCTCCACCTACTGGCTCCCCTTTCGTCTACGATGCCGAAAATATGTACACTCCAAAACGATAGCTGTAATAGCTCCCGAGATGTCCAATTATTGTCAAAATAAAATTTTTCTAAACCACTGTGCAACGTTACGATGCTTGCGGCTCCAATAGATCTGACGGAACATCGGTTCTGTTCGACAGTTTCATGTAAAGTTGACCAAATACATTTTTCCGAGTGTCCTATTATCCAGGAAGCCGCACCCATCTCGATATGGTGTTGCATCTGCTGGACCTCAATTGTTGAAAGATTATATACCTGCATGTACATATATACTAATGCTCAGCATCATCAGACGATAATGTGCTACACTATCAATCTTCCCACCAACAACTTAGGATGTATCTGCAGATAAGCTAAACCTTTCCGCCTTCCAGCCATGTAGGAATCGAATTTCATCATGAACATCTATTTGAATGCCACAACGATTAATCCAAAGATATGTTTAACAAATTCTATCGAATCTTCGCATACGGCATCGAAAATATTGGTTTTGTCTCTTTTAAGAGAACAAAAGTAGTTTTTTAAGTACAAATCAATTTAAAATAAAAATTCATCGAGAAGTTTATTCAATATGGTCTTGATAACGAGACGATTTAATATTAACAACGTTGTTTTTTTTTAATAATTAACAAACACGAACTGCGAAGCTTTTTGGCTTATCTGCAGAAAACACCCAGAGTCTTTGCCGGGAATCGAACCCGCAACCCTTTGACTGATAGTCCGGCACTCTATCGTCTAGTCTATCGGGATCTATAGATCTTTCATGATTTGATGGTCCTCTTGTAAATACATTTCTTAGGAAAGATGGTCTTGATAACAAGATGATTTAATATTAACGACGATGTTTTATAGACCTTTCATGATTTGATGGTCCTCTTGTAAATATATTTTTTAGGAAAGATAGTTCAAATTTTTCTTGTTTGTTTATAACGTCAAAAATATAAATCGCATAATATAGTCATCAATCTATTACTAGAATTTTAAAGTGTCAATTTGATCATTGTTATTTCAATCGTTGCAAGCCTCTTGCTGGATTCAAAATGTTATATCTCTCGTGGATAGAAGGAGGATAGACTTCGGATACGCTTAAAAACATGTCATCCATAGACGGCATTCATTGGTATGCAGGGAGTTTAAACTACGTTGAATCAGTATTCGCTATATTATGTTTTCGCAGGACATCACGCTTTATTTTGTATAAAAGGATCGAGGATCACTGAACTTGGGTTATAGCGATCTTAGGTTGTAGTGATCCCCGAATCGTATATACTGACCACGAAATGCACACTCGCGAACATGCAATCATTGAAAAAGCAAAATTTATATGACAACAATTAATACATAGTTATAATTTTTATCTTCTAGAATAATCCAATATTATTATTAAGAATATTTGCAGGAGTATTTATATGAGCAAACCCCAGGTCCTATTATAACAGATATTCCATTGATTCTTGAATAGGCATAATCAAAGTGCATAGTGATGTTTTATAACGATCTACTACAACACATTTATTGAAACAATAATGCTGAAGCATAGTGGTGGACATTAGGTTAGCACACTTAATATATACTGTTTTCAGAAGGATTTTTCTTTTATATGATTATTAATTTCTGAAAATATTTAATGAAGCAAAAGATTAAGGATTGTAAAACGCCATTTAGACATGTCTATAACAATAGAAAAACGAGACGTAGACGAAGAAGATGTAGAAAAACAAACCGTAAAGATTACTCTTTAATTTACAAAGCTAGTGGCACTCCCATTTAAGAGTTCCAACGCAATTTAAAAAGATATTTCAATAGCATTCGGTATTCTTAAAGAAAAAGAAGAACTTCAGGAAAAATACTCAATGAAAAAAAATTGCGTGAATGCATTGTTCAGCATATGCCATATGTTTCAAAAATAACTTACAGTTTCGGAATTTTTTTTGCCCCTGAGCATTTAGAAAAACCAATAATATTCTGAAAGAATATCCTCTGGAGCGATAAATCAAAAATTGTTAAGATCTAATGGAAAAAGATACGTATGGCGTTCTCCAAACATTCTGCATGACCCAAAGTGGACTTCTAACACCATAAAGCATAGTGATCGGAATGTGATGATGTGGACAGCATTTTCTAGACATGTTGATGGTCCTATACACAAGTTCAATGCTCGAATGGATTAGTTTGATTATCAAAATATACTACATACTATTGTATACAATGGCGTTTTGTGCTAAAACCACCCGAAAAGCACCTCCAATACTGTGATGAGTTGCTTGGAGCAGAATTATATTGATGTGTTGAAATGGCCCGCCCAATCACCAGATCTTAATCCCATTGAGAACCCTTGAAATGATGAAGAGCAACATTACAGTAGTAGAAAGACCCAAGAATTTGTGTGAATTGTGGAAGGAAAACCAAAATGATTTGTAGCAAATCCAAAAGAGCGCTCCAAAGATCTGGTGGAATGTATGCCCAGAAGATGTGCAGTTGTATATTTGGATTTAAATGAAGATATGTTTTGTTTCTCTTACGAGAATAAAATTATCATTTAGTGCTAAATTACTGTCCAAATGCAACAAATTGATAAAACAAAAAGTGAAGTGACGCGATCTTAGGAACACCTGTAATACGTTTGAAAAATAATAGGTTTCAAAGAATAAATATTTGCTTTAATTGGCAACAGATACCAAGTGTGCTAGCCTTGTATCCATCACTGTATGTGATTCACCTAAAAACATATTCTGTCTTTATCTCTCCTAACAATTTCAAATATTGTGTTATTGTACCCTAGAATGAGCAATTAAATATTTACTAGTTTTATTGAGGCTATTTATATACGCGTTTATTGGTCTATTGTCTCACTATCTGCCAGACAAGTATCGTTGTAATACTTTTTAAGCCAAATTGACGTTGATGTTTCATTTTTTAAACCCTTTCAGCACGAGTCACGTCTAGTTACTGTCATATGCTGTAGTTGTTGTGATGTTGTTGTTGCGCCAAAGTAAATAAAGAAGTCTGGGTAGTATCAAAATTACAACAACGTCAAAAACAAAAATACTCTGCTACACAAACACTGAAGATTGGCTGCATTGAACTTTTATGTTTTGTAAAACAAATGCGCAAAAAAACTGATTTAACACATACGATTTCGCGAAAAACATGTTGTAATTTAGATACTGTTTTTTGTTCCTTTTTTTCAAATTAAAAAAAGATCACAAAAAATTATACTAAAGTCAAATGTTTAATTAACAAAAGTAATAAATAAATGAGATTGTCGAAATCAAGTGATCGATAGAATTGAGGATCACAGTCCTACACAATTCTAACGAATATATATACAAGATTGTAAGTTTGTTAATTTAAAAGGGATTGATTGCTTTAAATTGGAGTTGTAGATATAACTGAATTGAGGATCGCAGTCGTGCTCAATTCTAGCGGCGGTCACTTATTTCTATGAATAGGAAGAAAATGACATGATTGAAAATAACTTAAAAAAGCTTGATTTTTATAAATCGCATTTGTAGATATTAGTTATCGTTAGAATTGAGGATCACTGTCCTCCTCAAATCTAGCGATCACTTATTTCTGCACAATACAAACAAATCTTGTATTTCCGTTCCTTTTCTTTACTTCGCTAAAATAAAAAAGTGATCGCTAGAATTGAGGATCACAGTCCTCCTTAATTGAGGATCACAAGCTCTTTTAAGTTATCTTAAATCTTGTCATTTCGTTCCTTTCCTAGAGGATCACGGCTTGTGATCCTGAATTGAGGAGGACCTCAATTGAGGATTACAGTCTTCCTTAATTTTAACGATCACTTATTTCGAGTAACGGGATGAAGTGACAAGATTTGTTTGATTTGTTCTGCTTTACTATTGCAATCTGAATCTGAACTGATTTGAATCTTGAATCTTGTTTGTATTATCTAGAGTTTTCAAGTTATGTCTCTATATCTAAACTGGGCCAAATTACAGCATTCGATATCGAGTAAAATTGATCGTAATTTTCTTATTTGAGATTATGGCATTCGATATCGAGCAAGAAATTTAGTACATTTTATCATAATTTCGATATCGAAATCATTTTTCGATACGATAGCTCATTCGATCACGAATGCAGTAATTTGGCCCCTGATTTGGATTCATATTGTGGTCAAAGAACATTATTACAACAATACACAATTCAGATTAGAAAACCTTGAAGATTGGGTACGGATCATTTGTCCTAGCGTCCTTATGCTTTCATGTAATTTTTCAAGGTTAATTTTTAATAAATTGCCTGTCTAAACAATTTAAGAAACAATTTTTATTAGACAACTAAAAGATTGTCACAATACATTTGTGCGTTTTACTTAAATATGTATACAAATATACAATACAAGCATATGCAACATACCAAATTGCAAACATTTGCCTGTAGACACTCGTATCTTAAATATCATAATAGCAAAATTTTACAATTTGTTTACATACACTTGAAACATTCGCTTGTAGTTTCATAATTTATGTTTATAAATATTATACAACAATTCAAATTTATACCAGTCTGATAAGAATTTATTTAGCACACACAACATTTGTTTATTTTTCAATACGATCGGATGAAGTAATTTCACACTTTCTATTTGCATCTTAATAATAAATATATGTATTTGTATAAATAATAGAAACAACAAAAACTACTGGAATGATGCAACATTATACTAAAAATTTTAAAATATCAATATTGTAGTAGTTTATTTATGTAAAATTAGCTGACAATTCGTCTGTAATACTTATAATTTTGCTCAAGTTTCAGTTATACAAAATCTTCAACATTATATTATTGCATTTACGACAAGTCGTAACGTAATATAGAATCTTGTCAGTCGTATGTACTATAGTCATGTGAGATATATTCATCTGAAACGCAAGAAAGTACAGCTGTAGATAACTTATTGGAAATGATTTACAACCCGTAAATTTAAACATTTGAATCAATTTAATTAAATTTCACTGCGACACATACTTGGAAACGATTATATTTATGTTAATCAATATTTTGTTGCAAAATCTTTTTCAATCTTAATTATATATTAAATATTTAAATAAATTTTCTTTAATTTGACTGCGACACCTAATTGGAAACGATTACATTTCTGTTAAAATTTTAATCAATATTTTGTTGCACAATCTTTTTGCTTCATTACAGCCTTACATCAATTACGCATTGTTATAAGTTTCCACACCACTTACTCCTAAAAATAACCATATTGATTATATTTTTAAGACTTTTTTACATCACTCCACAAATGTTCGATGCGGTTTAGATCTGGACTGGATGATATCCATTCCAGAACACTGATGGAATTGTCCGCAATTGTCCAGAACATTAATGGAATTGTTCAGCGCAATCGCCGAATTCCTTAGCTGGCCTTCCCATTTTTGTTGAACAACTAGGTTGCTCATCAGCAAGTGATATTTCAAATATATCTAAAAATTTTCAATTATATTCAAAGTACGCATTAATTATTTTGTTTTGAAACCTACTTCTTAGCCAAGCATAATTTTTCTTAAAAAAATATGATTTGTTTCTGTGACATTCGGCCCAACGTTTTAAAAAGTGACTAAGAAATCGCTTCTGAACTGATTTTTTCACAATTTGAATTTCATTAATAGTAAGCACCATGTTTTTAGTTTTTATGAAATCAGTTAATCAGCCTTATTATGATTGTCGTTTTCTTTTTACGACAACGACTCTTTCGTTATAGATTAAAGATAAAATTAAATTTGTTTCTTTAATCTATTACGAAACAGTCGTTGTCGTAGAAAGAAAACGACACTCATAATAAGGCTGAATAAATCCACATTACTATTGCAATTTATAAGTTCCTTGCACAATTCACTATATGAAACACAAAATGAATTCATTTTAAAAATTAGTTACGTTTAATAATTTTTTTAGACTTTTTTTTGCAAATATTATTATTTTAAATAACGGTTTAATTAATCATATGGTTTTGTTTTTATTTTTTTGTTATGCACTTTTTCGATATTGCTGTCAATCAATTATTAAAAAGTAAAAGTAAAAGCCTAAAAGTATACAAAACCTTTTATTGTAAATATGCATTGCAATTTATTGTAAATATTCATAAAAAATACGTGAGTTTTATTACAAAATTTATAAATTTGTTCAGCGATCGCAAAAAGTCGCAGAATTTTGTTACATAAAATGAAAGAAAATATTCCAAACTTTCATTTAGAAGTAGTACTAATACGGAGGTAGACCGAGCTAACTTATTTCTTTTCTAATGAAAACTGAAAATGCTAAATTTTTTGGAGTCATTTTGATTTGCTCAGATCTCTTAAACTATATATGTAATTTAAATATTTTCCTTTCCTATTAAATTTAAAATACTATATTTTAATAAAAATGTTCTAAAACTATTGGTAGTTGAACCATATTTATTGTATAAACAACTGAAATGTAGTAAAATTTTCATCAGTTTTCGTTGTATAATATTTAGATAACTTCACCACACTTTTTTTATACAAAATTTTATTTTTTCGAAAACAAATCATGGTTTTCTACTAATGAAACATTTCTCTAAAGAATTGCATCATTAGATTTCTAAAAAATAACTGTAAAAAATAGACTTTTTGCCAAAGTGGTCTATTCGGTCGAATATTATCCAATAATGAATGCTGGGTCTCAAAATAGGTGATGGTGTTGCGAATAGTACTCTCAGTAGGCCGATTATGTTGACCATATGTTGAGCGAAGTGCACGAAACATATTCCTCATAGAATGAGAATTTACGTAATAAAGTTGAACGATTTGTAAAGGTTGTTCAGGCATTAGTCTTTCCATTATGAAATGCCAAACAATATTAAACAAAAATAACATGACAGCATGACACGACTCACACGTGATCTGTCAAAAAAAGGCTATTGAAAAAAGTATCTCTACTTGAATCAGCCTATATTTATATTCACAGAAGTTATGACACTAAATTTTTGGATGAGCGGTCCATAATAGGTCAAATCTTACATATATATCCCAGATAGGACCTATTATGGGAGATATGACCTATTATAAACCGATCATACAAAAATTAGATCCTTATTTTTTCATTTTGGATAAAGTAATTAACCAACCCTAGAACAAATTATTTCCCCAGAATTTCCTAGCGGGCTGCTTAGAATTTAGGATCGAAATTGCGCATATGCAAATCCTAAAGCCCCTAAAATTTCCTTATTAAACTTAGAACTCTAATTTAGTTAACAGAAATGCTAAGTATACTACACAATTGGGGTATTCACAAGGTGTGCTATCATGTTATATTGTCATAATGTTCTAACATTTTACAATGGTTTAAAAATATGGTTGTTGCTTTGTAAACAAAAAGTGTCTTAAATTAATAGAACTTTGCTTGCTATGTTTATTGTGCTGTCGTAATTAATCAGAAGAGACCTGCGCTGAGCGGCTGAGCCGTTTATTTACTTGAGTTTGCCATCACAACATCTAAAATGTATTTTTCGCACAAACTGGCTATTATTTTAGTTTTTTCACTTATTTTTGGCATTGTGGAAAACAATATTAATTTTTATATTTGTTTTAAATCAGCTGATTTAAATTCAAAATAGCACACTGAATTATGAGGGGTTGTTCACAGCAGTCGTATTTTTTCATGTTATTATTTTAAGACATATGACTTTATGACACCTTGTGAATCCCCCAAATATGTATAAATCTTCTACTCTCACATATTTTTCGATCACAACTTAACCACGATGACCTGGCGTAATAAAGATTGTGGTAGGACATTAAACCATCACACGCACACACAACCAATATGACAAAATAACAGCAATTATTGTAACGGAAAACACATTTTATTGATGTTAACTGATAAACAATTTATTTTATTCATTTTGTTGTACGCCCACATTAAGCAAGGGTAAACAACAACCGCATCATACCACAGTTTGTTGCCAACAACCACGACAATAAATTCCCTTGCACACTCCTGATTACACACGCATGCACAGAATGAAGTTGAGTCAGACAAAAGAGCTGCAGAGTTGCAAGCAACACAGACACATGACAACAACAAAATTTGCAGCTATAGTCTGCAAACAGTATGAAAATAAGAATTAAAAAACAGATGATTACAATGTTTTGTAGACAAAAAACTGTTGAAACAAAAATAATTTTGGGCAGTGTTAACCTGCTCGGAAAGCTTTAAATTCCGAAAAGGGATTAAACAAAATCTCCTTTTGCAAAATCACAAAAGGATAAACATCTACATATATATTAGCAACTGATGCTTTCCAAATCCAAGACAAATTTTTAATAAAGCCCAAACAAAGGTTTCATTTCAAAAAGTATTTGCGAAATTTTTAGCACTTTTTATGTTTCCTTTAATGCTTTCCAAGTTGCCCAGTTGTATGTGCAACTATCGACACAGTGTCCACTCTGCTGTTCTCTATTTGTTGAAAACTCGGTCACGGCCTCCACGTGAACGAGTTTCCAAGTTCTGTTCTACCTTCTACCCATACAATCGAAGTCTGGGTGGTTCGGTAAAATTTTGTGTAACATTGCAGCAGCATGCCTTTTGTTGAATGTATTATTGTTGGCAACAGCACCAGCAACAATACGAGTACATAGAGAAAGAGCCAAGCACAACAACATTCACATAAACTTAAGTTGCAATTCAGTTTGCTTTGTTTTGTATTGTGTTTTTTTTTTTTTTGGATATTCTCTACATTCCCTTTTGCTGGCAATTGCACATTTTCCATTGGTATTAGTAGATTCTAGTGCCGGTTTTTTTTTTCTGGGAGTGTGTTTAGCAAGGGGTTGTAGTTGCTGCCTCAGTTAGTTGCAGGATGCTTGCTGTTAATGACAGTGCCAACATAGACAATTGTGACTGCAGCGGATATGCCTTTTAGGTATACATATAGATAAATATCTGCTTGTATGTGAGTGTTTGGTCATTATCAATTGTTTGTAATTAATTTTTTATGTATTTGATCCTTTTTTTCTAATAGATTTTTAAGCAAAAAAAAAATGCTAAATAAAGTGTTTTGCTTTTAATCATTTTAAATAAAAGTTTGATTATTAAATTAATGAAATGGCTGTTTGAATTGTTAGATAAACTTATTACTGCTCTGAAAAATTATTTCCTTAGTGAAAAATAGAGGTTTTTTTGTAACAAGAACTTTGTTTTCCAGCAGGGGTACGAGTATATTGTAATGGAGTGTAAATCTTTAAAGAAAACGATAAATTTTGTAAAATCGTGATAATGTTGCAATCAGGGACCGTAACTCTTATGACTTTTATCAAAAAAATCAAGAAATAAGAGTTATTTTTGATTTTTATATTTTTAGATAGAAAATAAGAGTTATTTTTGATTTTTATATTTTTAAATGAAAAATAAAAGTTATTTTTGATTTTTATATTTTTAAATGAAAAATAAAAGTTATTTTTGATTTTTATATTTTTAAATGAAAAATAAAAGTTATTTTTGATTTTTATATTTTTAAATGAAAAATAACTTATTTTTGATTTTTATATTTTTATATCAATAATAGAAATCACTTCAAAATTCGTGACATAGGTACGCGGTACGCCACCTGTTGAAGAAAACTTATTTGTAATAGATGAAAGGTCCGTTGCAAGCTGTCGATCTGTTTTAGCAGACGGTTTAAGGTCAATGGAGATGAATTATTCGTCTTCGGACGACGATGATACTCCTACCACAATAAATGACAGCGTCCGCGAAGCTTATTTTGAAATAGACAATTACAATGAAAAGCGTTTCGATACTTCAGCTAATTTATTGGAATATTGGGAGAACAAAAAATTTGTGTTTCCATGGCTTCGAAAATTAGCTTTAATTGTTCATTCTGTACCTGCCACTCAAGTCAGTGTAGAAAGGTCATTTTCAGCATTCAGATTAATATTGGGAGATTTGAGATATAATTTATCTGAGGAACATATAAAATCAATTATGATGGTAAAATTGAACACCTGAAAACGACCTCTTAACACTGACTTGAATGGCAGCCAAAACTTATAAGCTATTTCTATGGATTCATGTTTTTATAGCTGATAATGAATAAGTCACATAATATATTATATTCATATAGAAATTTGAATAAAGCAGCATATTATAATACATACGGCATCAACAAATAAATAAGAGGTTTGAATTGATTTTTATTTGATATAAAAATATAAAAATCAAAAATAACTTTTATTTTTCATTTAAAAATATAAAAATCAAAAATAACTTTTATTTTTCATTTAAAAATATAAAAATCAAAAATACCTTTTATTTTTCATTTAAAAATATAAAAATCAAAAATAACTTTTATTTTTCATTTAAAAATATAAAAATCAAAAATAACTTTTATTTTTCATTTAAAAATATAAAAATCAAAAATAACTCTTATTTTTTGATTGTTAAAATAAAAATCAAAAATTTAAAAATCATGCAATATGTTGGATGCATTTCGCCTAAGAATCATGATGGTGTAATTAAAAGTTTTCTACGATGTTCATTTATGTATGATTTATTTCTTCAAAAATTGAAAAATAACTCTTATTTCCGGTCCCTGGTTGCAATGCGTTTACGAACGGATCGTTCAAGTGACAGTGTTGATGAAGATTCAAGTCGGCCGTCGATTTATTTAGATTCGCTGAATACATTCAAGAACAAAAAAGTTTCATTTCAGAACAGCTTGTAAGTGATTTTCCGGTTCGTTGTAGGATACATTTCGAGAAGTATAGGGAACTAATATTTCAAGACCTTTACTTTTTTTATTTAAAATTTTATATCTAATAAATTGAAATTATTTAGTCCAGCCAGTATCGGACGAAAATTGTTTATCCATTGCTGTTTATATGTATTAAGTTGGCAGTCTTTCTCTTTGTCTTTGGCTCAGATCCGCTGTATCCCTTCTTCTTAGTCGAATATAGCCACTATTAATTAATATGATGCTGGCTTTTTTAAATATTTTTTTTTGCCTACTTTTGGATTTTAGTTTTTACCAATGGCACGTTTAGGTCTTCATGAATATTCGAATTTTTTATATACTATACATATATATGTATACTTGTGATCATTCGTAGCAATTTGTTCTGACGTCTTTGAATTCTGTCTACATTTAAAGCTGATTCCGTTCCCATAGCTGTATACCATAACAACATATAAGTTTAATGCTGATGAGTTATAAAGAAGGAGTTTACAATCTAAATAAAGCCTAGAGTTTCTGCCAAAGAGCCAATTAATTTCAATTTCATTTCAGTCAATTTTGCATCTTTATGGGATTTCCATGGTGTATACCGAGGTATTGTTGGTGTTGATGGGTTATTGCTTGATTATTGTGATAAATAGTAGAGCATGATTCTCAGCGCAATTTAAAGGTTATGTAGGTGTGTGCATTTCTGCTCGTTAACTTTTATCCTCCATTGCTTTAACCATTTTTTAATTCAAAGGGTCTTAAGGGTTTATATGAATGTTTAGAATAGCAGCATCATCAGTTAATGTTGATGTGTGAGTGCGATTGTTTGTAACTTTAAAAGTTTCCATTTTTAAGCTTAAATGTTTAACCAATTAAGCTTTCCAATAGGAGTTTTTATGTTTGCGGATAAATTCTGATTTGTACAATATTATTTCCCTTCAAATGTTTTTCTTATGATACTTCCAAGTCTATGAGTTTGTCCAATAGGACTATGGTTTCTTTTAAATCTAAATCGATGAAAAAAAATATTTTCTTTTAAAAAAGTCACTTTTTCGGAAAAAAAAACGTAAAAAATATGGATGGACCTTTTTACATATTCTAACTTTGAATGCATGTAACTTTTTATAGATAGGAGATAAACGCTGGTAAATTTTTTTAATTTTATTTAGCATTTCATTACAAATACATATGGCTGATATTTTAGAAAAATTGTTTGACCCTCCGTAGGCCCGCCATATTCTTAAAAAAATCTTAAAAAGATGTAGAAAAATTAAACAGATAAAAAAACTATGTATATATCTCTTGAACTAAAAGAGATAACATACATATGTAAGCGTTTGTAGATCTTCTCAATCACTATTTATATTTTAAATTTCAGTTCATTCGATTCATAAATGAATTTTTGAAGATAAAAAAAAATGTGAGACCCGAACTTTGAGGCGCCACCTACTGGCGATACCATGGTATGAAGGGGTACCTCAGCTCCAACCATGTGCAATTTCCTTACAATATCTGTAATACCAAATTATTTTCAAAGTGAAACGTTGCTAAACCACTGTGTGACTGCAAAAGCGGAACCCCACATTGTTGCGTTATTTGAACTCATAAATTAATAATTGCCTTTGGAACTTTTTCTGCGCCCAATAATTCCAGCAATGCCATTATATGGCGCAGTGTTATAAAGCCAAGGCAATAAAGTCATATGGCCTAATTTCTCAAAGGAGTGGGAAATAAAGCCTTATGGTTTTAATTCCAGATAAGGAATGAAATAAAGCCATTATGGTGTTATTGCTCATTTTATTTTTTTTTTATATAATTGAAAAAAAGTTTAGTTCACAAATGAAATGTTTATAAATTCTTAATAATTAACAATATATACAATCTGTATATGACAAGATTGTCAATACAGAAAATCTGTACTATGCGAAACCTGTGTTCTATATACCATGGAGGAGAAAATGCTTCCGCCCGACCATAGGCCGTCAATACAGAGAATCTGTACTATGCGAAGTCGGTCACGCCGCGATCATTCTCCGGCCGCGCTCCCCCTCACCTCCTCAATCATTTGTTTTTAATTGATAATGTCAACTCATTCTTTTGGAAATTTGTAACCATGGCAACTACAATATTATGGCGTTATTTCCACTTTGGTTACAAAACGATTATGGTGATATTGCAGTTGGGTGGAGGCAATAAAGTCATATGACTTTATTTCTCATTCTGCGCCCCATTATATAGCTCATCCTTCCTTAAGCCTGTGAAAACTGATGTTTAAATAGAAAACCAGTTGATTATTTATTACATATTCACTACTGTGGGAGTAACCTATTTATTTAAAATTGCTTTACCATATCCCTGAAAGTGTCTACTAATTTCTTATTAACTAAATAACAATTTCGAAATAACTTTAATTTTATTTTTATTTTGCAGTTAAACCTAAAAACGACCTATAAAAAAACAGTAAAAATATTTTTTTCACAAATCAATAAATAAATTTACAGTGGGGAAAAACGTAACCGTAATCAAATGACAAAGCCATTTAATAAAAGGCTATTGTAAAATTTTACTATTCCAGGCAAATTGATCGCGTCATTTTTCAGAAAATCCTAAGCTAATGCAAAATTTCTCAATCGTTAATCTTAGCAGATATCCGGGTTCTAAACAATATTTACTGCCCTCTAAAGCCTAACACTGAATTTAATTGTTTTAGTTTATTACCTTCATTATTTAAGTACTTAAATATCTATAAAAAAAATTACTTTTGCTGGTAATTTATGGACAATATTTATATATTTAATTGTTAAGTACTCTAGGAAAAACCTAATAAAATGGGTTTCTTATGAAGTTCGTTTAATGTCCTTGTCCTAAATTTTAGACAATTATTTATGTCTGCATCACTTTTTGAGTATTATAAAACAATTGAATGGTGATTTTAGACTGCTATGAACTGTGTTGCTTTGCTGCAGCAATCCTGATC
Source organism: Bellardia pandia (assembly GCA_916048285.2). NCBI lineage: Eukaryota > Metazoa > Arthropoda > Insecta > Diptera > Calliphoridae > Bellardia > Bellardia pandia. The sequence goes on along the minus strand of OU696530.1, from coordinate 94,118,791 downwards.
CAACTGTGATTTAACAATATAGCACGTTTATACCTCCGATTTGGAACAGCATGTAAAGAGCATCTGCGATGCATTGCTTAGTGGCTGAGAGTAGTATGCATCACCCTGAAAGATTGTCCCATTTTCATCCAACTCATCCGGAATAAACTTATCAATCTTTATTTCATTTAATGTCCATTGTTTCAGGACCAACGTTATATAGATTCGAAAATGTTTGTACAATATCTTATTAACCTGTTCACCGCCCTCCCTCCTCCTTGACGAATGTACATCATTTATTTGAGAGTCTCAATTTGGAACCAATTCTTACTCGCTTTTTAGCATTTTCCGTTCAGACATAAAGCTTTTGCGATGAATAAGTAAAGCTCTTCGTCGATACCGTGTTATTTGATACTGAAAAGTGGAAGCTTACTGTGATCAATGTAATCAGAAGAAGTTTTCCAAATTGTTCAAACTTAACGATTATACTGTTTTTTATATTGAAAACATTGGGTGGTATTATTGATTTCGCACGGAAAGGAAAACTAAGCGAAAAGAAATATCGATCGATATGTAAAATGTAACAATTCATTCCTGCGGCATGCCACAATACGGTCTGTGTAGAGATGATACCACACAAAGGAAAAATACCGCAGCAACGGAATGAATAATTTCAAATTATGTTTCCGCACAATAAATTTCTTATTAAATCTAGGACAAAAGAGTCTTATAAAGAAAAAATTACCTCAGGAACGCCACTTGGGTAACTACTAATGGTCAAAGTTCTACTAATTCTTTGGAAGTGTTGGTACTGAATAAATGAAATTTTCTTCCTATTATCAGTAAAATGATGCAGGCAAAATATGTTTCTGGACTGAAAGCAAAAGACTTTGAGTTAACCCAGGGAACACAGAGTTAATTCCCCAGAATATGCAAGGTATAGAAGTTTAATTAGCCCAAAATCGGAGGAGTAGTGCTAAAATTACCAAAGTATTTTGGGAATTTCCTGAATAGTAAAATTACTTTGAAAGATAATCATTTACGAAGGCCTATTATCCAGTTATGGATAATTGAATTAAAACATCTGTCGTGAATTGCCGGTTTTGAAAGCTTTGGAAGTGGTAATGACGAACGTCAGCGTTGATAAATGTAGATGAAGCTTTGAAGAACCTTGTAGTCAACATCAATATAGTGGGAGACTGTAAGATTGCATGGAATAATAAATGTTAAGGTATGCCGGGCATTTTAAAGTACAGGGTAATTAAATTGTACGCGAACTATCAATACGAGTTTAAGGGGTAAAATCTGAAAAGTACTTTGATGACGCCTACCAATCCTGAGAGAGCAGGACGGGCTGTAAATTGTAAAGACTGAAGAGACTATGTGTTTAAAATAGGAAATATAGTTTGCAATAAATTCATTTCGGTGGCTATGTGACACGTCCGATGGAAACCACATGCCGGTGATATCCATATAATCAATAATAGGCCAACATTTAGTTGTTAATGTCTCTTGATAGCTTGATGCATTCACTACAACCACAGTCAAAAGCTTCCCAATAATTGCTCTTGGATTTTCAGAATACTAAATGCGGAATTTAGGTTGTCTGAAAAAATTATTTTTTTACATAAACCGTTGAGTTCTTTAACGTGTTTTTATACCCGTTACCAAAAATGTGGAGGGCATATTAAGTTTGTTATTCCGTTTGTATCGCATTAAAATATTATATCTATATATCTAATCAATAATAGGCCAACATTTTTTGTCAATGTCTCTCGTTAACGTGATGCTAACTATAAACACGTTTATAGCTGAAAGCTAAACAATAATTGTTTTTTTTTTCATAAGGATGATGTATCTGTATCCCCACTTTTAGTCTTTAATTTATCTCTACTTTCCGGAGTTTCAGAGCGTTCGATCAGTTCTTTACTTCGAAGCGTAAAAATTAGTATATTTTAACAATAAATCAATTAAATTTCTGTAGGCTTTTGTTTTTGTTTCTTTTTTTTTTTGTGAATTGAATTCTGCTTAAATAACTATTTATAAAAATGCAATATCAGTTCGAATTTACACAAAACAATTCTTTAAGCCAAGCTAATTACCTTTTAGACATCATGGTGAGGGGAAGATAAGACGAGTGCACACTTGATTGTACTATCAATTCGTGTTACTCGCTTATTCGTTTTACATACATACGTGTATACTAATGGGTATATACTCTCAAATAAAAATACGAGTGATTTAAGTAATAAAATTGTGCTGAAAAATTTGTATCAATCTTTACAATAAAAATTGCTTCGTGTAAATTGGAACTAATTTTCTGATATATTTATTATGTATTATATTATTATATATTAATATAATTAAGCTTTTCTTTTAATATTATATGGTGTTGGCTTTATTTTGACGCTCACAGTATATGACAATCGCCGCGTAAAAGGTGATAGCTCCCATATGAGGGATCCGAAAAACATAACATAATTATGATTGCTGTATAAATAGACTAATCGTTGAGTAAACATCAAAGTGTGTTCTTAAATCATAATATGAGTGTAAAAGATAGAGTGTTAATTTACATTTGTTTTGTGTACATATTTAAATAAATATTTTCTTCAAACTACTTGACGTTTTTATTTTGCAATTAAAAGGAATCCAGTTTATTTAAAGGAAATAAACCACCGTTTTTAAAATGTAAAAACTTAACAATATTTAAACTTTATTTAAAGAAATTTTTCTTATTTAGTCCAAAGCACAACAAATATTTCATCTTGCAAACCTCTTGTAAGAGTAAGCAACGTCAAGCAAATTTGTGCTAAAACAAGTGGTTACGCTTTTTTGAGTAAATATTTGCCAAATATGACCGTACTATTACGCTTTGCTTTTTTGAGTAAATATTTGTCGTATCTGACCATAACCTTAGCAGATGATATAAAAGAATTTTGTGGTGTTTTAATGTTTAAATCACTTGATTTTAGGTAGTTATAGCTAAAACAAAAACTGTTAACTGTTATAATTAGAAAAAAGAAATACAAACATTTAACCAAACAATCAATATACATATGTAAGTATGTACATATGTGTGTATGTATGTATAAACCTGTATAACAAAGGTCAGAAATTTGTATACCTACATACTACTCAAAAATACGCCAAAATTTAAAAAATAAAAAAAAAAAACAAAATCAAAAGACGTACCCAAAAAACCAAAAAAAAAAAATATAAACGGTTGATATCATAATAAAAATTTTATTGAGTAAGTAAACAAAGAAAAAAATCAACAACAAGAATAACGATGATGATGTTGATTATTTTTGTTGTAGCAAAGTAGGTACATATTTTAAAAGAAGAAGCAGAAGAGGAAGACTGAAAAGAGTGCGTGAAAAAGCGGCTGTTATGGCAAAACAACAACTCAAAATAACAATATTTAAATACCCCCAAAAATAAAATGTCGATGTTGCTGTTGCTATTGTTGTTGTTGATAAAGAGCAGCAACAGCAATAACAAAAATGTTTGGCAATAAGAATACTTAGCATAAGAATTTTGAATATAGAGAACAACAAAACAAGTTGTTTTATTATTGTTGTAAGTAAAACAGTAAAGGGGAGAAGTGGAGAGTTTAGTAGAGAGATTAATTTGTTTGCAGTTATAGATTTTAAAAGATTTCTTTTAAGATCGTAAAAAGAAAATAACACTTTCTAGTAGATATTAGTGTAAACCTTCTGACTTTTGCTTTTAAATACTAGTAGTAGGTAACAGTGTATTTGTAAACTAACACTATTGCTTATACATAGTTTTGTTGAGTTCAAATAAATTCTAAGTTGCTTGTGTTATTACGATGTTAGTCGAGGCAGCTCTGCTCCTGCGCTGTCTATGAGTATACAACTCAGAGCAGAACTTTTGTGTATGTGTTGTGTTTGAAAAGCAAAAAGAGAATAAAAAAAGCTTTAGTTGGATTTATATAGCCAACGAAAACCCCTACCAACTCTTGATAATACCCCCTATTATAACAAACAAAACACACACAGATACACTTACTTATACATACACATTTTTGGTTTATTGTTGCTGCTGTGTGTGCTTTTTCGTATTTTATTTATTTCATACTGGTATTAGTGTAAGAACCAAAAGCCACAGCGAAGCTTTGCTGCTTGCTGTCTGTGCACGGTGGTATATTTATTCTTTTTTAATAACGTTTTTGCCTTCGAGTATTTCAAAATTAACTCGCAACGCGTTAACAACCTACACAGTGAAGAATCTAAATTAGAACCCAAATAAAAAAACAGAAATATTTAAAACAAAATAGAACAATTTAAAAAATATTAAGCTTTTTCTGCATTGCTAAAATAAATAAAAGAAATTTTGAAAAAAAATTTTAATTTTAATTCCCTTAAACAAAATAAGAAACAAACACAAACGATCTCATTTAAAATTTTCAAATAAATGCCTTAAAGTTTTTTTATAACTTAAAACAACTGAAAGATTATAAATAAATTTAAAACAAAAAGTGCAATTCTCCTAAATAAAAATTAAATTTTCTACAAAACAAAATTAGAACAAATTTTTTTAAAAGAATTTTTAAAATACTAAGAAAAACAAATAAATATACTTGTAAAAAATTTGGAAATTTTTTTAAAGAAAAACATAATTTTTATTTAAAAATTTTAAAAAATTAAAAAATATATTAAAAATGTTTTATAAAAATATAATAAAGTAACACAACTACTTTCATTAAAAAAAAACAAAAATTGAGAAAAACATCAATAAAACTTAAATTTTTTTCAATTAAAAAAAAAAACTAAAATAGAAAACAAAGTAATGAAAACAATTTAACAAAATGCTTATAATAACAAATATAAAGAAATTAAACAAATAAAAAAAAACAATTTGAAGAAAATTTTTAAAAATTTTAAATTTTTTATAAAATGTATAAAAAACGCTAAAAGAAATTTATAAAATTTTATAATTAAAACAAGTTTTTATAACCAACTAAATATAATAGAACTAGTAACTAAAAAGTTATAAAATTATAAACATAAAGTCTAAAAAAGTAATAAAATTATAACATTTAGCATAAAACAAAAAATTAACATAGAAATCTAACAAGATTTAAAACACAAGTTGAGACCACAGTTATAACCACAAACAAACAAAAGTTATAAAGTTATAAAACTTTAAGAAAATATAAACAATTTTAATATACAAAGTTGTTAGATTGAATAGATAAGAAATAAAATTGTTTGCAAAATATTCAATATAACAAATAAATATTTTAAAGCCTTGTACTAATTAAAGAAACTAAAGAAAACCCCCTATTAATTCAAATAAATAAAATAAAAAACGGTTTAAAAAATTCCACTTAATAAACCTCCCAAACATAAATAGGTTTTTGAAATAAATTTTAATTAGTTATCAAAATAAAGGTCACTCCTCTTAACGACTTTCTAAAACATTTAACTAAACAAAGACTGATTTTCTTCAACGTGTTATAAAATTTAAAAAACTAAAGCATTAAATAATTCCAAGTAAACTTCACAGTAATATTTCTTAAACTCACTAAAATTGCTAAAAGTTTCTATAAAAAAGATATCCCCGGTTAACAGTTACAACAAATTACAGAATTTAAAACTCTAATTAAAACAAAACACTAAAAAATTATTATTATAAAAACAATTATTAAAGGATAAACAAACTCATACTGCTGCTAAAAAGGCTAGAAGTCAAGAATTTCTTACATATTTGAAAAATCTTAATTTTCAAAGTAAGTACATATATTCGTTTTTAAAGATTTATCATAAATTTACAAAATAGAGCGCAAACTGCCATTTTAAAAATTGAATACATTGATTTCAATAAAATTTGCACACGATTTTATGAACCTGCATATTAGCACTTAAGAACTAAACTACTTTCGTAAGTTATTATACAGTTTCAGCTCAACTAACGCTAACGTAATAACATACATTAACGTTAGTACTAAAACCGTTACGGAATAAGTGACAGAAAATTACCCTATATTCCAAACAAATTTGGCAACTGAATATAATTTAAGCTTAGCAAACGTTAACTTAATAACTGCAATTACCGCTAGTACTAAATTATATTTATATATAAAAGACTTACATATGTATATTGACTCAAAAACTGAATTACTTTCGAAACAGAATGCCCTTTCAGCTAGCCTAACGATACCGTTATTATTACTAAAACCATTACCGTATTAATTTATACCTTATATTTCGATCTAATTTTGGAACTGAATATTGTTAACGTTACCGTAATAACTGCAATTATCGTTAATACTAAAAACGTTACTGCATAAGTCAATCTAATATTTAATCAGAATATTTTTTATGTTAACTAACGTTACCGTAATAACCGCAATTACCGTTAGTACTAAAACCGTTACCGTATAAGTCGCAAAAACCGAATATTTTTATCTAATTTTGAAATTTAATACTATTTCAGCTTAAATAACACCACACCAAAAAATATCGTTCTTTGAGGTCTACCACAAAGTAAATGATACGAGGTTTCATTATACAACCCTCATAGTCTACACAATATCTTCGGAGTGTAACCGCAAATAACTTACGGTCGCCCTTATGTTACAGTAAATGTTTGCCATGTACGGTCACAATCACCGCTATCGTGAATAAAAATTCCACATGAAATTTGTTCCCTTTTATTTTTTTAACATTGAATTTGAATAGGAAAAATGTGAAAAGTGAACAAATTTCACGTGGAATTTTTATTCACGATAGGAGTGAATAACTTTAGCTTAAGCACTCCCTAGTTCAAAAAATGTCATTTCTGCCTAAAAAATTTAGAGATATGGGAATGGCTGTTAACAAACTTTGATCAATTTCGCAATTTGCTTGTTTTAATCCGCCTACGAACCATACTTCAGAAACCCCAAGGCAATAAAAAAAAATGTAAGGCGCACAATAAGTGTAATCATTCAAGGTTTTAGAGCGGCTATGCTACAAGAGAGCCGCTGTCAGGCATATCCAGTCGAGGATCTTATCAGGAAAACTCCCAAATTGTTATAAATTTGCAGAGAACTTATTGAATGATCCATTTAAGTGTAGTTCAAAGATCGGCTACTTGTAAATAGCCCAAAGCCTGCTTTACTCCAATCATTTGAAGGTTAGATTGTATGAAAACTTGATTCTATTAAACTATCGAAAATCAAGATTCGCAGTTTAAATAATACACCTACTTATGTATGTACAAACTTTGGTCTCAAATGTCGTTCTCAATATTACACATACTTTATAACTCCAAATGTCAGCATCTCGAGCGTTCAGTATCGAATAAGAACTCCAATGTATTTCATGCGTAATGCTTCTCCAAATGCTTTATATTATTTATATCAAAAGAAAAGAATACTTAACAAAAATGTTTAAATTGCTTGAATATTTCAATAAAGTACATCAACTAAAGATTATTACATTATATATATGTACTTTGTTTTAAACAGATTAACATAATTTACCCTAATATTAGTTAAAATTTAAACAGAGACCTTACAAAATTCCTTAAATACATATATACATATACATACATATAAAGAATATTCAACGAATAAGTAAACTAAAATAAATGTATTAAATTTGTTAAGTGGTTGCTTACAACTACAACAACAACCTAGGTCAATATTATTTATAGTGAGTGACACATAATAAAAGATTAGACTTAATAAACAAAGCAAACAAAAAAATAAATAAAATTATTTAAAAAATTCAGCAGAAAAGGAAATAGCAAAAGCAACAAATGAATCAAATTAAAAAAAATCACAACTTTTTTATTACAAACGTCATCTAAATTTAAAAATTAAATAGACACAATGAACAGAAAGAATAAACTGGCAAAACACCCACTTATCGGAATAAAAAAACGCTAAAACAACAACAACAATATATGTACATATATATATTTTCATTTGAAAACAAAAAAAGTTGTACACAAATTTCAAGTTTAATGTGAAATTATGAAAACAAGAGCAACAAAAAAACCTACTAATAAAATGTAGGTATAACAATTTACCTATTAGATATTTGTTTGTATCACTCATTCAACTAAAACCAATACTAAAACATCACGTGTAAATTTTCTAATAAATACCCTCTCTCTCGCCCTCTTTTTAGAGACCGATCAACCAACCAGTGATTTAAACGAACCTACACCACACAACAGTGTTGGCAAACACGGTACAATTGTACTTTTTTTTAAATACATTTTAGACTCAGTTGGTACCGTGGTACTGCCACGAGTCATTTGATATAATTTCAAATTACTGTTGCATTTGCTATTCCCGAAGAAATATGATTTAAGTTATTTTGCACATTTGTATAGTAGTGCAAGTAGAAGAGATGATTTTATTCAATTACATGAACACTTTGGAACTGATATCCATATGATCTTTAAATATGCATCTATAAGAGATGGTTATCACGACAATAGCTGGTTGAATTATCGAAAAAGGGAACCTTGAACAATTAATTTACATTAAATGCTTTTGAGGCTGAATAGAAACTAAAGCTTAATATTTAGTTAATCGGAATTTAAAAACTTTAGAAGTTACTACTCTAATTTTTTTAATATATTCCTGAAATAAAAAAAATTGTAATTTTGAAATTCTAATCGAAGTATGTAAGAATATATATCCCGATACTTCATAAATAAGAATGTTATAGGCAATCATGATAATAAACGAAAATAATATTAAGAAGTAGCCTAACTATACATTTAAACAAATACAGGCAAATCCCGAATACAGATCCCAGCATACCATTTTAGGAGCGCTCCGAAAAAGGAGTCAGAAAAGAGTCCAACAAAAGAGCATTTTCGGAGCGCTCCGAAAAAAGGAGTCAGAAAAGAGTCCAACTAAAGAGCATTTTCGGAGCGAAAGAAAAATTTGCTTGTTACTGTCCTGAGTCTCAGTATGACTAAGAAATTCAACTTAATTATGTGTGTAGCAAAGCGTTGTTGTCTTGTTACTTGTGCTTTGAACAAAAAAAACATAGCTGTACCACACAAGAATGATAAAAACAAGATTACACAGAGCCCAAGAAAAACCTCATAAAAGACTCTTTTCTGGCATTATCTAAGAGCTCTTTAAGAGCCCAAAAAAACCCTCATAAAAGACTCTTTTCTGACATTATCTAAGAGCTCTTTCTGACGGACCATTTTCGAACGTAATGACGCTCTTTTCTGAAGGTTTTCGGAGCAATTATGATTATTTTTTGGGCTCATAAAGAGCGTTAACGCTCCGAAAAAGGTGTCAGAAAAGACTCTTTTCGGACTCATATGGCTTGCTGGGATAATTTACAGAAAACATTTTATTACGAAACGAGCTCTATTTCTTTGCCTATAATTTATCTTTGTTTCAAATGCATTAATATAAAATTGTTATTCTATCATTTGATTACTTTCTTCCTGGAACACTGGTTGTATATCGTGAACAAACGTTTTATCTGGCAGCATTCTCCAATAGAGTTAGCTTGTGATTCTTTGAACAAGTCTTACACCGTATTCCTTTTTATCACCAAATCAATACCAAAGCTTCATTTCCATTAGAGTTTGACGATTTTTCTAGACATTTCTGTTATACAAAAATGAAAATGTTAAAAATTTGGTCGTTCGAGTATAAAATTGTTTAAACATTCGTTATATAAAAATTTTTCCGTAAGTGACTATATCGAATTTTTTGTTAAAGTGAGTTCCTGGTTAAGTTTTATTATTATTTATCAAATATTAAAAATTGTACCGTGGAGGTCTCAAAAGTACTTTTTATTTATATAGTCTGTACAAAATTCAAAAAGCCATTTTCCATCACTGCCACACGAACCTACGAAAACAATCGCAAAAATTTTTTGCATAGAAAAATGGTTGTTTTTGCTCAGTGCTTATCTGTTATAAATGAGAATGTTTTGAATAATGCTCTCTGTATTTTTTAATCAAAGTTTGTGTGTGTGTTTTGTTTTTGGTTTTATCGTAATTTTTTATTTAATCATTTCTAAACATCTTACAGTGGGGTGAGTTAAAAACAAATGGTAATGGTACTATTTCAGTAAATACTGTTAACAAAGCTTGTTGAGCTTAAAAGAGCGGTAGTTAAAAGCTAATTACTGAATTACCTGTTAGCGTATAAGAGTTAACGCAAAGAATGTAAACAAAATTTTATCTTTCTGCGCATGACATCACAGGTTATTTTTTCCGTATAATCAACATGTAAAAAATAACTTTTGTTAACAATATTTAAAAAAAAACAATTTTTCTTAAATTTTTTGATTCAAAGCAAAACATTTAATTATTTTTTATTATACGTACATATTAAAATGTATCAAAAAAGTGAACTAAAATAAATATATATTTTTGTATTATCAATTTATTATTTTTGTTTGTTTCCGTTTGTGTTTTTTGTCTCATCCGCTAGTAGTTGATTAAAAAAAAGTGTTGTAGTTTTAATATTCGCATTAACAGTACTTAACTCATATATGCTTATTTAAATACTCGTTGCAAATCAAGAGATTTTCCCCATTTTAAGATTTGAATACAGCTTCAAGATTTTTAAATAGACACACAAATTCTTCAGTAGGCTTTGATAACCTAACATAAGGTATCTTAAATACAAAACGTTGCACTTCCCCGCTTTTAATCTCATATCTCCTTTTATATCATTTGCCTTAAAGTGTTTAATACAAACTCTATTAGACACTTTTAATTTTTTTTTTATCAAGATGTTTTTTTAATTCATTTTCTTTTGAAAATCTAAAAAAATTTATAATTTATTTTATTTTTTTAATATATGTATCCACAATTAAAAACGGCACACTCTACTTTAAAACTTTTATTTGCATTAAAATTTATATAGAAGTTAAGTAAACATAAAAATATTTTTGACTTGTGACGTCACAAGAACAAATTTTGTTCTCAATTTTACTCTCACAGTTTTTGTAAAATAAAACGGACCTGCGCAATGCGTAATCTTTATTATTTGAGTCATGAGTTTGATCCTACTTTAGAATCAGATCTTTAATAATTCAAAAATTAAAAAAAATAATTTGAGTTTGTGTAAGGCATTATTGAATTCCACTTTCGTTAAGTCTTACATATCTTACAGATTGTATATTAATATATGGCATATATGTTCAACAATTTTTGGTATTGAAAATTTAGCTTGTTTATTTGTAGAATTCAATCCCTGCCCACTGTGCCTCACATTTATTTCGCTAACTAGTCATTGGACACTAACTAATCAATGTTTTTCTTGTGTTCTTTCTCTCTCGCTCTCTAAATATTTAGCTTTTTTTAGCTTAGAACTTTTGAGCTAAATTATTATTATTATGTTCCTGTGTTAAAGAGCAAGTGTTTGAATTTTATTCATTCATTAATTATTAAAATTTTAACTAAAAACAACTTACGTGTTAGTGTTTTGTTATCAATATACTGCAAATTCGAAAATCAAGACTAAAACTAAACGCAATTAAATAAAAAAAAATAAACATTTCGTGGAAATCAACAGAAAACAAATAATTAAATTACTAAACAAATTTTGTTGATTTGTCATATTTGTAACAGTTTAAAAATAAAAGGGGATTTTTAACGTATAAAGGGTTGCACAGTTGGTAAGTTAAAAAAAATATTTCTAAAAATTATTTAAATTTTGTTAAAAATCATTCAATAAAGTCTGTTCTGTTAACTTAGAGAATATCTAGTTTAGATTTCTCTAGTTGGAAACTAAGAATTTGTCTTACCGCGTAAAATATTTTTAATCTATTTTCAAAGCATATTGAAAACCACACGACTAATGTGACGTAAATAGCTAGGGCTACTCACAGTTTTTCTGGCAGCTCCCATAGTAAAAGTCTATTTAAAGAATATTTCAAGAACTTGCAATAAAAATCATCAGTAAAGATAACAATTTTCTTAAATTCTAAATCATCAATTACTTAATCATCAAATTTTTGTAAATAATTTGTTGGAGTTCTTTTATAAAAAATATGTTATTTTTATTAAGTTGTCTAAGGTCCATTTACTTAAATAATTATTACAGTGTATAATTGTTTACGATTAATTTTATTTATAAAACTCTCATGCATTTGAAAACCGCAAAATTCTTTGGAAAAAAATTATGTATGTTGTAAAATTATACATTGTTTGTAATTAATATAAATTTTATTGTCACAGGGTTTTTTCCAGAACAAAGTCCAAATTCTATTTAAAAAATAAAAATTCCAAAGAGTTTTAGAAGAAAAGGAAACAAATTTATCATGACTTTCATATTTAAACTAGTTCGTACTTAATTCTTTATAAAGAAAAGATATTGTGAGAAATACTTTTAAATTGTGTGGAATACATTCAAAATTTTGTGGCATTTCTTGAACACAATTGAAATTAAATCAAAATATTGCAGAGATTGAATATGTATTTAGAAACTAACAATATAATGTTGATACCTTTAAAATTTGAGAGGAAAATATTGAAATTTAGGTGATACATATTCACATTTTTTAAAAAATAAAATTTATTAAATTAAATTAATTAAAATTTAGTAAAAATTCCTCAACAAATTTTTATTTACAAAGAAATTGAAAAAAAAAAAAATCGTTAAAAAGTGTGTGGATTACATTCAAAATTGTAAGGAATCTTCTAAAAATTGATGGAATTTAAATTTAAATAATAACAAATTTATGTGCATACCATTGAAATGTTAGTGGAACACATTAAAAATCTTTTAAACATTTAAAAAAAATATAATGGGTCGAATTATTCATTCCATTTCGCGATTGCGGAAAAAAATTTTTTGTGCGGAAGCATAATTTGAAATTATTTATTCCCTTGCTGCGGTATTTTTGCTTTTTGCGGTATCATCTCTACACAGACAGTATTGCGGCATGCCGCAGGAATGAATAATTACATTTTACATATCGATCGATATTTCGTTTCGCTTACTTTTCTTTCCGTGCGGAATCAATAATACCACCCAATATAAGTTATGTGTGAAATTATTAAATAAGTAAAAACATTTTATAAAACCCAATACACTTTTGTAGATTTCAATAAAAAATTTGTGGAATTTAAGACAAAAATTGTTAGAATGTATTAGAAATTTACAAAGTTATTATGGCAATTTAAAAACAATAATTTTGTGTGTAAACCATTAAAATTTTAGTAGAAAGTATTCGAAAATATGTGGAATTTATTCAAGTTTAAAAAAAAAACTTTGAAATATTCTTTGATATTTCTTTTATTTGGGCTCGAGTTCATTAAATTTAATTTTCATTAAATTATTTTTACTGAAGGTAGGAATTGTTACATGAAAATTATTATTAAAATGTATTGATAATTTCGAACCACCGGTAACACTGGTTAAAGGATTGATGTTTGACTGTTGGCTAGAGGACACCGCAGTGGTGCAGAGGGTTAGAACGCAAAGAATTCTGATGAGAGAAAGTGGTGTTTCTCGAAACATATGTAAACTCAACCAACAACCCAGGTTCGAATCCTAAGCCAAGAAAAATTATCAATAAATTTTAATAATAATTTTCATGTAACAATTCCTACCTTCAGTAAAAATAATTTAATGAAAATTAAATTTAATGAACTCGAGCCTAAATAAAAGAAATATCAAAGATTTAAAATTAACAGTTCAAATAAAAATAGTACTTTGAAATATTTGTGTAAAATTATTTAATATATCATGAAATGCATAAAGACCATTGAAATTTGAGTGGATTATATTCAAATTTATGTGGATTACATTTTAATTTTTGAGATATCGTTCACAATTTAATGAATTTTTATTCAAAATTTTACAAAGCTTAAGCTTAAGCTTTAATAAAAATATAAATTTTAGTTAAAAACCAATTACATATGTACAATTTTAGTGGAACGTGTTTAAATGTTTATATAAACCTTGAAAACTTTGTGGATTTTATTAAAAATCTTACAAAATTTTAAAGACAATTTAAAATATGTACAATAATTTGAGTGAAAAGCATTTAAGTTTAAGTTAAACATATTAAAATTTTAATTAACCATATTGAAATTTTTATGGGAAATCTATTAAAATTTTAAAAGAATTTATTAAATTTTTTTAAAGTTTGAGAATATGTATATTTAAAACAACAATTTTTTGTGGAAACCATTGCAATTTTAATGGAACATATTATATTGTGTGATTAACTCTGAATTCAAAAAAAATTTGTAATGCCATTACAAAAGTAGCAGTTTATTATGGAAATAATTCAATTATTAACGCAACGTATTAAATTTTTGGTGAAATCTATTTTAAATATTTTGCAATTTATTCAGTCAATTACAAATATTATGTAGAAGATAAAAAAACGTTAATAAATAATTCGATTTATTTGCAATTAAATCAAAAGTTTTATTGTTTAAAATTACTGTATATAAAGAATGTATTAAAATATTGTATAATTCATTGAAACCTTTACGGAATTTATTGGAATTTTGCTTTGTTTAGGAGTTATTAATTTAAGTAATGCCAAACATTCTTGACTATTTGCTTACACCACAAAAAATCAATATGTATTTAAATCAAGAGGTCTTAACAAATAGGAGCCTATGTTCATGTACAAGTTTTTGTCTTAACAATTCATTCAACATTTTTCTACCTGCGCTAACATTATTTCTTTGTTTATATCTAAAGACAAAGCTCTCACCTCAAAAATATTGAAAGTTAATTTTCTTAACTTATTTTGTTTTTGCTGTGAATTTTATATAATAATCACATAATTAATGTTATCATTACAGTGAGAAATTTAACAAAAAAAAAAAATTATAATCATTAATTACTGATTAGAACACGAAATTAAAATGACCTAAAAAATTCATACATATTTTTTCTCACATCAAATTGCTCAATCAGAAAATGTCGCGTGTTATATATGCTTGATTAATTGTTTGATGGTTCATACTAGTATGACTGACTTGTTGAAATTTATGTTGGGGTAGTTTTTATTTATATCTAATTGTTTAAAGCACTAAAACAATAAAATTTATTTATCAGTTTTTAAGATTACTTGAAAAATTTCCTGTGTAGATAATAATTTTAATAAAATCTCAGGCCCCTCTTTTGTCAGAGTTTTAAGAGTTAGAAGTTGTTTGTTCTTATACTGCAAAAGGGTGCTAAAGTCTAAATATTTATTTTAAAACTTTGTTATCTTAAATACAAGCTTATTTATACATACAAACATATATGCTTTGGTAGCTAGAATTTATAGCCAAAATATTTATGTATGTAACTTTTGCCTAACGAGGGCATTTAGATAAAAAAAATATTTTTTTTTAATTTTTTAGATTTTTTGTAAAAATGTTTAAAAAAATTTTAAATCAATTTTATTTTTATTTGGTTTTATTCTGTTTTAATGAAGAATAAAAAAAATTTTTTTAAATCTAAAGCATTAATTTTTAAATTTTGAGAAAAACAAAACTGGCGGAGAAGTTATTTAAAATTACTTTCCCGCTAATTTTGGTTATCAAAATTTTAACAAATCTATATCTCGGCTTCTAAATGTAATATTTTCAATTTGATTTTTAATTTATAATAAGGTGGCTAAATACTAAAATTTAGAGGATTTTTTTTTAAATTTAAAAAAATTAAAAATTTTTGACTTTGATGCCGAATTATTTTTTTTATAATTTTCAAAATTTAAAAATTTACCAAACAAACATTTTTGATTTTTTATAAATAAAATTGTTTATTTATGTAAACTTCTTTGCTGACCCTCTTATATTAACTTCTGCTTTTATTATTGCGGTTCGTTTTTTTTGCTTGTTAGCATTTTAATAAAATGTTCTAATCTATTTCCTGCCCAAAATTTTAGATATTTTTTTTAGCTCATGCTTCAAAATTCTGCTGTGTAATGTTTGGTATTTGTTGCTGATGTTGTTTTATAAATTAAAAAAATCGAAAACTTTTGTTGTTAATTTTTATACGATATTAACCTTGCAACTTTATGATAACAGTGGCATAATTCAGTAGCCACATTTTCCAATGAATGAATGTCTGAATAAATTAAATTTCAAGGGGCTTTACTCTTAGAAAACAATGTGAAAGGGATTTTAAGAGGAATTAAAGTCTTGGAGATATTAAAGAAAAAAATTTAAAAGCCTCAAATCAATTATTTTATAACAAGATAGTTATATGTTCACATAAAATCCAAAAATTTTACTAATTTTATAAAAAGGTACTTTTTGAACAATAATCAGGGGTGTCATAGAAACCAATATTGTCAGAATTGGTTTTAAAACCGACAAGAAAAAATGCTTTGGTGTCATAGGGCACTGCTACACGTTCAATAAATATATAGATATTTCTAGTATCACGATATTTATTGAACGTGTAGCAGTGTCCTATGCCACCAAAGCATTTTTTCTTGTCGGTTTTAAAACCAATTCTTACAATATTGCTTTCTATGACACCCCTGAATACTTTTTTTTGTGTAAAAGTTGTTTGTTAAACAAGTTTATTTCAACTTTAAACAAAATATATAACTTATCACTGGTTTCGTTTAATATTAAACCAGTTTTAAAAATGGCAATGTGCTACTAGTTTAAAAAAAGTACTTTTTATGGTACTGAACACAAAGGCCCTCTCTAAACTTTAATCCCTTTGGTTTGTAGTAAACAACAGTGAACACTCATTGCCAGATAAACCTGGAGCTACAAATGTTGGGTTTCTTCGTATAGCTTGTATTAATACATTTCTAATAAGTTATAATTGAAATATGAAAAGCAATTTGAATGACAATGAAAGAGCTAAAAGGATAAATAGGATATAAGAGTATATTTTACTTTACTTCATTTACATACATACATACATACATATACATACATATACATACATATGTACATATGTATGTATATACATACATATGAATGTATGTATGTATGTACATACATATATTTATTGCGTTGTCAAAGTTCTGTTAAAAATTACTGGTTTTATGGGTTTTTATGTCCAATAATTTAATTTTAAACAAAATAAACATGATAAAACATGTTTATTTTGGTTAGAATTTGTTCTATACAGCTACAAATATGTACATACATACATAAAAAATGACCTCGCATAACAAACTTTTATTTTGGATATTCAACTCTGGTAGTCTCCATTTTGTTTCATTTCAATGTTTGTTATTGTTGTGGATCTTGCTCTCTCTCTCTCTTCCCTCTTTTTGAACGTATACAATTATACATACTCGTATTTAGTTTTTGTTTGGCAATTTGTCTTTTTTTACGATCTTGTTTTTTCAGGTTTTTTAATGTTCTAATGATTTTATTGGAAAACAAAAACAGCTAAATCTTTATTATGTGGTTAATAGGGGGTTTTTTATAACGCAAATATTCCAAAAGTTTGTTAAAGTTAAAAGTTTAATTTTCTAAAATTTTACGTTTTACTTTATACTTGAAACATTATTAGAAAATCTTGTAGTTTCATTTTGTCTCCCACTTAGGGTGTCCAGATATAATTTTTTCGACGGCGTGACAAGTTTGAAAAAAAAACATTCAAACCTAAAGTTTATTAGTCATTTATTTATTAAAGTAAGTGTATAGTAATTTTTTATTTTTATTATTTTTGAAGTTATTAATTTTATTAAATCAAAAAATAAGTCATTCATTGACTTTTCAGGTCTCAATTTTTAAATAATTAAATAAACATAAACATAAAGAACGTTTTAAAATAAAAAAAGTCATTCATTGACTTTTCAGTTCTTGATTTTTCAATCATGTAAACACAAATATAAAAAGCGTATTAAAAATAAAAAAAAAATAAGTCATTCATTGACTTTTATCACGATTTTCGAATCACAAATAACTAAAAATAATAAAGAAACATTTATAATTAAACTAAAGATATTTATCACTTAATTTCACTTTTTTTAAAAAGTAAAATCCCTTCTTCGGTGTTTAAATATTTTTTGAATTCAGTGCAACTCATTCTGAAATTTTGTTTTATTATGAGCTCTGCTTTCACTGTTTCTAAATGCATTCGGTTTCTCTCTCTTCTCCAAGAATTCCCCATCAAACTGAAAATTCTTTCGGAATATAAAATATTTTTAGATCTGGCCCCACTGGAGAGAACAGTAAACTGAAAAAAATATTTAAAAAATCAGTGACAGTCATTTTACCTATCAAATGACCGACACTGTTCTTGTAGGGACGTTACCGCTTAGACAGAAACAACGCGACGCGATTTAACGCTAGCTTACTCGACGCGACAGCTAAATCATTGTATTTATATAAATTAACTAACAACATTTTAGAAATTGTTTCTGTTTGAACGGTGCTTAAAAAATATAATTATAAAATTTTGATCCATCTCGTCTAGCTCTAGCATTGTATCTGGCGTGATTTTTTAAAATAAAGCGTGAATCGCCAGAAAGATTTCAAAAGTGTGACAATCACGCCAAAAGCGTGACGTCTGGACACCCTACTCCCACTGTATTTCCATTTTAATATTTTGTTGGCCTTTCTTTGTGCTTTTTGTATTAAATTTGAGTTTATCCCAAATTTATTATGTATTTGATAATTATCCACCATCTCTGTCGCTCTTATTACACAAAATGCGTATTATGTACTCAAATATATAACACATATCATTTATAATAAAAACCAACAAAATGACAAAGTGTCTATGTACATACCTACATACATACATATGTATGTATTTATATTTTAAGCAGCAGAGAAGAAAAAAAAACATTAAAAAATATTCACAAATTAAAACATTGTTGTATTTTTTCTTTCAATTTTCAATCACCAACCTTAAAACGTGCATACATATGTATGTATGTTTGTATTCAATCGTGTCTGTAACACAGTGTTTGCTTGTAAATATGTTTAGTATTTTTGCAAGTTCAAGGATAACTGCTCTGCTCTGTTCTGCTTTGCCTCTTCCTCTCTTTTTGCGTTAGTAAGTGCATGCAGTTTTTTTTTTGTTTGCTTGTCTTATTGTTGTTGCGACTGTTTTCATTATTTTGCCGAGTTTTTTTATTTTTGTTATTTAAATTTCTGCTATATTCTTCTATACAATTTATAATGACCATGACTTTGACTCATATACATACTTAGTATATTTTACACATAAATTGTATATAATATATAGACATACATACATACATTTGCATGTGTATGTATTTAGCTAACAATCAAATATATAAAGAAGCTATACAAAATAATGCATTTTAGTTTAATTTTTTTATTGAATATTTTCAAACATTTGAGAAAAAAACAACACAACGATGTGCAGTGAGTGCAACAACAACCGGTATTTAAATGGCGGACATATTGTTTATTTCTTTTTTAGAAACGGAAACATTTTTTTGTTTATTAAAAAACTAAACGATTTGTTTTCAAACTAGCATAAAATGAAGGACATGGGAAATGAAATAGCAGTTTGCTGCAAAGGATTTCATAAGACAACTTAACAATTGCAAATAAATTAAGCTGGGTAAAATTGTGCACAGAAGCCAGCTTTAAAATTGCTCATTTTTTATTACAAACCAAGAAGCTAAGAAACCAAAATTCTGATTTCCTTAAATTTGCAATAAAGTAACAAAATTGCCGCATTTATTTAATGTTTTCTATTTGGGCTTTAAAATCAAATAATTTTTTATACCTATTATTTTTACATGGTGAATTTCACGTCAAGTGACCCAATTTTAAAAATCGATGTCTTCCGATTTGGATGAAATTTGCGCCAAGGTTAGTACTATTGGATAGTAGGCCAGAGACAAATTTTCAGCTCTATCCATAAGTGCCAGAGTTAGAGGGAGTCAAAGTTAGAAATTTTGGTCCATTTTGGTCATACAGGGTTTTTTTAAAATGAGTGTAACTTTTCACCTATTAGTCTAGCAAAAATTGTCCAAAGCACTTTAGATAGCTATTTCTTCAATCATCAAAATCAAATCAAAAAGACCGTGTAAAAACAGAATAAGGTGTATTGCACATAAAGCTAACAAATCTAAATACGAGATCTACTGATATAAGTTAAAGTTAGATAACGGAAGTTAGATAGATAACCTGCAACAAATATTTAGAATTTTAAATCATTAGCAATAACGATTTGCTTTTCACAATATTTTGCTGCCAAAATTATGAAAGTGTGCCGAAGAATTGGCTACTACTTCCTGAAAAAACGTGATTCCTCACCTAAAGACTCTGAATTCATGCTTACGTACAGATTCTAAAGCTAACGATTTCTATAATTAAGCTCTTGAGTCTAAAACATTTTTACCACTAGAAATGAAAACAATGCATTTTGTTACTTGATTCCTAAAAGACTTGCTGTATTTACTTTAGACTTATAATATCTTAAAATGCTATTTTGCTAGTCTTATCTTTGGTTAAATTTAGACCACAATAATTTTTTGTCCTCTTCAAAACAACTTTATCTATTCCAAAAACTGCCAATGACGTGCATACTTGCAGACTAATTAATAATTTTGTTTTCTTTTCATACGTAATCTAAATTAAAACATTTGGAAACCTACCCTATAGCCTTTAAAGGCAAGTGTGGTATATTTTTAGCTCAAATCAATAAAATTGTTTTAAAGAAAAGTTGCCAAAATTCTATTTAAGAAAAGGTAGTAGGTATGTAAAAGCAAAATAACATTTTACAAAGACAATTTAGAGAGTTGTTTGCAAGTTTTCATAAGTTTGCACATCAGACTGTTTATGTAAGCAAACTTATAACAATGAGTTTTTGAAAGATTCTCCATCATCTTGTAGTTATTTTTAATTATTACTTAAATTTAAGGCAAAAACTGCAAATTGAGAAACCTATGTTAAAGATGGAGTCTATACACAGCCAATCCAAACGATTTTAACCTTAAAACTTAAAATCCCTGATGTAATTAACGAAATATAACCGCCATATTTTGCCAAAATTTTATTGAACATTTTGATAAAAGTGGTATTGGAGGATATCTTTCCCATATCTTGTTACATTTATAATTGCCAAAGCTAACTCTTTCTAATACAATAAAATTTTGTATAAATTTCATATACATATGTACATATGTAGGTAAATTCTTTGTTTTATTTTGTTAAAAGAAAAACAAATTTTTAGTTAAAAACATTTTTATTTTTGTTTAGAATATTTTTTCTTTCAAAATTTTTCAAATTTCTTTACTCGTGTTCCTCCAATGTTTTACAAAGATCTTGTCAGCCCGTTTTACTATTTTTCTTATTCTAACGCTTAACATCAGGACACGAAAAAGGCATGATCTGCCCTTAACCTTACGCAAAAAATTTTACACACACAAACACACTTGCGTATTCAGTATTTTTTGTTAGCCTACCACATTAAATTTTATGTTAGACACGAAACAAAGAAATAATTTGACAGTCATCACACATTTTTTTATGTACATATTTTGCTTTCCTTCTTCTTATTTTATTTATTTTTTTTTGGCAAAAAAAAAGCAACAAAGAAAACACACAGTAAAATTGAGTGTATATTTGTCAAGCCGGCTTTTTTATGTACAGTTTTATATTTGGGCAACATTTTAAAGGTACAAAACAAATACATAAACATACACTTCCACAGCAAAGTTTCATGAGTATGAGTTGCCAAAAATAAAGCACCATAAAGTAAACAAGAACAAACAAACAAAAAACAAGAAGAGAATAAAAATAAACATTTAGCTCCCCTTCATTTATTTGGGATTCTGTTATACACACATGCTTTTACTCCCTACCTCTCTACACCATGATGTTACTGTAAACCATTTGTTTGGTTGTTGTTATTACTTTCAAATCTAATGCGTATGGTGTCAATGTATGATTGCGTAAGTTTATGTATGTATGTATGTTATGAATATTCTTGTTATACCTACATAAACACCGCCATTTTGATTTGCCATTATAAGTCTGTATTTATTGGCAAAAAAAAGTATAAATAAACAAAAGAATCTTTTATATTTTAATTAATACTCAATTTACCATAAATATTTATTATTTTTTTCTAAATTTTTATCTAAATGTAAACATAAAATTAAAAAAAAATATAGCAGATATGAGAAACTATTAGATAAAAACAACTATTTATTTAACATACTTATATATATATATATAGTGAGCGTCAAAATAAAGTCAACATCAGATATTATTTAAAGAAAAGCTTAATTATATTTATATAAATAATATTATATTAGAAAATGATATTTAATTTTTAAATACATAGTTATTTAAGTAGAGAAGCGTATACAAATTTAACTGATTTTTCGTTTAAAATATACCAATTTTTACGCGTCAAAATAAAGGAAACAGTGGCATCAACCCTGTCATTCCAAAAGTAGTGGCAATTCTTTTAATTTTTCTTTGTTTGAATGTATTTTTAACGGTTAAAAAGGGAAATTTCTACGTGAAATATGTATGTATGTGAAATATCAAACACAATACCGTAGAAAATTTGCCTAGTAAAAAATGACGAAAGCATCTTACAAAAACTAAAGTAAGAGCTATAGTAAGAGAAGTAAGAGCAAACCCAACATCTAGTGCTGGAAAAATAGCTGAAAATGTTAAAAAAAAACTTCTGGAAAACGAGCCTCAAATTTTGTGCAATAACATTTTTTTCATCCATGAAAGCAAGTTTAAGATATTTGGAGTCAAAAACCTCCCAAAAATATAGTGAAAAAGAACGAAGCTTTTAATAATAAAGATGTTACCACGGTGGCTCAGTAATGGTGTAGGGCTGATTTTCGGCATCAGTTGCCAGAAATATAATCTACAATGAAAAAGAAAGAGTACTTCGAAATTTAAAAAAAAAAAAAATGTAGCTCCTGGAGTAGAGAAATTAAAACTAGTGGAGAACTGGAATTTCCAACAGGACAATGATCCTAAACATACCTTCAAAATTATGAAAGATTCTCCAAAAACTTTAGATCATCCTCAATCCAATTGAAAATATTTGGGCAAAAAAATATTTCTTGCAAGAATAACCTAAAAACAGGATAAATGGAACAAAATTTCGCCTGATATCAATAAAAAACTCATTGATTGTATGTCTAGAAGATTGTCAGCTGTGATAAAGGCAAAAGGACTAGAAAACAAAACATTCACCCCTATCGTGAATAAAAATTCCACTTGAAATTTGTTCCCTTTTCACATTTTTCCTATTAAAATTCAATGTTAAAAAATAAAAGGGAAAAAATTTCATGTGGAATTTTTATTCACGCTAGGGGTGATTAAATACATGTTTTACATAATTTTATTATTACCTGTTTACTTTATTTTGACGCAAAAAATCCGATCAAATTTAATTTTTTTTTATGTTTCTTATTTTTCTAGTTTTTATTGCTGAGTTATATTTTGATTAAATTACTTATATATTTTGTTTTAAATTTGTACTTATGATCTATAAAATAGAACATTTTTTAAGCAATATTAGATGTTAACTTTATATTGACGCTCACAGTACATATGTTTGGAACACGTTGTCAAAAACCAGGAAATACAGTCAAATTTTTAACAGCAATATATGTGCAGTAAAAAAATATTGCATTAATTATGAGAATTTATTATTATTATGAAAACATGCATGTACATTAGGGCGGGCCAAATTTTTTGTCGATTAAAGCCGCCCCCTAGGATGATTCTATGGACAATTCTAAGCAACTTTGGTGAAGGAACCATGGGTCTATCTCGATTTTCGAGTCTCCCACTTTTCAAAAAATTAATGACTTGAAAGCAAGAAAGACTTTCAAAAATAACTTATTCCGCTTTTCTTCCACTAAATTAATTTTTTTTACACATGTTCTTATTTTTTAGGTTGAATTTCTGTTGAAAAAAATAAAATAAATATCAATTTTACCGAACATTTTTTCTCGGAAAATAGACGAAAAATATTACAAATATGCATGAAACGCCCTCTGGTGGTGTTCATAGGTAAAAAGATCAAAAATGAATTTCTCGACCCCAAAAACCCCCCATATACACATAAAAAAGATAATATAACGATGAATAAAAAATCGAATTTCGAATCAAAATGATGTTATAGGGAAAAAAATCATTTTTTGAAAAGTGGGAAAATCGAGATAGACCCATGGTTCCTTCACCAAAGTTGCTTAGAATTGTCCATAGAATCATCCTAGGGGGCGGCTCTAATCGATTTTTTCGGCTCCATACAAATTGGCCCGGCCTAATGTACATACTCGTATGCATGTACATATATAAAAAATTTATCGATAACTGAAATTTTCTGGAAAAAATTTAACGATAACTTTAATTTGTTAAAAAAAATATATCGATAACTGAAAAATTTTAAATAATTTATTTTTCAATTCTTTTCAAAAATTAACACATCTTACTAGCTGCAACCTGTTGCCCACCATTTACGTCATTAGAACGAAATAACTAACAAAACCAAAAAAAGAAGTTATAAATTAAATAAATGTTTTATTATACCTACATGTTGTTACCAAATCAAGAATATTTAAAATACATTAACACAACAAATTAAATAACTTAAAAACGATTTTAATTTGCAAATTTAAACAGTAATTGACCATTTTACAGAGGTTCATTTCTAGCCACTTTTTGTTTAAATTTTATTTGTTATAGTACATATTTATATATGTATGTGTATAAACAAAAATTCCATAATTACTTTATTTTTTCATTAGAATATTTTTCAGCTAGAGAAAGAAATGTTTTTGTTGAGATAAGAAACTTGTGATCATGATTTGTGCACGAAATAATGATTGTATAAAGGGGTTATAAATTATTGATTTGAAATGATTGTTTGATGTTCGAAACGAGATAAAAACAAATTTGCTTTAAATTAAAAAAACCGGTTTATGGGTGATTCTTAAAGAGAATGTGTTCATATTGAAATATGCATGTATGTATGTATACCTACCTATACAAGAAAAAACTGACCAAACTTAATGTATTTTTGGTTGATTTGAGGGCAAGAAGCACAAATTTTATAGGAAACAGTTATCGATACATATTTAAAATTTTTAATAAAAAAATGTATCGATAACTTAAATTTTCTAAAACAAATTATCAATAACGTTATCTTTATTAAGAAAGTTGATCGATAACATAATTTTACAGAGAAAATTGATCGATAACTTAAATTTTATAAAGAAAATCTATCGATAATATATATTTAATATCAAAAATTTATCGATAACATAAATTGTAGAAAGAAAATTAATCGATAACATATACAAAAAATTAATAAATAACATAAATTTTATAAAGAAAACTTGTTGAAACCTTTAACTTTATAAAGACAATTTATCAACAACTTTAATTTTATATAAAATTTTCATCGACATGACAAATTTTACGAAGAAGACGTTTCGATCACCTTTCGTTTTAGTTTCTTTTATAAGCAATTTACCGATAATTACATACCTATGTATTTTATTAAAATCTTGCGGAATTTTGCTTTAAAACGAAAAAGTATTTGTAATTAATATGACATTAGGTGTAGGTACCTAGTTTTTTATAGGAATGTACCTACCTACAATTTATTTTTTAAACAAAAACTTTAACCAAAAATTGTATTTTTTTATTTACCTACTTCAACTATTAAATTTTTGGGAAAAAAAACTTAACAAAGCAACAAACAAAATTATTTCTTTTGGTTTTACGTTGCTTTTTGACGCTGACGTTGCTCTGTTCATTGACCCCTTTTTTAAATTTTGCTGTTATTGTTTGATTAAGGTTCTCTGTTTCGTCTGTTGCTGGCCGTTGCTTTTAATCGTTTAGTCGTTTATTTTTTTGCTGAGTGTTGAACAAAAAAAATAAATGAACTTTTACAAAATTTAATCATGATAATGATGATTTTATTAAATTAATAAGTAAACGAAATAAATTCTTAATGACTTCAATTGTATTTTGTTTTTTAAGGTACAAAATACACACACACAGATGTATGTAGGTACATATGTATTTTTTAATAACAATGATGAAATTTTTATAAAAACTAAGATTAATAACTGTTTAAGACAAAGGATTTAATTGTATTAAATTTGATTTATGTACATACATATGTAGGACCTACTTAGATTATAGAAAATCCTTTAAAATTAAAAAAACTATTGCCTGTTTTAAGGGGCTAACAATTAAAACTACGAAACTGCTAAATTTTTAATCTCTTTTTACAACCACAAATTCTCACACAGAAAATTTTAACGTAAACTTGACATTTAGCGATCATTACTCCCACTTTTTTGTTTTACTTTCTTTCTCTGAATTTCATTATTATTTGCAAAATTTTGGCAAACTCTCGCACACACTGAAAGAAGAAAATACACTCTCAACACACACAGGCAACAATGCTAAAAATCATTTGCTCGTGTTAAAATAAAAATATCTGCATATGTATGTATGTGTATGAATAAAAACCGATTGATGACGCTGCTCTAAGAATTCATAAAAACAGCAGTAACATACCTTCTATGCATTCTCACTTCAACGCTAACGTAACTAGCAGCAACAGAGCAGTTGCAGCAAATTGTAGCCACCATGAAACGTAAAAAAGCTTTGCCAATGAAACAAATAACAACAAGTATACAAAGATACATACATATGGATGTATCTATGCAGCAGCAAAAACATTGCATACATTGTAATTCAAAAGTGTGTGTTTTTCATTCCCCTATACTTTCCTTACTTATTCAAAGAATACAATAAGAACAACTGCAAAACAAACTCACACTCACTCGCTCCTATTCACAGGCACAAGCAGTGTGTTCTGTAAACAGAACCTCATACTCAGAACTTTGAGTAAAGACAAAAACACACACACACAAAACAGCTTTGAACTTGAACTACACGTGGAGGCAGTGCAAGCGTTTTCAACATAGAATATTTTTTATCTATACTAAGTACCACGAAGCGTACTATTCGTTACACGAGTACATATTAACGATAACATAGTACCACTACAATAATACATCGTTTGTTGTATTCAGAAGAATCTTGTATATACAACCAACAACAGGCAGTGCATGAGTTTTTAACTTAAGGCAGGCCAGTATAAAAAAAACAACAACATCATTGTATGTATCCATATCCATACATATATATGTATATATACATATGAATTTACTAAATGTGTATTGTATTTGTATGTATGACGTAGAGGGTTGTTTAATTTTATTTGAAATGCTGTTATTTTGTTGTTGGTTTTTTAGTTTTTCTGCTGCTAAATTGTTATGTTGTTTTTGTAATATAGATTTTACTTCTTTTCTGTATGGTGTAGTATACATACATATGTAGCTTTATGTTGTAAGGTTTGGGTGGGTATTTTAAGATACACGCGCCAATGTCAAATGTGTTTTTACACACATTATTTTATCATGTCTCCTGTTTTTTAGCATTAGAGAAGCATAAAAGGTGGCAACATTTTATTTTAAAGCTTTAAAAAACAGGACGAGTTGTTATGAATGTAAAATGAAAGTGAAGTTTTTGATTGCAAAAACGAAAACAACAAAGGAAAATTTGTACGATTAGAGGGAGTTTTAGGGGGAATTAAAAAAAGGGATTGTTCTATGTTTTTAAAGGGGATTTAAAGTAAAAATATTTTTGATTTTTTACATACATATGTACATGTACATACATACATACACATATGTATACAATTACATTTTTAGGTAACAATTTAGAGATTTTTTATACCTAGGTACATATGTACTTACATACATACATACATACACTTACCAAAAAAAAAAACTATGCGTAGGTAAAAAAAATTTGTTAAAAAAATATACCTATAGAAAATTGTTTTTTTTTACAGCAAGAAGTATGTATATGTAATAGGCTTTATTTTAATGTAACTTCTTCCTTTCTAGCGCTTAAACTTTTAATTATAGAACAAAAAAATTTCAAAATTGTATTATTTTAATTAGAAAAAGTATGCGTACAAAAGCAAAAATCAATTGAAAAATCCGTATTTTTTGACAATTTAGTACGAAGTCGGATACCCTTTACGTTTTATAAGCTCAGCCATCCGATTTGGCATTGACTGAACCAATTTCGTTGTATCATTTGCTGTTATTTTGCTCCATTCTTCAACAATAACTTTTTTCAGCATATCTTTGGAAGAAATGGTGTGTAGGCGGATCCTGCGCTCCAAAAGGTCCCACAAATGCTAAATGGGATTGTAATCAGGGAATTGCGGTGGCGAATTTAGCTGGTTTCGAACATTATACAGATAACAGAAATTTTATAAAGAATACTGATCGGTGGGATAAGTTTTTTAAAGAAAATTTATCGATAACCGAAATTTTATAACTGTAATTTTATATAGAATACTATATTAATCGATAACTGAAATTTTATATAGAAAATTTTTTGATAACTATAATTTTGTAAAAAAAAAACTTACCGATAACCGAAATTTTACATTATAAATTTATCGATAACTGAAATTTTATATAAAATATTTATCGATAACTGAAAATTTATATAAAATATTTATCAATAACTGAAATTTTGTATACAAAATTTTTTGAAATATTATACCTATAGTAAATTTATCGATAATTGAAATTTCATAAAGAAATTGAATCGATAACTGAAATTTCAATTGTTGAGAATCGAAGTGATTAGCGAAATAGACTCGTCAGTTTGCCAAAATGTGCTAGTTAATTTTGATAAAAGAATTGATATGTATGTATATGTATTGATGGTCATGGTGGACATCTGTCCGATATCATTTTTCATTCATAGGTACTTTCATTAAAACAAAAATTTTTTAAAAACCTTGTCCACCACTATACATTTACCATGTTCTGACCTAACTGATTTTTCATTTGTCTGGATGCTCGCATGTCAGCAAGCAAGAATCGAAGTGATTATCGAAATAGAAAAAAAAAATCGATATTTGTATGGGTGGCCATGGTGGATATCTATCCGATATCATCTTTTAGTCATGCTATTATTTAAACCCTACTTTTACCAATATCATAAAAATATCATGAGATTTAGGTCCCGATAATCGTTCACAACACTAAAATGCTACAACACAACATGCATTTATTTAAGATGAAGCCGATAAGTGTATGTAAATCGTAATCGCAGTTTACAACATACAACATCAGTATACATACTTAGTGTTGTGAACGGTCTTATATTCAAAATGTATCGAATTATAAATTTTTTATCTTAAATTAAAATTTTTCTAGCTTTCCTTTATAACGACCCTTCACTGTTGTTGTTGTTTATTAATTCCTTTCGCAAAAATTTTCCCTTGTTTATTTGCTTGTAGTTATTGATGTTATTTTCTACATTAAATAATTGCATTCTATATAATTTTTTCTTTTTTTTTTTTGCAATTGTTTTTGTTTATACAAGTAATTAACTATATTTTATTTGTGTTATTATTAGGAATTGTTTTATATTGTTTTCGCTATTATTAGAATACGTACATATGTATGTAAGTTTTAAATTATATAGTAAATAGGTAGGTAGGGAGTATATTTATTTAAAAATATTTCTCTGTAAAATAAAAAAAAAACATTTTAAATTAATTAAATTTCAAACGTACAATTTGTTTACTAAATAAAAAACAGCACATCACATTTCCTATTAAAGAATATCAACAATAATAGAAATATGACGTATTAAAACTAGTATACGAGTAGTATAGTCGAGTATAGCAAGAACAATAATAGCTGTTTAAACAGTGAAAATAGAATAGAAAAACAAAACAATACAAATTTTGTTGTTGTTGTTAGTGACCTACGCCAATATATAAATAATTTGTTATTTACACACGCATTCTATGAAAAGCACAAGCACCAACAATAACAATGAACTAAAGTACCACTCACTCGCTCACTTACTAATAAAAAAGAAAATAAAAATGACAAACACACCACCATCACTAACTACTACTACAAAAATGCTTGCCCAACATCAACAACAACAAAATCACCAACCATGATCTTCGTTATAAAATGGTCTAAAAGATTCTCTACCTTATTTATGCCTACACACTGCTATTTTCTATAGCTTTTTGTTCTTGTTTGTTATTCTTTCTATTAAAAAACTTTTCATTTACTTTGTTTTGTTTGTAGTCTCCAACTTATTGTTCATTAGATTTGTTATAAGCATAGAAAATAAATACACAGACATCAAAGTGTGCGTAAAACATGCGTATTGTTGTACATCTGATTTTGTTTTTCATTATTTTCTGGTTCTTTACTACAACTGAAAGTAGTAAATAAACTTAGGCCCTAATTTTGTAAATCACTTGCGTTCAACGCATCACCTATGTTTTTGAGAACGCATCAACAAAAATATGAAATTTTGTAAATCACTGCGTCATTGCGTTTAGCGAACGCAGAAATATTACGTTGTTACAATAGCGCAATTCACAATATTGTGCAAATAGTATTGCATAATTGCATTTGCAAAAAGGTTTAGCATATTTGTGCTCTTGCTGTGTATTTTGTTAGTGTATAGCAAGGATGCAATACTATTTGCACAAGATTGTGAATTGCGCTAATACTTTCAAATCATTGCGTGGTTAATGTTGCCATTGTAAATGTTGATACTGAAATTTAAAATACAGATGTACATAAAGCCACACTTATTTTGCATTGGCAATGCTACATACCTGTCAGCTGTTCAATAATTTTGTTTGGTTATTAATCAAGACAATATTTCATATTATATAAATCCAAAGATACTAATGGGGTATAAAAAATGTTCGCACTTATGGGTATGTCTTCTTCTTCGAATGATGAAGATTCTTCAAGCGTCCTAGACATACGAATATCTATTGAAAAAACCCAATTGCACTCTACTATCAACATTATGAATTTATTGAATAACGAGTAAGTAAAATAACACTGTGGAGATTTACAATATTTTTAATTTACTTTTTAAAGATTTCAGATATATGTACATACATATGTATGTTACAATTTAAATTGAGCTGTCGTTGTGGCTTCTTTTTTCGCCCTAAGAAAAATTTTAGTTATATTTTATACTAAATAAATATGTTTGTATGTACATATAAATATGTTTAATTACATCGTATTAATAAAGTACCTATAAAATATTAAATTAATTGAATAATTTTGTTTTTCAATAATATTTTAATTCATCTTCAAGAAAATGGAGGCGTTAAATTTGACAACGCAAGTGATAAAAAATTCAGCGTTGCGTTTTACAAAATACACAATTTCAAACAATTGTATTAACAACAACCTAAGAATCAGCTGTTACAACGCACACAATCACTTGCTTGAACGCCGTGATTTGCAAAATGTAATTGGACGCAACGCTTAGAAAATTTGTGACGTTGCGTTTTACAAAATTAGGGCCTTAATGTAGATATTGTTGTTGTTATTCTGGTTGTGGACTTAACTTAATAAAACATGCGTGTGGAAAATTTGTTTTGATTTTGTGTTTTTGTAGCAGTGCCTTAATGAATTGTTGTAAATGTAATTTACTAAATTCTATATAAAATTTAGGCTATCTTTTAATTATGCCCATAAAAATGTTTGATATTTAACAATAATTAATTGTTTAAAGTTCAAGAACTTTATTCAGATGCATTTTAAAATTCTAGTGTACTTATAAAGCAAATTTAGTGAGTCCGTGCATTAACCTTTACAACATACAAAAAATACAGTTCTACATTCTTCTACAACAACCATAAAAACAAAGAAAATTTAAACAATATTTTCAATAAATTTTGATTTTAAGCACTAACGTTAATAGCTGAAATTTTAAAGAAATTATTCTTATGCAGTTTAGTACAGGTTCGTTCGGCATGTATTTTTTTTTATTCAATGCTAAAGTACTTGTGGAAAGACAATAATTTATTGAAAAAAAAAACTTTATTTACAACAGTATTCATTATGTATTATTGAAATAAAAAAATCACTGAAAAAAAGCCCTATTCATGATTTTTTTTGGTGTGAAAAAATTAAAACAAAAAAATGCTGGTAGCAGCAGTAAGGTTCATTGAACTGCCCTAAATTGGCCCTAAAAGTAATAAAAACACACACACAGAACTGTGGCGATGCATGTGTAGTTAGTTGGATAAACAGACTAGTGCAAGAGAGTGGTGGGTAAGACGGGAAGTATAAATGTTTGGGGAATTAAAAATAAAAAAAATGTTATATCGCAGGAAAGGAAATTATGTCGGAAATTCATAAATGTGTAGGTATAATAGCTTTAATTGTTAATGATTGATTAAAGACTTTAATGTGAATGTATGTATATGAATGTTGAGTATTTTATTTAAACATTTGCTTAAATCTGTTGGTATGCACTAGTAAAAATTATTGAAATGATTTTTATATTTATTAAAGACATTGATGTGTGTTAGGGATTCAGAAAAGCTACAGTTAACGTCAATATAAAGTAAACATGTAATACTGTTTAACAAAATGTTTTATTATGCCTATATATACAACAACATCAAATTTAAAACAAAATATATTGCATAATTCATAAGTAACTTCAGCAATATGTAACTCATTAACTAAAAACTAGAAAAATAAGGAACATCAAAAATAATTAAATTTTAACGAAAAAGTAACAGATTTTTCGGGTCAAAATAAAGTAAACAGGTATATTATAATTATGCAAAACATTGTATTTAGTATTTTGTTTTCTATTCATTGACTTTTTTCACAGCTAACAATCTTTTAGACATAGAACCAACGAGTTTTTTAGTGAAATCAGGCGAAATTTTATTCCATTCAGTTTTATTCAAATACAAAACATTGTAAATAATAATAATCTTGTACTCCTTTTGCCTTTATCAGAGCTGACAATCTTCTAGAGACAGAATCAACAAGTTTTTTTATTCCATTAATCCTGTAGGTTATCATTGTCTTTAGGTTTTCCTTGCAAGAAATTATTTCAATGTCTAATTTTTTTGTCCAGATATTACCGCAGGTGCTCAATTGGTTGAGGTCTGGGCACTGCGGAGCATTACCTAATGTTTTTGCCAAATTATTGAGCAACCACTCGTTCACAATTTTAGAGGTAAGCTTAGAATAAGTGTTGTAACTGTTGGAAAATCCAGTTCTGCGCTAGTTTTATTTGTCTACACTAGGGGTTACATTGTGTTTTAAAATGTTGAGATAAACTTCTTTTTTCATTGTAGATTCTATAAATGTAAGATTACCGACTCCTGATGCCGTCATACAACTTTAGGCCATTACTGAGCCGCCCCCATGTTTTACCGACTTGATAACATATTATTACTAAAGTCATCGTTCTTGGGTCGCCATATTTTTGGGGGTTTTTTGACTCCAAATATCTCAATATCCAAATTAGCATATTTAAACAATAAGTCAATTAAATTAATAAACGCTTTTGTAGTTCTTTGCATTTCAATTCTACTTAAATAACTTTATAAAAATGCAATATAATTTGTAATATAATTATTTCCTATGATAATATGTGCTGTGGACTTTATTTTGACGCTCATAGTGGTTTTAAAAGCTTAAGTGTTATTATACATAATTATTAAAACTATTTGAATAATCCTGTTTTAAGGATTTTACTTTAAATATTTCGGTACCAGTTCAAAATATTGAAATTATTTTCATATAAATTAGAGACTGATACATATGTTAGGAATTCAGAAAAGTTTTTTTGTTTTGTTCAAAAACCATATGTTTAATACAAATTCTGGTTCAAGCTTTATTTGGGTACTTTAAACATTCTAAAAATGGTATCTAAACGTTTTAGTTTCTTTTGGTGAGTCATTTTTCTAAAGTTTTTGTTGTTTGTCATTTAAAGATAATTTTTTTAATAGTACATACAAATAAGTTTGACCGATAGTCCTTTTATAATATGTAAGTCATTTTAATTGTTTGAATGAATCATTCTGTTTATTATAAATTTCTACAAAAAAAGTTCTTTCTTAAATTGTTTTTGTTATTACTCCACACCATAAATTAGTCAATGTTATATTTTGTTTATAACATTATGCAATTTCGTCAAATTATTTAATAATTTTTATACAAAACAAAAAATACTAAAATCTTTAACAAAAACATGTTTTAAATAAAATAAAAATAAAACAATTAATGAATTTTAAATAAGTTTCTGTCTGTATGATTGAAAATAACAGAAAAAAACAGAATAGAGCAAGAAAAAACAAAAAACTAAAACTAGTACAAAAGTTCATTAACATGCTAAATGGAAACTGAAATAACAAACACACATCCATACATACATATGTATGACATAAAATCAACATAATTATCATTGTTCAAAAAAAAAAAAACAAATTTTGAAGGTAATAACCTAAAACGTCCAAAAATGTTTAAAATCATCAAATACCCATACACTCAAAAAACACGCACGTACTTACTCAAACATAAACAAATAATAATAAATAAATCCCAGCATACCATTCTAGGAGCGCTACGAAAATGGAGTCAGAAAAGAGTCCAACTAAAGCCCTTATGACACTACATTTTTTGTTCATTGAATTGATATAGAATTGACAGAAAGAAACAGAAAATATTAGAAAAAGCAAACCATAAAAAATGTAAACAAAAAAGCCTTTTAGTTTTTTTTCTTTTGTTATGGTTTTGTTCATTTTATTAAATGTTGTCAACTTTTTGTTTATGAGGAACAGAAAAACAATACAAACAAAAAACGGTTAATCGCCAAATTTGCCCATAAACCGCTGATTCAGCAACACTTCTAATATTTCAAGCTTGAAATGTCAATTTTAATAGCCTGTTCGCCGATCTCGAACGTTAACGTTCGCTTAGATAAGACTTAAGACATAAACTTGATTGTGGAATAAACAAACTTGATTGAGTAAAAAAAATAGATACGATAAAAAGTTTGTGTCTTAAGTCTTATCTAAGCGAACGTTAACGTTCGAGATCGGCGAACAGGCTATAAGTTGAACAATTTTACATATTTTTCACATAACTTAATTTTTTATCGATAACTTTAGTAAAATGTTTCACAGTTTGCCATTTATCTTAATACTGCTGAACTCTTTGCACTTGTTAAATTTTTCTATTACATTATATTTGTACTATTCACCAAAATTTGAACAATGCATTAAAAATGTAGTGGCATAAGGCCTTAAAGAGTATTTTCGGAGCGAAAGAAAAATTTGCTTGTTACTGTCCTGAGTCGGCAGGCAGTATGAATCAGAAATTCCACTTAATTAAAGCGTTGTCCTGTTATTTGTGCTTTGAACAAAAATAGCTGTACCACACAAGAATGATAAAAACTAGACTCTTTTCTGACATTATCTAAGAGCTCTTTCAGAGCCCAAAAAAACCCTCATAAAAGACTCTTTTCTGACATTATCTAAGAGCTCTTTCTGACGGACCATTTTCGAATGTAATGACCCTCTTTTCTGAAGGTTTTCGGAGCAATTATGGTTGTTTCTGGGCTCGTAAAGAGCGTTAACGCTCCGTGTCAGAAAAGACTCTTTTCGGACTCATATGGTTTGCTGGGTATGTACATATATATGTATGTATGCACCTATGTACATATCTCAGTACAAGCGTATGAGTTTAATATAAAGCTCTACAAAATAGTAGGGTAATAAACTTTAAAAGGTTATTTCAGTTTGATTTGTTATTTCATGTATGTTTAGAATGTTTTATTTGACAACAAAATAAACCCAAAAAATTGTTTAATGACCATTAAAACAACAACAAACACACACTAGGTAGCCTTAATTTAAATTACTCTTTCAAATAAAAACACCGTTATAAAGTTGGGATAGTACCATTTAATTGTTTTTCTTGTTGTTTTATTATTAAAACTGTAATCTCTATAACCGGTTTCTTTACTGTTTTCTTCACAGATACCGTGTTATAAACAAACAGAGAATTTATAAAACATCATCATTAAGAGCGAGAGACAGAGAGAGAGAGAGAGAGAGTTTAATGGCCCCTATTGTACCGTTAGTTAATTTAAGTTAAAATTTTAGTGCTGCATTTTTTATAAGTTTCCTCCTCTTTATTAATAATAATGGAATATTTATTAGATGTTAAGTTTTGAAGACTTGGACAAGCTACATACATACATATGTACATACATACATATAGGCACTTTTTTGAAGATAATTTTTGTGCACGGTGGCTTCATGGAGTAAAAGTTAAGAAATGAAATTGTCAAAGAGACAATTGGAAGACATTGGGTGATACGGTAAAAATAAACGTTTAAGGAATCAAGAGAAATTTAGGGAAAAATTATAATCTCTCGGACAATGACCGCTAAAAAAAAAAAAAAAAAAAAAAAGTTAACGGAACCAAAATTTAATGCTGCATGCTCTTCAACTAACGGACAAAATAAAGTGTGGTTTCAAATATTTCCTGTTTTTTGATTAAAACATGTACATATTTATTATTTTCTAATAATTATAAATTATAGTTTTATTTTTAATTCAGTTACTACTTTATCTAATAATTATTTACTTCTTTGCAAAGTCTAACCGCATTTTAATATTTGTAGCTCGTAGAAGAGGCTTTTTCTTAGCGAACGTACTTTTTAGATCGCTTTCGTCAAGCCTTCTTTGGACAGTTCGAGTCGAAATATTTAATTCTAGTTCCTCCTTTATATATCTGGCTTTTTGCTAGAATTGCAATATAATCATCGTCTAGCTTCGTGGTCTTACGTTTTCTTCCATACATATATGTAAGTTCGTTAGGCTTTTGTTTGACTTTCTTATTTTATACAAAGCAATTATTTTTTTGTTATTATTTTTCTTAGAACTTAAAGCT
The DNA here is from genome assembly GCA_916048285.2 of Bellardia pandia. Classification (NCBI taxonomy): domain Eukaryota; kingdom Metazoa; phylum Arthropoda; class Insecta; order Diptera; family Calliphoridae; genus Bellardia; species Bellardia pandia. The sequence continues at coordinate 94,082,078 of OU696530.1, read as the reverse complement.
TTCTGTTTCATCCCATTTTCACGATCTAGGAATAACAAATCTTTTTCCTTCTTGATTAAAGTCCTTATTTCGAAAAAATCTGGGTCTATCCTTATTTTGTGTATATTTAAGTAATATTAAGTTAAATAAATAAATACTTTACTCTAATAAATTTAAAAAAAAAGTCAGAAATACAACTCTTATTTTAAGGTTAACAGAAAACCGCACTTTGTTATGTTACAGAGATTTCTACAAAACCGCCAGGTATAAAATAATGTCTTTGGACTTATTTCAGTAAAATTTCTATTCGATTTAGCTCCTTAACATTATTTAAGAAGAAATATGGTTGACGTAATAGAAAAGTTTATGAACCTCATTACTTTTCAACTGTACTTCGAACTTTAGAGAAAAGGTTCAATTGCCAAAATTTATTTTCTTAATTTTTTTTAATCTTAATTTAATTGTTTTTACTTCTTAATTTATCTGTTCCAAATTAAAATAATGTAATTAAAGTTAATGTTATCTTTCCAAATGTTTTTCTATGGTTCTTTACTGTTTTGTTATTTTTAAAAAACTTACACTCAAATATTTCTAATCTGAAATCTATGAACTTCAATTCAAAACATTTAATTTAAAATTTATTCAAAATAACTTTAAAATTAAACAGATGACTCTTTACTTCCAGCAGCTTTTAAACATATCTTTATTATATAAAGTACCCTAAAAAAATCAGCTAAAAATAAAACTTTGTAAAAACTCTAACAACTCAACCCTCAAAATGTTAAAAATCCGACACTTTAATAAAAAGTGCATTTTTCTGTTATTTAAGAAACATAAAATCTAAAAATAGACAAGATTTTGACCAAAAAACTTAACAAAAAATCAAAAATCGCTTAAATAGTAAATAAAGCTTTTTTGAAACAAATAAAATATTGAGAGTTTCTGTACTATGTATTTTCTTACAAAAACTCCCTTCCACTCTCTTTGTCTTTTACCTAGGAGAAGTACTCAAGTTGTTACCTAAATTAGGCCTATTATTTTACTCACTGTGTGTTTAGTTGAAAATTATTGAGTTTTTGTTATTAAAACACAAGTCCCCAGATTCAATGAAATGAAACAAATTTTTTTTCATGGAAATCAATAAATTTTTTTGAGCGATTTTCTTGAAAATTTTCTATACAATTGTGTTGTGCGTAATAATGAATGAGTTAAAGTTAAAATTTTCTGAAAGTAATTGTATAAAAAAATAATTTTTTTATACAACTGAATATTCTTAAAATAAACATAAAAATTTTTTCAATTAATAAAACAATCAAGATATATGAACAAATTCATTACCTTTGACCTGCAATATCTTAAAATATAGATATGTACATGATTTTTAGCTGCTACTTTTACACACTAAGGATATTGACAAATCTGTACAAAAATCCTTTTTTGACTGATTATTTCAATATTAAATATAGAAAGTCTTTCTTTATATTCCTTTAATTTATTTAGGTTTCTTTTTAAAGTTTTCAATTGTTTGGATAAATATTTGTTTTTATTAAAAATTTCCTTTCTTTTCTTCTTTTATTAACGTTCTATTAGCATTGGAATTGCAAGAAATTATTAGAAAAAAACTGGGATATCCTGAATTTGTAAGCTGAAATAACAAAATTCTCCTTGTCTTTTTTACTTTCAATTGAGAGTTACTCCACTCCATTTCCTTTGTATCTCTCAAACTTTTACTTTAATTAAATAAAACTAATTCCCCTGAATTCTTAGAGTTTTTGCCTTAAACTTTGACTCTTTTACTAAAAATTGGGTTCTTTTTCACTCAAATTGTATTAGAAAAAATACCGGGAGTTTTGGGAAATTTTGAATTTGAAAGCTGAAATAACGCAACTCCCTTTGTCTCTTTTACTTTTAATTGATAGTTACTCCCCTTCTCTCAAACTCTCCCTCAAACTTTTACTTTAAATCCAGTAGAACTAATTCCCTTGAATTCTTAGAGTTTTTCTTTAAACTTTGACTTTTTCTCTTTATCTTTAAAAGTTTTTAAGGCCTTAATTTTTATTTAATTAAAAAAAATCGAAAATATTTTGAAACAACTCAGCCATCCCTCTATATTTGGTACTTTTGTTCTCTTCTCTTTCATTTACTTTTCCCGTTGGAGTTTTAATTAGACTTTAGTTTTTGAGTGTAATTTTAAAACAAAGATCTAACATATTTCAAATACTAATACCCTTTGAAGTTAATATTGCATATTTAGAGATTTTTTTAAATTTTTTTGTTTTAAACGCCTAAAGTATTACTGAGCCAGTAAATTCTTTAAAAACGTATGACACTTTCCAAATACAGTAGACCTCACTCACTGATTCTAAAGATTTTTTTCAACAAAAACTTTGTTTTACAAAACAAAATTAAACATAGAATTTATAAGAAAATTATTATTAAATTTTAAATCCTATTTTGAGTCTATTTCGTTGAGCACATCACAGATTTTGAGTTTGAAGGTTGAAATCGTTTCGATTGGCTCTGTATAGAAAATTTGTTTCAATGAGAAGCGCTAAATTGTAAACACTGTCATTGAACAGATTTTTAACATTTAAAATTGCTCTCACTCTCTGCTGCCCTCTCCTCTCCCACACTCCTACAACAATAACAAAGCATTAGAAATGGTATTTATCATTACACAAAAACACAAGAATATTATTAAATATTTAAAAAAACCAAAGAAATTAACAAATCATAAAACAAATTTCTTAAAAATATTGAAAATAATTTCCAAAAAAAAAAATTCAACAAAAATATTCAATTAGCCACAAAAGAAAAAAAATCTATAGACTCTGCTTACACAAATGTCTACCAAAATTCTTATTAGAATTTTGAAAATTGAGTGAATTTTCAAGGTAATTTTTGATAAAGGTTAGAAAGAATTTGAAATACTGGGATCATTTTCAAGAGTAGAAAAATCATCATTAGAAATATCAGCTGCGTGTAAATTGAGTGGTATTTTTTCCCACAAAAGGGAAAAAAACTTTTTGAGATACAATTATTAGAATTGATAACAAGAAATGTGTATTTGTGTTAATTTTCGGTGGTTAGTAAAAGATTTTTGAAAAACTCACCCACCAGTCGGGTACTTACAAGCGAACATTTAACTTCTAATAAACGGCAATATAAATAAAATGGATAATTTTCCAATAAAAAGGGGGGGAACAAAGAAAATTTTGTTATAAAAATAAAAAAAAATCAGAATGAGAAGCATAAACAAAATGTGTTGTATTTAAATAAAAAATTTTAAAATTTTGTTAAAAATAATATAATGTAATGCCTCGCTTAAAAAATACTTCTCATGGTTTACTAACAGAAATGAATGAAATATTGAAATCATTTAAAAGAATGCGTATGAATAAAAAAGTTAAAATCAACAATTCCATTAGCTGCACTAGTAGTGTCAGCAGCAGCAACACCAACAATAGCCCTAACAACTCATTGTCAACACCACCTTTGGATCAACAGACCAAGGACTTGAAAAAGATCTTGAAATTATTAAAGAAACATGTTAGAAAACAACTCATTTTCAAGAAAACCAAAATTTTAATATAAAACAAATGTGTTAAGACTTTATAAAACTCAAAAATAAACCAGTAACTTTTAAGACTGAATAGAAATTTGATGTGACTGAAGGGAATTTGAAGGCAATTTTTTATATACATAAAAAAACACAAAAAAAGAATAAATAAATTATATTGCTTTAGGTTTAAATTAATAAAATGTCTGAATCATCTACAACCGCTGCAAATGCTGCTGCTTCGAAACCCTGGCCCAATGAACAAAATTGGATTAAAGATGTTTTATCCAAATCGGGCACAGAATTAGTGCAATTATCGCCCAATAAAGCTGTTAAGATAACCAAGAAATTGGTTAAACAAAATGAAAAGGGTGAGTTTCCAAAACAAGCAGAAAAAAAATTGGAATATACAAATACTTTGTATACTACAAAGCTCTGGAAACACATTTAACTATCCGCTATTCATATATTACATATTTGGTCCTACGCTTAAAACATACGGAAAGAGAGAGTGAATAATTATTCTTTAGAGAAAACGTAAAATCTGTTGGGAGTAAATTGTCTGTAAAGCGCAGGTCGTAAAACTGTTAGTTAAGCGAAGTTTTCTATATAAGAAATCTGTATAAAATGTATCGAATTAAATTAGATAAATTAGACTAGCAATATATCGGGACATTAAAATGTTTATTAAAAGAGAGCAGTTGGAAAACCCGGCCCTAGTCCCTAAGGAATTTGGAAGACTTCAATTTATCTTGATATCCACTTCAAAAAGGATAGATTTCAAGAGGTCTTTACGACTGTTAATTGATCATATTGATCATATAGTTTCTTGGTATCGTCTAAAACCGATTTATTTTAGAGCCTTATTTCAAAATCCTCAATTTATTAACAGAATAAACGTCATACAAACATATTTTTAATACAGCTTCTTAATATTCCCCTCAAAATGTTTTTGACTTAATTGCGGTTAGTGCGCAGGTCTTTTAAAAAAATTGCATTTTCATAATAAACAAATAACTAGTTTATATTGTTCAGATTCCGAATTGAAAATTCTGAAAAATTTTTAAATTTGGAAGTTTAAGTTATCAAATGACAACACAGAGAGCCTATTTCAATTCATGATAAATAAATAACTAATTTTTATAGATCAGATTCCAAATTACGCCTGTCTTTCCCCAATTGTTTAGTTATGTCACTTAAATAGGGGGTTAACCTTATTCATAAAACTTGTCAAAGTTTTATAACAGGTTTATAAGCAAATTTTGTATGGATATTTTCTTTATAAGCCTGTTATAAATCCTTGATAAGTTTTTATGAATTAGACTGTAATTTTCTAAACATTTAATAGACACCGAAATAAAATTGGCAATTTAGGTTCGTTTCTATAACTCCCCTGATTAGAAAGTAGAATTTGGAATAATTTGTTCCGATAATCATTTTTTTTTTTGGAGTTTAATCACAGACGTTTTGTTAAATGGGCCAAATACCGCTTATTCAAAAGGACTTTTGTTGCTCCAAGACCAGGTTTTGTTGTGACAACCTCTAAAAATTTATTTTTCTGTTAAATAGTTGAATGACTTCTGTTTAATGCAAGAGAATTCCTAATTATTTGTCTTTCTATAACAATTGTTACAATTAATTAGTTTTTAGTACGTGTGATTTTCTCTATTTAGAACTTGTTTGTTGATCCAATTGAATTTATGTAACATCTACTTAAATTGTCGGTTGCAGCTATTAATTTATGGGTATGATTACAAAATTAAGTTGCTGCACTGTCTTAATTTAGAATTTGCTTAAATTTGTTTATAAATATATTTAAAAGTGGCCTAAACTTTTCCGTATTTTACCCTGACATTGGGTAAATATTGCAATTTAATATTTCCAGTTATTTGTCTTTGTAGTTTATTAGTTTGTTTTGGAATGGACATTCAATTTAAAACTTTTGAATTCCAGGCCTTTTGTATTTAAAGTCCCTTTGGTTGTAAAATTTCTGTTTTATATTTCAAATCTTACGATTCAATCTAAATTTAAAAGCACGTCTTTAAGATTCGGAATAAATATTCAATTCGTCGAGTAAAAGCAAATATTATTGAAAAATTCTCCAAGACGTAAGTAAAATAAATGATATTTACAGCAGGCCTTAAGGGTGCTCGAAAAGGCTATACCGTGTCTGAAAAAGAATTACACTCTTTTTCTTTATGTGTATTAAAAAATTGCTTTCTATGCAATAAATACATCACACTATTTAAATTTAAATAGAGCTATAGCCAGTTTGAAATTGTTTCAATAATCTGAATTAATGTTCCACAAAATTGTGTTAAATAGTTTTCTTAATTTAACCATATTAAACCTATAAATTTTATGATTAAATTGCCTTAGTTTCTGAAACAATAAATTTATTTTGCCAAAGCTTTCTCTAGAGCTTTTAAATCCCCAAACTTTGGAATTTTAAATATTGAATTTTAATGATAAATGTCATGAAATATAAGGTTTTTATACTCTAGTTGAATAAATTAAATAGTTTTCTCACATTAACAAATTTGTAACTTGCAATTTTAAAATTAAACCCCCTTATTCAAAAACGATTATTAAATTTAACAAACGTTTATTAAGAGAGATTTCCATATAAAATTTGCCTTAATAAACGTTTGTTAAATTTAATAATCGTTTATGAATAAGGAGGAAAATGTCTTAATTTCAAAATCAATGAACATATATTGCCAAAGCTTTATTTAAAACAATTGGTATCCGGTTGGGCTGCATTAACGTAAATGAAACGGTTCGAAGAACTAAGTAAATGCTGCTGTATTTAAGGGGAAATTAGTTTAAATGTCTAAATTTAGAAGAACTTGGAATTTGAAATTGGTAATTTAAGGCAATATAAAGCAAAATGAAAGATAAGAAATTACCATAGGTGGTCAGGGATCTAGATAATGACAGAGTTACTAGTTCAAATCATATTTAAAACTCCAAACTTTACTTTAGTAAATTATATTGCAATATAATATAATAAATTGCAGCAGTTCCCTTAATAAATTTTTAATATGTATTACAAAACCCTTTAAATTATTTGATTGATTAGCAGTAAATAAATTTCCTTACTTTATTCCAAATTATCCCCTGCCCCACCTTTAAGGTTTTATTGACAAACGCCATTTTGTATATATTTTTCTGTCAAAACTGGCAGTAATACAAAATGCCTCTGATAACGGTGTTTCTCTAAAACAGAAAGAACTACAACCAACAAAAATGAACCGAAATTAAATATATATGTACATAGATAAACAAAATAATACAGAAAAAGCTTTTTGTTTCAAAACTAATGAAGCACAAACAAAACCAACCCTCATACTTCAAACCCATAATATCAGGACCCCCTTTTTGGCTCACTCTCACTCTATTTTGTAATAAAACTTCTGTAAAAAAAAACTCTACTCAACCTACTCAAATAAAACATTATTTAAGAAAAAACCCAGTTTTTCCGGAAAATGGAAATGTTTTTGACAAACCACCACCTCCTTTCCAAAGAAAATACAAACTCCTAACCATCCCTTATTTTATTCATAAAACTACAATAAACTGCGTAATTTTTTTTTTTTTTTTTTTTTTTGTTAGACATTTTGACGCTTTTTAAAACCCTTTTTAAATTTACAAGGGAAACTCAAATAAACATAAAAGGAAAACTGCATATTTAAACATACTTCATTTGAATAGAACTTGTTGTTTTGTTTTGTTTTTATGGACAATATTAACGTTGCCTACTTAGGTCGTTAATATTGAAAAGAAAAGTTCTTGTTTTCCCGTATTTCCAATTATTACTGGGGGTTGGTTTCCTGAGGCCGTGTACACTATGTTTGCTTTTTTTTTATTTTTTTTATTTTTATATGGGGGAGGGGGAGCTGAAATTCAAGTGCATTTTCTTTTTTTCTCATTTAAAAAAATTAAGATTTTTCAATTTGGGTTAAAAATATATTGATTATAAATATACATACATATATACTCTACAGTCTAGACATATACATACATACATAAATGACTTTGTTTTTTGTTAGACTTACATATGTTTTCTCCATTGATATCTGCTTGCTGGCATTAGAAGTCATAAGGTTGATAACAGTAAAAAAACTGGTAAAATTTAGGGGTTGAGTATTAGCGAGGATAAATATGTGACATCAGGTTTCTGATAATAAAAGAAAATCGATAAAACATTTATTTAAATTGTGAATTTTTGTAAAAACAAAAAATAACGGATTTGAAGAAATTTGTAAAATTTGAATAAAAGAATTTGAAAAAGGGATAAAACTACTAGAAAGCGTAAATTTCTAAAGATCTCCAACCCTATTCTTTGACAAGGAATTCATTAAACCTGGTGGTTATTGTCTAAATATTTTAGAATGGATAAAAACTTTTAATTGTTATTAGACCTTTTTGCATACAACGAACAAAATTTATATAGTGTTCCTTTAACCTTAATCCAAAGCTTTGACCTGTATAAGTAAATTAGTTCAATCTAGTGTACAAAAAAACATTTAGTTGATATAAATTCAACAATACTGCACTAAAGTTTTAAAAAACCTTCTTCAGAGTTTGAAATTAATATTTAATTCATCGAGTAGAAAAATTGGAACCAATTTAAAATTGTTTCAATAATCTGAATTATTATTCCTTCAAGTTGTGTTTAATAGACTTCTGAATTTAACACATTTGGAGCTTGCAATTTTATGACTATCAAAATACTACAAATTTTTAAAATTGAAGATTTCGATAATTGTGGATAAATTAAATAATTCGAGATAAAACCACATAAAAAACTCTATTAACTTTAATTTACTGACAAATTTTCAAAATTTTTAAACAAAACGTATAACAGATTTTAAAGCATATGGGTAAATCGAATAATTAAATTTCCAAGATTTTATTGAGACAAAAAAAAATTTAAAAAAAAAATAATTTTGAAATTTTTTAAAATTTTGAAATTTGTTCGGATAAAAACGGATAATGAATTTTTACCTTGAATTATTGATGTTGAATGGAAATTATATTAAAAAAACACAATTTATATTGACAAATTTATAAATATTAAGCGATTTTTTATTAAATTCCAAGCGGATAAAAACGGATAAGTAAAATAATTTAATTTTTAAGGTTAAAATTATTTTAACATTTGTTTTCCTTACATAAGTACATATAAAAAAAAATTTGTAATTAAATTTCAACCAGATAAAGCGGATAATGAATTTTGACAATAACATAACTTGGAATAAAAATTCAACGTGAAATTTGTTCCCTTTTATTTTTTAACATTGAATTTTAATAGAAAAATGTGAAAAGGGGACAAATTTCATGTGGAATTTTTATTCACGATAGGGGTGATAGATTGTATAAAATTCGGATTATGTTTTTGTTGTGCGGATAAAAACTGATAACGGATTTTTGCCTTGAATTTTTGATGAATATTTAAAAATATTTATATTTATTTTGAAATATTTATAAATATTAAGCAAATAAAAACGGATAAGTAAAATAATAAAATTTTCAAGGTTTTAATTATTTTTAATTTGCTTTTATCTTGAGGATAATTAAAAATTCGATTTTATTAAAGATTTAAAGAAAAAACAAATTGGATAAAAACGCATATTTTTATTGTGCGGATAAAAACTGTTAACGGATTTTTATCTTCAATTATTGATTTATCGTGAAAAATTTTAAGCAAATTTCCAAACATATAAAATAGATATTTTAAATTTACTTTTACCTTAAGGATAATTAATTTTAATAAAATTTCAAAAAATGTTTACACGGATAAAAACGGATAATGAACTTTTGCAATAATTAATAGATTAAACATAAAAATAAAAATTCAAATTATAGAAATTGTTCACACGGCTAAAAACGGATAATGAACTTTTGCAATAATTAATAGATTAAACATGAAAATAAAGATTCAAATTATAGAAGAAACGGATAAAATTTTTATACACAAAGAAAAACGTAATATCATTGGTAGGTAAGGGTTTTATTCCCGCTTGAGACTGTGGTCTGCTGCTATTTTTTGTGCTGAATTATAATAAAAATATTAAAATTTAAGAACTAATTTTCTAATTCGTACTAATTTATTAATTTAAAATTTGTTTCCTTACTTTTTCAGATTCACGAAACAACACAATGGTCTATTACCAATCCACACCATTAATTATAAAATCAGAACAACCTAGTCAGGCACAATTGTGTGCACCCCTCAGAAACAATCATGAGCCACAGCAACAGCATCAGCAACATCCAATAACCAACCACAGTTATATACTTAATAACGTGAATATCACAGCAATTCAACAACATCACCAGCACCAACAAATGCCGTCACACAACATTAACTCCACAAGTATTACAACAAATCATCATCAGCAACAGCAACAACAATATTTAACAAATATTAAAACAGAATTATTACCACCGGGTTTGACATTGTATGCCACCGCACAACCTGCTTCCTTAACACCACCCTCTGCAACGCAAACGCCAACACCAACAACAAATAATGTTACCAGCAGCACACCTACTTCAACGACTACAACGGGACGCAAAACAAATGCCAATAAGCCCCAGTTCAAGTGTGAACAATGTGGCATGACTTTTGGCAGCAAATCGGCTCATACTTCACACACCAAATCCCATGCTAAAAATGGAGATTTAAGTTTAATAAATGGCAGCAGCGTAGCCACAAATTCAGCCGCAAATACGCCTCAAATACAAGGGGGTGTTGAAGTGAATGAAGCCGGCGTACCGTTGGGCATACCAAAGACACCACAAATAAAGCCCATTGCTAATGCGGCCACAAATGGTGGCGATCCCTATCAGTGTAATGTCTGTCAAAAGACATTTGCTGTGCCTGCAAGACTGGTAAGTTTAGGCATTTATTTTATGTTCTACAATTTAATAATTTCAATTCTCTCTTTCCTTCGTTACAGATTCGCCATTATCGTACCCATACTGGCGAAAGACCCTTCGAATGTGAGTTCTGTCACAAACTCTTCAGTGTCAAAGAGAATCTTCAAGTTCATCGACGCATACACACTAAAGAACGTCCATACAAGTGTGATGTGTGTGGTCGTGCTTTTGAACACTCGGGCAAACTACATCGTCACATGCGCATACACACCGGTGAACGACCGCACAAGTGTTCGGTGTGCGATAAAACCTTCATACAATCGGGTCAATTAGTGATACACATGCGCACGCATACCGGCGAAAAACCTTACAAATGTCCGGTGGAAGGTTGCGGCAAAGGTTTCACCTGTTCGAAACAATTGAAAGTGCACTCACGTACCCATACGGGAGAGAAACCATATCATTGCGATATTTGTTTCCGTGATTTTGGATATAATCATGTTTTGAAGTTGCATCGTGTCCAGCACTACGGTTCGAAATGTTATAAGTGTACTATATGCGATGAAACGTTTAAGAGCAAGAAGGAAATGGAAGCCCATATTAAGGGTCATGCCAATGAAATGCCAGATGATGAAGAGGAAGCCAATGCAAATGGCAATGGTACCGTGTCTTCGGTTTCGACATCATCTGGCGCTGAAACAAATTCCGAACCAAATTCACCACAATCGCCCAGCTCAAGTATTGGCACCACTACTACCATCAACGCTAGAAACTCGGTAAAAACTCGCAAGCCTAGAAAAGAGAAACTGAACAGCAGCAGCCAATCGGTGGGACCTTTAAGTCCTGGCTCACCCGGCTCGCCCATATCCTCATCTATGTCGCCCTCATCATCGTATGCTTCAGGTTCCCGGCTATCGGCAGCCTCTCCTACTTCCTCTGTGGCCTCACCCACCATGTCTTTGAGTTTGGAGGCTGATCATCATAGTCGTGATAGTGGTGTGGCCAGTGGCTCCATACCTTGCAATAACACACGTCAATTGGCTGCTGTTTCTTTGGTAGACTTAAGCCATCAAGGAGGTTTTCCCATATCCGATGAAATGCCTACAGATTTAAGTGTTACCCAAAATCATCATATCGGCAAGGAACACCATCATCTACAACAGCCCCTTAGCCACAATCATCAACAAGCAGCATCATCACATCTCAGCTATCATTACCAAAGTTCACCATCGCCCCAACATCAGTCGTCACATCATTTACAGCACCAACAACAGCAATATCATTACCTAAATGTCTCTACCAGTCCATCACATGCCACAGAGCTACAACATGCTACATTAGCATCACCTCAACACCAACAACAAAACGTACGTTACGATCAACCCACAATTAATCCAGCCCTTTTGGAGGCTGCCACCATAGCCAGTCGTCGTGAAGACGATGTCCAACAGGCAGCCATACAAATAATGCAACTGCATAATTCTCAACAGAAATCGAATAGCAATCAAATGAACTCAACTCATCAAATCTATAACAGTCTACCCAATAATATGCATCACAAATCATTGATTAGACCACAGCACGAAAATCATCATCATGCAGATGTGGTCAAATCAATGGTTATGAATAATTTGACGGAGAATTTAATTGAACATTATAAAAGAGATGAGCTGACAAGGCATGTGGGAGGTTTGGCCAAGGGTTATGCACCAGTGCCGAAGTTTGAGTAAGTATTATTTACAATTTCTATATAATAATTAGTTTCTTATTTTTTCTTTTTATTTATTTTTACAGGCCCTCCTTACACGACAATGAAAGCATCTTACGTCAAGTCGAAGCTGCTATAGCTCCACTTAGATCATCCACCGATTCACCCGACAGATCATCATCACCCGAAAGTGATGTGATGCTAATGGCCGATCGTGATGTCATGACATTGCCACTTAGAAAACGCAAACTCTATATGAGTGATTGCGCCGAGACAGCCGATCATGAAAACACTAATGCTGGTGCTAAGGAACTTAATCCCAAAGTAATGAGACACAGTTCCGTAATACAATTTGCCAAGGCCTCATAGGAGGAGCTGGTAAAAGTAGCTGCTAAAAAAAAGCAAGAGTATAGCATTAGCAAAACGGCAAAGAATAATATCAATACATTACACAATGGAATAAATAGTTAATAAGGAATTAATATTAAAATATTAAAACCTAAACAAGAAGACTGCTGCATAAATGAAAAAAAAAAAATTAAAAAAACACACACACACAAAATTCATATAATACATAACAAAAAGCACTGAAGCTGAGAGAAACTTAGGTAGAAAGGTAGAAACAGAGCAAGTTTTTATTTTATAAACCTAAAAAATTAAAGAAAAACCTAATTTCTTAAAAAAAACCTTTTTAAAATATACATATGTAGATATGTTTTTGTTTGCACACTAGAGCTCTTTTATTTGAGTAATTTTTAATGATTTATGTTTCGTAATTTATTTTCATAATTATAATTATTATTTTTTAGGTTTATATTTTTTTACATGTTTTTTGGAAAAACTTTAAAATCAAATCAAAAATATTTAACCACCCCCACAACTAATTTTGTTAAGTTGCAAAATTAAAAATTATTTTAAATAAGTTTTCTTTAGTTGCTGTGTCATGTTTAATACAAAAAAAAACTAAGTTATTATTAACACAAAACAAAATTTAATTTTAATTATTTCTAAAACATTTTTATGTTATATTACTATTATTTTTTAAAATGTATTTAAAATACATACATATTTAATAAAATGTTTATTTTGCTATGCCAAAAGTATTATTTTCTTTATTTTATTTTGTTCATATATAATACTGTTGAAAGTAAAATAAAATCTTAAAAAAAATATAATTTGTTTAATATAATTTTTTTTTAAATTTGTGTGTTAAGTTCAAAGTTTTAAACTTCATTGTCTTTTTAATTTTTAAGTGCATTATTATGTAGTAATTATTATTATTATTGTTTTTTTTTTCAAAAAAAAAATCATCACTAAAATTTTGTAATACAACTGCTAGTTATATTTTACTACTTTTAAACTACTAAAATGTAGACGTAATAGTTAGTTAACCTTTAGTTAACCACTAGTTTAATCATTATCAATACTTATACAAACAATCAATATATAAAGAAACAAAATATAATATTTATATTCAAATAATTTTAAAACAAAACAACATTTTTTAGTTTTTGTTATTATTTTTTTTATAATTTGGTAGAAACAACTACTAACATTAGTACATATAGTAAGTCATCAATTTATCTCGTGTGGACAGCTTTCTGTTCGCCCAATAATTTTCACACATTTTCACAAAAAATAATGCAATTTTAAAAAATTACAAAGAAAACTATAAACATAACTATCAATACGTTTTCTCCATGCAGAAGGACATGAACAAATTTCTATTCGTAACTCTGCCGACGTTTTGTTCTTGTGCGGCCCAAAACGATGGCTTGTCAAGATCTATTGCTAGGTAAAGTTTTTCACATATTTTCACAAAAAATAATGCAATTTTAAAAAATTACAAAGAAAACTATAAACATAACTATCAATACGTTTTCTCTATGCAGAAGAACATGAACAAATTTCTATTCACAACTATATAACATATGTTTTCTGATTTGATTAAAAATAACTTCAAAGTTAAAGAAATGTATGAAATTTTTATTTGAATCAATAGAACGATCTATATCACAGAGTATATACTCTGTGATCTATATAATTCAATGTTTAAAGATGAATTCATGTAAATGTTGATCGCAGCTACGCCTCAAATGGTTCACACACTGGGTCTAATTTTGGCAGAGTCTCTCCAACATATAGGCCGGTATCTCACGAAGAAATTCTTCAATTTTAACTTCCAGTGCGTCAACAATTGCAATAACCTTAAAATAATGATTTAACGTCTAAATGCGTTAAATCGCAAGATCTATGCGGCCAATTGACCGGCCCCAAACGTGAAATATAAACATTTTGGGCAAAAAAAAATTATATTCTTCGCACGTGATATAAACTGTTAATTTTGGGCACAAAAATATTTATAATCATCGCACGGTAGCGTGAGCCATTCACAGTAACGTTCCTGCCTTCGCCGTATAATCATCTCCAAACCAAAATTCGACAATTTTGCTTGTTTACGTATCGATTCAAACAGAAGTGAACTTCGTCACTAAACACAATTTTCCGTTTAAAAAAGTGTACGATGTAATTTCTTAAACGAACTTCAATTTTGGTGATAAAATGCAATAATTTAAAAGCGTTGTTCATTTAATGGCCGAATTCTCGGTCATTAGTTAACCATTGGTAAACTAAAATACTAACTATTGTTTAATTACTACTATTAAGACTCTGAATTTAGCCATTATTCAAATTCGTAAGACATATTTACAATTTGTCGCCGAAAACAATTGTAAACTTTATTTTCATAGCAACAGCTGTTATTTGACTAATAGTTAACCAACGACGTATGGGGGTTTAACTAATGGCAAACTAAGCATTGCGAATAAAGAATCATTAGTTAAGCCTTTGCCATTAGCTAACTAAAGACTGTGAATTTAGCCATAAGTCGATTCATGTTTAAATTCTACACCAAACTCAACATGTTTAACAGTAATATATTACATAAAAACAGCGGAGCTGCCAAAATCAGTTTTGTCAAAAAGAAAATTGCTAAAAAACCACCCTTTATAAAATGTGGAAATAAATATTAATTCACTCGCAAGAACCTATTGAGGAAGTATGGAAGTATACTGATATATTGATTCTAATTTCTTTGTTATAGATAATCTGAACTACTTTTTTTAACCAGAATTTTGTTTTTAAAATTTTAATATTTGTAAGCTGATTTAAAGAACTTGTTTGTGGTCATACTGATCATTAAAGTCCTTTAGCAGTTCATCGAAACAATTTAGATTACAAACCATTTATTATACCATTCGCCACCAAAAGCCAGAATGCTAGTAAATATATGCGTTTGTCATTCCGTGTTTAACATTGAGCAATATTAATCTGAGACCCAACATATTATTGATACTTATAACATTCTAAATCGATTGAGCTATTTCCGCTTTTCTGTATGACCGTCTATCTATCTGTGTAAAACAGAAGGGTATTGAAGATTCTGCACTCTAACTTGTTAACATTCTGTTTACTCAAAAAAGAGGCACCTTCCTCGGCATACGGGCTTTTAGTACAGCTTTCTAAATCTTATTTCTAATTGTGCGACTTGTATCGAATGTATAGATACATAAATTAATTTTGCGCTCTTTAGATGACCGAAAATGTTTTTCATTAGCTATTACGTATTAAACACCGATAAAATTGTGTAATTTTTTTCGCTTCCTGCTTCTTGTCTCTATTTTTTTTTTCTGTGAATTGTTTGAAAAACCTTTGCTTTGGACATTTATCCATCAATAAAATGTAGAGCTTTGCAGGAGCCATTATTAACACATGGAAAAATTGTTTTAACTAGTGATACTATTTTCCTGTTGAAATGAGATAATAGTGATTACTAAGGGTATCAAATGATTGAGGGAAATTGACAACAATATCCCAATCCGTATCTTTACGGACAGTAAATGGTAGATGGTTATAAAAACCCTAAATCTCGAAATGTTTTACAATGTAAAAACGAGATAAACACTTACTTAGACTACGTTAATCTGATCCATGGCAAGATGGGATCACGCAGGCACGTCATAAATCTGGAAAATGTTTAACCCTTCCAAATGTTTAAAAAAGACCTAAAGAAGTCAGAGACTGGCAGAATTTACAATCGGTAGAACGATTTTGAACCTTAATAGACCTATACTCAGAAGGGTAGTCAGTGTATTAACTTGTCATACAGGACACATCTAGCTCGTATTAATATAACAAATGAGACAATCAGCAGAGCGTGTCAGCAAGAGGACGAAACGTTGGAACCTAAATGTGCCACTGTCCTGCTTATAGTAGAATTAGAGACGAGGAGACTAAGTTTCTGGCATAGTCAGCACTAACTATAGGTTTTTGAATATGCAGATTAACACTTCAACAATAGCACACAACACACCGAAGCGGCATATGTGTAACCCGAAACGATAAGGGCTAAAATTAGCCACCCTACTCAAACTAACCTAACCTCAACTATTTAATTGACCTACCAAACAAGCATCAGTTATTTAATTAACAATTTCCTTTCCGCGTACCTATAAGTACAAAGCCACTACGTGTATCCCGAAGGGACCTCACCAATTATCGTAGCAGTAGATAAGTCTCTAGTCAGCAGCAAATTTAAATGAGTAAGCAAAAAAACTCTAACTCGGTTGAAGCTCCGTTCAAGTTCGTGGCAACAGTTTCGCCATTTTCTAGCCCTGGATACCAATAACGTGAAGGTGTGGGAAGTCACAGAGACAACATGCCCAAGAGCAAACAATAGTTTGTTAAATATTTCTTCCTCTCATCATTGAAAACAAAGAAAACGTTCTTATTATTCTTTCCAGCTCTGTATATGTGAAAATTAGAAATAAAGTAATTAACTTTCTTTTTGAATGGCAATATTCAATTATAGAATATTGTAAAAATAGGTTTCGTAGAAATCACAAAAATAATAATAATTTTGTTATATTTTTGATGAAAAAATTACTTAAAATTCTGTTAAACCACGACCAAAACCTAACTGCTTGAAATTTTCTTTATAATTTGCCATAGTTTGAAAAAAACTATATAAGATCATAACTTAATAAATATTAATTAAGAACAATACTAAAAACAACCAATAAAATTTGAGAATGAAAAAAGCCATATTGGTTTTTATTGGAATTAATTAATGAAAAATCATATTTTGCATATAATCAAAGTAAAAATATAGGCATAAAAATATTTAAAGAAAAACAAAAATAAAAGATAAAGAATTAGACAAATTTTTTTAACAAACAAAGAAAAAAATTTATTTAAATGAAAGATTAATAAATAAAATACAATACAATACATAAACTTTTATACATAATAATAATAAAATTAAACTGAAAACATTTTATTATGGATAAAAAGAGATTTGCTAATAACAAAATTAAAGAAAAATCTTCAAGTTTTATAAAAAAAACATTAACTGCCGTATTCATTAAAAATAAAGTAGGTTTGAAATGTGCTTTCAGACAAAATTTTCATACAAAATTTTCTTAAAGTACATTTGAAGTCTACTTTAATTTTTTCTGAATAAGGCTGTAAAGCATTAATTTCAATTCCAGCTTTTAACCCAAGAAATATTTTCAGTTTTCTTAAATAACTTTAAACAAATTTAAATATTTGATATACATATGTATTTAAAACTCCTCTCTAAAGAAGAATATAGTTATATAAATTTTTTATACTAAAAAAAGCAACAATTTTTTACTTAAAAGTTTATAAACTCATAACTTGATTATAAATTTAAAAAATACGAACTAAAAACTTCATTAAATCATCAACTCTATCTCATATATTCATACAACTATAATCATACATACTATAAACATATTTATATATCTCCCAATTTATAAACTATGGAACTGATTTCTTAAGTAAAAAATACAATTTTCTATAAAAAGAAAACTAAAAAGACATAATAATAATTGCCAAACAGAACAACTGAACCAACAAAATCTGTATTAAATCCCTAAAATTATATAGATATTTAAGATTTTTTTGGTAATGTCAAATAAAATAGAGTTCTTCTTATTAAAAAAATAACAATACTAAATATGATAAATAACAATACAATAATAATAAATAACAACAAGAAAAATATATACATACATATATTTAAATACATAAAAATAATACTTAAACAAACAAAAGAAGAAAAAGCGTTTTCTTTATTAAGGAATTATTTATTTAAAACAAATTTATAAGTATCTGAAATAATAAAGAAATTTTTAAATAAATTAAAGAAATGGCCTCTACAATTTTATTTTAACAGAAAGTGTAGACAACGAAAGCAACATCTAGCGGTAAGTAGAATTAAGGGAATTTTCCATATGTACAGTGGCTTAACATTAGTGGTATGCACTAAAGGTCTGCATGACTACATTCAAAAGGCATATGAATACATTCATTTATTTTTTAAGTAGGTAAAGTAAAATACAACACACGATTTAGGTACGTAGTGCTTACATTTTGTGTTTAAAAAACAAATGAATGAACACACAAAGCGAAAGAGAAAAAAACCAACTGTATTTGTACAGAAAAACAACAACCATATTCATATAAAACAGACATAATAAAATTTGTATAAGCTTCGAATATAATATTATTTGAATGTTTTACTCCTTACATGAATATATTATTATTATCACTAGTAATTTTTGTTATGGAAATTGTAAATATAAAACGCAAAAATGTGAAGGTCCATTTTAATATACTTTTATTCCAATTTTTATAATTTTTGTTACAAAATTCTGTTTAATAGAGATATATTTGTAATAAGAATACAAACAAGTACTAATTTTACTATGTAGTATTTCTTATACACATTCTAACTGTTACCATATACATACGAATGTTTGCATTTGCAAATTGAGTAAATAAATGTTCAAAGAAAAAGAGTAAATGCAATGTGTGCCTTCGTTATGACAAAGTAAAACACAGACTACACTCTCTTTTATATTTTAACTCTTAAACTCTGTAAACCACTCTTTAACTATTTAAATATTTGAATGAATATTGAATTGCTTGTGTGTGATAAACAAATGAATGTATTCTTGCAGCCCTTTAGTATGCACAAATGTATTTGGTAGCCAAATGAGTGTTGTGTATGTTTTTGATTTGCAATTCAAATGTGTAAAAAAAATGAGAGCTAGTCATTCACGTTCAAATCATTCTAAATCAGGGGCTTCCAAAAATTTTTTGCTACTGTATTAGTGAGTACGAGAGAGTAATAAAATTGAGAGAATGTATTTATTTAAAGCCGCAGAAAAATTTTAGTAATATACATATTTTATAATTTGCTATGTATGTTACCAAAATCATTTTTGACCGCACAATATTTTTTGAGTGTCATCATCTGTTAACCTGAAAAAAAACCATAGCATCCGCTAGACATGTGCACTTGTCGAAGTCACATCGACGACTGAATTCCCTGTTCTAAAATTGTGTTGTGTTCAGCGTTGCCGTTTTTGGTTATTTCTAACCAAAATTGGTTATTTTTTTTCTCAATGTGTACATGTGTAGATTTTTTCTGTTTTGGTTATTTTTTTTTTACTGAAAATATTTAGATTTTAAGACAATTAGTAATATATTGCAAGCAAAAGAATTGTGCAAAAAACAACAAAATGCCCATTTTGTTTGATCTGCCAAAGACAAATTTCAAAACTCAAGCTGTGACATTTTAAGTAAAAGTGATCTCCATATTTATTGTAATATAATTACATGTTTTTTAGTATTTAAGAGAGTAACTTTCTAGTTCCTTATTTTATTGCCAATGAAAATTTTTTTGTTTTTATTATATACTTTTTATTTTTGTTTAAGACATTAAAAATTAATAATTAAACTTGCAAAACTTAATGTAAAGTATTGGAATTTTAAATTTTACAAATTGTAGCATTAGCTTATGTTTCTTTGCATTACTTTTTGCAAAATATGACGCTTAGTTTTTTAAAAAAAATATTTTTTAGTATTAGGAGTTGTGTTGTAAAATACGTTGTTTTATGTTTTTTTTGTTACCTTAAAGTACAAATTATAGCTAAAATTACAAAAAATAAATAAATAGTACATGCATTTAAATTTGGTTATTTTTTTTTAAATTTGGTTATTTTTTTCATAAATGTTGGTTACAAAAAATTTTTTTTCGTGGCAACACTGGTTGTGTTGATCTTTCATTTAGAATCTAAATGAAAGATCAACACAACACAGTTAATGAAAAAGCGAGCCACACACACTAACACTAACTGTGTGTACGTCTCAATTATAGTGTATTGCTTGTTGCACTCAAATTCATACGGGTCACACACTTCCACTTTTGCTGCTCAACTTCTTTTTAATTCTCTTTTAAAGTTGACTTAATGTTCACACAATTTTACACAGCGAAGCAAAGAATGAAAAGAAATGTTAAATAATACCTACATACAGCTAACTTCGTGTTTATAATTACGGATGTCTCAACAAATCGAGCTTCCTCTTCTTTCCCCTCTCACCATCAAACTCAAAAGCTGAGCAGCAAAAGTGGAAGTGTGTGACCCGGGACTTACAATAAAAAACCTGAGTAAAGTTAAAAATCACACTAATCATTCGTGTGTTTGGTGTGTTTCTTGTTTTGTTAAAGTTGGGGTTTCCCCTATTTAATAATTTTCCCTATCGTTCTTTGTAAATTAAATTATGTATGTTTTTGTATTATAATATTCCAAAGGATGAATTAGAAACTGAAATAAGTGCACAAACGGATTAATTGTTTATTTTCATTTTCATGAGTGTTTTTGTCTTTTCATTTAATATTTTATTTTTGTCTTTTTTTTAAATGTCTGAATTTATTTAAATATTAATAGTTTCTTTTTATAAGCAATAAGGTCATTTGAATTTTATATAAAAATATTTAATTTATTTATATTTATTTATTTTCAATATTTCGCTATTACAATGGATAGTTGTTATCCCGTTTTAATGCAATTTCTTACGTTGTTATCGTAAATAAATGTACTTTTTGAATAAATTCAATAGTATTATAGTTGCTTAATAAAATAATGTATAAAAACGTCACCAAAGTTGAAAAATGTTTGCAAAATCTACAAAATTTGTGTTTGCTCGACAATAACAACCAAATTTCTCAAGTTTTCTTAGATAGATTATTGATTGAAAATCGGATCATTATCAACAAAATTACAGGCTTATAAGTGCGCAAATGTACAAAAACCGGTTTTTTAAACCGTAAATCCTGATTTTGTAGGTGTCCGGCATATTTCACTATTGGAATCTTGTTTTACTCGATAAGCCCTGAAGAAATATAATATCCGGTCCCAGGTTTTTCTATTTCATTCAATTTTGTATCACTGTGTAATGAATTGAACGTTTTGAACAAAGTGTTATTTCTTACAGTAACACTTACACACAATCGGCCCAATCATGAATAAAAATTCCGCGTGAGTTTTTTCCCTTTTTATTTTTTTTTTAACATTGAATTTGAATAGGAAAAATGGGAAAAGGGAGAAAACTCTCGCGGAATTTGTATTCATGATTAGGCTGAATAAATTTTGTGTGTGAATCGCACACATGCAGACCTCTAGTATGTACAATGTACATATGTGTGTATGTATATACGTCATGTGAAAAACTTACAATTTATTTACAACCGGATAAAAAATCGAAAATTCTTTCTTGTTTAAACGATTTATTTTTTCTTAAACGGTAGAAAAAAGATTAATAACAAAATTTTTGCTCTTCCCATAACATATTTTGATTTTTTTGTAATTTTGTATGAGTTAAGGATAAAACTCTACATACACCCTACTATCTTGACCTGCTGGAGAACAACTGATGATGCATTGCATACTGCGTTTATGAAACCAGCAAAACAGATATGGTTTAGTTAAATAAACAATGCATTCAGCCGCTTTTGTTGACGATTTTTTTTTGAAAGTGACGGTTCTGAATTAAAATTTTATCAATCGACATTCATAATTGTTTTTGTAAATTATTTTTACCACATACAAAAAATATAACGACATGACTTTTTCATCTTTAGCTAATTCACCCCGTGAAACTGTAAAAAAAGCACACTGCCTATTTTTAGGATGACAAATTTTCAATGAGCTTGAAAAATTTCGAATAATTGTATTTGTGGTGAATTTCTAAAAACAACTCACCACGATTTTTCAGCACTTTTTTATATTCACCGCACGAGCAAAAAATGCTGTCGGCCTGACGGGGGAATTTTTTCCTCTCATCCGCGCCTTCCATTTTCTTTTCGTCGCTTTTCCACATTTTTTCTTCTTTTTGTTCCTCTGCTGTCGTCGTCGCTACGTGCTACGCGTTGATTTTAAGTTTGAAAAGAAAAAAATTGGAGGTGCGAACTTTAAAAAAAATCGGAAATTTTATGCAGAAAATTTTGTCATCTCTTTGGCTGCTGGCTGTTACCGTTACTTTAAAAAACATAGTTATTTCATCTTGACAACAGTGTTGCATTTTTGCGTGCGAAAAAGAGGAGAGTATGAGAGAAAATAGTGGATGAGGTAGGAGAGAAGAAAGAGACAGACACACAAACAGGGCTGCCAGAAATTTTCAGCAAAAAATCTTAATTTCGCCAAAAAATAGTCTTATTTTTGAGGAAAAAATCTTATTTTTGGAAATAAGTAGTTTTTTATTATAAATAATAAAAACAATTCATATTTTATTTAACACTAACAAAAAAAAACAACAAAAATTCATTTTCTTATACCAAATTGTACATTTTTGGGATCGATTAGTTTAAAATTTTTCAAATGGGAACAAAAAAGATTTTTTAATTGAACCTAACCTTCGTCTAGACAAAACATAAAATCTTTTTTTTTTTTGGGGAAAAAATCTTAAAAAATAAGGTAAAATCTTACTTCTGGCAGCGCTCCACACAAACCATGGTGAAATCACTACAAGGTGACATAGAGATTACAACAATACAAAAACAACAGAAACAACATGGTATTTTTGTTTTTGCTTTCATGTTTGTAATGTGAAAAACAAGTAAGAAAGTATGTCGATCAAGCCCGACTATATAATACCCTACACCCAGTATATGTATAATAAGTTTTTCAGAAATGGGCGCTATATGAGAGATATAACCTATTATGGACCAATCATCCAAAAATTTAGTGTCATGATTTCTGTGAATATAAATATTGTGTATGTTAAACTTTATCTCGATATAAATTAATAATTTTATGGAGGTTAAAGTTGAATACGGTGATGGTCTTGCATAGGAGTTTCGACTAATTACGGACCGACCATTATAAAATTAGCTGACATAATTTCTGTATGATATTTGTGTCGAATTTTATTTGGATACCAACATTTTTGAGTTAGTTAAGCTCTTTAACGTGATTTTCGGAAGTGGGCCTTATAAGGGAGCTACGACTAATTATGGACCGATCCCAATAAAATTGTACCGTATTGTTTGTTTATATATGAAATATATTTGTGTTAAATATTATTTGAATACCAACATTTTTGAGAGAGTTATGCTCTTTAAAGTGATTTTCGAAAGTGGGCTACGACTAATTATGGACCGATCTGCACTAAATTTGTAGATGTGATTTGGCTTCATTTACCACTCATTTGCATAATTTAAACATTTATGATCGGTAAACTCTAATTTCGGGAGGACTTTTGTATGAGGGCCAGGTGAAATAATGGACCGATTTCCACCAGTTTCAATCCCATCCGTCCTTGGGCCGAAAAAATATCACTTATCAAATTTTATCAAAATATTTTTAAAATTGCGACCTGTACTCTGCGCACAAGCTTTACATGGACAGCCAGTCAGCCAGACGGACGGACGGACATCGTTAAATCGACTCAGAAAGGTGGGTGTTAGACCAATATTTCTGGGCGCTACAAACATATGCACAAATCCAATATATCCTCCCCACTATGGTGCTGTAGGGTATAACAACTGACTATTGTTTACAAACATTCCTATAGAAACAAATTAATATGAGCATACAATTTTTAATTTTAAGATGACACATGTGTTTTTTATACACATGAAAGATGTTTTATAACTATGACTTAAAACCCGAATAACTCTCAAATTTAAAAAAAAAAATAATGGTTTTTATTAAAAATGTTAAATAAATAAAAGAAAAATTAAAATATGTATATGAAATTCATTCATTATTAAAACTAATGTGAAGTTTAGAGTAAATTTATGTGAAATGGCAATGTATCCACTTTTGCACGTTAAAGTTCATTTAATCTGGCAGCAAGAATAAATGGACAGTTGTAGCGTTATTTGATATTTATAAAATATCAAAGCAACAGTAAATGTAATTTTTTAAATTGTTCATATTTTTTTTTTCTAATTTTTAGCTTTTCGCGTGCTTTTTATAAAAATGAGAAAAATATCAGACTTTTTAGAAAACCAAGTGGTGGGTATTGCAAATGATAATTACTCAGCCCGCGAAATTGCTAAGAAGTTGGGAGTCTGTCTTCGAACAGTGCTACAAGTCATAAAATGGTGATAAACTAGTTTGAGAAACTATTTTATCCAAACAAATCAAAAACAAAGGTTTTGTAACTAGCTTTTGAGATAAACTACATAGTTACAAACAACCAGTTTCTGCTAATGCAACTCTGTTTTTTCAAAATTTTTCTGGCAACGCTGGACACTTTGACAAAAATAAAAAAAGTTTTCTTTAAAAAAAAGAAACTGTAATTGAATTTTATTCATCCTGGATGAAAAACACAAATTTAAAAAATTTTTTTTCATAACAACGTCCATATTTTTATTAAATTTTTAATATTAAAGTCAGCTGTTTTATGACTTGTCAAAGATAAACCACTTAACTGTCAAAAATGCTGATGTAAACGGTATGGTTTATGAAAGTAGCTTATGATCATAAACTAGTTTGAAAATTACAAGTGTAAATGCACTATAAGGTAAATTTACTTTTAACGCAAACTTTAAATTTGTATACATTTTTATTAAAATCATTTAAAAATTCTCAAAAAGCTAAATAAATTAAAAAAAATATATATATTTCTAAATCTTTCCAATAATTAAAGGAAAATGGAAAAATTAAATCAATTACATAATTTCTTTAAAAAGTTTTAAAAAGCAATTTATTAAATTTTGTGGTTTCTTATTTTTAAATTTTTGAATATTGATCTAATACATTTTTGCATGCCTGTTGTTCTTGCCTTGTTGTAATTGTTGTAGCAATGCTGTCACCTAGTATTTAAATTCACCTTGGGTGCAACTATACAAGGTGAGTGCAGTAGCACAGCTGACTGACTTTGATAACAATTTACTTATGTCAACAAAAATACTTTTGTTTTTGACAGTAGTACATTATTTTACACAAACAAAATGCCTGCTGTTTCTGTATTGTATTTGTTGTCGAAAAAAAAAAATAAAACGATATTTAAAATTTTTTTGTACGACGTATTGAATTTTTTCAATAGAAATCAATCAATATTTAAATCCATTTTCTATGTACACATATATGTACCTATTTTCAATTTTCTTTAGACCAGAAAATTTAAAAAAAAGAAAAGCACTTTATTTGAATTAAACTTCGAAAAAAAAACAAAGTATAAGCGAAATTGCTATACTGATGGATGATAAATCAAGTTTATCATACAAATCACAAAAAAGTTAAAGCAGAATCAATCAAGAGGCAGGAATCCAAAATTAAGTGTTTATACGTAAAGGTAAAAGAACGCCATTCTGGTCCAGCCATCTCAAGAGTTCAAAATTGATTTATGTATGTACATTACATAAATTAGACAGGAAGCTGGACTAAAAACTAATAGCCAAAGGTTAGATATATTGAGCAAAGACAATGTTAAAAATAGGTTTTGTTTTGCTTTAATGGGTTAATAAAATGGGTTATGTTATACATCAAAGCACTTTCAAATGAAATATATATTGCCCGGATCGGTTTAGAAATCCTACAGATATAGTAATATATATATCTGAGCTTTAAAGCTCTATAACATTAAAATTTAAAACTTTTTGTACATAAAAGCTTTTTGAAATTAATTTCAAAAAAACTAAAAAAACCGGCTACATGCACCCAATGGTGTTAAGTTCCAAAGATGAAAATATAATAATTTTTATGTAAGAGTTTCGCTATGAAAGGCATGTAAACTATGTTTCCACGGTACATTCTTCGCTCTCTATTCATGCTTCACACCCCAATCATTTGCGAAACAACTTGCTTCTCCATACAAAATTTTAAGAGCGAATCCAGTAGATTCATATTGAATCTACTTGCGAAGCACGAAAAATTGCACTCTTCTCTAATTTTTATCGCAAGTTTATCTGCACTAGCTGTAAAAATTTAATATTATTGTAAACAAAGCAAATTATTTTCTTGTTGCTAGAAGTAAAGAAAGTAAATACGTACGAATGTATGTTTTTTTCAAATAAGCTAACTAATTTCCACTCACTTTTGTTTGTCCATTAAAAAAAATTATTTTCCACAAATTGCAAATTCTGTTTTTTTTATTCTGTATGTTTATTAAAGACAACTGTCAAATCGAATCAAGTTTATTAGTCATGTAAACAGCATGATTCATAAACATGATTCAGAGGGCGAAGCTGGTGTTTCAAGTCGTCGTGGACACATAGTATAAGTGAATAACAGATAAACGAGAATTTATGTATATTATAAATTCACCCGAAAAAATCGCTCAATTAACATTACTTGTTACTAGATAAAATTACAACTCTATCTTTTAAATATTGAGTGAATATCCAAAAGAGTGCTTTGACACTAGATTTTAGCAAACGGACATGCACTAACACGCTTGAGTAATTCTAGCCAATATTGATGTATAATATATGTATGTATTAAATAAGTGAAATTTTAACAAGAACATATTTCATAATATTTTAAAAAAGTGAAATTATTTAAAACAGTTAAAACTTATAGTAGTTACATTACAACTTCTGTATAAACAGCGAGCAGAGGATTCTTGGCCGAATTTAGTAAGTTTGTGAATTCAATAATACACTTCTTAGAAAACACTTTTATAGCTTTATTTATCAACAATTATGTTGTTATCTATTTTTTTTTATTAATATTTCACTTGAACACTGATTTTAACAAAATTACACAATTTTTATACAACTTGCTGTTATAATAACTGCCGTTATTTTTCACTGACTTTCACTCATATTATTTTTTCTTTCGTATACTAGATTACCATATTTTTGATTATAACATTTGTGTTAAATAAAAATTTATTATTTATTAAAAAAGTGTGTTCAAATTTTAATAATAACAAAAGTGTACCTGTGTTTTAAAAGTTTTATTAATTGCGAGTATTTTAATAAATTTCTATGTTAACTTTATCATAAAAAATACTTAAATATTAATTTCCAAAACGTATGGCAAGGCCATTATTAAACTCACTCCAGTTAAAAAGCAACTCTGTAATTGAGCTTTCGTTTCATTTCATTTTAAGTCTTGCCGCTCTTGCCGCCAGGTTGTTGTCGTTCATAGTTTTGCAGATTATTAAAAAAATATTTTAAATAATTTCTAATTGCAATAGTTTTGCAAAAAAAAACAATTGAATTAATTCAATTACACATTTATAAAATTAGTGAAGTTTAACACAATAAATATTAGAAGTATGTATTGTGAGATGTTTTAACATAAATCTTGGTAAGTTTTTGTCGTTTTAAATGAATTTTTGTAAAATCTGGTATTTGGTATCTGGTATAGTAATAAATATTCATTAAATATACATATGTATGTTTAAATTGTGCAAATTTTTAATATAACAAATTCCCATAATGCTATTTTTTTTTTGTTACTAAAAATATGCTGATGTGCCGTTATTTTTTTTTAGCTTTATCATAATTCTCATTTCGTTTCCATTTTGTTTCTTTTATGAAAAATGCTTGAAGTTTAATGTTAGTATTGTTTTTGTTGGTTGTTATTAATTCTCCTTTAATATAACGGGAACCATTTTTTTATGTCAAGTTCAACGACTTGACAACAGTTTGTGTGGATTCTTTCGTCATTATTAACATTTTATTGAAAATATGATTTCAATTTTTATGTGATTTCCATATAAATTTCGTAGAATTCTATAGTTCTTCTAGGTTAAGAAGCTCATTAATATGTATGTATGCTATTCCAATTGAAGCCTTGAATGTGGCTTTTGTTTGTTTCATCTGTAGAAATTTGTAACTACTTCCACATTTTTAAAAGTCGTCGAAATTATTTTTTGTGGCTTTGTATCCGCCGATTAAAATATTTGTATTAAGCAGTCGGCTTTTTTTTGTATAAAACAGTCAATCAAAATCGTTACATTTAACCCAGCCAGCTTTCTTATCTTAAACCCAGAGAAATCCGATATGCTGATAGGGCATTATAGTGTAAACATCAACCGAATTTACAAGAAAGCCAAATATCCATAACGCTAAGGTAATGTTCTGTATTTGGTGGGACCGAAAACGTATCTATTACGTGCTGCTGGAATCTGGCCACATCTCAGAGAGCCTATACCGAGAGAAGCGATTCGTTTGAAGCTAACATGAGCCGTAAAATTGTTTGAATATGAAAGCGTAATGCTTGGTTTTCACTATGTCAGTTTTGTTGTCAAATTGTCTAAATTGTTATGAAATTACCAACAATTTGACAACAAAACTGACAGTGAAAACCAAGCATAATATTCCATTATGAAAACGCTCGACCACATGTTGCAATACCTGTTAAAAACTATTAGTAAGAAGTGCCCCGTCGGACTGCTTTTTGTTGCGATCGTTACAGTGGGTAGGCTATACTTTAGAACAGTATACATACAGTTATGTGAAAAATAATAGGGACAGTGCCCACCCAAACTTACAATTTATTTACAACTAAATAAAAAATCGAAAATTCTTGTTTGTTAACCCTAGAAGGGTACGGTTAAATTGTAGGCGCTTATAGGTACCGATGAGTAAATTTTACTCACTTCAGAATTTTTACGTTATTATCTGATTTATTTTGTAAGTAGTGGTTTTAAATGAAAAAATTGAAAACCAGCATATATGTAAGTGTAATTTTTTTTATTAAAATATATAAAAAAGCAAAAATAATATTTTATTATTGATTTTTGACAATTATGAATAGGTACATAAAAATTGTTTTTCAAGCACAGTCAGGGCACTTTTGGTATAACTACAAAAATTACAGTACTTTCTTGGCCCCTTTTGGTCTTCTCCGGCACTATGGGCCTCTTGGCTTGCGCCTACAATATTTTGAATGGATTTTTTTTAACGCCAGGCTCATGTTTGTATTAGTCTGCGGGAAAAAACAGTTTGAAGCAGCTGACAGGACACAACGAATTTTTTGCATTTGCTGTTGGGCCAGGGCGAATGTGAACAATATTTTTTGGAAAGTTTTTTTTTTTTGACCTAGCGCAGCAACAGGTTCCTTTCTCAACATAAAATTTCCATCTTTTCCGATCAGATTGTTGGTACTAGGTGTAATAGTTGTAATAATTACCTATTCTGTTTCACGAATTTCTTCAGCAGCTGATCTTTCATTTCTTCTCCCCTCACTAACAGCCCTGTCACAGAATTTAATTCCGTTCGGAAGTGGAATTAATTCCGTTTTTGCTTTTATTGAAAAAGCAAAACGAATAATTTTTTCGGAATGAAACCTAGAAATGCCTAAGATTACAACTCCACATAAGAAATTAAAAGTGGTTTCATTCCGAAAAAAAGTTTCGGAATGAAACTTTCTAACTTTCTCGTCCCATTCTCCCCTTTTTAACTACTTGTCGGGTTTTAGTTTTTGTGCCACTGGTCCAATCCTATTTCCCATTACAGTCCCAGTCAGAAAAATTCCGCTTTTTTTCATTTAAATGATCAGCCAGCTTTAGGCTGGTAAAAAATCTGTTTGTATACAAAACACAGCTGTCGGTGATTGTACGACAAAGCTTATCCACAATTCCTGCTCCTAATTCAAGATTTTTCATAACGTCTTGAGGTAATGTATCCTTGCCAACATATATCTCAAAGTCTAGTACCAACCCGTCCCGAGCAGCCAAGACAAAGTTTTTTAGTCCAAGTGGATTAGGTTTAGATGGCATATATTTGCGATACTCACAACGTCCTGAAAAAGGTATCATTTGTTGGTCGATTGACATGTGCTGGGAACGTAGCAAACTTTGACATTTTCTCAAAATTGGGTCTAAAAGTGGTTTTATTTTCCAAAGTTTTATCATTGCCATTGGATAGATTGCTATCTGAAAAGTGGAGAAAATTTATAATCTCAAAGAACCTGTCGCGATTGATTGATTCTCTAACAATTGGTACACAGAGGTCTCGACTCCAATAAAGTTTCGCTTGAGGATATTTGAGGGTGCCCATCATCAGCTGCACACTAGCAAAACGTATCATTTCAATTGTATTGGTGTTAATTGATTTTAGCTCCCGCTTTTGTGCCGAATATATGTTACTTTGTTCTGCCACTAATTTCCAAAAGTCTAGCCCCAAATATTCAAAAAAAGAGCAAAGGATGTTTCTGTCAGAGCTACCCTCAGAAGTTAGGATATCATCCTTTATATCTGGTTCAGATTTAGCCATTTCTTTTGTTCTCCAAAAAACGCGATTTAAACTTGCATCATCATCATCTGCCCCATTTTGCAAATCTTCTTCATCTTTCACCCACTCTTCAGATGACTGGAGCACTCGGATGACTTCTGGAGGCAAGTACTCATCCTGATCATCGTCTCCCGAGAAATCGAATTCGCTATCATTGAGCATATCTGCAATCTGCTGTTCATCCATATCCAAGCTAACAAATATTCAATGTTTTCGTAAAACTAACTTTTAAACCTGAGGTACACATATGTGTACCAAGAAAAGAAAATAGTATTTCATTGTTGAAAACCACTAAAATTTTTTTTTTTTTTAGCTTTTATTTATTTATTGAATCTTCATATCCTGAAATAACAATAGTTTTCAAATTTTAATATGTACTAAAAGAAAATAATAAGCCCAGCCAGTGCTAGACAAAAATTTTTATGATACTAAAAAAATTTCACATCAACTGATAAAGTCATCTGTTTTGCGCTTGAGTTAAAGCAAGGGTATCCCTCCTTCTCAACCGAATGTGGCCACTAAAGTTAAGGATGTCTCGTGCAAGTGGGTTTGGATGGTGTTCAAGTTTGCTGACGTACTTTGACGCATATTTTGTAAATTCGACTTTTACTAATGGCACGCCTAGATCTTTGTGGATTCGATAATTTTTAACATACCATGGAGCTGCAGTAATTATACGTAGAATTTTATTATGACCCCTTTGAATTTTTTCAATGTTTGATGCTGAGGCAGTACCCCATAATTGAATTCCATAACACCAGATTGGCTTTAGAATTGCATTGTACAACAAAAGTTTGCAATCTAACTTTAATGTAGAATTTCTGCCGATTAGCCAATTAAGTTGCACTGCTTTTAATCTCATCTGAGTAATGCTTGGTTTTCACTATGTCATTTTTGTTGTCAAATTGTCTCATATCGACGCAAAACTTATGCTTGGTTTTCACTATGTCAGTTTTGTTGTCAAATTGTCCAAATTGTTGGTAATTTCATAACATTAGAATTAGAAACACTTAATTTACATAAAAAAAACTAATAAAAGGAAGGATAAATTTCCACTATTTTAAAATGTTATACGGCTTCAAACGAAATAATTTTGCATGTGTCACTAATAATTTGACCACCCACTGTATATGGCGACGTTTAACAGTATTAAGAGCAATATACTACCAAATAAAATAAAATCCTTTGGAAGGAACAAATTTGTATAGAGAACAAAAAGTTTAAAACTTTCAAACAAAATTTGGCGTGAAAAGGGGGCGTGGCGTAAGAAATGTTTATTTCTACCTCGCCTGGAGTATATAATCACCCCTATCGTGAATAAAAATTCCCCATGAAATTTGTTCCCTTTTCACATTTTTCCTATTTAAATTCAATGTTAAAAAAATAAAAGGGAACAAATTTTATGTGGAATTTTTATTCACGATAGGGGTGGGTGGGGTGTATGTTAGTTTAATTACAAAAAAAATTATGAAACCACTTGCAATCGAGGAATTTTTTTTTGTGTAATGTAAGAATATTAATTGCATTTTTGTGTTTTTTAAAAAAAGTTCCCCCTTTCATTCGAATGAAAAAAAGTGAAAAATTATTTTTTTTTTAATTACATGCTGTTTTTGGTTTATTCAAAAGATTAATAGTAAAAAAATTAATAATATAAAATAGTAATAGTTAAGTACAGAATCAAAAAAAAAATGTTTAAAAATTATTTTTTCCTATGAACTTTAGATTCAGAAAATAAAATTTTTTCGAGTTCGCATGTAGTCCCTCCATCAGTTTTACGGGTTCAGCATTTAGTTAGATCTGGGAATGCCAATTAATGACTCCTCGACCGACCAGCTCGTCTTCAAACATTTAATTGCCTTCTTGCATTTTGTCTTGGTGAGTGTTTCGTCTTGAATTAAGCATTTGCCCATTCATAGCAGATGAAGTCGCATGCTGTACCAAGAATGCGGCGCCACTCTGGCATCAGAAAAAAGGCTATAACAGCATATATTGTACGCGAGTTCCATCTTGCCTGGTGTAAGTTTGGGAGTTTTTTTCCAGCTGATTCGGGGCCATCGTGAAGTTGTTTTGTACTGACGATATGCCTGACATACAGTATCAGCCAAAACCTAAGCACCCCCTCAGTACATTTTTTTTAAATGATAAGAAAACAAAGTTATTAACAATTTTTTTTATTTATTTATATATTTATTATTGAAAAACACTAACTTAAGGAATTCGGAATTTAAGAAAAAAAAGTTAAAATTCAAAAAGCAATTTAAGTCGGAAATATAAGTGGACAAAACTAAATAAAGGATTCGCAACGAAATATTGATTTCAATATTGTACCTTAAATTGGGGGTGCTTTAGTTTTGTCCACTTATATTTCCGACTTAAATTGCTTTTTGAATTTTAACTTTTTTTTTTTAAATTCTGAATTCCTTAAGTTAGTCTTTTTCAATAATAAAGATATAAATAAAAAAAATTGTTAAAAACTTTGTTTTCTTAAAAAAATTATCATTTAAAAAATGTTCTGAGGGGGTGCTTAGGTTTTGTCCGATACTGTAGTTCATATAAGAACTTTAAATCATCTCGCCATTCAGGGTTCTCGACTCTGTTACCATCATCTGTCGCAACTTGATGGTAATGAGCCTGAAGAGAGACATAATTTTTTCTTAATTTGTCAATGAATGAATAGTTCAGTTATGGTTTGCTCGTTGGCTCTTGAATAAGAAAATTCATGACGTGCTTCAGAAGGAGTTCGAGTACATGTATCAGCTTTACAATACCGTGCAGACGACCAGTATTTACTGCTGTTGTGTCGCAGATTACCATGCGAATATTTTCCC
This sequence comes from Bellardia pandia, assembly GCA_916048285.2. Classification (NCBI taxonomy): domain Eukaryota; kingdom Metazoa; phylum Arthropoda; class Insecta; order Diptera; family Calliphoridae; genus Bellardia; species Bellardia pandia. Next base: position 94,048,548 of record OU696530.1, on the reverse strand, counting down.
AAAGCATCGTATTTATCAATTAAAAAAAGGGGAACTTTTTTAAATTTGATGTTACTAATGCCATCTGAATGCAATTATTCCTCGAATTTGAGGGGTTTTATTTTTGTAATGTAAAATAATAAAAATCCCTGCCGTCAAATGAGTTGCTAACTACAAAAAAATCAACTTTAAGTTAGCTTGTATATACTGACTTAAAGCCAGCTACTACGCAATGCAAAATGTACATTTGACATTTTAAAGTATTTATGCCCCTATTGCCGTTCTCAACTCAACTAAGTTTGGTCGTCTGTCAGTCAACCCGACTTTAACTCTACATTAACTCTACTACATTTAAGTTGTGAATGGCAATACCGATTTATGAAAGACGACCAAATTATTAAAAAAGTTGTGAACCGCAATAGGGGCATTAGAGAACAATGTCGATTGACAAAATGCTCCAAAATGCACAAAAGATTGAATTTATTTAGGGCTATTATTACAATTTATTAAGTAAAAAATCGGAAAATTTACTACTTCCTAGGACATCGCAATGTTAAAATAGTTGGTTAATCTATATATATAAAATTCAATGTATGTATGTATGTATGTATGTAACGTATAGACTCCAAAACGGCTGAGCCGATTTTGATAAAATTTTCACAGCATGTTACTGTGACTCTGGAAGGAATAATAGGGCACTTTTTTTACCACGCCCACTTTTACGCCCACTTTTTTAAAATATTGTAATTGAAGACCAAACCTCTGGACCGATATTTTTGAAATTTTTACAGCATGTTACTGTGACTCTGGAAGGAATAATAGGCTATATGAAATTTTGATTGTACAAACGGGGGTGGCACCGCCCATATAACCCTCAAAATTAACCCGCCATATTTTGGGCATTTTTTGACGTACGTCGGTGATATTTGGTACATATGGTATTGGCATAATTAGGAATACATACCAGGAGAAAAGTGAGTGGGACCACGCCCCTTTTTAGGAAAATTAAACATCTTAATATAGTCTTAACTACTGGACCGATCGTCATTAAATTTTCACAACAGGATTTTCTTACGAAATAATAAATTCTTGACTATGTAAGTGGACAAAGGGGCATGGTCTCGCCTAAAGCATTGCAATAAATACATTAAAATTAAATAAATAAATGTTTGTAAATATATAAATACGTTTTATTTTATTTTATGACGAGGGGGGTAGCAAAGCACACCGGGTTTAGCTAGTTGCATATAAAAGTAATCCAAGTGTCAACCACCACTACTTGAGAAATAGTTAGCTTTACGTTAATTTAAAGTTAACTGAATGTACGACAGGGATAGTAATCACACTAGTGTATGTGTATACAATTTGAAGTAAATCTGTTAAAAACTATATGGGAGCAATTACACAATTTTAAAAAAGTGGGCGTGATAAAAAAAGTACCCTATTAATCATGGCAGAGTCCCAGTTAAATGCTGTGAAAATTTCAAAAATATCGGTCCAAAAGTTTGGTCTCCTATAAGGTACAAATAAAAACACATTCCATTATATACATATCAGAGATCGGCAATGAATCGTTTTTTTATGATTCACAACTACTCATAACATTTTAAGTATAAGTGGTCATTGAAATTTATGCCCCTATTGCGGTTCACAACTTTTTTAATAATTTGGTCGTCTTTCATAAATCGGTATTGCCATTCACAACTTAAATGTAGTAGAGTTAATGTAGAGTTAAAGTCGGGTTGACTGACAGACGACCAAACTTAGTTGAGTTGAGAACGGCAATAGGGGCATTAACTACTCTGAGTTACTCAAACTTACAACAACGTTGACTTATAAATGCAAGTGGATATAAGTATGAGTACTACTCCGACTTCGAGCTCATACTATTCCCAATATGTTTGATTCATAAACAACGGTATTTAGATTTACATTTTAAGAAAAATACTCACATACTCATAAAGTATTCAACTCAGTTAAGTCATTGAAAAAAATGTTCAGCTAAATTCATTAGGTATTTATACAAAATAAGTAAGAAAGATATATAAAAACATACAAGTAAGTTTATAGGAAAACATATTGGGGAAAATATAAAATTTATTATTTTATATAATTTTTATAAGCAGGCTGTAAAAAATTAACGACATGAGTGTATGCGAGTCATATTTATTTTTTTTATCGTCTACGTACATTAAGTTAAGGAGAGTCAAAATAAACAACATCATACATGAGATTAAATCTGAATATAATGAGTACATACTTCAAACTTTAAATATGAATATTGGTTTGATGATATTGAGACAAGTATGAGTACGTATAAGTACGATAAATTATAAGTCATGATTCAAGTATACTCACTTTTTGAGTACTCATAACTGATCTCTGATACATATATATGTATCAGTGATGGAAAATTCAATACTATTGTACTATTTTCAGTACTTTTTTACAAAAAAAATACCAAAGTACCCCCACATGATATTTTAGTACTCTTTGTTTGTTTTGCTTTGTTCTCTGTTTAGAAATCCAGCGTTACTATTTTTATAATCATTGGCCACATTAGCTTCAAAACAAGAACATAAGGAATGCACAAATTCGTTATTCATGTTATTTAGTTGATCTGGGATAAGCTAATCTACAAAAGATGCATAAAGAATTAAATTTGTTTGTGGAACTATTTTGATAAAGTTTTTAAATTTCTTATGTTTCGTACATTTTTGTAATTCTCATTTCTTGTTTGAGATTTTTTGTGTATCATATGAGTTTGAAAACTTCAAACATATTGGTGAACGATCTATTAATGATATGGCATTAACACCAACAAAATGCATCATATGTTTATTATCTTAACCCATAACAAATAAAAATGTTTGAAACATATATTTTTACATAAAAATGAATTAATTTTTAGTTTGTTATAATAATTTTTTTTTTATTAAACTGAATTAATTTTATTTTTGAATTATTTTTAAATGGATTTTTAATATTATTTTTTAATAAAAAAATGTTTCCTAAAAAGTACGAATGCATCTCACTCTAGAAAATTTAAATTTTCTGTAAAATCTTCCTACAATTTTACCACGGTCAATGCAGTCAAATGTTTTGCAGAGATCTAGAGCAGAGACCTGCAACGAGTACTAAATTTTCGAGTATACTTAATCATGCACATTGATTTTTATGATTTAATCGTTTTTGTTCAAATGCACAAAACACTCGTTTACGCAACCGTTCGTTTCAATCATTCAGTTTTATTCACTTGTTTTTTGCGAACATGAATATTCTGACTGTGTCGTTAAATGTATGAAGCTCATTTTACATTAAAGCCAACGTGTTGTTAGCGGAACAAGTGTTTTATTCAGTAGCAAAAGTAATTTTATACTCGACAGTGTCGACACCGAGAGGAGTGTTATAAAAAGTATAGTTGCCAAAGGCAACTATATTTTGTCAGGGAGCCGGAAAGGTCGTAGCGTCGTAATAATAAAGACTGAAATTGTAACTTTTTATATACCTTGGATTTCATTCTTAACATTTGAGGGGGGAAGAAGTTATAACAATATTTTTGAAATATTAAAATTTGTAAGGTTTTTCGAAAAAATACATACATTTAATAAAACTACGTATGTATTTAAAATATAAAAATATATGACGTACTTACATACATACATATTACAAATTTTATCATTGTTTTGTCAAATAAGTTTTCTTTTCGACGAAATAAAAAAATGCTAACATGTTAAATAGGTAGTAAATGCACATTTTTTATGTTTTCATATTTTTCTGCCAGTCGCTTTTTACTTATAAGTGGCTCGTGTGTTTTTAGTTCAATTCCAATCAGATCATGCACAACAAAGCCGACATGCAAAAAACAAACTGTGTATAAACAAGAATTTTTGTTTTCAAACATTGCAGTTCGAACCAGGTTAGGTTAGGTTATATGGGTAGCCGTTTTCTAAAACAGCTCACTTGGGTCCATTATATTGGTCCCATTGTGATACCCATTGGTGGGCAACCTCTCAGTTTCAAACCGCCTCGGTTGCTTCCCTGTCAAACCATCCAGACTTCTTAGCAAAGGTGCCGATGCATTTTGGACTAATCCTGGATAGTGCACCCAAACATGAAAGAAAGGGTGCCCGAGTATTCGTTCCCTCTTCATCGATAGGGCCGGGCATTCGCAGAGGAAGTGGATAACTGTCTCCTCCTCCTCCTCGTTATGACAGCTTCTACAAAAGTCGTTATATTGTAGACCAAGTCTTCTGGCGTGTGTCCCAAAAGTACAGTGACCTGTAAGTAGAGAGACAATAAGCCTAATTAGGTCGCGACGAAAACTAAGTAAAGATTTCGTCCTTCCCAAGGTTCGAACCAAGTGTTGGAACTGATTTATACTCGTTGCTGAATTTTCTGTGTGTGCATAAAAAGTGAATAAGCATAAAATTGAATCATACTTGTTTGTATTGTTCTTAAAATTCAACGTTAGTGACTAAGTCGGCTCGTTCATACTTGTTGCAAGTCTCTGCATAAAAAGCGTATAAGCATAAAATTGAATAATACTTGTTTGTATTGTTCTTAAAATTCAACGTTAGTGAATAAGTCGGCTCGTTCATACTTGTTGCAGGTCTCTGATCTAGAGATACTAACAAATCCACTTTTCCATAAAATTGTTTAGATAACTTCAAATAATATCAAGTTATTTATTTAATCCAGTTAAGTATTGTATTATTGCGACTTAATCGGAGTAGTACACATGGCATGAGCTATTTCTAACCCCAAAACAAATTCTTTAATATTTTTTTTTTTTTTGTAGTTTTATCAAATTTTTATTTAAACGATTTTCAAACATTTTTTTGTTGTTTCTTTGGGTCAAAATACATTTTCTTAAAAAAAATAAATAAAAATAATAAATGTTGTTGTAAATAAATGTTTAAATGTTTTTTCTTCTTCTAGCTTTGTTGTTATTCATTTTAAATTTAAATTGTTATTCACTTTCATTGAGGTTTTCAGGGAGCAGAGGACTTAAATATGCATGATGAGAAGAGTGTTTATCTTATTATTTTCATTACTTTTACATAAAAAGAAGGGGGAGGGGTAGAGGGACTTCTTGACATCTTAAACGATGCTTGTCAAGTAGTAGGTAGTAAGAGTTTTACAACAAAAAATTAAAACAATAAAATGTTTTTTTTTATTCTGTTTTTGACATATTTTTCGTTTTTTTTTCTTGATTTTTTTAGTTATAATAATTTTTTAAAAACTATATATTAAGAAAACAAAATCATATCCTCACTTATAAATACATGCATTAGTATTAATATTAAATATTGTTATTGTGTTGTATTTTTTTTATATATTTTTTTTTTGTTTGTTTAATATGTAATTGTTGTCCTTTTGGGGAAATTTGGGTTTTTATGTTTTTTTTAGTCTTTAAAAAGAGGGCGTTAGTTATAAGTTACGACAATATGTTTAAGATGCAGGAGAATGGAGCGTTTCAAGAGTTGTAAGAGTGTGTGTTTGATGATCATAATATGTAATAATAATAATGAGAGTAGTAATCGTTTGTAATTTACAACCGAATTATATGTTTATTTTTTTTTTGTTTTTGTTTAAATTGAAATAATTTAATTTGAAAATTAAATTTAAATATTTTTATTAAAATTATATAAATTTTTTAATTAAAATCTTGCTTACTTTCTTTTTTGCTTCATTACTTACTTGGTTTTTTAAAAGTGTGTTTTGTTGTTGTTTATTGTTTGTGGGGGGGGGGGGGGGGGGGTTTATTTTAAAATGTTTTTATTTTTAAATTTAAAATTGTTTTTTTTTACAATTTTTTAAATATTATTGTTGTTTTATTATTATTATTGTTGTTGTTTACTACAAACATATTTTACTTATTAGTTTTTTTGTTAATACAGTTAAAGACTTGATTTCCTTTTTTCTTTTGTTTTATTAAAACTTTTTCTTGTTTTTAGTATTCTTAAAAATCATGATAAATGATTTTTTATAATGACAAAATGTGATGTGTTGTGTATGTGTGTTTCATTTAAATGAGTTTAATGATGATTTTAATTGATAATTAATCAATTAATTAATCAATTAATTTAATGAAATATTTGTTTGTTTATTATGTAATATAATGATGATTGAATATAATATTAACGATTTTTACTAATTATTGGAAAAAAAAAATGTTGATTTTTTTTGTTTCTTTTAGTTATCATCATGTTCTCTGGGTTTAGTATTCAAAATATTTTTTAAAAATATACAGTCTTGACTAACATAACGTTTAAAGTCCAAAATGAAGAGTTTGTTTTCAAAAAACAAAACAGAAATATTGTTTCTTAGTTGTGGAAAATCAGCTGCTAGCAATAGGCCAAATGTCTATAAATCCTTGTTTAAACTTAGCAAAAAGATCTATTTAAATCGATCATTCCGGCAGTCTTTTATTAAAACATTTGCCTTTGCCTACTAACTCACTTTTGAGTCCTAAGAAGAGAAGTTCTTAAAGTTTAGTTAAACTGCTCTTCAACTTTTGAGTTCACGCTTTTGTATAATGAGGATCCAATGTGGTCCAGCTTCAAAATACAAATGTGTTTTAAACCAAGGCTAGATAATTTTTGTTTTTGGTTTTTTGAACAAAAAACTTAATTTCTTAAGAGAGAATTTTAAAAATTAAAAAAAGTATTTCTTGTTGAAGGTAAAAGATTTTGGGAGTTGTTGTTGTTGTGGCGGAAGTATTGTTGGTGGTTGTTTGGTTGGTTTCTAATTTTAAATGACTTGTTTTATTTTGGCTTGAAAATAAAATAAAACTTTTTTTTAGTAATTCTTACATCTCCTTACTGCTTGTTGTTATAGTGGCTAAAAAAAAGGTGCCTTATATTTTGAATAAATTTACACCTTGTATATAATATGATGGTAAAAAGGTTTTTTTCTGTTTCGTTTATAAAGCCTTAATTGAAAACGCTTTAAGCCAATGTGGGGAATTGACGTTCATCGTTGACCTTGGGGGCAGCATTTTTCTTGTCGCCAAATTGACGCTTGCCGCCAGCACGGTTGCCACCGGTATTGTTATTGCCACCACGATTGCCACCCTCGAAACGGGGCCTGTTGGGTGGAGCAGCAGCACCACCTTCAGCGCCAGCAGCAGCGCCACCAGCAGCAGCATTGTTGCGTGGTCCATTGCGATTGCCGCCACGTCCCCGGCCACCGAAACCGCCCAAACGACGACCATCGTTGAAGTTGAATTGTATGTCCAAAACTCGTTGTTGTCTGCCCACACGTTGGGGATACATGGCAGGATCAAATTCTAATTCTTCTTCGCTTTCGGTGCCCTTCTTTTCCTTAGTAACTTTGGTGTTATTCAAAACAATCATTTTCTTCCATTTGGTAGTGTCTTCACCTGAAAATTTAAATTTTGTTTAAAAAATGTAAATTGTTTTTCTCTTAAAAAAAAAAAAAATAAATAATTACCTTCTCCAGCTTTACGTATATTGAACTGAGGCTTGGCACGTTGTTGTTGCTGGGCTTTCCATTCATCCAGTGTCAATTCCTTAACTTCCTCCTCAACGGGTGTCTGTTCAGTAGCTTGTTCATTGCCAGATTCTTCGTTCTTTTCAGCGTTTTTCTCAGCATTGCCATTTTCCTCAACTATTTTAGTGGTGTTGCCTTCTTCAATAGTGTCCTTAACGGAACCCCAGTTGTGAGCGCCGGCGCCATCACGTTTATCTACAGCTTTAACACCTTTATAGCAAACACAGAACACAATAAAATTTTATAAAATTAAGTTTTAGTTTGTCTTGTAAAAAACTAAAAATATGTTTAAGTAAATATTTTCTATAGCCAATAATTAATATTCAATAGTTAATCATTTTCTTTTTTAAACCACTTGATAACCTTTTTGTTGCTTATCAATTTACAAGAGTAAACGACAAACCAACCTCCTTTCTTTATATTATAAGTGTTATTTATATGCTAGACTTTGTTTTTGTTTTATACCTACATATATAAAGATTAATGTTAAATTACAAAAATATTCTTGCAGTATTGGCTAACATTTAAATACATATCGTTGGTCTCATGTAGAAAGGCCCTAACTCGCTATTTTTTTTTCCAAATTTTTCGAATTTTTTTTTTGTGATTCCAATGCATTTAACGCAAATACACCTCCTCACAAAAATTTATGGCAATAGTGTAAAAAATAACGCTTTTATAAGCAGTTGTACAAAAAAAGTTACATGTTGAATATTACAGTTTCTATTATGTTTTTACCTTCTCCTGTAAAGTTTCAAATATGCGAGTTAGGGCCTTTCCACATGAGACCATCGATATGTATGTATGTATATAAAAAGTACATGTGCATCAGACTAGATGTTTAAACGTTGTTAAAATAAACATTAAAATTTAATAACTGTTTCCAAAATTAATAAACTTTTTTGGATCATAAAATTACGTGTTTTCTTCTATTTCTTCTTGTTTTACTTATGTAGGTTATTTCGTGTATGGTAAAACAGCATTTTGAAAATTAAGCAAATGAAAGGCGTACTAAATTGAAGCCATGATTTTTAGACCGTAATTAACTTGTTTGGATTAGAGGTTTTTAAAATCTTTCAATATTTGTGTGCTTAGGTTATTTCATTTCGAACTTGTAAACTTCAGCACAATTAAACATTATTGTATTTTGCCAGATCACAAAACCTTGCATTTTTTTGTTATATGCTTAAATTTTTTTAGATTTTTTCGTTGAAGCTAAAAAATTAAAGCAATACCTTTTTAAGTTGCAAATTTTGAGACTAATGAGATTTTTTCGGCAAAACTTGTATATAATTATTTTCATTAGATTAGAGTATTTAAGCAGATGGGTGGAGGGAAACACTTCATTTAAGTTTCCCATAACAGAGGAAAGATTATACTGGGTATAAAACTAAAAACTATCCAACTCAATCTGTAATAATGGCAGTTTATCATCTTTATTAAGCGGCGGCTATTTCATGCAGAAATTTATTGGGATATTTTTGAAACCAAGTTTAATATTATGGATGTTATTAAGCATATAAATCTTTTTAACTGGTAAAGGGGGGAGGGGAAGTAAATTTTAATGTTGATAATATCGAGCCATTACCGCCAAAATAATGTATCCCACACCATAATCGATTGTTGTTTTTTTATCGAAATCGATAGTTCAACATCATTTAAAATTATTAAAATTAAATGTATTACACAAAACAATATTATTTACATTATAAATTTTAAAATAATGGCTTTATTCAAACTGATTTTATTTAAAAAAAACCTCCCCCTGTAAAATTTTGAGTTTGTGGGATACATTTTTTCGGTGGTTATGGCTCGATATGACGGCGATAAAGTCTTTAAGCTCTGAAGAACTTAGAATTTAGAATTTTACTTCAAAAATATTTAAAAATTTGAAATATTTTTTAAACAAAAATCATTTGAATATCAGACCTTGAAGCTGGGCTGTTATGAATATGTCAAGAACTCTTTATTATAGTTTGTGACACTGATTTTTATACTTTTCAGAAAGAAATTACAATTTACCCTAAGGACTATAATTGCCGGAGTGAGTATTGTTGACGTTACATCTGTTGCAGAGAACTCTTTCCTGAAATTTGTTTCGGTTAATAACAACGTGAGACTCATGCCGAAGTTCAGATCTAACTGTTATAGGAACGATTAACATTGGACGCAATTATTTTTAACCTGAACACTACATTGATTCGGTTTGAGCTACTGACTCATTCTAGACATTTTTAGGATGTGAGTCATGATCTATTGAAATACGATCAATTCATGGAAAATTATGCAAAATCCCCGGTGTGTCCTTTCAAACATAAACTATATTAATGGTGCTGACTGAGCTAATATTTACAATCCGCCAGTTCTGTTGATTTATTATTACTGTATATTGCACATCCACAGAATCACTGATTGTTTTTTTTTCATAACGACTGCAGGACCATTATTTTAACTCTGTTTAAACATTTAAAAGTTTTGTTAGTGCGTTTTGGTGTTGGCCTGAAATTAAAGCATTGTTACAATCTCTAGAAACTGTTAAATTAAGACTAATTTTAGTTTCTTTGATTCCTCTTTAACAACAACTATTAAGAATTTAGGCAAAATACAATTGATGCAGTGATCTCAGGACTCTGATATATGTTCTTTCTTGTTACTACATTTTAGTTTTCTAGTTTCCAAAAATAGTCGCGTAGCAACTGTTCTCAAGATTTTTGCGGAACTTCTATAAATATTGATCATTAGTTTTTAAATGTTTGTCTTATTTTTACTCTCTAAAATAATTCACGTCATTCAACATCTGTAAAATTGAAATAATAAACTAAAGAAAACTAGATCTAAAAGAATAACAAGACTTAAGATAATTACATGTTTTGTAATTTTAAACCAACTTTTTTGAATTGTCTTCTTATAGTAAGAAAATCTCCATCAAAATAAGTCTATTTAAGACATTTTATCAACACTTTGTTAGCACAAAGGTTGCCCATTGCCGGTTTTTCTATCATCTACATGTTCTTTCTTGTTGCTTTACATTATCTTTATAAGACAATAATAGAGCATTGAAAAATAGCACTGGATATAAAAATGATAAAAAAAAACGAAATACAAAAATATTCATCAAAACGCCCACATTTTTTAAAACCGCACAGCACACACCGTATTTATTATACAAAGTTAAATAAATATTTCAAATACATAGTACATACATATAAATAAAAAACATTGTGCCAAGAAGAAAGAAAGAAAGCAAACTATATGAACATTTTTAAATTCCAAAAGACTTAATGAATTGTTTACAAAATGCAAATAATTTATTGACAAAATTATGAAAAACAATGTTATTGGTTGCATAGCTATTTTTAAGGTTAAGGGGCATTGGGAAGGTGGGAAAAAACGACCGAAATGAAAACAAAAAAAAAAAACACGTGATAATAGCTAAAGCTGAAAAGATTTTTTTGTAAATTCGCTTTGCAAACACCTCTAATAAATAGTCAAGTCACTTTCTGTTTTCTTCAATAACTTTACAGAACACTGAAAAAGCATGTACAAAAAAAAAAAAAAAAAAAAAAAAGAGAAGACGTAGAGGAGACACTTGTAAAGTTTTTTTGTTTCCATTGCTTCTAACGCATGTTATATATACGGAACAAACGTAGTATTTCACTTTCGTCTTCACTTAAAACAAGAGCTATAAAAATGTCAAATTGAATTTGTACTTTTTTTTTCGATCAAGAGAATAAGCTGTGTAGCAAGAGACTTGAGAGTTTTGATTGTGAAAAAGAAGAGAGTAAATTTAAACTATTTTTAAACACATGTATGCATACGTGTTTTTGCTTTCTTTCTACTATGACTTGACTATATTCTTTCTGTATGCTTCTTCTATTTGTTAAAATTATTCGCCGATCACATTTTTCGTTTTCAAATAATTTGTGAATAGACGAGAAATATATTTTTGACAATATAATTCTTCAAACTTGAGAAAGAAATAACAAAATATGGAAAGACACAAATTTTCACAAATTTTTTTTTAAATTTAAAATTGAAATCATCTTATTTTTGCTTGTTTCTATTGTTTTTTCTATATGTATTGTTATGTAGGGTGTTGGAGGAGGAGGGTTGTTGGTTGGTTGGTGGGATTGTGTGTTAATATTGTGTCTATAGTGATCATGCTTCATGTTATTAACCCCACTTATTAGTTTTTTATTTTATTTATTTTTGTTGGTGATTCCTTATCATCTTTACTACTGAGCGACCATATGTTTTTGTGCGTTTCAATTTTATGGTTTAGAAAGGTTTTTTTTCTGGCTAACTCTTTTCAATTTGCATTTAACCACACAATAGTTGTTTTTGTATAACAATCTAATTATGAATTTTGCTAATCAGTTGTTTTTTTAGAAGCAAAGAATAAATATATTGAAGAGGATTTACATCATCATATTTTTGAAATAGTTTTTGCATGTGTAAGTGTAGCAGTAGTAGAGTCTAACACTACTTACCAGTTTTATCAGAACCCGATTGACGATCGAATTCACGTTTACGATTGCCGCCTTCGAAGTTACGATTGCGTGGTGGACGATCGGCGCGATCGCCACCTCTGAAGGGGGGACGTTCACCGCCAGCTGCAGCTCCGGCTTGACCATTTTCGCTTACATTACGACGGTTATTGCGTTGTTCACGTGTTTCACCATTTTGTTGTCTAAAGTTGACATTGCGCTGTTGTTGTTGCCCTTGACCACCTTCACGTACATCACCGTTATTGCGTTTACGATTGGCGCCACCAGCAGCACCGCCAGCACCAGCGCCAGCCCCACCTTGTTTGTTGAATCTGTCAGCAGCACCTGCTGCCGCGGCATTGGGTTTCTTATTATCGTTCTTGTTCAAGGGCTTATTTTCCTTTTCGGCCTGATTGGATTTCTTGACTTGATTTTGTTGGTTGGCTGGTTTGTTCGTTGTCTTTGGACCATTGGCGGGTCCAGTAGCTGCAGTCGCAGTTGTAGCAGCGCCACCAGCGGCGGCAGTCTTAACCTGCTTTTTCTTCTTGGCAACAATATTATCTAATGGATCACTAATATCATCGTCCATGAACAAAAGTTCATAACGATTTTTCCCAGCTGAATCCATTATTGAATTTTAAATTTATTTATTTTATTTTTTATTATTTTTGTATTTTAATGAATTTTTAATTCACTCCTCTATTTTTTCCTTCTGTATTTTAAAGTTTTGCACCCAAAATCTTTTAGCGGACTGCAATATATTTAATGTTAACCTTAATTTTGGTATTTTATTTTTTGCGTTCTTCTGCACACACACTCTCAAGTCTCTTTAAATCTTAGAACACATGCCCACCATTAAAAAAAAAGCATGGTATACACATATCATATACGAATTTGGATGGATGGCATAGAGCTGGATGGATGGTTGGAATAATAGGAATTGAACAAATGATAAATGAGTTTGCAGTGTGTGTAGTAGTAGTACAAATAAAAAGAACAATAATATAATCTCTGGCGCTATAGTGTAGTGTACAATTCGTATTATTATGAGTGTGTATTGTATTTTCATTTCTATGTATTTTGCTTTTGTTCTCTCTCTTCTATCTATATCCATATCCCCCCACTTTGACAGTTGGGCTATTCCACCTCTTTTTTTGCGGTCTGTCTGTGTTTCCATGTATACGACAATATAAATATAGTGCTTGAAATCAACCATGTTCTTTTCTTCTCTTTTGTGGGGCTGCCTTCCGTGGCTGTGTTTTTTTAACATTTGTTAAAGTTTTATTATAGAAAAACATCCACTAACGGGATTTGGCGATTTGTACTACAAAAGGCTGTGTTTAGTTGACAAATTTCTGTATTTTTTTTTTAAGTTTGAATGCAAATTATTTGTTTTAGATATCTAATTATTATACTTATCTATTTCTAATAAGAAAAAAGCTTTATTAACTCACTTTATAATTTGATTTAAAAATTGCGAATTGTGATATTGCTCAAAAGAATCCAATTAAAAATGGAGCAATCAATTTAAATTAATATTTCCAATTGAAAATTTGAAATTAAATACAGAAAGTATTTGTGAAAATGACAGATTTGTTGAAAAGCTTTGTTTTGAATGTTTTATTATAATTTTTATTTTAAAGTACTAGAACATGGTGCAACTATACAAGGTGAGTGCAAATCGACAACAAATACAACACAAAACAGAAACAACAGGCATTTTGTTTGTGTAAAATAATGTACTACAGTCAAAAATACTTGAAAAAGTATTACTTTTGACATAAGTAAATTGTAAACAAAGTCAGTCAGCTGGGCTACTGCACTCACCTTGTATAGTTGCACCATGTACTAGAATAAATATAAACTATCTGAGACTTTAAATGTTACATATTTACTAGACTGAATTAGGTCTGCATGGTAGTTATTTAGATGTATAACCAAACTTAAAAAATGTAATGGATTTTTATATTTTTAACTGCGTTCTAATAAGAAGTTGGATAACCCTGACGAACAAGAACATCATTAAACGTTTTGACATCAATAAAAGCAGAGTTTCCGTATATTCAGAACTAATCTTTCTGCATTATTCAGTTAGTATTATATTAAGCATTTCTTTTGATGTTATTATGTGGTTTTGTAACCTACTTTTCAATAAATCCCACATATGATCTATGAGATTTAGATCTGGTGAATGGAATGGAATACATATACACCCATGTCGTGTATAAAAATTCCACATGAAATTTGTTCCCTTTGCACATTTTTCCTATTAAAATTCAATGTTAAAAAAATAAATGGGAACAAATTTCATGTGAAATTTTTATTCATGATAGGGGTGATATTCTAATTTACTTGGGGGTACACGATCAAGTTTTGTCTTTCAAGTTTTAATACACTCACATTTTTCACAATACTCTCATACTTTTAAAACTTGATACGAGTTTGCTTGCAAATTCTCATTCCAATTGTGTGTTTCAAGTTACAGTCAAGAAAACAGTTGATTACAATTTTAATAAACAAATTGTTTTGTGTTACTTTATAAACATTTTCGCGTCATAATTGTTTGTGTTGTGTTATTCCTATTTTATAAATAATATAATAATCTCAATTAAAAAAAAACTAATTAAAGTTAAATATATATGTTTGTTATATGTATGTATGTGCATATGTGTGTTTTCTTGACGACATTGATTTAAATTTGCCTGCTGCCTACGTCACAGATATAAATTTTTGAAAATTTTGACAAGTTTACAGTTGCTTGCTTGTTAGATTTGAACACCATCCATTTTATCTATACATGGTGAGTACAAACAGTAGCACAGCTCACTAACTTTGTTTACAATTTACTTATGTCAAAAATACTTTTTCAAGTGTTTTTGACAGTAGTACATTATTTTACACAAACAAAATGCCTGTTGTTTCTGTATTGTGTTGTATTTCTTGCCGATTTGCACTCGCCTTGTATAGTTACACCATGCTGTGTACGTTTTTGCTACGAATGACAGTAAAATAACAGAATATGAAAACAATTTAAACATATTGCCGCTTTTTGAATTCTTTGAATCTAACACACAACTTGAATACGCCAAGAAAAAATAAAAAAAAAACATGGATTCTTATCAACAAATAAAAATAAATAAACTCTTTACTCCAAATGACCACAAATCAATAATAAAATTTCAAAAACCTTCAGTAGATTCTAGAAATACCTCAAAGGAAGGCGGTCAACAGAAGCAACAGGACAATAATTCCAAACAATTTAGGCTACCAAAGTCAAAAGAAGACGGATAACAGCAGCAACCGAAGAAGAATTCCATACAAATCAGCCAAACAAAAAAAAAAGCGGCCAACAGCAGCAGCAGCAACCGGAGAATAATTTCGTACAACAAGCAACTCAAAAATTCAAATCAAAACAAAAAAACCACAACCCGAAGATTGCCAGCAGCAATAAGAGCAGGCATATATAAGGAAGCAGACTCTAAACAACACAATAAACCACCAACCGTAACGAAATATAAAGCTGAATCTATAACCACAAGAAAACAAAACCCATTTAAGAAAATGTCTGATTGGGGAGATGAAGAAACCACCGAAGTAAGTGAAATTAAGCTAAATTGAATGTAGTAATTTATTAGTTTGCAATGCATTTATGTTTTGTAGGTCATTGGTAAAGGATTTGGCAATAATAAAGACACCTACAAGTCCAACAATGATGAAGATTTTCAAAATGAAGACGATAACAATAATAATGAAGGTTATAAAAACCGGTTTAATGGTGGTGGCGGTGGACGAGGACGCAATGGCGGTGGCCGTGGAGGAGGTAAGTTTAAATTGTTAGTTTTATTTATTTTTATCAGTTATAATTTATGTTTATTAACGACATTAATCATACCAATCAAATTCTGTGCAGTGTTTTAAAGATACAAATGAAGTTTGTCAATTTTGTAAGCTTATTTAAAAATTTTGTGTTTCCCCACAGAAGAATTTCGTAGTTTGTTGTAAACAACTTTTGTTGCATGATATGTAGCTTCTTTTGTAGTTGTTCCTTTTCAATAAATACCAAATAAAAAAAATTTATAATTATCGTATTTGAAAATCAGCTAAACTCTACAAAAAGTAGCATCAAAACATGTTTCATAAGTGAAAAATAACGAATGTACATACTTTTTTTTTAATTAAGTAAAAGATAAGAGACTAAAATATGTTATAGAAAAAATGCAATCTAAAACGTGAACAATATCGAAAACGTGAACAATATCGAAAACGTGAACACCCTCGGCAAAAATTAGTTCACTTTTCTGCGAGTTCGTTGTGTATATAGAGAATAAATTCTAAAAATAGAAAATATTCGTACTTCGTAGTAATAGTCTTGGATACTTAGAGCTAGTTTCTGGGATAAAGATAATGTACATTTTTCGCTTAAACCTAGATTAAACTAAAAATTTTGTTTCTCAGTTATTATTTATTTGATATATAATCTAGGTTTAACTGAGTATCATTGGTGAGTTAAACCCAGATATAAAATGTCAAAATACAAACAGCTGAAAAATAAAATAAACAATTCAACAATTGAAAAGAAATTTACATTTTAACAAAAATTAAAAAAAATGGATTATTCTAGTGATGATGAGGATTTAAGTGATTCAAACTAGTGCTGGCAAAGTATCGAGTAATGGGTACCGAGTATCGAGTATTTGCTCTTTTTTTAGGATACTCAATACTCAAAAGTAGTTACTCGATACTTTCTGTATTTTTAAACAAATTGAGTGGGTGAAATAATGCATAATGTTGTTAACGTTGAATTAAAAGTTAGCTAACTCAAACACATATAATAACTTAAATATGTATGCCAATTGTTAGAAAGATACGAACAATAAGGACACATCCAAATCATTTCTGCATTTATACCGACGCCGAATTCTTTCAAAGATACGAACAATAAGGACACGTCCAAATCATATCTGCATTTATACCGAAGCCGAATTCTTTCAAAGATTTCGCTTAACAAAACAATCCGCATATAATGTTTTAAAACTAATTGGACCACACATTAAATCCATTTTTTTAATTTTTTTCAAAGTTAAAGTTTTCAAATATTGTTATTGACGCGGTTGCTTTTTTGCGAAAATTTAAGATATTGCCATATTTATATAAAAAATTAGGAGGAATGTCATGTATTTTGACTGAACAGTACGGCAATGCTAACAAAATTGACAGGAGGTAATCCACTACTGAGAAATACAATCAGTAGTTAAATTCTGGCAAAATATATTTGAGGTTTAATATAACAGTTAACACACTGAGTTTAACTGACAAGTAAAAAACTAGCTCTAACAGTGTTGAAAAAAAAAATAATAAGAGCGGCTTATTTAATTCAATTGATGCGAAGGACACTTACAAAACTATTAATAATTTTGTTAAATTTTACTGCCAAATTCTGCTAATGAATATATGTGATAAACTTTACATACATCTATTTTAAGGTCATAAGGTAATTGTCTAAATTGTATGTATGTAAAATGTTAAATATGCACGAAAAACAATCAGAATGATGTATTGTAGTTAAGAGATCAAGATCTATCATTGAATAATTTCCTGACCTTATAAAAAATTATAAATACAAATTGTATTACTACGGAATTGTCATACGATTTATCTTCTGACCATACTCCCCTGATTTAAAGCTATTACGGGAAAAATAACACTAAAAATTCTTATAGAGCAACACCATATTTCAAAAATAATTGGTTGAAATATAAAAATATACATATCAACAGTCATATATGTACACTAATCCCTAAATACAGTGTGAGGAATATATCGATATAATTATGTATATCAGTGACTTCAAGTCTTTCATTTTTTTCGGCCATGGATAACTTTAAGTGTCATTTTCCCTCAACTTCAAACTTTGTATATTTAATAAAAAAAAAGTTAAATATACAAAGTTTGAAAATAAAAAAGTTAAATATACAAAGTTTGAAAATAAAAAAGTTAAATATACAAAGTTTGAAAATAAAACACTATTAGACACAAAGAATGCTGATGACGGCTTTAGCAGGCCAGAAAATGCATTACATTTTGCTAGTGTCTCTTTGTATATTTTTGTATGATTTTGCTTTTATGCTTTCCAACGGAAGGCTAATGTAGAACATATAACAGAAATATACAAAATGAAATAGTAGTGTATACAATTTATTTTCAAATAAATTCTGTGGAGTTTTGACAAAAGAACCTAACTCGAGATCGGACAATTTCCCACTTTTTAAACCATATGTATAAGTTTTAAAAGCGCATCTTTCTGTCTTTTCAGCGTGTTTCTAGATAGTGTAGGTCGGAAGATATAGAAGCCCCCAAATCAACCTATCTCGCAATTTTTACAATCTGCTTTTGACAAAAGAACATATATCGAAATACGCTGCAGGGAACAAATAGAAATATCATAACGTAATTTTTACAAAAGAACCTATTTTAATATGGGTTTCTAATAATTTACTAAAATTATTTTGACAAAACAACCTATTTGCACTCATGTTCTTTTATCAAATTCATAAACGAAAATAACACGTTCCCTTCTAAAGTTAAGTTCCTTTAATAGCCATTTGATCATTAGCATTCATTGTGACAAAACAACCTATGTTAACATGAGTGCTTTAGTGTAGTGGGAATTAATGAAATAAGAGGAACCTATATCAAATCAAGTGCTTTTGTCGTGTGCATGTGTAACAAATTAAGACGTTTTTAATGAAAATATGTTGTTTCCTAATATAGAAAAACAAAAATAATTTACAGAAGAAGACAAAAAAAAAACAAAGGTTCCAAAGTTTTGGAGGAGCAGTGACTCTCTCGCAAGTGAATACATTGACTACAAGAATTATAGATTTACAAGATTACGGCAATTATCAGCATTTTTGAAGGTACGTACGTCGCGGTTCCAAAAAGTTTGTCAATTTGTATGGAATTTTCAATGATTTTAGAATTTCCGACTTTTCCAGAGGGTGCCGTGTTTATCGAAGGAATTACACCTTTGTTCAACTGTCGATATTTAGAAGATCATCATACTATAGAATTAATTGATTACAAGTTTCTGGTTGTTGGACACACGCATATGGAATGTGACACGGTTTATTCCCAAATAGAAAAAAAGAAGAACAAATCTGTGCATTCCATGCATCACCCATATGACTGGGCTACTTTAATAGCAACTACAAATCACAAATACAATGCAATCTAGATGGAACAAGATCAATACTTTGACTTTGGTAGTACATATATTAAAGAACAAATACACGTGGAGAAATACTAATACATACATTAGGTACATGTAACACTACTTATGTTTGTATATTTTTAGTATACTTTTTATTTGTTGTTTTGTAAATGTGACAAATTTGAATAGAAGCTAATACGTTGTATGCGATATGAGAAATCTAAGTATGTAATTTTACAGTACAAGCTATCTTTACAGCCGGAAGGGGACTTAAAGGAACTAGACATAACACAGCGACGACGAAACAAACATAACAAATTTCGAATTTAATAAATGTTATTCTGATCTTTTGCCAATATCTTCTAATAAAAAACGTGATTTACAGTCCGTTCTGCCATTTATAAATGCAGAGTTTCATAATTTTTACAATAACTTTCACGTTGAAGCTGAAGTACAATTGGAAGATGATTAGGATATTGTCGAATATGATTAGCTGTAGACTGAATTATTCTTTAATTTTTCTGAATAATAAAAATTAAAGCAATTTAATATAAATGTGAACTAGAATATATTATAATATATTAGCTATTTCGTATTTGTATTTTTAATTCAATTAATTTCAACTTTTCTTTTTCATACCTAAAAATACATGTAATTAGTCTAATAGAAAGCATAACTTTTCATAATATTCGTTTAAAATAAACTGAATTCTATTTAAGAAAACAACATATGTCACTGAATTTTTCTTATTTCATTTTAATAAAAGCACTAGTCCCGACAAAGGTTGCGAAATATTTGTTACTTTTCAGTATGAAAAAAGAGTTTATCTAGAGAAGGGTTGATTTTTCGATCAAAAATTATTTTGACAAAACAACACATCTCGGTTTTTGGAAATTTTCTCGGCAACAGTTGTATCTGGAAGAAAGATGCAAATTGTAAAATAAAGGTATTTAAATTCTCCACCATAAAAATAGGTTACATTAGCTTAGATATGTTCTGGGACGATTCTGTGACCCTATAAAAGTGTTTTTTGGTCCTCCTGTAAAATTCAGTTTTTCGACATTGGTTGTTTTGTCAAAATTCCACAGAATTGTATATTTAACTTGAAGTGAACATATTTACATATATCGTCACCTGAAATGCAAAAGGGCGTAACAACATATTTGAAAATTTTACAGGAGATAAAAAAAACTTTATAAAATCAAAACTATTGAAGTTAGCGTTATGATTTTTTCAGATTAGCATTATAATACGATGATACATTTATTTCTTAAGACAGAATTTACTTTCAACGTTGTTTTTATTATTTGTGTGGGATGCGCCCTTTTGAATTCAAAAGACCTGAAATCAAAAGGGCGTAACATCACAAATTTTTTTTAGAGTTTGAAGGAATAAGAAGTACAAATAGAGATGCTTTTTATATGCATTTAATTTTATTAAGTTTATACATTTTATTAACCCAGATAGCGCCGGAATTTTTTTTTTTGAAAACTTAAATTTTTATTTCTAAACTTAAATCATCATAGGTATTTAAACATTTTTTATTTTATAAATTTTTTTCTAAAAAGCTATAGTTTTCCCGGAATCGGGTGTTCTTTTAAAAGGACGGTAGCTAAATATACTAATTTGTTTTTATTAAAAAAAAAAACTAAATTAACAATTCAATATTAAAAAAATAACTTGTATAATAAAATTAATAAAATAAAAAAGAAATAATAAACTTTATGTTCTAAGTTGGGGTGTGATACGCCAAGAAGCGCTCTTTGGATGTATGCCATCATCAAATAACTTTAAAAATATTTCCATTGGATCTGGATTTTGAGAGCATTCTGAAAATACCTCCCATTGTGGCAGGCTTGGAACAATATCCACTTGCTGCCACGTTCTTGAATTGTTTTTATTACTAGGCCTTGGCTCTGCAACCCTTTTGCGCTTGATTAGATCCCATAATGCAATATTGTCATCGCTATCACCATCGCTCTCGCATTCAGGAACATATTTGTACCTCATTTCTGCCTCTGCACGTAGCTGACAGCCTGGCAAATTGTTGAGGCACATATTATCTTCATCGGCACTGTCTTCATCTGTTATAACTGCATTAGCGTTATCAGGCGGTGCGATGTAAATGGCCCAACAAACGTCATCATCACTCCATTGCTCAAGATCTTCCAAAATTTCGTTAAGTTTCAATGCCTTCCGGTTTTATTTACTACATAATAACACATAAAATATTAAGTAATGAAAATTAGATAGGTAGTATATTTTGCCACTGTCCTTTTAAAAGGACGCAGTGGGAAAATGGACCGTGGCGCCATAATACAGCATTGAGCTCGGTTTCCATTTATTTGTTGTTTACCTAAGATGTTTCTCTAATTACTTTTTAAACAAAAACAAGAACTAAATATATGTAAATGATTTAATTACCAGTTTGTTCCCATTGTGCACAATTAAAAAAAAAACACTTTCAGAAAACACTCAATATACAATTCAAACACGACAAACTTCTTTTATCAACTGACGCTATTAGATTCAGAAGACACACAACAAAGAATAAACAATGACAATATAAAAAAATGTGCACTTAAATGCACGTACAAACCCGGTATTCCCCCGTATTTTTTATGTGCTTTTAAAAGGACGGTTGCGCCAAGTGGGTTAAGTAACTGAACATTTAAAAACAATATAACATTTCATTAAATAACGGCTAAAAAAAATTAAAGATGGAATTCATTGCACATTCACAAAAATTAATGTGGACTTAGTATAAGAATTTTCTATGGTTAGTTTTTATGAATACTGTGTTAATCTTCAAACGGAATGTTGTCATAAAATAAGTGGCAATCTGCAGGTATTATCTTTTCTGATCTTGAAGGTGTTGCCACTTCTTCTTTGAAATTTTTAATGTCTCCGTACGTAATTGCGAAGGCTGTTCAACGACGAAGTTCCTTTTAGTTCTTTGAGGAAGTTCTCGATATTCATTTTCTATATTAGTTTTGAAATAAATGACAAAAAAATAACAAACGTAACCACCAGCAAGTGAAAATTAATATTAACCCTCCGTTGCCACATGCAAGTAAACTTACACTTGCATGTGGCAACGGGGGGTAAGAAACCAAAAGCAAACTGAAACGCGCTGCCGTTATTACCAAACTTGTAAACGTGAAAATTTGGTACGCGCTGAAAAATACCAAAATTAAATTTAAACTGGCAACAAACCATAATTTTAAAATTTTGGTATTTGAATTTTAGACAAAAAATGTTTTGAAATAATATAGAAGAAAGAATTTTATTAATATATATTTTTTTTTTAATCTAAAAATATAAATTTTGAAGCGATTTTAAAATTATTAGTTAGGGCAATATCATTTGGTAGGAGACCTGAAGGATATCGTTATTTTTTTTTTTTATCCAACACAAAAAAATTTTATTTAAATTTGAGAGTTTTTACAGTGAAGCTTATGACTTAGTGTGGGTTGCGCCCTTTTGATTTAAGAAAAAAGCAACTTTGTTGTTACGCCCTTTTGCATTTCTTTTATAAAGTCGTTGTTTTTGACATTTGGACTGTAAAAATTGATGAGAACATGTACATATTTTGATTTGCTTCATCATAATAAATGAAAAAATGCATTTTGAATTTTTTGGTTGTTACGCCCTTTTGCATTTCAGGTGACGATATGTATGTATTTAATATAAGTTAATTTTTTTTTTTTTTGAAATAAATAGTTTTTATTATTAATAAACCAATTTGAATATAAAACAAAAATTCCGAAATCCTGAGAAATAGCGCAATTCCATTTTTAAAATCCCGACTCCCGGGATTTGCAAAACCAGTCCCGTTTGGCATATCTATTAGAAAACAAAAATCTTGTTGGAAACCCCTTTACAAGTCCTTAGATTACATTAATTTTTAAATTTTAATTAATTTAAATTTTTTTTACTAATTTAATTTTAGGTCGCAATGGAAATGGATTCAACAGATATAACAAAGACAATGATGACAATGAAGAGAACGGTGGTGAATCCAATGGTAAGTTAGTTGTTTGTTACTAACTTATTATATGTACTTTTATTGTTATGTTACTAACCTAATTATTAGAGTCCGAACGAGTATTCGGATTAGGCCAAAAATTGCCGAATACCAATATTCGGGGTTTGCCCGAATACCGAACGTTTCACAAAGAAAAAAAATTAATGAAGGAATTTTAAGGTGAATACGGTAAAAATGGTTCCTTTACAAAAAATTTCACTTCAAGATGAAAAAAAAACAAGATTTATGGAGTAATGTCGTTACTTTAAGGCACCTTAAAATTATTTACACTTGTTATAAAATTAAAATAAATACTTTCTTTTGGAAATTAATTAATTAATAGTACAATAGTAAAAGTTTCAGTTTGATTGGAATTAGGCCGAATATTGATTTTTTTGGCTGCATATAAGTTTCGGTTGGTTTTCGGCCTGAAACCCCCGGTTTCGATTGGACTCTACTAATTTTAAATAATTATCTCGTTAGTGATTGGTTTTGGGTATTGTCTTCTTTTTTTGTCTATTTTAATTATGTGTTCTGTGGTGTTGTGTGTCATTTTTTAACGATTAATTGTATAGTTCATGCAATTACACATGATTACTATCAAAATCCTACATTTGCTTTAATACCTAAAGATTTTCTAAAAGAAACTTTAGAATATTTTATGATAAACATGCCGGAATTATTTCGTAAGGCCACTTTAGTGCAAAAATATACTTTAATGAAGTATTTAATGGAGGCCTACGAAAGAGCACTTAAGAAATCAATTGAAACCAAGGACAGGAAACAGAAAACAAAAACTTTTTCTAGAACTAAAGAGAAAAATGTAACGCAAATGCAAACACCTTTAGTTGGATCAGTTTTGTCGTCACCAATCCTACGAACTGGCGTGTTAGAAGTGGATGGAGAATTGCTATACGAATTACCCAATACAAAACCAGCAATGGTCTCTCCACAGAGTGATACAGTAGATATATTACAAATATTTCAACAAGATTTAAATAAAAACGGGAATGTTGAGAATTCCCTTGGAATGCAGGAATTTCAAGAAAATGTAACATTGTTATCCCCACCTCCTCAATTGCCAGCTATAAATATTTCCGATTTATTTCAAAATGAGAATTTAAACAGCTCCGATGATTTATTACTATTGCCCACGTTAAGACCTCAACAGACACAACAGCAGCCACAACAAGCAGCATCAGCATTCTCTTCGCCAACAAAAAGAGTACATGAAAAAATAACTCTACGACGAAGTCAGCGGCTACGGCAAACTGCAGATGTAGAAAGTTCTACGCCACGTGTTTCTACTCAAAAATTACGTTACAGTTCAAGATCTGCACAATATGTAATGTTTACACCACCTGCCACTCCTGGACGGTCAAAACATCGTACTTTCATAACGGAACAAGAATATAGTTTGCGTTTTCGTTTGCCACGCAGAAAATTTCTAGAAATCAGCGAATTGCCACATGTGAGATATAACGTAGAAACATCATCGTTTTCTTACTTTCCCATGGACATGGCTCTAATTGAAGACGAATATTTTAGTGTTGTTGATGCTAATCATATGCCTAGCGATAATAGTTTGGTTGCACAACAATTACAGAACGCAAATTCTCTCTTTCCACCTCAACCGACATTAACCACATCCGCTTTTGCAACTTCCTCTGGTGATAATCTTTCTAGCTTAAATGTTGTACGCCAGGCTCCCTCCTCCATGATGGAGTTGTCTTCATTTGGCAGACCTTTACCGCCGGCAGCAACATTACGTATTGAAGAAGAACGAAGTCCTACTCTACTCCAGAATATGTCGACAGGCTTTGGGGCAATTGGTATTCCAACTAATGATGTTAATGTTAGCTTTAATTCTAATACGTCTGTAGGCGCGGTAGCAGCAGTAGCAGGGTATTGTTTTAGATTTTTGTTTTGATTGGATAAAAACGAGTTTAAGTCGGGATTATTGATTGAAGTTCCTTGATTTAACGATTTTTAATAAAATAAACTCGTTTTTATCCTTGGCAAATTCTAGTATCATTCTCCTTTCAAACAGTTCTTCCTCACATATAGAGAATCTCTGCCAGTACAACCTCCAGAACAAGAACAACCCAACATAATAGATGAAAGCCTAACCTTACCCGTTTTAGAGCCGCAACAAATAACCACAGACAGTGGTATTCAATTTCCCACACCAAACCCCATAACAACCGATAGTGCTCTGGTGTTGCCTTCCTCCACTAACATTGACTCGGGACTGCTGCAGACAGCAACAAGAGGACAACAACAGCGGCAGCCACCTGAAAGCCTATCTGCTGGTGATACTGGAATATTTAAAACGCCCTTAAAACCGACTAATATGTTGCAGCAGCCAACAACAACGATTTCTAGTGTGGAGGAGCATAATTTTCAAAGTCATTTAAAAAATCGTACATTAGATGTGTCGTCTACTCCACTGACGAGAAAAACGATGGCATGTCTCCAAAACGAACAAATTGAGGCTGAAACAGCTACAAAAATAACTGATGTTTCAAATGCTGCTACTATACCGGAGCAGCAATTATTGCAGCCCATACAAGAAGTAAGAGAAAGTATTATAAGACCTTCAACACAAGGTCATGATAATGCCCAAAATCAGTTTATACAGGCACCACAAGTTCTACAAACCCTAGAAGTAAGCGCTAGAGAAAGTAATATAATGCCTTCTACTCAGCTTGCAGATAATGTACAAAATGTAACAGTTGATGCTAGAAATCCCACAAATAGAGAAATTTTAACTAGCCACACAAATGAAAATGATGATTATCGCAGAGATTGGTATGAGATACTTCGGGCACGCCTGCAAAATACTAACTATCAAAATGCTGCAACACCTCAGCGCAAACCTAAACACAGACGTCCACAAAAAAGACAGCCACTAGTTGAACGAATAGCAACACAACAAGAAATCGAACTTCAGCAACCAATTACAGAAAACCAAAATCATGCTGCTGCCACTAGCATTCTATTGCAACAAACTTTAGCTGGCATTCTACCACCTTTACCAACTGATTCTCCAAATCCTAATTTAAATACAACAGCTGCCTTCTCGAATAACGTTGATGCAGCAGCGGCAGCTCAGCAAGAATATGATGAATTTATACTCGACAATATTGAAAATGTTGCCAAAGTTATGCATAAACCAGCTATTTGTCACACTATATTGGAGAATCATCGTCGTGGTTTGCAAGCAAAATTAGCAGCGGGCACTATCCATCAACCATGTCAACATTTTGATCCTGCCGTACTGCTGAATGCTCCCAAAACACGTTTGACCATAAAGTTGAATTTGATGCGGAACATCATACGTCAGGTTTCGTTTGATTTTACCAAATGTGATTCTATTAAAGATCGTATGTCGGCGGCTATAGGTTTTGCTTTTCTACTGGAATTGAAATCGGCTGGTATTATAAATTTAAGTGCAGATGGTCGCACAGTGTCGCTACGTTAATAATTTCAAGTTATTTCGTTTTTTTAATGTGTAGTTTATAGTTTGTGTCTATTTTAATTTGTTAGATATTAACACTTATTATTTAATTGAAAAAAAAAAAAAACTGAATTTTTTGTAATTTTCTTGTGTTTATTTTTAAAAATAAATGTTTAGCAGTGTGAATTTTAATATAAAATTATGGTTGCATTTAAATTTATACGAGTACAATGGTGTGAGATTAGCACAGTTCATATATGCTGTTTTCAAGAATATTTTCTTACACTGTGCAAATGGGAATGTGATGGAACCAATCGCAAGTGAAAGTTTACATTATCCCCAACAACAACTTCAAGGGTTTTTTTTAGTTCAGTGAGAGATTTTTTTGTTTGTAGGCATTGGTTGAAATCTGGAACGGTGTCTAACAAGAAAATTGATTATTGAAGATTTGATAGCATAAGACTTATTTTTATTATCCTGGTAAGTTTGGGTTGGGTGTCTTAGTTTTTTTTTTTTTTTTTTTTTTTTCTCTTTTTTTTCAGAACAAAGCTTATACAATTTACTTTAAGGCCTTTATAATCATGGGATGCGAGTGGGATATTTATCAAAAAAATTATTTTTTAACTCAAGAATAGAATTTTTCAATATTTGGCACATGTATCATTTTCATTTATATATTAATTTTATTAAATTATTTATTATTATTATTCTTATTAAGTATTATAAGTAATAAAAAGAAAAAAAAAATTAAATAGTACATATAACAAATTGGAAACACTTTCTTCTTTGAGTTGGAATTTTTTTTTATAGATACCCCACTTGCATCCCATTAAGTGACCACAAAGCTCTTAAAGGAAATGGTCTCAAGTTTAACAAACTTCAAACAGACTCGAAAGAGGATGGATTTCAAATGTAATTCAAGCTTTGATTCACACTGGAATTCCAACTTTGGAATTCACAAAAAAATTTTGTTTATTGGGTTCTCTCTATTTATTTCATACAATAAATGTGTGTGTGTAGAAATGTGTGTATTTTAACTGTTGCTATATTCAAAATTTTTTTAAGGCTCATTAGTCTTTACTTTCTGTTGCTGTTCTCTGTCATTCTGTTGTTAAATTTTTGTAGTTTTTCCGTATAAACGTATCAGCTGTTTTAGGTAAACAGACAACACACCGCGAAAATAAATCAAAAAATACAAATCAAAGTTTTTTATACCCTTCACCATCGTGAGAAGGGTATATATAAGTTTGTCATTCCGTGTGTAATTTCCACAAAAAAATTTTCCGACCCTATAAAGTATATATATTCTGGATCCTTATAGATAGCGAAGTCGATTAAGCCATGTCCGTCTGTCTGTCTGTCTGTTGAAATCAGTTTTTTGAAGTCCCCAGATATACTCGGGATCCAAACCTTCAATAATTCTGTCAAAAGTGCTTTCGAGAAGTTTGCTATTTAAAATCAGCAAAATCGGTTTAGGTTAACCAGAGTTATGAACCTATATGTGAGACCACCTCCATAAAAATTTCATATTTTTTATCTATTTTATTGCAATATTTTGAAAACTATTGCAGATAATACCATGAAATTTTGTATACGTTGTTTGTACTATAAAAGAAGAAAGTGTGCGGAAAATAGTAAGAATCGGTCCATGCTTTCTTATAGCCCCCATACAAATATATATATTCCCGAAATATGGCTTAATGATAAATAAATGCCTATAAAATTGGAATATCAAGACAAAATTCAGCAAAAATAAGTTTTATACAAAAAGAAATCTCAAAACGAAATTTTTTTTTAATTCGGTCCATGTTTGACCATAGACCCCATATAAAGTCCACTTACAAAATTCACTTAAATACGCATAAAACAGATATAAATAATGTTAAACGGCTAAAATTTGACATAAATACTCTTTATAGGCAAATAAATTATTGTACCAAATTTTATGGTGATCGGCCCAGAAATGGTCATAGCCCCCATACAAAAATCTTCCCGAAATATTGCTCAATTATACATAAATGCCTATAAAATTGGAATATCAAGACAAAATTCAGCAAAACTAAGTTTTGTGCAAAAAGAAATCGCAAAACGAATTTTTTTTTTAGTTCGGTCCATATTTGACCATAGACCCCATATAAAGTCCACTTCCGAAATTCACTTAAATACGCATAAAACAGATATAAATAATGTTAAACGGCTAAAATTTTACATAAATACTCTTTATAGGCAAATAAATTGCTGTACTAAATTTTATGGTGGTCGGCCCAGAACTGGTCATAGCTCCCATACAAGGACCACATCTGAAAAAGAGATTTTTCCCTATATATATCCTATATATATTGTATAAATATCGGTACCGACTCAAAACTTTGCACAGATCATTTTAATATATACAAAAATCATCCCACAAAATTTTGTGAATTTCGGTCTATTTTTAACCGTATGCCCCATATAAAGCCCTCTTCCGAAAATCACTTTAATACCCATAAATCGCTTATAAATAAGGGTACCAATCCAAAATTTTACACTGATCATTTACATACATGCCTAAATCTAACTGCTGGATTTTGAGAATATCGGTCCATATTTGACTATATCCCCCACATAAGGTCCACTCTCGAAATCCACGTTAATACTAATATATCGAGCCATAACCGCCGAAAAAATGTATCCCACAAACTCAAAATTTTACAGGGGAAGGTTTTTTTTAAATAAAATCAGTTTGAATAAAGCCATTATTTTAAAATTTATAATGTAAATATTGTTTTGTGTAATACATTTAATTTTAATAATTTTAAATGATGTTGAACTATCGATTTCGATAAAAAAACAACAATCGATTATGGTGTGGGATACATTATTTTGGCGGTAATGGCTCGATATATCTTAAATATACCGTTATTATGTTGAAATTCTACGTGAAATATCCTCATATGCATGCAAATAACTGTTCCAAAATTTAAGAAGATCGGCCCATAATTTGTCATACCTGCCATATAGAACCATTTCCAAAAAACAAATAAATTCGGGTCAAAAAATATTCTTTTCGGATTTAACCCATATTCGGTCCATATTTTATAATCATGATATATATCGTTGGAAAGGTATTTTTAATACCTTTTATTTAATGTATTACAAATTATCAGACACCCAGTAGTTCCCGAGATATAGGCCTATGTATTTTCAACTTTAAGGGCCCGCCCCCTCGAAAATAGGCGTGACCGGCAACAAATTTTTTTTTGTATCTCCTCTAAAAGCCCTTTTTTTTTTTTTTTTTTTTTTTTTTTTTTTTTTTTTTTGAGCAAAATCACTAAAACCGAATTGTACCCCTTTTTTTTATACTCTGTTTGTTAAATTACACTGAAGATTATTATGAACATCAGACAGACTCTGTAAATTATGGTAAGAATTGGTAATTAAATCAATTAAAAATGGTGAAAATTACACAAAATTTCCAAATATTTAACATAAATTATGTTGGTTGTAAAATTGTCTTTCAAACAATATATCAAATACTAATAAAATTTGCACTAAGACTGAATAGAAAACACAGAATTAGGATATTCTAGTCTAGTGTAGTTTCTGTATTTTTTATTACGCTTAGGTGAAGGGTATTTAAGATTCGGCACAGCCGAATATATCACTCTTACTTGTTTTATTGTACAATATGTCATTACTTTCGACTAAACTAATAAGTTTTTCGTCATCCATTGATTATTTTTAATCGATGGATTAAATTGAAAGAAATTGAAAATTTTTGTAATAAACCAAACAGTTTTTTGCTGTGCAGATGTCAGCTGTTTTGTGCTCTTACTTACAATTACTTAGCAAATTTTTGTTTTCAACAGGTTCGTCCGCAACGACACGGAAAGTAACAAAACAACTAACGACTTCTACCCTTTTTCTATTTAACAGAATCAAGTCAGCTGATTCGCAACGGAACAGACAGTAGAGACCAATTCTGCCTTTATTTAAAGTTGACGTTTTAGAGCTTTGTGGTTGGGTTGGGTTGACGTTTTAGAGTAGACAATCGCCTATGTTCTATATTCCACTACGAAGTGAAACTAAATCGTTTTCAATTCCACATTGACAATTTCACGGCGTTCTAGAAAACGAGGTGAAACTTTTAACTACAATGAACGAAACTAAAAGTGATATTTTACTTTTCAAATCGTTTTCACAAAATTTAGAACACAAAATTAATGAAAATTTCACTTCCACTTCATTTTACAAATGTAGAACCCAGGTGAATGTAAAAAAAGGGTTGACGTTTTGGGATGTTAACGTAAACGAGCGTTGACGTTTTCCCGAGTGCACTGTATTCATATTTATTTTGTGTTCACAACTGATCACTATATTAAGGTAAAGAAAAACGTTTTTAATTTTTTTTATTTTTTACTTTTTAGTAACGAATAGCTTTAATTAATACATTACAATTTCCATGCTAAAAAGGAGTTTTTTTTTACATGTTTTGTATTTTATATTCATATAATAAAAAAATTTATATTCATATAATAAAACTTTACACTTGTGGATTAGTATTTAATGTTATGATAAATTTCGCAGCCTTCCAATGCTTTTTTTGCGATCGGAACCCGTTAAAAACAGCCAAAATCGTTGTTTTTAAATGCTTTTATTTAGCTTCACTTCGGAAAATCAAATCTTGTAACGGATTTTATCCTGGCGAATGCCTGCAAAGTTTTATCCATTAGCATTGAGTAGAAGGCAGTCAAAAAAGAATTTTACCAAAAAAAAGTTTTTTTTTTTTTTAACCGCACTAGGCAATGACGGAGAACGCCGTAATGGTGGTTTTGGAGGCGGTAGAGGTCGCGGCCGTGGTGGACGTGGCGGAGGTGGTAGAGATGGCGGCCGTAGAGAATTCAATAATAAAGGAGAAAATGAACATAATAATAGCGGAGGTGGAGAAGAAGGTGCTGATGGCGAAGAACCCAAAAAGCCTCGAGAGTTTTACATACCACCAGAACCAACAGAAAATGAAGATGAAATTTTTGGTAGTGGCATTACCAGCGGTATTAATTTCTCCAAATATGACAGTATACCAGTGAAGGTAAGTTTTTAGTCTTACAAATAACCAAAATAAATATAATTTATTTAAATCTTAAGGTCACCGGTGAAAATCCCCCTGCCGCTATACAATCTTTTGAAGAGGCAAATATGCGTGATATTGTCATAAATAACATTAAACGTTCGGGCTATACAATTCCCACGCCCATACAAAAGACCGCCATACCTGTCATTATCTCTGGCCGGGACTTAATGGCTTGTGCTCAAACAGGATCCGGTAAAACGGCCGCTTTCTTGCTGCCCATCATCAATAGTCTGCTGAGTGAAGGGGCTGAGACTTCGATTGGCAGACCCCATGCCTTAGTGGTATCGCCCACACGCGAACTGGCCATACAGATCTTCAATGAGGCGCGCAAATTTGCACTAGGCTCTTATCTGAATATACGCATTGTTTACGGTGGCACTTCGTCCAAACATCAGGGTGAAAATATTGGTCGAGGCGGTAGTCATATTTTGATTTGCACACCCGGACGTCTGTTGGACTTTGTGGAAAAGGGTTTTATTACATTCGAAGACACACGTTTTGTAGTGTTGGATGAAGCCGATCGTATGTTGGATATGGGTTTCAAAGAGAGTATGGCCACCATTATGAATCACCCTACAATGCGTCCCATGGAGGAACGTCAAAATCTTATGTTCTCAGCCACATTTCCGGCGGAAATTCAACGTATGGCTGGTGAATATTTGAATGAATACATATTCATATCGGTTGGTGTTGTGGGCGGAGCGTGTACGGACGTTACCCAGAATATCTATGAAGTGAAAAAGTTTCAGAAGCGTTCTAAGTTGATAGTGAGTAAAACACTTTGGAAAAAATTTGTTACTACTGCAATTGTGTTAACAACAGCTTTTTTTTTAAAAGAGAATATTCTGTGCGCGACAGTGGTTTTCTCTAGAGAAGATTGTGTGGGCGACAGTGATTTTCGCAAGAGAAAATTATGTAGGCGGCAGTTGTTTTCTCAAGAGTCAATTTTGTGGGCGACAATTATTTTCTCTAGATAAAATTTTGTGGACGACAGTTGTTTTTTTTTTTCCAGAGAAAATTGTGTTGGCTACAATTGTTTTCTCGTAAAAAAATTGTGTGAGCGACATAAAAATTGCATGGGCGACAATTTTTCTATTAGAAAAATTCTATTGTATTTTTTAATTTTCTCATGATTTTCAGGAACTTCTACAAGAAAGTCCCGATGGCACTATTGTTTTTGTTGAAACCAAACGTGGTGCAGATTTTCTGGCTTCACTACTCTCGGAAACGGATTTCCCTACCACTTCAATACATGGCGATCGTCTGCAAAGTCAGCGTGAAATGGCTTTATCAGATTTCAAAAATGGAAAAATGAAAGTTTTAATAGCCACCTCGGTAGCTGCACGTGGTCTCGATATCAAGAATGTAAAGCATGTAGTCAATTACGATATGCCCTCTTCGATTGATGAGTATGTGCATCGTATTGGCCGCACAGGTCGTGTGGGAAACAATGGTCGTGCCACCAGTTTCTTTGACCCGGAAAGTGATTCAGCCATTGCCACGGATTTGGTAAATATTCTGGAGGGAGCTGGCCAAGAAGTGCCCGAATTTCTGAAGAACTTTAGCGGTGGTGGAGGCGGCGGTGGCAGTTGTGGCAATAAATTTGGTGGCCGTGATGTGCGAAAAGGTGTTGCCCAGGTAATTAGTGTAATTTTGTAACTGAAAACGGATTTCTCTTGAACTGTTTTTAATTCTTAAATTTCTAGACGGATGACAATTTTGTTACCTCCTCTGGTCCCAGTGCTTTGGAAGATGATGAAGGTTGGGATTGAAATGTATTAACACATTTCCTTTCTTTCAATTGCTTCCTATTTTGATGTATATTTGCCTTAGATTTTAAATGTATTTTATTATAGAACTAGTTTTCATTCATCTTTCTCACTACTTCATTAATATACCCCTACATACATACATTCATACGTACTTTATTTGTATTCTAAAATTTACCCAACAAAAAATCTCGTGAAAAAAATCTGATTTGTATATCTTATAATTTCATTATTGATAAATGGTCAAAAGCAACTAAATTTACTTCACATGAAAGAAATTCTTATTTTAGTCTTTAAATTGTTTTGAAAAGTTTTTTTTTATTAACGAACAATATTATCATACTTCTTATTTAATTGGTTTGATGACAGTTTTAAGTATGTATAAAAAACAACTAAGAATTAGAATCATAGAATCATATTAAATGAAATGTAAATGTACATTAAATACAACTTATTATTAGTTTTTTGATACAAATAAATTATAATTTTTTTTGTAAAAAAAAGTAACCTATAAAACGATCCAATATTTATTTATGTGGGCAAAATTTAGATACATGTAGCAGGGAACCCCCTGTGGGTTACTATATTGCACAGTGAAAATTGGACTTATTGCAGCGCAATTTGACTGAATGATAAACTTTTTCCTGATTACTGTGAGCGTCAATATAAAGTAAGCACTTAAGGCACGGTCACACTTGTCAAAATATGTCGAAAAAGACGTAACCACTAAATAAAATATATTTGAATTCGCTTAAGGTGCTATCAGACGGGATGTATTTTACATATGTACTGTCAAATTTTCCATCTGTAAATTTGTACACATCGTGTGATACATATGAAACTTTGCATGTGTAAAATACATGTGGAAATACATATGTAATTTTTTCGATTAGAACACACTCTATTTTCCTGTGACAAACATAACCAAAACAGCTGGTTTGTTTTGAAACAGAATTGTTTCAAAAATATATTGTAAATAAAAATTAGAGAAAATGGATAATGAACATGGAAAAGTAAGTATTTTTCGATTTTTAATAAATAAAATTATGTTTATTATATTTATTGCAGTTAGATTGGCCAAAAGAAGCAATTCTTGAAATTTATAAATGTTAAAAAGTCAGCTTATAGGTTATGTCATACGGAAAAACATAAGCAGGTGTGATAGCAAAAATTATGAATCGTATGTAAAATGGAAATTTTGACATACATACGGAATTACATATGGGTAAGAAAAGTGACAGTACATACAGTCAAAGACTAAAGTTTAAATACACCTCAAAAATTGATTGTTTAAAGAAAAGTAAACGTTTCAGGAAAACTTAAAGTATACAGTTTTATTTAGTTTTATAAATAACAAAATAAAATAACAAAAAATATAGACCTCATTACAAACATAACGGTAATTCTTAAAAATACGATAAAATTCACTCGACAAAAGTTTAAATACATCTTGGAATGTTAATAAATTTTTTTTAGATAAATTAAAAAAGAAAACATTTCAATACTTTTTGGACCGCCATGGCTATCAATAACTTTCTGCAAGCGGCGTGGCATAGAAAGTGCCAAGTTTTCTGTTTCAGAAGGCGATATTTCTGACCAGATTCTTTTAAGAGCTTCTTTAAGCGACTTTTTGCTCGTTATTGAAGTTGCCAATAATTTGCGCTTCATTATATCCCAAACGTGCTCAATTGGGTTTAAGTCTGGCCATTGACGTTGGCTATGGAGCTGTCTGGGATCAGAATAAAGCAACCACTCTTTCACAGAAAGTGCGGTGTGCTTGGTATCGTTATCCTGTTGAAAGATCAAACGGGATCCAAGGCCAAAGATGTAGACGGATGCTTGCAAATTGCTTTCCAATATACTCTTTTAAGTATGTTGATTCATGATCCCATCAATAAACTCCAAATTTTCAACCAACGCTGCTCCAATCGCTCGCCAAACTATTACATTGGCACCACCGTGTTTTACCCTAGGAACCAAATTTTGGGTTTGAAGGGCAGTGTTTGGCTTGCGCCAGACCTTTGCACAGCCATCGCTTCCAAATAAATTAAATTTGCTCTCGTCGGTAACAAGAACTCTTTTCCAAAACTCAGCGTCTTTGTTTCTGTACTTATGTCCAAACTCCAGTCTAAGTTTTCTGTTTTTTTCACATATTAGTGGCCTTTTTCGGGGAACTCGGCTTTTATATCCATTTTCTCGCAATGCTCTTCGAACAGTTCTTGGATGAACATTTTTGTTATAGTTATTAGCGATATCATCTGCAAGTTTTGGTGCACTTATTCTTGGATTCTTTTTCACTTCTTTTACGGTGTGGTTAATATCACGATTGGTAAGTTTTTTTGAACGACCGCTTCTTGGAATATTTGCTACGGAGCCATTTTCCTTATATTTTCTAATTATATTTTGGATACTTTTAAATGATACATTTAATAATTTTCCTATTTCCTGATAGGATTTTCCTTCGTTGAAACGTTTTATTATTAAATGTTTAATGCTGGACTCAATTTATTTACCTTTGCCCATAATTTTCGACAAAACTTGCAATGCTGTCAATAAAAAGAGTACTAATAACAAGTTCTGGCTTGTAAGAACATAATTTCACCGAAACATAAAATATAATTGTACTTTGTTTTTGAGAAATGAAAGAGAGTTCTTTGTTTTGCAAGATGTATTTAAACTTTTGTCGAGTGAATTTTATCATATTTTTAAGAATTACCGTTATGTTCGTAATGAGGTCTATATTTTTTGTTATTTTATTTTGTTATTTATAAAACTAAATAAAACTGTATACTTTAAGTTTTCCTGAAACGTTTACTTTTCTTTAAACAATCAATTTTTGAGGTGTATTTAAACTTTAGTCTCTGACTGTATGTAAAATACATCCCGTCTGATAGCACCTTTATTTATTTAAAAAACTTTCGTTTATTTAAAACAAAATACAACAAATATTTAGTTTCTATTTTATTTGATGATGTTTGATCTTGCAAAACTTGTAAAAATAAACAATGTCAAACAAATTTGTGCTAAAACAAGAACAGGGGCCAAATTACCGCATTCGATATCGAGTAAAATTGATCGTCAAGGAACTACCTATATAGATTATCACCCCTATCGTGACTAAAAATTCCACATGAAATTTATTGTTATATACGACACAACAAAGAGAACTGTAACACAAGCAAGCACTACAACGAAAATAAGACTTGCTTAACTTCAGCACAGCAAACGTTCAGAGTTTTTAGCTCAGCAAAAGCATACAAAAAATTCAAAAACTAAGTTTTAAGCAGCTGCTAATTTTGGCCCGATGGGCTTGCGGCATATTTTTGAAATAAATAAAAAAAAGTAAAACAGCTACAAAACGAATTTGACAATGCCACACAACAATCTGACAACCGTGTAAACTGACAATTTCAGTTGACAGATAAATTCATTGTGTGACAATTGTGTGCAAATGAAATTGTTAGTTTTCTTACAGTCGTGTAAACTGACAATTTACCTTTTGCTAAAAATTTTTCAATGTCAGTACAGTACAATATCTGACCATCGTGGACACATAGCTTTAGCAGGGGTAGACAGTTCCAATACTTTTTGTGAATGTGTTCCATCGGTTTCAACGTGCGGTTCAGAAATGGTAATTTTGGCATGAAGACAAAAAAGTCTGAAGACCATGAATTGGAATGAATTACTCCACAGCAGTTTGCAAAATCAGTGGCAGCTACTCAAGCAGCAATTTTGAAACGTTTCTGAGCAACAGGAATCATCCAATAGCAAGGAAATTGGATGCTGCTTAGACGCTATAAAAATAAATCACTTGCACCTATGAAAAATGAATCAATTTCGTGAACGCTCTCTCTGGGATACGATTCCTTTCATAACAGCATATCCGAAATTGGCTGTATTCATTTTTGGTCTCAAAAGATGCAGTTCTAATGGCGCAGGATACATATGTTGCCAGAAAAACGGCAAAAGGTGTCATATCTAATAATGGTAAATAATTTTAATTAACTTACACTGTTAAAATATTTCAAAGAATCCCAAATTTTTAAGTTATATAGGTACACCCAATAATTTATTACAATTTTAGGTTTGGAAGGGGGACGGGGTCTTTCACAGAGGTTGAAAGCTTTCTGTCTGCTATCCACTTGGGGATAGTAAGAAGTGATTCCTCTGTCGAAACTCCCAAGCATCTCACAACTTCCAGTCTTAGACTAAGTGTTCCCTGGTAATGTCAATCAGGCACCCGCTTGATGACAGCTAAAGTGAGAAGGCGTACAGTACCGAGTATCCAGACTGCATGCTAATACCGATGCGTCTCTGGAAATTAGGTGCCCATCGTCAAGAATTGGTCACTGAAACTCAACTGTATTCAGCCGGCCTAGCGGTGTGTTGGCAGCCCCAACTCTAGGATCGGACGCTATGGCCTAATAAGTCATTCGTCTTAAACAAACTTATTACTGAAACCAAAACAATTATTTGGCCCTATGCTCCTTGTAGGAGTTTAAAGGAACAGATATATTAGGTTTGGAAAATTTAAATATTGTATAAACGAATTATTATTGGATTATATCTTTGAAATATAAGTTTATTGGTCTTAAGTTTCATTTTAATATTACTGTTTTCAAATATTTTCATAGTGTAGAAATCAAATTACGTATAGATTTTTCCACAAAAAAAATGGATCATAGGGGGTATGACATATCAAACTTTCATGTTTTAGATAAAGTGTTAAGAAACAGCATATTAGAAATTTCCCTATAAATTCGAAACGGGAGCTTGTGCATCATATCGGAAAACAGGAGTTAGTAGCTAATAAGTGTAGAAATCAAATTACGTATAGATTTTTCCACAAAGAAATGGAACATAGGGGGTATGACCTATCAAACTTTCATGTTTTAGATAAAATGTTAAAAACAGCACATTAGAAATTTCCCTATAAATTCTAAACGGGAGCTTGTGCATCATATCGGAAAACAGGAGTTAGTAGCTAATAAGTGTAGAAATCAAATTACGTATAGATTTTTCCACAAAGAAATGGAACATGGGTATGCCCTAACAAACTTTCATGCTTTAGGTAAAATGTTAAAAAAGAGCACTTTAGTCATTTCTCTACTGACAACATTTCAGTTTGTTAGGTACGTCACCCGATTGTTACATTTACAAGCTATGTAATAGTTTTCGCATTCCAATATGATGCACAAGATCCTGTTCAGGATTTATAGAGAAATTACTACACTTAAGTTTGTTCCCACATATTACTTTTAAGTTCTAATTTTAGTAGGTAATATCATGGTGAAATTAAATACCAGGTGACAGCATTGCTACAACAATTACAACAAGGCAAGAACAACAGGCATTTTTCTATATGAAAAACTTTCGTCACTGTCAAAAAGTTTTTTTTTTTATATAACTTTTTGACATTTTCAAATTCACCATGAATAATCAGCTGGCGCTACGCTGTCACCTAGTATTTAAATTCACCTTGGGTAATATCTTGTTATGATTTTTCTTGAAGTGAAACCCTAACATTGGAATGAAAGGTAGCATGAGATATTAAGTTTTTCTTCTTTGTTTAATACTGTATCTCTTATACACGCATTTTAATTGCATATTAATTTACCATAATTAGATACATTGGAAAGAGATGATCAAATTGAACAAGTACTTTTTGAGAGAAAAAAAAAAATACACATTGATCCCGTTTATTTTCTTATATACCTTATTGCGCCAAATACAGAAAACAAAAAAAAAACATATAGTAAGGCTTAATGCTATTCTATACTTGGTTTTAAAATTCATTTCAAGTTTGTGTTTCAAGAAGCAAGAGACAATAATCGGAAGTTTTTTTTTGTGCTAAAAGTGATATTAAAGATTTATGTACATGTGGAAATATTTAAAATTAAAATACCTAATACCAAAAAGGTAAAAATCCAACAAAGTGGAAATTAAATATTGACAAATTTTTCTCAATAAAACTTTCTATTTTATTTAGAAACTAATACGAATCAAAAACCTCGAGGCCTCCAGATTTCTATGTACCAGTTGGTTAATGGGAATTACTGGAACATTCCACCTAGTTGCAATCACGTGTTTTATCACCTACTTTGGCAATAAGAAAATTTCACCAAGCGATATATCTTCCATACATATATGTAAATATCCAGAATCTAGGGAAATAAGTTCCATTTATCCTTACACCTAGTGGGTGTAGAAGGATCTACACAGGCAAAAAGGGGACCCAAATGTGTATGTTGGAAATTAACTTTTATTCAGAAATTGAGGTATTTATACCCTGAGAAATAGTGTCGTTTTTACAAAGCCCCTATTTTAATATCACGACAATAGTTTGATTCATCAATACATAAGTACCAGAATACAATTGGAAGTTCCTTTATTATTTTTTTTGCCAACCTAGGCTTAAAAAAAAAAAAAATTATCATATACATACTTTAAAACCAACTAAATATTAACTAAAAATTTAATATCTAAACTACAATTATTCTCTATTGCAAAATAATTCAAACACAAAAATTCTAACTTAAATTAAAATTATTAATTATTATATGTATTTACCCTAAAGCCATTTTTTTACATTTGAAATTTACAAGTCGTTAAATTAATTAATAATATGCAATCTACCACTTAGTTGATAATTAATAATTATAAAAACATACATTTAATATTTACTTACATAATACCTATACATACCTAATGAATTACACTTGTTTTTTTTTATTCCTAAACTTACTTATAAATATTACCCATTTCAATATTTTTCTTGTATAGCTAACCCTAATTACTTATTTTTTTTTGCTCTTTGGCATCTTTATTAATTTAAGTCTATTTTTAGAAGTATCTAAAATTGAGAGTAGTTTTTGTTTCACCATTATGAAACATATTTAATTTCTTTTAGAATTTTGTTTTAAATCAAAATTATTTAGCTCATCTTCATTCCTTGCTGGGCCCATCATTGGAACAAACCTGAATTAAAACGTAAGAGAAAAAAAGAGTTGAGCCATGTAAGTGAGAACACATTAATTACTCTTAATTTTAGCAATAAATTATAACTTAGCTTTTTTTTGGTTTATTTAATTCCACGCCAGTTTACATTATAAGTTTATTGTTTTGCGAGTGTTTAATTTCTTTCTTATTAATATTCTTTTTTCCTTTGCTTAAGAAAACATTCGGTTAAAATGATGCATTTGTAAATAAGTAAAATTTAATTTATTTTATGCAAATGAATTGTAGTATTAATACAAATACCATTATTTTTTTTAATTAATTAAATAAAAACAATGAATTGCTAAATTTGAAAATAATGGGAATGACAATGTGTTTGAAATATGAATAGAATTATGGTAATCTAGGCTTCTTTAGGGACATTCGTGAAAATTTAAAGGTGTTGAGAATGTCATTGGCGTATTCGACAATAAAACAGGGTAGGGAAGAGTGCACCTTATGTGGCATAACATCGAGCCGTTTTAAATAAACTTTTAGTATACTTCTTTTGGCATATAAAGTATATATTTTATGTCTACGCGTTTAAATTCAGGGTTAAGAACCATTTGCTCTTTGCTAGCTGGGTAACATCATTTATGCCACCTAACTTGAATTTTAATAGGGACTTAGTAATGAAATATTACAACTGAATTTGTTTGTTAGTCTAAGCAGCGCGTAACATAAATGGCGCCCAACGTAAAGGCCTCACTAAAGGCCTCAATAGACGCTTTGAATTTTATTAGGTTTATATATTTTTGATAAGATATATAGTATATTTGTTTTTTTAATGTTTTGGTATATATATATTTATATACTATAAATATATATTTTTTTTATATTTTTAAATAGTCAGATTGGTTTTTGGTACACTTTTTATTGTATAAGTCCTAGCATTTTCGAGAATTTCTTCTATAATTTCTAAATCTAGTTGCGATACAGCATAAATTGTGTATTTTAAGTCCGTACTATAATCACTTATGCTGACAGATATCTGTTTAGCCAAATTTTTAAAGCACAATTTGAAATTCGTTGCAAAAAGGTATTGATTATATAAAACCCAATGCTTTTTAAGTCCGTTTCATATAGTTGTAAATACTTTAAAATGAGGCAGATAGGCATGTATGTATTTAAGAAAAGCTTAGTAAATTCGAAGTAGAAGTCTAGAAAATTATTCTATAAATATATTTCGTAATAATTTGTCATTCCCATTATCAGCAGAAAAAAAAAATAATAATAAGAAAAAATATAATAACAAAAATTAAAATAATACTCAATAATCATTACCTTACACTATTAATTTTTTTTTATAATATACATATATATATATTATCTGTAATTAAATTACGAAATTAGCCGATTTACTGTAACTTGTCGTTATGAATACCAGAAATAGGGGAGCTCAAAGTAGTACATCTACTTCACGAGAACGTAATAGAGGCTTAGATACTTCAGGAAACAATATACCCTTAGAATTACCAGAACCACCTACCATTTCCAATAATCGTGTGACGCATTCCCCGGTTGAAAAAAATACTCCGAAGTCAACAAAACAAGTACCTCAGCCCCAAAATTTTACTGATCTACCCATAAATCCTGAAGCTAATATCATGGATAATAACCCGACTTTATTACCATCAAATTTTGTCCCTCAAGGTCAACAAAGTACAAGTAGTTTGTCCAATATTCAGATTAAAGAAAATCCACCTGTTGCATTAGGAAACGATAGTAGTTCAAATGCTAGCACTCCTTTTGATACCCTGATAACATTAATGGAGGAGACCATGAGAAACACTAGGGAAGAATTTAGAAGGGAACTCTCCTCAGTAAGGGAGAGCATATCACAAATAGGAAACGCCAGTGATTCGGCTCCATATAGAAGACCAGTTATTCAGGCAAACACAACTTATTTCAATAATGATTCGGAATATAATATTCCTTCTCACGCAAATAGGTCATATTCACATAGCGAATCAAATCTAAAGCTCGAAAAATGGAAAATTGTATATGACGGCTCTGGTTCTGTTTCTGATTTTTTATTTAAAGTCGAGACACTAACATCTCGAACAAAATGTTCAGATGAACACCTATTATCAAATTTCCACGTGCTTCTTGAAGGCAGAGCAGAACAGTGGTACTGGCTGTTCATGAGGCAGAACCGCCAAGTAACCTATCCAATCTTAAGACATGCTCTAACCAAAGAATTTGGTTATCTTGAATCAGAGCACGATATTCTCTTAAAAATTTCGCTGCGAAAGCAGCAGTACAAGGAATCCTATGACGAATTCCATAGTGCAATTGTATCTATGAATTTAAGATTACAAAATCCATTGCCGGACAATACATTGGTAGATATCATTAAAAAAAATATTCAGCCCAATTTAAGATTTTTACTG
Source organism: Bellardia pandia (assembly GCA_916048285.2). Lineage (NCBI taxonomy): Eukaryota > Metazoa > Arthropoda > Insecta > Diptera > Calliphoridae > Bellardia > Bellardia pandia. Next base: position 94,005,599 of record OU696530.1, on the reverse strand, counting down.
TTTAGTTCTGATTCTAAAACATTGAATGATTTTAGAGATCTAGCACGTAAGGCCGAAAGTGTACTTCGAGAAAATAGATCGGCTATACCGATTAGTGGTCAAAACCGAAATATTAGTGAAATTGAATCAGCAGTGGTCGAGTCTCATAATCCGGAAATAACTGACCCCCAGATTGAGGCTCTTAAATTTTCAAAAAACCATGCAAAGATAGATTACACGAAAATTAAATGCTGGAACTGTCTATTAAATGGACATTCCTATATTTATTGCGATAAAGGTATTTCACAACCCTTTTGTTTTAAGTGTGGGCAAAAGGGAGTATTGACGCCTTCGTGTCCTAACAGACATATCTTTCAGGGAAACCAACAAACGGGCGAAGTGGCTACCGGGGACATTCGTCCATCCCGTCAACCCCCGAGTTCAAACTAGAAACACAGTTCAAGAATAGTACACTAGTAAATCACAAATCTAACATTATTTTATCTAATATTGCCGTAACTGAGAATAAAGCGTCTCAAACTGATTTTTGTGGAAATACTGTAAAAAGGTATTTTAAATATAAAATATATGATAAATCAATGCTATTGCATAACAACCCCTGTAAGAGAATAGCAAAATGTAGAGACCGCTTCAAAAAACGAAGGTATTTTCGGAGATTATTAGCATCCACAATACTACATGGCTCAGACGATAGACCATTTGCCAAAGTGAAGGTATTTAATGTATCCTTAATCGGATTGTTAGACTCAGGCGCTAACGTATCTGTATTGGGAGAAAACTGTTTAGATTTTTTAAAAGAGAATAACGTTTCTTATAAACAAATTCAATCCGAATTGTCTACAGCTAACGGCTCAAAACAAAAAGTAATTGGCTACTGCATATTACCAATCACTTTTAAAAATGTAACAAGGAATATAGTTTTTTATTTAGCTCCTTCATTGAGTCAAAAGGCCTACTTTGGGATAGACTTTTGGCGAGAATTTGGCCTTGCTCCTGAAATTATCCCTTCAATATCTTCAGTCGAAGCAAACTTTTTAGAAAACAGTGACAACCCTTCAAAATTTCATGAATTAAACCCCGAACAACAAATTATTTTGGAAAGAACCATTTTAGAGTTTCCCTCCTTTGAAAAGCTTGGGTTAGGCTGCACAGACCTTCTTGAGCACGATATTGATACGGGAGACGAGGCTCCTGTTAAGTCTAAACATTATCCCTTATCACCACCCCGCCAGGAAGAGGCGTACCGGGAAATTGAAAGACTTTTAAGTATGGGTGTGATAGAGGAATCTAACTCCCCATGGTGTTCGCCAGTCGTATTGGTTCGAAAACCGGGAAAAGTTCGTTTATGCATCGACTCACGTAAACTAAATGCAATCACAAAAAAGGACTCGTATCCGCTCCCGCATATAAACGGTTTACTTAGCCGGTTAAAGGACACTTTTTTCATTACTGGCATTGACCTTAAGGACGCCTTTTTACAGATTAGACTAACAAAATCCGCAAAAGAGAAAACTGCTTTTGTTGTTCCGGGGAAGCCCCTGTACCAGTACAAGTACATGCCATTTGGCCTTTGCAATGGTCCACAAACTATGTGCCGACTCATGGACAGGGTGGTGCCCTCTAGATTACGCGAAAATGTTTTTATTTATTTGGACGATCTACTCGTCTGTAGCCCTGATTTCGAATCACATATAAAAGTTTTACGAGAAGTTGCTTATTGCCTCAGGACTGCAAAACTGACAATAAATATAAGTAAGAGCAAGTTTTGCCAAAAAGAAATTCGGTACCTTGGATACATAGTCGGAAATGGGTGCTTAAAAGTAGACCCAGAAAAGGTAGCTTCAATAAGAAATTTTACTCTACCGAAAACACCAAAACAAGTTAGAAGATTCATTGGTATGGCCAACTGGTATCGTTCTTTTATCAGCAACTTTGCTGATCTAGCAGGACCACTGACGGATTGTCTAAGAAAAAGTTCGAAACCCTTTTCACTGACAGATGAAGCAAAAGAGTCTTTTGAAAAATTGAAAAACGCGTTATCATCTGCCCCTGTGTTAGTTCAACCTAATTTTAACCGCGAGTTCATAATACAGTGTGACGCTTCAAAAACCGGTGTAGGAGGTGTTTTATTTCAATATGACGAGTTTGATAAGGAACACCCCATAGCATTTGTTTCTCAGAAATTAAATAGATCTCAACAAAATTATACAGTAACTGAGCTCGAATGCATGGCGGCAGTAGTATGCGTTAATCGTTTCAGACCCTATATTGAGGGTCTTCCATTTCGAATCTTAACAGATCATTCCTCGTTAAAATGGTTGATGTCGCAAAAAGACTTAAGTGGGAGGTTGGCTAGGTGGAGCCTTAAATTGCAACGTTACGATTTTAGGATTGAACACCGTAAAGGTTCTTTAAATGTCGTCCCTGATTGTCTTTCTCGTATGAATTTGGATGAAATATTTTCATTTGACCCACCTGTTGAAATCGACTTAGATGCACCTGACTTTAGTAGTGATGAATATGTAAAGCTAGTAGATATTATCTCAAGTAAAAGAAATGTACTGTCAGACGTTGTCTTATCTGAAAATAATTTAATTTTTAAACGCGTCCAGACCGTGCAAAATAGTGAAGAAGAGGAGAATGTATGGCGTCTCTGGATCCCAAACTCATTAGTAATTAAAGTAATAAAAGCTTCCCATGATTCAATAACATCTTCTCATGGTGGGATTGCAAAAACCCTTGCAAGAATAAGGCAAAAGTATTTTTGGCCAACTATGGTTAATGATGTTAAGTCATATGTTACTAATTGTGAAAAATGCAAAATTTTAAAATCTTCAAACCAAATCAGTAAACCTCCAATGGGTAACCAATTTATTACAAATCGTCCATTTGAGAGATTTTATTGTGATTTTTTAGGTCCGTATCCCCTAACAAAGGCAAAAAACTCAATAATATTTGTGTGTTTAGACCATTTAACGAAATTTATTTTTTTGACACCACTTAAAGCAGCTACATCTGCCAACGTAATCGCTTATTTTCAGAACGAAATTTTTCCCACCTTTGGCGTGCCAAGATTTGTTCACAGCGATAACGGAAAACAATTTATTTCCAAAGAAATTACTGAGTTTTTTAATCTATATGATATAGAACATATAAAAACAGGATTCTATGCACCGCAATCTAATGCATCGGAAAGGGCAAATAGGGAAATAATAACAAAAATTAGATATTTTTTAGAGGATCACAAGGATCACAGTTGTTGGGACAGATTCTTACCACAAATTTTGTCTACTCTGCGCAGTGATTACCACTCGTCCATAAAATGTTCCCCATATTACGCGGCTTTCGGACAGAATATGGTACAACATGGTTCTACATACAAAATTTTAGATAAACTTGGATGTCTGTCTGGTGAGGATTGCAAAATTTTAGAAAATGTGGATAAATTACAAAAGGTTAGAAGCAACGTTAGACAAAATTTACGATTAGCACACGAGCGAGCAGTTAAATCGTACAACCTCAGAACTAGGCCTATTCAGTTTAAAAAGGGGCAAACTGTTTATAGAAAAAATCATGTTTTGAGTAACCTGTCCAAAGCATTGTGTAAAAAGTTTTATCCCAAGTTCATTAAATGCAGGATAAGAGAAAAGATTGGTAATAGTCTTTATGACATCGAAGACTTAAAAGGAGCTTACATTGGAAGATTTCATACCTCTGACCTTAAATCCTGAATTTTACCCGGCTTATCGTGGGTCGAGCCACACGCTCCGTGATACTTAAACTGATGTTAATACTCGGGAATTCGAACCATTGAATGTAAAAATTTTTTTTCCTGTTCGTCATTTGATATGAAATCAATGGACGAAGCAGGTTTGTTATGATTTTTCTTGAAGTGAAACCCTAACATTGGAATGAAAGGTAGCATGAGATATTAAGTTTTTCTTCTTTGTTTAATACTGTATCTCTTATACACGCATTTTAATTGCATATTAATTTACCATAATTAGATACATTGGAAAGAGATGATCAAATTGAACAAGTACTTTTTGAGAGAAAAAAAAAAAATACACATTGATCCCGTTTATTTTCTTATATACCTTATTGCGCCAAATACAGAAAACAAAAAAAAAACATATAGTAAGGCTTAATGCTATTCTATACTTGGTTTTAAAATTCATTTCAAGTTTGTGTTTCAAGAAGCAAGAGACAATAATCGGAAGTTTTTTTTTGTGCTAAAAGTGATATTAAAGATTTATGTACATGTGGAAATATTTAAAATTAAAATACCTAATACCAAAAAGGTAAAAATCCAACAAAGTGGAAATTAAATATTGACAAATTTTTCTCAATAAAACTTTCTATTTTATTTAGAAACTAATACGAATCAAAAACCTCGAGGCCTCCAGATTTCTATGTACCAGTTGGTTAATGGGAATTACTGGAACATTCCACCTAGTTGCAATCACGTGTTTTATCACCTACTTTGGCAATAAGAAAATTTCACCAAGCGATATATCTTCCATACATATATGTAAATATCCAGAATCTAGGGAAATAAGTTCCATTTATCCTTACACCTAGTGGGTGTAGAAGGATCTACACAGGCAAAAAGGGGACCCAAATGTGTATGTTGGAAATTAACTTTTATTCAGAAATTGAGGTATTTATACCCTGAGAAATAGTGTCGTTTTTACAAAGCCCCTATTTTAATATCACGACAATAGTTTGATTCATCAATACATAAGTACCAGAATACAATTGGAAGTTCCTTTATTATTTTTTTTGCCAACCTAGGCTTAAAAAAAAAAAAAATTATCATATACATACTTTAAAACCAACTAAATATTAACTAAAAATTTAATATCTAAACTACAATTATTCTCTATTGCAAAATAATTCAAACACAAAAATTCTAACTTAAATTAAAATTATTAATTATTATATGTATTTACCCTAAAGCCATTTTTTTACATTTGAAATTTACAAGTCGTTAAATTAATTAATAATATGCAATCTACCACTTAGTTGATAATTAATAATTATAAAAACATACATTTAATATTTACTTACATAATACCTATACATACCTAATGAATTACACTTGTTTTTTTTTATTCCTAAACTTACTTATAAATATTACCCATTTCAATATTTTTCTTGTATAGCTAACCCTAATTACTTATTTTTTTTTGCTCTTTGGCATCTTTATTAATTTAAGTCTATTTTTAGAAGTATCTAAAATTGAGAGTAGTTTTTGTTTCACCATTATGAAACATATTTAATTTCTTTTAGAATTTTGTTTTAAATCAAAATTATTTAGCTCATCTTCATTCCTTGCTGGGCCCATCATTGGAACAAACCTGAATTAAAACGTAAGAGAAAAAAAGAGTTGAGCCATGTAAGTGAGAACACATTAATTACTCTTAATTATAAATTATAACTTAGCTTTTTTTTGGTTTATTTAATTCCACGCCAGTTTACATTATAAGTTTATTGTTTTGCGAGTGTTTAATTTCTTTCTTATTAATATTCTTTTTTCCTTTGCTTAAGAAAACATTCGGTTAAAATGATGCATTTGTAAATAAGTAAAATTTAATTTATTTTATGCAAATGAATTGTAGTATTAATACAAATACCATTATTTTTTTTAATTAATTAAATAAAAACAATGAATTGCTAAATTTGAAAATAATGGGAATGACAATGTGTTTGAAATATGAATAGAATTATGGTAATCTAGGCTTCTTTAGGGACATTCGTGAAAATTTGAAGGTGTTGAGAATGTCATTGGCGTATTCGACAATAAAACAGGGTAGGGAAGAGTGCACCTTATGTGGCATAACATCGAGCCGTTTTAAATAAACTTTTAGTATACTTCTTTTGGCATATAAAGTATATATTTTATGTCTACGCGTTTAAATTCAGGGTTAAGAACCATTTGCTCTTTGCTAGCTGGGTAACATCATTTATGCCACCTAACTTGAATTTTAATAGGGACTTAGTAATGAAATATTACAACTGAATTTGTTTGTTAGTCTAAGCAACGCGTAACAATCTTTTACATTCCAAATTTTCCTGGTTAAAATTGGACTTCATCCGTTTGCTGCGGTTAAAAACGAATAATTCCTTCATTCCGATATGATGCACAAGTTGAAGTAGAAATGCCTGTTGTTTCTGTATTGTGTTGTATTTGTTGCCCATTTGCACTCACCTTGTATATTTACACCATGCTGTGTACCAAGGCATATTGATTACAATATGCCTTGCTACAAGGCATATGGATTATAAGGTAGCGTTGAAGACACAGCTGATTTTTTTTTTTGGTAGTTTTCTTATGTCAAACGTCGTTTATGTTTACAAGTTTCTAATTGTCAAAATTTGTTTATTTATTGTGTTTGTTGTAATCTTAACGCTACCTTATAATCCATATGCCTTGCCTTGCTAGTTACCAAGGTGAATTTATACTAGGTGACAGCATAGCGCCAGCTGATTATTCATGGTGAAATTGAAAATGTCAAAAAGTTGTTTACAAATAGTCAAAGTTTATATAAGAAAAAAACTTTTTGACAGTGACGAAAGTTTTTACACAAACAAAAATGCCTGTTGTTCTAGCCTTTTTGTAATTGTTGTAGCAATGTTGTCACCTAGTATTTAATTTCATCATGCTGTGTACCAAGGTGAATTTAAATACTAGGTGACAGCGTAGCGCCAGCTGATTATTCCTGGTGAATTTGAAAATGTCAAAAAGTTATATAAAAAAAAACTCTTTGACAGTGACGAAAGTTTTTCATATAGAAAAATGCCTGTTGTTCTTGCCTTGTTGTAATTGTTGTAGCAATGCTGTCACCTGGTATTTAATTTCACCATGCTGTGTACGTTTTTGCTACGAGCAGCGTTGCCATATATTTTTTTAAGAAAACTTTTTATTTCTAAAAATAAAACTTTTTTTTATAAAAAAAAAAACTTTTTTAAATAGTAAAATTTCAAAACCCAAGTTTATGGAAAACAAAACAACTTTTATTTTTGCATATTTACTTGAGTACTCCTAAATGTCCAACTCCATATATATGTACTCGTATGTACAAAATAAAGAGTTTATTTGTGCTGTAAACTGTTAACATTTTATAAATATTTATATCACATTTATTGTACTTAAGACGGAGTAATACTAAATTTAACATTGTTGCAGTAAAAATGGATTAAAAAATCTATTAAATTACTAACGCAGTGCAGCATAGTAGAAAAACATTGTTTTGTTAATTGTGAAAATAATTTGTTTTATAAACTAAATTAAACTTATAAACAAATTATAAATTTCCAAAAAACTTTTTTTTTTAGAATAAAACTTAAAAACTTTTTTGCATCTCAAAAAACTTGCAAAAAAGGGAAAACTTGACAAATGGCAACACTGGCTACGAGTGACAGTAAAATAACAGAATATGAAAAAAATTTAAACATATTGCCGCTTTTTGAATTCTTTGAATCTAACACACAACTTGAATACGCCAAGAAAAAATTAAAAAAAAACATGGATTCTTATCAACAAATAAATAAACTCTTTACTCCGAATGACCACAAATCAATAATAAAATCTCAAAAACCTTCAGTAGATTCTAGAAATTCCTCCAAGGAAGGCTGTCAACAGGACAATAATTCCAAACAATTTAGGCTACCAAAGCCAAAAGAAGACGGACAACAGCAGCAGCAGCAACCGGATAATAACTCCGTACAATGCAGCCAAACCAAAAATTTAAATCAAAACAAAGTAACCACAACCCGAAGATTGCCAGCAGCATTAAGAGCAGGCATATATAAGGGAGCAGACTCTAAACAACACAATGAACCACCAACCGTAACGAAATCTGAAGCTGAAGCTATAACCACAAGAAAACAAAACCCATTTAAGAAAATGTCTGTTTGCGGAGATGAAGAAACCACCGAAGTAAATGAAATTAAGCTAATTTTAATGTAGTAATTTATTAGTTTGCAATTCATTTATGTCTTGTAGGTCATTGGTAAAGGATTTTGCAATGATAAAGACACCTACAAGCCCAACAATGATGAAGATTTTCAAAATGAAGACAATAACAATAATAATATAGGTTATAAAAAACGGTTTAATGGTGGTGGCGGTGGACGACGACGCAATGGCGGTGGCCGTGGAGGAGGTAAGTTTAAATTGTTAGTTTTATTTATTTTTATTAGTTATCATTTATGTTTATTATCGACATTAGTCATACCAATCAAATTCTGTGCAGGTGATTCACCCCTATCGTGAATAAAAATTCCACATGAAATTTGTTAAAATTTCACATTTTTCCTATATAAATTCAATGTTAAAAAATAAAAGGAAACAAATTTCATTTGGAATTTTTATTCACAATAGGGGTGTATAAAAGTACATCATCTAAGATATTTAAAACGCCTTCCGTGCAAAAAATCCGCTGGCCAGTTTTCCAGAAAACTGGGTTCATCCAAAATAGTCAGAAAAATTTGTGATTCTAAATAAAATAGAATCAGGTCAGTATCAGTGCATAGACTCGAAGGAAATTAAATACATCCCACGACGTCAAGGAACAGTTAACGAGTGCATCTATCTAGCCGTTTACAGGGTATTCACTATGCAGTTGGAAAAATTTACATAATGCATTATAATGGTTTAAGGAATGAACAAACTATATGTATAATGCATTATGTTAGTTTTTTTAACTTTATAGCCCGATTCGTAAGATTTTTCTCTATTGAAGTAGATTAGTTTCATTTTGGCACCACGAACTTTATCGGTTTTAGGAATGCAAAAACTATATAATGCAATATGTTAATTTTTACAACTTCATTGTGAATACCCTGTAAACGGTTAAACGTAATAATATTGATTATTTCTTTATAATATACATACAGTCAAAAACTAAAGTTTAAATACACCTCAATCATTGATTATTTAAAGAAAGGTAAACATTTTAGGAAAACTTAAAGTATACAGTTTTATTAGTTTTATAAATAATTAGTTTTATAAATAACAAAATACAATAACAAAAAATATACAACCCAATCATGAATAAAAATTCCGCGGGAGTTTTTTTCCCTTTTTCCATTTTTCCTATTTAAATTCAATGTTAAAAAAAAAAAAAGGGAAAAATCTCCCGCGGATTTTTTATTCATGATTGGGCTGATAGACTTCATTACAAACATAACGGTATGTCTTAAAAATACGATAAAATTTACTCGACAAAAGTGTAAATACATCTTTCAAAACAAAGAACTCTCTTTTATTTCTCAAAAACAAAGTACAATTATATTTTATGTTTCGTTGAAATTATGTTCTTACAAGCCAGAACTTGTTATTAGTAGTCTTTTTATTGTCAGCATTACAAATTTTGTCGAAAATTATAGGCAAATGTAAAGAAATTGAGTCCAGCATTAAACATTTAATAATAAAACGTTTCAACGAAGGAAAATCCTATCGGGAAATAGGAAAATTATTAAATGTGCCATTTTCAAGTATCCAAAATATAATTAGAAAATATAAGGAAAATGTCTTCGTAGCAAATATTCCAAGAAGCGGTCGTCCAATCGTGATGTTAACCACATCGTAAAAGAAGTGAAAAAGAATTCAAAATTTGGTTCCTACGGTAAAACACAGTGGTGGCAATGTAATATTTTGGGGAGCGATTGAAGCAGCGGGGTCTTGCAAATTTGGAGTTTATTGATGGGATCATGAATCAACGTACTTACAAGAGTATATTGAAGATAAATTTGCATCCATCGACAACTTGGGCCTTGGATCCCGTTTGATCTTTCAATAGGACAACGATCCCAAGCACACCGCACTTTCTGGGAAGGAGTGGTTGCTTTATTCTGCTCCCAGACAGCTCCATAGCCCACCTCAATCGCCGCACTTAAACCCAATTGAGCACGTTTGGGAGTCAGAAATACGCCTTTTGAAACAGAAAGCTTGGTACTTTCTATGCCACGCCGCTTGCAGGCAGTTATTGATAGCCATGCCGGTCCAAAAAAGTATTGAAATGTTTTCTTTTTTAATTTATTTAAGAAAAATTATTAACATTCTAAGATGTATTTAAACTTTTGTCGAGTGAATTTTATCGTATTTTTAAGAATTACCGTTATGTTTGTAATGAAGTCTATATTTTTTGTTATTGTATTTTGTTATTTATAAAACTAAATAAAACTGTATAATTTAAGTTTTCCTGAAACGTTTACTTTTCTTTAAACAATCAATTTTTGAGGTGTATTTAAACTTTAGTCTCTGAATGTACATAAATATGTATAGCAGTGATGACATTAGGATACGAAAGATACATTTTTCGTATCTTTTGATGACTTCAGGCACCATGGACGCAAAATGTACAAAAATAAAATACTAAACTTTCCGTCTCTGACAAAGGCTTTTAAAGTTATCATTTTGCTATTGCCAATTATTTTATATTGAAGTTTTAAAACAAATCCATTTAAAATTTGTATTTACCGATGAAATATTTAATATATAAATATGTTTAACTAAAGGAAGCTCAATCTTTAAAAGAAAAGGATTTAACTGTTGTATTAAAAAAATGTCCGTCTTTGTTAAATTTTAAAGACCAGAATGCTCTGCATAAGGAATGGCGTGAGCACGCTCACCTCAATCACGAAGAGCTTCGACATGGCCGCTGATGAGTATTGGGAAAAAGAGTTTAATTTAAAAAATGTTGTTAATGAGCCGATGTTTAAAAATTTGAAAAAAGTAGTTTGTTTATCATTTGTACTTCCATTTTCGAATGCATGTGTGGGAGAATATTAAGCCAACTAAAACTTATTAAGACTGATCATCGTAACCGACTCATACAATAGCAGCTTTAATAATGGTGAAAGAAAACATTGAGGGGTGTCATAGAAACCAATATTGTCAGAATTGGTTTTAAAACCGACAAGAAAAAATGTTTTGGTGTCATAGAAACCAATCTTATTGGTTTTATATTCGAACTAGAATTAGTGTCGGTTATAGGTGTCACAGAAACCAATGTTATCGGGTTTTTTATTGGAAATAAACCAAGCAGCTAACAGCTGTCAGTTTTCATTTTTGCGCGCTTTTTTATTTTTTTGCAGCGGGATATTTTTTAGAAGTGTAAGTAAATAAATTTAATATTTGCTTTATAAAAAGAAAAATGTTTGCATTGACCTTTTATTTTCTAGGGGAAAACATAAAAACAATACACAAAATAAAATAATCATGGAATTCATTGAAAAATACCCTGATTTAGCTAAAGGCTACACGAAGCGCGTAAAACCAACAGTGAATGCCCTGTGGGAAGAACTGGCTGATTCACTGAATAGTGCCGGGCCACCTCAATTTGACGTGAATGGGTGGTAAAAGGTAAACAAAATTTTTTCCATAGAACAAATTGTCTTGTTATATGAAATTTCTATTTATTCGTAAAATAAAAATAATAAAAATGTAAACAACAGCTGTTTCGATATTGGTTTTATTTACATTCGAAATTAACCCTTTTCTTACCTGCGTGTGTTTGAACACACGTTTAAGATTTCCCGAGTTTAAGGAAATATAATGCATTGATATGTTTAAAATTAAAATGCGAGTGGTGTTTATGTTAAGAGTTGATTATTTACTAAAAAGAAAAAATTGTTTTGAAAATATTTCGAAATCTTACAAAGACTTTTAATTAATTATATAACATATATACCAAGGATAAATTTATTATTTGTGCTTTGTCATGTGTTCCAAATTGTCCAAAAATTAACATAAGACACTACCCACCGTGCTAGTACGTATTCATGCCGCTAGATGGCAGTAAATATTGGCGTGTGTTTCACCACATGCTGGTATTGATAATGATTTTCAGAACAAAATGGCGGATTTGATATTTTCGTACCAATTGCAACGTGTTTGTTTACAGAACAAGTGTTTTCTTTATGTTTCAACAATTTAAGGTATTTTTCTCAACTTTTTCATAATATCTCTTCTTATTATGTGGAATAAAATTATAAAGGGTCCGCCAAATAACTTTTTTTTTTGAAAATGCTATAAAAAACTACTTTTTTATTTGAAAGTACAATCCCTTCGGTTAATAATGGAAAATAATGTCATAATGGCTTCACGGATATTGTCCTTTAAAGCGTCAATTGTCTCTGGCTTGTCTGCGTAACAGTTATCTTTGACGGCAGCCCACAAATAATAGTCCAACGGTGTCAAATCGCAGCTCCGAGGTGGCCAAACGACATCAGCTCTGCGGCTGATAATGCAATCTTCAAAAACAGGGCGCAAAACATCGAGTGTAGCTTTGGCTATGTGACACGTAGCGCCATCCTGTTGAAACCAAATGTTGCTAATATCCTTCTCTTAAATTTTTCTGAACAAAAATTCATTCAAAATGGCCCTATAACGATCGCCATTGACTGTAACGGCCACTCCTTGCTCATTTTCGAAAAAAAATGGCCCAATTATGCCTCTGGACCAAAATCTGCACCAAACAGTGACTCGTTTTGGGTGCATCGGCTTTTCAATGTATGCGGCCGGGTCTTCTATGCCCCAAATGCGACAATTTAGCTTGTTTACATACCCGCCAAGATCAAAATGAGCTTCATCTGAAAATATGATTTTTTTTTGGCAAAATCGGCATCTGCTGTAAGTCGATCGCAGGCCCACTTAGCGAAGTGAAAACGCATTGGATGGTCAGTTGGCTTCAACTCCTGAACCAATTGAACTTTGTCTTTATGCAAAATTCGTCTCAATGATGTCTCCGACATGTTCAATTGTTGAGAACGACGGTGCATTGATGTTGATGGCGCTTCACGCACACTTTCTGCCACAGCAACAATATTCTCGGGTGTACGCACTGTTTTTGGATTTTCACGCTTTGGTTTGTCGATGAGAATGTCAGTTTCTTTCACTTTTTTCACAAGATAACGAACATACGGAGTTGACGGTGCTTCTCTTCCAAAATCCGTACGCAATTTTCGCACACATTCTACAACATTAGCATGATTTTCAAAGTAATGTCGCAATATTTTCCAGCGTTGTTCAATTGTATACACAACTATATTCGTCTAGCGGAAGGATAATACTAATTATCTGTCAAATCACACATAAGCTAAGTGTTACCATTCACGAAATAAGTAGCTGGATTGCACGTTTCATTGAAAACTATAAGTCGTCGCCGATGCATTGTGTGTACACCAAAAGCCACCATATTCAAGCGTGAGAAGTGCAACGTACATCTACACTCAGAAAATTGCTTCAAACTCTTTCACGAAGACAAACAATTTTATTTAAAACGCCGTGGCACACGTTCAAACAAAAAACCAAGAATTGAATAATTCAATGTTATCCAATCTATATTCTGTAATAAATATTTGTATCTGAAAACAATAAATATTTTACATACTTTTACTAACAGTTTTTTATATGATTCAAACACACGACAGTTTTAAGAAAAACTGAAAGTAATTCTTAAATTTTATTGTCACAAATTCTTTTAACTTGCAAAAAAGATGTTTCTGAAAGTTTCAAAAAAAATTCCAACGTTGAAATTTCTGGTAATTAATGAGTTAACAAAACCAACTTGGTTTCGTGACACCAAATGAAACCAATATTAGTTTTAAAACCGACAATTAGCAAAACCAATATTGGTTTCTATGACACCCCTGATTAATGAGTTTCAACATACGATCCACCTAAATCGATGATTACTAGTAGTGCCAAGTTGTTCTGAGGAAATATGAACATATTTTTAATTTTTAGGAAATTTATAAAATTTATAAACGCCTTAACTCGTATATTTATTTTTACAAAAATTAATTTGTTTTGATAACATCCAAAGATAGTTACATATAATTAATTTTAAAGTTTGCTTACTGTATTTCTAAAAATTACATACCTAATATTTATGACTTACATAAATATAAAAATGAATTTATATATCATTTTCTTTACAATATTCATTAAATATGAAATAAAAATGTAATGTTAATAAATGTTCAACGTTAAAAATGGATTTTTAATTTTTTTTCAAAATGTATCTTTTCGGGAAAAAATGTATCTTTTTGGAAACTAAAATGTATCTTTCACTGACAACACTTATTTTAATCCCTTTTTTTTTGTTTACATTTTTATACAACTGTTCATAAAAATATGATTTTCTCGGTGTGTTTTGTTCACGCGGGTGCGGCTTCTTGAATTAACTTGAATACGCAAAGATAAAATTAATAAAAAAAACATGGATTCTTATCAACAAATAAGTAAACTCTTTACTCCGAATGACCACAAATCAATAATAAAATCTCAAATAACTTCAGTAGATTCTAGAAATTCCTCAAAGGAAGGCGGTCAACAGGACAATAATTCCAAACAATTTAGGCTACCAAAGCCAAAAGAAGACGGACAACAACAGCAGCAGCAACCGGATAATAACTCCGTACAATGCAGCCAACCCAAAAATTTAAATCAAAACAAAGTAACCACAACCCGAAGATTGCCAGCAGCATTAAGAGCAGGCATATATAAGGGAACAGACTCTAAACAACACAATGAACCACCAACCGTAACGAAATCTGAAGCTGAAGCTATAACCACAAGAAAACAAAACCCATTTAAGAAGAAAATGTCTGATTTGGGAGATGAAGAAACCACCGAAGTAAGTGAAATTAAGCTAAATTTAATGTAGTAATTTATTAGTTTGCAATTCATTTATGATTTGTAGGTCATTAATGGTGGCGGTGGACGAGGACGCAATGGCGGTGGCCGTGGAGGAGGTAAGTTTAAATAGTTATTTTTATTTATTTTTATCAGTTATGATTTATGTTTATTACACTGTGAGACAATTGGTAGGGGTCAGTGATCGGGAAGGGTTCAAACTACCGGGGAAAGTTATATCGGTAAAAAAGAAGTTATACGTGTCCCGGCGTTTTTTTTTATTTATTTTTTTTTTTAATTAAGTAAAAGATAAGAGACTAAAATATTTTATAGAAAAAAAGCAATCTAAAACGTGAACAATATCGAAAACGTGAACACCCTCGGCAAAAATTAGTTCACTTTTCTGTGAGTTCGCTGTAGTATATAGAGAATAAATTCTAAAAATAGAATATATTCGTACTTCGTAGTAATAGTCTTGGATACTTACAGTGTTGAAAAAAATAAAAAGAACGGCTTCTTTAATTCAATTGATTCGAAGGACACTTACAAAACTATTAATAATTTTCACTTTTCTGTGAGTTCGCTGTATAGGTATATAGAGAATAAATTCTAAAAATAGAAAATATTCGTACTTCGTAGTAATAGTCTTGGATACTTACAGTGTTGAAAAAAATAAAAAGAACGGCTTCTTTAATTCAATTGATTCGAAGGACACTTACAAAACTATTAATAATTTTCACTTTTCTGTGAGTTCGCTGTATAGGTATATAGAGAATAAATTCTAAAAATAGAAAATATTCGTACTTCGTAGTAATAGTCTTGGATGCTTACAGTGTTGAAAAAAATAAAAAGAACGGCTTCTTTAATTCAATTGATTCGAAGGACACTTACAAAACTATTAATAATTTTCACTTTTCTGTGAGTTCGCTGTATAGGTATATAGAGAATAAATTCTAAAAATAGAAAATATTCGTACTTCGTAGTAATAGTCTTGGATACTTACAGTGTTGAAAAAAATAAAAAGAACGGCTTCTTTAATTCAATTGATTCGAAGGACACTTACAAAACTATTAATAATTTTGTTAAATTTTAATGCCAAATTCCACTAATGAATCTATGTGATTAGCTTTACATAATTCTATTTAAAGGTCATAAGTTGTATGTATGTAAAATGTTAAATATGCACGAAAAACAATCAGAATGATGTATTGTAGTTAAGACATCATTGATCTATCATTGAATAATTTCCTGACGTTATAAAAAAATATAAATACAAATTGTATTACTACGGAATTGTCATACGATTTATATTCTGACCATACTCCCCTGATTTAAAGCTATTACGGGAAAAATAACACTAAAAATTCTTATAGAGTAACACCATGTTTCAAAAATAATTGTTTGAAATATAAAAATATACATATCAACAGTCATATGCATACTAATCTCTAAATACAGTGTGAGAAAGATATCGATATAATTATGTATATCAGTGACTTTACGTTATTAATTTTTTCGGCCATGGATAACTTTAAGTGTCATTTTCCCTCAAAACTAAGTTTTTTTCGGCCCAAGGACGGATGGGATTGAAACTGGTGGAAATCGGTCCATTATTTCACTTGACCCCCATACAAATGTCCTCCCGAAATAGGAGTTTAACGATCATAAATGTTTGAATTATGAAAGTATGCAAACAAATTTCACCACAAACGAGTAATATGTAAATGAATCACATCTACAAATTTTGTTAATATCGGCCCACATCCGAAAATCACTTAAAAGAGTTATTTTAAAACTGTTGGTATCGAAATAAATATGTTTCGTATACATACATATAATATGGTAGAATTTTATGATGATCGGTCCATAACTAGTCATAGCTCCCATATAAGGCCCACTTTCGAAAATCGCTTTAAAGATCATAGCTCTCTCAAAAATGTTGGTATGCAAATAATATTGAACACAAACATATTTCATATATGTATATACGAATAATACAGTCCAATTTTATTATTATCGGTCCATAATTAGTCGTAGTTTCCATATAAGGCCTACTTCCGAAAATCAATTTAACGACCATAAATTTCTTAAAAATGTTGGTAATCAAATAAAATTCGACACAAATAAGTTTCATATGTACAGAAATGATGACACCTAATTTTATAATGGACGGTTCATAAGTAGTCGAAACTCCCATATAAGACACTCTACGTAATTCACTTTAACCTCCATAAATCTTTTAAAAGTATTGATATCGAAATAAAGTTTAACACATATAATATTTATCCTATTATACATTTTTGGATGATCGGTCCATAATAAGTAATATCTCCCATATAGCGCTCGTTTTTGAAAAACTGTTTTATACATTATTATATGAAGTATAAATCATTAGTAAATACTGAGCGAAGCCGGGACGTGGCGGTCAGCTATATTTAATATAAGTTAATTTTTTTGAAATAAATATTTTTTATTATTAATAAACCAATTTGTTTTAATATAAAACAAAAATTCCGAAATCTTGAAAAATAGCGGAATTCCATTTTTAAAATCCCGAATTCCGGGATTTGCAAAACCAGTCCCGTTTGGCATATCTATTAGAAAACAAAGATCTTGTTGGAAACCCCTTTACAAGTCCTTAGATTATATTAATTTTTAAAATTTAAAATTAATTAAAATTTTAAATTTTTTAATAATTTAATTTTAGGTCGCAATGAAAATGGATTCAACAGATATAACAAAGACAATGATGACAATGAAGAGAACGGTGGTGAATCCAATGGTAAGTTAGTTGTTTTTTTTTACTAACTTATTATATGTACTTTTATTGTTATGTTACTAACCTAATTATTAGAGTCCGAACGAGTATTCGGATTAAGCCAAAAATACCCGTATACCAACATTCGGGTTTTGACCGAATACCGAAACTTTCATAAAGAAAAAAACTTGAATTAAGGAATTTTTAGGGTGAATCAGTTCAAGATGAAAAAACAAGATTTATGGAGTGTGTCGTTACTTTAAGGCACTTTAAAATTATTTACACTTGTTATAAAATTAAAATAAATCGTTTTTTTTCTTTTTTGGAAATTAATAGTACATTTTAGAAGTTTCGGTTTGATTCCGATTAGGCCGAATATTGATTTGAATATTGATATCGAATATCGGTTGGATTTCGGCCTGAAAAATCCGGTTTCGGTTGGACTTTACTAATTTTGAATAATTATTTCGTTAGAGATTGGTTTTGGGTATTATCTTCTTTTTTGTCTATTTTAATTATGTTTTCTGTGGTGTTGTGTGTCATTTTTTAACGAATAATTGTATAGTTCATGCAATTACACATGATTACTATCAAAATCCTACATTTGCTTTAATACCTAAAGATTTTCTAAAATAAACTTTACAATATTTTATGATAAACATGCCGCAATTATTTCGTAAGGCCACTTTAGTGCAAAACTATACTTTAATGAAGTATTTAATGG
The DNA here is from genome assembly GCA_916048285.2 of Bellardia pandia. Lineage (NCBI taxonomy): Eukaryota > Metazoa > Arthropoda > Insecta > Diptera > Calliphoridae > Bellardia > Bellardia pandia. The sequence continues at coordinate 93,987,470 of OU696530.1, read as the reverse complement.
AGGCCTATGAGTTGTATAAGCCATATCCCAGAACAATTGTATTTACGGCATTTTGAAGTTTTAAAAAATAACGAAATTAAGAAAATATTTGCTTTAAATGGCAACAGAGCGTGCTAACTCCGTGTCATATAAATTTTTTAAATTTATAGTAATTTTTAAGAAAATGGTTGCGATATTGTTTAAGTTCTATGTCCTAAAACTACATAAATTTCTTGACATAATTTTCTATCTTAAATTGTTGTCATTTACCGCAGTAGGCTATGGCGGAGAACGCCGTAATGGTGGTTTTGGAGGCGGTAGAAGTCGCGGTGGTGGTGGCGGTGGTGGTAGAGATGGCGGACGTAGAGAATTCAATAATAAAAAAGGAGCAAATGAACATAATAATAGCGGAGGTAGAGGAGAAGGTGCTGATGGCGAAGAACCCCAAAAGCCTCGAGAGTTTTACATACCACCAGAACCAACAGAAAATGAAGATGAAATTTTTGGTAGTGGCATTACCAGCGGTATTAATTTCTCCAAATATGACAGTATACCAGTGAAGGTAAGTTTTTAGTCATACAAATAATTAAAATAAATATAATTTATTTAAATCTTAAGGTCACCGGTGAAAATCCACCTGACGCTATACAATCTTTTGAAGAGGCAAATATGCGTGATATTGTCATAAATAACATTAAACGTTCGGGCTATACAATTCCCACGCCCATACAAAAGACCGCAATACCTGTCATTACCTCTGGCCGGGACTTAATGGCTTGTGCTCAAACAGGATCCGGTAAAACGGCCGCTTTCTTGCTGCCCATCATCAATAGTCTGCTGAGTGAAGGTGCTGAGACTTCGATTGGCAGACCCCATGCCTTAGTGGTATCGCCCACACGCGAACTGGCCATACAGATCTTCAATGAGGCGCGCAAATTTGCACTAGGCTCTTATCTGAATATACGCATTGTTTACGGTGGCACTTCTACCAGACATCAGGGTGAAAATATTGGTCGAGGCGGAAGTCATATTTTGATTTGCACACCCGGACGTCTATTGGACTTTGTCGAAAAGGGTTTTATTACATTTGAAGACATACGTTTTGTAGTGTTGGATGAAGCCGATCGTATGTTGGATATGGGTTTCAAAGAGAGTATGGCCACCATTATGAATCACCCTACAATGCGTCCCATGGAGAAACGTCAAAATCTTATGTTCTCAGCCACATTTCCGGCGGAAATTCAACGTATGGCTGGTGAATATTTGAATGAATACATATTTATAGCGGTTGGTGTTGTGGGCGGAGCGTGTACGGACGTTACCCAGAATATCTATGAAGTGAAAAAGTTTCAAAAGCGTTCTGCGTTGATGGTGAGTAAAACACTCTGGAAAAAATTTGTTACTACTGCAATTGTGTTAACAACAGCTTTTTTTTAAGAGAATATTCAGAGGGTGGCAGTGTTTTTTCGCTAGAGTTACTTTTGTGGGCGACAATTATTTTCTCTAGATAAAATTTGTGTAGGCGACATTGGGTTTCTTCAGAAAAAATTTTGTGCGCGACAGTGGTTTTCTCTAGAGAAGATTGTGTGGGCGACAGTGATTTTCGCTAGAGAAAATTATGTAGGCGGCAGTTGTTTTCTCAAGAGTCAATTTTGTGGGCGACAATTATTTTCTCTAGATAAAATTTTGTGGACGACAGTTGTTTTTTTTTCCAGAGAAAATTGTGTGGGCTACAATTGTTTGCTCTTAAAAAATTGTGTGAGCGACATAAAAATTGCATGGGCGACAATTCTTTTCTATTAGGAAAATTCTACTCTATTTTTTTAATTTTCTCATGATGTTTGTAAATTTTGTTCGGCATAAGGTCATAAGGTAACAAATTTTTAAATGAAAAATATAAAAATATTTTGTTTTAAAAATTTCTATTTTATTTTATTCCCAATATTTCGGTCAACTTTGTTGACCATCTTCAGGGGTTCTATATAAAAATACAAAAATATATTAAACAAATTATTATAAGTTACACAAAGCATTTTAAGCACAAACAAATTATAATTACATTTAAAATAAATAAATGAAAAACAAATTTCACTCTGTTGAGTTTGTTGTCCAGTCGTAAGCTTTTGTCAACTAGTGTTTTTAATGTTTTGTTTTGGTCTCTTTCTGTTTCTGTGTATCGTGTGTTTGTATGTGTGAGCTAATATGTTCTCCGTATCAATTTTGTAGTTTAATCTCTCATCTGTCTCTAAATTAAGTATGTGTAACATCTCTAGACTCAAACTCAACAGAGTGAAATTTGTTTTTCATTTATTTATTTTAAATGTAATTATAATTTGTTTGTGCTTGAAATGCTTTGTGTAACTTATAATAATTTCTTTAATATATTTTTGCATTTTTATATAGAACCCCTGAAGATGGTCAACAAAGTTGACCGAAATATTGGGAATAAAATAAAATAGAAATTTTTATAACAAAATATTTTTATATTTTTCATTTAAAAATTTGTTACCTTATGACCTTATGCCGAACAAAATTTACAAACAACAAAACTAAAGGTCAACAATTTACAACTTTTCTCATGATTTTCAGAAACTTCTACAAGAAAATCCCGATGGCACTATTGTTTTTGCTGAAACCAAACGTGGTGCAGATTTTCTGGCTTCACTACTCTCGGAAACGGATTTCCCTACCACTTCAATACATGGCGATCGTCTGCAAAGTCAGCGTGAAATGGCTTTATCAGATTTCAAAAATGGAAAAATGAAGGTTTTAATAGCCACCTCGGTAGCTGCACGCGGTCTCGATATCAAGAATGTAAAGCATGTAGTCAATTACGATATGCCCTCTTCGATTGATGAGTATGTGCATCGTATTGGCCGCACAGGTCGTGTGGGAAACAATGGTCGTGCCACCAGTTTCTTTGACCCGGAAAGTGATTCAGCCATTGCCACGGATTTGGTAAATATTCTGGAGGGAGCTGGCCAAGAAGTGCCCGAGTTTCTGAAGAAGTTAGGCGGTCTTAGAGGCGGCGGTGGCAGTTATGGCAGTAAATTTGGTGGCCGTGATGTGCGAAAAGGTGTTGCCCAGGTAATTAGTGTAATTTTGTAACTGAAAAACGGATTTCTCTTGAACTGTTTTTAATTCTAAAATTTCTAGACGGATGACAATTTTGTTACCTCCTCTGGTCCCAGTGCTTTGGAAGATGATGAAAGTTGGAATTGAAATGTATTTCTCTCAATTGCTTCCTATTTTGATTTATATTTGCCTTAGTTTTTAAAGGTTTTTTTTATTGAACTGGTTTTCATTAATCTTTCTCAGTTGTATAACTACTTCATTAATACATACATTCATACGTACTTTATCTGTATTCTAAAATTTACCCAACAAAAAATCTCATGAAAAAAAAAACAGATTTTGTATATCTTACAATTTCATCAAAAGGAACTAAATTTACTTAACATGATTTTCTTTCTTAAAATTGTTTAGAAAAGTTTTTTTTATTAACCAACAATATTATTATACATACTTCTTATTTAATTGGTTTGATGACAGTATGTTAAGTATGTATAGAAAACAACTAAGAATTAGAATCATAGAATCATATTAAATGAAATGTAAATGAAGTTACATTAAATGAAGAAAATAAAATCAAAAAAATGTTTTATCATAAAATACATAATAAAATAATTAAATTTTAACGCAAAAGTAACAGATTTTTCGCGTCAAAATAAAGTAAAAGATACATATGTATATTAAAATTATGTAAAATATTGTATTAAATATTTTGTTTGCAGTCATTTTGCTTTTATTCCATAGAATCAAACAGTTTGTTAGTGAAATCTGGCCAATCTTTCCATTCATCCTGTTCCATAAATCCTTTAGGTCATTCTTGTAAGAAATATTTACCTGTATTTGGCTAATTATTATGTCCAGATATTCCGAAGGTGCTCAATTGGATTGAATACTGCGGAGAATGATGTAAAGTTTTTGGACAATGATTGAACAACCACTCAGTCACAATTTTAGAGGTATGCTTAGGATAATTTTCCTGTTGGAAAATTCAGTTCTGCGCTAGTTTTAACTTCTCTACACTCGCTAGCTGCATTTTTTTAAATATCGAGATAATCTTCCTTTTTTATTGTAGATTTTATAAATGTAAACTTGCCGACCTCTGATGCTGCCATACCATTACTGAGCCGCCGCCATGTTTTATCGTATTGGTTAAATTTTTATTACAAAAAGGCTTCGTTTTTGGTTCGCCATATTTTTGGGGGATTTCTGGCTACATATATCTCAAACTTACATTCATCGTTTAAAAGAATATTTTAAAAAATTTGAGGCTCTGTGTTTTTATATATATATTTTTTTTTTTTTTTTGCAAAATTGAAATGCTTGGTTTGGTTGTTCTTTGATATAAAGGGCTACTTACTTGGCACTTTTTTTCTAATATTTCACGTGGAGATTTGTCTTTGTTATGTAAGTCTATTGTGATTTGCCGAATTCCAATTGATGTTTATCTTTCTATTGTACACTACTTAACGTCACAGCTTGATCTCTTTTGCTGATAAATTATGAAACTTGCAATTACATATTTTGATTTCAAACACAGAAAAATTATAAGAATTGACACTACTTTTGGAATGACGGGGGTTTTTGTGTAGACAACATTTCGGTATTTTGTTTTTGCATTTCGTTTTCGCATTTGTGTATTTCGATTCGAAAGCAATCACCACTATCGTGAATAAAAATTCCACATGAAATTTGTTCCCTTTTATTTTTTAACATTGAATTTTAATAGGAAAAGTGTGAAAAGGGAACAAATTTCATGTGGAATTTTTATTCACGATAGGGCTGAATAGCTTTCGAAATACAATATAAAAAGTATACAATTTCGAACGATTTTCTTTTCTAATCAAAATACACAATAACCCCCAGGGGTTTTTTGCATAAGGATGAAGCCACTTATTTTATTTCTACGCGTATAAAGAAAAAAGTTGTAGTCTAAAAAACAAACAAACAAAAATAATCTATTCATATAAAAAAACAAAAAATGCTCGTTTCTCACGTCACAGCTTATTTTATGCAGGTACATATGGATTTTTAAAACTTAAAATTTAAATTAGTAAATACACGATTTAATATTTGGTGTGATAGCCTTTATTATCTACGAGGTCTGATCAAAAAATAACCGTTATTTTTAATTTTTTCAAAAACTATCTTGCCCCCTTCAAAGAAATCCCCCCAGATATATGTGATACACTTATGCCAGCGTTTTTTCCATTCCTCGAAACACTTCTGAAACGCCTTTTAAGGTATCGCCAACAGCTCCTGTTTCGATTTTTCTTTCATCTCCTCAATCATAGCAAAACGCTTTCCTTTCATCGGTGTCTTCAGTTTTGGGAAGAGGAAAAAGTCAGCGGGGACCAAGTCCGGTGAATACGGTGGTTGAGGCATGATAACGGTTTTGTTATTTCACGCACAAGCATCGATGTGTGAGCTGGTGCTTTATCATGGTGCAAAATCCATGATTGGGTTTTCCACAATTCTGTACGTTTCTGACGAATTGCTTCGCGCAAACGGCGCATAACTTCAAGGTAGTATTCCTCATTGGCCGTACGACCTTGTGGCAAGAATTCATGATGCACCACGCTATTGCAGTCGAAGAAAAGAGTGAGAAAAACTTTCACATTTGACCGAACTTGACGTTATTTTTTCGGTCTTGGGTCTTCTGGACGTTTCCATTGGCTTTGGTTTCAATGTCATAGCCATACACCCATAATTCGTCACCAGTTTTGACTTTTTTGAGGAAATCTCCTGAGCTCCTGAGCGATGCCCATGCGACGTTGTTTTTACTCAAAATTTAGCAATTTTGGAACAATCTTCGCTGCCGCACGTTTCATGCCTAAACATACGTAAAAATTGCCTTGCATGACCCGAACGATATGCAAACATCAGCAGCAAACCTCTCTGATAGTGATTCGACTATTATCCAAAATCATTTTCTTCACTGCTTCAATTTTTTCATCGCTTGTTGACGTGCTCGGGTGACCAGAACGAGCATCATCATTGACATCTTCTCGACCTTCCTTAAACCGGTTATACCACAATTGAACTTGTGTTCTGCTAATAGTAGACTCGGCAAACGCCACAGTCAACATATCAAATATCCTTGCGCTTTTAATTTAATTTTTACACAAAACCTAATACAGTTTCTTTGATCCATTTTTTCGAATAGTAAAAAATCGAAGAGCACACCAAAACACGACTAACATTTTTATCTGTCAAAAACAAATTGACAATCCAAAATGGCTGATATTACCAACATATATAACATACATGTGTACTCAGAGATCGGCAATGAATCGTTTTTTTTACGATTCACAACTACTCATAACATTTTAAGTATAAGTGGTTTTACATCATTGAAATTTAACTACTCTGAGTTACTCAAACTCACAACAACGTTGACTTATAAATGCGGGTGGATATAAATATGAGTACAACGCCGACATCGAGCTCATACCATTCCCATTAAGTTTGATTCATAAACCGCGGTATTTAGATTTACATTTTAAGAAAAATACTCACATACTCTTAAGTATTCAACTCAGTTAAGTCATTGAAAAAAAATATCAGCATATTCCGTTAGGTATTTATACAAAATAAGTAAAAAAGAAATATAAAAACATACAAGTAAGTTTATAGGAAAACATATTGGGGAAAATATAACATTGATTATTTTAAATAATTTTTATAAGCGGACTGTAAAAATGAACGACTCTCGCATGAGTGTATGCGAGTCATACTTATTTTTTTATCGTCTACGTAGATTGAGTTAAGGAGAGTCAAAATAAACAACATCATACATGAGATTAAATATGAATATAATGAGTACTTTAAACTTTAAATATGAATATTGGTTTGATGATATTGAGACAAGTATGAGTACGTATATGTATAACAAATTATAAGTCATGATTCAAGTATACTCACTTTTTCAGTACTCATAACTGATCTCTGATGTGTACCAACATAGCAGAAAAAAAAATGCGAAAATCGAACATACATACGTAACTCACGTAATTTGAAAATAACAGGTATTTTTTGATCAGAGCTCGTATAGCAGATTTAAGTCAATTTGGCATAGATGAGGTCAGTTTTTGGGTAATATTCGGCGAAATAATTAACCACTCCTCCCCACCACTTCAATAAAAATTGCTTCGTGTAAATTGGGACTTACCATCAAGTTTCTACTTTTTCATGTAAAGCAATATGCGAACAACTACGCTTAGAATAAGACAGAGCAAATAAAAGAAGAAAACAAAAGGAAATAAGAAAATTTACTGATCTTGTCCCTTATCACCCAAAAATACTTGCCTTGAAGAGTAAAGTACACTTGGCAAATATTAGCCGAAAAAGGCGTAAGCACTAAATAGCATAATATATTATATTTGAACTCGTGTATTTATTTAAAAAAATTTTCCTTATTTGGGCCAAAGCACAACAAATATTTAATTGTAATTTATTTAATGCTGTTTGATCTTAAGAATTAAGCTTAAGAATTAAAACGTGTGAAAGCGGACTAAAACTTAACAAAGTTACTGATTTTTAAGTTTTTCATCTTTGTATAATTGAAAATGATGAAGTCGTGTTTATTATTTTTTCCAATGTCTGATAAGCGTACAAATGAGTGTCGTTCAAGTACATACTGCATAAAAGTTCCTGTTGCAACTGCTAAATATTTTTGAAATTTAAACTTCTGTTTAGTATGAAACAGATGTCTTTGATTTTAAAATGTATGGTTATTGTCTACACTAGTTACTTTGAAAAGCTGGGGAATTTAACTTTTAATTTTTTCCTTATTAGGCCATAAACCATCATATGTTCTACTTCTGACATTTCGCACACTCTACAAACGACAAGCAAAACAAACAGTTCAAAACCGGCATTCGTTACACAAAGGAAAACAACGGAAAAAGCAATGAAAACAAAATGAAAGGCAAACAAATGTAAAAGAGAGCAAAACAAACTGAAAGAGACACAACAATACACTACAAAAATAATCAATATTAGAAATTCACCACCATTAAATGTTGTTAACCACTTTTTTTGCAGCACGCAATTTTTTCTTTAGTCTTTAACGGTAACTTTAACTTGACGGTTGACAAAATAATTACAAAGACCGACTGGTCTACAAACGTTGTTGTTTTTTGCGGTACCAAGAAAAAACAGAATTTATTTAAAAGTAAAAAAATAAGAAACATGTTAAACAAATTACACAAATTGTTAAAGCTTAAAACAAATTAATTTCTCAAGTTTTTGACTTCTAAAAAGTGTCTTTTTTTTCATGAAATGTTAAAAAAATAGCTTGTAAATGTAAAGCAAAAAAAGTGTTATGAAATAACATTCCTTTCTGTGGTATTGTTGGCCAAAAAATTGAAAATACTCTTGCATATATGTATGTATGTATATAGTTAGTATGTCTATATGTATTGCTCCTATAAAATGTTTTACTATATACGTAATCCTTACTCCCTATTAGGTTTGATTTGCTTTTCAGTGTGTGAGTTTTTTTTTATTGTTGTTGATATTTTTGGTTTACTATAAAAGTTAACAAATTCAGGCGTGTAAAATGATTTTTAATACAATTGCTGCTTTGTTTAGGCTGTCTATTTTTAAGTTCATCATCATGTTGGTAACGTGTTTTAAATCCTATGTAGGTATGACGTTATAAAAGTAAATGTAAATGAAATTTTCTTATATACTTATTTTCGTCTGTTTTTTTATTTTTGGTTACCACCCTCATCATCGTATTGTGTTATTGGGCTGTTCGTAGCAAAAGCAGGCGGTGGTGGTTGTTAGACAAAGTTCAAAGTAGTTTGTGTAACATAAATTTTAGTTTTTATAGATATCTTATGTATAAGTTGTTGTTTGTGCCATACATATTAAAGTTGCAAATAAAGTCTGTCGATGACCGAAAGTTCTTTTGGCTGTAAAGCGCGTGGCTTGTGGGGACGGATTAATGTTAATGGTTTTGGTATTAATCAAATTTAATTTACTGACGTTTAGGATTTGATTAGAAAAAAGACTTTTTACACAAAGAAAGTAATAATCCGGGAAACGTTTTCGATTTTAAGGCCCCGATTATCGGTTACGACACTAAGTATTTTGATGTTGTATGTTGTAAACTGCGATTACGATTCACAACACTTATCGGCTTAATCTTAAATAAATGCATGTTGTGTTGTAGTCGAGACAACAGAACATTTTAGTGTTGTGAACGATAATCGGGGCCTAAGACTAAATGTACGGGCACAAATAACATATATTTGATCTCGTTTATTTATTTAAAAAAAACTTCGTTTATCTAGGACAAGACACAACACATATTTAGTTTTATTTTATTTGATGCTGTTTGATCTTGCAAAACTCTTGTAACGTCATACAAATTTGTGCTAAAACAAGTTGTTACGCTTTTTGAGTAAATACTTGCCATGTGACCGTACCTTAATTCACATGTTTTGCTGTTCTATAAATGGAATCCACATGATTTACTTGTTTTACTTTCGAGTAAAACCTGTTTCAATGTATAAAATCTAGCGATTTGCAGGCCTTTCAATTATTTTTTGAAAGACATTAATTTTTGTAATCTCTCGATTTACAAAACGGAGTATTATCTTTAGTCTTTGCAAAAATAACTAAGAACTCTCGACAATATAGCTGGCATTGGGTTGATAAGCTTTGTAAGCCGAGTGAAACTTTGATTCCGGAGTATAGATAAAATTGTCTTGTTTTCTAGGCGTTAATACTATTGCTCGAATTTTAAAATTATGCTTACCACAAGTGGTAAGGTTTGAAATGCTATTATTTTTTATCGCTTGTAATTTCTACAATATTCATTTGTAATTTTACGATGTGTTTAAAACCCTATACCACCAGAAGTTGTGACTGAGGTTATTTTGTGTGTAACATTGTAACACTGAGAAATAGAGAAATTAAGTATACGATACTAACATGTGAGCTTGAAGCAAATAATACGAAAGAAGGTTTTATGATATTCTCAAAACTTGTCGTAGTTTAAACAATATCAGCCCAATCATGAATAAAAATTCCGCAGGAGTTTTTTCCCTTTTTTTAACTCTTACTCCTACAAAATAACTGCATATTGTGTCGAATTAATTAATATTTATAAATCTGTGAGTCACACTTTCAAATAAGATTGATATCAGTCGTGAATGTAATTAAGGACATATCAAACATTTTACAAAAACAGTATTTATTTAAAACTTTGTTATCGATAACTGCTTGACACATGCGAGGCATTATGGACGAGGTTCTGTAATGCTTTGGGGTACTATATCGTGGTGTTGCGACGTTGCACAAATTTGAGGGAAATATGGATGTTTCAGTATGCAAGAAATCTAAGCGATATAATGATGCCGTATGCTGGTGAGAACATGACAGTAACATAGATATTTCAAGAAGATAACGATTTGAAGTATACGGTTCATCACGTCACGCAATAGTAATTTTTGGATAATTTTTGTACCGAATCTTTACTTGCAAATAAAAATAGATCCATTACGATAATCCGAAGCGTAAAACCTTCAAGTCCAGCTAACCAGCCTAATCGACAACAAAGCCAAATATCAATATAATAATAATTACAATAATAATTATTTAGAAAGAAGTGTTTGGGAGGATTTCCCTCACCATTCTTATATTACAGACTTTGTCCTACTACTTGTTTCGATCGATGCAGAAAGCTCTCTTGGGGATACCCTTCACTTCTGAACCGGTTATTCGAAATTGGCTTGATTCGTTCTCGACTTCAAAAGATGGGCAGTATCGATTAATACATTATTCGATATTTTCAGTCAGTCTTTTAAACATTTCCTTTAAGAATTTGCTACCGCTCATATTATGGTGTAATTATACAACAAATACAACACAATACAGAAACAACAGGCATTTTGTTTGTGTAAAATAATATACTACTGTCAAAAACACTTGAAAAAATATTCCTTTTGACATAAGTAAGTTGTAAATAAAGTCAATCAGCTGTGCTACTGCACTCACCTTGTATAGTTGCACCATGGCTCATATGTAAAATTTATTAAAAAGGGTATACAAAGTTCGTTTCATTCCAATAGTTTATAATTATTATTATTGCTTTTGTTTTAATTTTATCCGGCTGTTATTCGCTCGTCTTTTAGTTTATTTTTCACCACTTTTTGCTATTGTTCCAATATTATTATTATTGTTGTGTTCTTTCTTATACTAAAAGTTATTGCAATTGTTTTTGCTGTTGTTGTTTACAGTCTTTGTTGTTGGTCCTACACTCTACAATGGCACGACGATGATGATGATGATGACTGCCACAGAAATGTTTATTTTCAGTTAGTTTGTAGTATACAAGGGGGCGTTTGGTACATCGACCCTTTTCTCAGCCTATTTATTTATATATACACCTTGCGTTTGTTGTTTAAATACAATACAATACAATCAATGGGGTATACAACAACTTAGCCATAGTGTTGGTTGGTTTGTGTACCACTGCTCCTTTGAATATACATATGTATGTATGTATGTGAAGAGATTATAACCTTATTTTTCCAACAATATAGTGTAAATATAAACAATACAAGCCATCCATCTACTATAGCGTTAAAAAAATACCAACTCTCGTTCAAACATACAGAAAAGGGCTCAAATGGTCTTAACAAGCTTTCGAGTGGTATAGTATTAATTGGAATTTCTTTAGTTTTGTGTTTATATTTAAAATCGAACAAACAATAGATATTATTCTTGGGTGCGCTGGCAAGAAGTATTTCAAATATGTGGTAATAATTTTTAAATGGTATTTTATCATCAAACACTGATCGATAAAGTATTTAAGCTTTTTATGGTTGTCGTATGAGGAAAAGGACAGATGAGATAAATAAATATAATAGAAAGTTGAGAACAGTTGATTTAAGTTAAAATTTATTATTAGAGAATTTTTTTTATTTCGACTTGAGTTCATTTTAATTATTAATTTAAAGAATACCATTGTAAAGTTATATTTTTAGACAATTGGCACATTGGAATGCATTTTCTAACCTGCCAAGGGCTTCATCAGCAATGTGTGTTGTCCAAGATCTACTTGTAAACATCATCTATTTAACTCACCATTATCTTTTTACATGTTATACATTAGAACGAAATTAACATACTTTTACAATGTATGTATATTCTTCTTCATTATTAATATTATTACTACAAATTTGTTGTTACTTTTATTGCTGCGTCCGCCGTTGGTTGAAAATATCAGTAATGTATGTTAATGTTGTAATTTTATCTTTTATGCTAGATTCTGTTTTTTTTTTTGTAACTATGAAACATTTTCATTTAGAAAAACAGTAGTCTCTAAAAATTAAGGACCCGATTATCGTTCACAACACTAAAATGTTGGAACTGCGATTAGGAATCACAATACTTATCGGCTTAAAAATTACAAACGGAATGACAAACTTATATATACCCTTCTCATTAAGATGAAGGGTATAAAAATCAGCCAAATCGCTCCAGCCGTTTTCACGTGATGCCATTTAATTTTTATATATGGTGAATTTCACGTCAAGTGACCCAATTTTAAAAATCGATGTCTTCCGATTTGGATGAAATTTGCACCAAGGTTAGAACTATTGAATAGTAGGCCAGGCACAAATTTTCAGCCAGTAAAGTTGAAAATATATAGGCCTATATCTCGGGAACTACTGGGTGTCTGATAAATTTTAATACATTAAATAAAAGGTATTAAAATACCTTTCCAATCATGATTATAAAATATGGACCGAATATGGGTTAAATCTAAAAAGAATATTTTTTTATTGTTATTTTAGTTTATTAATATAAATAGCCAAGACAATAAGCTTTAATATAAGGTATCATATGTGTCTGTAGGTACTGCAATCATAGAATTATAAAATCTGAAAAATTAAAAAAACACATTTTTTAAAAATTTTGTATGCAGGATAGGATTTTTCTTCACCGGTTTTGCATAGTACAGATTGTATTTTTTATGGTGAAATGTCATAATCTTTCTTTAATATCTTCGGATTTATATTACCTATATGGTCATGTTATACCTTAAATTATAGCTTAATTTCTTGACTTAAAAATATTGTAATTTATCTACTTATATAGACCTTTTTCCCGGGTTTTTTAAAAAAATTTCGGATCAAAAATTAATTTTTCGAAATTTATCAATAGGTGATCCATATAAATAGGTCATGTTACATATCGTTGGATAGATCTTTAATACCTATACCTATCATTTGATATATATATCGTCTAATAAAAAAATAGGCCTCACGGGCCTAGGCGTAAATCCGCCACTGCATACATGGACCACTTTATTTTTATACCCTACAGCACCATAGTTAGGAGGGTATATTGAATTTGTGCATATGTTTGTAACGTTTGACCTTAAAGTATACCGATTGACTCAGAATCACTTTCTGAGTCGATTTAACGATGTCCGTCCGTCCGTCCGGCTGGCTGGCTGTCCATGTAAAGCTTGTGCGCAGAGTACAGGTCGCAATTTTGAAGATATTTTGATAAAATTTGGTAAGTGATATTTTTTCGGCCCAAGGACGGATGGGATTGAAACTGGTGGAAATCGGTCCATTATTTCACCTGGCCCCCATACAAAAGTCCTCCCGAAATTGGGGTTTACCTATCATAAATGTTTGAATTATGCAAGGAACCAAACAAATTTCATCACAAATGAGTGGTAAATGAAGCCAAATAACCTCTACAAATTTTGTGCACATCGGTCCATAATTAGTCGCAGCTCCCATATAAGGCCCACTTCCGAAAATCACTTTTAAGTGCATAACTCACTCAAAAATGTTAGTATCCAAATAATATTTAACACAAATATATCCCATATGTATACAAATAATACGGTACAATTTTATTGTGATCGGTCCATACTAGGTCTAGGTATATGGGAGATATATAGCGCACATTTTTAAAAAACTGTTTTATACATATTCCGGGTGTAGGGTATTATATGGTCGGGCTTGACCGACTATACTTTCTTACTTGTTATATATATAGATGATACCGTGAAGGTTTAAAAAGTACATTTTATTTATATAGTAGGTACAAATTCCAAAAAGCTATTTTCCATCCCTGGTTGAGATTTCATGAGTAAAAAAAACCGAATCGGCTTAAAAAGAAAGATCATTTTTATTTACGATTCATGTGACAAAATATTCTGAGTATTTTTAGTGTTATAATAAACGTCAAACTGTACGCTACTAGTGCTGGATTCTGCTGCTATATCTCCGAAACACAAGTTGTAAGAATTTTAACAAACATTATTAAAATTAAAGAAACCCTTTTGTGCCATTGTCCTTTGTTATAAATACTCGTAATCTTCAATGGTTCTTAATCGATTGCTTTTTTTTTATTAAATTGAAAAAATAAAATATCTTCTTTCTAACTTAAGCAGTAACAGGAGCAGTAAATTTAATATTTGTTTAAATGGATAATGATGTTTATTAATTTTTTTTTAACAGATACAGCCAATGAATAACTAACTATATTATTAAGAAGTTAATATAAAAACTAAAAAATATCAACATTTGTTTGTATACTAGACATGTGTTTTTATTTTGTTTGTTTTCTTTTGATATCAAAGAATATTTCTAAAATACACTGCTGTTCCTTTTGTAATACAAGTCCTTACCAGTATCTAGAGTGTCTTACATTTTTTCACTGCTTCAATGTTATATTTTCTATCTAAAGTGACTTGTGATACGTGTATTTTGAGCCCAAAATATTGCATTTCTTCTTTTATGTTATAACATTTTGTTTTTTTTTCATTGTATACACTAATGTTCATGGCAACAGCTTGAGGCAGATTTTAAAGTGCATGAGATACTCGTACTCGTATATGTATGTAGAGAATAGAAAATAATAATAAATAAGGATAGTAAAAGCATCGTCGTGCTATTGTTTTAAATTTATATTTACAATTGTTTTAAAATGCATTTATTTTCACACACTGAAATCTATGTGATGTTGGGGTTAAAAAACCGAATGTTAAAGTTAAATTCAATTATTTAGTTTAGAGTATTAAACATTTTGCCAAAAAATTAATTAAAATGTCACACCTTTTTATTTTATTATTATTATTAAGTGAGGCCTCATGCATAATGTATAAAGCCAATTATTTTGTTAGATGAGAGATCAAATACATCCCCTGGGGCCATAAAGGCCCTTCCGAGCCATCTTGTTCTGCGTATTGCCAGCATTGGACAGTCGCAAAGAATATGTTCAGAGGTTTCGGCTTCAAGTTCACAAAACCTACACTGATCATTCGCAACATTACCTAAAGCAAATTGGTGATACCTAAAGCTACCGTGTCCTGTGAATAATCCAGTAAGTAATCTCAATTCACCCTTTCCGAGCGATAGCAACAATTGAGATCTTCGTTTACACAGAGTAATAAACCTTTTCATAACTACCCTAGACCTTATTTCATATGAAGATAAGGCTCTGAGACCAGCTTGGCTATCAGACATAATAAAAATCCTATTATGCCTAACTCTGCGTCTCAGACATTCGTTAGAGCATATAAGGATGGCATAAATTTCCGCCTGAAATATAGATGGGAATGTACCCATTAGGATTCCTCTTTGAAAATTGGGCCCATATATGCCAGCCCCAGTGTCACCATTAGCCTGTTTGGAACCATCGGTAAACCACACTTGATCGGCATTAGTCTGCCACCATGTCTGATTTAACCATTCATCCCTTTTAGGTATAAGGACGTTAAACCTTCTATTTAACACCAGTGTAATGTCTAAACGTTGTAAAAAGTAATTTCGTGCCAACAACTTTGAACAATTTTATTTTCATAGTCTAGCCTAAATTTTGTTATTGAAATTTATCGAATTATTGTTTTGGGCAATCCCAATTTTTCACTCGTCTGACAATCAAGTTCATTGATCAACTAACGACAGTCCCAAATATCTTCAAAAAGGGGTAGTGTTTTTCATATTTGAATATTATTAATGATTGATGTCTTTTGGTCTGCTTCAAAAAAGGTTTACAATACAAATTACTTAAATAAAAATATTTTGTTTTATTTCTATATAGTGCTTAATATAACTTAATAAAAAATTGTTTAATAAAATATATGGAAATGTCTTTAAAAATAAAACCTCTTTCTAGACATTAAAAAAGAAATATAAAATTACAAAAAAAAAGGAAAAATAAAGTGTTATTAAAAACTTCCTAAATAAAGGTTTTAAATTTACTTTAATCAATAACATTCATGAAAAAATAATAAAAACGTTAATCAAACTAAACCAACAAAAGTTTTCTCCCATTTACTCCTCTTAAACAAAATCAAATAAAAACGAAAAAAAGGAGGTTGATATTGAAAAAAATATATATATATAAATTATTGATAATTACATTGTTTAGTAAGTGTTTAGTATGAATAAAAGCATTGAGAGTTTAATACAACACGATAGCGGCAACATGTCTTCGGAACGTCAATCATCTGAGGATGTACAGGAATCTACTGCTACAGCCGACGATGCCGCAATAGAAGGTGATGGTGACTTCACGGATGATAATAATTTTGAGTCGAATCTGAGGAGACGCAAGGGAAAAATTATATCGTGTGCTAAGGAAACAATTGAAAATGGTAAGTTGTTAAGTAAAATAAAACAAATAAATGTAAACGTGGTTTTCTATAGAAAATTTGTTCCAAATTTAATTTTTGTTAATAATTATTTTCCCAAAATTATTTCGTATAGACTGTTCTCCGAAACATAATATGCTATAGAGACTTCGTCTACAACATGCATTGCTATGCGTGCTAAGCATGATTTTTTTTATAGAAGAGTTTTCTATAGAAAAGCTTGTCCCAAACTGAGCTTTCTAAAGAAAAGTTTGTCCTAAACTGAGCTTTCTAAAGAAAAGCTTGTCCCAAACTGAATTTTCCACTGAATTTTCTATAGAAAAGATTTTCGCAAACTGAATTATCTATAGAAAAGTTTGTCCCAAACTTAGTTTTCAATACTGTGTTTTCTAAACAGTGTTTTCTGTAGAAAAGTTAGTTCCAAACATAGTTTTCAATAAAAAAGTTTGTCCCAAACACAGATTTCTATACAAAAGTTTGTTCCAAATAAAGTTCTTTTTAAAAAAGTTTGCCCCAAACACAGTTTTCTATAGAAAAGTTTATCTCAAACACAGTTTTCCATGGAAAAGTAGTTCCCAACCTGAATTTTCTATAGAAAAGTTTGTCCCAAATTGAGTTTTCGATACAAAATTTTGTCCCAAACTCTGTTTTCTATAGAAGGGTTTGTCCCAAACTGTGTCACAAAATGTGCCCTAATTATAATATCAGATATTTGTGGCCCTAATTGTAGAATGGTTAAAAACCTAAAATAATTATACATATTATAAAATAATACGTACATATATTATTATTATTATTATTAAAAGTATTTACGAGTACGTATTTCATTTTAAATGTCAAAAACATACTTTTTTCACTGCTGTGATTGCGAAATGTTTACATTGCATTCCATTTATACAATATATAAAAATGGATTCTTTGTTTAGACAGAGATATAGAGACAGCCAGTCTTATATGATACTTATATGATGATGCTCTCCTGTGCATTATTCCAGCACTTTAGCAATCAGAATCATAATAACAACAAATAAATTCTTGTTTGTTAAAAATGTTTAACAAAACAAAAATTGAAAAAATCAGCTTCATTAAAATAACAAAGTCGCCAACTGTGTGAACAGCATAACGTAATGTGAATTCAGAACGTACGGACAGTATATATGTATATGTGTTTCATTTCTATACAAAGTATACATTCTGTGGGGTTTTCATGCAGAATATCTGTTTGTGTTCATATATAACGAGCATTGCTGTTTCTACTCGTATCGTTTCTAACATGGCGTCACTATTCTAGTAAATTTAAGTAGTTGTAAGAACCAATAACGGAAATAAAATTTAACAAAAAATTTATATGCATCAGTGTAAAATTTTTTTGACAATATGCAAGTTGTATACAAATATTATTCCCACTCACCAAACCCAGCATTTAGTTTTCTTTAGAAGAGTTAATTCTAATCAAACAAAAGTTTGTCCCAATCATACTTTTCTATAAAAAAATTTATCCCAAAACATTTTTCTATAGAAAAGTTTCTTCTGATCACATTTTTTTTTCTAGAAAAGATTGTTCCAATCACAGTTTTCTATAGAAATAATTATACTAATCACAGTTTTCTATTAAAGACGTGCATTAGTGCACAACAAAGTATTGTACAATGTAGTATAATTGGTAAATAGCTTGTATATGTTGTGCAAACGAGAAGTTGTAAAGTAAATGTTGTGCTGTTGTCAAACAGATGGTTGTAGATGTTGTGTCGTTCTGGTTTGATCACTCTACTCAGAACATCGCATGTTCGTTCTACTATGTTGTATTGGGAACTACACAACATGCATTCATTTCTCTCTCTCATATACGCAAATACTTATAGTACTTATAGTGTGCTTTAATATGAAAAAACAAATGTGTTACTTTTTTATATACAAAATATGTACCAAACTAATGTGAATCTTAGCGATTTATGAAATCGAGTTATATGTGTTATTTTTTGTTTGTTTATATGTACATTCAATGTACTACAATGTACTACATTGTACAATGCACATACGTTTTTATATATTTTTATTAAAATGAAATACTTTTATTATATTATTTTATTATTACAGTTATTTATTAATTAATAACAAAATGTGATTTATTTTCCTTTTTTAATATTCGAAACATGTACCAATCTAACGTGAATCAAAGCAATTTATGAAATCGAGTTATATAAAATTTTTATTTATTTTTATGTTATGTTAAAATGAATACCTTTGAAAAATTAGTATTTTTTACTATTCACCTTTTCTGGTATAAATACCAAATTTTTCCATCCCTAAAACAAATAAATTTGTCTTTTGATTCTATTTTACTGCAGTCAAACAAAAATAGTATTCCACAAATACTCACTACATCTGTTCGAAACGATATACTACTTTGTATTGTGCAACTTGTATGTAGTATTGTAAGTTGATACAACTCAACTACACACAACCTACGAGAGTAGAGCACAACATCTACAAATACAACATAAATGAAAACAGGCACTCAAACTTACTCAAAAAAGAAATCATGGCCAACTTGTGCGATGTTGTGTACTAATGCACGTCTTTATTTTCTATAGATAAGTTTGTTCCAATCACAGTTTTCTATAGAAAAGTGTGTCCCAATCATAGTTTTATATAGAAACGTTTGTCCCAATCATAGTTTTCTGTAGAAAAGTTTGCCCCAATCACAGTTTTCTATAAAAAAAGTTTGTCGCAATCATACTTTTCTGTAAAAAAATTTGTTCCAAAACATTTTTCTATAGAAAAGTTTCTTCTGATCACAGTTTTCTATAGAAAAGTTTATCCCAATCACAGTTTTCTGTAGAAAAGTTTGTTCCAATCACAGTTTTCTGTAGAAAAAAAGTATACTGAACACAGTTTTCTATAGATAAGATTGTTCCAATCACAGTTTTTTATAGAAAAAAGATTGTTCCAAACCATTTTTCTAAAGAAAAGTTTCTTTTGATCACAGTTTTCTATAGAAAAGTTCGTCCCAATCACAGTTTTCCGTAGAAAAAAATATACTGAACACAGTTTCTATAGATAAATTTGTTCCAATCAAAGTTTTCTATAGAAAAAAATTTATCACAAAACTTTTTTCTAAAGAAAAGTTTCTTCTGATCACAGTTTTCTATAGAAAAGTTTGTCCCAATCACAGCTTTCTATAGAAAAGTTTGTCCCAATCACAGCTTTCTATAAAAAAAAAGTTTGTCCCAATCATAGTTTTCGATAAAAAAATTTCTCCCAAAACATTTTTCTATAAAAAAAAGTTTCTTCTGATCACAGTTTTCTATAGAAAAGATTCGCCCGACCGCAGTTTTCTATAAAAAGAGTTTGTTTCAATAACAATTTTCTTTGATCAAATTTCTTCCAAATTCATTGACTTTAAGAATTTTTGTTTTGTATTTATTGTTATGCGTTTTCTAAAATTCAAAAAATGTTTACAAAGTTTGTTTGCTTGGCATATTTCTATAGACGTTTACGAATATATGAATAAGTCTTGACATGAATGAATACTTTAGAAATACTATGTATGAAGTCCACATGTATGAAAATCTATCTCTCGGTCTCTATACATATCATCTTACAAATATTTTCTATGAAAGAATGTGTTTGAATTTAATTTCCACAAGTGAGTGTGTAAAATAATGATAGTGGGAGTTTGGGGAGATTTTGAATAAACAACATTTTAGCAACCTAGTTATTTTATTACTTTATTCATTCCTTGGTTCTTGGACCGTTTACCCTCAACATTCTTTATTTCTTTTATACTTTCTTTTTAGTCACAAGGGGACAGCTCAACTAAATGTGTTTGTTTTTATGGTGAACTTTTCTAATGTTTTTACTTGAAGGCAAAGAATTTTTAGAATGATTAAGGGTGGGGGCGGGGGCGGTTTGAAGTATGCGCAAGAGGTGTTGAGTTTAAAAAGTATTTTCCCCATATGGGGGGTTTCATTAAAATTGAAAAATAAAACGAAAATACATATTTCACACGCAAATTTAATTGATTGAAATTATATAAAGTTTTACACAAATACATATGTATGTGTTGAATAAAGGTTAAATGCATAATAAAACGCATGTAATAAGCGATTGGGGAATAATTTGTTAAATACATACATAATTTGTTTAATATTGCAATGACTGGCGTGTTTTTAGAAAAATGCATATGGAGTATTTTAATTAAGTATTTATTAATCCAATATGTATTTAATTTTCCTATGAGTATGATTAATAACACCAAACTTTAATTCCTTTACCCGCAGGATTCTAAATGCCTCTTACTCTTAATGACTAGTATAACAAGAAATGAAAACGAAAATTAAAGCAAAACGTAAATAATATAAAAATTAGTTTTATACAAATACACAGACAGACAGACCTCCGACATTATGGAATAACCAAACGACTTGCTCCCTTAATAACCCGCTAATTTTTTGAGGCCACTAATGGCTGCGTGGGTGACATAGTTGTTTACTTTACTTTTCAAAGACAGAGAGAGAGAGAGAGAGAAAAACAAAGTTAAATTAATTTAGTTTTTATGTCTAATTTATGTGTTCTTTGTCTTTTGCGTAGTCAGGTTCACTCATTAAGAATCGATGTTAATAGTGGTAAAATTATGTTAATTACAGTTATTTTTTTAATTTTTTTTTTAATTTTTTTTCTTGAAGTGAAACAAATTAAATTCTTTGGACGAGAGCAGACTTAAAGGCAGACACAATAAAACTTAAAGGGATTTTTGCTTTGTGTCTAAACTTTAATGTTTTTATTGTGGCAATACATACACGAACATATACCCAGCAAAATATTTTTAATTTTGTTTTCTATAGAAAAGTTTGTTCGCAATCAAAGTTTTCTATAAGAAAGTTTACTTACAAACAATCAAAGATTTTTATAGAAAAGTTTGTTCACAAAGAATCAAAGTTTTCTATAGAAAAATTTGTTCATAAACAATCAAAGTTTTCTATAGAAATGTTTGTTCACAAACAAGCAAAGTTTTCTGGAGAAAACTTTATTCACAAACAATCAATGTTTTCTATAGACAAGTTTGTCCTCAATCAAAGTTTTCTATAGACAAGTTTGTTCCTAATAAAAATTTTCTATAGACAAGTAAAATGTTATAAAAAAATCTGTCTTATGCTAAGATATGATCAAATTTTCTAACTTGAAGAAATTTTCTAAAGAAAATCTGTCATATGTTAAGACATGAAGTAATTTTCTAAAGTAAATGTGAAGAAAAGAAGAAATATAATCCGTATCATGTTAAGTAATGAAGAAAGTTTCTAAAGAAAATATTTCTCATGTTAAGTCATGAAGAAATTTTCTAAAGAAATTTTATAAGAAGAAAATCTATCTCATTGTAGGACATGAAGAAATTTTCTAAAGAAAATCTGTCTCATGTTAAGATACGAATAAATTTTTTCTAAAGAAATTTTATAAGAAGAAAATCTGTCTCATGTTAAGACATGAAGAAATTTTTTAATAAAAATCTGTCTCATATAAGGACATGAAAAATTCTCTTAATAAATTATGTGTAATGTGTTTGCACATGTTAAAAAAATAAAATTTTTTTTTTTAACATTTCTTATTTATTTACAACAATTTGCTGGGTTATTATTTTCTTTGAAAACTTTCAACTATTGTGTCCTTTTACTATAATTACACAAAAACAAAATAAATAGGTTCGACCCTATTTTATTTCTAGTTTTTTTGTTTAATTTTCTTGTTTCCTGCTCTTCATCAACCACCAAAAACTAAAAAAACAAATCGATTAAATTATTTTTCTTTTCTTGTTATTTTGATATTGATTTCTTTTCTAAGTCTTGTTAAAGTTGCTGGAAATATTTTTATATATTAATTACTTCGTTGGAACTAAAATATTAGCAGTGTGTATGTTAAATTGTTTAAAAAAAGGAAATATACTCTTGCTGTATAACAGATAGCGAAACAGAATTTGTTTGCTTTTTATTTAGGCTATATTTTTTGTATTTTGTTGATTTTGCTATTGCCTTAGACACGCAAAACTATTATTTTTTTTTATTTCTAGTTTATTTTTTATTTTTGTAAATGTTAGAAATTTTTAGATTTTTTATAGAAAAAATACTGTTGTAAATGTTGACGGGACTGTTTAAATGTGAAATGGTTCTAAGAATTCAAATTGCTATATCTTGCAAAACTATACTCAATTTCTGTTCATATAAAATTTAATACAATTTCAGATAATTTGTTAAATTCTTAACAGTACTTCGTATAGTGCTTGAAATAGGGCATCCATTTAAATCTCTATTTTCAGTGTTTTTTTATTTTAAAACTGAATTTTGTTATTAATTACCCTTAATCCTCATTTACTTCATTGAGAATTATATGAACTTAAAATATTTTCTTTATAAGCCAAATTGTAACATTTATACAGTATTTTGTAAAATTTTGTTTGAAATTTAAACAGACAGAAAGAACAACTTTAAATAATTTGTATTTTTTTTTTTTCAAAGTTTTTCCAAGTAGTTGTAGTAGTATTATGTATTTATACCCATACATTTTACCAAAATACAAACAATTTAATATTAAAATATAGTTTGCAAAAGTTCTCTGCAATATCAATGCAAACCAAAGAAGATATCTTTATATACGAAAAAAAGAAATGATTAACGACACCAATAAATACGACGAAAGGAAGTTTCATTTTTTAAAAGCCAAAAAAAAAAAATACTTTGAAATATGCTAAAAGATAAAGGGCATGAAAAACAAAGAAGAACTTTGAAAGCCCTAAAGGGACGTTTTCTAAGAAATTGTCTGATAAATAGAAATTTGGGGACTAAACTTTATTATTTAGCTTTCAAATACACAACAGCAAGAAGTAAAATTATATGACCTCTACTTCACTTTACTCTTTTTTTTTTATCAAAATTTGTAACAAACCTTACTAAAAATACTGCCTTCCTCCCACGCTTTTTGTGGCTGTTTCTTCTTAAGCACTCTAAAATCCTTGTCTGTTTTATATCATTTTAAGCAATAACAAAAAAGCTTTTCTTTTTGGTCTTTATTTTCCAACAACCGCATTGCAAAAAACCTATAATAAATCCTAAGAAAAACATATAAAAAAATTTCTAATGTCACTTCAAATTGAAATAAGAGGATTCTTAAAAAAAAAACATTGTATTTAAATCATAAAAAATATATTTTCAATATCTATGAGGAAAATTTGAATTAGCATTCATGGAATCATCTAAAGATGAAAAAATACTAAATATTTTCAGAAAATATTGTTGTCAAAAGCAGGTATTAAATAGTTTCATGCATTTATTTGATAGGCAAAAAGATAGATGATTGTTCATGTTGTTCATGTCAAAACAAAAAAAAAAAAATAAAAACTTCAATGGATAACAATAAACATTTTACTAGATTTTTTGTTTATGTTTGGACAGATTTTCTTTAGAAAATTTGTTCATGTCTTAACATGAGACAGATTTTTTTTAGAAAATTTGTTCACGTCTTAACATAAGACAGATTTTTTTTTAGAAAATTTGTTCATGTCTTAACATGAGACTGATTTACTTTAGAAAATGTTTTCATGTTGTAGAAAATTTGTTCATGTCTTAACATGAGACAGATTTTCTTTAAAAAATTTGTTCACGTCTTAACATAAGACAGATTTTCTTTAAAAAATTTGTTCATGTTGTAGAAAATTTGTAAAAATTAAATATTTCAAACACATTTTCTTAATATCTGACATAATTTCTTAACATGAGACAGGTTTTTTTTTGGAAAATTTGTTTATATCTTAACTTGAGATAGATTTTCGTTACAAAATTTGTTCTGGTCTTAACATAAGATATATTTTCTTTAGAAAATTTGTTCATGTCTTAACATGGGACAGATTTTATTTAGAAAATTTGTTCATATCTTAACATGAGACAGATGTTATTTAGAAAATTTGTTAATTTCTTAACATGAGACAGATTTGTTCATGTCTTAACATGAGACGGATTTTTTTTTAGAAAATTCTTTACATAAAATATTTTAAACACATTTTCTTAATATCTGACATAATTTCCATATAAAATTTGTTGATACCTTAACATCAGTTTCTATAACAGATTTATCGATGGCCGAAAATCGAACGTATTTTCTGAATATTAGACACGTTTTCTTTAGCAAATTTATTAGTGCTTTAACATTAGACAGGTTTCTTTTGAAAACTGAATAACGTTAGACAAGTTTGCTTTCTCTAGAAAACTGGTTCATGTCTTAACATCAGACATGTTGTACTAAATAACTAGTTGATGTCTTAACACACCTGCTTTCTTTTTTTGGATCAACAAACAGATCGTAAACAGATAAATATAGTTAGTATATATTTATAGTTTTAACATTTGCAACAAAAGGTAGAAGAGATATTTCCTCTACTTTCCCAAAAGTTTACCATATAAATTTTTGCTGACATCTCAAAAGTGACTGAATTTTTTATAAAATTAGCAATTCAATGGAAGTTTAAGACACAATTAATTAACTACAAATTACATTTGATAAACTAAATTAAAAGTTTATTATTCTTTAATTAATTTAATAAATCATTTCTCAGGAAATTTACCTATAAATAGCAGCAAAACAACAACAAAAATATATATAAATTGTGATGTATTTATCTAATGACTTTCAGTTTTGACGTGCTGAAACTAAGCCACCTACAAATGATGTCTATGACAACACAAAAACTAAAGATAGCAGCAAAAAATATCAAAACTAAAAAGAATTTTGTACGAATATAAAAAGAAAACGTTTTCGATTTTCACCTGTAGCCATGGCAAGTAGTTAAAATATTACAGCCAACATCTTCCTCACACTCGCCTAACTCATAAAAACTCCTATTTAAATGAGCATAAACGTAATTATTAAACAAGTTAAGGAATTTTTCATCCTTCATCGTACAAAATATATCTAAAGACATGGCAAATAATACTGGGGGAATTGTAGCATTAAAAGCGTGAAAATAATAATTTTGTATTTTTATTCATTAATCAAAAATTTATGCCAGCAGACAATGCAATTGTTTGATAAAGTTAATTGTTAAATTATTTTTTTTAATAATAAAAGTCGAGACTTTGCATTATGAATACAAAGGCAGCAGCTGGTGGATATGTCAAATGATTAAAAAAAACTTAATTAAAAGAGAGTTAAGTTAGGAAAAATTCAGCTTTTATATAAAAAAAATTAGTTTACTATAATCTTTATTTAACAATTTTTGTCACGTCATAACAACAGACACATTTTTTTTTATAGAAAATCGTTTTAAATTATATGATATCACAAAGATTTCCTATAATAAATTTGTTAATTTTGTGACATTGATATTTGGACATCTCATAGAATTTATATGAAACCATAAATATTTTTAATACACAATTTTTCCTGTCCTGTTACAAAAATTTTAAATAGAAAAGATTTTCTGAAGAAACTTTGTTTATGTCATGACAATTACGAAGATTTTCTAAAGAAAATTTATTTATGTCATGACAATACGAAGATTTTCTGAAGAAAATTTATTCATGTAATGACAATACGAAGATTTTCTAAAGAAAATTTATTTATGTCATGACATCACGAAGATTTTCTGTAGAAAATTTGTTCATGTCATGACATCACGAATATTTTCTGAAGAAAATTTGTTTATGTAATGACATTACGAAGATTTTCTGAAGAAAACTTGTTCATGTCATGCATTTTCTATAAGAAATTGTTCATGTCATGACATATTTCATGAAAAATTGTTCATGTAATGACATTTTCCTTAGAAAATTTTCCATGACATGGACAATTTTTTTTCTAGAAACTTTCCACAGACCATTTTTCGTATCATGACATTTTCCATAGAAAATTGTTCATATCATGTCATTTTCCGTAGTAAATTTGTTCATGTCAAGACATTTTCCATCGTAAATTGTTTATGTCATGACTTTATGCATTGAAAATTGTTTATGTCATGACATTATGAATAGAAAATTGTTCATGTCATGACATTTTTAATATAAAATTGTTTGTCATGAGAATTTAAATTAAAAATGATTTATTTACATTAAACAAATTTAGGCCATTCTAGCTTAAAAAATAACAATCTTAAAATGATTTATGTTAGGACATTTTCGATAGAAAATTGTTTATGTCATAATTATATGTACAATGGTTTATGTCGTGACATTTTTTATAGATGTTTGTCAAATGTGACTTAATATCAGTCATTTTATCTATAGAAAATCGTTTGTTATCTTAACATCGGACACATTTTCAATAGAAAAATTGTTTCATTATTCTTCATATTTGTAGATAGTTTCTAGGAATTTTATATAATTATTTGTTGATATAAATAATTTATTTTCTATCTACTATTGTAATCTTAACAATATTATTCTGATATGTGGTAAATATTTGTTAGAATTTTATTTAAAGAACAGTGCTTATTTTTTAATAAACTTTTTAATAGTAATTTGTATTTGTGTAGGAAATAGTTACTTCTAAGAAATAAATATTTGAGCAAAAATCAAATCATCATAAAATACCGCCTGCTGATGGAAATTTATATGTAGCAGCCAGTAAAATTTTTAAATTCAATTCAAAATGAATGGTAAATTAATGTTACGGTGTAGAGATAAGGGTGTTCCCTGAGAAGAAAAAGTGTAAAAAATATTTTAATCGTCTAATTTGCTTTAAACACTTCAATTTCATCAAGTTTTTAAAAATTTGTTCAAGTTTTAAGAAAATTTAGTTTAAGAAGACACCCTTAAATTTATTTAAAGATGATAAAGAAAGAAACCCAATAAAGACTTACATTTATTTTATTATGGGTTTTATTTATAAAACACACAAATACATATACATATCTAAACACATTTACACATACAGTCACTACATCTAGTATTCGTCTACATTGTTGGTATATGTAAATAGTATTTTCTCGCTTTAGGTATAAATAGGTTTACATTTCCATAATATCCTGGCAATAGAATATAAAATATAATCCCAAAAACGAAGTCTTACAAAATAAGTAATTTCTGTACAAAAGGTCACTTTTTTGTAACAAAAGAAACAAAATAGTGAATAGAGCAGGGACTGGCTACAAAAAGAAGAAATGAAATCGAAAAAATTGTAGCAAATTACTTTTGAGACTTTTTTTTACTATTTTGGTTTATTGTAAATGTAATAAAAATGCAATCACACTTGCAAATACAAAATAATAATACAACTTATAGTAATTAGCAACAAAATCCAATAAATTTTAGATTTTTCAGCTGTTATTAGTCAGCGGAAGCTGAAGACAAGAAGAACTTTTTCCAAAAAGCTTTTGTTAAGTGAAAATGAAGATAATAGTAACTAAAGTAACTGAGATAAAGTCCAAACAATATTCAAGCATGACATAAGTCAGTCTGAGAAATTTTAGCCAGGGTGTATATGAGAAATTATGGCAATAATCAAACTTTTTAATTATTTATTCCTATGATGACGTAGCAATGAACAAGGATTTTAGTATGATCTAGAGACCAAAGATTTTGTTTGTACATTTATATGAATAATTGTAACTACTCAACAATTTTTATGAATGCAAAATGGTTTTTACCAATGTAAAAAATTTAAAAATTATGAAGAGTTTTATTGAATGTAAAAATTATTATAAATTCGTTTACATACAACTGATAAATGAAGAGAATCGTGAGTCTGTTTTAGGGCCAGTAATAGGCAATTTGTTTAAGTTAAAGCATTGTTGACATAAAGCCCAAAAAACTCCGTAAGTGCTCTTTAGTTTTTTTTAATAGTGGCATCGCAAAGATTTTGTATAGTAAAATTTATCATGTCATGACATTTTCAAGTTATGACATTTTCTTTAGAAAAATTTTCATGTCATAACATTTTCTATAGAAATTTTTTCATTACTAACATTTTCTATATAAAATTTTTCATGTCATGACATTTTGTTCTACCGTGACATTTTCTATAAAAAATTGTTCATGTTATTACATTTTCTATAGAATTTGTTCTACCTTGACATTTTTTATAAAAAATTGTTCATGTCATGACATTTTCTATAGAGAATTTTTCATGTAATGACACTTTCATGTTATGACATTTTGTTTCTATAGAAAAATTTCCTATAGACGACATGTCATGATACTTTCTATTTTTTTTTTGATCATATCATGACATGTTCTATAGAAAATTTGTCATGACATTTTCATGTTTCATGTCATAACATTTGCTATAGAAAATTGTTCATGTTACAACATTTCCTTTAAAGTTCTTTTATATATAAAAATCTGATAAATACTAAAAAATGTAGATGTTTTAATATAAACATATCGTTAAAAGAATATTGATGATTCAGCAGCTGACATATTTTCTCTAGATCATTTGTTATTGCATTAACATCACAAATATTTTAAGTAAAACAGTTTTCGCGATCTTAACATCAGACATATTTTTTACAGAAAATTTGTTAATCTCTCTCTCAACATCAGGCAGATGAGAAAAGTACAAATTCCTTGAAAATGCGACATTGCCGGGTTCAATAACTGCAATAAAGCGAAAGCTTCCAAAAAATTCTCTAAATGATGTCATCAAACTATATAAGCAAACCTAAACAGCAGATTGTAAACAAAAATAAAGCAAAAATCTTATTAAAGGAAATCAGGAACTTAGGTGAGGTTAAACAGGCAATTAACTTAAAGATAATTCCCCATAGTCATCTACATTGACCGCTTAAAAACATACCGAAAGAAGAATACCTGTGGCTGCTGGTTTTAAAAACTATCTTGAAATTAAAAATTTTAACAAAATTCGACAATAAATATTTTTTTATAGATGTTGAAACATATGTAAAAGTGTACCTCAAATAGCTACAAGTTCCAAAGCTTTATGTTGCAGAAACAACATAAGACAGCATCGCCTGCTGACCGAAAAATTGATAAATTTGGTCAAAAGGCAATGCTTTAGAAAGCTATTACTAGTTTTGGTCTGAATAGCAAGTCATGACTATGATAAATATTATTATTTAATAGAATGACTGCAGAATCGTTTGTTACTTCTTAGCAGATGTCACAACGTTTAATGTAAAAATTTCTAACGAGCTGCAATAGATTATTTTTGAGGAGAAATGAAATCCCTATTGTGCCCAGTTTAGGTCAATTGAATAATATTGCGTTGTTGTCAAAGGGAAGTTAAAGCAAAGTGGTACAGCAGTTCTTGGCAGTGATATAATACGGATTTATAGATATAAGAGGAAATTAATTTTAGTTTAATCATTAGCGTAAATAAGTTTAAATTTGTGGTTCTAGAAAATTCAACCACTTTTTTGTTTATTACGCAAATAATAAAACATGTATTCGTGTGGATT
The DNA here is from genome assembly GCA_916048285.2 of Bellardia pandia. Classification (NCBI taxonomy): domain Eukaryota; kingdom Metazoa; phylum Arthropoda; class Insecta; order Diptera; family Calliphoridae; genus Bellardia; species Bellardia pandia. Next base: position 93,957,387 of record OU696530.1, on the reverse strand, counting down.
TTATGTGCACAATGCTTACAACTGAGAAATTAATAAGAATTGGATTTAAGAAGTAGGAAACATGAGCTATTTTAAAGAACTGTAATAGAAAATTTGTTGAAATCTATTTTAAATTATATTTTTATTTATAAACTAGCTAAACCCGGTGTGCTTCGCTACCCCCTCGCAAAACGCGCAAAGATATACACATTAAATTTCTTATGTGCACCCTCCACACAGACCCCAATCACCCCTGAAAATTTCATTGAAATCGGGCAAACCGTCTAGGAGGAGTATGCGAACAGGAAGTTTTGCCACTTAATTTTATATATATAGATTTACATTTCTTTATATTTCATAACAATTTTTATGAATTCTATTATTTTTAAAAATTTCAATATAAGCAAACTCCAGGGTACATTTCCCCTAGCGTGTGTTACAATTACCTATAAAATAAATGTTTTAAATCATTTTTTATGAACTTTTTTATGAGAAAAACCTTAATGTCTTTTAATAACACAATCTTTGTTTACAAAAATATATTATTTTTAATTACCTTTAAAATGTTTCATCCAAATTTTTTTTTTAAATAATTACACTCTTTATATTTATATAAATACTGGAAAAGTCTCTTAAGGAAACATATTTTTTGTTTTATCATTATGATTATTTGCATCAACATGAACAGTTACAATTATCAGCAGTATTAAACAGGAAATGAGAAAAGCAAAGGAAGTAGCTTCTGTTGACAAACAACATTGTTCTTTGCTGGCTGTTTGTTTGTAAGTTTGTTGTCTTTTATGTGAAATAAATTACAAGCAAACATAATTATGGTTACAACACACGTTCTCTTATAGAAAGGGGAAACATTTAAACATACACAGCCAAACGTTTGCCAACTTAAGACGAACACTGTACTGGACTATCAAATTAATACAAATCTTGCATTGTACAGTGAGATTTTTTGACCCAAATTTGGTACAAAATTTTCAGGGAAACATTTTTTTGTATCGAATTTCTACAGAGAATTTTTGTACTAAATTTGTATAGAAAATTTTTGTACCAAAATTATGTACTAAATCTTTTAAAAATAATTATTTCACCAAATTTTGGTACTAAATTTTTATAGAAAATATTCTCAACAAAATTTGGTACTAAATTTTTTAGTGACAATTATTGCACCAAAATTTGGTACTAAATTTATATAGAACATTTTTGCACCAAAATTTGGTACTAAATTTATATAGAAAATTTTCGCCCCAAAATTTGGTACTAAATTTTTAGTGACAATTATTGCACCAAAATTTGGTACTAATTTTATATCGAACATTTCTACAGCAAAATTTGGTATTAAATTTATATAGAAAATGTTCGCATCAAAATTTTATACAAAATTATTTATAGAAACCTTTTTGCAGCAAAATTTGTACCAAATTGTTTATACACACTTTTTGCACTAAAATCTTGAACTAAATTGACTATAGAACATTTTTTTCATCAAAATTTGGTACTAAATTATCTATAGAAACTTTTTGCAGCAAAATTTGGTACCACATTGTCTATAGAAATTTTTTGCACCAAAATTTGGTACTAAATTGTCTGTAGAACATATTTTGTATTAAAATTTTGAACAAAATTGTTCATAGAAGAAATTTTGCACCAACATTTAATACTGTATTGTCTATAGAACATATTTTGCAACTGAATTTGCTACTAAATTATCCAAATAACAAAATTTGATGCTAAATTCTCTGTAGAAACTTTTTGCACCAAAATTTGGCACAACATTTTCTATAGAAATTGTTTGCTTCAAAATTTGGTACTAAATTATCTATAGAGCATATTTTGCAACAAATTGGATACAAAGTTTCGGAATCAATTTGTTTCGTTTAAGCAGTTTAGAAGTTTTATATTTGTAAATTGTTTTTCTGTGGGATGTATTGATTAAATTGTGTGAATTTAAGGCTGAAAATTTTAAATATATGCTAATGCTGATAAAAATCTTAACAATAGCTCCATACACAACAACTCAAATTTATGGTCAGATGCATTTTGTTTGCAGATTTCATAAAATTTTTTTGTCTAGAAATAATATTTAAACAATAAAATCAGATTTTTGCTGTTTAATATTTTTTTTATGTATGTCTGCTACTGGTTGGCCGCACTTTAACAATGGGGCAAATCACAAACAATTTTTGTTTTACTATTACATATAATAAAATTTACACATCAATAAAGAGGTGTGACAAAACAAGTGGGTGCTTACAAGGTTATAAAAATTGTTTATTTAAATTTAATTTCATAATAAAAATAAATTCTTCACTGAAAGAATTAAAAAAAAGGTTTAAAATTACGTTTGGTATATAAGGTAGTAAATTTACATATTATATTGATATTTATTTAATATTTATTAAGGTTGTAGATAAATAATATTCATACGTACTTTAATTTACGTACTTTAACTTACGTACTTTAACTTTTGTTTATGTAGAATGAGACAAATTGAATGGGAACGTATACTTAATATATTATTTTGGTAAATATAATTTATACGCTAATTATAGCATATAAATTCTAAATTTTGATACCATTATTTAAAATGTTTGTTACGTTCTTTCTAAGTTAACCAAAGTCTTATAAATTGTCAGTCCTCCGGCTACTAAATCTTGACGCCTTAAAACTTGCATGATTTTCTTTATCAAATCTTTGTGTATGTATGTAGGTTTGTATAAATATTAATATGACCACAATACCTGTTCTAATACCAACAGAACTGCTACTTAATATAGAATTCAAATTCAAAACTCATACGTATACCGAGTGCTTTCTTTAAGCTTATATAGAAATTGCATGCGGGCGAATACTTTATAAATTTTATGTAAATAACAGTCATGCGTTAAGTAGGTCAATGAAGAATGTAGGAAAATAACTTTTCAAATATTAAAACCAATTTATAGACTAATTACACTAGAAACTAAGAGTAAAATTTCCATAAAAATATATAACATGATAAGAACAAATAACTTTTATAAGAACTTATTAAGCTCTCAGTTATATGGAAAAGTTTTTTGAAGCTAAATTTCCTTAGAAAGACTTTGCAATACATTTTCATAGACAATTTTAACACCAAAATTTGGTACTAAATTTGTATGTGAAACTTTTTTGCAACAAAATTTGGCAATAAATTTATATGTGAAACTTTTAGCAAGAAAATTTGCACAAAATTTTCGTAGAATGTATTTAGCACCAAAATTTGGTACTAAAATTCTGTAAATTTGGTAATAAATTTCTGTAGATCATATTTTTAGGTGTAAATTAAAAAAAAAAAATTTGATACTAAATTTGCATATAAAATTTTTGGTAATAAATTTTAATATAAAATTTTTGGTATTAAATTTTCATAAAATATTATTTGTACTAAATTTTTATATAAAATTTTTGGTACTACATTTTCATAGAAAATGCTACTAAATTTTTATTGAAAATTTTTTGTACTAAATTTTTATATAAAATTTTTGGTACTTAATTTTCACAAACATTTGCTACTAAATTTCTATAGAACATATTTTGTATCAAAATTTGGTACTAAATTTCTATACGACATATTTTACACCAAAATTTGGTACAATATTTATGTAGGAACTGGAAAACTTTTTCGCACCAACATGTGATGCAAAGTTTTTTAGACAAGTTTTGCACAAAAATTTGGTACTTTATTAGTATAGAACATATTTTGCACCAACATTTGGTATTAATTGTGTTTTTTGCAACAAAATTTTGTACTAAATTTTCTTTTGGCCAAAATTTACAAAAATGTCTGGTACTAATAAAGTTAGTACTATTTCGTATTTGGAAAATCTATTAACGAACTTAGTTAATTTAGAACTTAGGCCTCGATTATCGTTCACAACACTAAAATTTTGTGTTGTCTCGACTAAAACACAACATACATTCTATTAAGAAGATTAAGCTAATAAGTGTTGTGAATCAATATACTTAGTGTTGTGAACGATAATCGGGGCTTTAATATTAAACAAATATTATTCACTGAAAATCTAGCAATTATTTTTATAAATAAATTTTTGCATCAAAAGTTCTTTTTTGCAAAATTTCAAAATTTTATTTTTAATTCTTTTCTCAATTTCTAAAACTACAATTTCTCTCTTTTTTTCCTATTTTCCAGGTAATAGCAATCTTACATGATTTTATATAATTTTTTATTAATTAAAAATCTAATATATACAAAACTATCGATTTCTTCCTTTACCATGTCTCCCTGTCGGGATTTTGTCAAAAAGAAGCTAAATTTGGTGAGCAAGTCAATTATTAAGAATGATTTTTCCTGCACTTTAGCACATACATATAGATAGACATGTTTTAGTTGAAACAGCATCTAATTCTAAGCACATTATAAACCGTTTTATGTAAGGAAACGGTAATACATCACAGAATCTGTGGTGAGGGTGGTAGTGGTGGTAGTGGTAAGATTATGAGTAAACTGTTATACATATGTATGTATGTATATGTACGCACATTGTATTTTTAATGAACTTTTACCATGGAAATTGTGCTTCATTAGCAGAAGTCTTGTTGTATTTCCAACAAAATTATAACCATTCTCATATCTGTGCGTGTGTATATGTGTGTTTATTTATGTATTGTTCACGTGTCTGTATTGTATGTAAGAAAAAGTAGGCTTTAAAATACATTAAGTTTTCAGGTCACCAGTAGATTTCTGGTACGTACGTGAGTATGAATATTTATGTTGTATTAATGTGTTGCCTTAGCAGTATATTTGTCTCGTTATGTGTTTGTAATTGTTGCTTTTCACCAGCACTTGAAAATAAAAACGAAAAGAAAAACGCCACTAAAATAGTTTAATGCTTTTATGTTAAACGTCTATGGGTAGAGTTTTTTTCTTAATGTGTTCTGAGAAAAACAGTTTGCCTTTGTTAATTTTTTTTATTATTAAAATGTTAATTAGTTTTAGGCTACAACGCAATTAATAGGTTTATAGCCCACATAATTATGACCGAAAACAAAAGAAATGTGCCTCAAAGGTTTTCAAGACAAAAACGTCTTTTGAAAATAATTTTATTTACACAAAGATTACAATGAGTTTATGCAGAAGAATAGTGTAAAAGTACTTTGTTAAAAAAGTATGCACTCTTCATTGTAAATGTAAGAACAATTAAATTTCTACAGAAATTTTTTTTACACAAATTTGGTACTAAACTGCTATGAAACTAAAAACATAAAATTTTTGTACCCAAAATTTGGTATTTAATTTGTAAAGGAACTTTTTTTTGTAGTAAAATTTGGTAGTAAACTTCTATAAAATAATTTTCGTACCAACAATTTAGCACTAAATTTCTATAGGAACATTTTTACACTAAAATTTGCTATTACATTTTAATAGGAACAAGATTTGGTTCTAAATTCCTATACAAACTTTTTTTGTTCCAAATATTTGGTACAATTTTTTATAGGTAAATATTTCCACCAAAATTTGGTGCTAAATTTCTATATGTACATTTTTGTAGAAAAATTTGATTTTAAATTTCTTTAGAAAAATTTTTGTATCAAAATTTGGTACTAAATTACTATATGAGAAATGTTGTACCAAAATTCGGAACTAAATTATATAGGATTTTTTTTGTTCTAAAATTTGTTACTTAATTTCTATAGGAACAGTTTTGCACCAAAATTTGCTACTAAATTTTAATAAGAACAGTGTTGTAGCAGGATTTGGTACTAAATTTTCATATAAATTTTTTCGTACCAAAAGTTTGGTACAACATTTTTATAGGACTGCACTAAAATTTGGTAATAAATTTTTTTAGAAACATTTTTGTACCAATATTTGATTTTAAATTTCTTTACGAAAATTTTTGTACCACAATTTGGAACTAAATTTATATAGGAACTCTTTTCTAAAATGTGACAATAAATTTTTATAGATTCTAATATATGTATTTGTTCCAAAATTTGATACTAAATTTTTATTTAAAAATTTTTGTACTAAAATTTCGCTATAAAATTTCTATAGAAAATGTTCGCACCTCAAATTGGTCAAATTGGTATTTCTATAGAATTTGTTTGTCTCTTAAATTTAGTACTAAAAATATATAGACAATTTAAACCCTTTAAATTGGAGCCTAAATTTACTTTGGAATATTTGCGTACCTCAAATTGGGTACTAAATGTTATAAAGAAGGTCGTACTTCAAATTGGATTTTAGTTTCTTCAGGATTCTTAATTAGCTCTAAATTTGTATTGACAGTTGTTAATTATTATTTTATAGTAAATTTTTATAGTAAATGGTGGCCCATAAATTAGTACTAAATTTCTGTAAATTAGGCAAAACATTTGTTTATGCAAATTTTGTACTAACTTTATTAAAAACAAATTTTTCACATTCTTTGGCATAATTCTTAATTATAAGGAACATTCAATTCTTTTAATTGCATTTAAAAAAAATTTAGTGCAGTGCAATTTTGTTGCAGTCCACTTTGTCTTTAAATATTTGTCCTATTTTCCCATTCATATTTATTGAACTACATATTTGCAAAATCCTGTTTTTCCATATTTTTTTATTATAAAGTACAAAACTCTTGAAATTCTCTGAGTGCTTTAAATACATTTGCAGACTGTCTTTCCATTTTCCATTTCAAAGTTATTAATTTGAGCAATTAAAGTCATGAGTGCTTTCAACAGATAGTCATAGACGTTGTTTTCATCATATTCATCATCATTCTTAAATAGTTTAGGCTTAAAATTCAGGAATATTTTTCTATATAAATTAAAATCAATCAAGCGTAAGTTGATATTGTTACAGTTTATGAAAATAGAGAAAAAGTCTGTGTTCCTTAATGCGTATGATTAATATTGATTTATTTTAAAGCTAAGTTAAACAGCTAAACGTACGAGTAATAAGAATAACAATAAAATACGTTTTAAAGTTGATATTTGCAAAACAGTTAGGATTTTATAGATTTATAGAAAATGCTGATTTAGATTTGGAATTAGAAATAATAAATCATTAAGTTTTAAAGGGTACTTATGTATCACTAACCAAATTATTGTTTAGTATGCAAATTGAAGTGTAGCACAAATAATAAAGTTCCATTGTAGTTCTTTAGAGTGCAGAAATATATCAATTCATTTGTTTAAGTTTAATTTTTGCATCAAAATTTGGTATTTAATTTCTATAAGAACATTTTCGCTTCAAAATTTGGTACTCAATTTCTATAGAAACCACCTAAATTTGGTACTTCAATTTCGAAAAACAATGTACCAAAATTTGGTACTAAATTTCTATAGAAACATTTTTTACACAAAACTAAACTTCTAATAGAAACTGTTTTTGTACGAAAATTTGAGACCAAGTTTCTAATAAGAACTTTTTTGTATCAAAATTTGTCACTCAATTTCTATAGGAATATTTTGCACCAGACTTTGGAACTCAACTTCGATAAGAACATTTTGAACCAAAATTTGGTACTAAATTTCTACAGAAAAAGGTTGAGAGCAAAATTTGGTACTAAATTTTCATAGAAACATTTTTTGCACCAAAGTAGAGTACTAAATTTCTTAAAGGAACTTGTTTGTATCAAAATTTGAGACAATTAAAAACTAATAGGAAATTTTTTGTACAAAAATTTGGTACTAAATTTCTATAGGAATATTTTTGCCACAAAATTTGGTGCTAAATATTCAGAGAAGATGTGCGTCCCTCAAATTTGGTACTAAATTTCCATAGAAACATTTTTTGCACCAAAGTAGGTGAATAGGAACTAATATGTACCACAATTTGAGACTATTAAAAACTAATAGGAAATTTTTTTTACCAAAATTTAGTACTAAATTTCTATAGGAATATTTTTGCAGCAAATCCGTCCCTAAAATTAATACAAAATTTTCATAGACATATTTTCATCCTTTAAATTGGGTACTTAATTTGTATAGAAGTATTTTCGTACCTCAAATTTGATACTAAATTGTACTAAATTTTTTACTTTCCCGCACCTGATATTTAATATTTTTCTTCATTATTACAACCACCGATTTTGTTGTAATTTTTTTTACTAGGCAGGAATGGTGAAAAACAAACAACATACATCTACCTCCCTCCCTCTCATTGTTTGCCCGCGATGCTCACAAAATAGAATTAAAATTGTTCAGGTGCTTACATTACAGGCTTAAACAGAGAAACGTATAAAATGTAGCCAGGTGATGAGTAGAGAAAGAGCCGCAATCTTTATTAAATACAATTAAACCATCAACATCACAGCTTATTTTATGCAGTGCAGTTTTTTGTTTACGAAGCTCCATAAAAAGAAGACTAACAGGAACTTAAAAAAGAAATTGGCGTCATTTAAAACTAAAAATGTTATAGTCTAACAAACAAAAATAATTTATTGCAAAAATGCACTGTATAAAATAAGCTGTGAGCCACTGTATTTTTGTTATTTGAAAGTAAATGAATGAATATTAAGGTGAAATATTAAAAATGAAATTTATTAAGATGTATTTATATGAAGCAAATGATTACTATAAGATTATAAAGAATATTTTAAATAATATAATTGTAATTGACATTCGTTTTGATGTGTGTTTAATATGAATGTACGAGTATAGACAGTCTAGTTTTGGGGCAATTAGTAAAATTTAAAGTTCTTTATTTCATAAAATTGTGGATTTCAAGTTTTATATTTGAAATATTCTTTCAATTTAATTATGTTCCTTCTTTATGCTCTATTAATAAATATGAAAGTGTGGTAAATATTTAGAAGATTATTTACTTGTCTTTGTGTGACAGTTGTATTTAATGTATTTATTATGCAAACTGTTGGTATAATGAAAATATTTAAACTATAATATTATAAACATATGTTAAATATTAAAGATAATGTACAAAACGAGAGATTTAGTACCCAATTTGGGAGCAGAAAGTGTTCATTAAAAATTGGTATCTTTTTTTAAACTTTTTTATTATTTATTTATTGAATCTGCCTTTACTTCATAGGCCTTACAATAAGTATTCAAATCTTATACGTAAATCTTAAAAACTATTTTCTCTCACCTATGAGAGCTATAATGGACAAATGGGTCCTAAATTAGTAGGGTGTTAAATCAGCTCTACGAAACCTTGTACCTGATTGAGTTCTAGTAAGCAATCTCCTACTTCTAAATCTCTATGGATGTTTTCACTCATTATATACCATGGTGCTCTTGTCATGATCCTAAGAATTTTCGATTGGGCCTTCTGTATAAGATCGAAACAGTCTTATATAGGAGACTTTACAATCAAGGCTTAATTTAGACTGGTCGTTAACTAGCCAGTATAGATTAAATGATTTCAATCTCATATGGACCCTCTTGGCTTCTATGTGGCGATGCCAGATAAGGCGTCTATCCAGATGTGTGCAAATGTATGTGACATGATCAGACGGTGGGATATTCACATTGTTTAGTGAAACAGGTGGACAATTTCCACTCCTAAGCGTAAACGTAACATGTCTACTTTTCGATTCATTTACACATATTCACCACTTCTCCACACGTCTAATGTAATTATCAAATTCTATAGAAATTGTAATCTAAAATTTGTAGCTAATTAGAGAAACAATAATGGTTGTATACATTTGAGGGACGAATAAAAAAGAAATTTGAATTAGGAAATACAACTTTTTAGTCATGGCTTTTATACACTTTCGCGTCTGACGTTCATTTAATGCTTCTTTAACAAATTGAGGAATTATGATTACCACTTCAGTCATCAAATTTAGGGTATTATTCTGTTTTCTTGACCACCCAAGCATACCCAGATTAATTTATTAATAATGTGCGTTCGAATTCAGCAGATATGTCTGGTTTTTCAATTTTTAAATCACTCTAGGAATTTACAGTACATAAGTTATTGCATCTATTGCCTGTGAAGTAGAAGAGTTTTCAGATTAATTTATACTAAAATGTTTTCACTTTCATTATTGTCTACTCTTCTTTGTAATTATGATTCAAAAAATAAATTACGTCTTGTTTTAAAAGTAGTTTCTTAAGGTACGGTCACAACTGACAAATATTTGCCGAAAAAGACGTAACCACTAAATAAAATATATTTAAACTCTTTTATTTATGTATTTACAAATTACATGTGTAACCTTTAGTTCGTACGTAGTTTTTGTTCACGGATTCTTTACGTTTTTGTTTTGTCTTAAACTACTCCACCAAATTTGATTGCAAATTTATTCCAATGCAAAAATTATACATCAAATTTTTGTATTTAAATGTCCTGTTATATTGTACTTATTTCTCTATTAGAAAATTATATGTTCAAATATGTCTGCAGCTGCGTGTAGTAGCAGTAATAGTTAGATTTTCAAATTGAATATAATAATTTAACCACAAATTCACATATAATATTGTAAATACTGGCATGTTAGAGTACTACTGCTTATACTTGCGTGACAGAACTGCCATACAACACATTTACTGTGAGCGTCAAAATAAAGTCAACACCACATACTATTAAAAGAAACGCTTAATTATATTAATATAAATAATATTTTATAATATATTTATTACAATTGAATAGCTAACATCATTGGAACAATAAGTAAAAATTATAGACAAGTATATACAATACTCTGATAATTTGCCTGGTAAAACAACCAAAGCGCCTTAAAAACAAGTAAGAGTGCTATATTCGGCTATGCCGAATCTTATATATGTATATATATTATATTAATACACTTTGTTTGACAGTTTTTTTGATGAGATTTTCAGAGGTTGTTTTGGATTTTTGCTCATATCTCCGTTATTTATGGACGGATTTTCCTGATTTTAAATAGCAAACTTCTCGAAAGCATGTCTGACAGAATTATTGAAGATTTGGATCCCCAAGATATCTTGGGACTTTAGAAAATTGATTTCAACAGACAGACAGACGGGCATGGCTTAATAGACTCATGAAGGTGAAGGGTATAAAAACTGAAGTGATACAATTTTTTAGTTCACACCAAAGAAAGTTTATTTTATTTAGAGTCTACACACATTGCTATACACATATGTAATAGTAATAAGAGAATAAAACGAATTGCAAGTACAATCAAGTGTGTACTAATCTTATCTTTTCCTCAGCCCCATATCAAAGCACAACAAAACCAAACGTTTGAATTTAACAAAAAAAAAAATATATAAACGAGCCTTAAATTTTATGCAATAATATTATTTTCACCTATGAAACTTAGTTTGAGATATTTGAAGTTAAAAACGCCACCCCCACCCAAAAAAAAAAAAATAAATAAAATATGGCGAACCAAGAACGAAACCTTTAGTAATAAATATAGGTATGCTACCAAGATATGGCAACGTCCCAGTAATGGCCTGGGGCTGTATGGCGGCATAAGACATAATCTCAATCCAATTGAGCACATGGGGGAATATCTGGACAAAAAAAAAAAAAAATAGGCAAAGAAATATTTCTGACAAAGATAAGGATACGAATGAATGGAACAAAATTTCGTCCGATTTCACTAAAAATCTCGTTTATTGTACAGGGTAACCAAAAAAAGACTGAAGGATAGCATATTGCAGGCGTGCCTGATGATCTTGGGGAAGCAGTTGCTGAATTTTATATGGACACATTTTAAGATCCCGCTTCAAAATTTTTTGCAGGGATATTCTGGACATTCCCAATTGAGCAGAACGACGACGAGTAGAGACAGATGGATCTTCGTTTACACTCTGCCGTACAGCCTCCACAACTGCTTCATTGCGCACAGATCGACCTCTTCCTCTTCCTGGAAGATCTGACACTCTTCCATGTTCCTCAAAACGGGAGACTAAGTTCCTAATCATGTTGTCACTGGGTGCTGTTCGGACATTAAAATGACGATAATTTCGTTGAGTTGCAATAATTGACCTTCCAGAAGAATAAAAAAATTCAATAATTTTGACGCGTTTCTGCACATCATATGTAGCCATGATTTATCTCCAAAAACCAGTAAATAACCTGCAAAAGAAAAAAAAAAATTATTAAACACAAAAAAGATATAACTATTTTTAATCCTTCAGTCTTTTTTGGGCCACCCTGTATGTATGGAAAATTGTCAGCTGTAATAAAGGCAAAAGGGCTACAACTAAAATATTCAATACAGAATTTCACATAATTTTAGTAAACCTGTTTACTTTATCTGTTACTTTTCTAGTTTTTGTTAATGCTTTTTTTGTTGCTTAAGTTACATATATGCAATATATTTTGTTTTAAATTTATACTTTTAATATAAAAAAACACATTTTTTTTAAACAATGTTAGGTGCTTACTTCATATTGACACTGACAGTATATATTTGTGTTTAAAACCCAGCAAACAGCAGTTAAATATTTGCAAACTGATGTATTTTCAATGAGAAAAACTAGAAATTTGGTATAACTAGAAACTGAACTAGAAATTGAACTAGGAACAAAACTAGAACCTGAATTATAAACTGGACTAAGAAACTAACCCAGAAAGCGAACAAGAACCAGAACCTGAACTAGAATTAGCAACTAAAGTAGAATATGAACTAGAATTTGAACAAGAATATTAACTAAAACTTGAACTAGTACGTGATCCTGAAGCAGAACCTAAACTAGATTCTAAACTGAACAAAAAACCTGGGGCCAAAACGCGGCATTCGATAGCGTAGAGATTATCGTGGCGAATAATATTACGATACCAATCGTATTAGCTCATTACTGCATTCAATATGTATCGAATCGTAATTTTTAGGAAATTGTAATAGATTTAAACATGTATATTTTCTTCATGTAAACAAGTTATTGAATTTAAAGATTTTTCGGGCAAACAAAAATAGGTTTTAAATAAAAAAAAACGAAGTGTATTAAATATCATTGCTGTTGTGTTTATCCTTATCTATATGATCACGAATATCAATTTTTGAGCGGAGCAGCTCATGACTCATTTGCGCGGACAAAAGGTTGCTAGAAGAGCTTTACGATCAGAACAATTTGTAAAATGCTTGACTGTTAGGTTAAGGCAAAATGAAATATTTTATTTGTTATTTTACCATCACCTCAAATTACGATAATTTTTATTCGATATCGTATGTCATAATGCCAACATAAACAATTTCGATACATTTTGCTCGATATCGTATGCGGTGATTAGACCCCTGTACTATAAACATAACTAGAACATGATTTAGAAATTAAACTAAACTAGAAACATTTATGGCATGTTTCTAGATAACAAGTGACTCAAATTTTTTGCCCAAATGAGTACAAAAATTACTTTTGGGGTTTTATAACACAAGTGTAAATTGTCTTGAGTGAAAACGTAAGACTATTAGCCTGTTCAGCGATCTCGAACGATAACGTTCGCTTAGATAAGACTTAAGACACAAACTTGATTATGGAATAAACAAACTTGATTGAGTAAAAAAATAGATACGATAAAAAGTTTGTTTCTTAAGTCTTATCTAAGCGAACGTTATCGTTCGAGATCGCTGAACAGGCTATATCTTTTTTTATGGTTTCTACATTGCAATTTCAATTGTCCTACTGTCAAAAACAGACAAGTAGAAATAAGTGCTTGTGTGCATCACAAAACAATATTTTATATATTATTTCGTATATGTATTTCTACAGCATAAACTTTCAATTTCAATGTTAATTGCGATAAATGGAAACATTTTTCATTCAATTTATTACAAAATTAAAAAATCATACCAATTTCAATTCATATAAATTATTTTTATATTGTAAATAAAACACAGCTGTTTTTATTTTGGTTTCTATTGAATATTAACATGGAAAAAAGTAAACAAATAATCTAATTAAATAATTTGGCAATAATGCAATTTAACAACTCAATATTACCATGGTAACTAACGTAAGTCAGACGAGTGTATTATAGAAACTCATTTGTTTACGTACTCGCCCGTGTACCACTCGTTCGCGAGAGAATACACTAGTTATCTAGAAACATGCCATTAATGTTAATGATTGTGATTTCAAATAAGTTTTGTTTTAAAACTTGACATCAATATTATAAGCTTGCTGGGAAAGCACTTGAACTTTAGTAATATTATAGAGGGCGGTTTTGTGTACATATTTCTAAACATGAATTTTAATATTCATTTGTATAAACATGCATGAATACATACATATGTATATACATGTACACATATATTATTAACAACCATGAACATGTCAAAGCTTGTTAAGTTTTGAAAAATGTATTAATAAAATTTAAATTTCATTTCAGTTAAAATTGATAAATCTTATTTATTATATCAATATGTTTTTTTTTTGTTTTTATGTTGCTGTCAGCAGATGATGCACCCATTACATTAAGTCCCATTAATGATGAATTTATTAACAATGACTTGGAAAATATTTTGAAAAATTTATGAGTTATTTAATTTTGTATAATTGAGAGTGGGAGGCTGTTAATGATGTAGTGGAAAATTTTCTTTAACCAAAATGTGATGAAACCAGGGACCAATTTAACGCATTCGTGATCGAATGAGCTATCGTATCGAAAAATGATTTCGATATCGAAATTATGATAAAATGTACTAAATTTCTTGCTCGATATCGTATGCCATAATCTCAAATAAGAAAATTACGATCAGTTTTACTCGATATCGAATGCGGTAATTTGGCCCCTGGTTTCATCACATTTTGGTTAAAGAAAATTTTCCACTACATCATTAACAGCCTCCCACTCTCAATTATACAAAATTAAATAAATGGGAATAAAAGAATATGACAGAGAAAAACTTAGCCTATATTTTAGAAATGGGTTTAAAATTTTAAAATTAAAATTTATTAATAATTTTCATGTAACAATTCCTACCTTCAGTAAAAATAATTTAATGAAAATTAAATTTAATGAACTCGAGCCGAAATAAAAGAAATATCAAAGATTTAAAATTAACAGCTCAAATAAAAAATTATAATTGTTCTTAATTTTAAAATATTGTTAAAATACATGTCAGCCTAAACTCAGGCGGAAACTATGAAGCCTAAAACGAACTCTTCACTTTTATTTAAATAACACACTCAAATTTCTTATATTCAAACTCTAGCGCTCTCTATAAAATCCAATAATCCTCTCCACAACTTGTCAAACTTTCCTATTAACTATTGTTTTTACCAAAAACGTTAAATAGCTCTTGAAAAAATTATAAAAATCACAAGACTCTCCAGCAAGCACGTTTTTTTCACAATTTAAAAAAAAAACCTACAACAAGTTTTAAATAACAAAAGAAAGTTGCAGCAGAAAATAAACCAAGCATCGAAGAATGTCTAAACGACTGTATGTGGTAACATCAAGGAAAATTGTTTGGCTGCCATTTTGACATTAAACCACTATCAGACGAACATGAACGAAATATAATATTAAATAAAGGAAAAAAAACTGCAACATAAATGTGCTTAAACACGCGTGACTTGCAACAACAGCAACAAGTAACAGTATTAAATAAAAGTTGCAGAGATTTATACAAAACAAGTAAGAAAGTATAGTCGGTCAAGCCCGACCATATAAGACCCTACACCCAGTATATCAATAAAAAGTTTTTCAGGTATGAGCGCTATATGGGAGATATTACCTATTATGCACCGATCATCCAAAAATTTAGTGCCATGACTTTCGTGAATATTAATATTAGGTGTGTTAAACTTTATCTCGATATAAATAGTTTTAATAATTTTATGCTGGTTAAAGTTGATTACGGGGAGGGTCTTATATGGGGGGTGTTATCATTTCTGTATATTATTTGTGTCGAATTTTATTTGATTACCAACATTCTTAAGAAATTTATGATCGTTAAAGTGATTTTCGGAAGTGGACCTTATATGGGAGCAACGACTAATTATGAACCGATCACAATAAAATTGTACCGTATTGTTTGTATACATATGAGATATATTTGTATTAAATATTATTTGGATATCAACATTTTTGAGTGAGTTATGCTCTTTAAAGTGATTTTCGGGGAGGGTATATTGGATTTGTGCATATGTTTGTAACGCTCAGAAATATTGGTCCAACACCCACCTTAAAGTATACCGATTGACTCAGAATCATTTTCTGAGTCGATTTAACGATGTCCGTCCGTCCGTCTGGGTTGCTGGCTGTCCATGTAAAGCTTGTGCGCAGAGTACAGGTTGCAATTTTGAAGATATTGTGATACAATTTGGTACCTGATATTTTTTCGGCCCAAGGATGGATGGGACTGAAAGTGGTGGAAATCGGCCCCATACAAATGTCCTCCCGAAATTGTGGTTTACTGATCATAAATGTTTGAATTTTGCAAGTATCCAAACAAATTTCATCACAAATGAGTGGTAAATAAAGCCAAATCACATCTACGAATTTTGTGCAGACCGGTCCATAATTACTTGTAGCTCCCATATAAGGCCCACTTCCGAAAATCACTTTAAAGAGCATAACTCTCACAAAAATATTGATATCCAAATAATATTGAACGAAAATATATTTCATATGTCTAAAAATAGTACGGTACAATATTATTATGATCGGTGCATAATTAGTCGAAACTCCCATATAAGACCCTCTTCGTAATTCAATTTAAGCTCCATAAATCGTTTAAAAATATTTATATTCTTTATATACTTATATTCACAGACATCATGACACTAAATTTTTGGATGATCGGTCCACAATAGGTTATATCTCCCATTTAACGCCTATTTCTGGAAAACTGTTTTAGACATATACTGCGTGTAGGGTATTCTATGGTCGGGCTTGACCGACTCTACTTTTTTACTTTTTTTTGTTATTTCTTTTTTGCTTCTTCAAATACACTACACTAGGTTAGTTTCAAGTAAAGGTACTTGATATATTAGTTCAGGTTTAAATTCAGTTCTAGTTCAGGTTGCAGTTCAAGTTGTAGTTCAGGTTCTTGTTTAGGTTTTAGTTCAAATTTAAGTTAAAGCTTCTGTTGAGGATCTAGTTCAGGTTCTGTATAGGTTCTAGTTCAGTTCTAGAATCCAGTTCGAGTTAAGTTTTTAGTTCAAACTCTAGATCAGGTTCAAGTTCAGTTTCCAGTTCTGTTTCAAGTTAAGTCTCTAGTCAAGGTTATGGCTTAGCTTCTAGTTTAGGTTCCGTTTAGGTTCCAGTTCAGTTCTACTTCATGTTCTAGTTCAGGTTCTATTTCAGTTTCAGTTGAGATTCTAGTTCAGATTTATGTTCAATTTCTC
Source organism: Bellardia pandia (assembly GCA_916048285.2). Classification (NCBI taxonomy): domain Eukaryota; kingdom Metazoa; phylum Arthropoda; class Insecta; order Diptera; family Calliphoridae; genus Bellardia; species Bellardia pandia. The sequence continues at coordinate 93,940,170 of OU696530.1, read as the reverse complement.
AAATAACCTACTCGATCAAAATATATTGCAGGCAGCATCAAAATCATTTCATTGCCAAACTTCTCTTTTCTAAAATGTCTTTATAACTATTTGTTTTAGCTAAGTAAATATTCTAACAAAGAAACTTAGCTGTTATATTTCATCTCATTGTCGTTCTCTTTCTAATTATAAACATTTTCTTAAGTATAATGTTTTGTAATTTATTATTTACAGTACTCTAGCTATTTTTAAGTACACTACTTTATGAAATGGTTGTTAACGTAATCTTTTTACTACACCAAAATGAAAGTTTCTTTAAATATTTTGTATGAATGTTTTTTTTTTTCTGACAAGCGAATTTATATTGTATCAGTTGATTTAATACAAATTCGGTTGCTGCAATAAAACAGGTAAAGGTTTCAGTTCCAGCAATCTGATGTTAAAACTTGTGCTTTGTCTATGATTTAAGAAGTTACAAATACCCTACTAACTATAAAGTACATGGTTCGCCTTCCATAAAAATAAATAAAAATAGATTAAGGACAGAAATGTAGCCCTTACAGAGCCATGAACACTGGTGTACAAAATGTTATGATCGGATTTAAAATAGCGACACAGTGAACAAAATACTAAAAGAGCGGTATTTGTAGGAGTGGCAAAAAATAAAATAATTATTTCTGGAATTGTTTTTACATTACTTTTAATCCTAGGGGGTGACTGACTCAACTTTGTATTGGAACCCTTCTAGAGTACATGTCAAATTCCTCACTGCTGAATTATGTATATGTATTTTTATAACCACTTTCTTGCTTCACTATTATTACTAGTTTTATTTTTCCAACACAAATGACAGCCATATACAACTCTGATGGATGACTAACACTTAATTTACGAAGGACTCTATTCTCTATCTCTTCTTATCTGTATTTGTTTGTTAGTTTGTGTTTTAGTTAAATGATGAACATGACAAACATTTAAGTTTTTTCCATCTCTTAACAGTCTGTCTGTTCTATATTAAATATTAAAAACGAAAATTCCAACAAAGGCAAAAACCATATAAATGCTAGAGCAGCCGAACAGAAGTTTAAGTTGTGAACTGAGAAAAATAAATAAAATTTATTTTTATTAAGTTGTATATGTATTAGTTTAGTACAACTCAAATTGATTTACTTTATCCGTTGTTATAGTTACTCTGAACTATGTCTCCAGATGAGATGACATGAAATAATTGAATGTCTTGGCGTTGTTATGTGTACCGGAAACGAGGAGTCTGCAACAAAAAATGTTGTGTTTCACGTGTCCTTTAAGAAAGGAATGGTTGGAAAGTCAATATATTTATATTTGGTACATGAAACTATATGTTTATTTATGTGGGAGGTTATTGATTATTATTGGTTTTGTCATAGAAACAAACAAATTGTCTGTCAGTAGATACATATGTATGTATACATATAGTAAAAAAAAAAACATCTTTGAGATTGAACAAAATGTTACATATGTATATGTGACATTATTAAATCCCCTAACAAAGGTCACTTACATACAATTTTTCGATATAAACTTTATATAAGAATATTTTTAAAATATGCTAGGGAATGGAATTCTAAATAAGATACAGGTTTGTATGAAGGAGTATAAGGCTGTGAGTTTAGGAAAATTAAGAGATCATTCAAAGTTTGTGAGAATTTGAAAAACTATATAGTTCACTTATTATTAAGTTTATAATTCAGTTAATAATCTACTTCTTAGTTCTGTTCTTTTTACAGTTCAGTTCATAGTATATTTATTATTCAGTATAACCTCAGTTTAAAGGTTCGTCAAGTCACACAAAAATACGACGCCAAATGAAAAAGAATTTATATTTAATAACGTTGTAGCCACTATTCATTCGAGAGACGCACTTTAAGCATGGGGAAAATGTCCACTTCACGGACAACGGCTCGCTTCAACGGCTCAATTTTTTGATATCGAGTAGAGCAAGCAATGCTTTGTAATATGGACTACAACTTATAACCCAACGGGCTGAGGTCTGCACTGACAGCTGGCCAATCATCCAATCAGCCAGAAAGTTGTTTTTGATCTACAGTTGATTCGTTATTGCTTTGTGAGCTGGAGCACAGTCTTGCTGAAATGTCCATGGCTTGTTGGCGAATATTGATTGGTTGAAAGGTTTCACAATGGATTCCAAGACAGTCGATTGATAGACTATGGCCGATGCTTTCATTACTTTCTCGCAAATATGGAGCCGTCGTAGCTCACTCCCCATTATACCATTACAGTTGTGGGATGTTGGCCTCCGTAAAAGTTGAAATTCTTCTCTGAACGAGCGAACAAACGATCGTTCTGTTTATTAAACGATTCTTCTACGGTGAAGATTTTCTCGTCAGTAAACATAATTTGTCTGCGAGTGTTCTTCGCGTACCGGCTGAGTAACGCTTTTGATTCTTGCTAACGGGTTTCTTTCAAAGTGGTCGCAAGCAGGTATCCAGTGTATAGCTTAAATGCGTTGAGTCCAAAATCTTTTTTGATAATGCGAGACTTTTTCATTGTTGTATTTTATTAGAAAAACTACAACAATACGATTTTCGATGTCGCGCCATATCAAAAACTTTTTCCTTCGCAATGAAGAATAAATGTCAACAGCCAATCAATACGAAATGAAGGCGCCCAGTGTTGCATTTGTAATGAGCGTATTCAGTTGTGTACCAGTATTTTTGACTTGACGAGGTAGTTCGAGTTTTAGTTCAGTTTCTAGTTCAGGTTCAATTTCTCTAATTTAGATTCTAGTTCTGGTTTTAGTTCAGATTTAAGTTCAAGGTCTAGTTCAGTTCTATTTCCGGTTTTAGTTGGGGTTCTAGTTATGGTTCTAGTTAGCTCAGATTTTAGTCCAGTATCTGCTTCTTGTTGTGCTTTTATTCTAGTTCTAGTTCTTAGTACTAGTATTGGCTATAGTTCTGGTTTTAATTCAGGTTCTAGTTGTGGTTCTAGTTTTAGTTTAGTTTCTAGTTCAAGTTCAAGTTCAGGTTCTAGCACAGATTTTAAGTTCAAGATCTAGTTCAGTTCTATTTCAGGTTCAAGTTATGGTTCTAGTTTTGGTTATACTTCTAGTTCTGGTTCTAGTTCTTGTTCTATTTGTGGTACTAGATTTGTTTCTAGTTCTTGTTCTAGTTCTAATTCTGTTTCTATTTCAGGTTCTAGTTCCAGTTCGGGTTCTAGTTCAAGTTCAGAAACTAGCTCAAATTTAGTTTAGTATCTAGTTCGAGTTGTGGTTCTAATTCTGGTTATATTTCAGGCTATAATTGTGGTTCTAGTTCTAATTGTGGTTTTAGTTGTGGTTCTAGTTCTGATTCTAGTTCAGAAAACTTCAGTAATTATTTTAAAATAACAAAGATAATTGATAACAATTCGCATATTAGTTTACAGAAACCTTAAATGAACCCTTCGTAGTTTTTAAAAGAGCTAACATTCGCGAATACAGAAATATAAATGTTTTTTCCCTTTGAAAAGGTCGACACCCGCTTAAGGCCACCACTAGAAACATACAATTATAAATAGAAATAATTCAACAACTATAATGACCTTTTATATAACTAAAAAACAAAAAACAAAAAAAAAACAACATTTATTCTATTGAAACTATATATTTTTTGCGTTTTCATAATTTAATTGGAATTTAAGAGTTTCATTCAAAAATAAGAGAGAAATAATTGGCTGTATTGAATACTAGTTATCCTTTTCCGTACTTTACTCACATCCTTATTGAAATTATTTCAAACATTTTTGTTAGTCTCATTGACGTTTATAATAAACTATCTGGAACATACGATGGAAGATTATTGAAAATGTCAAATTATATACGAGTACATATATTGAAAATCTACCAACTATAACATTTCAGGCTTAATGGCTTTTTAATATGTCACGTGTATTTAGAAAAAAATGTTGTTAAATCTCCTCAAACTATGCAAAATAATAGTAATACACATGGGTAAAACACGTATATTGTTGATGAAGATCTTTCCCAGCAGTTGTAAAAAGTAGTCAATGTGTTCTTTGTACACAGCGGTTTACAGTAATGTCTAATAACTTAGAGAACTATCATTTATATAATTTTACACAATTAGCCTTACCTTATACAACCCAGTTAAGCTAGCTTGAACTCAATTGTCACTTTTATGGCTCTAAGTAATGTAAGGTGTAGTCACTTTAAATTTTTTTTTATTGTTTTTTTTGAAATTAATTATTTTGCAGATTGTAGAGTTTACTCATAACAAACTATGTAGCATTAATTGTCATTTCCCTAGGACATCAAAATAATTCACATAGTTCATTTTGAAACCAGGGCTGACTTTAAATATTATTTAAAGACTGTCACCGAGAACTACTGGGTTCTTAACCTTAATTCATGTGATGTTTTATTAACCGTAGACATTTAATACTATAAAAACCACATTAATCACCGGTAAAGGTCATTGTTTACAAACAAGCCAACAAAAAAAAATTTTCAAATCAGTATCAGCAAGTAAAAGTGAAGAAATTTGTAAATTATGTAAGTAAAAAAACTAATGCATGCAATTGAAAATGTTTACTATTTTTTGTGTTAGGAGCTGTTTTGTAAAGGAGTAAAATCATTATAAATTAAAAATGTTAAATCAAATAAAGATAACAGACCCTTATACAAAATGCATAGGCTGGAAAATATCCATTAATAGATTGTTCCATAATCATTGGCCAAGTTTTGTTCTTTTTAAGTTTTAATTTTTAACATCAAAACTGGCGTTTTGTTTTATACAGGTGAGACAAAGTCTGACCATGATCTTGGTTGGAGAATATATCAAGCTTTGACGGTTGTGAGATCTTACAACGTTGTCCGAAAAATGTTCAGAAAATGTCTAACAACCGTGTGAACTTAAAATTTTTGTCTTCCAACGTTATAAGAAAAAGCATTAAAAATTTACCTTTTGCTTACCATTTTTGCAATGTCAGTACATACATTGCTAGTACATTGCTAGATCTGACAACATTGTATGTTCTGACAAGTAAATATACATAGCTTCAGTTTCGTACATTTCTGGATCACTAGAATGTTGTGTTGTGTTTCTTGTTGTCACATTAAACATTTAAAAATTTCGATAGACTCTGTTCTAATATCTGCTCTGTTCTTTGCACTTTTATTGATCTCTGGAATATTGTCTTGATATCTTATAGAGGTGGCCATACAATTAAAACATAATTCCAATCTCACTCATTCAATTTAAAATTGTTAATGTTTCTTTTGCAATTTATCAGCACTTTTCACAATAATTTTCTTTTTAGGTCTAACAATCTAAATTCCTCAGTTATTTTTCTCTATCATCAATTTATTTTATAAAATAATGCGTTATTTTGCGGTAATACGTTTTATGGTGTGGACACATAATTAACACATTTTCAAATTTGTTTTAATATATGTTTTAGAACAAACTATTTTCAAATTCTTCCCCCAAAGATATTGTCGGCAAGTTTAAAAAAAGTGTTTTAATGCACAATTATAAAGTTTTACATTGTTAGAAGAGGGTAAACGACCAATTTGTTTCGAAGAAGAAAACTAATTAATAACCTAAAAAACCTCTGGTAAAACCGTATTACAAATTTCCAATTTACTTGGTTGCTCCTGAGGAGAAGTATACAATGTCAACAATCATTTAAATGCATATGCAAAAACTACATATATTGCAAGAGCTCCCAAACAGCAAAAAACAAACAAAAGAGAAGGTCAAAAAAATTTCCAGATAAATACAGATTGAAGTGCAGTCATGGAATAAAGTTTCATCTAGAAGAAAAAGACGAACGCTTAATGAAGTTGCTCTTCGTACTTACAATGCAAGCCTTGGCATAGTAAAAGTGGACCAATTATGGACTGATAGCTTCTATGGAACAATCTGCACAAAATTTTTAAATATTGTTAGGAATCATGTAGAACTTATTTGTGGCGAAATTTGTTTGGATCCGTGCATAAATCAAATATTTATGACTAATAAACCACCATTTCGGCAGAACATTTGTATCGAGACTTTTAAAACGGGGTCCCTTCGACTCTACTTAAGTGTTCGCACGTAGTGAACTACCACGTAAACCATGTAAAAACTAGGTAATCGATTTCCTGCTTCTGCCAAAAAAAATATCATGTACCAAATTTAAATTGTGACGACTTGTACTTTGCGCATAAGCTTTACATAGACAGCCAGTCAGACAGGCGAATGGACGGACGGACGGACGGAGTCCTACATACAGTAATCCATTGTTGGATAAATCGTATGATAAATCAAAGTTTGAATTTCGTGAAATTATGCGAGCGATGGTAGTGTGAGATGTGGGAAAGTCCTGTTGAAAACACATGTCAGTGATATCCATATCATTAAAATTAGACATGGACGTCAGTGTTAGAAATATACATTAAATATAAAACACTTTGCATAATTCAACATATACATATATTTTTAGTATAATTTGAAATTTATGATATTGTAATTTGAAAACTTTGGAAAATTTTCTTCACACAACTTTTAAACTTTGTTCAGAATAGTTTTAACTTTATTAAATAAATATAATTTTATATAAAAGAACATTTCTTGAGAGGATTTTCATCAGTCAGAAGGATAATTGAATATTTTTCTCCATAATTAAAGAAATTTAGCTAGATATTATAAATGTTTGCCTGGGGTCCACATGTGGTCTATACGGACTCCACCTGCATATTTCGTAAACTGAACTGTCAAATTACAGCATTTAATATCTGCAAGAGATATATTCTATATATCTCTTTGTATCCTTCTCTAACGTAAATTTCACGACGTCAATGAAAGTACACCTCCATAAAAGTCCTCTAAAATACAACATTCCTTTACAGTCCTTGAAACCTACAATAAATATTTCATAACAATAGAAATTACTGCATACCTAAATATCAGCAAAATAGAAAAAAAAAATAAAAAAAGCAATCTAAAAATCAACTGCAAAATTACTAAAAAAAAACATAAAAGTTTAAATAAAGACAACTACATGCTCTTTGTACTTGTAGTTGAGAAAATGACAGGAAATAGTTGCAGATAAAATGGAAAAACTTTAATTAAAATATTTAACAGCAAGAAAAACACAAAATAATACAATAAATACATACATACATATAAACAGTTTGATATTGTATGTATAAAATTTAAAACAATATCTTTCTAAAAATAATAATAATAATAATAAACAGGCCTATTCTTGTTTTCAGTTGCAACTTGTATTCAAATTACAATAAATTTACTTTAAAATTGAAAATTATTTTAAAATCATGTTAATATATCTTTATTAATTCCTCTTTATTTTAAGGAACCTTTTGTTTTGTACAATCATTAAACGTCTTAGCGCGTTTCCGATTTTCTTGAATAGAGCTGATTGATAGATATTTTAGACATTTGGCATTTTTATGTTTTTTTTTCTTTGCTATTTTTTGCGAAAAGCACTTATGTACGTTCATTTTTCAAATTTCAAACAGATGTTTCGAAGTATGTACATTAGGGTGGCCCCGTTTGTATGGAGAAAAAAATAAGGTATCGATGTTCCCGACTAATATGAAAATTTGATTCATTTTAAGACTACGTTTCTCAATTTTTTGTTCTGGGGTCAATATTTGGTGAGATGGATCAAAGGATAAAAAGGTCCTTTTTTAGGTTTTTTGATTTTTTTCACATTTCCCCCCAAAGGGAACTATATTAAATTTTAGTATCATATGAAAGATCTATATTAAATTTTCGTATCATATGAAAGGTCTTTGAGAAGCGCATTCAATGGGTTATCAAAAATTAAGAAACCATTTGTTTTCAATTCAAAAATTTTGAAAATTTCAGACAAAATTTTAGTGTTTTTTTTATTTTTTCATAGAATTTACTTAAATAAATTGTTGAAATTTCTTGAATTTAAACATCATGTAACTTAACCCAAATGGTTTTTCCCGTTTTTTAAAATTCAACCTATTTCAATTTTTATTAATTTTTTTTTTTTAAACCTTAATTCTTCCCTATCTGACAATCTCTGTTAACTCAATTTTTTAATGTAATGGGTAATAAAATAACGTAAATTGTATAAGCTAAAAAACGGGAAAAACCTTTTGGGTTAAATTGCATGATGTTTATAATCACGAAATTTCAACTATTTATTTAAGTAAATTCTATGAAAAAATAAAAAAACACTAACATTTTGTCTGAAATTTTCAAAATTTTTGAATTAAAAATAATTGTTTTTTAATTTTTGATAAACCATTGAATGCGCCTCTCAAAGACCTCTTATATGATACTAAAATTGAATATAGTTCCCTTGGGGGAAATGTGAAAAAAATCAAAAAACCTAAAAAAGGACCTTTTTATCCTTTGATCCAGCTCTCCAAATATTGACCCCAGGACAAAAAAATTGAGAAACGTTGTCTTAAAATGAATCAAATTTTCATATTAGTCGGCAACATCCGCAATTTTATTTTGGGGCCACCCTAATGTACATAGTATCTAGTGCGTTTTAAAATAAAACTTTGTTGAAATAAAAAACAAATACTTTTTTGTTGGTAGTTGAATAGTTTGTAACATATACTTGGTAGCTTAATCTTAAAGAAATATGCATTCATATGTACATACATGGTGTAACTATACAAGGTGTATGCCGTAGTACAGCTGACTGACTTTGTTTACAATTTACTTATGTCAAAAGGAATATTTTTTCAAATGTTTTTGACAGTAGTATATTATTTTACACAAACAAAATGCCTGTTGTTTCTATATTGTGTTATATTTGTTGCCGATTTGCACTCACCTTGTATAATTACACCATGTGTACATCTGTACATAGTTAACCCCTAGCGAGTCTAAATGTCATTTGAATAAAATGAAAAATAAATTTAATATAAAAAATTAATATAAATATAAATAAGCCAGAGTGCTGTATTCAACAAGAATCTTTTAAACTACTAATAATAGTAGAAAAACGGTATTCGCTGAAAATATGGCCGAAAACCAAATATTGTTATTCGGGAATTTTTTTTTTTTTTCGAAGGAACAAATACTTTTATTTATTTATGAATTTGCTTATCCTACACAACAAGATATAAATCTTATAATTATTATAATTTTCGACATAATCCGTAACCGAATACTTGGTTGGACTCTATAAAATATATTTAGAGCTTCATGTTCCAATATTTATTTAAAATTTGTTAAGTTCATACATTTTTGAATTTGATTACTCATTAAATTCACTGGAGATCCTTTTTGTTGGGTTATTGCCGCTCTGAATATTTTAGCATTTTGTTGCATTCAGCGTAGATTATCACAGCGGGTCAATGTAACTAAACACCATGCTACCAATTGACGTAAATAAGAATGACCAAATGTGAATCTAGGATTTTCTCCATAAGGTCTGATATACACAGTGGACAAATTTCAAGCACACGCTAAGCGCAATTTCTGGTATTTCAGCTAATATTGTTAAATGCGTTTACGTAGGATTTTCTAAAAAAAAGATTCGGCATATACAGTGGGAAACAAAACTGTCCGGATATTTTGCATTAAGGAAGGAAGCTCATGCGTCCTATGCTAATAGTATTCTTTTCCATTAGTCTGGTATCGGTTGACTTTCGTTTCTTCGTTCCAAATAAGCCGTTTCCAGTCATCTACTGTCCATTTTTTGTGGGTTTTACAGAAATGAAAGCATTGTTTACATTTCTATCGGCTTTTTCTTTTTCACACCGGTTACTAAACCAATTCTATTTAATGCGCGTCTAAACGTCCAGGTACAGACATCCTTACCGATACTTTTTGCAGCATTTTTAAGGGGTCTTGATGTTCTTATTATGTAGCAAACGTTCAATCTGCTGGGCATCGCCATCAGATAGCAGTCTTGGTCGACCCTCTTGGTTATTATTGGAGGCTACATTACGCCGTTTTTTTTTTCATCATTTACCGTGTATTTACTTAAATTTAAGTTTTCAGCAATTTTACAGCATGAATAATTATTTTGCAATAAATTTATCACATTGTTTTCAATATCAGTTGGCGTTTTTCTACGTTACGAGATGATTTGCTTGTAATCTATGACAGTCCTTAAAACTGAGTTTTGGTTACTTTAAATAAATGGCCACTGTGTATCACTCAATGTGGGTGAACTTGAACAGCGTAACTGTCCTCTTAACGACCAATTATCTTTACAAGTCATCAATCAACAAGGTTTCTTTTTTCATGTTACTTTGAATTTAAGTTTTAGAAGTGTTTTATGGCAATAAAAGTTTAAGGGATAACTCCTCAAATTCACTAGAGCAATGGAATAAGTACTAACCAATTATTGGTCTATATTTAAACTGTAGGAATTAGGCACAATTCTCGGTTTTTCCTTATCTTCTGCTGTGAACATTAGACAAAAAGCAACATAAGCAACTGCAGAATTAATGGCTTTTTCATAAATGTCATTTAAAGCGATAATTTAGTATCTATTTCAATGGTTTAAATTCGTGAATGACCTCTGCAATTTGACTTTTCGCGTGAAACTAAGGTGTGTACTTAGCTGGAGTGTTGTTTCCCCTGTCTCTGCCATGGTTGTCAATGCAAAGCTGGCAAAAGGTAACCGAGCTTCTTTTAGAAAACCAAATCAACGATCTTGTCATATATTTTAGTAGGATTGAAAAGAAAACAAGCTATAGAATACAATTGTCAACTTCGTATTTACTGAGTCATTTTGCTGTTCTTCAAAAGAGAATGCTATCTAAAGGATCGGTGTTTCAGCAGGGACGTTGAAGGGTGTTTTGACAATCCCTGTGGTAAATAAAATAATTTAAATTTGTTAACATACTTAAAACATACTTTCTTTTCATTTGATCCTTTGAAAGAGTTCATGACCTCTCAAGAGGTTAAAAATGTATTTGTTTCAATATTCATATACAAGAAAATCCTGGTATAACGAACGATATGTCTTTAAATAGCATAATTCGTAATATCAATATTTCTTTTTTGAATAAGTTTAAATAAAGCCTTATGACATTAGCAGTCATCTTCAAAATTTGTCTACCTTTTAGAAATTGTTTAGATATTGTTCTTGCTGCAGCTCTAGCAATGATTAATAAATTCTTCATTGACAAGCATTTCGATTTTTAAAATGAGTTTCGTTAAACCGGAATTTGCCTGTATTTGTTTTAAATATTTATTTACATATGTATGTACATTCGTTTTTCTTGGCCTTTAAACTTTTCCTTCAAGTGATATTCTTTTTATTTTATACTCTTTTGTTCTGGTTCCACTATAAATCTCTGAAACAAATTTTAGCTATTGTTTTGTCTGAAGTTAAAACCAAAGGAATGTACAAAAAAAAGAACGATAGAACAAGAACACATAGATAGGATTTCAACATTTTACCTTGTGATACATAAAAAATTGAAAATCCAAAAAAAAGTTTCCCAACAAACAAATAAATTTAAAATTACAGTGGGTGGCCAAATTATTAGTTACACTTAATTATTTCTTGTACCATATTTTTTGGTTTTTTTATTCTGGTAATACTGTTAAATATTTTGTGCAGTGCCAACAATTATTGGTGACATTAGAGTGCAGTTGTAGATCATTATCTGTCATTCTGCTCTGAATTGTGAAATATGCAATTTTGATTTAATTGATTAAAGTCTGGCATCACGATGAAGAACTAAAAGAAAATGTTCAAAAATGCATTCAGAGCATGCCAAAAAGGATGCAAACTGTAATTGATGCCAAAGAAGGTTCTACGAAATATTAAGATTTTTTTTAAAACAATTTTTCTCAAATATATATTTTTAAAACAAAATAACTTATTTTTAATTGAATTAGAAACACATAATTTACCTAAAAGAACAAATAAAAGGATAAATTTCCACTATTTTAAAATATTATACCGCTTTAAACTAAACAATTTTGCATGTGTAACTAATAATTTGGCCACCCACTGTATATAAAATGAAATTTTATTCAAACGTTTGAAAATGAATTAAGAAAGCCACAGTTTCAATAGTTCGAATGAGTTTTATGTGAAAAATGAATAAAAGTTTTGATTGCAAATAAACAGTGCTGGTCATATAATTAAAACATACATCAGAACATTAATTTATAAATAATTTTATTCTATATTCTTCGACCTTTTTAATGATTTTTATTAAATAATTTTTAAGCTTGAGGTCACTTTTTTGTTTTTTATATAACTCCTGAAGAAGATTTCAAAAGGAAATCGAAATATTGAGTGAATTATATATAAGAATTAAAAAATCTTTTATATAAAAAACAAAAAAGTGACCTCAAGCTTAAAAATTATTTAATAAAAAACATTAATTTATTCAATTTATTTTCTATTTATAAAAAGATAACAATTATTTATATATAATATTTTATATAAATATTAATGCATTTTTGAAGAAATTCTGGCTATTGGCTCAATAGCGTGCCAAGAAAACGCACCCCAAACCATTACAAGTACTTCAAAGTACTTGTTTCCAAAAACTTATCGTTTTCAGCTTGAGAGATGCTTTTTATAATTTGATCTTATCTTTTGTTTCTTTTTCGCTGTTTGAGAGCGTTGCATACTTTTCGTCAGAAGCAACCAAGTAAATTAGAAATTTATAATACGATTTTACCAGAGGTTTTTTAGGTTATTAATAAACGTTAAAACTCTTTTTTAATATTTTTGGGGAAAATTTTGAAAATATGTTATTATAAAACAAAGGTGAATATGTTTTAATTATGTGTCCACCACGCAAAGAAATTTATTAAAGTGTGGTTAAAATTGCAAAAGAAACATTAAAAATTTTAAAGTGGGTGATATTGGAATTATGTTTTAATTACAGTCGGAGGCAAAATTTAGTATACAGCACGCTTTTTCATCTATGAAGCAAAATATTTTTATTATGATAAGATTTAGGTGTATCTTATTTTAGAAATTTTTAAAATAAAAATATTTCATGGAAGTTGAAAAAAGGGAAGATGAAATAAGTACATGAAAAAAAAAATCAAAAAAACACTCCATATATTACCAAAATCCAAAAATTTCAAGTTAATATTTTGTTGGCCCTCCATTATCTTAACTACAGCTAAACTAAAGATTACGCATTTCGCAGGTCCGTTATATTTTACAAAAACTGTGAGAGTAAAATTGAAACCAAAATTTCTTCTTGTGACGTTACAAGTTTAAAATATTTTTATCTTTGCTTAACATCTATATAAATTTTAATGCAAATAATAAAATTTTTAAAGTAGGGGAGAGGGGGCACGTTTATACCCGGGCCACCTTTGAACTATGTTGACAAAATCTCAGTTCAACATTTTTTCCGACCCTTAACCGAGTTTTTTACATGGCAACCTTGTTTTCTAGCAACGTTAACAACTTTTTCCAATTTTTTTTAGTCGTCGACCGAATGTAGTTGGATGAACAAGTTTTCGCAGTGCCATTGTAAATTTTTTTATTTTTTTTTTGTAAGAGTGTAAGAAGTATTCAGTGATCGTTTTCTTTCGCGAAAGAAATTTATTGCAGTCCTAAATTCATTTCAAACAAAATTACGTTAAGTTATTTGATATTTATGTAAAAAAAAAGATTTATTATAAATTTCCGTGAAATGGCAAGCCAGTTCAGGTTGGAACAAAGAAAAAGGGGGCACCTTTGAACGAAGTACCAAACATTGTTGATTCTCTCTTGTTTTCTGAAAATGACGAATCCAATGCTATTCATGATGCTTTAAAGGAAAATGTAATGTCACCTGAAATCGCAAAGCCTTTTCCGTCTTAATAAAATAAAACTTATTTTTTATCTGAATTTTTTTTATTTTTTAATTGTTAATGTTTATGTTTTTCTTAATAAATAAAACGAATTTAATATATATATAAAAAATATAACTGTTTATGTTATTTTTGGACATAAGCGCTACAAGAACAAATTGCTGTTCAAAACTTTTTGCTTTCAAGCCACATAAAAATTTATATTTTTGAATTATTGACTTTTTACATAATTTAACTAATATATATGGAAATAAACTTTAGCTTAAGTCTACAAGTAACTTATTTCTAGTTCGATTTATATTTTTTATTTATTTTTTTTAATGGATGAAGTCGTTGTGTTCAAATGTGCCCCCCCCATACGGGGCAATTTTTTCTTGTCGCGCTTACGTCCAAAAATAACATAAACAATGTTTTGCGTTTAAGATACCTTAAGTAAGTTTATCAGAGCCTACTGAAAAATTTGTGTTTCGATTCAAATCTTTGAATGGTGAAAATCTCTTGATTTGCAACTGTTTGCTGGGTATTCGCTGTAGAACACACTATTAAACCCAATTTCCATTCAATACACATATTTCTGTGAGTGTATATATGCAGGTAAATGTCTATGTGTGATTGTCTGTGTTTAATTTTGGTTATTTAAAACTTATTCAAGTGTGTTAAGAGCTGGAGCACAATGAAAAACTTTAGAAAAGAAAATTTCAAATGGACAAATTTTAACTGCATGAAATTGCTCTTTTGTGTTGGTTGAATATAACCAAATATTTCCATAGCTTTAGTGTATTTGGAAAGCTTAATAAAAGGATTTTATTATTATCAGAATTTACACTTGTAGCAATTGGACATGTGTGATTGGAAAGTTAACCTGTGGCCTTATAAAAACTTTGATTTAACTTTACAGCTTTGATTATATGAAAATTCAACTGAGGAGGGGTTGACATTAAGATAACATTTTTCTAAGACATTTAATCAACGCTTTAGACTAAATGACTCAAATTTATTTATTTTGAAAACCTCCCTGCAAACTAATTTAAATTTCAGCCTAACTTTCAGCTTTAAACTTTTTTTGAACTCACTCCAGCTCATAACGTTGTCGTCAAAATCATTGTTTTTATTTTTTCATAACTATTTAATTTCCAATTGCATTGCTTATCACATATCTAATGCTCTATTGTTTAGTCTCCAGGAAAACCTATTTGCTTCAACTGCTTGTTTTAAGGAATTTTTAATTCAAATGAAAATTGTACAAAAACAAAAATGTTGAAAAAGAATTTTGTTGGCTTCATTGAAAATGAAAACAAACAAGAGAAATGTTTATTATTGTTTTCATGCTTAACAAAAACTAAAACTTACCATAGTTGGGGTAATAATATTTGTTTTCGTGCGGCACACTTCCTGGTTTCCCCAGAGTAAGACAAAAAGTTCTACAGAGCGTTAGAGTGCCAGTGTATGTATGTTCTGAGAATTTGTGGTAACTAGAGAATTGTTTCACTTCTTATCAGTTCGTGTCAGGATTTTCAAATAAGTCATCTTGTATGTTGTTTTTTGTGTGTGTCAGTAGCTGCTGTTCGGTATCTAATTAACACTACCAGTGTATTTGAAATATTGTACTAGTAAATAGATGATAAAAATATAAATATAAATTATGGTTTTGTATTTCCTAGAAATTGCTTTAGAATTTCTACATATACATATATGTATGTACATATTTATTTCAGTTAAATTAGTTCTAGTTAGATTATTAGTTTGTATAATATCCATAAAGGTAGAGCAGAAAACATCATCATTTAATGAAGAGTAAATGTTTATATTTATGTGTGATACAAATACAATTTGAAATTTCATGTGATTAGTCTGACAAATGTCAGTCAAATTGATTGAGACTTAAATCAAAAGTAGATGAAGTGTTGACAAGCCATTTTAGTTAATGTTGGTTTGAATTTGTTATAGGTTATTTTGAAAATAACTCAATGGCTCATAACACAGTGGCTCACAGCTTATTTTATGCAGTGAATTTTTTATTTACAAAAATTTCTACCGTATCGATAGTTCAATGCAGGTTTCGTTTTTCTTTATTTTTTTACAGCTATAAATATTTACTGTTGAATTGTGAGTCTGACTTTTTAACGTCAAGTGTCAATTTAAAACAGTTTAAATTAGTCAGCGTACAACGATAGAACAACGAGAACTGTTTCTAAACCATTTCCAAATTGGACACTTACCACGGTGCGCCTTAACTAAAATTTAATAAAAATTCCTTACACCTAGAAAATTAGTAGAGATTCTGAATTTACTATGTTCATAGATGAGAAAAATCAAAAAACTAAAATAATCTGTGGAGAGATTTTTAAATAAATCCACTTTGAACATTTTTGGGCCCGGAGTACGATATATCAAAAATGCTGGCATCAGTTTTTTACTTATAAATATAAAAAAACAAAATAATTTTGTATTAAATGTTAAAATTAACCGTTTGTAATAAATTTCATAATAATTAGTAGTTTATTAATTGTTAATTATTGTCTATGAACCATAATTTAAAACACAGAAACAGAGAAAGCGACACAAGCACTGTGAAAATAAAACTACCAAAACAAAACAAACCAAAACAAAACACGTTTAACGTTGTGTCTTTATCAATTATTTATCAATTGTTTGGTATCTAAAAACTGTTAAAATGTGTAGAATTGTTCAGTGAATGATGTCGTCTAAAGCTTTGACTCACGATCAAAATCGGGGAAAAGTATGTTTCCTGTGTTTTCGAAAACAAAAAAATCACGTTGACAACTATGATGACAAGCGCAGATTGCCGGCTGCTGTGTGTTGTACGTGCAGAAAACTGAAAAAAAGAAATTACCATCTCCAAATTTGTATATTTTCAAGCCTGTGCTGGCTACGCGATCAAGATGTGAATGAAAAATTTGTGAAATTGCACGCGAAATGCCCATTAAAATTTGTGGCAAATCGTGCTAAGTATGATGAGGGGATAGCAGCAAAAAAATTTAAGGATTCTGGAGTTAAACGACTATTTATTCTAGCAGCCGTTCCAAGTGAACAGGAAAATTATAAGAATGTAACTCTTTTCAACGTTGAATATAACGCCTTTTCACGGCATAATTGCGACCGATGTAATTACAGGAAGAAATAGCAAGAATGCTTAACATTAAAGCTTTCGCAGTCAAAAACATCATTGAAAGATTCATGCATGAAAATCCGATTCATAACAATGGCAGAAAGATTAAAATTTCAATGAACAGGATGTGCGAAACACTTAAAGAAACATAAGGTCAAATCCAAGGCTTCACAATTGGCCTCCGAAGTTAAAACTGACCTGTGCAAACAATGTTGTGTTGAAAGCGGTTCGTCGTGTCTTGCGCCAACATGATTTTAATGGCAGAGTTGCACCCAAGAAACCGTTTATAAAACCGAAAAACAGACAGACTGTGCAGGCGCAATTTCACCAAAGAACATGTTTGCAAGAGTCTGTATTTTGAAATTCGGGCATCTTCGCCGATGGATTAAAGTTTAACATATTTGGTTCAGATGACATGTCGTATGATTTGCGGAAACCAAATACAGAACTTAACAAAGAAAACCTACAGGCAACAGTGAAGCATGTTCGTGTCATGGTTTGGGCCTGTATTTCAGCTGCTGGTACTGGGAATTTAACATTTGTTAAAACAGCTTTCTGATTCTGAAGGACAACTTGTTGGAAAGTGCAGAGAACCTGGCTATAAGATCAGATTTTCGATTTTACCAGTATAACGATTCAAAACACAAATCGGTTATTGTGCAAACGTCGCACAATAGGCGACACCACAGTCGCCTGACCTTCATGTTATTGAAAATGTACGGTCAATTTTAAAAATTAGCATAAGGAAGCTCACACCACTGCAATCTTGCACAAATTGAGAAGTAGAAACAAGGTACTTAAAGCGCTAGCCGGCAACACTTGGAGTATGGTCACAGAAACCTTGTTGGCTACCTATAAGACGATTGGTCGGTCAGTGGTGAACTATGCTGCTCCAGTGTGGTCACCTTCGTTAAGTGATACACAGTAGAGAAACATACAAAGCTGCTAAAATGCTGCCTTACGTAACTTCACAGGCTGCATGCCAATAATGTAGAATTTATTTATCCTATCAAATCAGCTTTGCAAAGATGTATTCATTATTTCGAATCAAATTTCCTTATTTAACTAATTTAAGCATTCCGAAAGAGTAGGCATTTGTAACCCAAAATATCAATTTCTTTTCCAATTAACCACATTATTATATGTTTGCTCTACTCTTTCCCTCAAATTACTTTTCATTTCCGTGTTAATTAAAAGGCAACCAATTCCTTTATAACTGACACATCTACTAGAAGCTGAAATGAAACGTATTTATTAAGCCACCAATAATAGCAATGTAATAAGAAAAATACTAATGTTCTTGCAACATGCTTCAGCAGTTTAATGACATGTTGTGTGCTTGTTTGTTTTTAGCTTCATCATGCTCATTTTAGTGCACAATTCCAACCCATTTTTGCAATAATAAAAAAACACAGAGAAAGTGGGGAAAACTGGTAAAAAGAACAGAGAACATTTGTCAGCTGAACTCCCACATGAGCATTTAATTGATGACATTATAAACAACATGTGTATTTGAATGGCAGGGTGAATGTTTTTCGAAATTAAGTTTAAGTTTTTCTACTTTATTACAGTTTTTTTTGTGTGTGTGTGTGTGTTTGTCACTTCCGTTTGTTGCATTTTTTTAACGGCATTTAGTTTGATGTCTTTAGTTACTTGGGGAAAAGGAAGCTAAAATTATTGTTTTTTCCTTCCATTAATAATTGGAGCATGGTAGCAGGCGATGTATGTATGATGTGATTTTAATGCGCAATTTGTGTGTGTGTGTGTGTTTTTTTTTAGAGTATTTGATGTGTTTTCGTTTTTATTTATTTGAAATAATAGTTTTTGTTATTTCCTTAAGTTGCAGTGGCATACATACAGATATGTTAAGCTCAGTAATAACTAATTTAACACAAAGATTTGAAGTTTGAAATAGAATTTCAAACTATGATATAATAAGAAATTTGTAATTTTAATCTCTTCCTCAACTTAAGTAATGAAGCTGAAAGAAGGGTTAATTTAAAATTTCTTTTAATTTTACAAGGGTTTTCCCTATTAATGAAATTTTTTATACCACAAAATTAGTTTATACTTGTTGCAATACTTTTTTAAGTAAGATCTCGAAAAATGTATTTATTGTAAATATTTTTAAAATATTTTCAATTGTATTCATGATATTTCAAATAAAATAAAATATAAAACAAAACATACAGTGGTGTTCATATAATTAAAACATAATTCCAATCTCACCCAATTTCAAAATTTTTAAGTTTCTTTTGCAGTTTTAACAGTATTTTGTTAAGTATTAAGTTTTTTGTTTTATATCTTACGCTCTTAATTCCTCAGTAACTGCTCTCTAAAATCAATTTATTTTATAAAATAATGCGTTATTTTGCGGTAATACGTTTTGCGGGGTGGGCATATGATTAAAACATTTTCAACTTAATATAATAACATAATAACATATTTTCAAATTATTCCCCAAAAAATTGTCGATAAGTTTAAAAAAAGTGTTATAATGCAAAATTATAAAGTTTTTCATTGTTGTTCCAAAGAAGGAAGAAATTCTAATTTACTTGGAAATAATTGAAATACATATGGGATAACTATAAATGTTGCTAGAGCTTACAAACAGCGAAAAACAAACAAAAACGAAGAACAAGTTATAAAAAGAATCTGCCAATCTGATCCATTTAAAACTTCCGGCAAATACAGTTTAAAGTGCAGTCATCGTATAGAATTGAGGTTCTTTCTAGAACAATAACCAAAGTCTGAAAGAAATTTCTCTTCGTGGCTGCATCGCACAACGCAAACATTTCAAGGTTAGAGTTTGCAAAAAAGAATTTAAAAAAAATGTACTTTGAAGTGATGTATCAAAGTTTTGCCGCTTGGGAACTGATGGCAAATGGTTATGCAAAGTATACCATAAAAACAATTAATCGGGGGTGCCAAACGGGAATGGTTTTTCAAATACCGGGAGTCGGGATTTATCGAGATTTCGGGATTTTTCAACAAACTGGTTTATAAATAATAACAATTTATTTCAAAAACGTTACTTATGTTAAATATAAATATGTTTGAAAACAAAAATTTTAAATTGATTAAATTAATAAATAATGTTAGATTGACAAAAATAATATGTAATTTCGCCTTTAATTTCTATATTAAATTAAAAACAATAGAATATTGTCGATCGATAAAGCTTCTTAAAAATATTAAGGTATCTATAGTAAAGAGTATCTTGATTTAATTTTGTTACCAATATATGAAGCTGACAAAAAACATATTTTACATCATTTTGTAGACAAAATTGTTAGAAAATTTTTGTATTCTGATTGCATAAATAATCCGTTTTCACCCTCCGAAAAAAAATAATTCTTATTCAATATTTTATTCCATATTATTACAGACATTATTAGGTGTTTTGGGGGGGGGGGAGGGCGACGAGTTTTATAATTTATTTTACATGATCTATTACTCTTGTTATTTGCATTTATTTATGTAATAGAATTTTTTAGGAATATGTGCTAAAGAATTTAAAAACTAGAATTCAGCTACATATTACAAAAATCCAACTAGTTATATTCATTAGTTTATAGCATTAAAATAATGTTTCCTTACAATTCACAAAATCTGATAATTAAAATCCCACTGTTTCACTCACAAATTCTGTGCTCTTTTATAATCAAAATAACTGAATGTCTGATTGACATCAGCCATGTTTATGTCAAATATTTGTTGTAGAAAAATATCCTTGTACGTACTATGTATATAATGTGCCACACATGCCGCATGCGGATGACTGTTTACAGATAAAAATAATCATGATGAAATAATAATGATTTCAAATAACGTGTATTATTATAGTTGTCATACTTTTGTACAGTAAAAACTATTTATACCAACTCTTGGTACTTGTAGTATTTGTATTAAATACCAACCTAAGACTCTTTATATGTGCTTATGTGCCCTTTGAATACATGTTTTTTGTGTGTCCTCACAATTTAACACAATGTTATTAACTCAGGCAGATCAAATGTTTCGGATGACAACAGCCCACAATCTTTAATACAGTTTTGTTTGTTTTATAAAAGAAATGACAAAAGCAAAAACTAAACGAAATAATCCTAAAACAACATTGTTTTTTTTTTTTGTAAAATACAAATATGGTTGAGTTAAGCGTTTAAATCAGTTGTTTTTTTCTTTTGCAAAGTGTAGGTTCTTTACTTAGATTAAAGTCCTTTTTTGAGACTGTTCGTCTCAAATTGTAAGCTTTTATTTTGAGGGATAATAACAATTAGAATCATACATTGATAATATTTGATCCATCTTAAAATTTCTGTTGGGAATTATTGTATGTACGTGTTGGTATATATAATAAAATATAAAAGAAACCCAAGATTTGTTTATCAAAGAAATCTATAAAATACTTTGGAGATGTAATAATTTTAAAAGTTTTTTAATAATAATTTACCAACGTTTTACTTTGCACTTTTGTAATTTTTTGCCAATTTGCAAGACTTTAGGTTCCTCAGAATTATACAATTTGTTGAGTGATAAGTTGAAATTGATAAGTGTAATATGCAAAGTTTATATTTATATTTATCGTATGCACATTGCAAAGTAAATATTACAAAGAGTAATTTGCAAAGATTTTGCAAGTAATTATGCTGTTTCGTTTCACAAAAACTGTTAATTCTATTTTTGCAAAGCAAATTTTGATAAGTTTGTCAAAAATTTGCAAGACAAACGTTCGCTTTATAACCAGTGATGCTTTCAAAATGTTAAATCATAAGTTTTTGTTCGACGATAGTGAAGACGCGGTTATAGAAAGATATTATAGAGACCAAATTAATTTTTCGGGACTGCAAAATTTTTATTTAAAAAAACAGCTTTTGTTTAAATCAAATCCAAGTTGTTTCGGTATTTCTAAAGAAAGATTCTCGTATCTAAATTAAATGGAATGTAAACATTAATATGTCCTTAATATTTACAAACATTTTATAAAAAAAAATGCCTACTTTATTGTTTTGAAAACTAGCAAATAAAATATTTTTTTCTTTAATAACATGTGGCACCGAATGTTTTTTCCAATTTTATTATGCCACTTGTTTAACAAATCGTATTTAGCAATGCAACGAAATGCAAAGATGATTGATGATTAGATGCTTTGTGAAACACTTTGCACACTCACTTTACAGAAGAGCGCAAAGATTTCACAAAGAGTGCAAAGTCTTAACAAAGAGACCTAAGTTTATGCAATAATTTTCTTAATGCAAAATGAGATTTGCAAAGAATATTGTAAAATAGAAGCAATTACGAGGGCAGTTGGAAAAGTTCTTAGAATAACACAGAAAGAGAATAGTTAGTTTTTCCAAAATATTTTGAATTTTCAATATAATCTCCTGAAACTTCAATACACTTAGTCCAACGCTTATCTAGTCATTTTATCCCTTGATTCAAATAGTTTTCCTCAAGGCCTTCAAAATAATGGTTTACAATTGTAATTGCATCTTCATTTGAGGTAAAACGCTTGCTTTGTTTTAGATCTGGAAACAGGTAAATATCACTGGGAGCTAAATCAGGCGAATAAGGTGGGTAGTCAAGCAATTCGTACTATAATTCGTTGATTGTAGCCATTTTTAAAACACTCTTGTGCGCTGGTGCGTTGTCTTGATGAAAAATAGTTTTTTTTATGTTGTAAGCCAGGACGTTTTTCTGGAATTTTTACATTTAATTGATCCAATTGTTATTGTTTAGTCAATCAATAAATACATTTGAAGTCCCAGAAAAACCGTTGTTATAAACTTACCAGCCGATTGAAACGTTTTTGCCTTCTTTGGGGCACTTCCACCAACTTCAGTCCATTGCGTGGATTGTTTTTTTTTTGTCTCTGGAGTATAGTGGTGGAGACATGTCTCCTCAAAGGTTATGAAACGATGCTTAAAATCCATTTTAATTTTCTTAAAACGTTCCAAACAACCTTGAGAAATGTTCATTCTTATGCGTTTTTGATCGACTGTTAACAAATGCGGCACCCATCTTGCAGAAAGCTTCTTCATATCTAATTCTTTATGCAAAATTAAGTGGACTCGATCATGTGAAATGCCCATGATATTAGCTATTTCACGCACTTTTATTCGTCGATCATTTAATGTCGTATCATGTACTTTGGCAACAATTTCTGTTGTTGTTGCGTTCACTACGTGGTTCACCCTCAATGTTTAAACGACCACGTTTAAATTCAACAAACCAATTTTTTACTGTTGCATATGAAGGAGCTCTTTCACTTAACACATTTTCTCTATCATTATGAATTTCTTGTCCCGATAAACTATTTTTATTTAAATATTTTTAATTTTTTCATTGTAAATAAATCGCGGATGCGTTTTTATTTTTCTTATAAATTTAAATTGTCATCATAAAGTATAGAATTATGATAGAAATTTGAATATAAAATATATGCATTATTTTCCTTCTTTTATTATTCGAATTATTCGTTATTCGAAAATTGTAATTTTCAAATACAGTTTGAATAAATAATCGCAAGAAATTGTTCAATTAATAACATGACATAGTTTGCTCACATTGTGGAGAGTCGTCAAGCCCTAATCAGTAGAGGTAATTTGCTCATCCTTCGTGCCCAGATAGAAACTGTGTTAAGTAATAATTTTTCGTCTCCATGTCTTCTACTCAATCAATCATGTCTCTATTTTAGGTATTACACACATGAACTTAAGAATTCATTTCTTCAGTTTAAGTGCAACTTTATTTTTTTTTTGGAATTCATCTTTACAAACATTTCAATTGACTCACCCGGTCTCTAACACAACATTGGCGGTGATAGAAATTCCTTTTATCTAATGACAAAGAAAAAGTTCTAAAAACATTTAATGAAGTTAAAACTTAAGAAAAACATAGACAATGTGTAAGTAGTTAGTTATCTTAACTTAACTTGGCTGTTAAATGAATGTTGTTTGTTTGTGTTTTTACTTAAAAGATTTATTACAAAATAGTTTTAGTTTTTAAAGTTTATTTTTGCAAATTCTTAACTAAATAAGGTTTTGTGTTTACTTTGTTAATTTCCAGCTTCACGACAATTAAGACGTAAAGTACCATATGCTGGCCATTTGATGACACCCCGTAGATTGTGGCTCAACAAGATACCCACACAATGTGATGTGGTCATAGAGTTTCCAGAAGATGCACCCGATGAGGCATTAAGATGGTTATTGGCACGCATACGCTCACAGCCACCGGCCGGTCTGGGGCTGGTGGTGCAGGTTAAGGCCCATGAAAGTTCAAGGCGTAATGCATTTTATATAAGTGCTCCCACAAATATGTGAGTAAAATTCTTTTTTACAGATTAAATATTTTACAAGATTATGTAGAAAACATGGAAATTAAGTTTTTTTTTATTTATTTTGTATAGACATGTTGTTTTGTTTGGTTTTAATAGAGGTAATGGCAACGGAAGTGCATTACAATAATAATTTCTTTGTTTTGGCTTTTGATTTTTTTTTCTTTAAAACTGAATAACTCTATATAGTTTGTTTCGAGCTGCGGAAGAGGCTCGTTTACCAAAACGTTTACGTCCTGATTTGGGCGGTGCCTTACGTGAATTTACCACCCGCGAAAGTCATTGTTTTCAGCAAATCAAAAGCGATGACGGCAATACCTCTCTCTTCACCTCTCAGGAACGCCAGTGGTTGGTTTTACAGGTCTTACAAGGCCTGCGTGCCGGTCAAACAGATATAGAGGCTTTACAGGGCAGGGCTGCGGTGGAAGAGGGTCAAAGTATAGTGGCTGCCTGGCAAGAGACTGGTCTTATCACACAAATTTTTCCTTTGCATGAAACTAAAACCCTGTCCCAGCTGC
Organism: Bellardia pandia; assembly: GCA_916048285.2. NCBI lineage: Eukaryota > Metazoa > Arthropoda > Insecta > Diptera > Calliphoridae > Bellardia > Bellardia pandia. Next base: position 93,915,414 of record OU696530.1, on the reverse strand, counting down.
AGTATAGCTGGGTTAGACAGGTATTTGCTCCTCAACCATTAGGTAAAGTAATCAAGAAACTTTTATTTCAAACGAATTCAATTTGTAAAAAATATTTATTATTTTGGCTTGTAGATGACATTGCTGAATATTTTGGTGTTAAGGTGGCATTGTATTTTGCTTGGCTGGGCCATTATACCTGTGCTTTGGGAGTTCCTGCTGTCTTTGGCACAATTTTATATGCCTTTCTATGGGGCAAGGGTCAAACGGCTCAGGATATGGGTCATGTTTTGTTCTCTTTGTTTAATGTAGCCTGGGCTTCTTTGTATTTAGAGGCTTGGAAGCGTTATTCCGTTGAGTTGGCCTTTCGTTGGGGTACTTTGTCTACGCCGCCGGAACTTCTAGAACCACCGAGACCTTTGTATAAGGTAAAATTATCCTTTAAATTAATATTTCCTTGTTAACTAATAAATTGTTTACATTTTTTTCGTTTTAGGGTCCTCTTGTAGAAAACAATGTCACCGGACGTTTAGAGCCCAAAGAAGCACCGGCGTGGAAACGGCGAGCATTCCGCTATTTAGTCAGTTTTCCCATAATCGGTTTGTGTTTGTGTCTGGTATTCGTTGTCATGTTCGTGATGTTACGTTTTCAGGTAAGTAAAGCTGTGAAGTGCTGCAAATAAACAATCAACAACTTGAAAGTAAGGAAACAGCTAAGAAACATTTCCTTAAAGTTAGTTTACTTTCTCCTAACCTGTATGGTGTAGTATAGTAACGTCTCGTCTTGTCTCTTACATGCAACAAAAAATTTAATAATGGATGTCTGTACTTGTTTGCGAACATGACTCATGATTAACATTTAAGTGTAATCATGCACATACTTGACTTTTGTTATTATTGTATGGATTTATGTGTCTGTGTGTCTGTGTATTTGAAAGAGTGCCTGTTTGTGTTGCTACAATAAGTAAAGAAAAGTAAAAGTTGTAAAATGCTTAAAATAATGCTAGGAACACAACTGGTACCAATGTCGAATTACGCCCAACATGAAGAATGATTCGGTGACAATTTGTTGTGTAAGTTCGTTGTATGAAGCACAATAGCGACGGAAAATATGATGTTTTTGTTTTCGCATAACAACTGATAGATACTGTGACCATAAATAGGCTTCCGTAATTCTGACACAACAATATCGTTACAGAGCGCTAATAGATTTGACAGATGTTTAGTGGAAAATAATTTACTGCTTTTGCACCACTTTATTAAGTTATTTACACTTTCATTAGCTGTGGCAGTGAAACATTTGGCGGGACTTCCACAACATTATCGTCACTCATATCTAAATACAGGCGGAGTTCAAATGTAGATTCATCCTCAAACTCATCCTCATGCCAACTTTCTATGTCTGTTACAGAGATGCAATTATTCGGGTCAATTTGTGTTCAAAGACTTTGATTTATTTGAACTAAAACTGCAGATACTAAAACTGACAAAAAAAAACTACTAAAAAGAACAACAAAAACACTGAATAATACCCATTACTGGTGATTGCCCTTTTTAGTCTTAATTTGTTCAATCTGTTTGCTTACCACAACTATTTTAACATTTTTAAACATTTGTTTTGTAATTGTTTTATTATTATTAATTACTGTAATTATTTATATGATTTCTGCAACCGTCATATGTTTAAGTTACTATTCACATGATTATAACAATTATGTAATGTTTATGGTGATCAGTTTTATGATGAAAAATTATACCATATTATGTTGTTCTCTATCATAATCAAAGAACAACAAATTATGATAAATGGAATCATCATAAACGTGATTGCAACAAATATATACATAGTTACTACAATCGTATATATGATTGAAGTAATCATTTAAATCGTAATTTAACCATATTATTTGTATGTTGAATGTTGGCCAAAGTTAAAATTTATTAAATATTCCTTTTTTAAGCTAATCAGTCCTAAACTTTTCCAATGTAATTAAAAACTTTTATTTACATTTTGTCCCGACGTTTCGTAGATGTTTTGTCTACTTTTTCAAGGGATCGTCTATTTAAAAAACAAAATAAAAACTTAATTTAGTGACAATCAAACACATTTATAATTAATCGACGTACAACCAAATAACATAAAACATATAAGTTTACAGTAAAAATTGGAAAAGTTTATGCCTGATTAGCTTAAAACAGGAATTATTTAACCATATTATGATTACCGCAATCATACCAATAATTACAGTGACCATAATATTGTTGCAAACCTTGTACAAATTTTGACATTGTTGTGGTTAACATGTATAACTATATTTTTTTTCTGTGCGTGCGTTACTATTATATAAAAAAGAACTATGTACAAAATTTCAATGTTTACAAATGACAAAAAAAAAAAGCTCGCTAATTTGAATTTTATTTCTAATTCAGAGCTTTGATTTTATTGAAATTAAAGATTCTAATATCTGAAACTTCGAATTACTGAGAGTTCTAATTTTCGAGCTTTTACTGTATTTATTAAAACATTAAAAACTAAAAATGAAACATGGTCATCCCGTATTGTTTGTTCGTCGTTTGCCGGCGTAATAAATAGTCGCCATTTACACGATGCAAATATTCTAGCAATATTGCTTGCCGTTAAGACATCGGAATGAGGGGAAGATAAGACGAGTACACACTCGATTCTTGTGCTTGCTACATATGAATGAGAGAGCAACACATACATATGTGTTTTCAAATGTGTGTCTACTCTCACGCAAATACAAATACAAGTGATTTAAGAAACAATTTGTGCTGCGTAAAAAGAAAGCAAAATTTAAGAAAATAATTGCATCAATTATTTTTTCGTGTAAATTGGGACATAGAAATAGACTAGACTCTTTTTCAGAGTTCGCCGCATATGACGAATTTAGCCGGCGCCATTGTTGTGTGTCTTTTCTTACGTATATACAATTGTGTTTTAGTTTTGGCGACGAATATTCGCGACTAAAACTTCGTCGTTCGTCCCAGTTGTGTTCCTAGCATAAGTATGTTTTCTACTTTAATTTTGCTACCTATCTCTTGCTCGTTTTCCACTCTATTTCCTCTCACTACACTGCTAAAGTTTTGTTTTGTTTCCTTCCCGTTTAGGTGCCTGTATCACAGCAAGAGTAAAAGTTATTACCAAAAAGAAAGTAATATTGTAAATTCTTGTTGTATACTTTTTAGTGTTTCCTTTATATTTGGAGTATAAAATAAACCAAAAAGCAAGACCCCTTATAATAGAGAGACGTGTTTATAAACATAAGCGTTTTTTAGTTTTTTTCTTTTTTTTCTTTTATTATCTCGTGTTTAATTTCAAATTGTAGCCGAGCGAGTATGACTTGCTTTACTAATGTTGAAGTATTGTATTTAAAATTTGTATGTTTAAAGTATTCACGTACTAAATATTGTGTCGAGTACATAATGATTGTTATATTTTGTTGAAATTTTTAAATTTAGTAAATATTAATATAAATTACAAATGTAATGTCAAAGCAAAATTGGATTTTATAATGAAGGCTTTATTAGTCGCAATTTACACGAAGCAATTTTTATTGAAAAGATTGATACAATTTTTTCTTTGAAATTTCTTCGGTGTTCACACAGCACAATTCTTATGAGAGTAACACGAATTGCTAGTACAATCAAGTGTGTACTCGTCTTATCTTTCCCTTACCCCGATGTCTAAAAAGTTATCAGCTTAGCTTAAAGAATTGCTTTGTGTAAGTTGGGACATTACATACTTACATTGGTTTAGAGAAATTTTAGAGATGCATTTATAAATTATTTTCTGCGAAAAATAACTAGCACCAATATTACGTAAAAAAGTCTGAACAAAACCGTTCAGATTAGTTCTAAAAATTGTCAGACTTATTTGGGTCAATTATAAAAATTTATAACTTAAGAGCTTTCGGACTTGATTAAAAAAAAAAAACACATACAATTTAGAAAAATGTATGAAATATTTATTTGAGCGGCCACAAATGTTTCATACGCTGGGCCCAATTTGGCATACTCCCTCTAACATATCGGCCGTTATCTTGCGAATAAATTCTTCAGCATTTGCTTTCATTGCGTCAACCGTTATATGAGCCTTAACTTAGCTCCACAAAAAAGTATAAAAGTGTTAAATTGCAAGATCTTGGCGTCCGATTGACCGGCCTCAAACATGAAATAAACTGTTTACTGAACTTGTGTCTCAATTGGGTCATACTTTCGCGTGTTGTTTAGCATGTTGCAACGTCTTGTTGAAACCACATATCAACCAAGTTCAGCTCTTCCATTTTGGGGGAAAAAAATTTGTAATCCTCGAACGGTAGCGCTCGCCAATCACAGTAACGTTCCTACCTTCGTCGTTTTTGAAAAAGTACGGATTAATGATGCCACCGACCCATAATCCACATTAAACAGTGTATTTTTCGTGATGCATTAGCAGTTCTTGCTGGCTGCTCTTTACAACAAATACGACAATTTTGCTTGTTTACGTATCCATTAATCACTGAACACAATTTTAATGGAAGAAGTGCACAATAAACTTTCTTAACCGCAGCATGAATTTTGGTAATAAAATTGAATTATCTGTGAGCTTTGTTCTTTTTTAAATCAATTTATGGCTAAATTATAGACCAATCCGAACATGTTTAATAATAACATGTTGCACGATAACAACTGAGCTACTTGCCAAAGAGAAAGTTACTAAAAAAATCACCTTTAAGAGCAATCTTGTAATTTTTGCGGAACACCTTTGTCTGTGAACGTGATATTTAACTGACCGTTCGTTTAAATCGTAGCCATGATCATGTGCAAATTCACCTTCAAATAAAAATATCAAGTTCCCTTAACATAAAGTTTTAGAACTCAAACCGGTATTTACTGCACCAGAATCAATAACATCCCAACAGACCAAAAAATAAGTAAAGTATAATAGTACTTCAGAAGAAGCTTTTTTTAAAAAAAATACTAAAGTTTTTTTTAATCATGCTTGAGAAACTATTATCCTTCACAATATGATTTTAAACATAGTATATAATAAATAGTATACATTGTCATTGTTAATTTTGATTTAAAATAAAAAATTATATTTGTAAAAATGTTTTGTTTATCCAAAAAGTTTTGATTTTTTATGGAAAAAGTTACCCTCTGGCCAACGATATCGAACGATAACGTTCGCTTAGATAAGACTTAAGAGACAAACTTGATTGTGGAATAAACAAACTTGATTGAGTAAAAAATAGATACGATAAAAAGTTTGTGTCTTAAGTCTTATCTAAGCGAACGTTATCGTTCGATATCGTTGGCCAAGGGGTAACTTTTTCCTTTTTTAACTATGAATGCCATTAAAGGTTTTTTTTAATTTATTTTTTTAAGGAGAAAGACTTGTCGTCGGTAGCCAAAGCTCCGAGTTTTCTTATTTGCAAGCTTAACCAAATTCTACAATTGTAGGCATAAGCTAATTCTACAATTGTAGGTATAAGCTTATCTTTATTTAGTTTAATAAAATATTATTTGGAGAAGCTTTTTCTAAAATTGTGAATATAAGCTTATTATATAATTATTTCAGTACTATTATCACGAGGGTTCCTTTTTGATTATTCTACAATAATTTAAAAATGTTTTTCTATAGTTTCTCAAGTTTTTTAAAGCTTAAGGCTTATGCTCGCAAGCTTTATTATAATATTTTTCTAAAGGGTTTTGGTCTATTGGGATAACCTGTTCTGTGTTAATTTTTTTCACTGTAGATGAATGTCAAACATTTCTGAAATCGTTTGTTAAGAAAAATAGTTATTTTTAAAAAATTTTTTAAAAGAACAAACCTCACAGTTGCTGGTTATACTATGAAGTTTGATAACTTTAATTTTCTATAAGAAAGTTATCGACAAATTAAATTTTTTAGCGAAAAGTTATCGATAAATTTATATTTCATTCTATTTTGATTTTGAAATTCAAAAGAATCTGCAGTGGCAGTTGGCACTAAAATAATTATATTTTAGACACTAAGGGGCAGTCATTGTTGTTTATTACTTGGCTCTTGGACTGTTTTAATAATGAGTCACAACAACAACAACAATAACTGCAACAAAAGCCAAAAACTATAGCGAAACAAACAAATAGTTACAATAACTATTAACTATTTACAAAACTTAATCCTTTTCTTTTACAAATCTTTTTTTTCGTCTTTTTTTGCACATCACCAAGTTCCATTTGTGTAATTTATTTATAATTTATTGTTTTCCCTACACTTTTCTCTTTACGTTGCTGTATTTCTCTTAATTTCTTTGTCATACCAACATACAAATTTCATTTCAATTTGTCACCTTTATTCTCACATTTATTTTCGCTTCCCTTAATGCTGTTGTTGTAGTTTTACCGTTATTTTCAAGAGAACGCAAAGTTTTATTTCAACTACGTCTTGCTTTGCAAACAGAAGAAACAAACAAATATAAACTTTTTTGTATGCAATTTATAATTAATTTTACTATTTGCTGTTGATTTCCGTTTCTTTAATTTTCATTTTCACACTTTTTGTTGTTGTTGTTGTTGCTATTTATTCAAGCTGTCACAGTTTTTATATTAACTTTGCTTTTTGTTAGTTTTCTCATTCATCCATACATTCATACAAAACCTCACAGATTGATTTATAATACAGCTCATTTTTAAGACAAATAATATTTTAAAACAATTTCACACTCATGCATTTTTATTTGCAGGATTGGCTGGATAATAATAATATACCTGATAGAGGAATTGCTCAATGCATGTATAATTTGCACAAGGTTAATTACATACATAAATATTCTTGCTTTCAATATTTTTCTTTTCCTTATACATACATACAGTTTATATTTAATAATTATAAATTTTATGATTTTTGTTTTATATTTAATTTCTGTATGTTTTTTTAAATAAATTTCATTAACATATTTAATCATCACTTCATGCATTTACATGGCTTAATTTTACAAAATACTAATAAAACTTAATGTTTTTCTTTGTTAATGGCAGGAAGTACATTAAACTAGTTATTTAAATTTAAAAAAAGACTTATAGTATATTTCTAAGAAATAAGCGTTTTTATGGATAATTTTTTAAAGCAAATTTAAGACTTGTGTTGAAAATATTGCAGACACCTTGACGTATGAGTGTTATCGTTATGTCATTAATAAAGTATACGCCCTGTGATTTGCTAAAAAGCCGCATTTGCCCCTGAGTAATCATTTTATTTTCAAAACGAAATTTTATGCGGCAGAATTAATTTTAATGTAAAACGAAATTTTATATTGACATTGTTTTTTGCTAATACAAACAATTCAAAGCGAGTAGTTAGGAATTCATTTTGTAAACGCAAATATGCAAACAGCATTAAATCTTTCGTAAAAACAATACGCATCGACACCTCGTATTTGAAAATGGTTTTCAACATGAGACAATGATTAAAAATCCTATGGCATTATTACTTCATATTGAAACATTTTGGGACAATTGTTTTATAATAGCGAAAACGTATTTAGAAAGACTCTTATAATTAACTATGGTGTGTTTGAGATTTTTGATTTAATCTTCTATTTATTGTTGCCTTAACAGCTCAAAGATTTATTAGCGCAACTTCTGCTTCAGATGAAAAATATCTACAACTTTAATTTTTTAATTTTTAAAACTTTAATTTACTTTAGAAAAGTATCGAAAACTTTGATTTTCTAGAAAAAATTTATCGAAAATTTAAATTTCCAGTTATCGATAACTTTGATTTTTTATAGAAAAGTTGTTGATAATGAGATAAAAGTTATCGATAACTTTCATTGTCTATAGAAAAGTTATTGATAATTTTGATTTTCCATAAAGAAGTAATCGATAACTTTAATTTTCTATAAAAAAGTTATCGATAACTTTCATTTTCTATAGAAATGTTATGTTTATTGTCCAAGATCTACTTGTATTTAAATAGATGATGTTTACAAGTAGATCTTGGAAAATAAACATTGCTGATGACGCCCTTGGCAGGGTAGAAAATGCATTCCAGTGTGCCATTTGTCTAGAAAAATATAGTAGTATTCTTCGAGTTATTAATTAAAAAATGAACTCAAGCCAAATGAAAAATTTTCTCTAATAATAAATATAAAAAGTTCAAACATAGTATTATCTAAAAGTTATAGATAATTTTGATTTTCTATAGAAAATAATAATATGAACTAATGAATACAAGGGCAGTTAAAATTTTTGAGACTGTTCATATTTACAAATGGTAAAAAATTTTAATAAAACATTTACTTACCACCTGAAGTTCTTTCCAGTTTAAATAAAAGTTTAACTACCGCTGTTGGGTAATTTCTTATCCCTCATAAACCATTTATATGTACAATGATTTTTCCATTTTTGGATACTTAGATAGGTACAAAGTTTTTCTTTTTCTAGGTCCGATAAATATATTGTTGGCACATTATGAAATTGCATTTTTATTCTTTTTTATTCCAGATACTGTGGACTGTGTCACTCCACATTTCTTTACTAAATTAGGAACACTTTTTTAAATTCTCTAAAACTTTATATTTTTCCTTTAAAGTTAGAAATTTATGTTGTTTTGAAGGCATATTATACAAATTATTGACTTTTTATTAACACTTAAAAACCAAACATGCGTTTGCGTCTGCGAATATGTAAAAACTAACATTTGGCATTGAAATGTTAATAGCTCGGGGTTCCCTAATGCTTGGTTTTCACTATGTCAGTTTTGTTGTCAAATTGTCTAAATTGTTATGAAATTACAAACAATTTGGACAATTTGACAACAAAACTGACATAGTGAAAACCAAGCATAATTCTTATGCATATTATGTAACTGAAATCCGTTTAAAATTAATAAAAAATAAATGTTCATATTTTAAACCTTTTGTACAAAGTTCATATTTTGGAGTAGTCAATGACAGAGAAAAAATGTTCATATTTTGGGATGTTCATATTTTCCCAAGTGAACTGTAATATTAATTTTCTGTAGAAAAGTAATAGATTGTAGAAAAAAAGTTATAAAAAAGTTATCGATAACTTTGATTTTCTATAGAAAAGTTATCGATAACTTTGATTATCTATAGAAAAGTAATTGATAATTTTGATTTTCTATAGAAAGTAATCGATAACTTTGATTTTCTATAGAAAATATATAGATAACTTTGATTGTCTATAGAAAAGTTATTGATAACTATGATTTTCTATAGAAAAGTTATCGATAACTTTCATTTTCTATAGAAAAGATATCGATAACTCTGATTGTCTATAGAAAAGTTATTGATATTATTCATATTCTATAGAAAAGTAATCGATACATTTTTTTCTATAAAAAAACACTTTAAGACTTTTATATGAACTTTATTAAAATACAATTTTTCTATAAAAAATTTATCGATACTTTGATTTTCTATAGAAAAGTTATCGACAACTTTAATTATCTAGATAAAGTTTCATTCATTATGAAATATATTTAATATAAAATGTATATACATATGTACATTTTGTTTAGAAAAATTTTCCATAAATTTTATTTTCGGCAGAAATTACTGCAAATAATACAGAATTGTATTTTAATTAAATAAAACATTTAATATTTCATAAAATACACATAAAAACTAATCCCCTTTAGATCTTTTACTACACAGACTTATGTATGCGTACGTATAAGCAATATGTATTAATATTCAATTAATTATTAAGTATACGCAACATGTAATAAACACGAATATTTTAAGGTTAAACCACAAAATATTGTTGGTATTTATCTTTAGCTTATTTACATGTTATAAAAGTTATTTTATGACAAAGAAAACAACAACAATAAGTATATTAAATAATTTTCACTATAAGTTAATATGGTGTCAATGCTAATGTTGTTGATGTACAAAGTCAATGCTTTCATTATAGTTATTCCCTGACTCCCCACACAGTCTTTGGTATATACTGTTTATAAAACTATGACACAAACACACCAAATGTATGCTTACATATGTAGGTATTTCGCAGCTATATTAAATTACTTGTTCGGTAGGTGTTGACACTGACATTAGGAAAATTATTAGTATTTTGACAACAAATTTTGTTTGAAAAACTATGCTCCTTGTACGAGTATACACATTACCATGTTATTGCATGTTATAATACAATTCCAATATATATATATTTGTTTAATAAATTGTAGCTTAAACGTGAGCACATTTCTTTAATCTATTCATTATACTGTTTACATTATTGCAGTACTCCACACGTGTTTGTACATCCGTGAATATTTCCTCTAGAGCATTAAATTATGATTTACTTTTTAGCCGGAAACACACAAAAGCCACAAATATTATAATTACAAAATTCTCATGTTGTGCAAAAGGCAAAGTTTGGTTAATGCTGTTAGTAATGTGAACTTATTAGCAGTTGACTCATTTTTTTTATTATTTTTAAACTAATACAGTTGCCAACAAACTTTAAGTATTATATAAATTCTGATTAAAAAACACACTTTAAGACACTCTTTTATATGAACTTTATTAAAACATAATCAACGAAATTTTCATTTGTTACTGTATTATATGATTTTGTACTGACCTTTTACATTATAAATTTCCGATAATCCTCATAAACTAGCAAAGATATGTTAAGGCACAAGCATTTTGAATTTAATTTTTAAAGCCTACAATTCCTATAGAATTGTACTAATTATGCACTTTAATTTAAAATTCCGCTTTATAGGAACCACGCATAAATAAAATCTACAAATTTAATAAATTTTAAATGACATTTTCCAACCATAAATAAGTATGAAAATGTGTGTTTTCAAAAGAATCGTAAATTAATTACCACAATTCTGGTTATTTTGGCAATAATAGAAAATAATATACACAAACTATTTGCAGAGACTAAAATACTCATTTACTATACTTTTGTTTAAAGTTCAATGAGAAAAAATAAAAAAATAAAAAAAATTATCACAATAAAAATCTATGCATTTGACATCGATTGGCATGATGACAAAAATCATTAAATATGGCCATTAAAAAAAAAAACATATTGTATGATGTTTTTTGCCCATATGTAAGGTTTAACCCTTATGTGATTAACAAAAAAAACTCCATGTTTTGTAGGATAAGGTACCCATTTTGCACCAACATTTTAAATGTTACAAACGTATAAATACAATAAAATATCAAAAGTTGAGAGCTGTCAAGAAGTTTCAAGTACAATGATTGCCAATTTCTAAAAAAAAAATCATTTCTAAACCTAAAATGTGCCCGGGTACCTTGTCAGTCACATAGGGGTTAAATACTTAAGTTTTTTGTTTAAATGAAAAACAATTACTTGATTAACAAAAAGTTTAAAATTAATATAAAAAACACAATGGAATTTTTTACTTACTTACGACCATAAAAAAATGTTTTTTTTTTGTAATATGTTTGTGTTAAAGTGAAGAGTGTTTAATTTCATTGCAATGAATTTTACATGACCTCTGTAAAATAAAAATATTGTAAAAGTAATTAAGTAGTTGAAGTTCAATACAGCTGAGTGCAACTAATTAAGGACAGTAGGATTCATTATTTAAATCATTATGTTAAAGCTAATATTTATTAAATAAAACGCTAAAATTTAACATTTTTATTTTTTTCTTTGTGGTGTTTTTTTATAATTTATGAAATAAATAAATTAAATATATTAATATTTAATTAAAAAATTAAACTTAAGGACAGTAATAAATTTATTAACATTTTCAAATTCAGTTAATTTTTAAACGTCAGATTAAATTAATTATTATTGCAAAGAGTGGTTTTCAGTATATGAAAAGTTCTTAATACTTGCTTAACATGGCTAAAAGCAAATCCTGTGATGTCAGTACTCAAAAGATTATTGTACAAATGCATCAAAATGGAAACGGGACATCGCAAAAGCTTTGAATGATTTTTAAAGCGCTGAAATATTTTAGAAAACACTTAAAGCCCGCAGTTCGTAAAAATTCATTCGAAAAAAAATCCGCATAAATCAGCATAAAAGATTCGGATTACAGTCTTTAGTCAAAATAAATAATAATAGTTGGACTGTTTGGAAGAATTTCACGTAAGAAACCATTATTGTCTAAACGTAACCGAAAGAAGTGAATCGAATTTACAAAGAAGTGATTTCATTGACTAATAGGGTCTCTCCAGATGGAAAAAAATATGTTCGCCGGCCAAAGTTAAAAGAATTTAATCCAAAGTACACCCGCACCACTTTGAAGCATGGATGAGGTTCTATAATACTTTGGGGTGCTATATCGTCATGTGGTGTTGGGCCACTGCACAAAACTAAGGGCAAAATGTATAAGTTTCAGTATGCAAGAATTCAAAGCGATATAATGATGCCGTATGCTGGTGTAAACATGCCAGTAACATGTATATTTCCGATCCGAAGCATATAGCTCTTCACGTCAAAGAATGGTTTCGGTTACTGTCCTTGACTGGCCTTCATGCAGTTCTGATCTCATCGCGATTGAGAGCTTATGGCAAGTTGTAAAAACCAAAATAAGCTCTGTAAAAGTAAGCAATTTTAATGATCTCTTTGCCGAAAAAAAGAAAGCTTGTGATGCCTTTTCAAGTAGTGTATGCAAAAATTTGGTGACCTCAAGATGTCAAAATTGTTGTCGTTAAAAATAGATTTGCAACAAACTATTGATTTATTTTTAAGTAAATATTTTGAAAATATGACCCACAGATTCATAAATAATAATTAATTTGACACAATGTTTTCTAGGAGTAAGAGTTAAATTAACTAAACTACGACAAATTTTGAGAATATCATAAAACCTTTCGTAGTATTTGCTTCAAGCCCACATGTTAGTATCATATCTTTAATTAGTTGCACGTAGATGTATGTAACGGAGACTTTTAATGGAAATTAACAATTTTTCTCAAAAATTTAAATAGCATTTCGCTAGAAAACTAAAGATATCGACCTTTCTTTAGAACATTAAATTTTTCGATAAATTTTCTCAAGAACCTGTAATTTTTCTCATGAAAATTAAAGTTGTCGAAAAATTTTTTCCAGAAAATTAAAGTTAAAGATAACTTTCCTATAGAAAATTAAGGTTGTCGATAGTTATTCTTAAGAAAATTAAAGTTATCGATAACTTTTCTATAAAAATTAAAGCTATCGACAAAATTTTGTTTAGGAAATTAAAGTTATAGGTCTTTTTTTTAGAGAATTAAAGTTATCGTTAACTTTTCTAAAGAAAATTAAAGTTATAGATTTTTCTTTTTCGAAAATTAAATTATCGATAACTTTTCTATAGAAAATTAAAGTTATCGATAATTTTGTCTAAAAGATTAAAAGTAACGATAATTGCTCTCAAGAAAATTAAAGTTATCGATAACTTTTCTATAAAAAATTAAAGTTATCGATAATTTTTCTCAAAAACATTAAAGTTATCTATAACTTTTCTCAAGAAAATTAAGGTTGTCGATAGTTATTCTCAAGAAAATTAAATTTATCCTTAACTTTTCTAAGGAAAATTAAAGTTATCGATATTTTTTTAGAAAATTGAAGTTATCGATAATTTTGTCTAAAAGATTAAAAGTAACGATAATTGCTCTCAAGAAAAATTAAAGTTATCTATAGAAAATTAAATTTATCGATAATTTTTCTCAAAAACATTAAAGTTATCTATAACCTTTCTCTGGAAAATTGAAATTAAACTACTTTATTTGATTCAATTAATTGCAAAAAACAATTTTTATGCAAATTCTAAGAAAATGTCATACAAATTATAATGCTTTTAAACAAGATGATTGTTCTAAGGCTGAAACACTATTTGTAAAATAAGCTTAATAGTTGTTTTACAACTGCTGTTGTAAGGAAAATTTGTTGTTAAACTAGAACACAATTAAATCTTTGCAAATCATACATCAACTTTTATTGCAACTTAAGCTGTTTTGTTTTTTCAAGAATTTTATTGTTGGCAAATACAATTTCTTACAAAGTTTAACAGTAGTTCTGAAAAATATCACAAGTGTAGTTAAAAATATATAGTTAGAAATAAAAATTGTAATGACTATAGAATTCCGCTTTAATATATACTTCACTCCTTGCATTCAATTTCATTGCGTAAGATTGCGTGTAACTAAGTTTTAATCTAAATATGTATTTCTTTATTATAAGTACTCGTTTATTAATTTTAATACTTACATTTTTATGACACTTAAATAAACCCCTGTAGTTAATTGCCAGTAATTATGGTAATTTCTCTTTTTTTAGTAGACTACATTAAATGCAAAGTTAACATTTATATTTTCATTACAATAATGGTATATATAAATAAACTTATACCAACACAAATCATAGTTCATAGACACAGAAACACTCACACTTTATAGAAAATTATGTATCAACAGTTTAATTGTAGTTAAATAAAAGTTAGGCGCCTAAAAGTATGCGGCATATTGTAGAATAAATAGTTTTTGAAGAAACCATTAAAAAAAACATGAAATTACAGCAATGACCGGTATGGAAGTAGTCATTGTTCTAATAAAATGATAAAGAAAAAAATAAATATATATAATAGAATAAAAGGATAATAAGTGTAATATAAAAACAGAAAACTAAATACTTAGTAGGAGGGAGAGTATTATTTGTGTGTTAGTTACTGATTAAGATAATAAAATACGTGTAAAGAGAGTTATATATAGACAGGAATAGAGTGATATGGAATAATAATAATAATTTGTTTTTAAACGGGGACATATTGGAATAAGATGAAAGTTTTCACATTTTACTAATCAATAGAGACTTGGACAATTGTTATTGTTAAATTAAAATGAATTTTTTAGACGAAGCCAATTTTAATATGTTTGGATACGCCAACTAACTAAATTACTTGACTGCTTCAAAAATTCAAGTAAATTAGTCTGAATGGAATTCTGAATTAATATGAATGGAATTTTGCCCTATTATTAATAATATGGATATTACTGACAAGCAGGGCTGCCTGATGAATTGCGGGAAAATCGTCAAAATCCAAACAACAAAAAAAAAAATCGTTAAAAAGAATTCGGAAAAATAAAAAGTCTAAATTCATGTTTATATAGTACAAACACAAAAACTATACTCGTAATGTGTTAAACAATTATGGCTAAATTCACAGTCTTTATTTAGCTAATGGCAAAGGCTTAACCAATGATTATTTATTCGCAATGCTTAGTTTGCCATAAGAATACCAAGTAATAGTTAAGCAATAGTTAGTATTTTAGTTTACCAATGGTTAACTAATGACCGAGAATTCGGCCATTAATATGGTGGTATTATTGATACCGCACTGAAAGGAAAATTAAGCGGTAATTAATATCGATCGATACGTAAAATGTAATTATTCATTTCTGCGGCATGACACAATACTGTCTGTATAGAGATGATACCGCAAAATGAAAAATACCACAGCAACGTAATGACTAAATTCAAATTATGCTTCCGCACAATAAATTTCTTTCCGCAATCGCAAAACGGAATGAATAATTCGACCCAATATCTTACAGTGTTTTACAAACAAATATCAGAATTTAACATATTTTATTAATTAAGGTTAAATTACAATGTCCAAACTATTAAGTTTATTAAATTTTAAATGACATTTTGAGTAAAGAAAGCTGTGAACTAAAATCCTTGCAAAGATGTCAAAATAAAGCATTGAAACCCTTACATTTTCCAACATTAACCTTGTATAAAGAAATATCTAAAACAATTCTTCCAGTATATGGATTATATAAAATGCGCCTATTTACATACGTTTTCAAGATCTTAAATAACATTGGTTATCACACTATATCTTTCTCGAGAAATCAAACATTACATAATACAAGAAACAATTCTAATCTTAGAGTGGTTAGATGTCGTCTAGAAACTACAAAACAGAGGATCGAATATGCGGGTACTGTAGAGTTTAACAATTTTTCGGAAAATTTTAAAAATATACAAAAAATTTCAATATTTAAAAAAAAACTATAAAACTATTTTTACTTCAAAACTTAGAAATGCTTCTAGTATAATATTTCCAAATATATTCATATTTTTATATACATATAATCTATTTCCTTTTTTTATATGTATATATTTTTAAATTGTAATAATCTTAAGAAAAATTCATTGTAGTATTTATTTTGCCAACTCGTCTCAACTATGTCCAAGTGACGCTGAGACCAACTTAAAATTGTTGTTATCTAAAATTTGAATAAATTATATATATAAAAAAAAAAAAATTCAGCACATAAAATTGCTTTTCATGTTTAGCAATAAATCAGTAATTTCTACTAACCTGACTCATAATATTATTATTAGGAATTATTACACTTAAACATGACAATTGTCAATAATTAAGAACATATTACTATCATTTTTTTTTTTTTTTAAATATGTCATGTTCTTCTTAATATTTATCATATTAAGTGAGAATAATAGTTGATGTCTCAAAAAAATAGAGAGAATTTGGTAACAAAAACATTAATAAATAAAAAATAAAAGATAGAAAATTTCAATAATTCAAAAAATCATCACTTTCAATGAAAAAATCGTCGCAAAATCAGAATAACTAAACCCCATTTCATGCAATCATAAAAAAAAATTACTGTTTAAGAAAAACAATTTGTATTCCAATTGTCTCTAAAATAACATTTGATATTTTTCTTATTTACGAGTATGTATATGCGATTGAGCAATTTTTAGTTTAATTTTTTAACGGCTTTATGTACACTTCGGTTACGTTTGCATATAAAGACCGCAACTCCTGCTTCAATGAATACACACAAATCAACTGTTTTTAAAATAACTTTTCATATTTTTTTTTTCTTTAAAGTTTTCATATCATATACCTATTATCAAATAAAAAAGTTTAAGTACATTTTTATTTGATTAACGACATTTCACAAAACCACTTAATATTCCACAACCACAGCCAAAAAAATAATCATAGAATCATTTTAGCACTTGAATGTGACCTTAAACCTCTAAATTAGGCACAAATATGCTAAATTTTGTACAAACAATATTTTATATACAAGAAATTATGGCAATCACAATTATCCTGGTTCACAGGATAGAAGCAAAGAAAAAAATAATACTATTCCCTTACTATTACATATAAAAAAACACGTACTCTTAGACACTGTTATTAAGATTTATATATACTGTGAGCGTCAATATAAAGTAAACAACTACAAATTTAAAACTTTATACTTTCAAGCAAAGATAAATTAAGAGAATTGCCACTACTTTGACAGGGTTTTTTTTTTGCATAAAAATTACGTCACTGTCTACTTTATGTTGACGTGTAAAAATTAGTCAATTTTAACAATGAATCAATTAAATTTGTATACGCTTTTGTTTTTGGTACTTTTTTGTGAATTTCATTCTATTTAAATAACTACATACATATATAAAAATGCAATGTAATTTTCTAAAAGAAATCCCTAGATTCATCCATTCGTTTTAAACAAAATATTTGTTTGGACAAAGTTTTTTCAGAAATTTCACGTCTCTTTTTCTAAGAGAGGGAACATATTCATATAAAAGAAAACTTTGTCCGAACAAATATTTTGTTCGCAACGAATTGGTAAATCCACCTTTAGTAGTTGTGTAAACGATCCAGAGAAGTAAAATTGTGTTTTTTTTTTTTTTTTGATGTACACATATACAAAACATCTTCACTTAATAAAATCAATGCTTTTTTTAAGCATTTTTAACAAGATTTCACACTAAAGCTCTAATTGAAAAGTTCAGAAACATTGGAAAATTATTTACAAAGTCACAAACAAAAATTTAAATTTGACAAGAGTACGTTTAAGGAATACAGTTGAAAGAATAAAAATTAATTTTGGATTATTAAACTCGAACGCACTATTTGTGTGTCTATGGTTTTTGAAATTGCAAATTCCTATAAAAAAGCTTTAAGTGATTTTAAAGCTCAACAGATGGCAGCTGAAGCATCTGTTTTACTTAAACAAATAGTTGTTATTTTAGAAGCGGCTAAAGTAAGCCTTGCTTCACACTCTTCAGTTTTAGCTGACCAGTTTTTGTTCAATTCTCTTTTAAACTTGCCATTTTATTTACACACGTCACTTCAATTTTAGAAAGAAAACTAAAGAAAAAAACAAAAGGAAATAAGAAAATTGACTAGTACCATCAAGTTTGTCAAAGAACGTAACAAGAAATGATCCTGGAAAGGTGTGGTATCCTTTTATTAATTCGTTTGTTGAAATGTGCTATTAATGGATTTATAAAATACAAAATTTTGCTTTATAAACTTATTAGTTTAAAAATTATAGTTATGAGGACATAAAGAGGCATGTTTCGTAATTCGATCGGAATGATTTTAATTCCGTATTTGCAAATCTATCGTTTTTACTTTGCGTTCTCTAGATTCCGATCAATTTTGTTTATTTCCAAAAAAAAAAATTAAAATTCGGTTTTTAACTTAAATATAGTAACGTTGTGTAAACCAAAACAAAAAACAAATGATTTTCGTAAAAAAAAAAAATACTATAACAAAAGCGAACAAAAAGAGCGCTAACAAAGAAATTTTAAATAAAAGTGAACAAAATTTTTTTTAAAAATGTTCGGAATTTCAATTGTTGCTGTTTTAAATGAACAAAGATTAAGGGATGTTAAGGGATGAAAAGCTACGAAGAAGAAATTTAAGGGATGTATCTTAAAACGACAAAAGTTTTCCTGTTGCTGACAACAACTTTGAAATGTTTAACATTTTATTTAAATATCAATGCAATAATTAAAAAAAAAAAACAATGAAATAATAAAATTAATTATTTAATTGTCATTATAAATTAGTAGTATGAGTTATTTTAAGTATAAAATCAGAAAAAAAATAACACTAATAATTAAGGCAGCAAAACCACTTTCGATCGGAATTGAGTTCATTTTGGCTAAAAATTTTTCTTTCCAAGCATATTTATCACAGAATTTAATTCCGTACGGATGTGGAATTAATTCCGTATTTTGCTTCTATAGAATATGCAAAACGAAAAATTTTTTTCGGAATGAAACCACTTTTAATTTTGTATGTGGAATTGTAATTTTAAGAATTGATTTTGATTATTAGGAAACCAATTTGTTTTAATAAGAAACAAAAATTGCGAAATTCCGGAAAAACGGGATTCTGGGATTTTATATTTTTTTAATCTCGAATAACGGGATTTGCAAACCCAGTCCCGTTTAGCATCGCTAGTAGTAATACATGAACACTTACAAACCATATCCAACCCCCAAAATAACAAATGTGAACTTTTGCCCCCTGCATAGAATGCTTGTTAAAGACCTTACAAGGTAAAGCGAAAATCTGAGTAATTTGATATTGCTGTTGTTGTTGTTGCTTTTGTTGCTGTAACAAAACATAAATAAACTGCGTAAACATCATAAAATTATACAAGAGTAATAACAACAAAAACGTCCGAAAGCATTATGAAAATGTTAGAATAAAAAAAATATAAACCAAAAAATCACAAAAAAAATTACATTACGAGAGCGGTATCATGGATTATAACAGGGGTTAAATGAAGTAATAAATGTAATAGCAATATAACAAAAGTAAACAGAAAAAAACAAACATACCACAAACATACGAGTATGAAATTATTAAAAAGAAAATAAATAAATGAAAACTGAAGTGTTTGAAATGTGACGAGGTAATTGAATGGAACACTCATGTTGAAACATAAAAAAAATAATTTGTCACAAATTATAAGAAAAGAAGAAAAAACCAACTTTACTTTTTGACTTATATGTATGTGACTAATATAACATTTTTAAAAAAGTGTTTAAGTTAAGTTGTAGGTTTGTGTGGGCGTTTAAACTAAAGCTAAAAGGAAATATAATGTAATGCATATAATGTTTTGAAGAAAAAAAAAACATTCTACATTTCTATAAAATACTTATTTTCTAAAAATAATATTCACCCATATTCTGTTTGGCGTCGTCGACACAACACGACGTCGTTTGTTGTAAATCCGTATTCTCGTTGTCAATATTGTCACTTATCGATGACTGACATCGACTGACGTTGATGTTGCCTTTCATTTTGTCGACGGTCTTTTTAGTACCGTGTACAAAGAAGAATTCTATAAAAAATAGTAAAAATAACAGTAAAAAGAAAAAAATTTATAATTAAAAAAACATGGAAAAGAAAATCAAATTACAAACACAAATCAATTTGAAAAGCTGGTAGAAGAATTGAAACAAATCTGGCTTAATTTGGTTTTAGTGAAGTTTTTCAAATTATTTTCAAAATTTTATTACTAATAAAGATGTAAATTTTAATTCAAATAAAAAATAATAATTTTGTCGGCCACGCCTATTTTCGAGTGGGCGGGGCTCCAAAGTTTGTAATATATTTAGGTATATCTTGAAAACTACATTTATTTATTATACGATATATATATATATAAAATGATAGGTATTTTAAAGACCTCTCCAACGATATACAACATGACCATCTATGTATAGGTCAATTTCGGAAAATAATTTTTTGATCTGATATTCTTTTAAAAAATCTAAAAAATCCGGGAAAAACGTCTACATGAGTAAGTAAATAAATTACACAATTTGAAAGTCAAAAAATTAAGGTTTAATTTGAGGTATAACATAACCGTGTAGGTAATATACAGGGTGGGCCAACTTGGACTGACTGATTTGAAATGCTTATAACTTTTGCATTTTTAATTTAATACTCAATTGTACATCTCCAGAACATCGCTACGACGTATTCTAAAAGTTGATCTGAAGATGTTTCCATATAAAATTCAATTGGCCCAAGAATTATTGCCGAGGGATGCACCACAACGGCTACAAATCATTCAGTCAAACTTGGCCCACCCTGTAAATCCGAAAATATTATAGAAAGATTATGACATTTCAACATAAAAATGCAAGAACTTTTTATTGTGCGAAGCCGGTGTTCTGTTCACCATAGAGGAGAAAATCCCTTATTGTTTTCCTTTTCGCTGGAATCCGATTAAAAAATCATTTTATTTTAATTTTAGTAATTCATATAGTTTTGTTTGTACCCAAAAGAGTGAACAAAACGAATCAGTCGACGACGCCAAACAGAATAAGGGTGATTAAATTAATATTTTAAGTAATAAAAACCAATTACTTTTGACTAATATATTAGTTAATCTCCGTAATTATTAGCATCAGTGACCTTCATCAGATTTTTATGTAGGTTTTTTTATGGTTATCGTTGTTATTATTAAATAATGAGCATCTTTTTTGCTTCCCTGCGACAACAACTTCTTGGTTAGTGCAATTAAGTTCAGCACAAGCCGGGTTGGCAAACATGGTCAATTATACTTTTTTTTTTTGATACATTTTAAACTTAGTTGGTACCATGGTACTACCACGAATCATTTTGGTTGAATTTAAAAATATTACTGCATTAAACAAAATTGGTATTCCAGATGAAATAGATAATATATGATTTAAGTTTTTATTTGTGTAATAGTGCAAGCTGAAGAAAAATGTTATGAAACATTTTGGAACTGGTATCCATATGATTGTTAAATATGCTTTTAAAATAAGGTTATCATGATGAAAAGTTGTTGGTTGAATTAAACCAAATTTACCTCTCAGTAGCACAAGTGATTTTATTAAACCACATTGTCTGAGCAATTTCAAACAGCTGATTATTAATTTTAAGACTCTTGTGCATCACATTCTCGCTAGTTCATCGGCAATATTTAAGCCCAGGGACCTGAGATGGAGACCATTCACATCAGTGCAACAGGGTGTAATGTATATTAAAATGTAAATTAAAATTTAAAATTTTTTTTTTGGGGCTCAATAATTTGAAATATTATAGGGTAAAGTATTTTTGAGATTTTTCGGAAAAGGTTTCAAGGTTGCACACAGTCGAATTTTTCCAAAAATCGGGTTTGAGTTTTCTTCATAACTTTTTCAAAAGCCAAGATTTTCTTCACTTTTAAGGAAAATTATAAGTTTTGGCAATGAATTTGCTCATTTATGTACCCTACATTACATTTTTTTCATATTTTTGTAAATAACGCTTTATAACTTTTAAAATTTGTATGAAAATTAAAAAAAAAACTAATGCTGCAGTTTGAAGGATCACATAATTTCAAATATTTGAATTTGCTTTTACCGTTCCTGAGTTATATCCTTTTTTAACAGTATCCAGTTTATTATATTATGATAAGGTGTTTGCCAGTTTACCACTCATACCCCCCCCCCCCCCCCCCCCCAACATAAAACTCAAAAATACTTTACCCTATATGCTTTCAAATTATGCTTGAGCACCCATGAAAATAAAAAAAAAAAAAAAAATTGGGACACCCTAATGGCTAGTTCATCGGCAATACATTTACCCTGTGTTTACTAAATCCAGGGATCCAAATGCGCGATAAGATATATTTGTTACGTTCTTTTGTAATTGTGTTTTCTGAAACAAAATCATCATAAATTTGCTTTGTTATTTAAAAATTCACGGTTTTATTACATTTAGCACGATTCAAAATCATTTGGGCTTAATTTTTTTTTTGTTCAATTTAATTTTTGTTCATATCACAAATTTAGGGGAGTTCCGTTTTTATGGATACAAGCAAATTTACTGGTCAGAGCAATTGTAAATAGCACAAATTTAGGGGAATTCCCTTTTATTATATACAATCAAATTTTTACACGAAATTTCCTGGCACCAATTACCGTGTAAAAACGGAATTAGGTGTATAAATCAGACACACTATTATTTACTTTCGGGGAGTTTGTGGGTTTCCCACGAGTATCACGTTCTCACTTCCAACACAGTGTCATGTTAAAATGGTGATCACTAGCCACCAGAAACCAGTTACATGACTAGTTCTGTGCTAAAGCTCTTCCCCTCTACAAACAGTCCGTTTTTCTATCAATATTAGTAGCAACAATAAAAGTTTTTAACATTTGCCACAATTTTCCCAACGTAATCTACAACTGCACTATTTTTATTGCTCCCACTATTACCATTTTGCCATAGGATTAATTCTTGGTACTTATTTATAAAACATAAACGTATTGCTTAAGTTTTCCAAGCAATTAAAGTATTAGCAAGAAATTAAAAAAAAATAAACTAAATAAATCATTAGCTAAGATTGAAACTTTTTACAGACATAATAATTAATTTTAACTTTACACTTAATCTTATAACATTTCTTTATATCACATTTATTATTTGTCTTTTTTTCTCTCTTCCTCAACACAGGATTGGTGGGATTCTAAATTACCGGAAACTGGCATATTTTGTTGTTTAAGTGTGATACCCAAAGTTTTGTTGGCTGGTGCTATAACCCTGATGGATGAGGCTTATTATAAGTTGGCTGTCTGGTTAAATGATAGAGGTAGAGTATTATGGCAAAAATAAACACAATATTTACAAACAGGAAATCCTTAGAAAAAGTTTTCCTTTTTATGTCTGTGTGTTCCATTTGGGGTGACTAAGATTAATTGCAACACATTTTGTTTATTCTTTAAATTTTTTTTAGAAAATTATCGTTTACAGTCGAAATATGAAAATCATTTAATTGCCAAAGTGGCATTGTTTCAATTTGTCAACTCATTTCTCTCCTTGTTCTACATCGCCTTTTATCTAAGAGACGAGGAGAAGCTAAAGGAGGTAAGCTAGTACTTATGTAATTCTTTTTCAGCTTAACCAAATACATTTAATGCCAACTTTTCTTTTTTTGTTTATAGCAACTGGCTGGTCTATTAATTTCCCGCCAAATTATTGGCAATTTACGTGAATCGGCCATACCCTACTTTCTGGAACAATGGAAACTGGCTAAATTAAGTTTCAACATGTGGGGTGCTTTAAGTCCCACCCAAGATATTAATCGCACTTTTGCTGATACTCTCACATCAAGTGCTGGCTCAGTTGCTAGCACGTTACCATCATCGGGCACCGAGAAACCCAAGCAGCCAAGTGGTACATCAACACCCCAAACAGGCACACCATCCAAACAGTTGCCGAAAAAGCCAACTGATACCGGTAGCTCTACACCAACAACAGCAAGTGCTAAACGTAATATTGGCCAAGCGGAAATTGAAAGCTCTTTATATAAGGTATATATGATGTCATTGTTGTTGTGTTACTGGTAATTATGATGACCACTAAGGGTTGCCATGACAAAACAAAAACAAAAGAATTGAACTAAGATTTACTTTTTTTTTTTCAGTGACAAACCTGAGGTCATTTATATTTAAATTTCAAAAACGAGAGTCTAAGCTGGTTCTTATAGAGATGAATAAAATTAGAACTAGTTAGAATCAGAATAGAATGAATTCTATACTATAGAATTGATTGAAATATTGAACCAGTTTCTATTGAATAAAATGAAACAGAGACCAGTTTCTATTGAATAAAATGAAATAGGAACCTGTTTCTAAGGAATAGAATGAAATAGAAACCAATTCCTATTGCAGAGACTGAAACAGGAACTAGTTCGTATTTAATTGAATGAAATTGGAACCAATTGCTATTGAATTGAATGAAATAGGAACCAGTTCCTATTGAATAAAATTGAATATGATAATAATGAACAGTTCCTATTGAATAAAATGAAATAGCAACTAATGAACAGAAAGAAATATAAACCAGTTCCTATTAAATTGAATGAATTAGGAACCAGTTTCTATTGTATTGAATAAAATAGGAACTAGTTTCTATTAAATTGAATAAAATAGGAACCAGTTCATATTGAATAAAATGAAATCGCCGTATACAATTTTATGCTGAATAGTTGATAATAGGTAATAACTTTCTAATTCTCTCTAATTTTATTTATAATCAGGGGTGGCATAGAAACCAATATTGTCAGAATTGGTTTTAAAACCGACATGAAAAAATGCTTTGGTGTCATAGGGCACTGCTACACGTTCAATAATTATCGTGATATTTCTAGTAATAATAAAAACAACTTGGATTTCATTTCATCGAAAAATTTAAATTAAAATAAACTCGGTATGCATAATTTCTTCTTTTAACCGTGCCTTCATTAACGTCGAAAAAACTCACGTCTTAACATGTTGAACGCTTCACTTGCTCTAACAATATTTATTTGTAAAGCGATTTTAACAAACTTATCAAAATTTGCTTTGCAAAAATAGAATTTACAGTTTTTGTGGAACGAAACAGCATAATTATTTGCAAAATCTTTGAAAATTACTCTTTTCAATATTAACTTTGCACTATGCAACAGAGAACATACGTAATTTCGAAAACTTTGCAAATTACACTTATGAGTTTCAATTTATCACTTATAAAATTGCAA
Source organism: Bellardia pandia (assembly GCA_916048285.2). Taxonomy (NCBI): domain Eukaryota; kingdom Metazoa; phylum Arthropoda; class Insecta; order Diptera; family Calliphoridae; genus Bellardia; species Bellardia pandia. Next base: position 93,890,108 of record OU696530.1, on the reverse strand, counting down.
AGTTCTCAAATTGCAAAAAGGTTTGAATACGTTCAAGGAGAAAAGTTGAAAAGTTGTTTTATGGAATAGGACTCTGTTCCTATAGCATATAATGAAATATAAACCTGTTCTTATAGAATAGAATGAGCCAGTTTCAATAGAACTAAAAGAAATTAGAACCGGTTCATACAGAATTAATACAATTTTAAAAATAGAATAGCATAAAAAATATAATGTCACGAATTTAGAATCATAAGGAATCGAGTCCATTTAGAAGTGCTGCAAACTGAACATCATAAAGATGTAACCTTTCCTTGAAAAAATAGCAAAAAATCGAAACAAAGTATGAGTTATTCTTTATACCAAAATTATCTCAATAAATTACATCATGGCAACCCTTTTTCAGCCCATAAACTAATTACAGCCAAAACTTATAAACATGCCACATAATGACTGACCACAAAAACTAAAAACTGCATTTAAGGCGAAAAATTCTCTAACCTCTTTATTGACTTTTAACATTCGTCCTTTTCAGTATGATGGCACATTCTCCGATCATTTGGAAATGCTTGTGCAAATGGGTTACGTTGTACTCTTCTCGGCTGCCTTCCCGTTAGCTGGTGTTTGTGCACTCATCAACAATCTAATGGAAATACGTTCAGATGCCTTCAAATTAGCTCATGTACATCAGAGACCATTTGGTCAGCGTGTGGCAAACATTGGCACCTGGCAGAATGCACTCAGCCTCTTGTCATTGGCAGCCGTAATTGTGAATTGTGCTTTAATTGGTTTATCCGGACAAGTATCTCGTTTGTGGCCAGGATTAACCACAGCACAAACAATCATATTAATTGTTACACTTGAGGTTAGTATGAGTGAATGTTGGCTAGGGGGTGCTACGTTAAGTGCTGCACATGTAAACACTCAATGGACACTTTCTACAATGAGATGTATAATGGGAATCAACAAAGAAAAAGCAGTATATGAATGACTGACTAAACGTTAAAACGTTTAACAAAACTTCTCTTCTTTTTGTTAAATGTTTTATTAGAAATTTCTAAATTGGGCTTTCAAGGTCAGGTATTTTTTATTATTATAAAATAAATAAAAGACTAGTTTAATTCATTTTCTCCAATCCTACGTTTCGTCGGTATTTTTCCGACCTCTTCAGGGATTAATTTTATTGAATCTGGCAACCATATAAATATATAAAGGAAAATAACAATATTAATAACAAACAACCATAAATTTAACAATAAAATAATTACACTTACATATAGTCTTTTCGTCAATTATACATTATTTTTAAATATATTGCACCTTTTTTGTACAACATTTAACATACGATACAAACACAGAGTCAATTAATAAAAAATTAATGCAAATTAATTAAAATAAAATATTACAGTAATTATCCTATCGCTAATATCACAGTTGAAGTTAAACTAAATTAAATTATTGCTATTATGTAGTTAGAGTTAGCGCCGTCTATATCTTCCTTCTTATTCATCACTTGATCTGCTTTTTGCTGGATTCTTAAACTTTCCAATGTATACCTTTTCCCAACTTTCTTTTCTACTTCTAAGATCCTCACATTTTTAAGGTCGACCGTATGTTTTTTATCAAAACAATGTTGAGAGAGACCTGTTGTTAGTTTTTTCTTTTTAATGTCAGCTTCATGTTCGTCTATTCTCGTACCTAAACTTCTCTTTGTTGTGCCTATGTAAATTTTTCCACACTTTTCTTGGTCGTTTCCAATACATTTTATTTCATATACTACGTTGCTTTTATCCCTTGTTTCTATTTTTGTTTTTGTTTGCGTGAACAGTGAATTCGTTGTTTTGTTTGCTCTGTGTGCCAATATTATATTGTTGTCTTTTATTATCTCTCTCATTTGTATATTTTCTGTAAGTTTGGGGATAAATGCTAAGCTGTAGAATTTCGTGCTGCCAGATGTGTTATTGTTTTGGGTATTGCTAATTTCCCCAGTGTTTTTATTTGTGGCTTTCTGTATTAAATTATTAATTATCTTTTTCGGAAAACTGTTTTTTACTAACATTTCTTTAATTTTGTTTATGTTTTTTGATAGAAATTTATTATCACTTAATTGGAAAACTTTGTTAATCATATTTAATGCTGTGTTTATCTTTTGTGTCATTGGTTGAGTAGAGTGAAAATTGATAATGCGGCCAGACGCAATCGATTTAGTGTACCAGTCTGTTAAAATTTTGTCATTTTCCCTGTGTAGCCTCATATCGAGATATGGTATTGAATTATTTTCCTCTTTTTCCATGGTAAATTTTAATTTTGTGTGATAACTGTTAAATGTTTTTAAAATCTTCTCTTCGTCTTGTTTTTTGATAATTGCAAAAAGATCGTCCACATATTTAGTAATTAGTTTTATTTGTATGTTCTGGTTTTTCCGCAAATCCTCAGTTGTTCGTTCCAATAGGGTATCCAGGACAATGTCTGCTATTGTTGGGGATAATGGATTCCCCATTGGCATGCCGTATGTTTGGCTATAAAATGTGTCACCAAACATAAAATAATTGTTGTCGTTTAGACAAAATTTCAGTAAATTAAGAAATTGTGTTCTCGGAATTTTCGTGTGGTTTTTAAGAACGTTCCATTGAGCCATAATATTACTTATTGCTAAATGTATCGGTATGTTTGTAAATAACGATACCACGTCTAGAGATATTAATATTTCGTCTTTGTCCAAAGATATTGCACTTAATTTTTCCTTTAGTTCCGGTGAATTTTTTATATTGTATTTATCCAATATAATATTTTTCAAAATGTTGCCAATATACTTTGATAGGTTGTAGCATGGTACTTCTACTGATGATGATATTGGCCGTAATGGTACATCTGGCTTGTGAATCTTGGGTAGTCCATATAATCTGGGAGCTGTCGCTGAATTTGATGTAAGCTTAATTTTCTCGTACTTTGTGATATATTCTCCCTTAAATAGATCCGCTATTAGTTTGTTGTTTGTCCTTTGTAGTTTTAGTGTTGGGTCTACTCGTATGGTTTTGTATGTAGATTTATCTTCTAATAATTTGTTCATTTGTCTCATGTAATCTGCTCTATATATAATGACAGATTTGTTACCCTTGTCTGACTTTGTAATAACAATCTCGTCTTTATATTTCCTGAGAAAACTCTTCGTATTTTCATAAATGTTTAGTATTAATTTGTCCTTTTGATTGATTTTCATAGTCCTTTTATGCGTTAATATTCTGTTTGCTATTTTTGATCGTATTACGTCTTTTTCTTTATCATCTGTCAAAGTCTGGACCCATTGTTCTAAATCGGCTATCAGATTAATGGTTGAGAAGTTTTTCTCGTTTATGGGGAGTGCGAATTTCGATCCTAGAGAGAGAAGCCATTTACTGTCTTCTGGGAATTGTACATTCGTTTTGTTAATAAACCAATCAGGGTTATATTTTAAATTGTATTTGTTCATTTGCTTTTTCCAAAGGTCTTGTATTTTGTGCAAATGTGTTTTCCTGTCATTAGATACCATGATCTTATATCTAGATTTCTGTTTTTGCATGAAATCTCTGTATTCTTTATCACTTATATTTGATTTAAGTTTGTATCTAATATTATTGATTTCCCTTTTCATATCTCTGATAATAATATCCGTTTCTTTAATTTCTAGGTTAATTATTTTAGTCTGTAATTTGTGTTTAACTTTCTGTAATTCTTGCGATATTTTAAACGATGTGAATAATTGATCTATATTTCCTGTTGCGTTTTCTATATGTGTCGGTATTAAGCCCTTTTTTCTGCAGGCTAATAAAAATTTAAGTCTTTCTGTGTGTTTGGCTGATCTTTTTGTCTCCCTGCAGTATTTCTTTAGTAATAAGCAGGTTTCGGTACCATATTCAAGTTTAATATTTGCAAAAAAGTTAGTCATTTTGGTGTTTGATTAAATTATCTTCTTTTCTTTTCGGCGGGCCCTCCGATTAAGTTATTTTGAAATGTTTAATTTTTATCGACCTTTTTATAATTTAATTTTGTTAAATGTTTTATTAGAAATTTCTAAATTGGGCTTTCAAGGTCAGGTATTTTTTATTATTATAAAATAAATAAAAGACTAGTTTAATTCATTTTCTCCAATCCTACGTTTCGTCGGTATTTTTCCGACCTCTTCAGGGATTAATTTTATTGAATCTGGCAACCATATAAATATATAAAGGAAAATAACAATATTAATAACAAACAACCATAAATTTAACAATAAAATAATTACACTTACATATAGTCTTTTCGTCAATTATACATTATTTTTAAATATATTGCACCTTTTTTGTACAACATTTAACATACGATACAAACACAGAGTCAATTAATAAAAAATTAATGCAAATTAATTAAAATAAAATATTACAGTAATTATCCTATCGCTAATATCACAGTTGAAGTTAAACTAAATTAAATTATTGCTATTATGTAGTTAGAGTTAGCGCCGTCTATATCTTCCTTCTTATTCATCACTTGATCTGCTTTTTGCTGGATTCTTAAACTTTCCAATGTATACCTTTTCCCAACTTTCTTTTCTACTTCTAAGATCCTCACATTTTTAAGGTCGACCGTATGTTTTTTATCAAAACAATGTTGAGAGAGACCTGTTGTTAGTTTTTTCTTTTTAATGTCAGCTTCATGTTCGTCTATTCTCGTACCTAAACTTCTCTTTGTTGTGCCTATGTAAATTTTTCCACACTTTTCTTGGTCGTTTCCAATACATTTTATTTCATATACTACGTTGCTTTTATCCCTTGTTTCTATTTTTGTTTTTGTTTGCGTGAACAGTGAATTCGTTGTTTTGTTTGCTCTGTGTGCCAATATTATATTGTTGTCTTTTATTATCTCTCTCATTTGTATATTTTCTGTAAGTTTGGGGATAAATGCTAAGCTGTAGAATTTCGTGCTGCCAGATGTGTTATTGTTTTGGGTATTGCTAATTTCCCCAGTGTTTTTATTTGTGGCTTTCTGTATTAAATTATTAATTATCTTTTTCGGAAAACTGTTTTTTACTAACATTTCTTTAATTTTGTTTATGTTTTTTGATAGAAATTTATTATCACTTAATTGGAAAACTTTGTTAATCATATTTAATGCTGTGTTTATCTTTTGTGTCATTGGTTGAGTAGAGTGAAAATTGATAATGCGGCCAGACGCAATCGATTTAGTGTACCAGTCTGTTAAAATTTTGTCATTTTCCCTGTGTAGCCTCATATCGAGATATGGTATTGAATTATTTTCCTCTTTTTCCATGGTAAATTTTAATTTTGTGTGATAACTGTTAAATGTTTTTAAAATCTTCTCTTCGTCTTGTTTTTTGATAATTGCAAAAAGATCGTCCACATATTTAGTAATTAGTTTTATTTGTATGTTCTGGTTTTTCCGCAAATCCTCAGTTGTTCGTTCCAATAGGGTATCCAGGACAATGTCTGCTATTGTTGGGGATAATGGATTCCCCATTGGCATGCCGTATGTTTGGCTATAAAATGTGTCACCAAACATAAAATAATTGTTGTCGTTTAGACAAAATTTCAGTAAATTAAGAAATTGTGTTCTCGGAATTTTCGTGTGGTTTTTAAGAACGTTCCATTGAGCCATAATATTACTTATTGCTAAATGTATCGGTATGTTTGTAAATAACGATACCACGTCTAGAGATATTAATATTTCGTCTTTGTCCAAAGATATTGCACTTAATTTTTCCTTTAGTTCCGGTGAATTTTTTATATTGTATTTATCCAATATAATATTTTTCAAAATGTTGCCAATATACTTTGATAGGTTGTAGCATGGTACTTCTACTGATGATGATATTGGCCGTAATGGTACATCTGGCTTGTGAATCTTGGGTAGTCCATATAATCTGGGAGCTGTCGCTGAATTTGATGTAAGCTTAATTTTCTCGTACTTTGTGATATATTCTCCCTTAAATAGATCCGCTATTAGTTTGTTGTTTGTCCTTTGTAGTTTTAGTGTTGGGTCTACTCGTATGGTTTTGTATGTAGATTTATCTTCTAATAATTTGTTCATTTGTCTCATGTAATCTGCTCTATATATAATGACAGATTTGTTACCCTTGTCTGACTTTGTAATAACAATCTCGTCTTTATATTTCCTGAGAAAACTCTTCGTATTTTCATAAATGTTTAGTATTAATTTGTCCTTTTGATTGATTTTCATAGTCCTTTTATGCGTTAATATTCTGTTTGCTATTTTTGATCGTATTACGTCTTTTTCTTTATCATCTGTCAAAGTCTGGACCCATTGTTCTAAATCGGCTATCAGATTAATGGTTGAGAAGTTTTTCTCGTTTATGGGGAGTGCGAATTTCGATCCTAGAGAGAGAAGCCATTTACTGTCTTCTGGGAATTGTACATTCGTTTTGTTAATAAACCAATCAGGGTTATATTTTAAATTGTATTTGTTCATTTGCTTTTTCCAAAGGTCTTGTATTTTGTGCAAATGTGTTTTCCTGTCATTAGATACCATGATCTTATATCTAGATTTCTGTTTTTGCATGAAATCTCTGTATTCTTTATCACTTATATTTGATTTAAGTTTGTATCTAATATTATTGATTTCCCTTTTCATATCTCTGATAATAATATCCGTTTCTTTAATTTCTAGGTTAATTATTTTAGTCTGTAATTTGTGTTTAACTTTCTGTAATTCTTGCGATATTTTAAACGATGTGAATAATTGATCTATATTTCCTGTTGCGTTTTCTATATGTGTCGGTATTAAGCCCTTTTTTCTGCAGGCTAATAAAAATTTAAGTCTTTCTGTGTGTTTGGCTGATCTTTTTGTCTCCCTGCAGTATTTCTTTAGTAATAAGCAGGTTTCGGTACCATATTCAAGTTTAATATTTGCAAAAAAGTTAGTCATTTTGGTGTTTGATTAAATTATCTTCTTTTCTTTTCGGCGGGCCCTCCGATTAAGTTATTTTGAAATGTTTAATTTTTATCGACCTTTTTATAATTTAATTTTGTTAAATGTTTTATTAGAAATTTCTAAATTGGGCTTTCAAGGTCAGGTATTTTTTATTATTATAAAATAAATAAAAGACTAGTTTAATTCATTTTCTCCAATCCTACGTTTCGTCGGTATTTTTCCGACCTCTTCAGGGATTAATTTTATTGAATCTGGCAACCATATAAATATATAAAGGAAAATAACAATATTAATAACAAACAACCATAAATTTAACAATAAAATAATTACACTTACATATAGTCTTTTCGTCAATTATACATTATTTTTAAATATATTGCACCTTTTTTGTACAACATTTAACATACGATACAAACACAGAGTCAATTAATAAAAAATTAATGCAAATTAATTAAAATAAAATATTACAGTAATTATCCTATCGCTAATATCACAGTTGAAGTTAAACTAAATTAAATTATTGCTATTATGTAGTTAGAGTTAGCGCCGTCTATATCTTCCTTCTTATTCATCACTTGATCTGCTTTTTGCTGGATTCTTAAACTTTCCAATGTATACCTTTTCCCAACTTTCTTTTCTACTTCTAAGATCCTCACATTTTTAAGGTCGACCGTATGTTTTTTATCAAAACAATGTTGAGAGAGACCTGTTGTTAGTTTTTTCTTTTTAATGTCAGCTTCATGTTCGTCTATTCTCGTACCTAAACTTCTCTTTGTTGTGCCTATGTAAATTTTTCCACACTTTTCTTGGTCGTTTCCAATACATTTTATTTCATATACTACGTTGCTTTTATCCCTTGTTTCTATTTTTGTTTTTGTTTGCGTGAACAGTGAATTCGTTGTTTTGTTTGCTCTGTGTGCCAATATTATATTGTTGTCTTTTATTATCTCTCTCATTTGTATATTTTCTGTAAGTTTGGGGATAAATGCTAAGCTGTAGAATTTCGTGCTGCCAGATGTGTTATTGTTTTGGGTATTGCTAATTTCCCCAGTGTTTTTATTTGTGGCTTTCTGTATTAAATTATTAATTATCTTTTTCGGAAAACTGTTTTTTACTAACATTTCTTTAATTTTGTTTATGTTTTTTGATAGAAATTTATTATCACTTAATTGGAAAACTTTGTTAATCATATTTAATGCTGTGTTTATCTTTTGTGTCATTGGTTGAGTAGAGTGAAAATTGATAATGCGGCCAGACGCAATCGATTTAGTGTACCAGTCTGTTAAAATTTTGTCATTTTCCCTGTGTAGCCTCATATCGAGATATGGTATTGAATTATTTTCCTCTTTTTCCATGGTAAATTTTAATTTTGTGTGATAACTGTTAAATGTTTTTAAAATCTTCTCTTCGTCTTGTTTTTTGATAATTGCAAAAAGATCGTCCACATATTTAGTAATTAGTTTTATTTGTATGTTCTGGTTTTTCCGCAAATCCTCAGTTGTTCGTTCCAATAGGGTATCCAGGACAATGTCTGCTATTGTTGGGGATAATGGATTCCCCATTGGCATGCCGTATGTTTGGCTATAAAATGTGTCACCAAACATAAAATAATTGTTGTCGTTTAGACAAAATTTCAGTAAATTAAGAAATTGTGTTCTCGGAATTTTCGTGTGGTTTTTAAGAACGTTCCATTGAGCCATAATATTACTTATTGCTAAATGTATCGGTATGTTTGTAAATAACGATACCACGTCTAGAGATATTAATATTTCGTCTTTGTCCAAAGATATTGCACTTAATTTTTCCTTTAGTTCCGGTGAATTTTTTATATTGTATTTATCCAATATAATATTTTTCAAAATGTTGCCAATATACTTTGATAGGTTGTAGCATGGTACTTCTACTGATGATGATATTGGCCGTAATGGTACATCTGGCTTGTGAATCTTGGGTAGTCCATATAATCTGGGAGCTGTCGCTGAATTTGATGTAAGCTTAATTTTCTCGTACTTTGTGATATATTCTCCCTTAAATAGATCCGCTATTAGTTTGTTGTTTGTCCTTTGTAGTTTTAGTGTTGGGTCTACTCGTATGGTTTTGTATGTAGATTTATCTTCTAATAATTTGTTCATTTGTCTCATGTAATCTGCTCTATATATAATGACAGATTTGTTACCCTTGTCTGACTTTGTAATAACAATCTCGTCTTTATATTTCCTGAGAAAACTCTTCGTATTTTCATAAATGTTTAGTATTAATTTGTCCTTTTGATTGATTTTCATAGTCCTTTTATGCGTTAATATTCTGTTTGCTATTTTTGATCGTATTACGTCTTTTTCTTTATCATCTGTCAAAGTCTGGACCCATTGTTCTAAATCGGCTATCAGATTAATGGTTGAGAAGTTTTTCTCGTTTATGGGGAGTGCGAATTTCGATCCTAGAGAGAGAAGCCATTTACTGTCTTCTGGGAATTGTACATTCGTTTTGTTAATAAACCAATCAGGGTTATATTTTAAATTGTATTTGTTCATTTGCTTTTTCCAAAGGTCTTGTATTTTGTGCAAATGTGTTTTCCTGTCATTAGATACCATGATCTTATATCTAGATTTCTGTTTTTGCATGAAATCTCTGTATTCTTTATCACTTATATTTGATTTAAGTTTGTATCTAATATTATTGATTTCCCTTTTCATATCTCTGATAATAATATCCGTTTCTTTAATTTCTAGGTTAATTATTTTAGTCTGTAATTTGTGTTTAACTTTCTGTAATTCTTGCGATATTTTAAACGATGTGAATAATTGATCTATATTTCCTGTTGCGTTTTCTATATGTGTCGGTATTAAGCCCTTTTTTCTGCAGGCTAATAAAAATTTAAGTCTTTCTGTGTGTTTGGCTGATCTTTTTGTCTCCCTGCAGTATTTCTTTAGTAATAAGCAGGTTTCGGTACCATATTCAAGTTTAATATTTGCAAAAAAGTTAGTCATTTTGGTGTTTGATTAAATTATCTTCTTTTCTTTTCGGCGGGCCCTCCGATTAAGTTATTTTGAAATGTTTAATTTTTATCGACCTTTTTATAATTTAATTTTGTTAAATGTTTTATTAGAAATTTCTAAATTGGGCTTTCAAGGTCAGGTATTTTTTATTATTATAAAATAAATAAAAGACTAGTTTAATTCATTTTCTCCAATCCTACGTTTCGTCGGTATTTTTCCGACCTCTTCAGGGATTAATTTTATTGAATCTGGCAACCATATAAATATATAAAGGAAAATAACAATATTAATAACAAACAACCATAAATTTAACAATAAAATAATTACACTTACATATAGTCTTTTCGTCAATTATACATTATTTTTAAATATATTGCACCTTTTTTGTACAACATTTAACATACGATACAAACACAGAGTCAATTAATAAAAAATTAATGCAAATTAATTAAAATAAAATATTACAGTAATTATCCTATCGCTAATATCACAGTTGAAGTTAAACTAAATTAAATTATTGCTATTATGTAGTTAGAGTTAGCGCCGTCTATATCTTCCTTCTTATTCATCACTTGATCTGCTTTTTGCTGGATTCTTAAACTTTCCAATGTATACCTTTTCCCAACTTTCTTTTCTACTTCTAAGATCCTCACATTTTTAAGGTCGACCGTATGTTTTTTATCAAAACAATGTTGAGAGAGACCTGTTGTTAGTTTTTTCTTTTTAATGTCAGCTTCATGTTCGTCTATTCTCGTACCTAAACTTCTCTTTGTTGTGCCTATGTAAATTTTTCCACACTTTTCTTGGTCGTTTCCAATACATTTTATTTCATATACTACGTTGCTTTTATCCCTTGTTTCTATTTTTGTTTTTGTTTGCGTGAACAGTGAATTCGTTGTTTTGTTTGCTCTGTGTGCCAATATTATATTGTTGTCTTTTATTATCTCTCTCATTTGTATATTTTCTGTAAGTTTGGGGATAAATGCTAAGCTGTAGAATTTCGTGCTGCCAGATGTGTTATTGTTTTGGGTATTGCTAATTTCCCCAGTGTTTTTATTTGTGGCTTTCTGTATTAAATTATTAATTATCTTTTTCGGAAAACTGTTTTTTACTAACATTTCTTTAATTTTGTTTATGTTTTTTGATAGAAATTTATTATCACTTAATTGGAAAACTTTGTTAATCATATTTAATGCTGTGTTTATCTTTTGTGTCATTGGTTGAGTAGAGTGAAAATTGATAATGCGGCCAGACGCAATCGATTTAGTGTACCAGTCTGTTAAAATTTTGTCATTTTCCCTGTGTAGCCTCATATCGAGATATGGTATTGAATTATTTTCCTCTTTTTCCATGGTAAATTTTAATTTTGTGTGATAACTGTTAAATGTTTTTAAAATCTTCTCTTCGTCTTGTTTTTTGATAATTGCAAAAAGATCGTCCACATATTTAGTAATTAGTTTTATTTGTATGTTCTGGTTTTTCCGCAAATCCTCAGTTGTTCGTTCCAATAGGGTATCCAGGACAATGTCTGCTATTGTTGGGGATAATGGATTCCCCATTGGCATGCCGTATGTTTGGCTATAAAATGTGTCACCAAACATAAAATAATTGTTGTCGTTTAGACAAAATTTCAGTAAATTAAGAAATTGTGTTCTCGGAATTTTCGTGTGGTTTTTAAGAACGTTCCATTGAGCCATAATATTACTTATTGCTAAATGTATCGGTATGTTTGTAAATAACGATACCACGTCTAGAGATATTAATATTTCGTCTTTGTCCAAAGATATTGCACTTAATTTTTCCTTTAGTTCCGGTGAATTTTTTATATTGTATTTATCCAATATAATATTTTTCAAAATGTTGCCAATATACTTTGATAGGTTGTAGCATGGTACTTCTACTGATGATGATATTGGCCGTAATGGTACATCTGGCTTGTGAATCTTGGGTAGTCCATATAATCTGGGAGCTGTCGCTGAATTTGATGTAAGCTTAATTTTCTCGTACTTTGTGATATATTCTCCCTTAAATAGATCCGCTATTAGTTTGTTGTTTGTCCTTTGTAGTTTTAGTGTTGGGTCTACTCGTATGGTTTTGTATGTAGATTTATCTTCTAATAATTTGTTCATTTGTCTCATGTAATCTGCTCTATATATAATGACAGATTTGTTACCCTTGTCTGACTTTGTAATAACAATCTCGTCTTTATATTTCCTGAGAAAACTCTTCGTATTTTCATAAATGTTTAGTATTAATTTGTCCTTTTGATTGATTTTCATAGTCCTTTTATGCGTTAATATTCTGTTTGCTATTTTTGATCGTATTACGTCTTTTTCTTTATCATCTGTCAAAGTCTGGACCCATTGTTCTAAATCGGCTATCAGATTAATGGTTGAGAAGTTTTTCTCGTTTATGGGGAGTGCGAATTTCTTTTTTTTATTTGCTCTTGAATTTTATTTCCGTTTTGTTTTCTTAATTAACAGCACATAATGCTGGGTTTACGGTCAGCCTTAACATGGCTATTACCCGAGCTGCCATCATGGTTGGCTGCGGAAATAGCCAGAGCAGAACATTGCCGACGAGAAATGCAATGCAAAGGTACCTCACCACGACCCACGCCGCCCACACCACCCAGCACAACATCAACACAACCCGAACATGACTTGGCAGCCTTAAATTTAATAGATGCTGTGACCACCAACACTAATACAACTTACACCAATGAACAGTCCATAGACAGTCAAATGTCGGAAGAGCTGCTGTTTCAACAGGAATTGTTAAAACAAACAGAATATGAACCGTATATAAATGAGATAGCACGTTTTGGTTTACGAAGGCATGTGGCAGCAGATGTCTTTGATAATCGTGATTCATCACCAGACTCGCCGCCTTCTCAGGTAAATTTCATATAACAAAAAAAAAAACAATAGTTTTAATTTTGATGGCCTATAAAACTAATTAAATTGTTTTCGTTTATCTTTTAGACCAGCACCATATTAATACGTCCTTTACTGGAATCTACTCCACCCAATAGTGGCGCCTCCTTGACCAGTCTCAATCAGGATATATTAACACACGGACCCAGTGGGTGAGCATAGTTTAGATTTTCCTTTTTCTCATAACGCATTCTTTGTTTATCTTTTACTATTACACTACTCTAATATCCTTTTTATACTGTAATACTTTTTTTACTCAATGACTTGCTCTAACACTTTTCTTTTTAAAACAACGTTTGCATTTATTTTGTTTAACACTAATACCAATTTTGTTTCACACATACACACCATAAAAATATATATTTAAATATTTTATACTACTTACTTAATTCAAGTTTTTTGTTTGTTTTGTTTTGAAAATGTTACACAGAATTTTTATGTTTGTTTTTGAATTAAGCATGTAAAGTTTCTCACTTTAGTGGGTTGGGGGTTAAACTTAAGTAAATATTAGTAAAGTATAATTTTGATGAAATGTAAGGCAACTTTTATTGCAGTACATATTGAATGACCCCTTCAACAGTTAGTAAAGCTGATATGTTTTTGAAGCAATTGAAACTATCTATTATTGCATATAATCTATTTTTTCCCGCTTCATGAATCATTAATACAATTTGGATCTGTGCCAACGTCCATTATTGCAATGTTATGGTTGTTATTTGATTCATCATTTTAATATCATCCTAGAAGTTTCCTATTTATTTCATTGAAAACCTTCGTTTCGTTCTCCTTAAGGGTAACTATGTTCTTTGAATGATGGTTAAGTAGGAAATGACTGTAGAAATAGTGATATCTCGTTCATTGCTCACTTTTCACAACCGTTTTCATTCCCCTGGTTCTAAGAAGTCATTATTTTTCATAGTTTGTTTCGACAACCACATGAATATAAGAAATAGTCTATGTTATCTCTTTTAGTTCAACAGATATATATGATTCGTTATATACCCTTCATACCCTCCACAAGTTTGTCATTCCATTTGTAACACATCCATATATTGTTCGTAGAACCGAAAAGATTATATATTCTGGGTCCTTATAAGATTCTAAGACGATCTAGCCCTGTTCGTATGTTAAAGGCAATTTTTCCCCAACATTCTTTGTTTCAACGAAATTTTTGGTATTGAAAATGAGCAACATCGGTCTAGTATTATCACAGTGAGTTATAGACCAAAGTTTCAGATAACCTCTATATTTTTGTTGCTATTTTTTTCAAATATAATGCAGATAATATCATGAAATTTTGTGCACTCAATTTTTATTATAGAAAGACTGTTAAAAATTGTACGAATCGGTCCACGAATTTTTTTCCTTATGGGGACCACTTCCGAAAAATACCGGTTTTCCTTAAATTTATTAAATTATTTAAACATTAAAATTGCTTTTCAGAGACAAAATATTTTTTCAAAACAATACAATATTTCTATTTCCAAAAATAAACCATTATCAATGGAAACGTTTAAAAATAATCGATTTAGCATTTTTCAATTCAAAATATTTAATTTTTGGACATAGAAAATATATTTGAAATACTTTTTGTCTTAAAAGCAATTTTATTGTTTAACTAACAAAGTATCGGTCAAAAATTCTAAACCATATTTTACAAAAATCGGAACTAGATGGGTTAAATTTTAAAATTTAAATTTTAAAATGCTTGTAACTCGAAAACTATTAAAGATAAATTGCACACTCAATCATGTTATTTAAAGACCTAGTCAAGGACCTTCAGAAAATATTTTTTTATTTAAAATTTTTCACAAATACGGCTGATATTTTAGAAAATTTTTTTCAACCCTTCGTAGGCCCGTCATATCTAAAAAATAGAAAAAAAAAAATCGAGCAAAATTAAAAAAAATAAACCTATATATCTCTTGAACTAAAAAAGATAATATAGATATCTAAGCGAATTTTTTGTAAATCTTTTCAAAAACTGTTTATATTTTAACTTTAAAATCATTCGAATCATAAATGGATTTTTGGCGATTTTTTTTAATGTGAGACCCGATGTAACGAATTTGCTGGGCCACTGGCCGCCTTTCGGCTATGATACAAAAAAATTAAACTCAAAAACATCTCAGTTCCAATCATGTGAAATGTCATTACAATATCTGCAATAGCGCCCTGGATAGCGAATTATTTTTAAAATAAAACGTTTCTAAGCCACTGTGCATAGCCAAAAGGAAAAGGTCCTCAAATGAAAAATATTACCTTATATGTTGTTAGGCAGGCTTTAATACCACCTGAATCTAGAAAAGCTTTGAAAAGCTATTGAATAATTAATTGAACCTTTGTAATCTTCCACAATCGATGTTACCTTGGCTGACATTCAACACAAGATCCTAAGTTATTCAATTGCCAAAAGGAACTATATTTATATTTGTATTAGATATCGGTTTTTAATACTTCGATTGTTTCAAAGTTGGTAAACTGCATTTTATGTCAAGCATCTGAAACATTTGTTTCCCCTATAGCTAAGTCTAATGAATGGTCTAGACCATTTGCATTGCATTATTTGTAGTGCTGATTTTGTTTGCAGATCGAATAAGTAAAAAACTCTTTCCACAAACATTTCCAAGTAATTCATAAGCCTTATGTGATTTGCTATATTCGGATAATGAATCAAACAATTTTAAACTTTTCTCTGTGTAAATAACACGTATTCCTTTAGCTGACTGTGTTAAGATATCCTACGAGTACATTTCTAAGTTGTGATGTGACACTGAATATTATCTTTTTTTGACCTTTTGTGTATTTTTCTAAAATGATTAACACTTTTAAACATATTAGCTATAATCCCATAGATATTGCTAAAACGATTCATAATTGAATTTAAATAATACTACTGAATTGTTTATTATGTATTTAAAAACACATTTATTTTTTATTATATTAGTTAAAATAAAACACTTTAACACTTTTACACTCTCTCACTGTTACTAACCTTTCACAAACTATTTAAAAAACTTTAAACTTTTCTCCTGTTTTATTCAAAACCCTTTAAATGTCAACAACCATTTATCTTACATATATTATTTGTTTTTAACTCCATTAAATATTTTTTTTTATCCCTGAAATCATTTATGAGAATTTATTATTTATATGCATAAAATTTACTTTTTATATACGAAAATACAATAAATAATAATAATAATGATAAAGCGCATGTAAAAGTTGTAAGCAGAAACAGAAAATACCGGAAATACCCCCATTTCATGGATATTCAGTTCGTAATTTAAGCTCGATACCAATACAAAGATTGCACACTTTAATTGGGTAAATTCTTAAATACTAATAAGTGTATTGTAATTGTGTGTAGTAAATTATATATACATAAGTACTTAAAGTAAAAAAACGAAAAATTACTAAAGTAGTGGTTTAAAATTAAATTTATATTAGTAGGTTTTTGTTTTTTTTTTAATATGATTTCATTTAAAAATAAGTTCAAAGCATGTTTAGTTGGTTTGCTTTTAAGTTGGGTTTTCATACATTTAATTGTGTATTTAGTTGTAACATTGTGTATTTAATTTAAAACCTTTTTTATGAAAAGCTAATTTTGTGAAAATATTTTTCTTCTCTACTTCTTTCTTTCCTTTTACAAATTTTCTATTCTTATATTTTTTTTATAAAATGCACTGTTTTTGAATATCTTCCCCGCTATATATTACGGTATGCTGTTCCTGTTTTAAATATCCTGTACACTTTTTCCTATACCTTTTATGAACCCTTTACTTTTGTGTATTTTTGTCCTACACCCTTCACCCGGTATTTTCTCTACCTTTATTTCCTGTTCCTTGTGGCTTTTTCTTTGTTTTTTGTTTTTGTCTACTATTGTGAAATTGTATAGAGCTTCTGCAAGTTCCTTGGCCTTAAATACCCGTCAACCTATGCATATACCAGAAATACCACCATTTCGGAAAAAATCCAATGATTCTGCTGATCACACTGGCAGCAGCACTAGCAGTAGTCCCCAGCGTACTTCTGCCACTTACATTGTAAATGCCGCCGCCACCTCTGCCACCCGCCAACCGTTAATTGCTACGCCATTATCATCATCATCATCACCACCACCACTAATAACCAATCCTCATCAACCGGCCAGCGCCAAAATACCGGAAATACCACCATATAAAACTCGCAAAGTATCCGCTGAGAGTACTACGCATTTGAATTTGAGCGTAAGCCATAAAATTTCTTCTACTCTTTTAAACAATTTGTACTTTTTTGGTTTTATGTTGTAGTGTATCTAACTAAAAAGTAAAATAACAAAAACTTGTAGAAAAAAAGAATTGTTGCGAAGAAAAACTTTGAATATTTCTACACTTTTTTTTAGTTTCTGTCAAACAAACAACAACACTTTATTACAGTTTTATTTTAAGCACTCAGCTACTGAAGAGAATGTGTTTAATAAAATTTAGCAAACAAATTAAAACAGCTTTGAAAAAAGCTTAAGCTTAAATTTGTTATTAAAAAAGCTTTAATATAAACAAACATTTCAAAATTAAGTTTTAAAAATAGTTTATACCTATATATTTACGATAGAGCTTAGTAAAAGTTTAATTATTTGTTAATGTTTAAATACATTTTTACGGAAGCTTTACAAAGTAGTAATAGGGTAAAAGCTTGATAAGCTTTTGCAATTATATATTTCAATAGTTGCTTGTAAAAGTTTTATAAAATTACTGAAATTATCATGATTTAAAAACGTTTGTTTACGAAAATTCCTTAAAAGCTTTTAGGCTTGCTGAAAAGAAACTTATAATGGAAGCTTTTCAAATACAACTTCATGATAAAGCAATTCAAGTACAGAAAGACCGACAATTGAAGTAAAAATTTGAATAAAGAAAGAACCAAGTTTGACCTAAAAACTTCAGTAAAGAAAGAGCCAAGATTAAAGTGAAAACATGAGTAGAAAAAGAGCCACGAAGTAAACATTTAAGATAAAGAAAAAGCCACGATTAAGATAAAAATTTCAGTAAAGACAGAACCAAAATTGAAGTAAAAATTTGAGTAAAGAAAGAGCCAAGTTTGAAGTAAAAACTTGAGTAAAGAAAGAGCCAAGATTAAAGTAAAAAACCCGATTAAAGTAAAAATTTAAAGTAAAAAATAGCGACGATTAAAGAAAAAAATTTAGTAAAGAAAGAGCCGCGATATAAGTAAAAATTTGATTAAGAAACGAGACACGACTAAAGTAAAAATTTGAATCAAACTAGGGCCGTGATTGAAGTAAAATTTTAGTAAAAAAAGAGCCACGATTGAAGTAAATATTTGAGTATAAAAAAGCACCCAAGATTAATGTAAAAATTTTAGTAAAAAATAGCGACGAATGAAGCAAAAATTTTAGTAAAGAAAGAGCCGTGATTTAAGTAAAAATTTTATTAAAAAACGAGCCATGACTAAAGTAAAAATTTGAATCAAACAAGGGCCATGATTGAAGTAAAATTTTAGTAAAAAAAAAAGAGCCACGATTGAAGTAAAAGTTTGAGTAAGGAAACAGCCAAGATTGATGTTAAAATGTTAGAAAAAATAGTGACGATTGAAGCAAAAATTTTAAAAGAGCCGTGATTTAAGTAAAAATTTGATTAAAAAACGAGCCACGACTAAAGTAAAAATTGGAATCAAACAAGGGCCATGATTTAAGTAAAATTTTAGTAAAAAATAGCGACGATTGAAGTAAAGATTTGAGTAAAAATAACAGCCAAGATTAATGCAAAAATTTTAGTATCAAATAGCTACGATTGAAGCAAAAAATTTGGTAAAGAAAGAGCCGTGATTTAAGTAAAAATTTGACTAAAAAACGAGCCACGATTTAAGTAAACAAAAAGTAAACATTTTAAATATAGAAAGAGACACGAATAAAAAAAATATAAAAAAATTATCAAACTTTTATTTAAAAAAATACTCATAAAATCTTTTAATATGCCAATGAATGCTTTTCATTGTTAATCAGTTTCTATCTACAATTAAATTTATAAATTCTCTTCAATATCTGCCTACAATTTTTAACACACACTAACACTTTTTATACTTCCTTAACCATATCCTTCCTTAACTTATCAACTTACTTTATTTAAAAAAAAAACAAAATCTACACTCACAAAAAAAGGATAAATACACATTAAAAGCCCATGCACCCGAATGGATGTCACGTTTAAAAGTCAGCGATAATATTAATCTGCATAGGAGTATAGATTGCATAGCAAAGGTAGTTTAGATATAGAACTATTTTGAAATTAAAAAAAAAACGAAAATAAAGTTTGCCTAAATGTATGTGGTGTTATTTTTTTAAATGTCTATACACAAAATATGCAAAATATGCAGTGTGGTAAAACAGCATGATGACAATCAACAGAGAACAAAATAAGAAAATCAATTATTTGCAAAAGATTATTAACTACCATTTATCTGCAATAATATAACAACAGTTATTTTAAATTATGTTTTATTACTGCAAATAGGTGGTAATTTGTAACCTTTGGCTTAGTGGAGGAGTTATTTTTGATCTTTGCTTGTTATAAACATCAAATGTTCTGCAGAGCATGTGTTAAAATTTATAATAGCAATATATTTCAATGTACTAGATTGGTTTCAAGTTACAAAATTAAAGATAATTGGCCTTACAATACAAACAAATGCCTTAAGTATTTAAATTTTATGTCTGATATATGTATTAAGAGATGAGGCAAGTTTTCAAAATTTATGTAAGGATGCATGTTATTTAGGATAATAATTGCTTTATGTGTGCTAAAATTGTTTTAAAGAGTAATCAGGGTAATTTCCTTAATTGTATGATAGACTGTATGCAAAAAGTATTTACATATGTTTATTTTTTAAAACTTATTAAATTAAAATGCTATAGGGAAAGTTAAAATGTTTAAAAATTATTGTTCTGTTTGGCAATATGCAGGGAAATTATTGGTGTGCTCATATACTTGCCAAGACATTAACGAACTAAAAATAATAAGGTGAACAAAAAAGATATTATACGTACAGAGGCTGACAGCTTATTTTTGGAAACAAGCAAATGCACTGAATAAATTGAGCTCTGAGCCACTGTGTATCAATATGAAGAAAATTGTGTCTTATTGTAAAAAATTTATAAAATGTTTAATATTTTTAATATTTTTAAAACTCATGGAAACCTTTTTGAAAAAATTATAAAAATAGTTTATGTGAAAAAAACAATGCTCTTTATTGGTAGGTGCTGAACTTAAGTGTCCTAATCGGGAATATTTGAGGATTTTCTCTCTGAACAGATGAAACAGATTTATTGTGATTTGTTGTCAATCGAATGTTACGATAAACAACAAAACCAAAGTAAAGTCGTATTGTATTTCATAGTATGTTTAAACTACATCATAGTTAGCCGACGAGAGCTGAAGAATATAATCTCCTTTCAGAGTAGTCGTTAGTCGATCGAGAGCGAAAACATTTAACAAGTTGTATTGTAGTCTTAGTCATGTCATAGTTAGCCGACGAGAGCTGAAGAATTTATTTCATAGGATTACATCCATAGTCCGCAGCTATTGCTTTTCACCCAATAAGTAATTAGCCGAACAAGAGCCGAAGCATTTGTATGGTCAGATTGTTAACTCTCCGGGAACAAAGCAACATTTTCATATAGAAAATTTGTGTGGCAACAATTTGCCGGGAACAAAACAACATTTCCATATAGAAAATTTGCCGGGAACAAGGCAAAATTTTCATATAGATAATTTGCCAGGAAGAAGGCAACATTTTCATATAGAAAATTTGTGTTGATGTTTTTGTTCTTTTTTGTCCAGAGAAAAATTTTTTACTTAGAGTTTTTTGCAGCACGATTAAACCCATTTCGAACGATACGATATGTAAATAATATATATTGGTTTCACAAGTGCGGACATTGATTTATTTTGCTTTGTTTCAAAACACAAATATTAAATTATTTTAAAATATTGTATATTCAAAATGAATGAAATAAGAAAGTTGATTTTGCTGAAGGCCATGGAAATACATAAGGCATATCTATTTGTAACCTATTGGCAACTCAGTTTATTTTTTACAGACAAAATATAAAATTAAACCAATTCAAGGTGAGAATTGTTCGAAAAAAAAATTTCTCTCTCTCTCTTGATATAAAAAAAACTTTGTTCGAACAAATATTTTGTTCAGAACAAATGGGTGAATCCACATTATAAGTGAATATAAATGACAGATATTTAGCCTTCAAAACTGCGTTCAAAAGATAGTAAGCTGTGAAAATTTCTTAAACTTTTAATAGATTTGAGCAAAGATTACAAAGACTTTATGTTTTTTTTTTCTAGTTGTAATGGACCGACTCAACTAAATGTAATATATTTTTAATACACAAGTTTCTGTAATACCTACATGTCGTCACATTAGTAAAATAAATTAAACTTAAAAATATTAGAAAGTTTATAAAATAGAACTCGTTTTACAGTTATACAGAGGTAGTTAGTTAATAACAAACATTTATTACTCACAAGCTTGCAGTAAAATACAGAGCTTTTGTTTTTTGTTGTATAATGTAAAGTGTTTAAACAGCAATAAAAAAAATGCAAATGTCTATTGGTTTATTGCATGATAATGAAAATAAAGAAACAAGTTTTAAAACAAAATTTTTTGCTTTCATATAAATCCCCCAACAAAGCTTTGAATGTTCTTACATACATATGTACTTTTGTGTAAAAAAAAAAACTGTAAAATAGCAACAACTAACAACATTTTTTCCAAATATCTTTTTTCTCCTTCAACATCCTTTTTTTCATGCCGCTGCACACAACAACAAATCATAAATGTGGAATATTTATATACAAACAAAAATGTACATGTGTATAAAAACAATTCCTTAAAATTTATGTACAAAACAAAATGGAAAAAATTGTGATTAATGTAAAAATGTTTAAAAAAAAAAAAACCGACTGACAAAAAATCTGCACTACCACAACATGTGATGTGCAACAAAATTAAACCACCATAATAAAAATGCACCCTGCATCTACTCCTTACTGTATATAAATATTAAACCCGTCTTCCTTGTATTGTACACACAACTTTCGCCTTTTTTGAAAATGTTCTACTTTTCTTCATCTATACTGTCCTGCATCAATCTGTCTGATGTCTGGGTTTGACATAATGCGCCACTGTTCACAATTACCATCAACCATACTGCCTTCCCAAAAATATCATTATCATCATCATCATTGTCATTGTCACCATAAAAAATTTCTTAAATAATGTAAATAAAAAACGAATGTAAAAAAGGAGCTTAAAAGCAATACAGACACGATGGATATTTTAAAGCCTGCACCCTCCTGGAGTAATGTGGCCATAAAAACCCAACAACAGCAAGTAACAGCCTCCTCACAAGCACAGCAGCTAGCAACACCACCATCAACCGCACAACATTTAGTCGGCTCATCCTCATCATCCTCAGGCGGTGGAGTGAGTGTAAGTGGTTTATCCTCAAATAAACCAGAAGCATCAACAACACGTACCAGTGTGGGTACCATATCAAACTCATCAGTAACTTCTTTACAGAAACAGCAGCAGCATCAGCATAATGGAAAAGACCAGGCTGTTACGTCTCAGCAGCACCAGCAGCAGCAACAAGGAACGAAAACAAACAGCGGAAGTGCTACAACACCCACTGGTGCTACAGATGATGAAGCTAAAGGTATGCAAAGAATAGTTTTAATTTTAAAAATTTATAAATATTTGCTATGATTTCTCTTTTAATTTTTTTTTTTTAGCTGCCGAATTGGCTGCCAAGAAGTCGCGTTTAAAACAAAAACTAGTGAAAAGTGCCAGATCAGTGGCTATATTCTCTTTAAAGCTAAAGGAGCGACGACAACGAGAGGCGGAAAAGGCGGCTGCCATTGCAGTAGAGCATGCCAAGGTAAGAAAACAATATTTAAGGTTTTATAACAGGGACCGGAAATAGGAGTTATATTTTAATTTTTGAAGAAATAAATCATACATAAATGAACATCGTAGAAAACTTTTAATTACACCATCATTATTCTTAGGCGAAATGCATCCAACATATTGCATGATTTTTAAATTTTTGATTTTTATTTTAACAATCAAAAATAAGAGTTATTTTTCATTTTTAAATGAAAAATAAAAGTTATTTTTGATTTTTATATTTTTAAATGAAAAATAAAAGTTATTTTTGATTTTTATATTTTTATATCAAATAAAAATCAATTCAAACCTCTTATTTATTTGTTGATGCCGTATGTATTATAATATTTTTTTTTTTTTTTTTTTTTAGCTTTTAGTTATTTATTGAATCTTCATATTATGAACTAACAATAAGTTTTCAAATCTTAATACTAAAAATAAAATAATAAGCCCAGCCAGTGCTAGACAAAAAATTTTTATGATACTACAAAAATTTCATATCAACTGATCAAGTCATCTGTTTTGCGCTTGAGTTAAAGCAAGGGTATCCCTCCTTCTCAACCGACTGTGGCCACTAAAGTTAAGGATGTCTCGTGCAAGTGGGTTTGGATGTTGTTCAAGTTTGCTGACGTACTTTGACGCATATTTTGTAAATTCGACGTTTACTAATGGCACGCCTAGATCTTTGTGGATTCGAGAATTTTTAACATACCATGGAGCTGCAGTAATAATACGTAGAATTTTATTTTGACCCCTTTGAATTTTTTCAATGTTTGATGCTGAGGCAGTACCCCATAATTGAATTCCATAACACCAGATTGGCTTTAGTATTGCATTGTACAACAATAGTTTGCAATCCAACTTTAATGAAGAATTTCTGCCAATTAGCCAATTAAGTTGCACTGCTTTTAATCTCATCTGAGTAAGTTTCGCTTCAATATGAGACTTCCAAGTTAAACGGCGGTCGAGGTGAATGCCGAGGTATTTGACTTCATTATGTTGAGGAATAATTTGATTATTTATTCTGATGGACGAGCAGGTATCTTTTCGCAATGTGAAAGTGATATGAATACATTTTTGTTCATTTACCCTGATTTTCCAAAGCTCTAGCCAATTCTCTAGTTTATAAACATAATTCTGCAAATTCTGTGATGCAACTTGGTGGTCCTTATGGACGCTGACAAAGGCTGTATCGTCTGCAAAAGTTGACGTGTGGATTTTGGGATCTGACGGCATGTCGGAGGCATAAATCAAATATAAAGTAGGGCCCAGTATGCTACCCTGTGGCACACCTGATTCAATTGGCTGAGCGGTACTTAAAAAATCACCTTCTTTGATTTTAAATTTGCGACCGTATAAATAACTTTCCATGAGTTTATGGGTGTTAGCAGGCAGAGTTGATTTTATTTTGTGCATTAAACCGTCATGCCAAACTTTGTCAAACGCTTGGGACACATCAATGAAAAGGGCGGAGCAGTATTTTTTATCTTCAAACGACCCTCTTATCACATTTACCAATCTGTGAGTTTGTTCGATGGTACTGTGTTTAGCTCTGAATCCGAATTGATGATTTGGAATACATTCAGTGTCATTCAGAATTGGAGTCAATTTAGTCATTAACAATTTTTCGAACAGTTTAGAAATTGTCGGCAGTAGGCTAATTGGCCTATATGACTCCACTTTGGTGTGGTCCTTCCCTGACTTAGGAATCATAGTGATCATAGACACCTTCCAATCTGCAGGATAGTATTCTAGGCGTAAAATAGCGTTGAAGATAAAGAGGATAATCTTTCTTGCTACACGAGGTAACTCCACAAGCATTTTATTGCTGATTTCATATACCTGGAGCCTTTCTAAGGTTCAGAGTACCAATAGCGTTTTGGACATCACGAAAGTTTAGTCTTAGAGGTACAGGAGGTCTAATAACGAGTGGAGGCAAATCAGATGCATTATTTGAGTTGTTTATAGTAAACACTTTTCTCAAATGATTAACAAATAAAGTCCCCTTCTCGGAATCATTTCTAGCCCAGTCACCAGTCGGATTTCGCAGAGGAGGCTTTCCTCTAACTGGTCTTTTTAAACCTCGTGCCGCCTTCCATAACGAATAGTCAGATTGCGGGGTACTATCAAGACCCTCCAAGTAAGATTTAAGTGAAGCCATTCTTTGGGTTTCTAAGAAATTTCTTAGTATATCTCTGCATACCCGTAGCCTAGCTTTCAGTTCAGGAGACCTGTGGATTTGCCACTCTCTTCTAACTCTTCTTTTTTCTGACAGGAGATGATCGAGTTCAGCGAAATAAGTTCTATTTGTCCCACTTCTGCACTCAACGTCGTATGTGGAGGCGTGATGTACAGCTCTTCGTATGTCCTCAGTAAACTTGCCAATCGACCCATCAATATCCGCGGTAGTTCTCAACACAACATTTTCCGTGCAGTGGGAACTTAAATACTTTTTATACTTTATCCAACTTACTCTGGTTTTAGATATGTCCCGAAATGAAGAGCCATTCCCTTGAAGGAAACGCATTGAAATAATAGTAGGAGAGTGATCTGAAGACAAGTCTAATGAAGGCTCCACTTGTATCGATTCTACAGGGATATTTTTCACTACTCCGAAGTCAATAACATCGGGAATCTTCCGTCGGTCCGTCGGCCAGTAGGTGGGATGCCCGCTTGAGAGTACATCTAATCCCATTTTGGCAATGGTGTTGAAGAGTTCACGACCCTTCGGGGTCACCAGACGTGAACCCCAAAAAGTGTGTTTGGCGTTAAAGTCACCAGCAACTAAAAATCTAGCTCCAAGGGAATTGAAGAAGCTGTAGTATTGGTGTTCTTTTATTGAAAATCGAGGCGGCGAATAAATTGATGATAAAACAAAATTGTATTGACAGAATTCAATACAAATGTTTGTTGCTTGTAGGTAATCCTCACATATGTTGTTCATTAAATAATGTTTTATTCTGTTCTTTATAAGAATTGCCGATCCTCCACATGCTCTTCCGCGGGGATCTTTAGTATCATACAACACGTAGCCATTAATTTTGAAGTACGCTGTCGCCGTCAAGTGAGTTTCAGCAATCATCATGACATCAATCTGCTTATCCATCAGGAAGTGTTCCAGTTCGTTTTTATGTTGGCGGAGGCCGTTCGCATTCCAAAAACAAATTTTTAAACAAATCATTTCTTTAAAATGGCTTGTAAGATAGTGGATTGCATTTTCAGCATTTCCTGCATCATGGATGTCATAGTGGTCGTAAAAGTGTTCATGGTTTGGACAAGTGTCTGCAATGTAGTCTCTAGAGTGTTAATATTAGGCTCGTTAATATTAGGCATATTAGATTTAACCACGTTAGCGTAAGAAACTTGTCTAGAACTAGGCGCGTTTACATGACTAGTGGACCGTAACAATTGCGGGAAATTGTCACTCGATGCCAAAATAGGCTGTTGACGATGATCAGGTAATACTGACGTCTTGTTGGTACTTATGGCTTTCAAATGAGTGTAAATTGGACAACCTCTATAATTTGCGGTATGATTACCTCCGCAGTTACTGCATTTTTTTATTTTTACGTCAGTTTTCGACTTATCGCATTGAGCAGTTGCATGTAGCTCCCCACACGCAACACAAACTGTCGGCAATTTACAGTACGCTTTGGTATGACCAAATTCTTGACAATTGAGACACTGAACGGGTCCCTGACGCTTATGTGGTTCTTCCACGGTGATTCTACGATGCAGAAGGTACATCAGATTGTAGATGGGGTGGGACTCGTTTTTCTTTAAGACAACATCTCCAGGTTGCAATTCTACCCTGAACATGGGCTGAGGGATCTTTTCACGGTTTCTGATATTCACTACGCTCTTGATTTTGAACCCTTTGTCCATTAAACCGGTCTTTATCTCCGCAGGATCAACACATGGGTCTATACCCTTTAGAACGACTTGGAGTCCTTTTGCGCTTTTGAGCTGGTAGGTATAGAAGTCCCTAGTCTCCCTCTCCAACTGGTTGGACAATTTTCGAAAATCATCTTCCCTATTCACTTGGATCTTTGTCTCGCAGATATTTCCATGTTTAATTGAGGTAACGTTAAACATGTTTTCACCTATTACAGCAACAATTCCTTGTATCAGTTTGTTGGAAGTGGGCTCTCTCAGGTAAATTGGTGGGGGCTTAAATGTCTTTTTTGGTATTTCTGGATCATCCGTCTGAAGTAGAGAAAATCTGTTTTGGTCATTTGGTTTACCACTATTGACGGTCTTAGGAACTTTTGAGTTGGAAGACATTTGAGCAGATGTCGGGCTTCTCTGTCGCTTGAGAACGGTTATGTACTTATCCATACCTACTTGTTTTTTTGGTTTGACTGCACTATTTGATGAAGATGATGTTTTTTCATCTGTTGAAATCACTATATTGGGCGAACAGGAACGACGCCGTTCTACGGCTCTTGTAGTGAGAAAATTCTCCAGAGATTTTTTTATGGATTCTTCCTCAAAGACCCATTTATTTTTTCTAGACGAGCTAAGCTCTTTCTCAGAATTACATCTGAGAGGAACACTCATACAGTTTTTATACGATGTTTAATGTTTTTTTTTTTTTTATATATTTTAACCTATTACGAGTTATTTTTTTCACTTTTTTGTTTAATTTAACTTTTTACACTTTTTCACCTATTACGATTTTTTCACCGAAAATTCAGCCGCACTAAAAGTAACACGTCCGAACAGTTCGATGAGACGAGACTGAAAACATTATAATATGCTGCTTTATTCAAATTTCTATATGAATATAATATATTATGTGACTTATTCATTATCAGCTATAAAAACATGAATCCATAGAAATAGCTTATAAGTTTTGGCTGCCATTCAAGTCAGTGTTAAGAGGTCGTTTTCAGGTGTCCAATTTTACCATCATATTTGATTTTAAATGTTCCTCAGATAAATTATATCTCAAATCTCCCAATATTAATCTGAATGCTGAAAATGACCTTTCTATACTGACTTGAGTGGCAGGTACAGAATGAGCAATTAAAGCTAATTTTCGAAGCCATGGAAACACAAATTTTTTGTTCTCCCAATATTCCAATAAATTAGCAGAAGTATCGAAACGCTTTTCTTTGTAATTGTCTATTTCAAAATAAGCTTTGCGGACGCTGTCATTTATTGTCGTAGGAGTATCATCGTCGTCCGAAGACGAATAATTCATCTCCATTGACCTTAAACCGTCTGCTAAAACAAATCGACAGCTTGCAACGGAGCTTTCATCTATTACAAATAAGTTTTCTTCAACAGATGGCGTACCGCGTACCTATGTCACGAATTTTGAATTGATTTCTATTATTGATATAAAAATATAAAAATCAAAAATAACTTTTATTTTTCATTTAAAAATATAAAAATCAAAAATAACTCTTATTTCTTGATTTTTTTGATAAAAGTCATAACAGTTACGGTCCCTGTTTTATAAACAATATTTTCACTATTCCAAAGAACTATAGGTAATTCAGTGTACTTTTATTT
Organism: Bellardia pandia; assembly: GCA_916048285.2. Classification (NCBI taxonomy): domain Eukaryota; kingdom Metazoa; phylum Arthropoda; class Insecta; order Diptera; family Calliphoridae; genus Bellardia; species Bellardia pandia. The sequence continues at coordinate 93,861,796 of OU696530.1, read as the reverse complement.
TATAGGAACCGGTTTAAATAACATTCGATTCTATAGCAACTGGTTCCAATTTATTCGATTCTATAAGAACTGGTACCTCATTCATTCGATTCTATAGAAACTGGTTTATATTTCATTTGATTTTATAAACACTGGTTCTTATTTCATTCGATTTTATAAGAACTAGTTCCTATTTCATGCGACTCTATAGAAACTGGTGCATACTTAATTCGATTCTATAGGAACGTGTTCCTATTTTATTCGTTTTTATAGGAACTGGATTCTATTTCATTCGATTTTATAAGAACTGGTTTCTATTTTATTCGTTGCTATACTCTGAACTGGACTCTATTTCATGAATTCTATAGGAACTAGTTCAAATTTCATTCTATTCTATAGGATCCATGTTCCTACTTCATTCTATTCTGTAGAAACTGGTTTAATTTAATTTTTTTATGTAGGAACTTGTTCCTATTACATTATATTTCATAGGAACTGGTTTCTATTTCATTCTATTCCGTAGGAATTGGTTCTTCATATTTCATTCTATTCCGTAGGAACTGTTTCCTATTTCATTCTATTCAATAGGAACTGGTTCGTATTACATTATATTCCAGAGGAACTGGTTCCTTTTTCATTCTATTCTCTAGGAAATGGTTTCCTTTTCATTCTATTATGTAGGAACTGTTTCCTATTTCAATATAATCTATAAGAACTGTTTCCTATTTCATTGTATTCTATAGGAACTCGTTCCTATTTCATTCTTTTCTGTAGGAACTGGTTCCTACTTCATTATATTCTATAGGAACTGGTTCCGGTTTTATTCTATAAGAATAGGATCCTGCTTTATTGGAATCTATAGGAACCTGTTCCCTTTTTATGCTATTCTATGTTTTTGTGCAATTTCTTTACAATCACTCTAATTTTATTATTACGTTTTGCTCTTTTTTAGGCTTTAGCTAAATTACCGCCCATGCCACAATCCGGTGGCGAATTATCTCTGATACCCATCGAACAACTCATTAAAATTGAGGATATTAAGCCTACATTACGTTCCCCGCCACCAGTAAGCACAACGATTTTAATGCCAATCTCAACAACGGCTTCAACATCGTCGGCCATAAATTTAGCGAATACATCAACCACCTCGTCTACATTATTAGCAGCGGCGGCTGCTCATCTACAACAACAACAGCAGCAGCATAGTTCTTCTTCCGGTAGTTTCTAAAGCAAAGAAGATGTCAGATATTCACTACTCCCTCACAAACATTGTAAATATATGTACGTTAATTTTCTAAATGAAATGAAACATTTTTGTCTCCATGTACTGTAGAAGATATTCATAATTAATGTACGCTAATCACCCCAAAAGCTTTTGTCTACAAATTTTAGTACTTAAAAGTAAATTACCTTAAGTATTTCAGTAAAGAAATCAACATTTTTGGAAAACCCATCCAAATAAGTATTTCTGTAGCTTTAATTGTTTCCTTTCTAGATGACATTACGTCATAACTGCATTTCTCAGGGCGAGTTTACTCGTCCTCACAACACAAAAAGGTTTAAAATCTACCTACAAAATTAAATAATTTTAAGAATTTTTATTAAGTTTTTCGAAGCTAAAAATTATCAATACAAATAAATCAATTATTTTGCGAAATGCAAAATCTACTAAACTAATCACACCCTAAACTAAAAACACAAAAAAAAACTTAAAGTGACTTAATATACAAACGAAATCTAATTCAGAAAGTTAAAAATACATTTAAATAAAAATTTTACAAAAACAAAACAAAAAAGAAAATATTTGAATAAAAAAGAACAAAATTTAACTAAAAACAAACATATTAAATAAAATACACTGTAGTAGTTAGAGGAAAAACAGAAAAACTCAAAATTTGCTCTAGAAGATCATCATTAATATTTATTTTGTAGTCAAAGTATTTTTAAACAAAAAATTTAATGGTTGAAAAGAAAATCTTACAAAAAAAATTTAGGTTGCAAATTAAATAGTAACGCAAAACACAAAATAGAAAATTAGATATTTTTATATGATTTGCTAAATAAATGTGATAAATTATGAGTTTTTATAGAAAATGAGTTAAATATTTTAAAGTTTTACTTTATCTAAACATACACTGAAAAAATCTATATGTAGAACTTGTTCATTTTGTTGGATTCTTTAAAGAAGCGGTTCAAATTTCATTAGATTCTATAGCAAACTGTTCTAATTTTATTACATTGTATAGGAAACTATTCTAATTTTATTCTATTCTATAGGAACTGGTTCCTATTTTATTCTATAGGAACTGGATCCTATTTCATTCTCTAGGAACTGGTTCCTATTTCATTCTCTAGGAACTGGTTCATATTTCATTCTATAGGAACTGGTTTCTATTTCATTCTGTTCTATAGGAACTGGTTTCTATTTCATTCTCTAGGAACTGGTTCCTATTTCATTCTCTAGGAACTGGTTCATATTTCATTCTATAGGAACTAGTTTATATTTCATTCTGTTCTATAGGAACTGGTTCCTATTTCATTCTGTTCTATAGGAACTGGTTTCTATTTCATTCTCTAGGAACTGGTTCCTATTTCATTCTATAGGAACTGGTTCATATTTCATTCTATAGGAACTGGTTTCTTTTTCATTCTGTTCTATAGGAACTGGTTCCTATTTCATTCTGTTATATATGAACTGGTTCCTATTTCATTCTATTCTATAGGATCTGGTTCCTATTTCATTCTGTTCTATAGGAACTGGTTCCTATTTCATTCTATAGGAACTAGTTCCTATTTCATTCTATAGGAACTGGTTTCTATTTCATTCTGTTCTATAGGAACTGGTTCCTGTTTCATTCTGTAGTATATGAACTGGTTTCTATTTCATTCTATATGAACTCGTTCCTATTTCATTATCTTCTATGGGAACTGGTTCCTATTTCATTCTATTCTACAAACAAATTTTCATATTTCTATAGGAACTATTCTTTACCAAAAATGAAAGAGAATAGAATGAAATAGGAACAAGTACCTGTCATATCCTATTCTATAAGAACTGGTTTCTATTTCATTATATTCCACAGTAACCGCCTTCAATTTTAAATTACATTTGAAACTTCAGTGTATGTCTTATTAAATAAAATTTTTGGTTATTTGTCACCGACGTTAAAATTTGTTAAAAAACTAATTTTATGCCGCCTTATCATTATTGTATTCTGCATTATTAGTTTATATCTAGGAATCGTCCATTGTTCCTTCCACAGGCAGCAAATTGTTATAAAAATAAAAACAAAACAAATTCAATAAACTCGCTTTTAAACAAAAACATGAAATTAAAACTATTTACAATTTATATTACAACAAAAAAAAAAAAAATTAAAAAAAACTAAATACAAAACTAAACGATCACTTTCAAATGCTTTTTTTCTAAATTTAAAAAAAAAACAAAAGCTAACGTTACAAATAAATAAATCTAAAAGCAACATTTTTTGAGATTTAAATTATAAATAAAGTTTAGATTGTAATGAAAATAGAATGAAAAGCAGCAACAAGAACAAAAACAAATATACATATTTGTAAATAATAAATTAAAACTTATATAAATTATTAAGTCAGTATTAAACTAAATGTTTTCTTTATGTTATCAAATGAAAAAATAAAACACGAACAAACAGAATAGTAAAAAAAAAAACAGGAGTGTTTAATTGTTTTGTGTAAAAACAAGAGAAATGATAAAGAAATAGTTATTAACTAAACTAAAGAAAAATTGCATAGACTACATAGAAAGCCAAATATCCAATAATAAAAAAGAACAAAAACATCAAGCATCAAGGCCGTACTGAGCTATTGCACTTTGCATGTTGACAGCATTGGTCACACTAAAATTCCTTTGTAACACCAACGTAGATCCGGTACTGCAATGCTAAAGTATTTCTCTAATGATGCCTACAATTCGCATGTGCCCTACCAGATGGTATCACAATTTCCGAATGCTCTGGTCAGTTGGGTTGGTTTTTACTAAATGCCAAGATTAGTTTTTATGTTACACCTTAATAGCAATTAAATTAACATTAATTTAGAAACAATTTAAATTATTTCCACAGGCAAAACCGAACGCTGCTGATATTTTATGCTTTTATCTATAAACAAAAAAAAACTTAAATAAATTTGGCAATAATTTTACTAGTTAGAAAATAAATAAAACATAAATAAATAACTTGAACGGGAAAAAACAACAATAAATCTAGACAAACTTTTATGACCACTGTTTTGAAATAGTTGTTACAACAACCACCATAACAACAAATACAAGTTGAGATCGAGACCGATAACACATGACATTAAAATTGGCTAAAAACAGACGGTTTAAAAAAGAGTAAATAAACATTAAGACAGTGGTAAGTACAGGACAAAACGTGGGCAGAATTACGTACAGTTTTTTTTATTTAATAAACAAGTGTTTTTGTAAGTTTTTGAAATTGTGGTCTTATTTTGAGAAAATTACATTAACAGGCAGACATAAAATCGAGAATAGTTGTCCACATGAGACAAACACTTGCCAAATATTTGCCAAAAAGACATAACCACTAAATGAAATATTTTGAACTCAGACATGACACAACAAATATTTAATTTTAATTTATTTAATGCTGCTTGATCTTGCAAAACTCTTGCAAGAGTCAAACAACGTCAAACAAATTTGTGCTAAAATAAGTTTTACGCTTTTTTTGTGTAATTATTTGCCATGTGTGACCATACCTTAACCAATTGTCCGCTAGATAAATAAATTGGTGTCTTGTTAGGACAGGGGGAAACCTAAAATGTCAAACTTTTGATTGGCAAAACTTTACTTCACCAATGCCATTAATCTTACAAATTCGGGATCGCTACGATCCTTATTTTGAATTTCAGTTTGAAAAAAGTTAAATCTTCAATCAATAGTCTCAAGAAAACGCCATTTCATACCACAGTCTCTGCTCATGCTAAAAATTCAGCAGAAACCAAGAGCAACAATAAATATTGGACCACCTTTTTTAATTTAAAATTTGAATAATTAAAGCTAAAACACCAAACAGCAACAGCAAACCAATGCCCACAACCGATCGTATCAATGTGTGTGCGTTTGTTTTTTGTTATAGTTGCGGTCCATTTGACTGTCTCTAAAGAAAATAAAGAGTGAGCGAAACAAATAAGAGCGTAAGATCGAATTTCACATGAAAAGGCGCAACCAGTGGCGACATGCTGAGCTGAGCTGAGCATGTGTTTGAGTCTTGCTCAAGCCTCTTACCAGAGGAAAACATTTGTTGGTAGTTCGAAAATTTGTCAAAATGTCAACGAGAATTTAGTGCCACGTTGTTTGAAGACAAAAACAAACAAACAAACACACGCCTCATCACCAACGGCTGGGTGGTTTACTGTGATATTTTTTTTTTTTAATTCAAATTTGTTATGCTTGGCATCTTTAAAAAATGTAACTAAAGCAGAGTTTTCAGCAAGTTGGTTGTGTGCTTTATTTTGTAAAACAAACCATTTAGTATACATTTAAAACATTAGTCATGCTCAATATCAAATTTAAAACGAGCAAGCAGCAGTCACAAACTAAAAATTAATTCCCCCTACCACAAGATGATTTAGTTAAAGTAATTAAAATTTTTATATTTCGAACAACGTATCACAAAACAAATTCGTAGAATTCTTCTTTTCAACGCTTTTGTTTTAATTTTCTTGAAACTTCATTTAAGATTCAAGTTAAAGTAACAGAGCAACCAGTTGAAGAGCATTTCGTAAAGTAGTACGAGTATTTTATTGTATTAAGAGCATGATGTAAATGATTTGATGATTTAGTAGAGATTTGAAAACGACAAGTGATTGAAAGTTTGTTAAATCAATCATTTATATCATTTATATATCAGTATTTTGTTGTTAAAATTGTTCATGATTTTGGTTTTAGAATTTGAGTTCTAGGAAAGTTTAACAATAAATGTTAATTTACAAATTACATTTTCCCTTAATAGCTTTTAAACATGGGAAATATTTGAAGGTTGTGGAAAATTTGTTTTCAAATATATGTTGATACCTTTCTAATGAAAATAACTTTTCTAAATGATTTAATATAGCCAAATAAGTTATCCATTATCATTTCAATTTTATATGTTATTGAGAGCAGTAGCAGAATAGAGCCTTGTTTAGGAAACCCTTTTTCGGAAATGAAGAAATAGCAAAAATGTAGCATTACAATCATTTTAAAAGTTAGAGACCATTTTCTCATGGATAGTTTCGGTAAACGTAAAAATTGGTGCATTTTGGGTTCAAGGAATCATGTCGATATTCGTACTGATTTTAAGCTGGGTGGAGGTATTATTAAAACATACTTCGCAAAAATGGTGCAATACACGAGAGCTCAACTTGTTTTCATTAACAAAATTAAAGAGTGATTTTTTAAGAGCTTTTGGATTTGATTAAAAAAAATAAAATTTAGAGAAATGTATTAAATCTTAATTTGAGTCGATAGAACGCTCTATATAATTCAAAGTTTAAAGATGATTTCATGTAAATATAGACGCGGTTTCGCCTTAAATGGTTCATAAACTGAGTTTAATTTTAGCATACTCTCTGCAACATACCGGTCGATATCTCAAGTATAAATTCTGGGATTAAATTATATGGGATTTAATGTAGCCTCACAAAAAATCATTTAAATGTGTTAAATCGCACGTTTTCGCCAATTGACCGGCCACAAACGTGAAATAATTATTTAATAGCAACATTTTTGCAAAATTTAAAATAAAAAATATATTTTTCGATTGCAAATGCACTTCCAAACTTCAAAGCCGCTGTAGCTTCTTTTGACAATTGCCCACACATTCTCGCTGGAATTCAAATCGGGGCTTTTAGCTGGCCACTTCATTGTTTGGAATTCTCTGGTTCAGTAAGTCATTTTTTGCACAATTTTGGCAGTGTGCTTATTTATTTATTTATTTAATAAGTCTACGGATAAAAATCCTTACAGACTCGTAATTTACAATATAATATAATATAATGATTAATTAGTATTAAGGTACAATATAATATTACGTTTTATAACACTGACATCAACATAAAATCAATAAGAAAATAAAATTCATATTAAGCTCTACATAATCTTCTCAATGAATCAGCGTTGGCATAATTGGATTAAAAAACTTGCAGATATAATGGTATAAAATAGCGAGTTGATCGTTGTGGATCATTAAAATTTATATTGCTTAGCAAAAAATCAGAATAGATATTACCATTAATTAAATTAAATAAAAAAAATACATTAAGCATGACTCTTCTGCTTTCCAAGGTTGATAATTTTACTATTGACAGTCTTGAAGAATAAGGTGGAAGAAAAAAATCAGGATTCCAAGTTGAGTTTTCCAGACAAAAGAGAAGAAACTGCTTTTGAACCGATTCAATCATATTTATATCACAATTTGCATCAGGAACCCAAATGACAGATACATATTCCAAAATTGGTCAACGAAGCTAGCACACCACGAGCTTTATTAACAATCATGTTTATATGATTTTTAAAATTTAATTTAGGATCCAAAAGAATATAAAAATCCAAAAATTCTGTAACTGATTCTAGTTGATGTCCACCTAGTAAAAATTTACAAAGAGTACTATTGATTCTTGAAAATCTCATATGCTTGCACTTTTTTAGGTTTAGTTTCATTAAGTTCAAAACACACCAATCGAAAAATTTGTTTCAATCTTGTTGCAGGTAATTTTTTTCAGCATTATTGTTGTAGGTATAAAATATTTTCACGTCATCGGCATACATTAAAACGTTACAGTATTTAATTACACACGGTAAGTCATTGATGAAAAAGGAGAATAAGATTGGGCCAAGATGACTACCTTGAGGTACTCCAGAACTCACATTATTAACTCACATTATTAAAAAGAATATTTTGCTTCCGGTATGTTAGGCATGATTTAATCCAATTTAGACTCATTTGTGTAAAGCCAATAGAACTTTTATCAGTAGCAGATTATGGTTGACTTTATCAAAAGCTTTACTAAAATCAGTATAGATGCAATCAGTAAACTTCATTTGAGTAAAACCAAAATATTAGTTACTGAAGAACGACCCTTTCTGAAACCATGTTGATAAGGGGACATCAAAGAGGAGATTTGATGCACGAGATTATCGGTAATACATTTTTCGAAAAGTTTGGGAATTGCACTCAGCTTTACTATACCTCTATAAATCGCAATATTTGCCTTGCTGCCATTCTTGAATAACGGTATAATACAAGAGTCTTTCCAAAACTGTGGAAAGTAACCATTTCTTAGGATCCCTTTTACGCTGAAAAGTTATTTTTGTTGCAAGATTAGCGCAATTTTCAACAAAAACGTGGAAATGGTTTTTTTAAATACGTAGATAGTTCTCCTTATCCATAATTTCTTATATTTTATATAAAGGAATACTGCCCCATCAAGAGAAACATCAACACAGCATTAAACTTCCACCACCGTGAATGGTTTCACCTGGCCTCTTTTAACAATATTGTATTCCATCAGATTGGAAACGATTAATATTTGTTTCATTCGACCCTAGAACTCGTTTCCAGTCATCAGTTGTCCAGTTTTTATGTTTTATATTTTTTTTAATTATCCGAACCTACACATTCACAAAATATTTAGTGATGTACCCATATTGTCCACTACTGTATTTCTACAAACCATAAAACAATTCTAATGGTGGGGACAGCCAAAATTCGCAATTTTGTGCATAAGTTTCCATTGATATTAAAATCAATTAGGTCAGGCTGACCTAAGGTAGCCATATTCCATATTACTTTCATAGATACACACCAGACGATATTCATCGCTACAGCAACACTAGACACAACTTTAATTTCACAATTTGACACTATATCGGGACGTGAACAGTTAAAATCTAATAAACCGAAAACATATGCCGATTAGTGGTAAATTTGGTTATCACAATCTTAAAGTTGGCTATATCAGACAATTACAATTTGAAAAGATTTATAGACATGCAAAAACCTTTTTAATATATAAAAGATTAAAAATACATATAAAGTACACCAATACCTCACTTTGCGTCGTTTCGTTTTACGTTTTTTTTTTTCGAAGTTGCTTCGCTGCTTAATTAGTACTAAATTTCACTGTGCGTCGTTAGATTTTCGAGGTTGCGTTGTTTTGGGTTCAAATCTTTAATTTTTTTTTTTTTAGAAATTTTTGCAAAATCTGCAACATCATCAGCTGACCCGTACAAGAAGTGCTTTGATGATCAAAATGGATCTATTTAGATTGAAAATCAAGTTGCGCAGAGAATACCATTAAGTAAAATGGTAATTCAGATAAAAGCAAAAAGCTTATTTGATGATATACAAAGTAAAGCATTATCCATTATAATGCTAGTGGTAGTGGTAGTAAATACAGACAATTGCTACAAGGAAATTTATTTCACGTTGAAAAAAAGCAGCCAACATTGGAGCAATTTTTTGTGAAAGAAAGCCGGAGACTTAGTATTTTTGTAACCCTAGAACCTAACTTCGATCTTTACAGGGTTGGTTATAGAAAATCGTAATTCACTTTGCGTCGTTTCAATTTGCATCGTGTTTTTTTTGGAACGTAACTCCGAGGTATACGTAAAGTGAGGTATTGGTGTAAAGATTTATATCAAAAATATTCCCCATGCTGGCTGATCTAGATTGCCCCTAATGAACTAATATATACAACTCTCTATTGCTTTTTTAATAAAGATTGAATAATTCGTTTAAAGATCCATCGCTTATGAAAATACATATTTATATAAGTATGTAGAATTTTGTACATATTCGAGTTTACTACCTTACTCTCTCGTGCCTTCCCTAAGCCACCTCTGTTTTGAAAAAACGTCAGCAACAATAATACCAACCACTCAGCTCTGCTAAATCCTTGACTTGTAACCTCCTGGTATGTTTTAAGTATTTATTCGGTTTTATATTTAATAATTGCTTACAAGTTTTACAACTGCTTACAAGTTTACATTCATCAAAATGTCCAGATTAACAAGTAAACGAATAACAACCAGCAACAGCCGCATAAACATCTACATACATACTTAAAATATAAAAATTCTACAATATCCACTACACCGATGTGATGATGATGTTGATGATCTCGTTAGGTTATCGAGATCTTTCATTAAACAAGTTTGTTTTTTTTTTTTTTTTTTTTTTTTTTTTTTGTTAAATGGCAAAAAAAAAATAACTGATGAACGTTTTAAATAAATCTACTTGTATCTGTTTGTGTGTGTCATAAATGATAGACCTCCCTTGTTTATGATTATTGAAATCAAAAGTCAGTCACTTTTGATTTGCAGGGCAAAATTGAATTGAATTGAAACAAAAAAATGTTTATTTTAATGATTTTACTTGAAATTTATATAGCTTACATTTTAGTTTAATTATTTTTGTTGTTTTTTTGCTGAAATCTTATGACGAATTATTTAATTAATTTTGCTGGAGTTTTATTGCTGTTGTTGTTGCTTGGAGTTAGTGACAATGTCCGTTAATTGCTTTGATGTTGTTATTGTTTGAAAGGAGCTCCTACACTTGCAAGGGCAAGTAAATTGTTTTTATGAAGCATTATTAAGGGAAGTGTTTAGTGGAAAATTATTGCTAAATATTATATAAAGGCTCATATTTAAAGCGTTATATTGTCTAGCAGAAAATATCATAGAGAATTAAGAGTATTCCCCTAAAAAATCTTTAGGAATTATTGAAATTTTGACAGTGTAAAAAGCTGCAGAACATCCCAATTAAACAAACAATATACCAAATATGTTAGAACTACCCCCTGTTAACCAATCCCGTAACTAGTTCTGTAACAGTTTAATTTTATATAGAGCTATAATTTAAATATTATGCTCATATTTAAGTCGTTGTTGAACGCCAACATCACTTACACTTGTTTTAAATTTAATTTCATTTGTACATGTTTTAATTATTGCTATACGTTAAAAATATTATTAGCGCTCATAATTTTAAACAATAACCACAGTAACAGACATTTAAAAAGTTAAACAATTAAAGAAAATAATTAAAATTAAATTGTATTTCATTAATTAGCGCAAAAACAAAACATAAAGGAAAATTTAACTTTTAAAAAGTGTATCATAAAGACACCAAATATGATAAAACTTACAATAAAAAAAAGCAGCAATACATTTAAACAAATTTAAAGAGTGATTTTAATAATAATTTACTAAATTAACTTTACATGTTCTGTATAAAAGAACATACATACATAGACATGCAAATACAAATAGCAAACATAGCAACAAAAGCGCAATTCACAATGTTAGAGAAATGTTTGAAATCTTTATTTATTATTATTTGAATTTAGTGGCCTTAACAAAGTCTTTGTAAGCACAGATAAATGACTTAAAAAAATGTGACAAAAATTCAAAAATTTTAGCTGCCTTAACCAAACTTTTGTTGCCATAATTAAAGAACTCATATATTAAAAGCAATTAATGCAAGCACAAATAAATAACTTTGGCAAAATATGACAAAATGTTAAAAATTTTAGTTGCCTTAACCAAATTTTTATCGACACTATCCAAAAACTACTTTTGAGCAATTTATGTTTTATGTTTGACAAGAAAAAAGTTACAAAAAAATCACTCTTTATAAACAAACTACAACATAAATGAACTACCTTTAGTTGTTCTAACAAAGCTTTAGCAAGCACAACTAAATAACTTATAAAATATGATTTCAATCAAATAATTTTGGTTGTCTTAACAAAGACTTTGCAAAAATAAATAAATAAATATCTAACAAAATAACACTTAAATTAAATGAATTTAGTGGCCTTAACAAAGTATTTGCAATCACAAATAAATAAGTTGCAAAATGTGACAAGAATTAAAAAATTTTAGTTGCCTTAAACAAACTTTTATCGACACAATTAAAAACTCATATATTAAAAGCAATCTTTGCAATCACAAGTAAATAACTTTTAGTTGTCTTAACCAAACTTTTGTCGGCACTAACCAAAAACTCATATATCTTAAGCAATTTATGTTTTATGATTAAATCTTTCAAGCATTTCATAGTACTTGCAATACTCCACCCAACTCAATCTCAAATACCGCTTTATTTCATTCATAACTTCATAAAATATTCTCCAAATCCTTTTAAATCTTTTAACCAATTATTTTCTCATCATCAAAAGTCAATAATTATAAACACACAGCTTATCCCATCACACACATTTTATATTTTTTCCTACAGTCATAAAGAATTTTGTTAAGATAAACACTCTGTTTATGACTTCCGTAAATTGTTCCTTCACAAAAATAATCTTTAAAATAATTCTCTTCAATGTACTTCATTAAGTAGCTTCATTGAGTTAATAGAATACATATGTATATGTATTACCAGAAACCTTTAAACATCTTTCTCTGCTCTACAATTTAATAAGCCTGAGAAAAAAATGGTCTCTCTGCAACTCTGCTTCCTCTAAGCCAAGATTTTAGTGTGTTTATCTTAAAAATATAAAACACAGCATCTTTTTAGCACCTGTCAAAAAAGGAGTTACACAATACTGAGATACTTTTATAACATATACATACACAAGTAATTAAATTGAGACATTTTTATGACATTTATGAACATTAAATTTTATTAACTCTCACACAAATTATGAGATTTATTTAAGTTTTATGTAGAAATTCTTTATTTTTTTTAACAGTTACCACAAATTATGTGTAATTGTTATCATTATTACTCATATTACTTTTATGATGATTATAAAGTGATAAGTTGTGATAAGTATTGTGATAGTTTGTCGTAAAAAACAGTTTATATTTAAAGTTTTATGGTGCAATAATTTTGAAACAGGAGTGTATTACATATTTATTAATATAATAAAATAGTAATATATTTTATGGTGGAAACTAAAATATTCCCAAAATTAGCTGGGAATTGACAAAGAGCATGAAAATGTTTAGCTTTTTTATAAAAAGTGGCTGCTACTTTCCCAATTGTTTAATATGAACAGAAAGAATTCTCATTCACAGTGGTTTGGAAACGTTTTATTTTGGAAATAAGTCGGTATCTTCAGATCTATTACAGACATTACAGACAAATTTTCGCATGATTGGAGCAAAGGAGTTTTCAAGTTTGTAGTTTTTTGGCATCGAAGGATGGACGGGACCAGTGAGTGGCCCCTCGTCACCTCGAGTTTCACAATTTTTTTTTAAAAAACCTGAGTGAATAAAAGTCTCTAAAAGAGAATGATTAGTTGGGCGCTGTGCTTTTTTTAATTTCGGTGCATTTTTAAATTGTTCCGAAAATGTGATGAAATCTTTATTTTTACTAATTTTTAATGTTTTTTAATAATTTTATTATCATGAAATCTATACGATGAAAAAGGATACCATTAAATGGATTTTAAATACGAATGTATGATAAATTATGTATTCATTTATCATACATTCGTATTTATATCAAATTCGTCACATGAAAGTTATTGCTAAAGTGTGAAAATCTTTGTTTGAATATACAATAAACATTTCAAACATGGAACTAAAATGTCTTGTGTAGTAATTACGTATTGGATTTTTTTAATGCTTAATTATGTTTTAAAATAAAACCAACTTTTTGTTTAGTTTAAATCTTTCATTTAAACTTAAAATAATTTATATTCTATTATTGGATTATAATCCTTTCCGTTTTAATATTTAATTATTTAAATTAAAAATTATATTTTAATAATGTATTGGATTGTTATCCATTTATTATTTGAACTTATTTTATTATTATCCTTGATAACGTTTTTATAATTATTATTAATTTGTAAATCTTTATTATGATCTTTGATTTTGGTTATGTGAACTTCACTAATCGGCTGGGATTGTTCTACTTCTTGATACTTGATCATAATTGTGCATGCCTTAAGTTGTTTACTTAAATTTTAGCGGTCTTTGTAACAACAATAACAATAATATCATAAGTCTTATTATAGCATATTCTATTCTATTAATAGCATTGCTTATGTTTGTTCTATTAATAGCATTCTTTAAATTCTTTTGATTTAATTTAAGTAAATTTATATAATATCAATATTGCTTAAAATTTAAGTTTAGACTGATGATTTGGTCTGCTCAGACGAACAACTAGGGTTAGAGTCCAAGTGGAGCCCTAACAAATTTTATTGAAAAAATTCAAATAGAAGTAATTAAAAGAGAAAACAAAAATAATTTAAAAATTTATTATATTATCGTATGTACTGAAATTAGCCTTTTTTTTAACAATTAGTACTTCAGTTTCAAATAGCATATGGTGAGTTAAATTTTGTTAGTTTTTAGTTTTTATTTTTGTTAAGTTTTATTTTATTTTTCTAAAAACACTGAACTGTAGAAGACAGTTTTATTGTTATATTTATAATACAATAACATTATACCTTTTATGTAAACTAAATTTAATAAATTATTAAATAAAAAAGTGCGTTTTTTTACTAGTGCGTTTTTTCTCCATTTTTGTGCGTTTTGAAATTTCAAATTTGACAACGCTGACCAACATGAAGTAACACGTTCAATAGGTAAAGGCTTCTCAACAATTGCTCTTGAATTTTCAGAAGCCCAAATGCTGCTTAACGTATCCAGACAAATAAAAATCGGCTTCGTCGGAATAAATGATTTTCCAGAAAATCCAGCTGGGAGTTCCTGAATGAAGTCAGTGAATCTATGGCAATTTAAAAGCGAAATTGAATTCGTTGTTAAAATTGTCAACTGACACCTCAACAAGTAAAATATTAAAACTTTCATGTTATATCAATATGACCCTGTTCTTGTTGGAAAACTCCTTTTAAATTATTGTCAAACAAATATCTCAATTGCCAAAAACTATAGATTGTACTACAAGTTTTCACGAAATATTTATAAAAACTGCTGCTACTTATTATACTGAAAAAATCAAAGGGTGCTGTAGCTTAATTGGTTAGCGCATTTGATCACTAAGCATGAGTCGATTCCCAGCCGCTGCCACTCAAACAACATCAGTTTCTGATAATTATTAGTTTTCTTTCTATCCATTATAACTAATATTTATCACAGCGCTCTTTTTCGGTGGTATAGCATTCAAACGCCACCGAAGTAAAATAATTAAATAAAGGCTATAAAATCAAGCTTTAACATTAATACGCCTACTCACCACCAGAGGCGCTGCAATTCTGCACTAAAAACAAACATAATGCGCATTTGCAGAGTTGTGATATAAAAAGCTTTCTTCTTTCCAAAGAAAGTAACGCAAGTATACATAAGTATACGCAAGTATGTAACCAATAAATAACATATATTTGAACTCGTTTATTTATTCAAAAAAACTTTTCTTATTTAGGCCAAAGCAAAACAAATATTTAATTTTAATTTATTTGATGCTGTTTGATCTTGCAAAACTCTTGCAAGAGTAAAACAAGTGGTTACGTTAAATATTTGCCAAATGTGACCGTACCTTTAAGGTTGCAATTTATAAAAGCAATAAAAACCATGTTTAAACAGTACCCGTACTCTAACTACTGCTGCATAGTACTCTAACGGTTACACCTTTCAGTTCATTAATTTTTTGCTATAGTGCCAAAAACACAAGGCAAAACCCAGCAAATTAACAGCCATTAATAATAAAAAAAAAAAACAAAACTGACCAAAAAGAAACTAAAAATGGCGGTAGCATATAAAACTCAAACACCAATACGATAAATGTACAATGAAACGGATGCTAAAACAACTTTAAAAACAATCCAAAAAGAGATGCTTTGCATCCGTTAACAAAATTTCACAAAAACAAACAAACAAACGTAACAAAGGGCAACCGAGAAACTACAAAAAAAAGTAGCAGCATTCACTATTCACATCACTACACTTTCCAACATACTTAACAAATGCTATCATATCATATCGTATCATTTCGTTTCATTAAGTTTCATCTTAAAATGTAAGCGAATTTTTATGTTTGTTGTTTTTTTAATGAGAGCAAATGTTTGGAGATTTGAAATTTAACACAATTTTTATTTTGAAAAGTTAAACCGTTTATTCACCTTTTGTATGTTTAAGTCTCTTTTGAGATTTTATTTCTGTTAACATCTTCAATGAAACAAAGATTACACACAAGGCACTTGTACATTTTGCTCTGATATTTTGAGTAGCTGTGTTTTTTTTTTCTTCGGAAATTTTATGGGCAACAGGTGAATGAATGCATACACTTACTACACTCTAGTATATTGCAGTATGTCAGTTTTAAATGTTACTTTTTTGTTTATTTTTTGTTTTTTGTGAAATCAGGTAATTTTAATTTTGTGAGATTACTAACTTGTACTCGTACATACCTTTTGTTTTATAGCTTTTAATTACTTTTTTTTGTTTGTTTGTTATTTAATGATTAGTTTTGTTGCTTACAAAAAACAATAACAATTTAAACTCAAATTACGATTTGTGTTTTGTTTTGTATTGTAATTTAACAACGATTTCTCTAGAATTTTTACTATGAACACTACAACTGAAGAACGTGGAATGATGTAGAGGTAGATGATATTAATCAATTTTTAAAAATCTTTACATATATGCAAGCAAAAAAGGCATAAAGGAAGGTCTGTGTTTGTTTTTTGTGTATTTAAGCCACCACACACATGGCTAAGACATGTCATATTAATTAATTAAATTTACATGAGTAAAATCCAGAGAAGGGCAAACTTTTGCTAATTATTTGAATGCCAAAATTCTGACTATAATGCAGGGCTGTATAAAGGTCTGTAATATAACGCGCACTTTTCAGGGCAATTTCTTTGTAGGTGTCTAAATTTAACGTTTTCTGCCGTTTTATCCTCAACGGTGCAGATAACTCTAATAGCCACCATGTTCCGTAAAGAATTGCGTTAAATTATAGTTTACCCCGTCTTGTCAACGTTTTAGCCACGTACTTATAAAGAGTATTACCCCTTGGCCCACGATGTCGAACGATAACGTTCGCTTAGAGAAAACTTAAGACACAAACTTTTTATCGTATCTATTTTTTCCTCAATCAAGTTTGTTTATTCCACAATCAAGTTTGTGTCTTAAGTCTTATATCTAAGCGAACGTTATCGTTCGACATCGTGGGCCAGGAGATTAGTCTAAAAGTCCACTGACCTTTAGGTAAGTATTTCCTTTGCCAACTTTATAAACTTTTCTCTTGATTTGTTGAATTTGGTTCCTTGGGATTGAATTTGGTTGCTATCGGTCGAATATTTCATCTAGCCTCTATACAAATGTCCTTCTGAAATACAGCAAATAACTTGCACCACAAAAAGGTTTTACATAAAGCCTTTTCACACCTAGAAATTTTGAGCAGATCGGTCCTTAATTGATCGTAGCTTCCATATAAGCCCCACTGCTGCAAATCACTTGAAAGGTACGGTCACATTTGACAAATATTTACCGAAAAAGACGTAACCACTAAATAACATATGTATATTTGAACTCGTTTATTTATTTAAAAAAAATTTTTCTTGTTTAGGCTAAAGCACAACAAATATTTAGTTCTAATTTTAATTAAACTTTTGCAAGAGTCAAACAACGTCACACAAATTTGTGGTTACGCTTTTTTTAGTAAATATTTGCCAAATGTGACCGTACCTTAAGAAGCATTAACTCTTCTGAAAATGTTGACATCCAAATAATATTCAACAGAAATATATATATACACAAAACATTCCAATTTTATAATGATCGGTCCATAATTAGTCATAGCATATAAGGTCCACTTCCGAAAATGACTTCAATGACCATAAATCTCTTAAAAATGTTGGTATCTAAATCAAATTTAACACAATTAATTTTTTTTTCATATATACAGAAATCGTTAATTTTATAACCGTTGGGCCATATTTAGTCATAGCTCCTCTATAAGACGCTCTTTAAAAAATCACTTTAACTTGCATTCTTTAGTTAGTTGATATCGAGATAAAATTTAATGCAAATAATTTGTATATGCACAGAAGTCACGCTACTATGGGCACTCCCATTTCTGAAAAACTGTTTTTACTCGCATACTCGGTTTAGCTGGGGCTTAGAGAGAGAATATAAATTTGATATGCAACTCAACAGATTTTGTAAAACAGAAAACCTATTGCTTCTTGATACATGTTTCACATCCGCGCCCCCATTTGATTTACACAGCATACAATTCACATTCCCTACACATTGTTTAGAGACATGATCTTCAAATGCACATTTTAAGCAGTGTTGGGATCTGTCAATATTTGCCTTGCAGAACTTTGATATGTGACCAAATTTCGATTTACTGAAGTACTTCTACTGCTACAGCTGAAGGAATAAGTTAGCCAATTCTGTACCTCCATATTTCTTTAACGAAGACTTTATGATTGTCTAGTCTTGATCAGGTATTTGTAACTCCCTAACAAAAGTATTGGCAAATTATTTTTTATTATGTCATCCAAATGTTTACATTGTACATTCATTTTATGATGTTGACATCATCTCAGTAAATCTTCTATTTTGTCATTACCTGCTGTCTTTAGTTCCAATAGGTGGTCACCTTAACTACTTTAGTTGCAGATCAGTTCTGATCTTCCGGAGTATGTTAGCATATTAGACTTATCTTTTTGCTGATATTCCTCATTTCGTGGGATTTAGGTTTACAAAAACATTTTTATTTTTTACTTTCTTTCAAACATCTACCGAGGTTCTATTAATGGATTTTCTGTCAAATCTACTGCTAGTGATTTATCTGGGCGTTTGGTGTTTTAGCTAGAATATGTTATGTTTGCTGTTCGGCTCTTTTGCCTGAGTTGCTCTTTGATGGCATGGTGGATGTTGTTCACATTTTTGATATGAGGCTTATAGTCCATTATTAGGCTTATTACATTACCCAATTCTGTAACACTCAAACATTAGGTCAACCTTTTTTATCACTGTTTTTCTCTGTTGGAAGCTATACTCCAAGCTATTCCAACACTCTGCCGCTGAACCTGGAGTCATTACTCACTCTGCCGTAAATGATTTCACTTATTCTGACCTTTGCATGTTCGATTTACGTTTATGGGGATCCTTTCCATAGCGTTTTATTCCTAAAATATTCGTACAGCCGGTCAGAGAGCCGAGCAATATCAGGCCGGGGTTTCTTACTCTTCCAATAACTATTCTCTAGTTGGAAACTTGACGCTTATTTAAGAGCTGTTTCTAATGTCAAGTCGCAGACATATCTTCAGGTTCATTTATGTTTAACTAGTTTGCCGGGCACTGTTTATCTATCGCAGCTGACCTACATATATAAAGTTGGTTCTGTTATTCGCTAACCGCTGACCCCGATAGTAACCTGAGCTTTGACGCTGTCTCGATAGTCTAGTATAAGGTCTAGTCTATGGGGATGCTCTATGTTCTGTCCTAGTCTATGGTCTAGTCTATGTAGAATCGATATAAAAACTTGCTATTTATGTAAATGTTTTGGAAAATATTGGAATTGATTCATAGATTACCGAATGACATTAAACCAGGAAATGAACAAGTGTACATGACACATCCGATTACAGTAATAAAATGTCACATTTCCTTGTTACATGTCTCTTAAAGTGCTTGCATTTGTGGGTGGTTTACTACATAAATTATTACTCTCTAACTTGTTAAAAGCCAAAGAGTTTACAGCTATTTTTGTAGAAATCCAATAAAAAAAATCTGACATTTATGGAGCATCATTTCCTTACATTAAATTAAATAATGCGACAACATGTCTGGCTAAAACCAAAATAGCATAAAAACATTAAGATTTACACGGATAATACTATAAAAGATTTGAAACACACATACAACTCAAACACCTTTTACAGATAAATGTAAATATAGAAATACAGCCACCCATGTAGTAAATAACGTTTGATTTAATTTAAAACAATAATTAAATTATGTTAATTGAAAACACACACAAAAACACACACAAAAACAAACACAACAGCATGAGACATCTTTAGTAAGATTAACAAAGTCAGTTTTATTTTATTTCCAGCAACAAATTTCTATGTAAAATTTAAATAAAAACACATCGTTAACATTTTGATTGATTGCTGAGGGGAAAAGTAACAGATTTTTTCGTTTCAAATTAATACAATGAGTTTCTTTTCTTTTCTGTTTTTTTTTTTTTTTTGTTTTATTTTTACTTTAAGACAATACCAAATCCATTTTCAGGTATTATCTATATGGTATAAAATCTACACAATATAAAAATAAAAAATATAAATAAAAACGTGCCATGCGATACGATCGAATTTAAATTGAATTCGAAATTGATGTTATTTATTTTAAAAATTATTTCTTTCTTTTAAGTATAATAAATTTAAAAGATGTTTTATTGGTTATTTAAATGCGTTTAAATTAACATAAAAGTGCTTTGATTTTGGTTTGTTATACGATTACAAACTAAATTTCAAATAAAAACATGGCTTTTTCAAAGACAAAGGTCGACTAAGGGAACCGCTATTAATTGTAATCAAATGATTTCAGTTAAAGATTTATAAAGTGATATAGATTAGACTTATTTAACATTCTAACAATATTTAAAATGGCATAACATTACTGATTAACCTAATTAATAATAACTACTATATACGATAGTCATTACTTAGAAGTTGTTTTGTAATGGCTAGCTCACAATCTGAATTCAAAGCTTAACTTATTGTAATGCAAAGCACTTTAATAAAATCACTATGAATTCAAAAAAAATCATTATAATTCTTTTTTAGTTCAGATTATTTAACGCATAAGTAGATAAGTATGTTTTTGTTAAAGGGAAAAATTAGCAGCGTTGTCAACTTTGAAATTTCAAAACGCACCAAAATGCAGAAAAAAACACACCACGTTTAAACTGTCCATTTGGTTTAAAATGTTTATTGAATTAATTTTTAATTTATTTTATTTCATAAATTCTATATAAAACTTTTTATCAACGATTAATAATAACAGTAAAAAATAGTAAAAGACTTTTTTTAATAATCGAGCTAATAACGATAAAATAAGCATTTAACCACTCAAAATTTAACTCACAATATGGTTTTCGAAACTGAAGTACTAATTGGTAAAAAGAGGCTAATTTCAGTACATATTTGGTACTTTTTTTATTTATTTTTGTTTTCTATTTTAAGTAGATATTTCTATTTGAATTGTTTTTTCAATACATAATTACGCATTAAAAAAATCCAATACGTAATTGCTACCAAGACATTTTATTTCCATGTTTGAATTTAATTTTATTTTCAAACAAAGATTTTCAAACTTTAGCAATAACTTTCATGTGACGAATTTGATAGTATGTATTCATTTATCATACATTCGTATTTAAAATCCATTTAATGGTGTCCTTTTTCATCGTATAGATTTCATGATAATAAAATTATTAAAAAACTGCCATTAAAAATTAGTAAGAATAAAGATTTCATCACATTTTCGGAAAAATTTTAAAATGCACCGAAATTAAAAAAAAGCGCAATGCGCTCCAACAAAGAAATTTTTTGCACAAACAATTTAAAAAAGCACCAAAAATTATGCGAAACGCACCAAGTTGACAGCGCTAAGAATTAGTTTACGAATCGTCGGTCGTCTTATACTTCACTTTTCTTGTGATCGAAACTGGTCATTTTACATAACAAATCGTCGTAACAAACCCCACTACCCATTTCAACTGACTGCAAGTTAAGTAAGTCCTTACTATCAATGAGTTATTAAAGTACTTACTTATAAGTTATTTTTTTAGTTGGTTGTTTGCTTAGTTGGTTAACGTGGTTGCCTGCTGCGTGCAAGCATTCAAGTCAAATCTTTTGATTTCGTTTTGAAAAGGACCACACCACTCATTGAGATAAATGATAAGACTAGATCCAATTTTCCTGTAGCGTACCCTTCACATACTTATGTCCTGTCTATCAAGCATGTGACCCCCTTTCCATTCACGTCTACATAAAATACTGATTTTGAACATGTTTTCAAAGTCTATGAAATGTGTTGTGCAGTCGGAAGTTATTATTATTATTATTATTTTAGTAACTCCAACTATTTTTGTTAAACCATTCTTTTGAATTAATACCCATCTCAGTTCCTCAATTTTCCTGTAGCGTACCCTTCACATCTTAAACCACAACTTTGGATGATTTCCAATGAAAACATTAAAATCATATTAAAAACATTAGATAAGGCATAGATGTTTGAACACATACATCAAATGCGGTTTAGATGTTAAAGAGACTGAAAATGAAATAAAATCGAAAAAGAAAACATTTTTACAAAAAATCAACATGTATTTACAAGAATGAGGCTGTAACAATTGTAGCATAGTGTTTTATAGATACTTTAAGGTAGTAGATGAAGAAAGGGGGTTTGATATCGATGAAAATGAAAGGGGGTTTGAAATTCGATGAAAATGAAAGGGGGTTTGATATTTGGTAACGATGAAAATGAAAGGGGATTTGATTTTTACGATGAAAACGAAAGGGGATTTGATTTTTACTCAAAATTTACGAAGAAAATGAAAGGGGATTTGATTTTTATACGATGAAAACGAAAGGGGATTTGATTTTTACAAAATTTTCCATTGTTTTAAAAAATTCTTATCGCACACATTTTTTTTCCACGGTGATTCCTCTTTGCTGTTATTTTCATGTTTTAAAAAATTCTTATCGCACACATTTTTTTTCCACGGTGATTCCTCTTTGCTGTTATTTTCATGTCTATAGAAAAATTTTTTAAATGTTAAAAAATTATTTATCAAAGAAAATGAGATGAATGGTGGAAGAATAAATCTTAAATCGAGTAAGACATCCGCCACAATTTTTAAAGAAAGACTATTTACACAGTTTCCATTGTGATTTTAGAAAATAAGATATACTTGTCTGGAATTATAGACGGCGACAACACCACATATTGTTTAGTTTATGAAAAAAAAAAAAAAAAATGATAAAACATATCCGGATTTATAGACGTTGACGAATCCTCATATCACAAGATACTTATAATAAACTAATATGCATAAATACTGAGTTTTAAAACAGTAACTATTCAGTAAAAGTTAAACATTCAATTGAAATTCAAAGAAATATGACCTCCACAATGACGAACCGGGATATTTTAGCCGCCTTCAACAAATTGAGGGGCAAACCATACTGCTCCGTAAAGGATATTGAAACTGGTAAGCCGTATAAGGTTCTTAGGATGTTTCGTCACAACAACAAATATGGAAATGTTGTGATAGCGGAGTTAGAGGAGTGGATGCTATATCTTCCAAAAAGATATAACGCTTTGGAAGATGCTGCTATTGAGGGGATCTCTGAGGAGCAATTTCTGTTGAGCAAAAAGACGGATATAATAACTGGGAACTATATCATTGAATTAGAAGAGATTGCTGAATATGGAAATTCTATAGAAGCAGATGACGATGATCAGATGTTTATCCCCAACACACAACCCTACTTTGGTTGGGGAAGTAGTAAAAAAGCGAAACATTAATTATCTATTAGAATATAGTAATTTATAAAATAATAATAATAATTAAATTAAAAGAAATATATATAAAGATAGAACAAATTTTAAAATTTACTATTCTTATTAGCATAGCTGTTTTGAAATGATGTCTCGCATAAATATTGTACAATTTTTAAAGGATTTTGATGGATATATTTTTTTAGAGCATCTGGAATTAATCAAACATTTTCTAAAGTTAATAGATGAAAGTGAAAAAAATGATGATATACTACATAATAAATGCGGGTTTATAAGTTGCTTACAAGAATATGCTGAAGTGATTCCTGAACGATATGAAATAAACTTTGAAAAGCAAAAGAAAATGGTTGAAGACTTAATAAAAAAATATTATTTATTATCAAAATACTTTTATAATATATGAAAATTAAATAAAAAGCATTTTTAAAAGAGTTTTGTTTGTATTTATTTATTTATTTTATTTTTTTTATATAGAAATTCTAAACACAAGTGTCCACAATTAAATGTATTATATTGTTGTTTTCGCTTATGATTGTATTTGATGTTTTTACCCAAATATTTTATGATTTCCAACGGTGGTTGTAAATTTCCAAAACTATCAAAATATTCCAAATCATTATTGTTTTTATAATATGCTACCCAATGAGTGCCACTACCAGTTGAAGAATCCAAATTAACTATTCCACACTCTGCTTGTTTAGGTTGTTTTGGAAGCATATCTCGCATAAATACGCCTCTAAAATTAGGAAATTTCTATTAGCAAACTTCATGATATCTGCATCTGTAAGTGGTCTGTTGGGTAGCATATTTAATAGTTTTTTGAATTTTTACAAATTATACCATAACCTCTCTTGTATGGTTTAAGATATAGTCCTTTTCCCATAGCAATAGATTCCATTGCTTTATTGTGACGTGTAGATTCATCTAATTTTTTCTTAGCATTTTTAGCAGCGGTAACAGCTTTTGCAATTGATGTAGCTCCCGAAGTTATACTGCCTAATGCTCCAAGTGCAGTTAAAATTGGAATAAGTGGTAAGAATCCTCCAGTTTTGGGAAGTTTTATAATCCGTGGAACAATGACATTATGTTTATTTCCTTTAAATGATTTATTAATAACTTTGTGAGCAATTTTAATAGCATCTTGTATATCCTGAGGTTTCTCTTTCTTCAACATATTGGTAGCAGTTTTAATAGTTTTCAAAAACAGTTTTTTATTACAGAGCTGTTTTTTGTTTTGGAGTCCCATACCAAATTTTGTTTTTGTCTTCATTGCATTGGTCACTATATATGCACTTGTCTTTTCACCAATACTACTATCTTTTGCTAAAACTCTTTCCCAAGCTCTTTCAGTTAATATTTTGTCAGCTTGATTGCGTTCGGTTGAATCATTACTTTGTGAATAAGCTATATCATGTTCTCTACAAGCAGAATCTAATGGATTAATACCTTTATCTCCTCTAGCTAAACGTTTTTTTAGTTTTGTTCCTGGTCCACAAAATTTATATCCTGGTATATGAAGCTCTATTGGTAAAACGTCGATTAAATTATTTAATATACCTTGTCCTCTCATAACTTTTTTTGAAATGAATAAAATATTAATGTGTAACATCTTATATATATACTTTGACAAACAAAAAAAATTATTAGTTACCAAAATGCGTTTAATAAAACAAGACAAAAATATTTCCGTGAGAAACATAGACTTTTCTACTGATGCAAACACAAAACTACGTCATAGTAGTTTATTACCGAACAGCATTAGGGCTCTAATTGTTGGCCCATCTAATTGTGGGAAGACTAATGTTATGCTTAGTCTCATTGAAAGTCCGAATGGTTTAAAATTTGGGAACATATATTTATATTCAAAATCGCTCTATCAACCAAAATATCAGTACTTGGAAAAACTCATCGCACCTATAACAGGGATGGGATATTTTACATTTAGTGATAATGAGAGTGTTATACCGCCTGATGAAGCCTAAAATAATTCGCTAATGATATTCGATGATGTTGCTTGCGAGAAACAAAATAATATACGATCATATTTTTGTATGGGTCGCCACAGAAATGTTGATTCTTTTTACTTATGTCAAACATATACAAGAATTCCTAAACATTTGATTCGAGACAACGCAAATATGATAATTATGTTCAAACAGGATGAATTAAATATGCGTCATGTTTATAATGATCACGTTGGAACAGATATGGCATTTGAAAAATTTTATGATATGTGTCGTGAATGTTGGCAAGACAAATTTGGCTTTTTAGTAATTAGCAAAGATAATGAGATGAATGGTGGAAGATATAGAAAATGTTTTGATAACTTTATTCAATTATAAATGCTGTTCATGAGCTGTTCAAAGCTGTTCATGAGCTGTTCAAAGCTGTTCATGAGCTGTTCATGAGCTGTTCAAAGCTGTTCATGAGCCGTTGAAAGCTGTTCATGAGCTGTTCAAAGCTGTCCATGAGCTGTTCAAAGCTGTTCATGAGCTGTTCAAAGCTGTTCATGAGCTGTTCAAAGCTGTTCATGAGCTGTTCAAAGCTGTTCATGAGCCGTTGAAAGCTGTTCATGAGCTGTTCAAAGCCGTTCATGAGCTGTTCAAAGCCGTTCATGAGCTGTTGAAAG
Source organism: Bellardia pandia (assembly GCA_916048285.2). Lineage (NCBI taxonomy): Eukaryota > Metazoa > Arthropoda > Insecta > Diptera > Calliphoridae > Bellardia > Bellardia pandia. The sequence goes on along the minus strand of OU696530.1, from coordinate 93,835,664 downwards.
CTGGTCATGAGCTGTTGAAAGTTGATCCAAAGCAGATAATAGTTGAATAAAAAGAATTTGCAAAACAGTTTTACCATTATTACTATTATTAACTTGCAAGCAACGGTATTGATCTGATCTCCCAGAGCTATATTAAGATGAATGAACAACTACTTAAAGAATTAATAAAGACTCGGTCTGTTTTAAAACAAAAATATCGAAGTTTAAAAGTTGGTGAAACTGAAAACGACGAGAGATTAGCAAAAACATTTAAGCCAATAACTGAACCATTAAAAGAACTTGTGAAAAATAACAACACTCAATATGATAAACCTAAAGCAGAAAATATTTACACTCAAGACAATTCTTTCGATTTCAATAATATGTTGTCTAAAGTAGAAATGAGTACTCCTAAGAAAGACATAGAACTTAAAGATGATGAAAACAGTAACGATACAAACAGTGTAGATTCGACATTTAAGTCAACTAATAATTCATCTAATGTTATTGACTTAGCATTACTGCAGAAAAATAAATTGCTTGATACAACATATGGTCCACATAAAAACTCATATAATGTTTGGAAGTTTGGTAATAGTGATATAGAAATAAATGAAGAAAAAATTAACATTGGAAATCAAAATTGGGCCATTACACCAGGCTTGATTCAATTATTGTTCCATAAAGAACCAACAAATTATGAACCATATGAGTTGGATATTTATAAAAATATTTTGATTAAAACCAATGCGCACAAATTTCTTAAATATAAATTCAAGTAATTTAAATGTAAATAATAATTATTTATTTTCTGATGATGACGATGAAATGTTTATGGATTTGAAATATTAGGATAAAATATGTATATTTTAAGAATTAAAAAAATAAAACACATGTGATATTATAACAAATTTATTTATTGTTATATAATTTTAAGTTTAAAGATAATATTGTTAAATAAATCTACAATTAAAAATATTGAAATTAATATGTTTTATTCATTGTGTTAAACAATTTTTTTGACTGAAGCTGTAAGCGGTGAGTATTCGATTAAACGATCGTGTATGAGTAAACAGTATGCAGATGTATTAGCCGCTACTATTTTATCTGTAGAAAACTCAACTTTTATATCAATTGGGCCTGTTGTTACTGCTTCATTTTGATGACTGACATCAATCACAATTATAGGTGCTTTTTCCTTAAATTCTTCAGCTGAGAGGAGTGGTTGAGCCTCCCTCATATAGAAATTTTGTTGAAACTTAACATACATATCATATAGAATGGCAAAACGTTGATTATCAAATTTAACATTTAAGTCATCATAGGGATATGAGTCTGAATTTAAATGTACTTTAATATTGTTAAGATTTGAATGGGTAAGCTTGTTGTTATGTTTAAAAGCAATTAGTACAAAACGTGGACGTTCTCTGTTTGCAGCTAGTTTTACATTCCAAATATGATTTTGTGATGCTGATAGTTGAGGATGGTAGTGGCAATCCCAACTACGAAATGCTATTGGCAACACATTTCCACTATTAATAATTTTTATTGTGTTCAGTTTAGCATAATCCGAAAGTTTTACATGCGGAATTCTCCAACTAATATTTTGAATTGTAATTTTTGGTTTTTCAGTAGGTTGATTAGAATTTACAATATTATCATCATTTTTGGTACGTAATAATATTAATTCATGTTTACAATTTAACATAATTTTATTATAATCCTCAGCAAATCCTAATAATGATTTAAGCGGGACATAAAAGTTGAAAAATCCTTCACCAACATCGATGTCTTTATCATAAGACCAGCTTGCATTCCCCATCATAATACTTTCGCTGTCATTTAGGGATAGATAATTTTTAATTGTGCTAGAAACACCCAAATGTCGTGTGCGATCTATTTCGACGCCATTAAGCTCATAACGAATCTCCTCAAATAAATTGGGTACAAAGTTATTTTTCAATTTAAAGTTTTTCGATTTTAGACCACTTGTAGCATCTAACACAGTACCTTCAATATACAAAAAGCTTTCACTCGGTAAAACATATAAATCTTGATTTTGTATTGAAATACGAATTTCATCATTATTATTAAATGATTGAATATACGGTGTATATGTATGATAATCTTTTTTTATGATTCTTTCATCCATCATTGGTTTTTCTAAAACATTAATTATGTCAGTCATTATTCTTTAAAATAAAATTCAAGGATTTTAGGAATTGTTTATTTGCTTCGCTCAGTTTTGATGTGTTTAAGGTTGTTCTTGCTGATGCAGTGTTCAACACACTAATGTCTCTCCTCATTCTATCAACAACGTTTTTATTGTATATAATCATTATTGTTTGGGTCGTAAATGAAGACGAAGAATAATATTTTCACCACGAAAATTTATAAGCTCACTATTTTGATCTACAATAGTGACCGCAATAGAACTGATCTCCTTAATGTTTAGTGGTAAATAGATTAAGTTTCGCGGAATTTCGTCCATTTTATATCCTGGGGAAACACTTATTCCAAATTCATGAATTGTATGTGCCCTTTCTCCATTTATATAAGATCCAACAACGATATTACAATCAATACGTATTGTATTCACTTTGAGAATATTTACGGGTAGTTCAGAGAGATTATTGGAACCCCCGTTTAAAGTTTTTTTGTTAAAACCCATTAACTTTCCAATTGTTCTTTTTTTATTGAAATATATTGAATCATGAGAAGTAGTTATTTCAACTCTCATTGTATTGTTGTTGGCTTCTATTTTAATCGATTTTCCACCATTAGTCAAACGCTCATATTCACTTTCTAAATAATCTGCAATATCTTCTAGCTCATAGGAACCAATAGGAATTTCAATAATGTTATCCCCAATATGAAACAAATTATTATCCTCATCGACATTGGGTATGCTATTATATGTATGAAAATCTATAAGTGAGCATTCATAATCCTCTTCCAATGCTATGGGTGGAAAATAATTTGCAGTTAAAATTGACGAGTTTCCGTTCAAAGTTAATGTAATAGACATATTGAATACTAAAAATGGAATGAATAAAAACATATACATTTTTTTTTTTTTTTTTTTTTTTTAAATATATTTTCTTTATTTATAAACTTAATAGATATAAGAAATTTATTACAATATTTCGTTTTTATTAATCCAAGAGTTGTGATCATTTGTAAATCCCAACCATTTAACAAATGCACGATTATTTTTTATTCTTATAACCTTTTCCACAAGATACGTATTTGGATATCTGGTTGGTAGTAGCTCCTCTTCATAGAATCCACCTTTAATAGGATTTCCCATATAGTCTTCTAAAATATATGTCGTTGGATGTGTAATTTTAATATGTTTGATTTTAAATATTTCTGTTGTCCAATTTGGAGTATACCCTTTTTCAAAACAATGTTTATATTTGCTAATGCGTACATTGTCACCAATATTAAACTTGTTTTTCTTAAATATTTTTATATGGTTATAAACGGTATTTAATAATAATTGCTCATTAGAAGGTTTTACATCAATAGGAGCCATTTTGATAACTCGATGGATTTTTTTGTTATAATCACTAATTAGTTTTTCATACAAATCAACCCAATGATATGAGCCATTGTAACTGAATTCTTTCCACATCATACCTTTCAGAGTTCTGTTAAATCGTTCTACAATTGAGGCTTTCATAATGCTGTAAGTAGAATAGTGATTAATTTTATATTTTGCCATTAGGTTTTTGAATAAGTTGTTGAAAAATTCTTTTCCATCATCTGTTTGCAAATTTTTTGGTATACGGCCTAAATTAAATATGTCATTCATAGCATTTGTAACATCTATAGCCGTTTTAGATTTTAGTGGTCGAATCCAAGCAAATTTTGAAAAGGTATCGATGACTGTTAATAAATATTTAAATCCTTTATTATATGTAGAGTAATTTCCCATTTCAACTAAATCCGCTTGCCATAAATCATCAATACCCTTCATTATTACTCTCCGTCGTTTAAAATTTTTCCTTGCTTGGGAATGAAGCTCATTAACCAACTCTCGTTTTTCATCCATACTTGAATTATATTAATATTAATATTTTATTTTATATTTCTTTTTTATTGGATCTGTACTGCTTGGCGGTTCACTTTTTGTAATTATTGACGTAAAAACAAAATTCTCCAGTCTTTGTACTTTCTCTAACAGTGTTTCGATTTGTTCACTAAAATGTAATTTTAAAGACATTTCTCTATGAGATATCATGTTTTGCATTGAATTATCAATATTATTAAGTTTTCCATCAAGTTTTTTATATTCTTGTTTAATCAATGTTGTTAAATCTTGTTGCAATTGTCTGATTTCTGTTCCCAAGTAATGTTTATTAACAGCGTCTTTTTCTTGTGTAGGAAACGAAACATTTGTGATCCTTTTGTTTTGAACATTAATGTTATTATTTTTATCCAACACAAGTCCAACAACTTGACGAATTTTTCTTTTATTTTTTTCATTTTTTATAAAATTGTTTTGACTCTTTGAGTGATGACCAAATTTATCAACAGGCATATTTTGTTATCCTTCCACTATTTATTTATGATTATTGCTTTCTACGCAATAATATTTGCTTCTTGCAATTCCTCTAAAATTGAATTAATTTCATTGCGATGATTATTGTGTCCTGCGCCTTCCGATGCAACCAATAGTCTCAGTCGATCTACTAATTCATTAGGATCGTTCCAGTATATATAGTTGGGTCTTTCATTATTGACTTTCATAATCATTCCGTTTCCTTTATGCGTTTGTGATCTTAATGATCTTTTTGGTGTTATAGAAATTTCATCCTTAAACAAGTTTTTTATAATAGTGTTGTACTTTTTGCTCTTAGTGCCCTTAATTTGATTTTTGGAATTAAATTCTCTTTTGTGCGCATTGGTTTTAATCAAAATATTTTTATAAATATCCAACTCATATGGTTCATAATTTGTTGGTTCTTTATGGAACAATAATTGAATCAAGCCTGGTGTAATGGCCCAATTTTGATTTCCAATGTTAATTTTTTCTTCATTTATTTCTATATCACTATTACCAAACTTCCAAACATTATATGAGTTTTTATGTGGACCATATGTTGTATCAAGCAATTTATTTTTCTGCAGTAATGCTAAGTCAATAACATTAGATGAATTATTAGTTGACTTAAATGTCGAATCTACACTGTTTGTATCGTTACTGTTTTCATCATCTTTAAGTTCTATGTCTTTCTTAGGAGTACTCATTTCTACTTTAGACAACATATTATTGAAATCGAAAGAATTGTCTTGAGTGTAAATATTTTCTGCTTTAGGTTTATCATATTGAGTGTTGTTATTTTTCACAAGTTCTTTTAATGGTTCAGTTATTGGCTTAAATGTTTTTGCTAATCTCTCGTCGTTTTCAGTTTCACCAACTTTTAAACTTCGATATTTTTGTTTTAAAACAGACCGAGTCTTTATTAATTCTTTAAGTAGTTGTTCATTCATCTTAATATAGCTCTGGGAGATCAGATCAATACCGTTGCTTGCAAGTTAATAATAGTAATAATGGTAAAACTGTTTTGCAAATTCTTTTTATTCAACTATTATCTGCTTTGGATCAACTTTCAACAGCTCATGACCAGCTTTCAACAGCTCATGAACGGCTTTGAACAGCTCATGAACGGCTTTGAACAGCTCATGAACAGCTTTCAACGGCTCATGAACAGCTTTGAACAGCTCATGAACAGCTTTGAACAGCTCATGAACAGCTTTGAACAGCTCATGAACAGCTTTGAACAGCTCATGGACAGCTTTGAACAGCTCATGAACAGCTTTCAACGGCTCATGAACAGCTTTGAACAGCTCATGAACAGCTCATGAACAGCTTTGAACAGCTCATGAACAGCTTTGAACAGCTCATGAACAGCATTTATAATTGAATAAAGTTATCAAAACATTTTCTATATCTTCCACCATTCATCTCATTATCTTTGCTAATTACTAAAAAGCCAAATTTGTCTTGCCAACATTCACGACACATATCATAAAATTTTTCAAATGCCATATCTGTTCCAACGTGATCATTATAAACATGACGCATATTTAATTCATCCTGTTTGAACATAATTATCATATTTGCGTTGTCTCGAATCAAATGTTTAGGAATTCTTGTATATGTTTGACATAAGTAAAAAGAATCAACATTTCTGTGGCGACCCATACAAAAATATGATCGTATATTATTTTGTTTCTCGCAAGCAACATCATCGAATATCATTAGCGAATTATTTTAGGCTTCATCAGGCGGTATAACACTCTCATTATCACTAAATGTAAAATATCCCATCCCTGTTATAGGTGCGATGAGTTTTTCCAAGTACTGATATTTTGGTTGATAGAGCGATTTTGAATATAAATATATGTTCCCAAATTTTAAACCATTCGGACTTTCAATGAGACTAAGCATAACATTAGTCTTCCCACAATTAGATGGGCCAACAATTAGAGCCCTAATGCTGTTCGGTAATAAACTACTATGACGTAGTTTTGTGTTTGCATCAGTAGAAAAGTCTATGTTTCTCACGGAAATATTTTTGTCTTTTTTTATTAAACGCATTTTGGTAACTAATAATTTTTTTTGTTTGTCAAAGTATATATATAAGATGTTACACATTAATATTTTATTCATTTCAAAAAAAGTTATGAGAGGACAAGGTATATTAAATAATTTAATCGACGTTTTACCAATAGAGCTTCATATACCAGGATATAAATTTTGTGGACCAGGAACAAAACTAAAAAAACGTTTAGCTAGAGGAGATAAAGGTATTAATCCATTAGATTCTGCTTGTAGAGAACATGATATAGCTTATTCACAAAGTAATGATTCAACCGAACGCAATCAAGCTGACAAAATATTAACTGAAAGAGCTTGGGAAAGAGTTTTAGCAAAAGATAGTAGTATTGGTGAAAAGACAAGTGCATATATAGTGACCAATGCAATGAAGACAAAAACAAAATTTGGTATGGGACTCCAAAACAAAAAACAGCTCTGTAATAAAAAACTGTTTTTGAAAACTATTAAAACTGCTACCAATATGTTGAAGAAAGAGAAACCTCAGGATATACAAGATGCTATTAAAATTGCTCACAAAGTTATTAATAAATCATTTAAAGGAAATAAACATAATGTCATTGTTCCACGGATTATAAAACTTCCCAAAACTGGAGGATTCTTACCACTTATTCCAATTTTAACTGCACTTGGAGCATTAGGCAGTATAACTTCGGGAGCTACATCAATTGCAAAAGCTGTTACCGCTGCTAAAAATGCTAAGAAAAAATTAGATGAATCTACACGTCACAATAAAGCAATGGAATCTATTGCTATGGGAAAAGGACTATATCTTAAACCATACAAGAGAGGTAGTAGATGAAGAAAGGGGGTTTGATATCGATGAAAATGAAAGGGGGTTTGAAATTCGATGAAAATGAAAGGGGGTTTGATATTTGGTAACGATGAAAATGAAAGGGGATTTGATTTTTACGATGAAAACGAAAGGGGATTTGATTTTTACTCAAAATTTACGAAGAAAATGAAAGGGGATTTGATTTTTATACGATGAAAACGAAAGGGGATTTGATTTTTACAAAATTTTCCATTGTTTTAAAAAATTCTTATCGCACACATTTTTTTTCCACGGTGATTCCTCTTTGCTGTTATTTTCATGTTTTACAAAATTCTTATCGCACACATTTTTTTTCCACGGTGATTCCTCTTTGCTGTTATTTTCATGTCTATAGAAAAATTTTTTAAATGTTAAAAAATTATTTATCAAAGATAATGAGATGAATGGTGGGTGGAAGAATAAATCTTAAATCGAGTAAGACATCCGGTACAATTTTTAAAGAAAGACTATTTACACAGTTTCCATTGTGATTTTAGAAAATATTATAGACGGCGACAACACCACATATTGTTTGGTTTTAGGTCTAGAATCGAGTAAGACATCCGGCACAATTTTTAAAGAAAGACTATTTACACAGTTTCCATTGTGATTTTTGAAAATAAGATATACTTGTCTGGAATTATAGACGGCGACAACACCACATATTGTTTAGTTTATGAAAAAAAAAAAAAAATGATAAAACATTTCCGGATTTATAGACGTTGACGAATCCTCATATCACAAGATACTTATAATAAACTAATATGTATAAATACTGAGTTTTAAAACAGTAACTATTCAGTAAAAGTCAAACATTCAATTGAAATTCAAAGAAATATGACCTCCACAATGACGAAGCGGGATATTTTAGCCGCCTTCAACAAATTGAGGAGCAAACCATACTGCTCCGTAAAGGATATTGAAACTGGTAAGCCGTATAAGGTTCTTAGGATGTTTCGTCACAACAACAAATATGGAAATGTTGTGATAGCGGAGTTAGAGGAGTGGATGCTATATCTTCCAAAAAGATATAACGCTTTGGAAGATGCTGCTATTGAGGGGATCTCTGAGGAGCAATTTCTGTTGAGCAAAAAGACGGATATAATAACTGGGAACTATATCATTGAATTAGAAGAGATTGCTGAATATGGAAATTCTATAGAAGCAGATGACGATGATCAGATGTTTATCCCCAACGCACAACCCTACTTTGGTTGGGGAAGTAGTAAAAAAGCGAAACATTAATTATCTATTAGAATATAGTATTTTATAAAATAATAATAATAATTATAATAATAGAAATATATATAAAGATAGAACAAATTTTAAAATTTACTATTCTTATTAGCATAGCTGTTTTGAAATGATGTCTCGCATAAATATTGTACAATTTTTAAAGGATTTTGATGGATATATTTTTTTAGAGCATCTGGAATTAATCAAACATTTTCTAAAGTTAATAGATGAAAGTGAAAAAAATGATGATATACTACATAATAAATGTGGATTTATAAGTTGCTTACAAGAATATGCTGAAGTGATTCCTGAACGATATGAAATAAACTTTGAAAAGCAAAAGAAAATGGTTGAAGACTTAATAAAAAAATATTATTTATTATCAAAATACTTTTATAATATATGAAAATTAAATAAAAAGCATTTTTAAAAGAGTTTTGTTTGTATTTATTTATTTATTTTATTTTTTTATATAGAAATTCTAAACACAAGTGTCCACAATTAAATGTATTATATTGTTGTTTTCGCTTATGATTGTATTTGATGTTTTTACCCAAATATTTTATGATTTCCAACGGTGGTTGTAAATTTCCAAAACTATCAAAATATTCCAAATCATTATTGTTTTTATAATATGCTACCCAATGAGTGCCACTACCAGTTGAAGAATCCAAATTAACTATTCCACACTCTGCTTGTTTAGGTTGTTTTGGAAGCATATCTCGCATAAATACGCCTCTAAAATTAGGAATATTTCTATTAGCAAACTTCATGATATCTGCATCTGTAAGTGGTCTGTTGGGTAGCATATTTAATAGTTTTTTGAATTTTTACAAATTATACCATAACCTCTCTTGTATGGTTTAAGATATAGTCCTTTTCCCATAGCAATAGATTCCATTGCTTTATTGTGACGTGTAGATTCATCTAATTTTTTCTTAGCATTTTTAGCAGCGGTAACAGCTTTTGCAATTGATGTAGCTCCCGAAGTTATACTGCCTAATGCTCCAAGTGCAGTTAAAATTGGAATAAGTGGTAAGAATCCTCCAGTTTTGGGAAGTTTTATAATCCGTGGAACAATGACATTATGTTTATTTCCTTTAAATGATTTATTAATAACTTTGTGAGCAATTTTAATAGCATCTTGTATATCCTGAGGTTTCTCTTTCTTCAACATATTGGTAGCAGTTTTAATAGTTTTCAAAAACAGTTTTTTATTACAGAGCTGTTTTTTGTTTTGGAGTCCCATACCAAATTTTGTTTTTGTCTTCATTGCATTGGTCACTATATATGCACTTGTCTTTTCACCAATACTACTATCTTTTGCTAAAACTCTTTCCCAAGCTCTTTCAGTTAATATTTTGTCAGCTTGATTGCGTTCGGTTGAATCATTACTTTGTGAATAAGCTATATCATGTTCTCTACAAGCAGAATCTAATGGATTAATACCTTTATCTCCTCTAGCTAAACGTTTTTTTAGTTTTGTTCCTGGTCCACAAAATTTATATCCTGGTATATGAAGCTCTATTGGTAAAACGTCGATTAAATTATTTAATATACCTTGTCCTCTCATAACTTTTTTTGAAATGAATAAAATATTAATGTGTAACATCTTATATATATACTTTGACAAACAAAAAAAATTATTAGTTACCAAAATGCGTTTAATAAAACAAGACAAAAATATTTCCGTGAGAAACATAGACTTTTCTACTGATGCAAACACAAAACTACGTCATAGTAGTTTATTACCGAACAGCATTAGGGCTCTAATTGTTGGCCCATCTAATTGTGGGAAGACTAATGTTATGCTTAGTCTCATTGAAAGTCCGAATGGTTTAAAATTTGAGAACATATATTTATATTCAAAATCGCTCTATCAACCAAAATATCAGTACTTGGAAAAACTCATCGCACCTATAACAGGGATGGGATATTTTACATTTAGTGATAATGAGAGTGTTATACCGCCTGATGAAGCCAAAAATAATTCGCTAATGATATTCGATGATGTTGCTTGCGAGAAACAAAATAATATACGATCATATTTTTGTATGGGTCGCCACAGAAATGTTGATTCTTTTTACTTATGTCAAACATATACAAGAATTCCTAAACATTTGATTCGAGACAACGCAAATATGATAATTATGTTCAAACAGGATGAATTAAATATGCGTCATGTTTATAATGATCACGTTGGAACAGATATGGCATTTGAAAAATTTTATGATATGTGTCGTGAATGTTGGCAAGACAAATTTGGCTTTTTAGTAATTAGCAAAGATAATGAGATGAATGGTGGAAGATATAGAAAATGTTTTGATAACTTTATTCAATTATAAATGCTGTTCATGAGCTGTTCAAAGCTGTTCATGAGCTGTTCAAAGCTGTTCATGAGCTGTTCAAAGCTGTTCATGAGCTGTTCAAAGCTGTTCATGAGCCGTTGAAAGCTGTTCATGAGCTGTTCAAAGCCGTTCATGAGCTGTTCAAAGCCGTTCATGAGCTGTTGAAAGCTGGTCATGAGCTGTTGAAAGCTGGTCATGAGCTGTTGAAAGTTGATCCAAAGCAGATAATAGTTGAATAAACAAGCTGGTCATGAGCTGTTGAAAGTTGATCCAAAGCAGATAATAGTTGAATAAAAAGAATTTGCAAAACAGTTTTACCATTATTACTATTATTAACTTGCAAGCAACGGTATTGATCTGATCTCCCAGAGCTATATTAAGATGAATCAACAACTACTTAAAGAATTAATAAAGACTCGGTCTGTTTTAAAACAAAAATATCGAAGTTTAAAAGTTGGTGAAACTGAAAACGACGAGAGATTAGCAAAAACATTTAAGCCAATAACTGAACCATTAAAAGAACTTGTGAAAAATAACAACACTCAATATGATAAACCTAAAGCAGAAAATATTTACACTCAAGACAATTCTTTCGATTTCAATAATATGTTGTCTAAAGTAGAAATGAGTACTCCTAAGAAAGACATACAACTTAAAGATGATGAAAACAGTAACGATACAAACAGTGTAGATTCGACATTTAAGTCAACTAATAATTCATCTAATGTTATTGACTTAGCATTACTGCAGAAAAATAAATTGCTTGATACAACATATGGTCCACATAAAAACTCATATAATGTTTGGAAGTTTGGTAATAGTGATATAGAAATAAATGAAGAAAAAATTAACATTGGAAATCAAAATTGGGCCATTACACCAGGCTTGATTCAATTATTGTTTCATAAAGAACCAACAAATTATGAACCATATGAGTTGGATATTTATAAAAATATTTTGATTAAAACCAATGCGCACAAAAGAGAATTTAATTCCAAAAATCAAATTAAGGGCACTAAGAGCAAAAAGTACAACACTATTATAAAAAAATTGTTTAAGGATGAAATTTCTATAACACCAAAAAGATCATTAAGATCACAAACGCATAAAGGAAACGGAATGATTATGAAAGTTAATAATGAAAGACCCAACTATATATACTGGAACGATCCTAATGAATTAGTAGATCGACTGAGACTATTGGTTGCATCGGAAGGCGCGGGACACAATAATCATCGCAATGAAATTAATTCAATTTTAGAGGAATTGCAAGAAGCAAATATTATTGCGTAGAAAGCAATAATCATAAATAAATAGTGGAAGGATAACAAAATATGCCTGTTGATAAATTTGGTCATCACTCAAAGAGTCAAAACAATTTTATAAAAAATGAAAAAAATAAAAGAAAAATTCGTCAAGTTGTTGGACTTGTGTTGGATAAAAATAATAACATTAATGTTCAAAACAAAAGGATCACAAATGTTTCGTTTCCTACACAAGAAAAAGACGCTGTTAATAAACATTACTTGGGAACAGAAATCAGACAATTGCAACAAGATTTAACAACATTGATTAAACAAGAATATAAAAAACTTGATGGAAAACTTAATAATATTGATAATTCAATGCAAAACATGATATCTCATAGAGAAATGTCTTTAAAATTACATTTTAGTGAACAAATCGAAACACTGTTAGAGAAAGTACAAAGACTGGAGAATTTTGTTTTTACGTCAATAATTACAAAAAGTGAACCGCCAAGCAGTACAGATCCAATAAAAAAGAAATATAAAATAAAATATTAATATTAATATAATTCAAGTATGGATGAAAAACGAGAGTTGGTTAATGAGCTTCATTCACAAGCAAGGAAAAATTTTAAACGACGGAGAGTAATAATGAAGGGTATTGATGATTTATGGCAAGCGGATTTAGTTGAAATGGGAAATTACTCTACGTATAATAAAGGATTTAAATATTTATTAACAGTCATCGATACCTTTTCAAAATTTGCTTGGATTCGACCACTAAAATCTAAAACGGCTATAGATGTTACAAATGCTATGAATGACATATTTAATTTAGGCCGTATACCAAAAAATTTGCAAACAGATGATGGAAAAGAATTTTTCAACAACTTATTCAAAAACCTAATGACAAAATATAAAATTAATCACTATTCTACTTACAGCATTATGAAAGCCTCAATTGTAGAACGATTTAACAGAACTCTGAAAGGTATGATGTGGAAAGAATTCAGTTACAATGGCTCATATCATTGGGTTGATTTGTATGAAAAACTAATTAGTGATTATAACAAAAAAATCCATCGAGTTATCAAAATGGCTCCTATTGACGTAAAACCTTCTAATGAACAATTATTATTAAATACCATTTATAACCATATAAAAATATTTAAGAAAAACAAGTTTAATATTGGTGACAATGTACGCATTAGCAAATATAAACATTGTTTTGAAAAAGGGTATACTCCAAATTGGACAACAGAAATATTTAAAATCAAACATATTAAAATTACATATCCAACGACATATATTTTAGAAGACTATATGGGAAATCCTATTAAAGGTGGATTCTATGAAGAGGAGCTACTACCAACCAGATATCCAAATACGTATCTTGTGGAAAAGGTTATAAGAATAAAAAATAATCGTGCATTTGTTAAATGGTTGGGATTTACAAATGATCACAACTCTTGGATTAATAAAAACGAAATATTGTAATAAATTTCTTATATCTATTAAGTTTATAAATAAAGAAAATATATTTAAAAAAAAAAAAAAAAATTTATATGTTTTTATTCATTCCATTTTTAGTATTCAATATGTCTATTACATTAACTTTGAACGGAAACTCGTCAATTTTAACTGCCAATTATTTTCCACCCATAGCATTGGAAGAGGATTATGAATGCTCACTTATAGATTTTCATACATATAATAGCATACCCAATGTCGATGAGGATAATAATTTGTTTCATATTGGGGATAACATTATTGAAATTCCTATTGGTTCCTATGAGCTAGAAGATATTGCAGATTATTTAGAAAGTGAATATGAGCGTTTGACTAATGGTGAAAAATCGATTAAAATAGAAGCCAACAACAATACAATGAGAGTTGAAATAACTACTTCTCATGATTCAATATATTTCAATAAAAAAAGAACAATTGGAAAGTTAATGGGTTTTAACAAAAAAACTTTAAACGGGGGTTCCAATAATCTCTCTGAACTACCTGTAAATATTCTCAAAGTGAATACAATACGTATTGATTGTAATATCGCTGTTGGATCTTATATAAATGGAGAAAGGGCACATACAATTCATGAATTTGGAATAAGTGTTTCCCCAGGATATAAAATGGACGAAATTCCACGAAACTTAATCTATTTACCACTAAACACCAAGGAGATCAGTTCTATTGCGGTCAGTATTGTAGATCAAAATAGTGAGCTTATAAATTTTCGTGGTGAAAATATTACTCTTCGTCTTCATTTACGACCCAAACAATAATGATTATATACAATAAAAACGTTGTTGATAGAATGAGGAGAGACATTAGTGTGTTGAACACTGCATCAGCAAGAACAACCTTAAACACATCAAAACTGAGCGAAGCAAATAAACAATTCCTAAAATCCTTGAATTTTATTTTAAAGAATAATGACTGACATAATTAATGTTTTAGAAAAACCAATGATGGATGAAAGAATCATAAAAAAAGATTATCATACATATACACCGTATATTCAATCATTTAATAATAATGATGAAATTCGTATTTCAATACAAAATCAAGATTTATATGTTTTACCGAGTGAAAGCTTTTTGTATATTGAAGGTACTGTGTTAGATGCTACAAGTGGTCTAAAATCGAAAAACTTTAAATTGAAAAATAACTTTGTACCCAATTTATTTGAGGAGATTCGTTATGAGCTTAATGGCGTCGAAATAGATCGCACTCGACATTTGGGTGTTTCTAGCACAATTAAAAATTATCTATCCCTAAATGACAGCGAAAGTATTATGATGGGGAATGCAAGCTGGTCTTATGATAAAGACATCGATGTTGGTGAAGGATTTTTCAACTTTTATGTCCCGCTTAAATCATTATTAGGATTTGCTGAGGATTATAATAAAATTATGTTAAATTGTAAACATGAATTAATATTATTACGTACCAAAAATGATGATAATATTGTAAATTCTAATCAACCTACTGAAAAACCAAAAATTACAATTCAAAATATTAGTTGGAGAATTCCGCATGTAAAACTTTCGGATTATGCTAAACTGAACACAATAAAAATTATTAATAGTGGAAATGTGTTGCCAATAGCATTTCGTAGTTGGGATTGCCACTACCATCCTCAACTATCAGCATCACAAAATCATATTTGGAATGTAAAACTAGCTGCAAACAGAGAACGTCCACGTTTTGTACTAATTGCTTTTAAACATAACAACAAGCTTACCCATTCAAATCTTAACAATATTAAAGTACATTTAAATTCAGACTCATATCCCTATGATGACTTAAATGTTAAATTTGATAATCAACGTTTTGCCATTCTATATGATATGTATGTTAAGTTTCAACAAAATTTCTATATGAGGGAGGCTCAACCACTCCTCTCAGCTGAAGAATTTAAGGAAAAAGCACCTATAATTGTGATTGATGTCAGTCATCAAAATGAAGCAGTAACAACAGGCCCAATTGATATAAAAGTTGAGTTTTCTACAGATAAAATAGTAGCGGCTAATACATCTGCATACTGTTTACTCATACACGATCGTTTAATCGAATACTCACCGCTTACAGCTTCAGTCAAAAAAATTGTTTAACGCAATGAATAAAACATATTAATTTCAATATTTTTAATTGTAGATTTATTTAACAATATTATCTTTAAACTTAAAATTATATAACAATAAATAAATTTGTTATAATATCACATGTGTTTTATTTTTTTAATTCTTAAAATATACATATTTTATCCTAATATTTCAAATCCATAAACATTTCATCGTCATCATCAGAAAATAAATAATTATTATTTACATTTAAATTACTTGAATTTATATTTAAGAAAATTTGATCATTTCCATCATTATACCAGTTCGTTACTGAATTTTCAGTAATGTTTGATTCTACATTATTCGTGTCCTCTATTAAATATTCTGCAATATCTTCTAATTCAAAATCATTTTCTTTTAACTTATAATGCCCCCAAGCATATGTCTGAATACCATCGAACTTTATATATCTCTTGTTATCATTGTGACTTAAAACTACTTTTTCTATTTTTTGAGTATATATTTGATGACAGTACGCTCGAAATGTATACATTGAATCACTGTGCACATTTTTGGAATACAAACACTTTTTATAATCGACTAATGTTATTCTATCTAATGCCATTTTTTTCACACCCTTAGATTTTTTAATTTCTCCATTATCTTCATTCCTAATTGAGTACATTTTCGCCCTTAAACCTACAAATTCTCTCATAATTACTCCACAGTTTTCATCCTTCATCATTCCCAAAACTTTTTTATTTACAATTGGTAAATTAAATTTATTTTGAGGGCTATAATCTGAAGTATCAAAATGTTGAAGTACATCATTTGAGATATCCTTATAGAAATCTTCTGTTCTAATGGTATATATAAATGAATCTGTATCCATGTAATTTAAATGAAGTCTACTATTAAATTTGGGTTTCATATAGCCATAGTGAAATTCGTACATTTTCCATTTTGAAAGTTCTAATACAGTAAAACCTAAGTACATTGGTTTATTACATTTAATGTTGACTCGTTTAAGTTGTACGGCAAACATATCATCTCCAAACCTAGACAGACTATGAAAATTCAATTGAGCAATATGAGCTCTTGCTTCTTTATGATTTCTTCTGTCCGATTCCCACTGTGTTACAATATAAACACTCTTTCTTTTTTCTACATTCTCCATGGTCTTGCCATAAACTGCATTATTTAGTAACTTAAAGAAATCTTTTTCGAATGTATTTGTCGCTTTAGTCCTATGAAAAGTATTTAAGTCGATGTATGACTTTAACCATGGAGCCTGTTTAAATTTTATAACTCTATGGATTTTTTTCAAAATCATACCATTTGCTATACATTGTTTCAACACTCTATAATGTATAGCATAATTTTTTTTATTAGTTAAATCTGCTATCAACTTTTCATTTCTCATGGGAGGAACTACTTTATTTTGAGGACAGAATGGTAAATCATTGTGTAGGTCATGTAGTCCAGTAGGATAATCTAAATCAACTTCCAAGATATAACCCTCACTGGACTCATCTTCAAGACAATTTACATTAAGTGAAATTATTTCTTCATT
Source organism: Bellardia pandia (assembly GCA_916048285.2). Taxonomy (NCBI): domain Eukaryota; kingdom Metazoa; phylum Arthropoda; class Insecta; order Diptera; family Calliphoridae; genus Bellardia; species Bellardia pandia. Next base: position 93,818,267 of record OU696530.1, on the reverse strand, counting down.
ACTTAACCAAACAAAATCCGAATATGGTAGGTATTGCGACATTGCCCATCCATACAAGTTATTTGCATCCAAGTACATTAGATATTGTGAGGGCTTTGTTCTATCATAATCATGCATATACTTATTATTGGCCACAGAATGTCTTAATGAACATTGGACAAGCCCTCCTCTAATACCAGTTTTGATCATATTATACATATCAACATCAGTTATAAGTTCTAAACGTATTTTTGTTGATTTCAACATAGCATCCCAGGATAAGCCTGGTGCTGTATAATAATGACAAGGATCCAAACCATAAATGCTTTTACAAATCTTTCTGAAATTTTCAAAAATGTCTGCTAAAATAAGTGTATCACTTTTAACATACAATTCTGTATATTCTAACAGTGTTTTACAATTAAATGTTTCCCATACTTTTTTAGCATGTTGGTAATCTTCGACTTTGCACTCTTGATTCGTCAACAAATTTCTAAATTCTTCCCGTTCAGGGAGATTTCCTTCAGAAAGTTTTGAAAATGAGTCAATATAAGAGTATGGGAATATTCCCTTTCTTCTTATTAAGTCAAACTCACCATCATTTGGGAAATATTTCTTAATGATTTTAAAATCATCAGAAGCTAAATTTGAAGATAAAGCGTCTAAACTTGATGCCATAAACCTAAATGAGTCTACAAACCTCAACTGAAAACTATCATTTTCTATTGATACATTTTTTGTAATGGAAATATAAGTTTCCTTATTTATAGGAATTATTTCTATGGTACCCTCAGCATTACCTAATTCTTTTATAAACAAATGACTGTCATAGGATGATAAATTGTGGAAAAACACTGGTATGAATTTTTTAATTTTAAAATTAATGTGACAATGGTTGTGAAGGGCAGATCGATAGCGACCAGTTAAATGACAATGGTCACGAACTCTGTCATCACCCAACGGTTTTCCACAAAGGTTACAGTCTACACAAATTCTAAATTCCTCATTTTCTTCATTTGTAAGTGCTTTCATTGGAACTACTTTATTTAAATAATTTTTGAAAATTTCTTTTGTGTCTTTCAACAATTCCCTGACAAATACTTGGGGGCTATCTAATCCACTATAAGTGAATAATTTTGAATATCTATCATTATAACTACACTTAATATAATAACTAAATGAACAGGGGATGTGTTTCTGTTCATTTAGTGTCTTAGAGCTAATCCTACTATTAATTTTTTGTAATAGACATTCGAAGTCTGCGTAGACAACGAATGGCACTTCTAAAGTATTAATTCTATTTTTGAATTCGATATACTTATCTTCGTACGCCGGCATTGTAGTAACCATTTTAGAGCATCCATCTTTATGTCTTGTTGACATTTCTGGATCTTTGGAGTAAGTAAGACACGTCATGCAAAAGTGAATGCTGTTTTTGCTATTGCTTAACGATGATCTCAAAAACCTGAAAGAACAAAATATTAAATTTTAAATATAAATAAATAATTCAAAAAATGTATTAAATATTTTAACGTACCGTGATAAATCTTTAATGAGAACATAATGCCTCTTACTACAATCCTCGTTCTCCAACAGCATTAGGCTGATGTGAATTGTCCTATATTTCTCGCATACTCTGTATGGTCCAATTATTTGGTTCCCTTTCACATCAAATCCAAATACATTTATACTAATGTAAGGATTTTGTGATTCAAAGATATTTATATCTTTTACATCAATTGGAAATTTGATGTTTGAGAAATTAATTTCTATTTCATTAATTTTTATAACATCTCTCTCAATATTATCAATATTGTATGAGGAACACATAGTAGCTTTTTGGGGGTTGTTTGGATTTTTCAATGCTGCTACTATGCACCATTTAAAGCAATATATATCATTATTTTTTATATTGAGGCAAGCATTTAATTTGCTCAATTTATATGGCATATTTATGTAACTCGATCCTCGAACTATATTGTGCTTGTTAATGTTGATGTTCAAGTTGGATATTTGTAGTAGAGCCCATCCACTATCTCGTTCTTGGAACTCTGACATTTTAGTTTTAATGTCATCTGCCTTTTCCAAATAAATATCTCGTAAGCCATGAGAACGGTTTACAGCCACCATTTTAGTCACATGCGACATAATCTCAAGTTTCTCTGTATCCTCTGCTTTTTTTATGTAAAGGCATTGAAGCTCAAAATTACATTTAAAATTAATTTGCTTCGCCAAGGACTCTTCCAATATTTCCATTACTTCCTCTTCTGCAGCTTCAAAAAATTCTTCCACAAATAGGTTCTCTAACTTCGGGTTTGAGTATGTGTAGACTTCAATTCGTTCCATGAAGTCGCTGGATCTTATTTTGATGTTTTTAGTGAAATCTCTCACTACACCCAAACTTTCCTTGTGATGCCTTGAACGAAGATGATGTCCCCAATCCAATCTTCCAACATCAATTTGACAGCTGGAACAATTAATTTTATTTTGATGCGTTTTTTTGTGGTTTTCAAAGCCCTTGTGAGTTTTAAAACCTCTATCACAAATTTCACAATTTAAACTTGTTATCCCGACATGGATAGCCTTATGATTTTTTAAATCCATTTTATTTGTGAACTCATCTCCACAATGCTTACAGTAAAAGATGTTGCAACTCTTCTTCATGCTTTTTTGGTGCACGAGCTTATGTTTGTGCAGTTTACTTAATGTAGTAAATACATTGTAACAAACTTCGCATATAAATCCAGCTCCGCTTTCCTTATTAACCTCCATCGTACCTTTAGCGAATCTTGATGTTGATGGCATAGTGTCCAAATAAGAATCCATATCCTTTACGGAGCAGTATGGTTTGCCCCTCAATTTGTTGAAGGCGGCTAAAATATCCCGGTTCGTCATTGTGGAGGTCATATTTCTTTGAATTTCAATTGAATGTTTGACTTTTACTGAATAGTTACTGTTTTAAAACTCAGTATTTATGCATATTAGTTTATTATAAGTATCTTGTGATATGAGGATTCGTCAACGTCTATAAATCCGGATATGTTTTATCATTTTTTTTTTTTTTTTTTTTTTTTTTTTTTTTTTTTTTTTTTTCATAAACTAAACAATATGTGGTGTTGTCGCCGTCTATAATTCCAGACAAGTATATCTTATTTTCAAAAATCACAATGGAATATGTGTAAATAGTCTTTCTTTAAAAATTGTGCCGGATGTCTTACTCGATTCTAGACCTAAAACCAAACAATATGTGGTGTTATCGCCGTCTATAATATTTTCTAAAATCACAATGGAAACTGTGTAAATAGTCTTTCTTTAAAAATTGTACCGGATGTCTTACTCGATTTAAGATTTATTCTTCCACCCACCATTCATCTCATTATCTTTGATAAATAATTTTTTAACATTTAAAAAATTTTTCTATAGACATGAAAATAACAGCAAAGAGGAATCACCGTGGAAAAAAAATGTGTGCGATAAGAATTTTGTAAAACATGAAAATAACAGCAAAGAGGAATCACCGTGGAAAAAAAATGTGTGCGATAAGAATTTTGTAAAACATGAAAATAACAGCAAAGAGGAATCACCGTGGAAAAAAAATGTGTGCGATAAGAATTTTTTAAAACAATGGAAAATTTTGTAAAAATCAAATCCCCTTTCGTTTTCATCGTATAAAAATCAAATCCCCTTTCATTTTCTTCGTAAATTTTGAGTAAAAATCAAATCCCCTTTCGTTTTCATCGTAAAAATCAAATCCCCTTTCATTTTCATCGTTACCAAATATCAAACCCCCTTTCATTTTCATCGAATTTCAAACCCCCTTTCATTTTCATCGATATCAAACCCCCTTTCTTCATCTACTAGAGGTTATGGTATAATTTGTAAAAATTCAAAAAACTATTAAATATGCTACCCAACAGACCACTTACAGATGCAGATATCATGAAGTTTGCTAATAGAAATTTCCTAATTTTAGAGGCGTATTTATGCGAGATATGCTTCCAAAACAACCTAAACAAGCAGAGTGTGGAATAGTTAATTTGGATTCTTCAACTGGTAGTGGCACTCATTGGGTAGCATATTATAAAAACAATAATGATTTGGAATATTTTGATAGTTTTGGAAATTTACAACCACCGTTGGAAATCATAAAATATTTGGGTAAAAACATCAAATACAATCATAAGCGAAAACAACAATATAATACATTTAATTGTGGACACTTGTGTTTAGAATTTCTATATAAAAAAAATAAAATAAATAAATAAATACAAACAAAACTCTTTTAAAAATGCTTTTTATTTAATTTTCATATATTATAAAAGTATTTTGATAATAAATAATATTTTTTTATTAAGTCTTCAACCATTTTCTTTTGCTTTTCAAAGTTTATTTCATATCGTTCAGGAATCACTTCAGCATATTCTTGTAAGCAACTTATAAACCCGCATTTATTATGTAGTATATCATCATTTTTTTCACTTTCATCTATTAACTTTAGAAAATGTTTGATTAATTCCAGATGCTCTAAAAAAATATATCCATCAAAATCCTTTAAAAATTGTACAATATTTATGCGAGACATCATTTCAAAACAGCTATGCTAATAAGAATAGTAAATTTTAAAATTTGTTCTATCTTTATATATATTTCTTTTAATTTAATTATTATTATTATTTTATAAATTACTATATTCTAATAGATAATTAATGTTTCGCTTTTTTACTACTTCCCCAACCAAAGTAGGGTTGTGTGTTGGGGATAAACATCTGATCATCGTCATCTGCTTCTATAGAATTTCCATATTCAGCAATCTCTTCTAATTCAATGATATAGTTCCCAGTTATTATATCCGTCTTTTTGCTCAACAGAAATTGCTCCTCAGAGATCCCCTCAATAGCAGCATCTTCCAAGGCGTTATATCTTTTTGGAAGATATAGCATCCACTCCTCTAACTCCGCTATCACAACATTTCCATATTTGTTGTTGTGACGAAACATCCTAAGAACCTTATACGGCTTACCAGTTTCAATATCCTTTACGGAGCAGTATGGTTTGCCCCTCAATTTGTTGAAGGCGGCTAAAATATCCCGGTTCGTCATTGTGGAGGTCATATTTCTTTGAATTTCAATTGAATGTTTGACTTTTACTGAATAGTTACTGTTTTAAAACTCAGTATTTATGCATATTAGTTTATTATAAGTATCTTGTGATATGAGGATTCGTCAACGTCTATAAATCCGGATATGTTTTATCATTTTTTTTTTTTTTTTCATAAACTAAACAATATGTGGTGTTGTCGCCGTCTATAATTCCAGACAAGTATATCTTATTTTCTAAAATCACAATGGAAACTGTGTAAATAGTCTTTCTTTAAAAATTGTGGCGGATGTCTTACTCGATTTAAGATTTATTCTTCCACCATTCATCTCATTTTCTTTGATAAATAATTTTTTAACATTTAAAAAATTTTTCTATAGACATGAAAATAACAGCAAAGAGGAATCACCGTGGAAAAAAAATGTGTGCGATAAGAATTTTTTAAAACATGAAAATAACAGCAAAGAGGAATCACCGTGGAAAAAAAATGTGTGCGATAAGAATTTTTTAAAACAATGGAAAATTTTGTAAAAATCAAATCCCCTTTCGTTTTCATCGTATAAAAATCAAATCCCCTTTCATTTTCTTCGTAAATTTTGAGTAAAAATCAAATCCCCTTTCGTTTTCATCGTAAAAATCAAATCCCCTTTCATTTTCATCGTTACCAAATATCAAACCCCCTTTCATTTTCATCGAATTTCAAACCCCCTTTCATTTTCATCGATATCAAACCCCCTTTCTTCATCTACTTAAGGTAATTTATTGACACCTTTTCATCATCTTTTGTATCTTTTTTTTTTGGTTGAAGAAATTGTTTGTGTTTTAATAAAATTAAATGGAACTATGTTCTCTTAATGTTTCTAACAAGAAAAATAATGGTGCTAGAAACTAAAATTAGAAGTGTAAGTCACTTTGGAAATGTTCGTTTTAAAAAAATGTTTAAACAAGAGTTTAATTTTTATTGAATTTATTTTTGTAATTATAAAGAGTTTATAATTTTTAAGCAAATTTAAAGCAGTGAAGTTACCAAACTAAAATCAATAAACTTTAGATAGAAAAAGTATTTTAACCTTTACAGATTATGGTCAACAGACATGATGCAAATATTTTCAAACGGAAACATCTTGAACAACATAAATAAGACCTGTATGTTTGAAAATTACTATGCCTGCGAATATGGCATCATAACGATCATTCTCTATATCCCAAACAATGCGAAAGTTGCTAACTATATCTTAATTTGTTTGACTAATCACTAAACACGATGCAATATTATCTTCCAGTATAATCAATAAACCTAATACATTTAGAACACGAACAACTTAAACAAATCCAGATAGAAAAAATCGAGACATGTGGAACCTAACTCTGATTTCAATATTTCTCTCCTTCTGATATTTGTTGCTTACAAAATTAACTACAACACATAGACACAAGACATATTCCAATGTCAGGTTCTTCTGCTTGTATGTCCTACAAACGACTTAAGGACATTTTTGGTATGGTATTATATTCCTCAGAAAATATTTGTATAGTTTACGATTAAACGCAGCAAATAGCCACAAAACTTATTCCAAAGTTTCGTCTTTAGTCTGGCATGTCCTTAAATTTCGTGCAAGTTAGACGCGTTATAGGCACCCTACCTCGACTTACAGCTGATCAATTTACTTTTAAGCTTTGCCACGTTATATTTACGTTTATGGTTTCTTTACTAAAGTTATTCTCCGTCAACTTTTGACATTGTTTGACCAAATTCTAATTCTTTGAGATCTATCTTATATTCTATTAGTTCTCAGTATTTTAGTCATGCTTTTTGTTGTTGGCTCTCAGGAAGGCTGTTTTAAAGCACCATCTCAGACTCTTACTTTTTGCACTTGACTTTCAGGAAAGCTGTTTTATAACAAGAAACACTAATGACCTCCGCTTTCACAATAACTATATTTCATTCTCAATATTCTACATTTGAAAGTACCCTGCAAAAAACGCGAGTGGTTCATACACGCATGTATGGACAACTCCACAATGGACCAGTAGTATTCCAAACATAATCCATTTGTATAAAAAACTAGTCCATTTAACATTACGATGTCCTAGGACTGGACCATAATCGGCTTTGCATAACAAACTACTCCTTGTAACTACTCCAAATGTTTTACAACAACGAAAACGGTCGTTAAAGCACGAATAATTGTCGTGTAATAAGAAATGGTCCATAAGTGCATTACATAGGACCATAATGTATGCCCCCAGTAGTTCTCATCATTTCTTTAATGGGTTCCGTTAAATTAACCCAGCAACAGGCAAGTAAATATTTTAATTCTGTTGACCTTTTGGTTATGGCAGCTTTAAAGCTTGTTCAATTAAGTAATATGAATATGAAGCATTGCCTTACCTTAATTTCAAGATTTGTTAAATAAAAAACTACATTCCAAAATTGAAAACATAAATTTTAAACGATATCACCACCATTAACCCACATTATTACATATTTTTATTTGGTTTTGGTTTTTTTTTATTTTTATTTTAAACAAACCCCATTTAATTTGATTTAAAACCTAGAAATTTTGCATTAAATCATAAAGAAACAAACTTCTCAATTTTCACAGCCGTAAATCAAAAGATTCTCCAAAATAAATTCACTTTTCTGAAAAGAGAATAAATCCAGTGAAGAAAATCAAAACAAAAAAAAAAGGAGTTGATGAAGTAGAAGATACACATCTTCAGATGAAATGAAAACAAACAAAATTTGTACGAGCTCCTGATTTTGAAACCGATAACACATGACATTAAAACAAACAAAAACAAAAGCCTCAAGATCTACATTTTTAAATGCTACAGGTATCATTGTCAACGTTATGCTCTAAGAGACCTACCAGCCAACCAACCATTTTCATATGCCTGCAACACTGCAGGCAGGCGCTCAGACAGACAGACTGACTCTCACACACAGCATTTGACCACCCTTGGGTGCATGTTTATAAGCCGCCGTGCCTAGTGTTGTCTCTCAGTGTGTGTCACAAGATTAATAGTGTGAACAAAAATTTACATTAACAAATTCTGATTTAAATATTAAACAGAAATGAGTAAAACAAAAAATAACAACAACATGAGTGATAATCACTGCTGCTGGCTGTCTCCGCTGCTTTGTGGGGAGAGACCACAAATGATTATCGTTGATCATGATCATCGGGGAGTTTTTTTTATTTTAGTTTGTTACTTTGTTTTTGTCTTGTTGTTTAAGTTTATACTAAATAAATGTTTAGTGTAAATTGAGTTAATTTGTCAACCATGTAAATCGATTATCATGATCATTGTCATCATCATTTAGGAGGGTTATTACAATGATTTAATGGGTCACACACATTAGTCATAATTAAAACGGGTGTCTTATTGAAGCATAATTCTAGGAAAGTCGATTAATGGTTAAATTTAGTTAAAAAATTTAAATATTGTTTTATTAGTTTGAATTTGAGAAAAACATTGAATAATAACCCCCTAATTCATAAAACTTGTCAAAGGTTTATAACAGGCTTATAAAGTAAATTTTGTATGGATATTTGCTTTATAAGCCTTTTATAAACCCTTGATAAGTTTTTATGAATTAGACTGTAAAAATCTGTAGTAGTTCTCATTAAATGTCTCCAGTTTACGGTTTTGGATCTGAAGAATTATTGTCCTATGGGAGCATATTTTTAAATACGAACTTTCTTAATATACAATAGAAATTCCATTTTTTTCATCGGCTTCTTAAGGTATGGTCATTCATGGTAAATACCGTCTTTTTCGACAAATATTTGCCTAGTTTGAACGTACCTTTAGAGTTTTCCATCTCGGAGTATGTCATTATAGCAATCATATATATGATTATAGCAATTATGTTATGTTTATGGTGATCAGTTTTTTGATGAAAGATTATACCATATTAAGTTATCTCTATCATAATCAAAAAGCAACAAATTATGATTAATGGATTTATCATAAACATGATTGCAACAAATATAAGCATAGTTACTGCACTCGTTTATATGATTGTAGTAATCATCTGAATCGTAACTTAACCATATTATTATTACAGCATTCATATAAATAATTACAGTGACCATAATATTGTTGAACAACTTGTAAAAATGTTCACATTGTTGTGGTAAACATATACAACTATATTTTTTCTCTGTGTGCACCTGGATTTCCTATAAAAGATTTACTCTCTTTTAATTTCTTGCTTCTGTAACAAAAGTTCTTGTATATGGAAAAATGTTTATTTCAATAGGTTTGGCTCCACCTTAAAAGTCTTGAACGTTTATTCGGACACTGAAATTCACATAGTAGACCATCTCAATCTTCATAAAAAATTCAGACATATTATGTATTCTAGCCACACTACACCAGAAAGGAGAATGATTTGGGTAAGATTGAACAGGAAAGAGAGCAGTTTTATCTACATATAGACAGAAGCAATAGTTGTAAATGTCTTATCGCCATCGATAAGCCCCGGCTCCTAAATCGACTTTTATATACCGGCTCATATAAGTGTAAATGGTAAAATATATATAGTATTATATAGTATAGTATTTCTTACAACCTGTTAAAAAGTCCTGATACTTAAGTGTTTCGTTCGACATTTGTAAAATGTGTTTATCAATTGCTTTTGTTTCATTAACATTTAGACCACTGCCATCAATACCGCCAACATTAGGCATAGAGAACAACCTGGATAATACAACATGCTTAAAGAATAATAGTCCGCGCCTTCCAAAATTTACGATATTCAATACTACATTACTTCGTCTTAAGGATTTATTTCTGAGTAATACTCTCGTGTAACACAACATAATAATATGTTGCATATTTTTCCAGACGCCATTTTTAATTATAAAAATTATTCACAATCATACTGTTCACCCTCTGTTCTTGTAAATTCCATATGCTCTATTCCCTTACAATGTATATAAGTTTGGCACACGTTAATGAATAAAAGAAACAAAAAACATTTTCCAAATAATTTAGCATTATTTACGAGTTTTTTTTTTAACATGTTGGTATAATTCGAGTACAAACTTGTGTGTACAGCAACCAAATTTAGCAAAAAAATAAAAGGTCAACATGATATAAACGATAATAAATTACATCAAATAAAACAATGTGTATGTATGTATGTATAAACGAGGGCTAGCGGGAAAGTGTTTTCGTAATAATTGAATAACAATTGTATGTTTGGAAGCAGCAAATGTTAGGGAATATGTTGGACTACGTCGATGGTCGTGAATAAATAGGCACTTTGTTGATTGATTTTTTTTTATCTTTTTATAAATAGAAAATAAATTGACAAAGTGATTGTTCTGATGAATGTTTTAATTATATGACATTGGTATATAAACTTTTTTTAAGATTTTTTAAATATTAAAAAAAAATATTCGGGTCAAAAAATATATGTTTTTGGTTTAACTCTTAGTCATATTTTATTGTTATGGTATTTATCTTGGAAAGACTTTTTTAAAATCTTTAATTTGATGTATTATAAATTTTTAAACACCCAGTAGTTTCCGAGATATAGGCTCATATATTTTCAACTTTGAACACACGCCCAATCGCAAAAAGGCGTGGCGAAAAAATATTATATTACTTTTATCACCTCTAAAAGCCCTATTTGATGAAACAATGTCACTAAAACCGTCTTGTTGCATCTTTTGTATAGTGGTCACTGTTGCATTCCAAATAACGAGTCCCTACTTTCATATATTGAGCTGATACTTCGAACTGCCCTCGGTAATGTAAGTTGTATGCAATATGAGCTTAAAAATACAATACACTTATTATATGTATCTGTGTCCATACATGACAACACATGTTTAAAATTTAAACAAAAACAAAAACTAGCGACCACTCGTCAGGTGAAATGTATCACACGCCTTTATTGTGCCACTAATTAGTGTACGTGAGGAGTTTTCAGTTGTTATTGTTGTAGAATAGCTTTAAGCCTATTACTAATATTAACTTGGCTAACAAAAATATAAGCTAACGACAGCCAGGAAAAAAACATTTGAGTTATTAAAACAAAGCAAAAAGGCCAAAAAAAAGCGTATAGGTATAATATCACCACTATCTAGGAATTTAAATCAGTAGCAGTTTAACAAACTTACACATACAACAACAACTATGACAATCACAAACAAATGATGATAATAAACAAACATACAAAAACAGCAACAACAGTAATAATGTCAGCAGCAGCAACAACAGTGTATTTGTAAAAATACAACAACTCTTAAAACATGATAACAACTGACAAAACTCATTTGTTTAAATGTAAAACAAAACAAATACCAAAAAATACTAAATAAACTAACTATAACAAAAATAAATAATAATAAAGGAATAAAGTTTTGTGCGTTTTTTTTTATTCGTTAAGCCAAAACATTTTAGTGCCATGTTAAGTCAACCAACATAGTCTATGTGGCCAGCCAGTGTGGCCAAAATGTGGGCACTGTTTTGGATTTTGTAAAAAAAAAATGTTCTAGCGATTTTTAGTTCACTCCTTTTTCTAGTATCTCTCTATTTGTATTTGCTATAATTTTATTTTTATAATTTATTTTTTTATGAAAATATAGATTTTTGGATCAGTCCGTGATCATAGATTTATATTATTTTCTTTAGATTATACAAAAACCACTTAACGAATTTAGAATATAGAAAAACATTTCAAAGGAATATTTTTAAATAAAAGCCCTCGCCAGCAGTATAGATATTTAGCATAAAATAAAAAAAAATTGTTTTTAAAACCTTTTCTTTACTTTCACTTCGGAAAATCAAATCTTGTAACGTTTATTTAACCGCCTTTTACTCAATGCAAATGGATGAAACTTTGCAGGCATACATATTCCCGATGACACTACACGAATACATGGGCGTAGCCTGGATAAAATCTGGGGGAAGGGGGCAAATTTTTTTTGTAAAATTCTTTTTTGATGGCCTTCTACTCAATGCAAATGGATAAAACTTTGCAAGCATTCACCAGGATAAAATCCGTTACAAGATTTGACATTTAAAAACAACGATTTTGGCTGTTTTTAACGGGTTCCGATCGCAAAAAAAAAATTTGGTTTTCTTAAATGTCTGAAGGTGATCTTTAATATTTGCGTTAGACTTTGGGTCTTTTTTTAGACATATGCGGTCGACCCGGTTTAATAAACATCTTTCCATTCCGATGTATACGCTTAATCACATTTCATTTCTACTTTACTAAGGAAAACAATAGACCTGGAATAGAATTTATCAAATTTTAATATTTTCGAATAGTCTGCGAAAAACTACGAACTGTAACGTTAACAAATAAAATGGAATTTGAATTGTGCTGTGACGTTTGTTAAGTGTTCATCGTTTTACAATATAAAAATCAAATTTATAATTGGTGCAAACATTTTAGTGAAACTTAAATTTTGATCCAAATTTGTTGATTGATTATTGAGTTACATCGTGCAGTCGAGAATTCATGCATAAAGGTAAGTGTATTTCTATTTCCATAGTTATTCTATTGCAAACTTGAATCTGATTTAAACTAAATTCGGAGTTTTTAAAAAAAAAGTCAGATCCATTATTGCAACAACACGTTCCAAATAGCAACGGAAACTTCAACGCAACGAAAACGAAGATTAGAAAAAGCGAAACAAAAATATCGTTACTAAAAAGCAGACCTGGGGGGTCTCAATTACATTTTGTATTTAATTACACCTATAATTACACAATTACATGTAATTGTAATTGAATTTTTTCAATTACAATTACATTTTTTTTGTAATTGAAAAAGAAGTAAAAATCAATTACAATTACATGTAATTGTAATTGAAGATTTCTTAAATTACAATTACATGTAATTGTAATTGAAGATTTTTAAATTACAATTACATGTAATTGTAATTGGAAAAAATCCAATTACAATTACATTTAATTGGAAAAAAAAATTTTTCATTAAGTAATTTAAAAAAAAACAAGTAATCATTACTTTTTTAAGTATTTATTGTCAAAAAAGTATTTAATTACAAAAATTATCAATTACATATTATAAAAAAATTTCAAACGTTCATCATTCTACCGAACTTTGTACAATACATTTTAATAAATTCATAATTATTCTATAATTTTTTTTATACATCCAACAATTTTTTTTCATATAATTTAGAAAATCGTTTTAAAAATTTTAAGTTTTATTTTATGGTTTTAAGAATGTAATTGAATTTTGTTCAATTACAAGTAATTATTTGTTGATTAATTACAATTACAATTACTTGTAATTAGTAATTGAACATTTTCAATTACAATTACATGTAATGTGTATTTGATTTTTTTCAATTAACAATTACAAGTAATTGTAATTGACATTTTTCAATTACAATTACATTTTATTGTAATTGAGTTAAGTCCTTACTTTCAATTACAATTACTTGTAATTGTAATTTAGACTACCTCAATTACAAATTACATGTAATTGTAATTGTAATTGAAATGTAATTGAGATCCCCCAGGTCTGCTAAAAAGTAAAAAATAAATAAAAAAAAATTTTTTTTAAGAAACGCTTTTCTTTACTTTAATATATTGATCAGTTGTGAACACAAAATAAATATGAATACTAAAAAAATCGACTAAAAGTCAAAAAATAAGAACATTTCAAACAGCATAAACTTTTAAATCAAAATGGAAAAAATCTCAAACATCCCTTAAAGAAAAGCATATTAAGGTAAAGAAAAGCGTTTCTTAAAATTTTTTTTTTTTATTTATTTTAAATAAAGTTTTTTAAATTTAAAACAATTAATTTTTTTAATTTTTGAAAATAAAAGCAGAATTTAAACAATTATATTAAAAAAGAAAATTTTAAAGAACCTAAGATATAGAATTTTAAAGTTAAATATAATCAAAATTGGTGGAGAAGTTAACTTAAATGACTTTTCCGCCAATTTCAGTTTTCTCCAAATTTGTAAATTTATATTTCATGTTTCAAATTTATTTTAATATTCTATATGTATGTTTGAGGATAATAAAAAGTATAACTATAGAAAAATCTTGTCCATTTGGGAAAGAACTTTTCTGTAGAAAACACTTCCCATGTAGAAATATATTTTCCAAAGAAAACTTTTCTCACTTGGAAAGAGATTATATATAGAAAGCTCTTTCCAATTAAAAGCAAATTTTATACAGAAAACTCTTCTGATCTAGAAGGAAATTGTCTGAAGAAAGTTTTAAAATATACATAAATAAAAGGAAAGTTTCCACAGTAACAGATACTAACCATTTGTGCAAGAGAAGATATCTTATAAACATTCGATTTAGAAATCAATTTTATAAAGAAAGCACTTCCCATTTGGTATACAATTTTCTCCACAGAAAAAGAGGAAAATTTAGAATTGGGATGTCTGTCAGGATTCTATATGGTTGTAGACTTCCTACTCAGCAACATAAACTTTAAGGTTCCTCATCGATCAACTCGTTTCTACATTCCAATTTATATTCAAATTAATCAAACAAATTATGCTAATTCTGATTCTCTTAGAAAATTGTGTAAACATTATAATGATTTTTATTTTCTAATTGATTTTTCTGTTAATGTTAATGTAATTAAACGTAATATCACTTTGTACCTTAATCAGTGTAATTAAATGGTTGTCTAATTCTTTTTTTATTATTTTGTATATTATATAAATTTTTTATAATTGGTCTGTAAGGATTTATTCCGTAGACCTAAAATAAATAAATAAATAAATAAATTATTCAGTCTGAATTATCTTCTAATGTCTAAAATCTAGTTTCATAGTATATATTATGTTAATGATTTTCAATTCGTCTGGTAACTTGTCCCTCAGATAATATTTGTCCCTTATGCGATTAAACGTAGACAGAATATATATTCCAGTTTCTTATGATTCTGCTTGCATGTTCGAACACATGTTCGTATGTCCAGTAAGGACTACCAAAAGTCCTCTCAGAATTGATTAATGGTTGGCAAAGAAACACTTTATGATGCAAAAATTAAGACAAAAATCTAAATCTAAAATAAGTTGTACATGAAGCCTATTCTCATAAACAAATTTTGAGCAGATCAGTCCATAATTGAATATAGCACCCATATAAAACCCACTGCCGAAAATCACTTCAAAGACCATAACTTTCTTAAAAATGTTGGTATCCAAATCATATTCAACATAAGCCTGTTTTATATATACAAAAATCATTTGGCCCAATTTTGTAATGATCGGTCCATAATTAGTCATAACTCCCATATAAGGCCCAATTTCCAAAATCACTTCAATAACCATAAATCTCTTAATTATGTTAGCATCCAAATAAAATTGAACACAAATATGCTTCATATATACAGAAATTATGACAATTAATTTTACAACGGTCGGTCCATAATTAGTCATAGCTCGCATATAATCTCCACTTGGATAATCACTTTAACTTCTATAAATCTTTTATACGTTTTTATATCGAGATAAAATTTAACACAAAGAATATTTATATGCACAGAAGTCATGCTACTACATTTTTGGATGATCGGTCCACAATAGGTCATAGTTCTTATATAGAGCCCATTTCTGAAAATCTGTTTTGTGGGAATATTATTTGTTTTGTATAATGATTTTGAAATCAATCTACAATCAAAAACAAACTTTTCAATATATTTAGGAAGCTAGGAAGTTAATTGGCTGCAAGATTCATTTGTAAAAGTTCCTCAAACTTTATAATCTTGCCACTACCTTGCTGTTGTAATAACAGATGGAAAGTTAAAGACGATACGCCGTTTGCTGTGTACCTCATAATAGAGTGAGTTTTTAGATGGAGTGTGGATCATAATTCCCCTTTTGTCATTTCTCTAACGGAAATTTAACCATCATGATTATACAAAGATACATAGATGAATGAGTTTTCTAAACAGAAAAGAGACCACTACAAGATGTATCTCCGGGATATGTGTGTGTATTTTTGTGATAATTGGACAACTTCTCATTGGAAAGCGCGCGCAGTGATAGTTATTTAACGCAACTAACAAGAATTTAAAAAAGTTTATTGGATCCACTTTTGTTTTACAATAAATTAAAACAGAACTTTCTAGCTCAATCGTTTTTTTTAGACTTTCCAGAATTTAAAGAACTTTTTGTTATAATTTCTTGGTTTAAAACGCTAAATACAACATTTAATAAAAATTTCTACATTGGCATCATTGAAAATACACATGCATCATTTAACAGCTACATACAAACAAAATAACTTTACTACGTACTATGTAGAAGACAAATGCACCTACCAACAACATATTTCTTGCTCTGCACCATGTTGCCACCTGTAATAAAACATCATGTTCTACCAGTTTGTATGTAAAAGCATACACTAACATTTGTTGCAGTTGTATGCATCATATGTTAACATGCCACATTATAGCCAACATGTATATACTTACTACATACATACATATCAAAAGCTTAGAAGTCATGGACTTGCTGAAAACTTTTATGGTCATTAACTAGAGTAGAATACGAAAGTATCTAAGTAACAGCTCTAACAGGGAGTTTGTTATAAGAGTAGTATGTGTATCCTTATTTTTGCACTTCATTGTTTTCCAAGTGTCTTTAGACAAATTAAATGAAAAATGCTTAAACAACATTAGATGTGGTTTATGTGTGGCAGACAGACAGACTGAATGAATGAATACAACATCTAAATGTTTGTATGTATAAATGTGCCTCGCTCGGTTTTGTTAATTATTCCTACTATATACATACATACGAGTACATATGTACGTACGTACATGCACACATTCTCTGTTAGAATTTAGTGCAAAAACATAAACACAATTTAAGATTCTACAGAATTGATAATGCCATATGATGTATTGTTATTATAGCACCATAATGTTGCCATCATTTTTCTATGTCCAAAACTGGTAAAACCTTTGCTTTGCATTCATTTGTTTGTGATAAATTCCAAACATTATGATGATGATCTTGTGCTTTTATTTCTTCTTCTGTTGTTCTCTATTTTTTTTTTTTTTTTTTTTTTTTTTGTATTTATACGAATTATAATTTGAAAGTTAACTAGAAAATTCTAGAGAAATACTACAGATTTTGTTTAATAAGAAAATAAATTAAAATAAAAAAACAACAATGTTGTATGATCTTGCATGATGGCGTTAAGAGTTTCTGAGCAATTTTTGGGAATCTCTATGCTAGTTAATAAATAGAGTTGCAACACGCATGCAGGAATGTTTCAATAATTCAATAGTCTTGGTTATGCAATAGTCGGCTTAATAGATTCCAAAGCACCTGGTGTTATATGAGTGTCATGTTACATTGCTGCAACATTCGTACATACTTTTATGTACATATGAATGAAACTTTCTGCATTTACTAAATACTAAAAAAAATAGTAAGAAGTAAAGCAGTAGTAAAAGATTTTTCTCTTCAAATAACTCCATCATAAATAGTAATAAATATTACAGAATTTAACACAAATAATTCGCATTTTTTTACATTAAACAAAAACATCTAAACAAAAACGAAAAGAAATACATTAGAAATATTCCTTAGAATATTCAATTAAGTGTTGTTATAAAAGTTATAAATGGATCTTTAGAGCCTATGTATGTTGAAAGTTCGTCTGCAACTACTATACACATAAGATCACTGTTTGAACGTTTGACTGGCAAGACCTGAGATTGCTTCTTATTCTCATTGTAATTTTAATAAGGCTCAAAAAATATATAAATATTTACGAACATTGATATATAATGTTTAACTTTTATACTAAGACAAATATAATTGGATGTATAGCTTAAAAATGCGGATTTTTTTTTTAATTTTGTAATTTCGTACAGATCAAGTTTAACGAGAGTACCACGAAATTGCTACATTGCACCGACCAACCTACTGTCAAGGACTACAAATCAGCGATGAACTAGGCCGGTATATGATCCTGTCAATGACGGCTGCCAGCAGCCATACAACGAAAGACACAATTTCTAGACATTTCTTAAGCACAGTACTAAATACCACCACTACCTTCAATGCAACCTTTTAGCAACAGCACCAACAGCACAATTTGGTGGCCCGAAATTTGTTACTAAAATCAGTCTTTTAACTAATTGCTATTCTTCTGACTTTGGGTTTCAACCACAGCCTTCGTGTACAACTACATGTACCCCGCAGGGATCTCAACCAATTTCAGTTAGGAGATCTGTACTCTAATTTCCCCAATCAGGGGAAATCAAATTCTAAGCAGTTATAAGCTCCTGCAAGCTGCAGTGTCGCCATTTCTCCCAAGGATTGTAACAGAGTCAAGGGGATGGACATAAACACCAGGACCCTTCCAAGGGGTAATATGTTCGTACAATATAAATTTATTGAAAGTATTTTGTTAGTTATCACCTATGATCTGGCTTTAGCGGCAAAAGAACTGTTTTGAGAACATCTATTGAGGTCGATAACGAATTAAGCTAATTTCGGAGACCCTATTCTGATGTGAAGCGTTTTCCAGATAGGTCGTATTGCATCGATCAAAACAAATAGTAGTCGGACGGGGTAAAAACTGGACTAAAACTTCCCAACCACTTCTTTCTAAATAGTTTTTAACAGGTATTGCAATATGTTGACGGGCGTTGTCATTCTGGGCGTTTTTCGGCCAATGCTACCATCAAACAAATAAGTTGCATTCGGTACAGGTTCCCTGTGATTTCAGTATAATAGATAAGGCTCTTTTGGTTCCACTAAATACAGAGCATTACCTTGGCGCCATGGATATTTGGATTTGGTGTCGATTCTGCTGGTTGGTCGGTCTTCACATATGATCTGTTACGCTTCGGGTTATCTTAGTGGTTCCATTTCTCATCGTTGGAAAAATTATCTCCTTTTTTAAAGTTTAATCAGTATTTTGAGATATGCAAAATAATTTTTTTTAAATCTCTCGGCTTCAATTTAAATGGTACCCAAATTCTCTGCTTTTGGATGCATCTCGGGGCTCGCAAATGTTTTGAAGTTGCTGCTTGAGTAGCTCCCAATGATTTTGCAAACTCTTGTAGAGTTTGACAACAATCTTCATGGAAAATGCCTCCATATCTTGGTCTTCAAACTTATTTGGCTGGTCTGGAGACGGCACAAACCATTTTTCGCACATTGAAAGCAATGGAACAGATTCACCATAAGCTTTGGTGAACAATTAGTGTGATTCTGTGCCACTTCAAAGAAGAAGGAAAACTTCGAAATTTTTGAAATTGAATTGAAATGAAGCAAAGTGAGAACAAATGACTGATATGTGCCCTTTAAAATGACATTTAAGTCACAAAAGATAAATCGGTTCAAAAGATACGCCATCCGGCTCATTTTGTAACATTATCTATATTATTTTCAGCGTGGATAGCTTTTAATGGTAGATTATTTTTAGAACCGAGATCTGAATAATATTCCAAAAAGATCTATAAATATAACCATTTTTCACGTTGCACGCCTAGAGAATGAGTTTTTTAGGTTGAACTAATAACTAATCATTTTTATGTTTAACGTGTTTCAAAAAACAAAGTGAGATCAAATGACAGATATGTGCCCTTCAAAATGACATATAAGTTACGAAAAACAAAACGCAATACAGGAAATCTGTAACATGCAAAGCCGGTGTTCTGTATACCATAGAGGAGAAAATCCTTCGGTCCGAGTTTGTGAGATTGGTTTCGTTCATTTCTCCAAATCTGTTTCCTCATAGCATCGATATTGTTTCTCAACGAATCGGAACGACGTGAAATTCAAATATAATTGAAATCGACAATAAAACACGATTGTTGGCTAAGTGATCCCTGGTAATTCGGATGCGTAGAACCTGAAATGGAAATGGGTAAAATATGATAAACTAGCATTGTTCCTCATTATTATAGAATGAAATCAGGTCAACAGGTTCGTTGAACTTAACCGGAGTCACTCGATAAAACCCCAAAAAGAAAATAATCCTTAACTACCATGTTTTTCTAGTAAATAGCAGACGCTTCTTTTTAGGTTTTTCATCACTTCTGCGATTTAAAATGCTCTATCTGACGGGACTACGCTTAGCTATATATTTTACACTGTTAAAGACTTTTTAGTAAAGTATCATGTGATTAATCCAGATATGGGAATGTTTGAAATTACGCGCTTATTTTTTTGTCTTGATTTGAATAAATTTTTAACTAACCATAAGCAGCTAAATCGTCTTCCATCTTTTATTGACAGTGAAATATAATCCCTGCGAACTCGCATTTTCCTCTAGTTAAAAAGTACACTAATATCACAGACAATCTCATTACAAATTTAATTTGATTAAACATTCTCATCATTCAGATATTTTATGTTCTTATGTACAGGGACCCATATGAGAATAATCATTGAAAGTCCTGGTATTAAATACTTAAACATATGTAGTTAGATATTGAGTTTACAATACTAGGAATTAATTAACAAAAATGTTTTAGAAATATATTTCTCAGATATGTATTTCATTATTAAATGAATATCAAGTGTTCTCATAAACAAAATTGTTATAACTACATATTATTGCCTTCAACTTTGGCTCAACACAAACTGACTCATCCTTCTCCAGCTGCTTCTAATTGTCATAAGTTTTGTGCCAAACATTAACATTTAAAATAGTAAGACATTTAACTGAAATTTTAATAACATGATGATAATCGTCGTCAGCATAATGAGAGAACACAAAAGAAATATTCCCACCAAAAAAGAAATATTTATTTACTCCCAAAATCACAATCATGCGTACATACATATGTATATTCTTTTAAAAAAAAAACAAGACACCTCTACATAAATGAGATAAAATAAAAAACATTTTATGACCATAATTAATTATCACATTTAAGACAAAAGGAAAGTCGTCGAAAAGGAGTTAAATGCCACACATATACTTATGTATATATGTATGTATACTTAAGACTTTACGGAGAGGCTTATAAGAGAGGATTGCAAACAGTTAAATTAGTGTAAAAATCCACTATTTAATAAACGTGTGTTTAATAAGTACAGAATTGTGAAAAATTTAAATTCAGACTTGATTGAAAGGCAAAATATATAAAGACTTCAAAAATAATTGTTGTGTACTTATGTTTAAAACTGATCGTATATCGTTAACCAATAATTTTGCAGATAGTTCGGGAAACTGCTAACATTTTACCGCAGAATATCCTTCAAAAGTAGCTGAAATTTAACTTTTGAAAGACTTTCGAAAGTTCCTAGATTTTAGCGTTGGAAAGTCCTTGGAAAGTAGCTAAAACTTTACTTTGGAAAGATCTACGATTGAAGCTATAATTTAACTTTGAACAAATCATCGATATTAGTCTTGGAAAGTGGCTAAAATTTAACTTTGGAAATACTTCCATTAAATCTAAAATTAAACTATGGAAATATCTGCGATTGAAGCCAAAATTTAACTTTGGAAATACCTTCGATTAAAGCTCAAATAAAACTTTAGGAAGATCTACGATTGAAGCTAAAATTAAACTTTGAAAAGATCTATGATTGAGGCCAGCTTTAAACTTTGCGAAGACCTGCCATGAAGTAGAATACAGATCATGAAAAAATATTCAAATCAGTTGAACAGTCCGAATAGATGTAAATGTATCTACGAAAATAATGCCCAAAGCTGATCCATTTGACAACAAAGTCATGCCGACAGATTTCTAAGATTACCTAAATTTGAAAAATAACGTTATTAGGAAATAGATTACAATAGATAAAGCTCCAACCAGAGAATCACCATTTCAACAAAGAAGAATACCTATCACCGTTAATTTAACTGATCTCAAACCTTATTCAATGATAAACGACAAGACGTTAAAACAAATGAGAGAGTAAAGGAAAACAAGTAACTGGTAGCAGCAAAACAAAACTGATCAGCATCATCAACATCATCATGGCAATAACGATTAAAACGGAAAATAACACACATAATAAAAAAAAACGTAATATATTGTCATGTCAAACAAAGCCAAAAGAAACAACAACAACCAAAAATAATGAAATCCTTCCGTTTTAAAAAAGAGAAAGAGAGAGACAAGGAGAACTAACAAAAATAAAAATAAAAATAAACAGAGAGTAAAGCAAACAAGAGATTTAAACCAATTAAATTGTATGAAGAGTAAAGTAGAATCTCTTGGTAATATTGGCTTAAACAGATCGTGTATTGGCTGATTACAACTCGTATAGAGGCTGCAATAACAACAACAACAACAATAATATCTCATACTAACAAATAATAAAAACAAACCGCCTTCAAGTGCTACCGCTTTATAAGTTTGTGTGTGGCTATAATGGCTTAAAGTAGCTGTTGATTTGATGTGTGTGTTTCAAAACGTTGTCAACACGTTTTGCTCGCCCAATGTTTTTAAACGTGTTTAACAACGTGAGAAGAGAAGCTGAGCTGAATTGAACTGAACTGAGTGTGCTGTTATGTTGTGTGTTTTGAGCAGGGGCTTTAAGCCAAGTTAATATCAGTAGACAAAGTGTAAGCTGTGGATACAGTTGATGTAAGTGTCATGTCAATAAGACAAGGAATCATAACGCAATTTGACGTTAATCCAAACGGTACAACAAGAAACCCCTAAACGGGAAGTGATATTTTGAAAAATACACACAAAGAAATTCAAAATAAATTCTTAATAAAAACAAACCAAGGAAAAAATTAAATTAAAATAATTAAAGTTATATAAAGAAATACATAGTTAAAAAACAGTGTTAAGAAATACCAAGTAATGAACGATTTAAAAATGGGTTTTAAACAGTCCCTCTTACAACGTTTGCAATATATTGAAATGTCTAACGCACAACCTAAAACATCAACAGAATCTAAGGATTCCAATAATACCCAAATAACCGATTTCAGTATACAAAGGATATTGGCCGACAATAAGGAGCTAATCAACAGCAACAACTCAAAGTCATCATCCAATTCCTCACAACAAGACACACCTCCCTCCAGCCCTAAGCTATATGCTCCGATAGCCACTAAACCTAATATAGTCTGTGCCGATATTTTGGATTTATCTAAGAACAAACAAACAGAACACTATACACATCCTTTGCTTGCTACCCCAGCCACCGCTAATGAATTTCCCTTTAATAATGCGCACAACTATGGCGGTTTCCATCCCAATATTTTGGCTGCTGTAGCCGCCGCAAATGCTCAAAAGTTCTATGCTCAATTTCTGCCTCATATGTTTCCCGCCGGTTTTTACAATAATGCAGCAAGTGTCAGTCGGCCGGTAATGTCCTATCAAAAACGTTATTTTGCTCCTTATGTATTAAATTCACAACAGTTGCCAGCTGCTACACAACCACCTCTAACACCGCCCACACCCACTTCCACCAGCTCTAATGCTGCGCCAGCACACCAACACACCACCAGCAATAAGTTTATGTGTTCAAGACCCGACTGTTTGGATTGTTTGGATTCTTATTACAAATCCTCAACATTTCCCTATAAATCCCCTATACTATCACCAGCAGCTTCGACAGTTAGTTCTAATAGCTCTTATCATGCCAAAACCCAAAAGGATGTTTTACTTAACTCCTCCAATATTTCTGTAACCTCTGTTACTAATATTCATCTAACGGCTACAAAAACTTCCAGAGATGGAGCGATGCGTTCCGCGTTTGATAATCGTTCTAACTTGTCTTCAAATTCAGAGGAGATTAGTTATAAATGTAGGATATGCGATAAAGTCTTTGGCTGCTCTCAAACATTACAGGTGAGTGTTGAAAGCAATTAAATTTTAAAAAAATAAATTTACGTTTAAAAACTGCCGACGGCATTTGTCTTTTTGATAACGTGAATTAATTGAACATTAATGGCAGCTCCTTCTAGATTTAAGTAGTTAATTACTTTATTGTAATTATGTTTATTGAACGAATATAAAATTATAAGTAACAGAGTATTGAAAATTTTGTAAATACAATATATTCAATGAACTGCTGGTTCTACAATAAATAATTCCACAAACTATAAAAACAATAAAGTTTAGTTTCAATACGCCTCCGCAAATGCAATCGTATTAGGATATTAAACCTTTCGGGACTGGGGTTTCTTTAGCATATCGGCAACCATTTTTACTATTGGCAAGTATTCAATTTTATCTGTACCATTCTTAACAGCATCTTGTATGATATGATAACGATAATAAATGTGCTTAGTGCTAAAGTGATGGCTTCCGAAATTTGCCATATGTTGGGCACTATGTGAGTCGTACATAATGAATGTATAATTATTGGTTTTTCGTCCCTTTTGTGCAATTTCCGGTTCTAGTGAAATTTTAGGTATAATCTCGAGGCGCATCTCGATCAAAATAATCGTAGTCTCGTTGCTTCTTTAAATAATCTTGATGCAATTTTCTCTCAGCTGCTGTAGCATCACTATAATTGAATACACGTTATCTCTTACCATTCACAATAAGCGATTCTTGTGCAAAATTGCCTCCATTTGCGGCAACCACGTGGAAAAAATATTTCTATTACGCAACGGTATTCTTCTTGATACTATTGCCATCTTTAATCTTTACTGTTCTGAATTAGTCTCTTTCAGGTTTTGGTTGTAGGCTCATAACCTATTGTAATTATCTTTATTGAATAATATGTGAATAATTCCGATTTTTCTCATTGATTTATCACAGAGCTTTAAAGTAAACCCTAATACCGTGTTCAGATATGAACCTTAATTGCGATAATCGCAATTAACGCCATTATTGAGCTCAATATTCCATATAAAATCTCAATTAATTATTGCGCAATAAGTACGAAAAAAGTAAAAAAAAATTGTATAAAATGGCAAATGTCAACAAAAGAAAACAAAAGAAATCATTAAAAAATCAATGTGAAGGTAAGTTTGTTTACATAGAAACACAACAACCATATAGAGTATTTTTGGTATTGTTTTCCAACTGTCAAATGATTATTGAGTAAGCTGAAAATTGCGTATGCCTGAACACTTAAAATAATATTGTCAATTAACTATTACTAATTTTTCAAGCTTAAGGTCTTTCTTTTAAATATAAAAACTTTTTAACGTTTATTTTAAAACCTATATATATATAGACCTATATATAGGTTTTTACGTTTATTTTAAAGTTTTTATATTTAAAAGAAAGACCTTAAGCTTGAAAAATTAGTAATAATTGAAATAATAAAGGTCGAATAAAAATACATATTGTCAATTAACTGAATATTGACTCAATTAAGTTTCATATCTGAACACAGTATAAGTAAAATATTTTGAAGCGAAAATTTTAAGAGCGTTTCACTGCTCTACGAAGATAAGATGATTAGGAACCATATTCCTCAAAAAGTTTAGCCAGTTGTTCTATACCAAACATCAGTCACAGCAACTGTGCTACCCACGGTATCCTTAAAGGGGCGTTATAAATAGCTCACTAATTGCTAAGATGTTATGGCTCTTCGTGAATGATACATGAATTCCCACTGACTTTTCTATGTTTACATGAAATTCAGTATGCGCGAAATCGCTAACGAATTACTCCAAATATTCCCCATTCTTGAGCACAACAGCATTCCATGGCTTATCAACATATAATCTGCGTCTCTTTACTTCACATTGAAAAATATTGAAGAATACCTTATATACCACTAAGTAAAGCTATAAAATCTTTCAAAAATGTTCTACAAATTTGGTCACCTGTTAAGCTGTCGTGTCTAAGAACAATAAATATTGGGTTGAAATGTAATCTAAAGATACAATTCTGAATCACATTTTTAAATATTTTTTTTATTTCGACGTTTTAAAAAGCGCTTGGGATTCTCTACCATTCAGTTAATTAAAAGTTTGTAAAGGCTTCGATTCATTAAAGCCAATTTATCACCACTCTTTGCATTCAGTATTGTTCCTGAATTAACGACTTAAAGTAGATTGTATTATGGGATTATTTCTCGCGATTGTATGATTTTCTATCACCGCCTACTATAAACCAATTCTTTTAAATCGACATACTACTTCAAGCGATATTTCATTCAGACTATCCAAACAATATACTCCTTCGAGTATATTCACTCGAAGATGTTCATCCAAGGTAGGAAATTGTATTTAATATATCGGAAGACAATCTTTCCTGGTTATGAATCGATACTAAAACTACAAACGCAACTTCTCACACAACTGAATGAAATTCTCGTGATCCTAATATTCTGTTACTTATTTCAATTCCAAACTTTTTAAAGTTTCGTAAGGTTGCAATGTCTTTGTCAGATTGCATAGATCTGGGAACAGCTTTGTATATTTTCCTTAATTTCAATTTAAAGGTAAAGTTTTACAAACTTTTAGCACAAAGCCTTTAAACACTCATTGCTTTATTCTGGACTAGTAATCGATACTAAACCTTGAAAACTCTCCTTTATTAACGCAACTTATCAAACAACTTTATGAAATCTTCATGATCTCAAAATGCTTTTATTTATTTCAATTTAAAGCTCATTACAGTTTTATAAGATTGCAATGTCTTTGTCAGATGGGATAGATTTGGAAACAGCTAACAGAGTACATTCTAAATTAAATCCTCATGATCTTAAAATTCTGTTGTTTATTTAAATTCCAAAACTCAATAAAATTTTATAACATTGCTATGGCTTGTAAGATGGCATAGATCTGGGAACAGCGTCCTACATTTAACTTTTCAATATAAAATTTTTGGATTTATTGTTTGTAAATTTTGTTCGACATAAAAAATATAAAACAAAATATTTTTATATTTTTAAAAAACAAAATATTTTTATATTTTTCATTTAGAAATGTGTTACATTATGACCTTATTTTGTTTTATATTTTTTATATTTTTCATTTAAAAATTTGTTACCTTATGACCTTATGCCGAACAAAATTTACAAACAACAAAACTAAAGGTCAAAAATTTACAACTTTATACATTTTTGGATTTAAGCAAAATCTTAGGGATTTTTATCATTGTTATTGTCTATATTTCTTCCAAAATCAATCGGAATGCCTGACGATTTTTTTTGGCTTTTTTTTATGGTTCTTTTCTGGGCTTTAAAAGCTTCTTTTTAGACCAAAACATCATTACATTTTTCGGTTTAAAGAAAACCATATACATATCAATGGAAGAATCTTCCGATTTCATTTTAATGTTCATGTATTTGTTACTGTATTATTCACACTTTAGAGAGAAAATAAAACATTAAATTATCAGCTAAGATTCCACGAATCGTTCATTTCAATTTAATTCAGAGTTTGAAAACATTCTGTTATTCTTACTCTCTTGACTAAACATAGTTAAAGTATTCTGAATCAATAGATCTGTTTCCCCTTCTCTTTCATTATTAGAACTTTTTTTTACCATCTGCTTTGAAATTGTCAAATATTTGAAATGTGAAATATCAGGGGAGAAAATATCGGGCGGTTAATTTCATGAATTTATCAACAATGAATGTTAGGTGAAGAAATCCGTTTGTTGATAAAATCAAATGGTTTAGCTTGTTCTCTAAATTTCCAATTTATTATCTTAACTATGTTTAAATTAATTCATTCATCCAATTTCACACATTTACTTATATGTACATATGTATATTTTATTTGTTCCATTGCAGGCCCATGAGAAAACCCACAAATCCCCCCGTTACGAATGCACCGACTGCGGCAAAGGCTTTTCACAACTGCGCAACTACAAATACCATCTTTCCGTGCACCGAGGTACCAAAGAATTTGCCGCCGAGTGTCCAGAATGTGGCAAAACCTTCAATGACAAGGGCTACCTAAGCAGTCACATGAAAATTCATCGCAATAAAAAGGAATATGAATGTCCCTACTGTCCGAAATCCTTTAATCAACGTGTAGCCTTTAATATGCATGTACGCATACACACCGGTGTCAAACCGCACAAATGTGTCGAGTGTGGCAAACGTTTCTCTCGCAAGATGCTTTTGAAACAGCACATGCGCACTCACAGCGGTGAAAAACCGTATCAGTGTTCGGTGTGCGGTAAATCATTTGCTGATCGCAGCAACATGACATTACATCATCGTTTACATTCGGGCATTAAACCATTCAATTGTCCCATTTGTCCGAAAGCCTTTACCAAGAAACATCATTTGAAAACACATTTAAACTATCATACCGGTTGCAAGCCATACGTCTGTCCACATCCGAACTGTAATCAGGCATTTACGCAATCAAGCAATATGCGTACACATGCCAAAAAGTGTCAATACAGACCGTTACAAATGGCATATCCGGTGGCACAGAAGTCAAATACAGTAACTACAGTTACCAGCAATCACACGTCAATAATGCCAGCAGCAGCGGCAGCATCAGCAGTGACATCTTCTTCAATGTCTGCAGCTCAAACAACACAAAATTTCATGTTAAATCCAATTTCCCGTTTACCTTCATCAATGTGTGTTACAATTGGCGGCAATCATAATACTTTAAACACAATCTCATCACCATCATCATCTAGCAATAATCATATAAATAATGGTAACAACAACAGCATTCCTTTCATACCTTCAACCACTTTAGCGGCTGGAATTCGGATGTTATCCACTGTTACCTCAGCTGTGCCTGTAACCACCATACAGTCGTCATCGTCAGCATCACTATTTCCGCCTGCTCAACAGCCTTTGTTGTCCACATTGCGTCCGTTTTGATCATGTAACTGTCATTTAACGTTTAGTGTATAATTTAGTACATACTTGACAGATTGTCTCTTAGTGCATTTAAAAGCGTAATTAGCGTTTTGTGTCTTTAGGTTTTAGTGCTTTAATATGTATTTTTTCTTTCATTTACTTTTATATTTAAACTGTGATACAATTATAGATTTTTATTTTTATATACAACATGATTTTGTACTCTTAAGACATTTATTTTTTAATAATAATTATAATAAAAACAAGTAAGTTATTTTTTAAACACAAACGTAAAACAAAAGCTGGTTTTATTTAATTCCTTTGTTAAGTTTTAACAATGCACAACACAAAGGGAAAGGATTATCTTAATGTCATATGGAAAATAATGAGTTAAAAATATTTCTATGCAGTCTACAAGCGATTAATAACATGTAAATATTATTTGTCACATATGTGAAAAAAATATGACCTGTGATCGATGCAAAAAAATTGTTTCGCATAGAAGATCAGCGGATTCGAACATCATCAAGAAGACTGCTAAAAGGAGAGGGCCATCAACAAAATCGTAATCGGATGGTTTATCATCGGATTGCCTTTCACAAGATAGAATATTTGTGTAAATAATAATAACAAAATAATATATTTTGTAAGTCTTTAATCTTATTTCATTACGATGGGGGTAGCAAAGCACACCAGCTTTTAGCTAGTTTTAATGTAACATAGAAAATGTCTTGCTTTTACCCCTTTTTGGTCATGTTTTTATAATTATTGAATATGTTCGTATCGAATTCAAATAATTTTGGAAAATTGTTAGATCTGGAATTAGAGAATAATATTTCTAGATCTTTTTATGGAGAAAATTCATTTTGACTAAAAAGTACCAAAATGAGTACTTTTAGAAACTCGAATTCGGGTTTGGTCGTGTTCGAGTCTTAGTTGAGTCACAACAAATTTTATTGAGAAAATTAAATTAGAAATACTTATAATAGAAAACATTAAGAATATAAAAAAGTACCAAAATACTGTACTGAAATTAGTTCCTTTTTATCAGTTAGTACTTGAGTTCCGAATAACGTATTGAGAGTTAAATTTTGATTGGTTAATTGTACGATATTGTATTTATCATAAAAACTTGCAAAGCAGATATGTACATCCTTTGGATCCTACAGAAACAGCCTATTAGTTATTGCAGTACTGTAGCCACCATGTCAACTTCCACGTTAATCATTGTATTCACATGCACCGTGTCAGCACAATCACATGACCTAGAATATGAGCCACGCTTAAGCTGCAGATCGTGGTAGCCAAACAATTGGTTTCATGTTGAAGAAATGACTTAACAGCAACCAGGAACAGGTTGTCTGCTTGGCAATTCATTCTTTATGTTATTGTTAGCTTTGCCAGCATTTGCGTTACCCAGATTAGAATGTCTTCTAATCACCATAAGAGACATTCGAAATTAACAACCCAATCGAGATATATGTAATTATAAATTGACTTATATACGCACATTATTCCCATATGATTTTTAATGGACAAGATTTCAGCCTTAAGAATATTATCTAATATACATCAAATCTGCACTTCCGTATGCATTGAAACATATCATCCTGAGAAGGAAGAACCATGATCGCTGCAGAAAGGCACCCCATCACAATAATAGATATTCGACATTCACAAACCGCCTTGGATCTAACTCTTAAAATGTAACTCTTGCTGAAAGTGTATGATATAATAGACTCTATCCTGCCAAAACCTTGTAAAAGAATCCAAATCTGCGCTGCCATCTGCATTGAAACATATGAGGAGACAGATTTAAGATCGATACAAAAAGTCTATCCATCACGGAAAATTGTATTCGATATACACGAAATGACCTGAATACAAATATATATATTATCAGCCAGAACGTCTTCTGGCAATGAAGAGTATAGGTGCTCATTAGTCAACATTTCAAGGGACTACAAACTCGAATATAACCACTGTTCGCGGTTTCCATTTGCTTGTAACACTGAGCCTGACCGGATTGATCTCAAGCATATCAACTGAGAAGACGGATCAACTGTCCATGATGGAAAAAGGAAATCTTCTGCCAATGAAGGGTATAGGTGTTCAACATTTCTAGGGATATTAACTATCCACTCTAATATATCCGCATGTACTGTAATTCATGGTCTCCTAATTGTGGTGAGCATGGCCGTATTGATCTCAAGTATATCAACTGCAAATACGGTTCACCAGTCCATGATCGATAAAAAAAAAGTCTTCTGCCAATGAAGGATATAGGTGTTTAACCTTTCTAGGGTAATTCATCATATAATTCATGGTCTCCTCATTGTGGTTGTAACACTGAACATGGCCGTATTGATTTCAAACATATCAACCTGGCCATGATCGATACAGAAAATCGTCTGTCATTGAAAGATATGGTTGAGCAGTGGTCAACATTTCTAGGGATATATGCCACCCTTTTTAATATATCCGCATATGCAGTAATTCCTGGTTCACATGTCCTTGAAACACTGTTTAATAAATAAAGCAAACGGTTAAATGCCGTTTTCTATTGTCCTGCCTGTATATATATTCGCATTTCTTTGAGTACGAGATCCGTTTTCTCGCTAAGAATTTAATATTTATTGCCCTACACTACTGCACTGCTAAGAATAGCTTCTTGTAGGTGCATAAAAAAAACCTTTTCTTCTTTAAGCAAATTGAAACATTTTTACTGGGAAAGATCTCCCGCATAGTTTTCAACGCAATAATTACCAGAAAAGTTCAAAAACCAACTCCTGCTACTACTTTTCTGAGAATAAAAAACACTATTTAATTTACAAACTTTGCATAATTTTTCGCAAATAATCAATAATCTTAATATATAACCCAAAATAGCAAAAATTTTTAAGAATAATTTGCATATTTCATAAACAAAATTAAATATTCAATTACAAAAAAATTCTCTGAATCATGGGTTTGTTCTTTCGTTCTGAGAAAGAAATCAATTTCTTTAGAAACTTCCAAGAATTTGCCAAAGCAAACAAAATCATAGCAGCAGCTTCTTGAAACTCACCAAATGTAACATAATTTAACAGGTGAATTTATTGTCGAAAATAATCAGCTACATTTTGGAAACAGCAAAAACAACTACAACAACTTCACAAAAAAGTAACATTTAATTTTACATTTTCCAAAAAAAAGCTAAGAAACCAAACAAAATACCAAAAACTTTGTGATCATTTCAAAAGTGCCGTAATTAAAGTCATTAAATTTAACATCTCCCCGTATGTAAATCTTGTTTAATATTAAATTTTTTATAGTAGTTTTCTACAAAAAAATGTATCTTTTCAACACAATCTCCAGTTAAAGCATTTATGTTAAAGACGAGCACACACATACACTTACTCTTCCAAAAGCCAAGTGATGCTTATGTTATGTTGGTAAGGTACAGTGCAGTGTGAAGATAGATGTACATACGTTAGGAAATTACATGTAAAATGCTGGATTTTATATATTAAAATGTAGAAACTAGTTAGGTTAGGTTTTAAACATTCTGCCAACTTAGCTGACCAGTTTTGAGTTATTTATTATCCCGATGCATGTATGAAGACATATAGCCTTCTGATGTCCATTTCCGACAGTTCCTCCAAGTCGTACTTTTCAAGACCGAACATTGACTAAGGAGATGCCGTACAGTCTCTTTCTCAGCTTCATCATGGAAACTTTTGCAGAAGTCGTTATGAAAGAGGATTCAAACTTCTAGCATGCATACCAATCAATGACCTGTGATTACTGCTACCACCATATTCCGTGCTCGATCCCCTGGTGTCCAGTACTGCGACAATCATAATTAGAATATGTGGCCGCAGTTGTCGATCTCGTTTCCTCTTTCGTAGGGTTTATCATACATTAAACTGTTGTACGATGTTAGCAAATTCCAGCCAATCGATCACTCTTCTTATAATAGAGTGGACGTCTCACTTTTCTTGGCCATTGGCTATATTTTGGTGTCCCGGTATCCAGAAGAGTCTAAGTAAAGAATCTATCGTTCTGTCATGGCCGCTACGTGGAACTCGTTCAGAAGTGTTCGGAATTTTAGGACCAGATTTAAAAGAATCCAACTAAAAAATGTCTCTCCATCTTACTCAGAGATGTCCGGTATTTTAGAATCAGATTGGATAACGTGCCGACACCGGAAAGAGTTTTAAGGCTCGCTATCTCATTCAGAGATGTCCGGTGTTTTAGGATCAGATTAAATGTCGTGTGGACACCGAAAAAAAAATTTAAGCCTGTCAGTATAAGTCCGACTATCCGCATCATATACTCGGTAAAACCTTCAGCCAGTAGTCTGAAAGACAAAAGTATGCCAGTCCAAGGAATATAAAAGCCACACACACATCCAGTTTCGTGCCATTAGTTAAGATCTCGAATGTACTCTCCTGGAAAAATTGTAAGGTCGGACCAAAATTTTATTGAGGAGTGGTGACGGCTAATAATATTTTACAGGGTGGGCCAACTTGGACTGACTGATTTGAAATGCTTATAACTTTTGCATTTTTAATTTAATACTCAATTGAACATCTCCAGAACATCGCTACGACGTATTCTAAAAGTTGATCTGAAGATGTTTCCATACGGCTACAATATGCCAATAGAGTTCAAATCATTCAGTCAAACTTGGCCCACCCTGTATATAAATAACTGAAGTCAAATTGAAAGAGGTGACAAAAGGGGTTTTCTGAAATGTTCTTTACTTTTGTCATGCACTGTTTTCTCTCACACTCTCTAATACCTACAAGTACTTCATACAATTTCTACCACACATAGACAACCGAACTTATCTCGCATCGTTGTAGTTCCGAGTAAAGATGTTGTTAAATAACTGAATATAATAAAAGTTTCACAATACCGAAATTGTTTTATGTGTCGTGTTAATTGTTATAATGTGACCTAAAAGTGACCCACAAAAAATAAAACAACTATAGTTGTTGTACACAAGCAAACAAAAAGTTTAATACTTAACAGACAGACGGAATAAAACAATTCACCTGTTTTAATAAATAATAAAGAGACCTTTTCTTAACGGAGTCCGTATGTTGGTAATAACAGGTGAATTAATATGAAATTATTATTAAAAAAAAGTGTATGCATATATATTTTGCATTTTGAGTTACACTTTGTGTATGTAAAGTAATTGAAAATTTTTACATATTTCAAATACACAAATTTTCATTTTAAATTAACGGTTTTGCTAAAATTTCTAGGAGGGTAGTTGTAATAACAAATACGAAAGGTGTAAATGTCAAAATCTAGTTATGGTACTAGTAACTTATGATATTCAATATGCATGCAAATGCGATGTACATTTTAAAACATCCAGCATTTTTGGGTTTGGATATTAGCAAAAGTACTCAACCCTCCGATTGCATATAAAGGAATACATTTAATTTTAAATAAAACTCGAAAGCATAATATATGACATTTACATTTTAAATACAATTTTATTCAAATATTGACCACGACTGCATTACAGATGTTGGATCCCGAAGAACGCTAGTGAATCGCTTGAATCGTAGCAAGCTTATCTGCAAAGACTTTTGACTTTACGCAATTCTGAAGAAACTCCAGATGTATGATATCATATGACCTAGGCGGCTACTTGACAGGTTCGGAACACAAAATTAGCTGCTCACCAAAATGTTTTTCTTATAAATTTGTATGTATGACACACTAGAAGAACTAATGTCATCACAAAATATTTCATTGTAGCAGCAAAACAACAACTAAACACAAACATGATTGTAAATTCAGGGATAATTTCGGATCTATTTGTATCTTACAGTCAATTTTCCTTTCAAATCCATGCTGAAGTAATTAGAATGACCATGACAAGTGGAAATAGTATTTAATTGAATCACAACTAGCACCAGTTCTGCATGTCAATAAAGTTTTAGAATAGCTTAAGTTCGTTTCGTTGTAAAATCAACTAACACAAAATTTCTGGCGGAGATTGTGTTATGCAACAAACTTGCTAGATACTATTAAAAGTATGCTTCAACTATCACAGCAGCTTTAGAAGTAGCAAGAGTTTTGCTAGACTTGACGTCAGTATTAGTATAACAAAGGTGAAAGGTACATTTTACATGTTAAATAACATTTGATATAATGCACAAAATACTTCCACATAAAACTGAAGAAGAACCGTTGACGATGGACTGCATATCCATAGTATCGTCTATATTCTAAACTTATTTATAATCTTGTCTCCTCTACAGTCTTGACAAATCTCGTTTCGTGCATAGTATCGTCTAGTCTACAGTCTAATTTATAATCTCGTCTCCCCTAAAGACTCGTCTAGTGTATAGTCTCATCTAGTTTATAGTCTCATTTAGTCTATAGTCTCGTTTAATCGAGGCGAGATTATAGTCCCATCTATGTATATTCTCGTGTTGTTTATAGAGTTATCTCTTTTTTAATCTAGTCTTCTCTACAGTCTCATCTGGTCTATAGTTTAGTCTCATCTATAATCTTATCTCCTCTACAGTATTGACTAATCTCGTCTCGTTTATAGTCTCCTCACGCTTAAAGTCTCCTTTCGTGCATAGTATCGTCTAGTCAACAGTCTCGGCTCATTTATAATCTCGTCTCCTCTACAGACTCGTCTAGTCTATAGTCTCATCTAGTTTACAGTCTCATCTAGTCTATAGACGTTTCTAATCTATAGTTGCATCTAGTCTATAGTCGCGTTTAGTCAAGACCAGATTATAGTCCCATTTATGTATATTCTCGTCTCGTTTATATAGTTATCTCATTTATAGTCTGGTCTCCTCTACAATCTTATCTGGTATATAGTCTAGTCTAACCTACAATCTCGTTTAGTTTATAGTCTAAGCTCAACTATAATCTCGTCTCCTCTACAGTCTTGACTAGTCTATGCTCCTCTCGTTCAAAGTATCGTCTCGTTTATAATTTCTTCTAAGCTATTGTCTGGTCTCCTCTTGTTTATAGTCTTGGTTCATCGGTTTATAATCTAGTCTATAGTCTTGTCTCATATAGCCTAGTCTTGTCTTGTATAAAATCTATATATAGACATGTTCGATCTAACAATAACAATAACATCGAAAATAGGTTCACAAATAGCATAGATATTTATATTAAAATGTTTAATAACACAACACTCTCCATCTTTTGTAAACAAACATTTGAAACATTTACCGCATTAGAACATTTACATGGCATGAAATTGGGTTTATGATTATGATAATTTTTTTCTCTTTGTAACCCAACAAAACGTGCAAAGGTTTCTCTCTCTCTCTCTAATGTCACGAGTTTCAAATGAATATTTAATTTATTGTTTTTTAAATTTTTACTACAAATACACACATTTTAATTTACATTTTTGTGTGAGGCAGGCAGGCAGTTAGGCAGTCAGGCGGATATTAAATATGCTTTAGAAATGTTAAGAGATCACAGCAAACAGCAATTGTTTTAACAAAATTTGTTTAGATAGTAAATGGAGTCAAAATTCATTAGAGTGATCATAAAATATAATAAAACTAAAACTTAGAAATGTAAATATACATACATATGTATGTACTCGTATGTACATATTGATAAATGGTTTAATCTATTGGTACTACTGCATGTTTGTTTATTTTTTTTAATATAACTTAAACAGATTGATTTATTTGCTTTGCAACTATGGGAAAACAAACGTTTCATTGATTAAACATTTTAAAATTGATGAAAGAAAAAAACTTGTATAAAATTAATTAACACTATTAAAAAATTATTGACATTTTAAATTATTTAATGGCAGCAAACAAACCGGAACTGGCTAAGTAATTTTGAAAGAAACTAAAAGTATGAGTATGAAAGTAGGGAAATGGTAAAATTTTTAGAAATACAATTTGAACATTAAAGGCTTATAGGTCACACTTGGCATATATTTATTTACTATATTTAATTTACTTAAAAAAACGTAACCACCTGTTTTAGCACAAATTTGTTTGACGTTGTTTGCTCTTACAAGAGTTTTGCAAGATCAAACATCATCAACTAAAATTGAACTAAATATGTGTTGTGTCTTGTTAAAAAAAACGAAGTTTTTTAAATAAATAAACGAATACATATTTTATTTAGTGGTAAATATTTGCCAAGTGTGACCGTATTTTAAGTCTTAATCTAAAGTTTACTTAGAGCAAGTAAAGGGTTTAATTTAGAATTTTATGGGAATATTTAAACCAATTAAATTACTTGTTACTAGTGCAGACAATTCCATTTTGCAACATGTTTGCCTAACATTTAGTAATGTCTTCATGTGTATATCTTAAAACAAACTACTCGTTTCATCAAAAAAAAAATACGCTAAAAATTGTCAATAATTTTGATTAAAATAATTATAGTGCACATTATTGACAGTCGCTCACTCACATACTAATAACGACGAATACAATGCCAAACAAACAAATAACAATCATAAATCCTTTTCTAGCCATAAATCCTCTTAATACAACGTAATTGTCAATTAAAAATTGTATGAAGAAAAATTTATATTTTACCTTAAGAAGTATAAACGCCAGTCAGAAAAGCCAACCAACCAGACCAGCCAGCCTCTAAAAGACCTCAATACTATGTAGCAAAAACAAATAACTGAAAAAAAGATAATAAGGAGAAAAAAAAAAACCTTTAATAATATTACCACAAATGATCATGTTTTAAGATCGCCAAACAATTTTGTTGCAACGAAAAACAGAAAAGAACGTGTTCATAAATATTGACAATTTATAAAGCGTTCGACAGCCAATTGACAGTTAATTGACAAGTGACAAAAATTATATGAAAACAACAAAAGCAAAAAAAAAACGACTACAACAAATTGCGCACGTGATGCCAAAACAACTGTCATTATGACATTCTGTTGTGTTTGGGGTTGAGTGTGTGTTTTTTTTATTATTTGCTCAACGCCGTCATTGGTAGCGCATAGTAAGTTGTACGCTCAAAAGAATTTTGGTGATAGAAAGAAGAAATAAAGATCGTAAATATGGGTTAATTTGGAGATTTGCCCTGTTATGGCTAATTTTGGACTTAAATATCGTATATATTTTGCTCAAGTTTCATAAAAGTCGACTCAAAAATTTATAACATTTCGCTATCTTTTTATTAGCAATCCCAAATATATCATATATTTGCCCTTTAACCTTTACGATATAACGGCTAATGTTGTCCGTTGTCACTTTCGCAAAGTATTTAAAAGTATCCGGATTATATTATTCTGTATGGGTTTTATTTTATATCCATAATACTAAAGAAATTAAGCTTATTCACCAAAATATTGCCAAAAAAAATAGTTTTTCCCGAAATCCGTCAAATAAAAATCGCAGTTACAGAAAAATTATGGGAGCTATTGACATAATTTTTCCATACAGTTGTTCCCTCATATATGCTTAATAAATCCCAAAGAGATTTTCTAAAAATTTTAAATTTTGTTTAACAAAATTTTTGAAAAATTGAAAATGGAGTTTTGAAACGGTCGTTAGAAAAACCAAACATTTTAAACCATACTAGATATTTTTTTTATTTTTTTTTACTTTTGGTATTTTATTTTATCTTCATTTAAACGAATTAACAATAAGCATTTCAAATCGTATATCTATTAAACTTTAATTCTTTAGTCCAGCTGGTGCAGGACGAAAAGTGTTTGACCATTGCTGATTTTATTTATTAAGTTGGCATTCTTTCAATTTCATTCGAGTCAATTTTTCCAACTATGTGGGATTTCCATGTAAGGTATTTAACTTCGGATTGTTGTGTTATTGCTTGATTATTGATATAAATAGGAGAGCATGATTCTCTACGTAATGTAAAAGTTATGTATGTGAATTTCTGCTCATTAACTTTTATCCTCTATTGCTTTAACCAATTTTTTAATTGAAATATATAATTTTGTAGATAGCGAGATGTTTCTTGAGAGCTTTCGTGAATGCTTAGAATAGCTGTATCATCAGCAAATGTTGATGTGTTAATAAGATTGTTTGTTGGCATATCAGATGTTTATATCAAGTATAAGCAGGGTCCCAGGATACTTCCTTGAAGTACTCCTGCTTCAATAGGTTGTGCGAACCTTAAAAAATCTCCTTCTTCAAGCTTAAATGTTCGATCAGTTAAGTAGCTTTCCAATAGCTTATGTGTGTTTACGGGTAAATTAAGTTTTAACTTGTATAGTAGACTATCATGCAACACTTTATCGAACGCTTGAGAAATGTCGATAAAAAGAGGAGAACAATATTTTATTCTTCAACTGTTTTTTAACTAGATAATAATAATGCTACGAAGATAAAAACTCACATACAAGTAAATACGTATATATTGTATATATTTAAAGTAAAAGTATGATTTTATTCAAATATTTCTCAATTTTTTTTAATATTTTGCTTACATTTTCTATTCAAGTGGTCTGAAACACGTTAATGGTCTGAGGAATACTTAATAACTTAAACATTTTGTTAACCGAATTTTATCTTTCATATCTTATTAGAACCTTAATTTCGTACTTTCGACTCTATTACATTAAAATGCAAAAATAATTATTTAATGGCAAAATGTTTGCAAAAACTGAAAAAATACACATTTTCCCCTTGTAAATGCACCTACAAACCTCAGAGCTTCAAAGGCGCCAGTTAACGTTATCCTATCATCCTAATATATTTCAGAACGTGTTACTACAATCCATAGAACATTTGTAGGCGTTTGGCGGCCTGTAACTTTAAAATGTTTTCCGTCCATATAATCTTGAAGCACTTTAATGGACACCAACAATATATTTGAAAGTCTCAGCTATAGGTTTTTACGAAATACTAATAAATCGATCGATATGAGACTGTCCAAGTTTAATCCATTCATTGTCATCGACTTCCTTTCACAAATATTCCCTGACAAGAACTTCAAAAGCCATAATCGGTTTTGAGTGAACAATGTATCTCTTAAGATCATCTTCGTTGAGATTGATAGTCGTTCTCCATACCCATAGCCTTCCTTGACAGAAAAATCTTTTGTTGCATAGTTTGAAGCAGTAAATCCTATGAAATTAATAATTGCATCCAACCCATATACTTCCATGACAGACAATTTTCAGCTTCGATCATGGACTGGTCAGCAGCGCAGGACAAGCTTGAGATCTATCCCTGCAAATAACGCGACTAGTCCAAACATGCATGTAAAGACTAGTCCAAAGAGGAGTAGGAGTACTCCAAAACTACTCCAAATATATGAAAAAAGGTGGTGCATTTAACATTGCGATGTCCTAGGACTGGACCATATAACCCATCGGAGTAGTCCCAAAACTACTCCATGGAGTACTCACGAGGGTTAGTTTTACACAACAACTCAATATGCAATCGTGTTAACACGAAACCATGTCGTTTAACTACAAACTCTTGTTTAACTATGACATGGTCCATGACTGCATTACATTGGACCATGTTGTAAGTAGTCCATTTCATCTAAAATGGATCACGTAGTCCAATATTATTTGCAGGGGTATAGACGAATCCATGTCTGTTGGTTTTAGTTTTACATTCCCAAATATCGGAAGGTTTTGATTGTCTGGCATACTTGGCAGCAATTCCCAAGACGATTGCAAGATGGGAAGGGGAGGCCGACTGATTAAACTTTTAACTCAGAACATATGGACACCTTCACGACTGCTGACGACCTGCATTTTTGTTGAAGAGCAAGAAAGATCTCATGGGTGTGTAGACAAGGCACTGTGTAATAGGTGAATTCAAAAAAAGATTAAATCTCCCTTATAAATATTACGGTAGAAATTGTCATGATGATACTGACAAGAAGAATTGGGTGAAATACATTCGAGGTCTTATGCTTTAGTATTTCAGGGTTAGGAAATTTATCAGTTCATCGAGTAGCTTTTCAATAAACCAGACATGAACGTTATTGGAAGGATGTTTGTAATAGCTGACTGAGTCGGTGTATTTCTTGCCCAATTTACTGCCGACCTTCTTCTTTACTAATGACATTAGAGGTTAAAGTTTTTTTAATGTGTGCTAAAAAATATGGTTACGCTTTTTTGAGTAGATATTTGATGTGTGTTACCGGCCATACATAAACATTACTAAACCTTTATGAACATTATTTTCCTGAGTGTATCACTAGCGTATAGTGTTAAAAGAAAATCAACCATTCATTCAGTTCAGATTTATCGGCATTTTTGGCTAAATTGTTTTCATCTTCTTGCAGTTTTTTATTTGTTGGTTTGTTTATTTATTTTTCGCCACAAATAAAAAAGTAGCAAGTTCTCTTTAAACAAGTTTAAACTTGTTATTTTGTACTATATACTGGTACTTACTAAATACCAGCAAGAATGCCTGCTTTACTAGACTGTGTGTGTTGTTGACTGGCTAACTCACTAACTGACCGTTTGGCCCAGCGACTTTTTTTGTAGCATTTGATTAATTTTTTTTTTTTAATTTAGTTAGTTGATTGGCTGTATGACGCACTGACTGAATGACTGAGTGGCTGTTTGCCATCGCAACGCATTTATTGAAACACTCAATAATTGTGTGTGAAGTTAGTAAATTTAATCGATTGCTCCTTTGGGTATTTTATCATCCATCACACACTAACAACTTAAAGTTGCAATCGATTATTAAGTTTTATTTAACCGACCAACTTAATGGTGAGAATGAATATTTCTCTTAATTGGCTTAATTATTTATGGTATCTGAAAATGTGAATTTAAAAATGTGTTTAATAGACGTTTTGAAGGTGTTATTTGGATCAAACATTTTTAGTTTTTACCCAGTATTACTTAGAATTGCTTACATTTTATTGAATTAAATAAATGGTTAGAAAGGAATATTGCAATAATGTTAGTTTAAAATAATGTTTTATAATCATACGTTCGCTATTTTAAATTTGTTACTAATTAGTGATGAAAGGAGTGTCAAAACCATAATTGAATTTAGCGAGTTTACTTTCTCACTATAACGCTAACACTCTCAGATAGAGCAAAATACTTTGGTAGAGCAAAATACTTGATAACAAACTACCATGGAAACCTAACACCTTGGCAATAACAACAAATACCATTACAGCAATGTATGTTTGCAGGAAAGCAATAGTCATAAAATGGCGTATTAAACTGGCTATTGGAAGAGGTTACCAAACCGATACTCTTTTATGGGGTCTTTGTCTGGTAGAAAGCACTGCACAAGACTTCTTCTGTGTGCTCCTCGAGAAGGTCTTAAGGAGAACGCAAATCCGGATAACAGGAGCCCTATGTACGACTCCAACAAAGTCACTATTTACATCACTAAATTGGATTCCAATGGATCTAATGTCCAGGCAAATTGCTTTAAATACGGCTTTCAGACTTGATGCTAGAGCCGAATATAAGCATGAATTATACATACTAGACATACTAGTATTATTGAAAACATGAATAGTCTTCCAGAAAACATCGACTACTGCACTCCTTTCTTTTCTTTTTTTCGAGAGAGCTTCTACATTCCATTTATACGGATGCACCTAAAAAGGATGTTTTTATTCATGAATTTGGGCTAAAGATGACCTTCCGAATCCCAAATGGATGTAGCATGTAATCGGCTAACAAACGAGCAGATAATTGGCTCAGATGTAACAGACTTTCAGAAGGGATATCCATATACCAGGGCGGTTCGGAAACTTTTTAGCATAGCACAGAAAGATAATAGTTAGTTTTTTAAAGAAAATTTTAGTTTTCAAAACAAACTCCTGAAACTTCAATACACTTAGTCCAACGCTTATTTAGCAATTCTATCCCTTGATTAAAATAGTTTTCCTCAATGCCTTCAAAATAGTGGTTTACAACTGTAATTGCATCTTCATTTGAGATAAAATGCTTGCCACTTAGGATTTTTTGTTCGATTTGGGAACAGGCAAAAGTCACTGGGAGCTAAATCAGGTAGTCAAGCAATTCGTACTTTAATTTGTTGATTTTAGCCATTGTTAAAACACTTTTGTGTGCTGTTGCGTTGTCTTGATGAATTGTGTCCAAAATGTTGCAATAGTACTCTGAATTTATTGTTTTACCCTTTTGCAGATAGTCATCCTCAATGCTTGTACGACCACGTTTATATTCAGCAATCCAATTTTTTACTGTTGCATATGACGGAGCACTTTTATCCAACTCATTCACCATAGCATTAGGAATTTCTTGTCCCGATAAACTATTTTTATTTAAATATTTAATGACACCACGAATTTCTAATTTTTCCATTGTAAAAAAATCGCGGATGCGTCTGGTTTGAACACCTGTTTCCATATGAAGGAGTTGGCAGATCGAAAAGAAAGTTAACAAATGTTCATAACACAGTTTCTAAAACACTTAATTTTTTTCTGTTAATACCGCGCTTCCTCTTCTAGGCTAAGAAGCTTCGGAACCGCCCTCATACTGATATTTAAGCTGCAATAAAATCTCTAGCATGTGTATATACAATATCTAGCTTGATCCAGGAATGCCGAGCGTTCTTCTACAGTCACTATCATACGAGTGCGTGTACATATAGGCAGCTGTATTGCCAATGAACTGGCGAAAAATGGCGCCATTTTGCCAGACGGGAACATAGATTCCCTATGTTGTATCCCGTTATACACATGCAAAAAAGTAAATTGTTAATTT
The DNA here is from genome assembly GCA_916048285.2 of Bellardia pandia. Taxonomy (NCBI): domain Eukaryota; kingdom Metazoa; phylum Arthropoda; class Insecta; order Diptera; family Calliphoridae; genus Bellardia; species Bellardia pandia. The sequence continues at coordinate 93,774,860 of OU696530.1, read as the reverse complement.
TTACAATGAAATTGCACAGTCAAGATGGGAACTTGAACCCACAACCATGAATACGAGGCTAATATGGCCTGGGTTAAAAAGCAGACGCTCTCAACTATTTAATTTAATGCCAGTGATCACTGTAAATTTGAGAGTCATGCTAGAATGACTTCTACAGAAGTTGCCACAATGAAAAAAAAAGATGAAACTATTTGTCACTGTTCAGCATTGGATAACTTAAAAATTAGGTTTCTGGAACACCGCTCCTATAACAATCTCTCCGAACTATCAGATATGAAATTAGAGCAAATCGAGGCCTTTATAAGGACAGCACTAACTGGTTAATACAACCAGTTATTTCGAGCCCGCAATGTGGTGACTTTCAATCAGTCAGTCAACTGACTTAGAATACTCCTTCTCCATCTCTAACTATTTTTTGTAGAGAGAAGTAACACTTAGGCAATTATATTAATATGACTATATATCATTGTGTTATAATTGTTAGAAGTAAAGGTGGTGAAAGAACAAATCTTTTTTAATATCACAACTCTGCAATTGCGCATTATGTTTGTTTTTAGTGCAGCATTGCAGCGCCTCTGGTGGTGAGTAGGCGCATTATTTTTTTAAAGCTTGATTTTATAGCCTTTATTCAATGGTGGTGCAGTGGCTATACCACCGAAGGGGGCGCTATGATAAATATTAGTTATGATAGGATAGAAAACTAATAATTATCAGAAACTGATGTCATTTGAGTGGCAGCAGCTGGGAATCGAACCCGGGCTACAAATACCAACTTATGCTTAATGATCAAATACGCTAACCAATTAAGCTACGCCGCTCTCATAAGGTATTAATTTTGTTTCGAGAATAGATCGTGAGTCTCTACTACTTCGATGAGAAAGTAAAATTTGTGAGACTTTTCAGAAAATATTTCTGCTTTCGAAGTATTAAAATCATAGATCCACTTTTCCATAACTTATGAGAATTTTCGAGATGAAAAACATATTATTAATAATTGAAAATCAATAAAGAGGAAGACTTCTACGCTGATAGTGGTACTTCGTTGGGTTTAAAAATTGGTGGATATTAAAGCAGTAAACTATAGAGAGATACTGGTTGAAGAATTTATACTCTAGACTCCTGGCTTCTAACGGAACTCCGAAAAAAAGAAAGAGGGAAATATAAAGAGTTATGCAACAAACATTTTTTAAATATATGTACCACTTCTAATTGCCATTAAAACCTTTCAATATTGTACTATTTCGCCATTATTTATGCTTTCTCAAAGATTGTTAAAGGCATCAAAACTTAAAAGCGCATTCTAGAAAGACAAACTAAGATATACATACATAAATATTCCACAAAACAAACAACCTAAAATCCAGTTAACAAAACAGCGTATGTACCATACAAATTGCTCATTTTCAACTAAATACTTACAGAGTCCTTAACATCAAACAAAGCCGTCATAATTTTGTGACTTGTCCCCAGCGACACGAATGCCAACAAGCATAATTGTCATAAATCTCCACATTTGATTCTCGAGGATTCATGTACTTCCATACAACTAGTTCTAGTATGTTTCGTTTCATAGTAATAACTTAAATATAATTATCCATTCATGCAGTTCATCAAAAATGTAAACCTTACCAGAGATTTTCTTTTCATTTCATTTCGGTTTTTCTTTTTTGCCTAAAAAGAATGTCAACAAAGTAAGGATGTCTTAAAGGCACAGAACACAGTAGTTTTCAGATCATCACAATCCATGGGGCAACAGGTGAACAATTAACTAAACAATAGAGTTTGTAATTTATATTGAAAATGTTGCATAAAAACGCAATTTCAGAGAAACTTAGCAAACAAACAAACAAAAAAAAATTATTAACAAAAAAAGCTACATACAAGCGTTGGTGATGAAATTATAAATAATTGTACCCAGCACTAGATAAATTGTTGGTTAAATGACTGACAGACTGGCTGGCTGGCTGTTTAACTGCCTGCCTGCCTGTTTAGTAGGCAACAATGAATGGATGGATGGTGTTTTTTTTTCACTTTTTGTGTGTTACTACACTAAGGAGATCGTAATGTGTGCGTTTTTTGTTTTGTACACAAATGCACACTTGGACTACAATGCAAAAATTGCTTTACAGAGAATAATAAACAGTAATAGCAACAAAAAGTTAAAGCTGGCGGATGAGAAGGTTTGCCAAAATTCAAATTTGGTTTTTTTGTTTGACAGTAGACAATAAAGCGATTAAAAGCAAGCTATGAGACGAAATCTAGGGATCTCTAACTGAACTGGTGGGGACAAATATTTTCAATCTTAATGTGAACTTAAAGATTTCTTGAGTTTCGAAACACTAAGGAATGTGAGAATATTGAAGAGTAATGCCTAGATGGAAACTACTCTAGGAACAACCAACCTAATATCACTAAACTCATGCTGCAAATCAAAAGATCAATATAGAAGGAGACAAGTTCCATTGGAATGAAAAAGACATTAAAAATATAATCACTCGCAATTTTCTGCATTAGGAATTTGAGAGATCTGCATCTAAAAGATTTATGGCATGATTGATGTAGCATAGAACAGTCACTAAAATGATATCTAAGGATAACGATATAAAGATATTTGAACCCATATCATGATAATGTTAAGGAAGATGAGAAAACTATTGAACACCACATGATTATACTCTAATTTTGCACCGACATTCTTAATAACATCAAAAGGAAACACCAGGAAACAAATGGTGCAGGGCCCAACGCACAGTGCTTTGCTCCCATATAGTGAATCGGCAAAATTAGAGAAGTTATCGTAGACAAATGAATTTTGGTGTGCTGGTTCAAAATAGGTCAATTAAGAAAAATTCGAAGTTTCGGAATAATCGGTGCAAGGACATGACTACCTCCCATACATCCTTAAATTTAAAACTTTAATTTTAGCTATAATTGTAAATAGAATAAATCGAAAGTTGGTAACTGTCTGTTAAAATATGTTTTTTAGCTTAGTAGTTAATTTTGTTTCATTCGGTGCAAGGACATGGTAGTCATGTCCTATATATAATTTTTCTGAAAAACTAAATCGTAACTGCATTAGTGATCAGAATGCACTAAAAACTTATAACAACTTATAAAACTATATTTTTGAGCTCTCTGGGAAATTTCGCTTCAGTCGATACAAGGACATGACCATCTCCCATATATCCTTTTTTCTCAAAAACTAAATTTAAGCTACATTTGTGATCAAAATGCAAATAATTTAAAAGGAAGACGGTAAGCAATGTGCAATATGCATTCAAAAAAGCGTATCCAGCAGTGGAGTGTAGAAAGCCCATATTTATAATTGCTACAAAATGTCCTTTTTTGCAAGCACTTTCAAAGTGACCTAGTATATGTTATTACAAACCCGGTTTTAAAAGTTTCAATATACCTCCAAATTCCCGAGTTATGGACCAAAGAAATTTTTTTGAGGCTGCTACTTTTAAACATTTATAACTTTTTTCTTCATTAGCCGATTTTTGAAATTCAAACAGTTTTGGAAAGCAAAATAATTCTTATTTTGTATACTTCTCATACCATATTAGCACAAATATGAATAGATTTTTTCAATTATATGGAAAATTTTTAATTTTTTTAAACTTTTAAAATTTCTACGAGACTTTTTTCCGAATTTAGTTTAAAGACAACAAAAATATTAAAGACAGTATTTTTCTGTGTAAAATGAAATTGGTTGAAATCGGTTGAGGAATGAGGAAGTTATAGTACTTTTTACGAATAAAAGAGTGGAAACCTCTTTCGATTAAATTAGCATGATTTAATAAAATAACTTCAATCTAATAAAACTTAACGAATTTTATATTTCTATATATCAACAATTTTTACATGATTTTTTTTAAATGTTTTATAATCATATTTTTGGTCTTTGTAAAACTAAAAAATATAGATGTTTTAAAAAAATACAAAATTTCAAATTTCCGGTTAAAAATCTTAATTTTTTTTACTAGTGTTTAGATTTGTTAAAAAAAGTCTATAAATGAAAAATAAAAAATCGCCTATTTTTTTAAATTTTTTAAAGCTTGCAAAACTTTAGGGTTTCCGCAAAAAAACAAAAAAGAATAAAATTCTTTAAATTTTTGGTAAGTTTTTGTCACTATTTAATAAAAATTATACACTACATCAAAATTTGATTAATTTTTTATAGTAATCAAAAAAAAATTGTATAAACAATTTTTTTTTAAATTTTGGCAGTACCATTAACTTAGATCTTTAAACTTTTTCTGAAACTTAGGAAACATGTGTTAAAAAATTCATATTAATTTTACATTTACGGGTAAAAAACCTAAAACTTCTTTACATATTTTATTTGTGACCTTTAAAATGTACTAAAATCACAAATAAAAAATTACCTACTCCAAAAAAAAAATTATTTTACTCTATCAAACTTTTGCATTTTGTAATTCCAAATAAAAAATCGCAAAAATTTTCGATTGCACAAACAACTTTTCCATAAAAATATTTACCTAAAATTATTTTTGTTTTTTTTTTTTGTACCTATAGTAATAAACAAAACTGTTAAGTTTCAAAGCAATACAATAAAAAATGAAATTTTGACCATTTTTTTGTAACACAGTAAAAATCGTTTTTCCGTTCAACAGTTTTACCTCAAACGTTTTCTGTCTTTAGCGTCCTCTAACAGTAGAGGACAAAGAGAAGAGATCATAAATTCTACTTACGAATCTATTTAAGGTACTTTGTTAGCTTTACAAAAATGTATATTACTCAAATATTCTAAGCACTTTATTTTATTTTAATTTTGCCTATGGGACAAAGCACTGTGCAACGGATCATGTAGAATATCAAACCTTTCTGCATGTATGTTTCTGATACTGCCTTATGTATTAATGAGGACAAAACAACAACAATTGGGAATTACCAGAACACATTCAACAATAAGGAGTCTAAGGAATAGGCCTGGATCCTCCCGCTGATCTAGGCCTATTCGAATGAAGAAGAAGAATGAAAATTTAAAGAAAAATTAAATCAACATTTAATCTAAAACAAAATAGACCGGATTACAAAGCCTTATTTAAGTTTTAAGAGTTACATTCAATTAAAGTCGCAGCTCTATATAAATCAGTTAAAAACTAAAACCACTAAAAACCTTCAGGAGTCCAAATATTAATGCCCGAACATATCAGATTACCGAGGGAATGGGTCAATTTTATTATAATATTGGAAACTACTACGATACCATTTCACTTTCCTGGGTCGAAAGTGTAAAGGAGAAATGATAACAATTACATACATTAATTATATTGTCAACCAATGGTAGACGCAGCAATAAAAACAACAAGAAAGTTGTAGAAATACAAATTTAAATTAATAGTAAAAGAAGACTCCGGAAATCTATTTCTCAATAATGGTGAGTTAAATAGGTCTATGATATTTACAAGTATGTAAATCTTGGACAACAAACATTGCTGATGACGCCCTTGGCAGGGCACAAAATGCATCCCAATGTGCCAATTGTCTAAAAATATTACTTTACGATGGTATTCATTTGTTGAGCCGAAATATTAAGAAATCTTCTCTAATAATTTAAAAAAAAATTGTGTAAGAAATAAAGGTAAAAGAATAAAAATTAATTTTTGATTACCAAACTCGAACGCACTATTTGTTTTACTTAAACAAATAGTTGTCATTTTAAATCAGGTTAAAGTAACAGTAAAGGTAACACTAAAGGCCTTAATGATATGAATCTCTGCCGGTATTGCTCTTTTATTTAGGTTCAAAGAGATATCAAAAAGTGTTTGCATATTAAGCGACGAACAAGTGAAACCAGAAATCAGGGATGATTTACTGAAAAGTTTTAAATTAATTAAAAAAAATGAAAATTAAATTTCATAAAGAAATAGAAATTATTATAAATGAATAAAAAGCGTTGATTGCAAAACCAATGAAATAATGAATGTAACTGAAACATGTAAAAGCCCCTTTACAACACCTTATAATATCTGTAATGATATGGAATCAAATATTGATTAATTTGGCCCACAAGCGTTGATTGTGAACGATGTTTTTCGCTACAAAAAGACGTAGCAAAATATTGAAAATAAAATTTTAAGTTTTTAAAAAACGCCTTAAACTAAAACAATTACTAAAATATTGATAATAAAAAAGGTCAAATAAACTATAATAATATTTTTAAGAAGCTTTTTAATATCGAACGATAATATATAGAACATAAAGGCGAAATGACATATTATTATTACCCTTGCTGTCTATTTTGTTGTAGTAGAGCAAAAATATGCTAAACCTTTTTGCAAATGCAATGATGCAATACCATTTGCACAATATTGTGAATTGCCCTATTATTTTTCTCAATTTAATTTTCAATGAATGTTATTACGCTTTTAAATTATTAATGGTTAAATAGTTTTTATTATTAATAAACCAATTTGTTTTAATAAGAAACAAAAATCACGGGATTTATAATCCCGACCCTTTTGAGGGGCGCAAATAAAAGCAGCCAGGCTTAGATTTAAGTAGTGAAAAAAATTAGTTATCTTTTTATAAATAGAAAATAAATTGACAAAGTTTCTGTTCTGCTGTATGTTTTAATTATATGACCACCACTGTATATATTTTATTTGGCATTCTTCCCCTATGCACTAAACATTTTTATAATTTCCTATGAACTTCCAAAGAAAATGTAGCGAAGCTATTTACTTTTTTTTTTAAATCACATACGAGTACACATAGAGTAATAAATGTACAGCAAACAGATGCTGACAACAATTATGTATTTTAAGGTAATGTTAAAACATTTTTATGTCAATCATAACCTAAGATGAAAAGAAAAACAAAAAATCTTTTCAGGCATAGCTGCCAGATTTGACGATTTATCGCTATTTTTGCTACTTTTGTTTCAAAAATAGCAAAGTGACGATTTAACGATTTTTTCATTGAAAGTGATGATTTTCTGAATTATTAAAATTTTCTATCATTTGTTTGTTTTATTAAAATTTTTGTTACCAAATTCTTTCTTTTTTTTTTGAGACAACAACTATTTTTCTCATTTAATATCATAAATATTAAAAAGAACATGACATAAGCTAAAACAAGTAATAAGTTTAAGTATAATAATTCCAAATAATATTGAGTCAGGATAATAGAAATTACGTATGTATTTATCTGTAAAGATAAAAAGCAATTTTAAATGCTGAATTCCATGAACTAAAATTTTTAGATTAACAATTTCTGAATTTCAACGGGGAAATTCTACAAAAACTTCTCCTATTTTAAGAAAACGTCGAAAAAATATTGAGCCAACTAAATTTAAATAACAAAAATACTGATATCTTTGAAAATAAGTACCTGTATATGAAGGATGAATTGGATTCTATACACAAAATGTTATTGAACACTTAATAAACTAAATTGTCTTCACATTGTAATTTAACCTGAATTAATAAAATATGCTAAACGCAGATATTTATTTATAAAATTTTGTACGTCTTGTTTCACACTCTTCAGTTTTAGCTAACCAGTTTTTGTGCAATTCTCTTTTGAACTTGCGATTTCATTTACACACGTCAATTCAATTTTCGTAATTTTTAATGCAAATCAACATGCATGAAAGAAAAAAAACAAAAGGAAATAAGAAAATTGATTAATACCGTACCCTTTTTGTTCTGTTTTCCCTTCTCATCTGAAAATAATTGCCTTGACGATTCAGAATTAAAAGTGATAAGATATTATAAAAATATTACATAAGTTGTGTTTAATACTACGTTTCCACGGTACATGCTTCGCTCTCTATTCATGCTTCACACCCCAATCATTAGTGAAACAACTTGCTTCACCATACAAAATTTTAAGAGCGAATCAAGTAGATTCATATTGAATCAACTTGCGAAGCACGAAAAATTGCACTCTTCTCTAATTTTTATCGCAAGTTTATCTGCACTAGCTGTAAAAATTTAATATTATTGTAAACAAATCCAATTATTTTCTTGTTGCTGGAAGTAAAGAAAGTAAATACGTACGAATGTATGCTTTTTTTGAAATAAGGTAACTAATTTTCACTCAGTTTTTTTGTCAATTATTAGCCTGTTCGCCGATCTCGAACGTTAACGTTCGCTTAGATAAGACTTAAGACATAAACTTGATTGTGGAATAAACAAACTTGATTGAGTAAAAAAATAGATACGATAAAAAGTTTGTGTCTTAAGTCTTATCTAAGCGAACGTTAACGTTCGAGATCGGCGAACAGGCTATAACATTATATTTTTTGTGATTTCTTATTTAAAAAGTTAAAATTTATGCATTTTGATATGTATTGTAGAAGAAACAATACAAACTTGAATTTTTTTAATTTTCGTTGAAATAAAAATTTTAAAATACTATTAGAGATAGTAAGTGCTTGCGTTGTGCTTTTAGACAAAATTTTCTTAAAGTACATTTGAAGTCTACTTTAATATTTTATAAATACGGCAGAATGACTTTATTTTTGCGATATTTTTTTTTGACGATTTTTAAAATTCGAAATGACGTTTTTTCTTTTTTATCGGGATTTTGACGATTTTTTTCGAAATTCATCTGACAGCCCTGTTTACAGGCAATGACAACTATGAAGAGCACAAAAAATTGCAAAACCACTAAACCAGGCACCCCATTCATAAACGAGACACACAGAAAATTTAAACAGCCACCTAAAATTACAAAAAATTTATAAAAAAACAACAATTTTTTTAACTCCAAACAATTTCATTTTTTTGTGATAGGTAATTACTGAAATATTTTTTGATAATTGTTTTTAAATAATTCGCTTAGTGTTACGAAAATTACATAAAATGTTTATGATCATAAAAATAGCTAAATATGTAAAAGGTAATATTTATTTTATGACTCTAAATATATAGGTACATAAATATAAAACTTTTAAAATTCCAAAATACACCATTGTCATATTTAAAGTTTAAATTTTAAACACACGAAACTAAATGTTCAATTATTAACTTTAGTTAACTAGGCGGAGTTTAAACCAGCTCTCATTAAAGGCGGAGTTTAACTAATACTATGTTGTTCATCAGTAAAGAGCGAGCCAGAGAGCGAGTTTTAAGTTAACTGTTCTCTATTCTCTTTATAGATCTACCTGTTGGCATTTGTGTGGGCACCTTTAAATTTTTATGCAAATCACTTATACTATTTACAAATGAAAACAATAAAACAACTACATACACGTAAAAAGATGGAGATTTTTAAACTGGTTTTTGGTATTTTACAAAACGGCTTGAAATCCAGTAGTTAGGAAGAGAAGTTAATAGTTAAACATTGTTCTCGTAGTGTCTGTTTTCAGAAGAAAATGAAGTTGGTTGAGAAACAGGTAAGTGTAATATTTACCATACAGTCGCACGTAGTACGAGTGTATGCAAAAAAGAAACATGTTTTAAAGTTCATACTCAGCAACAGTGTGACCAGATCTCAAAAAGTTAAACTGCTAAATCAGATTAAAAATAAGCTAAATTTTTTAAAATACTTTCTTGAAAAAATGTTTAGAATTTGAAGTACACCTGATTAAAAAATAAATTTTTTATATAAATAATACAACTTTAACCTTAAGAACAAAACTAATTAAGGTTCTCTTCAGGAGTCTAACCTTAAAGAGTTGTTAAATATTTTTTTTAATTCATTTTCATAAAAATTTTCACATTTTTTACTGTATCAGACCTTAATCAGACCTTTAATCTTTTTAATCCGATATAAAGGATAGAATTCATGGTATTTAAACTCATTACGTTTCTTATTTTTATCATCATAGTATACCCTATTGATTCGATTTAATGGCTGTCCACTTAAAGTACAGATCGCAATTTTGAAGATATTTCGATTGTTGAAATTGGTCTATTATTTCAATTAGCCTCCATACAAATTTTCTCTCTAAATAGCGCTTTATCGATCATAAATGTGTGAGTTATAAAAGTATCTAATAAATTTTGCCATAAATATGTAAGTTGTATTTGAAACTTAGGCCCCTATTATGAGCTGCATTCGACAATCGATATTCGCTGGCTATCGAATATATAATTTGTATTATGAGTTGGAATCGCTGTCGAAAAGTTCGTTGTTCAACAAATTTTTTATCGAACACAAATTTGCTGTCAACGCTGTATAAAACTGTGAAAAATTTATTTAAAATGTAAGAATTTGTTTGTTTTTTGTTTTGGTCAATCAAATACTACTTGTAAATTACTTTTGTTAATATACTGCCGGTCGTAAGTAGAAAACAGCAATTGGAAAAGCTCGTTTCTCCCATGGAAGAAGATCCACTGTTGGCAAAATGTATTTGCTCTAAAGTTCAGGCAGCCAAAAAATGGGAGGGCATTACACAGAAGTTTAATTCTATTTATCAGACGAATCATTAAACCATAATTCCGTGGTGGTTATTTCAAATTTAATTTATTTTTCTTTAAGAATTTGTAAACAAATATGGCGCCAGCTGATAGAAATGTACTATTGTGAATAACCAAAAAATAGTGATTTTCACATTAGCGTTTTTTCATCGAATGTGCACCATAATACCAAATGAAAATTCGTTTGAATTTTGCTCATAATAGGCACCTATTTTGTACAGATCATTCAATTAATTACAAAATCACTTTAACGGGCATAACTCTCTTAAAATTAATAATATTCAGTACAAATAAGTTGCATATATGTATATAGAAATCATGATACCTAATTTTATAAAGATTGGTCGATAATTAGTCACAGCTCCCATATAAGAACCACTTATAATGGGTCTTGACCGACTATAGGTTCGTACTTGTTTTTATAGAATTCATTCCACTAAATAACTATACGTTTAACGTTAAATAAATAACTAAAAAATCTGAAAGGAGTTTTCATAAACCGCATTCTTGTATTCACAAACTTGCTTCCAAAATTCTACGTTTGAGTTTTGATTTTCCCACTCATATGAAGTTAATTTTTGCCACATTAGTTCAAGAGTTGTAATTTCATCTGTTAATAAATTTGGCATTTATTATTTAAAATGTTCATATAATTTTCTGTATTTTATTTTCAAGCTTTTTTCAACAGAAAATAAATTTATATTTTTAAAATTTTAAAATGCTAAAAAATGCTAAAGAAAATGCCAAATGCTAAATGTAAAATTTTGCGGCTAAATCAAAATAAAATAAGCTAAATTTAGCTGCAAAAATGCTAAAATGGTCACACTGTTCAGCACTAATAAATGCCAATGACTAAGATAATGGTGGAATTACCAATAGATATGTGTGTAATTTATGAAGCCGGCCAAAGACGCCTTCATTTGAAACAATGGCGGGTAAAATTAAGAATTTATACGATCATCTTACAAAACGGCTTGAAATCCAATAGTAAGGAAGAGAAATTAATATTTAAACATTGTACTCGTAGTGTCTGTTTTCAGAAGAAAATGAAGCTTGTTGAGAAACAGGTAAGTGTAATAGTATTGGAAAGAATAACGTTTGACAATTATAAATGAAAAATTATATTATGACGAATCTGTAATCGATTCTATTGACTTTATACAGATCCTATATTTAACATTGCCCCACAAAAAAAATCCGGTGGTGTTGAATTGCATGATCGAGGATTCTAATTAAGAGCTGAATTTCGTGTTGATATGCGATCAGTAAATTTGGTTTGCAATAAATTCATTATTTTGATGGATATATGGCACCATCCTGTTGAAACCACAAGTCATATCTACGAGTGTATCATCAATAGTTGGCCAAAATGCATACCACACAATGTTACGTTCATCACACAAAGACGATTGCTCTTGGATTTTCAGAAGCCCAGAAGTTGCACCTTGTTAGGCTTCAAAGCCAAATCCTAATGCAAAATTCGTCCAATTCTTAAGAACATCGATGAATTCACAAATTGACAAATGGTTGATGAGTTCTATTATTGATCAAAGGCTTTATCAGATTTTCACTTCTTCTAAATCGCGTTGGAAAGTTCTCCCTTGGTCTAACGAAAATGCTGTGTATGGTCAATCTAACCAAGTTAATGAATTTTAACAATTTTAAAAAGTCTGACATTTCTAATATTTTGATTAATTTACGTGAAGGTGGATTCACCCATTCGTTCTGAACAAAGGGGGTGCTGTAGCTTAATTGGTTAGCGCATTTGATCATTAAGCATGAGTTGGTATTTGTAGCCCGGGTTCGATTCCTAGCCGCTGCCACTCAAACAACATCAGTTTCTGATAATTATTAGTTTTCTATTTCTATCCATCATAACTAATATTTATCATAGCGCCCTCCTTCGGTGGTATAGCATTCAAACGCCACCGAAGTAAAATAATTAAATAAAGGCTATAAAATCAAGCTTTAAAAATAAAGCGCCTACTCACCCCCAGAGACGCTGCAATGCTGCACTAAAAACAAACATAATGCGCAATTGCAGAGTTGTGATATATATAAAGCTTTCTTCTACTTTCACCACCTTTACTTCTTCAATCTATCTATCCCCTTTCCAAAGAAAGTAACGCAATTATACTATGAGCGTCAAAACTGAGTCAACATCAGCAATAATCTTATATATTCTGTTATTACAATATTAATATCAGTAATAGAACAAATCTTGCAGTTATAATTAAAATACTTTTTCAACTTTTGGAAAACAGTTCTATTTAGTATTTTCGGCGGCGCAAAACACAGGAAAATTTGGAGAAAAAAAGAACGAGGAGTTAACAGAACAAAACATACAAAGCACAGTTAAGCATGGCGGCGGGTCGGTAATGGTTTGGGGGTGTTTTACGGCGCCTGGTGTTTGGGGAGCTTGACTTTATTGAAACGAAAGTGAATGCACAAGACTATGTACGCATTTTAGCAAAGAATGTTCCACCAAGCGTCGCTAAATTGGGTTTGCCGGGGCATTGGATCTTTCAACAAGACAATAATCCCAAGCATACATCCCCTTTGGCGAAATAATGGCTCATATACAGAACACCCAGTCAACTTATTCATCCACCACAGTCCCCAGATCTCAATCCAATTGAGAATATATGGGATAATTTAGACCGCAAGATACGTACCAGAAACATTACTAGTAAAGCTACCCTGAAAGAAGCGTTGACAGAAGAATGGGCAAAAATTCCAACCGAATATACCAGAAAGCTGATAGATTCTATGCCAAATAGAATAAAGTGCGTAAAAAAGGCCAAGGGTGGACAAACAAAATATTAATTTTTTAGTAGCAAACGATTTTCTTCGTTTCGTTGTAGTAAATATACTGCTGTATACTGACTTTTGAGGTGATATTTGCCGACATTTTTTGCATAAAGTACAAAAACAAGTATTGTTGTTGAACTTAAATTATGGTTTATATTTAAATGTTTTAAAAAATTAATAAATTTTTATGTTTTTTTAAAGAAAATTCATATATTTTGATGTTTTATTTTTATTATATGTAGAAAACATAACCCTTCAATGGTGTTTACTCAGTTTTGACGCTCATAGTATATAGGCATATGAATTGCCTGAGTGTTACTTCTCTTTAAAAAAAAAAAAAAAAAAAAAAAAAAAAAAAAAAAAATTTGTTCGGACAAAGTTTTTTTCATATGAAGTTCGACGCCTCTCTTTTTAAGAGAGAGGAAATATTCATATGAAAAAACTTTGTTGAACGAAGGGGTGAATCCACCTTAATTGAAAAAACTCGAGCGACTGGTAGATCTACATCTAAGGAGTATAAATGATAAGCTTTCCATTGGCGACGCTCAACATTCCTAACCTACGGTTATACATCTAAGGAACAGGATTGATACATGCCTGATTGGCCACGCACAACATTGCAAACTTAATGGTAAAAATGTTGAAATGACGCTCCCCGTGGTTGTTGGTTATTCCCTAATTTACACCAAGCAATTCTTTAAGCTAAGCTGATTACCTTTTAGACATCGCGGTGAGAAGAAGATAAGATTTATTGATTGTACTAGCAATTCGATTTACTCTCTTATTCGTATTACATATGTGTATTCAAATTTGTGCGATTTCAGCAATAAGAATTGTGCTGTGTGAACACCGAAGAAATATAAACAACAACAATTATATCAATATTTTCAATAAAAATTGCTTCGTGTAAATTGGGACTGATAAAGAATACGTCTTGCGGCATTTGGACATCGTGAGGGCCTTCAATTGACAGTGCGTTCACAGAGGTTGTTGGTTATAAAGAATACGGCTTGCGCCATTTGGACAGCGAGAGAGTCTTCAATAAATGTAATTGCTAATATCTGTGCATTCATGCAATCAGTGTTTGGAGAACCGAAAGTAATGAGAGTAAACCCGGTAAAACAGAATTAGTCCGTTTTACACGGATGTCATATAAACTCTCCGGCGAATGCAGCGTCTTTCAAGCTGAGGTTTTAACGGTATTGAAAACCTCAGAGTTAATAATAGCGAATGTCATTAGAGACGATTTTTAGACGGCTCTGAGAATTCACAATGGATCTTAAAGGACTAAAGCATGGTTCTGCTCTCATAAATAAAGACATAGGATATTGCACCTTACAGGAACAAAACGCAGAGGAGTATTTTCATATTTATTAAGATACAAAATATTTAGTTCCTAACGTTGTATCGGTTAGAACGGAAATCAGTTAATACAACTTTAACCTGGTTCACCAACGGTCAAACAGGCCAAACAAATCTAGACCCTATCATACTGAAGTTTTACAGAAATATTTGGTGGTCTTTAGTCATTTGAAACAACTATCACCTGGGTTCTACATTTGTAAAATGAAATGGAAGTGAAATTTTCATTAATTTTGTGTTCTAAATTTTGTGAAAATGATTTGAAAAGTAAAATATCACTTTTAGTTTCGTTCATCGTAGTTAAAAGTTTCACATCGTTTTCTAGAACGCCGTGAAATTGTCCATGTGGTATTGAAAACGATTTAGTTTCACTTCGTAGTGGAAAATAGAACATAGGCGTATGTCTTGTTTCTTTAGACGACATCTCAGTAGACCTTTAATCAAAAAAGTAGGTGACGATTGCTATGCTGTACCTTTAAACAAATTTGAGATAGACTTGCAAAATACTTTGTAATGGAACCAAGTAGGCCAAGTATTTTTGATACAATTCCATGAATGTAGAATTTTCAACGACAAAATTTCCAACGACCTGAAACCAATATTGATGAGCAGAACAGAATGTAGGAGGGTTATTTTATAACTTGTTTCGAAAAGAAAATCGTTCAATTTTGTATACTTTTTACATTGTATTTCGAAAACGTTTGCTTTCGAATCGAAATACATAATAACACCCCAGATGTTTTTTCCAATATTATCTTGAGGCGGAGAATACTAAGAAGTGTTGAAATTTCGAAAAAAAAAATCAATGCTGTCTTCTAGTAGAACTAGATTGGAATATGCATCATATGAACTCAACAGTACTAGGAGACTAGCAATTTCAAGCAATATTGGCCGTTAATGTAGACCATCGAAGTATTGAGTTGTTGGAAGAAAAAGTCAATGAAGTTGTGCTAGCATTATTCTGGAAAAACACACATGAATCAAATGTCAAAAAAGTTATGTTGTATAAAACCCTGGTTGCGTCTAAAATTACGCATATTTTGTGTCCGTATTTTATCATAAACGAAGTTTTTGTTGAAAACTATTTGCTCGTATTAAGTGAAAACCACAAACTAAAATGCCAATGAAGAGTAAAAACAGCCAAGCATAAAGCGATTGAATCTCCTACAGGCGGAGAATAGAAAGGTCAAACAGAGACGAGAATATTAAAATACAACCAAGCTAGAATTGAGGTGGATAATTGAAAAGTATAGAACAATCTAAATAAAGTTAAGATGATTTCAAAATCAAGCACAAAATACTAAAACATTTAAAACTATTTCAAATTCAAGAACTCTAGCCATTTTAGTTTTTAAACTAAATGCTAGTTTAAAACTATTTATTTATTAAAATATTTTTAATATAGTTTTAAGAATATTTATGTATATATTTATGAATTGTGAATTAAGACTTCACATGATGTCGCATCACTTTTTACGACTTTTCCCCAATGTCATGGTGTTATGTGATGCCGTGTAATAATTCTTGTGCCTGGTGAAATCCAAATAGTCCTCCTCAAGTTTTTGCCTATTTTCCTCCAGCTTGCGCTTCTCTTCAGCATGAGCCTTTTTCAAATTATCGAAACGTTTAAACAATGCTAGTTCACTCTCTTTCAATTCGACTTCCTTCTTCTTAACACGTTGTACAAACATCTGGCGCACCTCGTCCTCTTTAGCCAGCAATTCACTTAGATGATTCGAGCGTTTGAACTCAAAGTTTTGTTGAAAGGAAATGGGTTTATTCTCGTTATCCACATCGCAGAAGCCCATTTCTTGGAGGCGCTTTTGTCTATACAACTTATAGTGTTTGATATGTGTTTGCTCGCGCAGATCTTCCATATTAGTGCGTATTAACATCTCTCTTAGCTTGACAAAATCACAGTGCTTTTCATTCTCCACTTGCACCGTACCCCAAGGATATTGGCGGGCTCTTACTTGTTTGCTGCCGATCTTTTTAAAGTCAGTACTACCGACCACGGCAAAGGGTGTATAATCATTCATGACACTGTTGGTATCGGCTACCGTTTCATCATCTGTAGGAAACTGATATATTTGCACTTCATTGCGTTTTAATTCAGTTAGTATTTTCTCTTTGAATCTTTGCAATTCCGTTTTGGATATAGTATCGGCTTTGGCTATGATGGGTATTATATTTACCTTACTATCCAACTGTTTCATGCACACCAAATCCATTGACCTCAGACCATGACCTGTTGGGCAAATGAAGTAGAGACAGGCATGTACACGGCTGTCATGATAGTCGGCCAAGGAACGTTTAATTTTCAATTCCTCTTGTAAATACGATTCAAACTGCACATCTGTATAGTCCACCACCGATTTAAATGAATCATGTTTATTGATTTGATCACCATAGCCCACTGTTTCGCAAATGGTAAGCTTAAGACCCACATTCCTTTCCTGCAACTCATAGGTGTGGGCCTTTAGTTTGACACTGGACAAAGTATGAGAACTGGGTGTCGACTTGAAACTAGTGTTGAAGAGGGAATCCATTAGAGTGGATTTACCCAAACCGGTATCTCCGATACACATGATATTAAAGACAAAGCGATTTAGAAAACTTTTATTGACCAATTGATCGGGCAAGCTGTCAAAACCGACATGACCAGTTTGTTTTAGAGAACGTATAACCGTTTCTTTGATGTTGGGCAAAACTGCTACATCCACGGGCATTATTTTTGTAAATTACACCAAGATTTTTAAACTCAACTTAAAGGATGCTTCTTGTTTGAGTTTTCGTTAGCGACTGCGTTTGTTTGTAGATTTTCTTGATTATTTATATCCTGTACGTGGTATAGCAGGTAGGCCTGCCGTTGGTTTACTTTGGCCTTGTGTTAAATGACAATTGTTCTAAGAATTTGAATATATCGATGGTCTCATGTAGAAAGGCCCTAACTCGCATATTTGAAACTTTACAGGAGAAGGTAAAAACATAATAGAAACTGTAATATTCAACATGTAACTTTTTTTGTACAACTGCTTATAAAAACGTTATTTTTTACACTATTGCAATAAATTTTTGTGAGGAGGTGTATTTGCGTTAAATGCATTCAAATCGCAAAAAAAAAACAAATTTCGAAAAAATAGCGAGTTAGGGCCTTTCTACATGAGACCAACGATATGTATGTATTTCAAAATAGTATGGAAATAAATAATAAATAATAAATATGTGCAAAGTATTATTATCTCAAGTTCTAAAATTGCCAGGTAGATTGATTTGTTTTTCATAAATTTGTGGAATTTTAAAAGGTTGTTTGTTTCCAATCGCATCGCAATAGAGAATAACCCCCAGTATTCATTTGCAGCTGCAAAGATTAGCCAAGTAACTAATCTATTAAGTTTTATGACTGTAAATTTTGTTTTAAAAAAGTGAATGGGTTTTTACATACATACGCTAATTCAAGGAAAAAATATTTCCCTTCTTAAATTAAACACTTCTAGTATAATTTTACAAAATTTTCCATTCACAAATAACAACTCATCTTGAAGAACGTTAATAGATTTCAATCGTATCAATACTAGTTATTTCTAATTCTTGCTTAAATTTTATTTCAATTTGTATGGCGAAGAACTGATCTCTCAAATTGCCTGGTTATCCCACGTCGATTTAAGTACACCCCTAGTTAGAGTGGCCTATATTTTCAAGTAAAATTTCAAAATTACCTTGGACATCATTAAGGCTTGTTTTGTCGTTTTGATCGGAATAGACTTTCTGTTAGCTTCAACCACTTGCAAAATCAATTGTTTCTCTTCTTTGTCGTTTGTCAGTAGCTTATTGAATTCTTCAAATAGTTTAACTCCACGTTCAGCTACATCATTTATAACTTTTAAGTTTTTCAAACAGCTGCACTGATCTTTTATTGGCAAAGTCAGCCAAAAACGGCTTGGTCAGTTAAAAGTAACGAATTTCTCCTTATTTTTCGACCTAGTGGCTCACACTCTGTCTTCTTAACAATTGCCTCCTTCTCCTCATTTGATAATTTTTCTGAGAATAAGCTTCATCTTCATCTGAGAGGTACCACATATGAGATTCACTAACTTGACGATCATTCACTTCATAATTGATCATATATTTCCACAGAGATAGGTCTGATCAAGCCGCATTTGTAGCCATAGGAGCTTCAAACCAATATTTAACATACACTAGGACTCCAAAGTTTACACAGCGTTCTACCTGAGACTTTTCTTTTTGTGTAGTTTTGAAACCGCCTTCGTCACGAAATAAGTGTATTTTTATGGTATATATCAGTTTTGACATCCAACGAGCATTATGTACTGCACCAGGAGCTCTCCAATGAATTTTGTCAGGAATAAGGAAATATCAGGAGAACTGGATGGTCCGAAGCAACGAACAAAAACTTTACTCAGAACAATTTCTAAAATGTGATGTCTACATGCTAGCCATAAGAATTCTTGTCCTGTTTTTTGCTCCAGCATTACACAAGCTCCATTTTTAATCCAGTATTAACGGATGTAGTGTCAAAACACATACCAACTATTTTCTTCTCCAAACCCCATTCAGTAAGTCAGTTTGCGCCGGGACTCTAAGTAACGTCTCCTTACCATTTGCTGATACTAAAATTGGCAATCGATCTACTTTTTCACTGCCCAAAATATCATGCAGAATTTTTCCGTCCCAATGATCAAAAGAAACAGACTGCTTTATTTTTTCTAACACACGTTTTCTTCCTTATTTTCTTTTGCGCTGAATGGTACTTCTTGATAATGGCAATGAATTAGGTTCATGCCCCAATGCTGCTGTAATAGGGACTATTATTCTTAGGGCTTCCCTAATAATTTCTTTGTAGTTGCTTCAGTTTGAATGTCTGTGTGGAATTGATGGCTTATACAGCTCCTTTGATTTAATTTCAGAAGAATCAAAACACTCAAGTGGTTCATCTTCTGCGTCTGAACCAGAGATCGGCAATGAATGGTTTTTTTACGATTCACAACTACTCATAACATTTTAAGTAGAAGTGGTTTAACATCATTGAAATTTAACTACTCTGAGTTACTCAAACTCACAACAACGTTAACTTATAAATGCGGGTGGATATAAGTATGAGTACAACGCCGACATCGAGCTCATACCATTCCCAATATGTTTGATTCATAAACCGCGGTATTTAGATTTACATTTTAAGAAAAATACTCACATACTCATAAAGTATTGAACTCAGTTAAGTCATTAAAAAAAAATCAGTTTATTCCGTTAGGTATTTATACAAAATAAGTAAAAAAGAAATATAAAAACATACAAGTAAGTTTATAGGAAAGCATATTGGGGAAAATAGAATATTTATTATTTTATATAATTTTTATAAGCAGGCTGTAAAAAATGAACGACACATGAGTGTATGCGAGTCATACTTATTTTTTTATCGTCTATTAAGGAGAGTCTAAATAAACAACATCATACATGAGATTAAGTATGAATATAATGAGTACTTCAAACTTTAAAGATGAATAGTGGTTTGATGATATTGAGACAAGTATGAGTACGTATAAGTATAACAAATTATAAGTCATGATTCGAGTATACTCACTTTTTCAGTACTCATAACTAATCTCTGGTCTGAACTTGTAGGAAGAAGTGAAATCTAAGAAGAACTTGTCTAGATATTGGCTCCAAATCTTTTACACCTATCAAAAATACAGTGCCTGCTTGACGTTTTAAAACCAGGAGTGCCCAAGCCCTATACTCTTGGTGCTCTTTTGTATTTATAAAAACTCTTAGCTATAGGCTGTGTGTTTTGTATAATCATTACAGCACTCAGCACTAGCAATACGAAATATACAAACAACTTTGCCTTATTTGTTTTTTTTTGTCGTACTTTACACTATACACGCAAGCGCAAAGCAACAACACTTTCGTATGTTGTTTCTTTGTATGTATTGGCTTTTACACCAAAAAATACTGAATAAAAATTAGTTTTTATTAAAATGTATTGGTGTTTGCTCTTGTATAAGCAACTTTTGGGCACTCCTGTTTTAAAATGATAAATACATATTTGCAATTTTTATTTATTGTTTTTTTTTTGCTTTTTATTTCCTTGACAAAAACAGTTTCTAAACAAAATATTCACATTTTCAAATTAGAACCTTTCTCTATTCCTATTATGATACTAATGAAATATTACAAACTCTTTTAAAGTTAGTTTTCATAGAGATAAACTCGCAGAAATATTTCGGGGAATAACCCAAAAAAAAAACAAGTTATACATACATATATTTCTGACAGACTGACAGAGAGTAAACAATACAAGAAAAATACCTCCTATAAAAACTTTTGCGAAACTAAAACTAAATAAATTTCAATATAAATGGGACACATACATATATGTATGTAGCATGAGTAACTGTGAAAACTAGTGGGTGTCCAGGTATATAAAGTGAATTTGAACATTTTGGGCCACCCTACCCCTAGTCCACCTAAATTTTCATATAGAAAGCTGGGACGCTTAAGCCAACTTATTCGTTGAGTTATAAATGGTACTCCACCAGATTCCGATTTGAATTTTAAATGGTACTCAACCAGTACTAAAGCTGAGTTTTTAATGGCCTTCACCAGGGTTTAAACAAATTAAAAGACACACGATTGGTGAAAACGACGAAGAACAGAAACCGTTATACGAAGCGAGACACAAAATTTTCTAAGAAAAAAAAAACGACTCATGTCCACTATGTAATTCCCAAATAATAAGAAGTAACGTAGAAAAAATTAAAATAAAAATGTTGTCGAAACTCCTGTTAAGATATTCGTGTTGTTATAAACGTCCTTAACAAAAAATCGGAGGAACATATCGATTCCATTAAGAAACAACATAAAGCACTTCCCCACATCTATATTTGGGATGTGCATGATAACAAAGTTGAGTAGCTGCAGCAATTTAATTAAATCAAGTGAAAATATAAAATTCGATTCAAAGCTGCTTTTAATAATAAAATATAGGTATTTTTGGAATTGAAAAAAGAAACTTCTGGTTTATTGATGTAACTTGATATTTAACTAAAATTTATAATTGTGTTCTGTAGAGATCAAGGACATGGTATTGTGCCACTTTAATTCGATTAAGGTGGATTGAAATTCGTTAAAAATTTAATTGCTTGAGGGTTATTGAGGTTACCTTTGTCCTTAACAGTACATATGTTGGGGAGAAGATGAAATGTGGAACTAGATGGCATTAAGCGAGCTGTTCAATACTAACCTCAGGTTTCTCAAAATTTCGATATAAAGAAAATAACCTAATCTGTGAGTTCTGCCATAGAATTGAGCTTATGCTCATGGGTTAATCCATAAAACTACCGGACGAAGTGCAGTTAGTTTAGAAGGGTAATTGAAAATGTGGGGCTATTACGTTGACCCCTGACCACATGCTTTACATAAATTTGCGATGACACGGTCTATTGCTCCTTTCCGATCTCAGTTGTGCCAGGACTACTCCTTTTTCCCACGGTAGATTTGCCTCTATGTCTGGGCGAACTCCAAGTCCGTCATTCTTGCTGTATCCTGCAACTGCGGTATTTACAGCATCTCTATGAATATCGTTATCGAGCGATCCAAAGGATCCTACACGTACCTTGGGACGTTTTCCTCGTATATGTGAAGGTCCTTCCTGACATGCCTCGGGCAGAATCCAGCTGAGTGATGTTAAAGCTGGGATGACTCTTACGATGACAGAAGGAAATGTTTTGGAAACATAATATAATCTGTTCCATTATTGGGCAAACTTTTGTTGCCTCATATATGTATGTTGAATGTAATTAACCACTGACCGACCAACCAAGTTTTATAGATAACCTATAATACGGCATGTTGTTGTCCGTAGCCATTATGATGCAGTCGTACTCATACGAAATCACTTCAGATCCTTGTGGAGATGCGGAAAGTTACAGTACATAGTTATACTAGAGTAATGACAGAAGCGTGCTGTGACTACTAATGGCCACTTACATAATTCATGATCTATTTCTTTATGTTGTTAGGAATCGTGGATATCCCGTAATCCTAGAAGAAGATGATTTGCCTCTGCAACTTCAGCTGCGTAATAGGAAGGTTGTTTAGTTTCCGAACAACACTTCTTTTCACCTTATCTCTCTTAAGGTGCTTAACAAAGAACTGGCCGAACGGGAGCATCCTTGAAAGTCTAATATAGTGGTATTTGCAAACATAATCTCGACACGAACTCTAGACTACATCATACCAACTCCAGAACATAAATTCCTTCCAGGATATCGTGGAAGAAGACAATTTGATGGCCTCTGCAACTGCAGCTGCGAAATAGGAAGGTTATTTAGTTTACAAACAACACTTCTTTTCAGGCTGCTCAACAAAGAGCCGGCAGAACGGGGACACCAATCTGATTCGAATATGGTGGTTCTCTAGAATACAGCATTTTTTTCTGTGTGATCTTTGTGTTTTATCAGTGTTTGTATTTCAGATTCTAGTGAAAAAATTTCGCATGTTCTTCATAAAAAAAACAACCTCAAAACTATCCGGAAAAAAGTTCAAATGATGTTTATTTAAAAACGGCGAAATAAAAGGTGAACTATGTGTAGTATCTTATTCATCGCCGCCAGTTTAGGACTTTTTTGAATTGGAGAGAATTGCTGTGTGGCTGATGATAAGTAGCCATTCATATATTCTTAAAAACTTCTCTAGCTTTTGAAAATGTATGATTTGCCAAGCTGTTGCAGGCAACTTATCATTCTTGAGGTGAACCACAATTGCTCTACTCTTGTAGAAAAATTGTAGTTGTAGTTGTAGTTCGTTCACCTTTTTCGGAAATCATCACTAACTAACGCACTTATTATTTATTATAATTCTGGGATCGTATTGATCAGTCGATGCATATGAAATACTTTAACGATATGTAGTAAAATCACGCCTACTAAGTCATCTGAGTTATACAGCTTCAGAAAGTACTTACAACTGTTTATCAACTGAATCGGAAAATTTTCGCAGATGTAGAATAAATACGAAACAAAACCATTTAAATTAAGCTTTTTGAACATGATTTTAAACCGATTTTAAGCAATCAATGCTGATGGGAACTGAGACAATTTCAAAGATACTCTTGGTAAGAAGACACATGGTAAAACTAATCACTTATCAGCAAATAAATGGCGATTGACACTTTCTTTTAAAATTTTGCAAACGTTAAAATAGTTCATCCATCTTTTCACTGCCACAGATTTTTTACTACAAATCTGTTGAGAGTTTTCCTTACGGACAAATAGAATAAATATCCCTTCAAAAATAAAACTCAAACACATCGTGCAGCAAATTAGGAAAATTTTATTTAACAGTAGCTAAAAAAATTAAACACTAAAAATATTGTTACAAAAGAACAATAAATTTAGAAAAATAATTACACAAAATAAAAAATATAAGAACATCTTAATAGCTTTAAAAAACATTTAAGAACGATAGTTCATGAAAGAAGAGCTGTAAACAAACAATAGAAATTTATTAAATTATTGTGAAATTTATCATTTTGGACCTACCCTCCAAAGCTGGGTTTCTGCTGCTGTGCCGGTGTAGAATACGCCAAATTTCCAAATGACAAACCAGAGTCTTGAGAGCCCAATGTTTCGAAAATATTACCCTTTGGGGCTGCTGCTCCTTGAGGGGGAGCACCAAAGCCTGTAGCCGTTGGAGATGTTGCTGCAAATGAACCGAAACCTTTGGGACTACCAAAGGTTGGAGCTCCACCAAATGTTGGCTGAGCACCAAACGCTGGCTGAGGACTGCCAAATGCGGCCGGACCACCAAAAACTGGTTTGGCAAATTGCTGTTGAGGGGAAGCAAATCCTGTGGCGGCTGGAGCACCAAAGCCAACAGCCGAAGGAGAGCCAAAGCTGGGAGCAGAAGATGGCTGAGAAAATGAACCAAATCCAGTTGAAGCATTAGATGCACCAAAAACTGGTGCTGCAGCAGCTGCGGCTCCTCCAAATATTGAACCTCCTGATGCTGAGGTATTCGCCGAAGTAGAACCTCCAAAAATAGATCCCCCTGAAGAACCAAAACCTCCAGATGTAGGCGACTGAGCAGTGGCTGCTCCAAATATACTGCCAGTAGATTGTGGTGTTGCTGTTGCACCAAAAGTACTTTTGCCAAATAATGAACCGCCACTAGTGGGTGATTGTTGAGTGGGTGAACCAAAGACACTACCACCTTCCGCAGGTTTATTTGCGGCCGCTGCTGCTCCAAAAATCGAGCTGGCTGTATTTGCTGGGGCTGTGATGCCAAATGATGTAGCAGAATTACCACCTCCAAACATAGATCCACCTGTAGAACCACCAAATCCTGTTGAAGAACCTCCACCAAAAATACTGGCACCTGTGGCCGCTGAAGGCTTAATTGTTGCAGCAGCAGCTGCAAATAATCCAGTACCAGCTGGTTGTGGGGCGGTATTAGCAGCGCCAAAAACGGATTGATCTGGTTTGGGTATGCCCCCAAACACACTTCCACCTGATGTAGGCGTAGATGCTACTGCGGCTGCGAATATGGATCCTGAACCGGGAGTAGCAGCTGTTGCAGTGGCTGGAGCTGTAGCACCAAACAATGAAGGTGCTGATGAACCTACTGCTGCACCACCTCCAAATATCGAAGTGGTTGCACTTGTAGTGACCGCAGTGTTTACTTGTCCAAATACAGAAGATCCGCCACCAAATATATTACCAGCTGGTGTGGCAGGAGTAGTCGCAGCAATGGTCGTTGTCGTGGAGTCAGCCGTTGGAGAAGACAGAGAAAGCGAGCCAAACAATGAGCCTGCAGTTGAAGTTGCTGCTGGAGCTGCTGTAGCAAAAGAAAATGAAGATGTTGTTGCAGCTGTAGTTGGTGCCGCAGAAGCAGCAGCGCTAGATACAACAGTAGCATTAGCCAATGTAGTGGCGGTCGTTGTACTATCTGCGACTGAAGTAGTGGCAGTTGCTGAGGGTGCAGCGGCAGCTGAGATAAACGAAAATCCTGTACTGGGTGTTGTTGCAGTTGTACTAGTTGAACTTAAAAACGATTTCGCACCATCTCCCGCACCACTTGCAGACGCAAAGGAAATTGCTCCAGCAGAGATGGTAGAGGAAGTTGTTGCAGCTGCAAATCCAGAGAACACATTACCGGCCTTATTAAAGTCCGCTGCTTCTTTGGGAGTCGGTTTGCAAATGTTAAGTGAGCCAAGTAAAGAGTCTGTAGGTTCTTCTGCTGCCGAAGGAGTTGGTGTAGCCGCAGGTTTAGGTTCTGGTAGGCCCGTTGAGGTTATAGTAACGTTAGGCGCTGCAGAGGATTTGGTAGAAATCACGGTAGTATTGCCGGCAGCCGGACTATTGAAACTAAAACTTGAAACATATATGTTATTGACTTTGCTGCTTATTGTTTTAATGATTGATAGAAGAATGATAAAAATCGTATGGTGTGTTGTTGTTAATGAAAAAACTTGAATGTGGATAAATGATTAATTGTTGAATGTTGAAATTATGGTTAATACAAATGTAGTGTCCATTGTTAGTTGATAGTTAGTTATTGCTTTATACTTCTAGTGATATTATAATTGTTTGATCCTTGGTTATGTTAGTCTTTGCCATTGTTAGTTAATCTGAGATATTGCTTTAAACTCCTAGTGATATTCATATCTATTAATCCTTCACTGTGTCAGTCTTTAGAGGTTTTTAAATGTTTCTCTGCGAGTTTACACCACCATGTGGTGGGTATATTGGATTTGTGCTGATGTTTGTAACGCCCAGAAATATTTGGCTGGCTGACTGCGCTTGTGCGCAGAGTACACGTCACAATTTTGAAGATATTTCGATAAAATTTGGTAGGTGAAATTTTTTCGGCCCAAACTGGTTGAATTCGGTACATTATTTCACATGGCCCCCATACAAATGTCCTCCCGAAATTAGGGTTTAAAGATCATAAATGTCTGAATTATGCAAATTTTCAAACAAATTTCACCACAAATGAGTGGTAAATGAAGCCAAATCAGATCTACAAATTTTATTCAGATCGGTCTATAATTACTCGTAGCTCCCATATAAGGCCCACTTCCGAAATTCACTTTAAAGAGCATAACTCCCTCAAAAATCTTGGTATCTAAATAATATTGAACGCAAATGTATTCCATATATATACGAATAATATGGTACAATTTTATGATGATCGGTCCATAATTAGTCATGGCTACCATATAAGGCCCATTTCCGAAAATCACTCTAACGACCATAAATTTCTTAAAAATGTTGGTATCTAAATAAAATTCAACACAAATAAGTTTCTTATATACAGAAATGATGACACCTAATTTTATACTGGTCGATCCATAATTAGTCGAAACTCTTATATAAGAAACCGTAATTTACTTTAACTTTTATAAATATTTTAAAAGTATTTACATCAAGATAAAGTTAACATACATAACACGGTGCGACAGTCCAAAAAACCTGGGAAATAACACCCAAATTTCTCAAATTTTCTTACATAATATATATGTATATCATTCAAAAGATCTCAGTTTCTTCTTTCCAAATCTAGTAAGAAATCGGATCATTATCAACAAAATTACAGGCTTATAAGTGCGCAAAGGTACAAAAACCAGTTTTTTAACCTTAAAACCGGACTTTGGAGGTGTCCGGCACATTTCACTATTGGAATCTTGTTTTACTCGACAAGCCCTACAAGAAAAATAATATCCGGTCCCAGGTTTTTCTATTGCATTCAATTTTGTATCACTGTGTAATATTTATATTCACAGAAATCATGACAATAAATTTTTGGATGATCGGTCCATAATAGGTTATATCTCCCATATAGCGCCCATTTCTAAAAAACTTTTTATACATATACTAGGTGTAGGGTATTATATGGTGGTCGGTCTTAACCGACTATACTTTCTTACTTGTTTAAGTTGCTTCTATTCATTCTTAAGCTTTCAAATTCAATGATTTCAAGTGTGAATTTAAAACAATAATTTAAGGAGCTTTTGGATATTTCTCGGTAAACTTGTGAAAATTTAGATTTTCTCAAACAATAATATATCAATAGTTCGAACTATATTACTGGTTGTTTAATAACACAAATACACAAATATATAATTGTATTAAGAAAATTGCTTCTAAAATCAGGCTAGATATAATCCTCTCCCGGATCAAATAATTGTAATTTATTGTGGACTGGACAAATTTATCACCTCAAGGAAGGTTTGCATTCAACTGTCTGTTTTAGATTCATTATCATATTTCTGTTTATGACTCTGAAAAGATTGATTAACATTCAAGATGCCAATATACAGAATGTCAACAGAAGATTAATTTTTTTATGTCTCTGAAATGGGTCTTAGAGATCCAGGATGTCAATAAATTGAATCCAGATAGTATGAATCCCAAAAAGATGACACTGTTTAGTGAGGCAAATACGAAATACAGCTGAATGAAGCAAATAGGTTCAAAAAGGGGAGTCCTGCATACAATCTTCTCTGAGACCATACTCTTCTAATACTAGACAAAAACTTGAAGATTATGATCGGCACACACTTTCGGCAGGTCTTTCAATTCTATTGGCAATTTATAAGATTCTGAAAAGATGCATTAACTTCAACAAGTTGAATTATGCATATAACTTCTCCGACACCATTTATTAGAATTCAATACTAATGAACTGGCGACAATGTAGATAGTCTGTATCAACTAGATTAAGCACCTAGCTGCAAACAAGTGAGATGTACATAAACTATGATGTGATAACAACCGAGCGTAATATTTTTGGACTGAAGACATTGTTGTTGTTGTAATAACAGTCATTGATGAGTTGACAGCCTATAGAGAACTCGGATTATTCTGGTGAATAGAACTGTATGTTGTGGGAATGTATATGCTAAAAAGTGATTGTTGTTTATACTACATTTACACCTACGCAAAATCTAGTAGATTTTAATTAAAATTTCAAAGAAAATTTTTGGCGTTTACACTACTACTTTTTGACATATTGTTGGATTTCATTTTCATAATAAAAACAGCTGATTGAAAAAGAAAATAAATTATACTGTAAACTTTTAGTAACAAGAATGGAGTGACAAAAAGAAATTTTATTATATTTTACATCCAGATCTCAAAAAAACAACAATCGGAATTAACATTTTTGCGTAAAAAAAACAGCAGCATTTGTTTTTATGAGAATGATGTGCCTATTATGCCAGAAGAAACGTTTTATGTAAATTAAGCTCGCTTGTAGCATTACAGTTTATAGTAATATAATAATTTACATACCCCTTATTTATTATTGGTTTATCCATTTCCACAAATGTTTATTTATTTATTTACCCCCTTATTCATAAACGATTATTAAATTTAACAAACGTTTATTAAGCAAATTTTTATATGCAAATCTGATTTAATAAACGTTTGTTAAATTTAATAATCGTTTTTAAATAAGGGGGTTAGTATACGGAAATTTATTTTATATCCCGCTCTTTTTATTATTTTTTTTTTAATTTATTTTTGTGGAACTGTCAATTTTTTCTTCTTCCCTGCTATATTTTTTAGTACTTTAGTATGAAATTCAGAGTTATATTGCAAGATTTTGTGAGATTTTGCCAAAATCTCGTGACGAACTAGATTTTGTTTTGTATGGGAAATCTAGTAGAAATGAACAAGATTTCGCTCAAAATCTCTTAAGTACTAGATTTTGCGTAGGTGTAAATGTAGTATTAAAGAGGTGATAAGTACTTTTTCCAAAAAAAAAAAAAACGTAAAAAATATTTTCTACATGTTTCAACTTTGGATGCGTGTAACTTTTTATAGGAATGATATAACTGCTTGTAAGTGTTTGTAATTTTATTTAGAAATTTATCACAAATATAGCTAATCGCCTAGATTCTATATTCCATTACGCAGTGAAACTGAAATCGTTTTTAATTCCACATAGCCAATTTCACGGCGTTCTAGAAAACGAGTGAAGCTTTTATTCTACGATGAACCAAACTGGAAACTATATTTTACTTTTCAAATCATTTTCACTTAATTTAGAAAATGAAAATTTCACTTCCCTTCATTTACGTTCGCCATATTTAAAAAACTCAAAAAGGATTGAGCAAATTTAAAAAATATAAAAAATAAACCTATACATTTTCTGCACTAAAGGAGATAACATACTCGTACGTCTAAGCGTATTTGTAGATCTTTTCAAGAACTATTTACATTTAAAATTTCGGCTGATTCCTATCATAAATGGATTTTTGGCGATTAAAAAAAAATATATGAGACCCAAGGTGACAAACTCCGGTTCCTATTCCACCTACGATGCCAAATATCCGTAAATCAACTCGAAAACACCTCAGCTCCAACAAGTTACGTTACGTTAATAGCTTCCGAGATAACGAATTATTTCCAACATAAAACATAAACCATTGTGCAACGTTTTTTAAAAAATAATGCTAGAACTTTATAATTAAGGAATTTTACTCAGAAGTAATTTTTATAAATAAGATAATATGCGAAACTTTTATAATATATGTATAAGCAGTGCTGATATTCAGCCGGTTCAGACCGGTTCGCTCGAACCGGTTGTTAAAATTTTAAAAATTTTGCGAACCGGTTGGTGCATATTCACCCTTCTCGTGAATAAAAATTCCATATGAAATTTGTTGGGGTGATTATGTTTTTTGTTTTAACGGTTTTATATAATGTATATTTATCAAGGTGATTAGTATCGGCAACAAACACAATATTGTTCAGTTGTTCATTGTCCAAACGTACAAACAAATGATTTTATTTTGGTCATACATTGGATTCTTGGATGATGATGTTTTCGATAGCGTTTTCTTCAATCTTTTGAGAAAAAAATAAAGCAATTTTTTTTGACTTTTATTTTGCAAAATCAAAACTATTTTTTTATTAAACAAAAGTTTATATCATTTCCTTCAAGAGGCTTGTGGTCTGTTACTGGGATGCGACTTTAAAATTTTCGCTATTTTTATCAAAATTTGACAAAAATATAATTTTTTTAAGCGAACCGGTTGTTAATTGTTTCGAATATCACCACTGTGTATAAGTCAACGAAAAGAAATTTCGATTTGATCGAATGTAGTAAATATAGTTTAATCTTTAATTGCATGTCAATTCTGTCCATTATGTACATGTTAGGCGCATTTCAAATATTCTTTTTATTTATGTTAAATTTAATAAATTCAGAATAAGAAATTTAAATATTATTCACTCACCTGGCTGGTGCACTCGTCGGTGGAGTGTTTGCTGTGTTAGCAGAACTAATTGCGGGAGTTTTGATTTCATCAGATTTTTCAGAGACAGTTGCTGCAGCTTGCTGATTTAAAGTCGTTGTAATGGTTACAGCTTTAGTTGCAGTATTAGCGGCAGCTGCAGTGGGTGCTGAGTTAAAAGAATAAGCTGAGGAAGTAGAAAGAGCTGCAAATGGTGTAGTGGAAGTAGTACTGGTGCTAGAACCAAATAATGGGGTAGTAAAGGGAGCTGGAGTAGTTGTGGATTTATTAGAGGCCGCAAAACCTGTAAATGCGGGAGGAGCTGCTGATGTAGTGGCTGCAGTTGTAGCAGTCGAGGTGGAAAACCCAAATTGTTTGGGACCTTCGTCTGCTTTCTTATTATCTTCCCTATCCTGGTTGCTGCTAGTTTGTGTTGCGGGTTTTGTTGTGGCAAATGCCGAAAATCCACCAGTAGAGGCAGCTGGAAAACCTTGTGCTGGCAGTGGCTGCACTAAATTTTTTTGCGTTGTCGTTTTATTACCCAAATTAGCAAAAGGTTTGACATCATTGCCACTAATTACTTTGGCCGAAAATGAAATCGGTGTAGTGGTGGGCTGATTCTCCTTGGTTTCATTGGCTATTGAGTTGGCCGTATTAAGTATGGGTTTGGGTTGACCAAAACTGTGTGACTGAGACTGTGATGTGGCCATGCCAAAGCCAGCGTAGGGTGTGCAGGTGGCTATAGGTTTAGAAATTTCTTCGGATTTTGGTGTTGATGTAGACATTGATGTTTTAACAAAAGAACTATTACCACCAAAGGATAAAGTAGCTGCTGTTGAGGAGGTGGGCGTTATAAATGTAGGAGGTTGTGAGGAGACTATAGGTTTTGAAGCGGTAGGTTTGGCTAATATGGGTGCCTGCTGTTGCTGTGTTGACATGGTAGCTTGTGATTTTAGCAATTGCTGCTGCAATTGTGTTTGATAGCTTTGCTGTTCCTGGGGTTTGGGGACCGCAACTTTTTGCATAGCTACAAGATTTTTATAGGCTGCAAACTGTTGTTGTTGTTGATATTGTTGCTGCATATACTTATGCTGTTGTTGATAATATTGCTGTTGCTGGTATTGTTGCTGCTGTTGTTGTTGTTGCTGCTGCTGCTGCTGCTTTTTAGCCATTTCCTTCTGTTTACGTTCTGTTTCCAATTTTGTTTCAAAAATAACTTCTGATTTCAGTCCAATACGATCTGGCCGTTTTGGTTTGATGATGGCAATTTGCTGTTGCCGCTTGGTAAAATTTCTGATGGCATTTAATTTGTCTTCGGATAATTTAGCTTGAGTTTGGGACACAACTTGTGATAAACTCATTGACAATATGGAATCAGCCAATGATTCCATGGTGCTAAGAAAACAATGAAAAATAAAAAATATAAAATCAGAAAAAACCTTTTTTTCTATCAAACTCGTTTTTCCCCTATGAAACCCGTTTTTCTAGTGAAAACCGTATTTGTCCATTAAAAACGTTTTACTATGAAAACCATTTTTGCCTGTTTTTCTAATGAAAACCGTTTTTCTAGTACAAACCGATATTCTAATGAAAACTGGTTTTCTACTAAAAACCGTTGTTTTTACGAAAATCGTTTTTCTACTTAAACCCGTTTTCTTCTGAAACCCCTTTTTCTATTGAAAACCATTTCTATACTGAAAACCAATTTTCTACTGAAAACTGATTTTCTACAAAAAAAAAACGTTTTTATGAAGACCGTTTCTCTACTGAAACCCGTTTTTCTACTGAAAACAGTTTTTCTACTACAACCCATTTTTTTGTACTTAAATCCGTTTTTTACTGAAACCCGTTTATTCTACAAAAACCCATTTTTTCAATAAAAAATTTTTTTTCTACTGAACTGTTTTTCTACTAAACCGTTTTTCTTCTGAAAATCGTTTTTCTAATGAAACCCATTTTTTTTTCTTTGGAAACTGTTTTCTATGAAAATCTCTATGGTTTAATTAAAAGTTCCTTAATTACCTTTGATTCTTTGTTAAAGCACCCACTGCCACCGATGTTACATCCAGCTCACTCGGTGGTTTATAATGTAAGCCCTTTTGCTTTAGCTTTGTTTTAATATAATTCATTTTAGTTCTTTGCCTGGACAATAAGTCCTTTAATTTCGACATGCGCTGATAAATGCCATCCAAACAAGGTATATGCATTTGATTCTTCGAATTGCGGCGTACAACATCTTGATATTGAGACCATTGGGCATCAATTAACTGATTCAATTGGGACAATTGATTTTGATTGGAAGCTGTGTACGCCTGTAATTTAGCCAGCTGCCGGCGACTGGTGGGATCCGTTGAAGTAACGGTAGACAAACGTGTCAAGCTAGAAAAAATTCAAAAAATTAAATTTTGTTTAAACTCTTAGTAAATGTAAAAAATTACTTGGGATTATTGTATAAATCCAGTTTGGTGCGGCATTCGGCCAACATGGCATAAGATTCATTCATGGAATGCCTTAAACTTTGTACATCTTGTTCAAATTCATGATCGTCGGCCTGTTCCACAATTTCTTGTAGATCATTTAACTGTTTCGTATAGGATTTTATTTCATTGGGAGAGCCAATCTATTTTGAAAAATTAAAATTCAGCATAATTGTTAAACATTTTTAAAAGAATTGCTTACATTTTCCATTAGTTGCTTGGATTGTTGTCGTATATGTCTTAGCTCCATTTCAAAGGCTTCAATTTGTATAACAATCATATGTTTTACCACCTTATCTATTTCTCCTGTATTTAAGTTCATTTTATTTGAAGCTGCAGCTGGTTGTACTGATTTTGCTTCCGTTTTGATAGTCTGTTGCTGCTGCACATTAGGTGGTGTAAATGTCGCTGGCACTGTATATAAAGGTTTATTTATTTCCGGATTTTTATCATTAGTATTAGCAGATTGGGAGGATTGAGTTTGTGTAGCAGGCTGATTGCTAGGTTCAATGGGTTTAGCTAACAAATTTGTTAAAATATGAATATGGTTTTAATAGATATTATATTTGTAATAAACTACCTGTAAAAGCAGTACCAGAAAAGGCTCCATATGCTGTTCCTGTTGTCATGCCACCAAATTGCTGGCCAGTTGCTGCAGGTGCTGCTGCAAAACCAAATCCTGTAGAGGGCTTATTTGTTGCTGTAGCAGTGGTTGATGCTGTGGCTGCAGAGGAAGCTGCTGCATTTGCGGAGACACCGAAACCAGTTGCAGGTTTTGGGGCAGTGATCTGGGCACCGAATAAAGTTACAGGTTTGTCTTTCTAAAATTAATTAATGTAAGTTAAAAAATGTTTTTCAGATGTAAAAGAAGCAAAAACTTTTTTTGCACTGTTTATTTTACCGGTGTCGAGGTGACCATATTGGAACCCAAAGAAAAAGCCATATCGCCAAAACCTGTACCACTAGTTGGTGGCCTATTCCCTCCAACTTGTTCAGCAGCAGCGGGTTTGTTTTGATTCACCGACGCTACAGAGACTTTAGCTGCAATAGTTTCCCTTAAGGCTACAAATTGCCCTGACACATCGTTTAATGGTGGAGGTGGAGAACAAATATCGACTGCATTTGGTGATAAATTCAAAAAATTATATGACACCAAATGGCCATGGGTAGATAAGACATGAATCATGGGCATAACGGGGAATCTCTTTTCGCCAATGACTACTTGATGGGAAGAAGCTGTGTCAAAGGCAAAACCTAAAGGATAAGTTTCATCTTTTCGCTCCGTTAAAGGCATTTCTATGCGAGCCTCATCCAGCAAAGTGTATTGTATCCAATTTGGTGTATCTCCAGCATCTTTAGTGCCCAATAAACCCACTTCCACTCCATTGGCAGAGGTAACCAATAGAAGATTCCATTGCGAAATATGGTTAAAGGACAAATGTTGTATGCGGGGTCCCGGAGCACTATAGCAAACATCATAGTAGTTTATATATGAAGGTTGTCCCGCCTTCGGTGCATTGACTATAAACAATGAAGGACACATATCTTGACCTCTTTGCAGGAAAATGGCGGCAAACTGAAAGGTAGACAGCCAGTGGACAGCTATACAGTCAAATGGTCCCGGATGTGTGCCAGGTGGACAAGGAATGGCTCTAGCAGGTTGTAAATTAGGTTTGAATTGTTGTAGTTTTCCCTCAGGAAAGCCCAGAACTATTTGTTTACCCTTAGGAGACCAGCAACCGGATTTGACTTGGTGCTCTTTAGCCAAAGTAACTTTGTCATATTGACCATTATTTAAAGTAAACATGGCCACAGAGCAATCTGTTAGTATTAAAGCCACATTATTAGTTATGACGGGATTCCATAGTATTTGCAAAGCAAAAACATTGCTTTCTGGAGCAACAGGTATATTATACAAAGAGTTTAAATTCTAAAATTTAAAAATAAATATTAAATTATAACAAAAATTAATTTTCCACACCTACCATTGTAACAAAGCTGTCAACTTGATAGATTTGTAAAAATCCTGTATTATTTAAAACATAATTAACTGCCAGCATAGAACCATCAGAGCTACAGGCCAAAACTTTGGGTTCGCCCGGCAAATTTACCACCCTCACCTTCAATTCCTGGCCCGTTGTCTTGGCATCTACAACATCTCGTAGTTTGAAAACTATACAAAAAAAAACTTTACCATAAAATTTAAACACATGTTATTCACATTTAACTTATTACCTTTCAATTCATTGCTATTGGGATTACCGGCAAATAAAAGACCTTTGGCGGAGGATACGGCCAATAAACTAACCAAACTTTTTACATCTTTTCCTCCAGGAAATATTGTGAATTTATCATGTAATTTAAATTGTATATCCTTTAAAAATAAAAATTATATCAACTATAATAAAACTAAATAAATTCACAGCACATTTTCTTAATAAATGGCACATAAATTTTGCCAATTTAATTTTGTTTATACATACCTGTACATCTTGTGATGGTGGTGCATTTTGAGCCATGTTTTCTGTTTATTCTACAACGTTTACACTATTTTTATAAATTTTGCTTTTATACGCTATAATTTGTGTTTATTTTCACCATAAAATTAGTAATTTTTTAAAATATTTTGTTATTTCCCAACGAAATAAAAGAACAAGCGCACTTTTTATGTTTTCAATGCTTCTTCTTTGTAGCTAGAGAGTATGACAGTTATAATGTAGAAACGGCCTTTATGAAAATGTAGAGTTGTGTTGTGAATGTAAACAATTCGCTGCTGCCGGACCGTTAAATTTTAAATTGAATTGTATTGATAAATTAAATAACTGCAAATTTGATTAAAAAGACAAAATAGTACCATATGAAATCAAAAATTAAAGATTTTAAGGCTTATGTAATTAACTGATAGGTATTTTTTTTACATCTAAACAGATTTTGGTTTAATATAGATCAAAGCGTTATAAGTTTAATTAAAAAGAATATGTTATTGTAGGTAAAAAGGCTGGTGTGAGTCATCCTCACACCCTCACCCAGAGACCAATACGGTCCATTGTGATACGAATATGTTATTGTTAAGTATAATTATTTTCCCTTTGATTCTTTGTTATAATACTTGAACCCCATTCGCAATGTCAGCCATGACATTAATATGTTTTAAAACGATGTGAAGACTTATTTAGGACCTTTCTTGGATTCTAGATATCCACACACACACTGTGGATATCTAAACTATAAAACTCATTCATTTTTATTCATGTTGTAATCAGACTTGGAATGGATGATCTTATCTTTATTACCTATCCCATATGGCTAGATATAAACAACCTTTCAGCATGACTACTTATCAAATAATATAACCGAAATGACTGCAATTACCTCTAACCAGGGTTAAAAATTCTTAACTATTTTCAAGCACTACGTTGACTGTAGCTTTACTATGTGATGTTGTTGCGTTGCTGTTAAACAATCACAGTTTATAGCTCAGCAAAAGCATAAAAGACATCACATAGTAAAGCTACAGGCAATGGTTTTATTTTTGTTTCAGGGACCGTAACTGTTATGACTTTTATCGAAAAAGTTAAGAAATAAAAGTTATTTCTTAACTTTTATTTTTTAAGGCAGAAATAAAAGTTATTTATTAACTTTTATTTTTTATTATTTTACTCAAAAAATAATTACGTCATAAACAAAAATAGCTTTATGTGTTAAAATTTTGTTACCCATTGATAGGCTTGCCAGATGTACTGCATTTAGAAGTACGCGTACTTTTTTTACTAATTGTACTTCTGTCTGCATAAGACCTAAAGAAGTACGCAAATGTACTTTTTTCAGCCTCTGTACTACTTTTTGCACTTTTTTTATTTTTTTTTTTTTAAGGAACAATTACTTATTTGATAGCAAATATTTTGCTTAGTGTATAAAAGAAGCAACTTCAAGTTATTTGAATCTAATTTGAAGTTATTTTTTATTACACAAAAATATATATGATCTCTTATTTTGTCAAATAAGGTCAAATAAGAATAAAATAACGTTTTTATTATTTGTTATTTTCCTACCCATTGAAGTCTGATAAGAACTACCATTGTCCTTAAATAAATAATATCATATAACGTTACTGCTAAAATACCGCCACCGAAATAAACCAAAATATCATTACAAATTAACAATAAAATTAACAATACTTTTAGTTTTCAAACGTTTCCAACTGATATCCAACTTTGGAAACTACACACAACGGCAACCACAGAGTATTATATTATACCAAGGCATATTGAATACGGTAGTGTTGAAGACACAGCTGATTTTTTTTTTTGGTAGTTTTCTTATGTCAAACGTCGTTTATGTTTACAAGTTTCTAATTGTCAAAATTTATTTATTTATTGTGTTTGTTGTAATCTTAACACTAC
This sequence comes from Bellardia pandia, assembly GCA_916048285.2. Classification (NCBI taxonomy): domain Eukaryota; kingdom Metazoa; phylum Arthropoda; class Insecta; order Diptera; family Calliphoridae; genus Bellardia; species Bellardia pandia. The sequence goes on along the minus strand of OU696530.1, from coordinate 93,737,146 downwards.
CTGTTATCAATATGCCTTGTATTATACTTTGTGACGGCAACATGTGATCTTATACCAGTTGTCTACCAATACTGTCTTATTCATTTTTTGTTGCAAAAAATACAACAAGAACATCAAACAGTTAAATGTGCTTTTACACAATATGTATTTCCAGTTGTCAATTGTACGATACATATGTAATTTTGCATATCTGTAAAAATTTGCAATTTAGAGACGGTTTATAGTTTTTGCCTTTACGCTACGGTTTTCAATTTCATCTGACATAGTCTATAATAGAACATAACAGCTGTCTTTGTTATCAGTACTTTACCGGGAGTTTTGTGTTCTTGCATATATAGTTTGAAAAATTGATTAAAAAAATTGTAACTTTTAGCATTATTGCAATAATAGCTTCTATAAAATATGAAAATATAAAAAATAAGCAAGAGTTAAAAAGAAAACGTGTTATATGAAGCCAAAAATGGTTGTATTTATGTTAAGTTTAAATGTATATATGTATACGTTTTTTTAAAAAAATTATTGTTTTGTATAAATATTAATCACAATCACTATGTTCTTGAAGCCATAAACAATTGACTTGCAAAACAGCTGGTTGCAGCTGCATTGTCGGATGAAAATAGACCATGCTCTAATGAAAATTTTGTATATGCAGGCTGACATTTGAAGAAGCAATTTTGTTTTTGCTTTTACACGATGTGGAAAATATGACAAATACACTGCAAAATACATATTGTGTAAAACAACCTTAAATATCACATTACAAAAACAACATTAGTGTCGCCATATTTAATACACATTGCAAATTCCGTTGTATGTATAGTTACCACACCTATTAATCTAATCGAAGTAAAATCGTCAAACTAATTATTTAAATTCCTAATAAATTTTAAAAATTAAATAATTATATCTTTTTATGAAAGAGTCTGTTCTATGTCCATATAGACAAATGAAAATGGGCTTCGACTAAAAAAAATATTTGTTCAGTTATTCTTAAAACAAAGTTCTTGTAGAAAAACCCGCTACATTCGAATAAAACTGATATAATTACCAAACCAACCCGTATAAATTTACCTTTCTTTTATAATCATCGCCAAAAATAATATAACAAATCATCAAATCTGGCAATATTATACTTATGGCGAAATAATTATGGCATTTTGTGAAATTGTCAAAACGAAAATCAAATCAGAAAGAACAAGAAAAATGCAAAGATTTCATATGTGTTAGTTAATATTATAAGGAATTGTAATTCTCTTATCATTTTCTAATTGAACGTTGGAAAAGTATCAAATTAATTTCATAATTAACTTTAACTCCAAATCAACATGCGAAAACTAAAAGTTTATTTATTTCTACTGTAAAAGTTTACTAATTTCTGGGTTTTATAACATAAAAGAAAAAAATATTGACTGCATAAATTATCAGTGTGTGCGTTTGACTTTTTGTATGCGTCTGTGAAACGAAGGAAAAAAGAGTAGAACAAATTTTAACGCGTGCCTCCAGCCGCTACATACTACGTGGAAGCTTTTTTTTTTGCAAAGTTTGGTTGAGTTTGTATTTATATTTGCTAAAAATTTCGCCTACAAAGGCAGGAGTTAAATAAAAAATAGCGGATACTGACTGCAATTTTCATAGGTGATGGCCTAAAACGGCCGAAAAGTCAAAGTGAAAAAATAAAATATTTTACAAAATCCAGCAACAACGTGCTTTCACCTTTCGGCTAACTACAAAGCAGCAGCTGCAGCCATAAGTCTGTCGTCTTCGAAAAACTAAAAAAATGTCGACCAATTCAAAGTCACAGTCATCTTCCCAACCATCTCTGTTACAACTTTGGCCGGGTTTTGGTTCAACATCTAACGATGTTACCAACCCACTGGAACATCAACAGCATCACCAAACCAATCAGACACCCTCAACATCTTTGTCTATGGGTTTGGGAAAACAGCACCAGCAGACATCAAATACCAATAAGAATTATGTGAATTTTAATCAATTTATAATGCAACATAATCTAACATTGCCTCATCAAACTAATACAACCTTGTCATCTTCTCTAGAAGAAAAAGTTGCCAAAGTAGAGGGTCAAAATTCCAAATACGACGACGTTTTCAGTTTCATACAGAATATGGAAGGCATGTATAATAACAATAACAACAATACTAATGATAAAGGTAGCAACAATACTGCCATTAGTGGAAATAATAGCAATGTCACCAATAATAGTAGTGGCAGCACCAATTCTAATCATCAGCAACGGCAACAATCACAGCTGCTCAAACATCAACAATATAACGTAAGTTTATAACAAAAATTCGTAAATGTTTAAAAACTGTTATACTCAACTGACAACCCAATTAGAGATGCCAGGTTTTTTTTTAGAGTAAAATATACATTAAGGGAAAAGTGTGAAAGAAATCAAAATCAAGAAATTGTTTGTTGGATCGGAATCTTCTGTTCGACCGACAATAATTGTACACTCAAATAATTTGGTGTTTTAGGCAAAAGCTCAGTATTTGGCTAACGCCAAACGTACTGCTTTTCATCTGACCCATGAAGGTTAAATTTACTCCCGTCAGTGAAGAGTACCTACATGTAAAAAATTAAGGTTTAAAATAATAATTTAAACAAGTTTTCTTCACTGACGAGTGTAAATTCAACCTTCATGGGTCAGATGGAAAGCAGTACGTTTGGCGTTACCCAAATACTGAGCTTTTACCTAATAACACTCGGGATACAATCAAGCACTGGGCAGGGTCTGTAATGGTGTGGGGATGTGTCTCCAGTGCAGGAGTAGGGAATATTCATTTTATAGAGGATAAAATTAACCGATTCCAATATTTGGACATATTGAAGCAAAATGTGAAACAGAGTGCTGAAAAATTAAACATATTGGACACATTTGCTTTTTACCAGGATAACGATCCGAAGCACATTTCACACGTTGCGAAGATGTGGCTAATTCATAATTGCCCAAAATTACTGCAAACACCCGCACAGTGCCCAGATCTCAACATTATTGAGCATGTGTGGGAAGAACTTGCCCGAAAGCTCAATAAATCTACTTTCAACACATTAGACCAATTGCACGAGGGGAATACGACATGAATGGAACAATACAAGTCCAGAGTTTTGCGCTAATCACGTGCAGTCGATGCCCCGGCGTTTAGAAGCAGTAATAAAAGCAAAAGGTTTTGCTTCCTAGTACTAAAACTGTATATTTCATTTGACTGTCCAATTATGCATTTGACGTGAAATGCGTTATTTTAGTTTTCTTTTCTTATTTTAAAAATCATTTTGAATAAAACATGCTAAGTATTATACATTGTTTTAAAGCTTCTTTAATAATCTACAAGATAGCATCAATTTTTTTAGAATTATTTTTATTAAAGTGAAAAAATCGGCATTTGAATATTATCATGCCAAGTGTCCAATTATGCCTTTGAACGACTGTATAAGTATTTCTATAAGTTTTTTTAATACTCCACCTTTAACCGCAATCCTGGTTATTTTTATACTCCAAATTTAACTTCATATTTTACATAATTGATTTTACCACAGTTACCACAAATCAACATTTTGTTTATTGCATTGACCGTTTGTCAACATTGTTTACAGCGCATACAAAATATGTATGTATCCCGTTCTAGTCGACATTGTTTACAAACTTCTTTAAACAAAATTTTGCCAAGTGTCATAATTATCTTGGATATTTTCAGAAAAGTTTATAGGTAAATAAATGATTTTATGTATTTTCTTTCATTTCATTGCAGTACGTTATTCCCATACTACCCCAATATTCATTTGCCAACTATAATAATCAAATATCCAACAACAATAGTGTATTTTCGAATGGTTTGCAAAACTATAATATAAATCCTAACACTGTTCCAGCAATAGCAACATCAGCAGCCATCGTTAATGCATCATCGTTAACATTGGCAAATCCAAATACTTATGATAATACAAATTCATCATATGGTAATTTTAATACCAATGGTACCACTTATTATGCCAATCCGTTTGCCACGGGTTTTGATTTCAACAACACTAAACTACAAGCCAGTGCTCCCGAATTTGTGCCAAGATTTGATAAACTTACATTGAACGAAACAGCTCTAGAAGCAAAACAGCAACAAACGGAGAACATGACAAAAATGGCTGAAAACTCAAACGCCAATACTGGCAAGCCTAAAGGGCGGGAGTATGTTCATAAAAATGAGGGAAACCTACCAGCTGGATCTAAAGATCTAAAGAATAATTTGGATGCTAGTTTTGAGAAAGAAGAAAAACGTCAACAGCAGAGACATGAACGTTCTCGTGGTAATAATCGTCATCAGAATAAATATGATAAGGAAAATAACAAAAGAAACAACAATCGTTTGGAAAAGAATATGGAACGATTTTCTAGGAATTTACAAGATAAACATCAAAATAATGATTCCGCCTCAAATTCGAATTCTTCCACACCTTCCTTGACTATGAATGGTGGTGGTAGGAAACGGGAGCAACAACAGCAGCAACCGGGTATAGCTAAATCCACAGGAGCTTTTAGCAAAAGTCATCGTGGTTCTACTAATGGCAATGGCAATGGAGACAAGCCAAGAAATTCTGAAGTGCAAGACAAGGCCAGCGGAGATAAAAACAATTACAACAACAATAAACGGTTTTCAAATGGAAGACGTTCTCAAGATTTTGCAGAACGTGAAGATCGTTTCGAACGTTATGCTGATCGTGGTGAACGTTCCGACCGTGGCCACACTCAGCGTAATCAACAGCGTAACGACTATCATCAACGTTACGATAACTATCGCAGCAACAAGAGACGTGATGATTGGAATCGTAATCGTGATCGCATTAATGGTTTTCGTGTGGAAGAAAAATATTCCAATGATAATGGCAAGGACAGCCCTTTGGCCTCGCCGGAAAAGCGTACCCCAAAAAAGACTTATGAAAAAGAAAACGAAAAACTTTCGCAAAGAGACAAACTTATAAGAGATATAGAAAATAGGCGTCTAGAATGTTTGGTTTGCGTTGAGCCAATTAAGGCTCATCAGGGTGTTTGGTCTTGTCATAATTGCTATCATATACTGCATTTGCAGTGCATAATAAAATGGGCCTCCTCCTCCAAATCGGATGATGGCTGGCGTTGCCCTGCTTGTCAGAATGTTGAAAAAGATGTTCCTCGTGACTACTACTGTTTTTGTGGCAAATTGAAAAATCCCACAAATAATCGTCAAGATATTGCACATTCTTGCGGGGAAGTATGTGGACGTATAGAGGGCTGTTCACATGCCTGTACTCTGCAGTGCCATCCCGGCCCTTGTCCTCCCTGTCAGGCTCAAGTTAAACGCGAATGTGGCTGTGGCAAGACTTCCAAAATAATGCAATGTTATTTAAAGGATACCATAGAATGTGATTCAGCTTGTGAGAAACTATTGAACTGCGAATTACACACTTGTGAAGAGAAATGTCATGAGGGAAAATGTCCAGCCTGCAAGGAGAAGGTGGATCAAAAATGTCACTGTTCTAAGCAAGAGAGACAGGTTACTTGCACTCGCGAATCTCATGATAAACGCAACTATTCATGTGGCAAACCATGTGGTAAGGATTTAAGCTGTGGCAATCATAAATGTAAAGATTGCTGCCATCCTAATGAGTGCAGACGCTGTAAAGTAAGTCCTGATACTGTGACTTCTTGTCCCTGTGGCAAAATGCCAATTGTAACTGAACAGCGTAAATCCTGTTTAGATCCCATACCCGTATGCGAAGATGTTTGTGGTAAGACTTTAAAGTGTGGCAAAGCTACCAATCCCCATCACTGTACATCAAAATGTCATTTGGGCAATTGTCCACCATGCAACAAACAAACAGCAGTAAAGTGTCGCTGTGGTCATATGGATCAAATGATTAAATGTCGCCAACTGTCGACACGAGCCGATGATGCTAGATGCAAGAAGCGCTGCATAAAAAAACGTTCTTGTGGCAAACATAAGTGTAATCAAGAGTGCTGCATAGACATCGACCACTTTTGCCCACTGCCTTGTAATTATACACTCTCTTGTGGCAAGCACAAGTGTGATCAACCTTGTCATCGCGGTAATTGTCCGCCCTGTTATCGTTCCTCCTTCGAAGAACTCTTCTGTGAGTGTGGTACTGAAGTTATCTATCCCCCTGTACCCTGTGGCACTAAACGTCCCGTTTGCAAGCGCCCTTGTTCGCGTACACATCCCTGCGATCATCCCCCACAACATAACTGCCATTCAGCAGCCACTTGTCCTCCTTGTATGATGTTTACCACTAAATGGTGTTATGGCCAGCATGAACAACGCAAAACCATACCGTGTTCTCAGCAGAGTTTCTCGTGCGGTTTGGCATGTAATAAACCTTTGCCTTGTGGCCGTCACAAGTGCATTAAGACTTGTCATGAGGGCGCATGTCAAGTGCCCGGGGAGATATGCAAACAGAGCTGTACTACTCCGCGCTCTACGTGCGGCCACAAGTGTATGGCACCGTGTCACAATGGAGATTGCCCAGAGACTCCATGTAAAGAAATGGTAAGAGGATAGAGATTTTATTTTAGATATTTTTATGAGAAGAAGCAGTATTTCAGAAAGCTTTTTAACACAGGAATTTTTATAATAAAGCTTATTCAATAGAAGAAAGCTATTTAATAATTTGTTCAAAAGCTTTCGAAAAAATCTTTCTTAAAAAAACTTATTTAACGAAAAAGCTTTTTATTTAAAAACGCTTGCTTAATACAGTTAGTTTGTTTTTTTATATTTTTAAATATCCTTTTCTCAAAAACTTGTACGTTTTCCTCAAAACCAGGTTGAAGTTCAATGCGAATGCGGCAATCGCAAACAAATGCGCACTTGTGCTGAATTGGCACGCGAATTCAGTCGTATAGCTACTGCCCAGCTGGCCTCCTCAATGGCTGAAATGCAGCGCGGCAACTACATGGAATTATCAGAGATATTAGCTCCTGTCAAACTCTCCGGTAAATCGAACAAAACTTTAGATTGCAACGAAGAATGTCGTCTACTTGAACGTAATCGCCGCTTGGCTATTGGTCTACAAATACGCAATCCAGATTTGCCGCAAAAGCTCTTAACAAAATACTCCAATTTTATACGCAACTTCGCTAAACGTGACCCGGCCTTGGTTAAGTCGGTACATGAAGCTCTAACCACTCTGGTAAAATTGGCCAAAGAGAGTAAACAAAAGTCACGCTCACATTCGTTTCCCACCATGAATCGCGAAAAAAGACAGTTGGTACACGAAATGTGTGAAATGTTTGGTGTGGAATCGGTGGCCTATGATGCTGAACCGAATCGTAATGTGGTAGCTACAGCTTTTAAGGATAGAGTAAGTTATTTTGTCTTTAAAAATTAAAAACTTTTCTTTTAATAAATTTGTTGTTAATTCGATTTTGTTTCAGTCTTGGCTTCCGGCTACTAGTATTATGGAAGTAATGGCTCGTGAGTCTGGTCAAAGACGTGTACCAGTACCGAGTAATAATGCCTGGGGTTTAAAGAGATAATGCTCTTAATACTACACACACAAAGAATTAAGTTAAACCTTAATTTGAATACGGTTTTTTTTTCTTTCAAAATCATCACTTATAACAACATAAACAAATACTTTACAAATGATAAACAAACTTACCCCACTATTCCTCTCTACCCCTACAAAATTTTTGCAAATCAACTACCCAACTAACCACCTTTTTTGACGAGAGATATATAAAATAATACTCTAAAACAAAAACAAAGTTACAAAATTAATATTTTGCTATAGTAGTTAGTCAATCATTTAAATGGGCTTACTAGAATTCAAAAAATCTTTCTTACAACATTTCAATTTACTACTCTACTTTCATTTATTTCTTTATCCAAAAAACCTTGTAATACTTTTTTTCTTCGTTTGTTATACTATTTTATTTTCAAATATCTTTATATCATATTTAATATTTGTTTATAATTTTTTTTATAACTTTATGCACATATATTCTTGGCAAATGGATTGATTGGTTAATGAATGGTATTATTTTTTTTCTTCATCTTTTTGTATATTTACACAAAAATTTGCTATTTTTCTTTCTTTGGTGTTATGTAATCTTAAAAATATTACTTTTTATTTAACATACAAATTTATAATCATTTAAATTTATAAGCAAACATTCAATACAAAACTTTAATGAAAAACTATATAGAATAACACAAAAACTTGTTTATTAAATAAAAAGTTGTTTATTAATGAACTGTAAAGAAAGTGAAATTGTTATTTTTGTAGAGAAAAACTATCAGGTATGTGATGGAAATCGATCGGTTTTCAAATAAAATCGAAAATTAAAAACGAACGTTTTATTGTAAGATGTGATCAAAATTGAACGGTTTTATTTCCTATTTTTTGTTTCTTTTCAAACTGTTTCAAGTGAAAATAACAACTTTTGTTAAAAAATAAAGTTGTTTTTAAATAGGAAAAAATGGCAATTTTATCAACGTTTTTTTTAATAATAAATAATTCGAATCGCGTTGAAAACATACAACGAAAAAGATTTAGGGATACTTCAGACCCTGCAGGAAACCAAGTTCAAAGAATGTTTTCGTATGAACAAAGTTGGTTTTAATGGATTCTAATATGCAACGCAACTGACATGTAAGTTGTTATTATGTAAGGCAACTTTCGTGTCTAATCTGTTTTTCAAATTTTCGAGTAGATAACAAACATTTATATATTAAAAATATAAATAGTTTAACAACAAAATAACTAACATTTAAAATTTACCACTTAAAATAAAAATCAAAGGAACCATAAATTCTCGGTTGTCATGTCCGGCAACTGAAGTTAACAGCTTACAATTGTCAATTGCCATCTGTAATATGTTTTTGGCAACTGTCAACTCCACAGAGGTTCGGTTGCCATCCGTAATCGACCCAAAAATCTTTCTACAATCTTTCAAAGGTGGACCAAGCTTATTTAATTCCTGAGCGAATGTTTGCCAAAACTTTTCTACTTCAACTCTATCACCTTTAAAAAAATCAGGGGTGTCATAGAAACCAATGACAGAATTGGTCGTGGTACTAGAAATTAATCGATATTTATTGAACGTGTAGCAGTGCCCTATGACACCAAAGCATTTTTTCTTGTCGGTTTTAAAACAATTCTGATAATATTGGTTTCTATGACACCCCTGTATGTTCTGCCAGTTGGGGGTGTTTTTCCATAAAAGTTACCATGAACTCTTCCTGAGAAGTATTTGTATGCTTTTCCCAGATTTTTTTTTTATTATTTAAATATACATATATACATACGAGGTCTGATCAAAAAATAACCGTTATTTTAAATTTTTTTCAAAAAGTATTTATCTTCAAAGTAGTCCCCGTCAGATATAATACAATTATGCCAGCGTTTTTTCCAATCCTCGAAACATTTTTGAAACGCGCTTTTTGGTGTCGCCAACAGCTCCTGTTTCGAGAGGAAAAAGTCAGCGGGGGTCAAGTCCGGTGAATACGGTGGTTGAGGCATGATAACGGTTTTGTTTTTGGCCAAAAACTCACGCACAAGCATCGATGTGTGTGCTGGTGCGTTATCATGGTGCAAAATCCGTGATTGGGTTTTCCACAATTCTGTGCGTTTCTGACGAATTCCTACGCGCAAACGGCGCATAACTTCAATGTAGTATTTCTTATTGACGGTACGACCTTGTGGCAAGAATTCATGATGCACCACGGCTTTGCAGTCCAAGAAAACAGTGAGCAAAACCTTAACATTTGACCGAACTTGACGAATTGCTTGATAGAATTGTTAGATAAGCGTTGGACTAAGTGTATTTATATAATCTTTTTTCTTTTTTTAAAAAATATCAAAAAATAATTTTCCGAAATTAATTTGTGATTTGAAAAATGTCACTAAAACCGACTTAAACCTCAATTTCTTTTTGAATTCCTGTTAGTTTTCTTTTTATGGAGCTTCGAAAACAAGAAAATGCACTGCATAAAATAAGCTGTGAGCTGTATAAAAATACCAACCAGTTCATAGAAGACTTATCTGACTTGACTCCATACAAATATCGTCATTATTTTTATTTGTATTTTTCTTAAAATAAACATTGAATTAGAGAACAAACACCAGAGAATATTAACGAAAAGTTAAACAAATAAATTATAATTAAAATCAGCAATAACCACATTGAGGTAAGTGGGAAAGAGCTGAAAGTGGTCAGTCTCAAAATGTCATCAACATGTAGATAAAAAAGAGAATCTTCAAACTATCAACGCAGACTTCTAAAAACAAGGATTTACAAGCCACATTTTAATACATTTTAAATTTCATGTTTAAAAAGGAATGCCTGAAATTTAAATCTTAATAATTATTTGTCAATTATGATATTTGTTTCCAACAAAATACAATATAAATATGTATGTATGTATGTATGTATCTGTAGTAAGCATACGTAAATGTTTATTTTTCTACACCTCTTGATTTGTTTTCTTGTATGTATATTTTCCTCCAAAAATTTAATTAAGTCATATAAAAACCCATAAAGTTTATGGGACATATACATTCACACTTACACAGACAGTTTTCTTCCTGAAATATTCTATTCCTTTTTATATGTTGTTGTTTTTCTCATTACTTCAGTGTCCATAAATAACCACAATAACAAACAACTGAAAAGGATTCAAAAGTCTTACGAGCACATGTCTGTATGCTCGTAAAAATAACAACAAACTAACTTTGTATGTAGACAACAAAAAAAAAAAAAAATAAAAACACAACAAGTTGGTGTTTTATATTTATGGGGGTAAAGGTCGAATTCGTAAGGGTCTTGTATCGTGCAAACAAATTTTAAAGTTCTTAGAGATGATTTGAGGGCTACCGGAAATAGGCTACAAAATTTGGAACTGTCGGTCTGTAAGATAATATTGTAGTTTTTTTTTTAAATTAAAAAATTTTGCGTTTATTTTTTTGATTATTTCTGTATTTTTTTTCTTAAATAAATTTATAATTTTCGGGTTGTGTAATATTTCAAATCAAATATTACATACGTATGTAACGTATCATTAATTCCCTAGTGTAGAGAGAGAGGTCTTGAGTAGCAAGAACAGCAAATGCGATTAAATACATACATGCTTTATGCGTTTCTAGGCACACATAAATAAAATTGTATCTTAGAATTTATAAACGTTTTATGTTTTGTACAAATGTGTTATTTATTATTCCACCCATCTAAAGCTCATTAATATACATATATACATATAAATGTTTATATGTTCCAAAGTTGCACACACAAACGCGTCCAGACACACTCTCACCCACCCAGCAAACATATGTTTATTTAAAATCGATTGAAATTCATCTCAGCATACGAAAGCAAACGATTTTTATCATAAAGCTGTGATGCTCAAGAAATAGAATTTAGCTAACTGAGAAAAGCTTGGAACATTTGAAATAAAATAATTTGCATTCTATAAAAAAAGTCACATTTGGCAAATATTTGCCGAAAAAGACGTAACCACTAAATAACATATATTTGAACTCGTTTATTTATATAAAAAAACTTTATTTAGGCCAAAGCACAACAAATATTTAGTTTTAATTTATTAGATGCTGTTTGATCTTGCAAAACTCTTGTAAGAGTTTAACACAAAATATGTGCTAAAACAAGTGGTTACCATTTTTTGAGTAATTATTTGCCAAATGTGACCGTACCTTTAGACATGTGTCTGAGATTATTTTAAAATATACTATGTCATTTTCCTCCTCGTACAATGCCAAAAAAGAGCACTGGAACTTGTCGAAATGCCATTAAATTCCTAATAAAATTATTGTAAATCCCCCAAATTATGGCGAGCCAAGAATAAAGCTTTTAGTAATAAATATGTTATCAAGACGGAAAAAATTGGGGCGGCTCAGTAATGGTTTTAGGTTGTATGACGGCATCAGGGGTCGGTAATGTTACATTTATAGAATCTACAATAAAAAAAGAAGATTATCACGATATTTTAAAAAACAATGTATCCCAGAGAGTAGAGAAATTAGAACTAGCGCTGTACTTTTAGAACTGTTTTTTCCAACAGGACAATGATCCTAAGCAAACTGTTGGCGAAAGTTCTTTCTTGAGGAAAAATGTTACAATTGATACAGCTGTCGCTAAGTTGACAATATTAAGCCGTGTAGGACTCAGGTCAATCCAGGTAGAGGATATAAATTTCTAACAATCAATTCAGTTATAAAGTCTTCTCAATAAAAACTTAAGACACAAAAATACTATTTTTTCCAAATAGAAAAAACCGCCATTAGGTCACTTGCTAATCCTGAAGTGTCTGTTGTCGTACAGTAATGATGTTTTCTAACACAAAAGCTGCTTTTCTAGCAACATTCACGAAATTCATCATGGAGCAAAACGAAGAGGCTTGAAAGATTTCAAAGTCTTTGTAAAAACAAATAGCAGGTATGTGATAATATATTTTTAGCTATTACATATTTTCCTAAATATTAAACCTGATTTACTAAATAGGCAACTTCATTGTGATCTTGAAGTGTCTGGATTTTTACTGTAATAATGTTTGTAATACAAAAACCGTGTTTGGTCAGCATTCAGGAAATTATTTATGAAGAAAAATTACAAGGATTTAATGAAGTGAAACCTTTATTATTAATGCAAATTGCAAGTGTGTAAATAATACGATTTTAGATCTCGTGTGATATCAAACGTTAAAAATTTTGTGAATTAAATCTATTTTGTTTGTTGTGCAGCATTTAACTGCAAATGTTACTGATTTTCTCAACTTTACAAAAGAACATTGTATACGAAAATGATTCTTAAATCATACAAACAATAACATTTATGGCCTATTTCACGATGTCGAAAGATAACGTTCGCTTAGATAAGACTTAAGACACAAACTTTTTATCGTATCTATTTTTTACTCAATCAAGTTTGTTTATTCCACAATCAAGTTTGTGTCTTAAGTCTTATCTAAGCGAACGTTATCTTTCGACATCGTGAAATAGGGGGTTAACATTATGAGCATGAATTTTACGATGTCGTTCATAAGTGAGGTAGGTCACATTGAAAATAATGACAAAGGAAATGGAATTTAAAAATGTGCTAAAAGAAAAGTAGACAATTTAAATTTAAAAATAAATTTCAATATTGTTTGAAGTATTACGCTTCATTAAAATTTAATTTTTGAATTCGAAACCCAAATTTATTCGAATGTCTGTCAACACTATTGTTTAAGTTGTTAGAACCCATTATGTAATGGCTTTTTTTGTCTCTTTACTTCTATGGCAATTACAATTGTTGGCATATATTTTACAACTGCAACAAAAACAATATAAATGCAATATATTTGTCTGTGTAGGTAACACCCATTGTCTGTTGTTCACTTACTTGACAAGTAAAGGAGTCAAAGAATAACAAAAAAAAAGTCAATCCAAGTCTGTTCGAATAAATAAAGAAATCCATAAATACGAAATGAAGATTCAAATGTTGCAATTTTGTTATTATTATTGTTACAAGTACAACAGAGAATTTTTGCAAAAATTCAGTAGAATTTTTGGTAATAAAATTTAATAAAAATTTATAAATTAAAATGCAACGCGTAGAAGAAATCAAAATGAAGTAACAAAGTCTAAAGGTACGGTCACACTTGGCACCACTATATAATGTATATTTGAAATCGTTTCTTTATTAAAAAAAAACTTTTATTATTTAGGCCAAAGCACAACAAATATTTAATTTTAATTTTTTTGATGCTGTTTGATCTTGCAAAACTTTTGTAAGAGTAAACATCATCAAACAAATTTGTGCTAAAACAAGTTGTTACGCTTTTTTAGATAAATATTTGCCTAATGTGACCGTACCTTAATAAAGCAAAAACGCAAACAATTACAAGTTGCAAAAAACATAACGGAATGAAAGAAAACTTAAATTAATATCACGGTACATGTTACATTAAAACTGGGTTCGTAAATAATGAAGATTAACAATAATACAACAACAAATAAAAATATGTTCACTACAAGTCTTAAATAATTTACTGCTAACATAATAATTTGAAAAAATTACATACATATATGGTTTTAAATTAAAATTAAATTAATTTGTTTTACCACCTCATTGCAATAGTTTTCCCTGGTGAAAAATGTCTAAAATGAGACGACCAAATATGCGACTATAGTAAACTGGTGTCATTTACAGAACCGGCTTATAAGTAAGTCGACCAAAGAGTAATATTATGTTAAGAACACAACTGGGACGAACGACGAATTTTTGGTTGCGAATATTCGTCTCTAAAAATAATATACATTTGTGTATATAAAAATGCATACAATAACGGCATCGGCTGAATTCGTCATATGCGGCGAACTCTAAAATAATAATTTATACATTAAAAAAATTTAAAATAAATATACAAAATAGTAAACTAAACATAAAAATTATTTTCACCTGTGTTACCCTGCCTTTACACATGCAAGTACTGGCATGCGAGTGCTGTGTACGTATTATATACGAAAACTTATTCGAAAAACTCGAATCATTTGCAAGTAGCATTACTGTTTACACAGGACAGTGAAAGTTTATTTTCAAAATGTTGTCAAAGCGTAAACTTCAAAAAATTAGTTTTTTGTTAAAATTAAAAGAGTTATTACATGAAAATGAAAAAGAAAAAGAAAAATGTATAAAAATTTAATTTTGGATCCATTTTGAACGTTGTGTACTGGAAAAAGAAAAAATTCATAAATTCCATAACCAAATTTTTTTACCATTTCTATTCACATTTTTTTCCAGCAAAAACTATAAATTGTATGTGAAAATATTTTCTATAAATTTTTTTACTACTTTTTTCCAAAAAGTCGGATTTCTTTTAAAATAATTTTTAAAATTAACAAATGGCGCACAAAGTTTGTATTTGTTTACCAAGAGTTGCCTTCAGTATAATTGTAGGGAAATAATTATTACAATTTATTATTATTATTTTAATTATTTTTTAATGTTCTCAAATGACATCAATACACTTCTTTTTTCATATTTGAAAAAAAAATATATTTAACTTATTTTATAAGTTAAATATTTATTAATTATTTTACCACAATCTATTAAATTTATTCTGAATTTTTTTATTTGGCAACTCTGTTTACCTTTCTGTCACTTTATTGCTGAAAGTGTCAAAAAATCACTGTCCAGCTTAATTCACTTGCCTGCATGTGTGATTGTGTTAGTAAAAAAGTGTGAATGTATTGACTTTTTCGATCTTGCACTTGCATGTCTAAACCCCGGGTTAATGTTAAACATTGGTCACACTATCTATCAGCTGTTATACGAAAACAAAAACATTAAATTATTATAATTATTTACGTGCGCCAAGATAGCCTCGAAAACGAAAACTGGAAACAATTTTAGCAATTTCGAGAGCCAGAAACCCCAAAAACGATGTTAGGAATTAAGCGGCAATGTAATTATTTAGCATAAAAATCCGGGATTCTATTAAATTAACCAAAGAGTCTACTATTAAATCGATGAAAGAGTCAACATTAGTCTATAGAGTCCACTATAGATACGGCTATAAAATCGACTATGGTGTCGAATATAAAGTTGACAACAGTCATCTATTAAGTCTATCAAAGAGTCGTCTATTAAATCTGTACAAGAGACTATAGAAAATCGAGTGTAGAATCGAATATAAAGTTGACTAGAATTCTTTATAAAGTCGATAAGCATTGTCTATCAAAAAGTCGACCAAAAAGTCGATTACTAAGCCAGCTCCTTATAGCTTTTTTAGAACCAATTTTGAAGGTGATAATTACAAATAAATATCAGTGGTCGCAACTTCAAACTAAAACGAGCACTGTTGCAGTTTAATGCAGTTTATCCTATATTGAATTGTGTTCTTAAAAAAAACTCCGAATTAAAGACCTTCATTTATAATAAATATGAGTCCTGTGCGGTTACAACCCAATGGATTTCAAGTACATCTCCTTAACCACTCGGACACAACAGCTTGATTTAAAGAACATAATCTAATCAAAATCTGGTTAATGTGAAACAAATCGTTAAAAATGAGCTTAATTTAAATCAAATTGAGCCCAATCAATTTTTCAAATCATATTGCAATTCAATGCTATAAATTTCAATGTCCTTCAATTAAAAGATATTTATATAAAATATAAAAGACTTTACGCTGCAGACAGGATTCGAACCTGTGCGGGTAGAACCCAATGGATTTCAAGTCCATCTCCTTAACCACTCGGACACCACAGCTTGATTTAAAGAACATAATCTAATCAAAATCTGATTAATTTGAAACAAATCATTAAAAATGAGCTTAATTTAAATCAAATTGAGCCCAATCAATTTATCAAATCATATTGAAATTCAATGCTGTGAAATATATGCGGTAAATTTCAATGTCCTTAAATTAAAAGAAGTTTATATAAAATATAAAAGAGTTTACGCTGCAGACAGGATTCGAACCTGTGCGGGTAGAACCCAATGGATTTCAAGTCCATCTCCTTAACCACTCGGACACCACAGCTTGATTTAAAGAACATACAATAATATTTAAAAACAAATTAAGGACTTTAAATAAATTACAGTGAAGTGCAGTTAGTTCTGAATGCCTTCAATTAAAAAAAGTTTCGCTAAAATATAAAACAATAAACGTTGCAGATAGGATTCGAACCTGTGCGGTTAGAACCCAATGGATTTCAAAACCATCTCCTAACATAAATGATATTTTATAGAAATGATATGCATGATATAAAAACATTTTCAAATAATAAATCAAAATTCCAACCAAATTCTAGAAATGTGCTCGAATTAGTTGAAGAGTAAATACAAATCATTCTCTGTGTATAGGCGATTGAAAAATTAAATTTTTTAAAAAAAACTCTCAAATTAAAGGTACATACAATTCGTTTAACATCTCTAGCTAATTTTTAATCTTCTTCAAATACAAAAGCTAAAACATCAAAACATTCATTTAAAATGCACACACATTATCCAGCAAATGCGCTAAATTGCGTTTGATGTAATAAAAACAAAAATTTTAATGAAATTTTAGATTTCAACATGCTAAAACACAGTATTTAACTGGAAAATTCATTTAAAAGCTGTAGGTACGGCCAACAGAAACAGCAACACCATCTACAGCAAACAACTTGTCTGGCCGTGTTGTTGGCCATGTTTGTACATTTCATTTTATCCTTATATTGTTGTTGTTTTTGTTTTCTGGTGGTTTTTGTACCTCTTAAGCATATTTTCGTCTACACCACAAATGCAATAAGAGCCCTTATTTTTTTGTTTTTTTTTTCAGCTGTTGTTTTTTTCGTTACGTTTAAGTGCATGGAATTATAGACAATTGTATAGAGCGAAAGCTGGTGAGAGAGATGAGAAGCTGCTATTTTTTCAAGGCTTTTTGTTAAATAATGGCGAAGGATTTTAAATTGCCAAGTGTGTCTTATTCAGTGTATATTTTTTTTCGGTGGGTTAAACATAAATGCAATAAAATGTTTGTTGTGACTGGTCAGTGTGAAGGATATTGGAGATAAAAACAAAAATAGACACTACAGTGTCTGCTAGGAAAATGTTATTAAAGAAAACTAAACTATTTTGAGACAGGTTTTAAAATTCATTTGTAGGCATATAGATACACATTAATAATAAATTCAAATAAATTCGTATCAGGAAATTTTTTTTTGCTTAGACCGACACTCAAGAAACGACCCCTACTCATGCAATGCATTGTGTTGGAACTGGGAAAATAGGTTATGGGAGGGAGGATAGAGGGAGTAGTGTTTATAAACATTTGATTGGAATTTTCCTATATTGAAAGTGGCAGGGTAGTGCTGGTAGTTTATATCCACTGTCCAGTCGAAAATGAATGGATGGGCCCTGATTGAAGAACGTGTATTATATAAAAAACTACATGTTTCAAGAACAAGTTCAATAATTTCAGCAGATCATATTCCATTCCATTTCTGTGATGATCCTCGTTCTGTTCTCTGGCCAATAATTATCCTGCCAACTTCACGGCATCTCCTCATGGGAGGAGTTTTCAACCCTTTGGGCGGATCGCAACACGAAAATATTTTTAAGGGGAATTTTAACACAAAAAAAAACTTACATTCTGTAGGCCATATCAATTAGTAAGGAGGTAGATGTCGCCCTTTTTCCCATCCATAACAGCCCCTATTTTCCGCCTTTCATCACCCTATCTACTTTAACAGTCCCCCCCAAAAAAATATCGATAGAACACTGAAACACAACTCACATTGAAGAGATACTCCAATGAATCAATAGAGTTGGATACGCTACTGTCACCGATAAGCATCTTCGCCATCTCCTGTACGCGGTCGAGTAACTCCAACATAGACTTCGAAGCACCGGCCCATACATGAGAGTTGTATTCCATTTTCGGTCGGATATAGGTGGAGATCACATGGAGTAAGGTATTTTCTACACCGTTTTAAAAAACCAAGACACTTGAACGCTTCATTTGCCACTTGAAAAATGTGTTTGGTCCAGAGGACATCACACTGGATTCTTATGCCTAGAACGTCAAGAGCTACGGATTCCTTAATATATACACCGCCCATAAAAACAGATGAAGCAACATGAGCTGTTGTGCGTTTTTCCGTTAATATACAACATTAAGTATTACGTGCGCTAAAATCGACTCTGTTCAGGTATCATTCATGTTTTGTCTCATTTTCCGAATCTCCCAAAAAGTTTGGTCTATGGTTAAATGCGTGAATAAAAATCAAATTTTAAAAACAAATTTATACCATTTGTATCACTGTTATTAAAATTGGTTCTGTTTTTTGTACGACTCTCATATGTAGACAGGTATTAAATGTGTAAAATGGCATAAAAATGTGTCTGTTGTACATTGTTAAACATGATGTCAGACATATCTTTTATATAAAATTACAAACAAAAAAACTTAACAAGTTTTTTGGTATAAAGACAGGTTCAAATTTGTTCATATAAAAATAAATAAAATAGAAGGATTTTTTTTTAATGAATGCAATTTTTGTATTTATTTTTTTTTTGGAGTTATTTTAACGCGTTTGAAGCTATAAATATTTAAATAGTTTTGCTTAAACTTTCAAATCTACAAAATTTTATATAAATACATCTTTATAGTGGAAGGCCAATTTAAGCGACAAGCGGCCACGGGCGGCAATCAGCTGTTCTTTTTGCCGCTTATACATTTTGTAGGCAGGCAAATGTGCGCGGCATATTTAAAGCGGCAAATGGCAAAAAATTAAATTGATTTGTTTTTTACACAAATAAATTCTTAAATAAACGTTTTTTTTAGAGTGTACATGGTGTAAAAAGTTTTAAAAAATAGAATTTTTTTTTATTTTTTTTAACTAAAATTCTACTTTGGCGCACTACCGCTTTAGAATTTTTGTATGAAGAATTTTGTAAAGAAACTAAACTTTTATATACTGGCAGTACTGTTGCCGCTCGCGGCCGCATGCCGTTTACATTGGCCTTCCACTATTAAGTATCTTTTTAACCATATATTTTCTAAAAACCTATTTTATTTAATTTGTTCACTATATTTAAAGTCATTTTGTATATAAAGCCGCTCTATACATACTTTATCATTTCAACTAAACCCTAATTAAATGTAGAATATTTAATTATTAACACAAAATATAAATGTGCACCTGAACCTATGATTAATATGTAATTGAAAATAATTAAATATTAAGTATACGCTTGCATGAATATTATATACACGTGGCTTAATGTTTACGAGTATGTATATGGTTTTATATCTTATATTGCTAAAAATTCTTTTATCATCTACCAAGTAACGAGGCATTATTTAAATGCCAGTATATTACTCTGTATATAAAAAAGGCTGGTATATAAGGGTATCTCAATAAGAAAATATCATATACGAGTGAGATTTGAATTAAGAATAATTTTAGTTATCACTTCTATGTCTGATTCTAGTTAAAGTTCTAGTTATAATCCAGATTCTAGTTTTAGATCTAATTCAGTTTTATATTCAAATCTTGTTTCAAATTCAGCTTCTAGTTTATTTTTAATTCTGGTTTTTTCAGGTTCAATTTCAAGATCTAATTCAGTTTTAAGTTTAGGCTCTAGTTCAGATTTAGTTCAGCTCTAGTTTATGTTCTAACTCAGGTTCGGGTACATTTGAACGCACAATCAAAACCTCAGAGAAGTTTTCCAAGACTTTTCTGAACTGTAGTCAAGAAAAACAAAGTACAGTAAATACTGTCATGAAACATTTTAGGTATGTGCATGTGATATATGTATGAAGATGCCAACAACAAAAACTTGGTTGTGTGTATTGATGAGAGAATAGAGCTAGCACGTGTATACAAGGCATATTTGTATTTGTTTCTTTCTTCAAAAAGTATTTGCAAATATATAATAAGTACATGCAATGTATACAATTTTATGCCCATATATTCATATATAAATAAGTACGTGTTTATATAAATATGTTTATGATTATATATTCAGCTCAAGGCCGTTCACGTTTTTGAAATAAGTAAATATACAATATACACACAGAGAAGAAATATTATTGTATATGTTTACCACAACTGTATTACAGGGTAACTGTAATATGGTTAAGTTACGATTCAGATGATTACTATAATCATATATACGATTGTAGTAACTATGTATATATTTGTTTGTTGCAATTTGTTATTCTTTGATTATGATAGAGAACAACATAATATGGTATAATCTTTCATCATAAAACTGATCACCATAAACATTACATAATTGCTATAATCATATATATGATTTCTATAATCATGTAAATGGTAACTAAACCGTATCATGGTTACAGAAATCATATAATTAATTACAGTGACCATAATATTTTAACAAAATTTTTAAAAAATTTAAAATAGTTGTGGTAAACATGCACAACTATATTTTCTCTCTGCGTGTATATATTATGTATGCTAAAGCTTTTTTCTGCCTGTGAGTTTTAAGAAAATACTATAACAATAACAACAGCAACAATAATCTTGCAAACAATAAAACCAAAACAAAAAAAAAAAAAAAGAAAGTGAAGTAAAAGCAAAAGAAAAATCCATAGGATATATTTGCATAAATACTTCCCGCTTAGCTATGTAAATACACGTACAGCATAAATTTATGTGGTTTTACGTCTCTAGCGTTGTCTCCTTTTTTTGAGGTTGCAGAACTAGTTTATGGTTTGGGTAGCATACAAATTATTATGATTATGCCGCTACGGAAAAATTGTATACTAAGCCGAAAACAAAATTGGACAAAATTAAAAACAAGCAACAATTGAAATGAAGACTGTTTTTTTTTTTGTTTTGTTTGTTTGTTTTTTGTTATCGTTGATAATATGTGGTTGTATTTTTGTAATTAGTGTTGGTATGTTTGAGTTTTGTGCATCATAGAATTTGCACTAAATTTAGTTTGTTATTCAAGTTCGTCATTTGTTATATAAGAACAAAATAATAATAAATATAAAATTTCAACAGTTTTTCATCAAGAAAAACAGTAGTTTATAAAAATTAAGAAAAAAAACTTAAGCTATGCACAGACGTTGGTCAGATCTTACAATATTGGCAGAAAAATGTTCAGAAAATGTGTAACAACTATGAGAACTTACAATTTTTGTTTTCCAACGTTATCAGAAAAAGCATTTTCAGTACATTGTAAGATAAAAATATTATCAGACATCTTACCTTCGTGAAAACATATTTTTTTGCCAATGTAATATTGTTGAAAAATAATTGTCAAACACGTTTTATTGTCAGGTATACAAAGCTTATCCAGCTTATCTTTCATCCAAACTTTGCGGGGTTTTTTTTTTTTTTTTTGTTATTTTGTCTTTATCTTAGCAAAGTAGCGAAGTACTTTTAATATATACATATGTACATATGCAGCTAAAGTTGCTTCAGTTTTTTTTGTTCCATAACAATATTTAAAAAACTTAAGTTATGTACAGACGGTTGTCAAATTTTACAATATTGTCAACTATGTGAACTTACAATTTTTGTCCTTCAAAATTGTTAGAAAAATCATTTTAAGTACATTGTAAGATTCAAATATTGTCAGGCAACTAACAATCATGTAAACAATTTTTTTCACTGTAAGATTCTTGTAAGATAATTGACAAACACTTTTTATTATCAGATGTGGAAAGTTTATGCACCTGACAGCATTACATTGTATTTATAGCATTGTCAAAGAAATTATTTCTATCTGTAGCTTTGAATATACATACATACATATATACATATTTCTATAAGTAAACAAACAAAAGTGTGTATCAATAATATTAAAAAATATAGAAGAAAATTTAAGAATTATATTAAAGAAAATAATAAATGTATAGCGGCATTTCAATTAAGGAATCATGCGTCATAGAGCTACTTTCTAGTACATTCATATGCAGCTAAAACTTTTTCACACAGTTCTGGCACTACCTGACAACGAATTTGACAATATTTGATAAGCAACAATCTGACACCAGTTTGAACTGACAATTTCTGTTGACAGATAAATCTATTGTGTGACAATTGTGTGCCTTTTGCTAACAATTTTTCAATTTCAGTACAACGCTTTAGCTCTGTTTTAGTTCTTTTTTACGACTACAGTGGTGGACATATACATAATTAGAAATGATGATTTTATATAATAAGATCGCTGTGTAGCTTCTTTAAAGACCTACACTGTAAATTGTTCCTACCGTTATTCAATCAACATTGTTGTTGATGCACAACACGTTGAGTTCTAAGTTAAATTAAAAAAAAAAATATAAAAATATAATTTTCACAATTGTTTTTTTTTTAGTTTCTTTCAATGTAGACTATTGCACAAAAGTTTTCTTGCTCAAAAAAAAAAAAGAAATGGTATTTGGTGCAATTCCTTTGTACAAAAATACAAAAGACTACTTTAGCAGAAGATAGAGACAGTAAAAGAAATCAAATTTTATTTTCGCGCGAAATAAGGGCTGAAATTGGACAGCAATCAAGCGAAAAAATATCCACACGGACAATAAGAAGACGCTTAAATGAGTCAGGACTTCGTAGGTGCATTGCACAAAAAAACCTCAGGTCTCAAAACGAATATCATGAAGCGGTGGCGGTTTGCAAGAAAAATGCTCTGAAATGATTCACGTTACTGGAATAGAGTTATCTGGAGCTACAAATTTTAAGTTTAACTTGTTCCAATCTGATGGAAAATAGTATGTTAGACGTCCTTAAAATAAAACCATGGCGGAGCTATTATGGTCTGGGGTGCCTTTTTTTGCCGTGGTGTGGGTCAAATGGAGCAGCATCAATATAAAAACATTTTGGAAAATTTAATCGATTTGTATTGCTTTGAGAAGATGCCCGTCCAATACATTTTCCAGCATGATAATGACCAAAGCACACTTCACGGTTAGTGAAGTGTTGGCTTTTGGATCAAAATATTGATGTTCTTGACTGGCCACCCTAAAGTCCCGATCTTAACTCAATTGAAAACTTATGGGAAATTGTAAAAAGAGACCTAAAATAAAAAAATCCATGAAATACTGATAAATTGTTTCAGTTGGTGCAACAAAGCTTGAAAAACATATCTCTGCAAACATGCCAGCGTTTAATTAAGAGTTTAGAAAAACGACTGGCGAATGTCGTAAAAACAAGGGTTATCCAACAAAATATTAAACCTCACTAAGGTTTTTTTAGTTTCTAATTATGTGCCCAATTTAATAATTCGTTTCTTGGTGTTTATGTTATTTTCCTTAAAATTGTATTGATGCTGTGATTTTTTTTATTTTAAACTTATTAATAATTTGTTACTTTACTATTTCTAGTTATTAGTTTTAATGAACTAAATTTTTATTTTCTGTTTTTTTATAAATTTTTTCAAAATTTTATTTCCCTAAAGATACTACACATTGTTGTAGCAAAATATTGGAATAAATAAATAATAAATAAAAAAGTTGACCTTAAGCTCAAAACAAATTAATTTTTAATAAAGATATAAAGTACGAACAATTAGTAAAATGAACTAAGTTTTTAAAATATATGAAAAAATATATATGCTAAAAAGTCGTTTCTAAGTTCACCACTGTATTATTTATTGTTTTTCCAATCATTTATGAGCACCGTGGAGCGTATACTTAATACGCCTTGTAGATAACTTTAGTGCTCTCTCTCTCTCACGCAAATATTTATTTGTTTATTTCAATAACTTGAATCAGGGATGCAAAATAACATCTCACAAATTGTATTAAATTTCAAGAAAAAGTGTACTTTTTCAGCCCAATTGTACAAAATTCTTTTCGTATTTTTTTTTTTAATATTTTTTTTTATTAAAAATTAACTGAAAACATACATAACAATTTATCTGTACAAATTCTTACTAATTTCTAAATTGTAGCAGCACGAATTAGATGACTTCAGCAAATCCTTTGTTTGTTTGGATTAGATCGGAGACAGTCGAAACAAACAGTCTGTGCCTTATTATATTTTGATACGAAAATGGCCTTTCCGCGTTTGGAGATGAATGTGGAATGGATCATATTCCTTTAGCAATTCTTAAAATATATCAGTAAACATGAGTTCATTTTTCATTTTTGATACCTTTGACCAAAAAGTACATATGTTTATTGTAATAATATGGGGAAAAATTTTAAATAGTGCTAATTTAGTCATTGGGGAGCTATTGTACTTTTGACTCTCAAATAGTGCTAACAAACGTACAATTGTACCAAGCAACGCAAATACCCTAAATTTTATTAAATACCCGTTTTTAAAAAGCGGGTATTAAAAGCGCTTTTTACAATTTCTAACATTGCTTTTTACTGGCTTTTAAGTAATCAAAATTGTTGGCACTGAAACATTTTACTAGTATTATTTAAACTCGGCTAATACTTTTTTAACCAACTGCGTATTATTTACATTTCTGTTTTAAGTAGTATTCGCAAACGCTTCTAGAATTCTTTCAGGCATCTATTTTATCGTTAATTTGTTAAACATCCATTTTACTTTTATGCGCGCGCGTACATTTCTCTTTTGTGCAAATTTAAGAAAGAAAGTGTAAAAGTAAGTTCTTCATGCATTTTTTGTTAAAGTTTATCAATTTAAGAAGGGAAAACAAAAATATAGGAAAGTCTGATAGAATGATACAGCATTCAAAAGGTGGCTTAGACTAGCATTTGTTGTAATTGTGAAATTAAAGGCCAAATAGTGATATAGTGCGTCATAGTCATGAAAAAGAAATAGATCCGTGTAAAAGTTTTACCTTGAAACCTATGCTGTCTTTTGACCAACCAGAGCCAAAACAAAATCAAAAAGGTGAAGGTTCTCTTTGCTTGTATGCAGCAATGCATATGTACATCTCTTTAAAGTATTGACCATTATTCTGATATTTGCATAGACATTTTTTTCGGATGCCAAAGCCGCACAATTTAAGTTGCACAAAACAAAGTGCTTAAATATAACAACAAATATGTATATACATATATAGCTCCATATTTTGTCGAAAATATTCTTGATATTTTAGGCGATATTAAAGGCGTTCCATTCAGTCTGATATTAGACAAAGGGACATATATTTCAGTTGATAAGCTACTAATTTAATATTTTAAATATTTTCGACTTTAAACACTTAGTTGCCATTGGAACAGATAATCCTGCAGTGATGAGTGAAACACACAACGGTTTGTGCTAAAAAATTAAAGAAAAGTTCAATCTTCCAAATATGATATTAGTTACATGTGTTTGCCACTCCATTCAACTGGCGATTGTTAATAAATCGTTATTTTTTATATGCACTTATGTATTTATATATGTTTTATGTATTTTTATGTTTTATTTAATTTGTTAAAATGGATTCTAGCTACGTTTATTTTTCTACTTATCTTATTTTAATAAAAATCTATCGATCTCAAACAAAAAATAAAAACTTATTTGTTATCTTTTCGTTATAAAAACTTCAATAATGCTGCTTTTTTAACCGAAATTTTGGTAATTTTTACCATTTTTTTACCCTATTTTTATGTGCTCACAGTGCTTTTAATGATGTAAGAGTTGGCATCACTGGTACAAAGTTTTGCATCCCTAACTTAAATCAATTATGTTTCTATTGTATATGGAGCGTATACTTAATAAACAATTTATCATTTCTTTTAAATATTCCTCATACGCCTTGTAGAGAATTTTCTCTCTCACACAAATATTTCTTTGTTTATTTTAATAACTTAAATCATTTATGTTTTTTATCGTATATGGAACGTATACTTAAAAACAAATTTATGGTTTCTTTTAAATATTCCTCATACGCCTAGTGGAGAACTGTAGTGCTCTCTCTCTTATACAAATATTTGTTTGTTTCTTTCAATAGCTTAAGTCAATTATGTTTTTTATTGTATCGAGTTTTCTTTTTTTACATATATATTGTGTTGTAAAATATTTGTATGTTTTCACTAATTAACTAATTAATTTTACTAATTTGTTTTTGTTGTGTCATCAGCAAAAATTTATTATTTTATTGGGTTTTGTTACATTGAGTGTGTGTGTTGACAGCTGGTAGTCCAAGTATTTTTATTGCATATTCATTTGTCCTTCCCTTTGTTATATTTATTGTATTGAATTCTATTTTATTTTTATTAATCTGCTTTTTTATTTAATGCCAATATCCAAGAAGAAAAAAAGAAAAGAAAAAGTACGTTGGTTTTTTTTTTTGGTGTTGTAAAGACACACATTCACATAATTGCTAACAGTTTTATTTTATCCTGTCGCTGTTTTTTTCATCTGGTTCAAGGACATGTTTTGTGTGTTTTTCTCTTAGTTTTTTTAAGGCCAAAACGTGATTTATGATCAAATAATATTTTTTTCTTTCTCTCTATTTACTGCGGCAACAATTGGCGAAAAAATAAGAAGTATACAGTGTAAATAAGTTAAGGGGCTTAACGTAGCTGTTTTTTAGTGAGAATTTCAAATTGTTTTTCTTAGGGTTGGATGTTGTGTTAAGAAACTTGTGAACAATTTCATATTTTTTTAACGAATGACCTGTTAGCTGCCAATTGTTAATCTTAAACCGTTTTTTGAACAAAATTGTGTGGGAGGTCAATTGGGCTATTTATAACAGTTTTTTTCAAGGATATTCAAAACAATTGGCTGGCAATTGAGGGCTAAATATAATTTGTTGTTTTATTAAACATTGATAAATTCAATAATTGTTTTAAGTAATCGACTAAAACGGATTAATTTTATTTTTATTCGAATAAATTTTGTAATATTTTCAAAATTTCTGTTAAATAATTTTTTTTAATA
Source organism: Bellardia pandia (assembly GCA_916048285.2). NCBI lineage: Eukaryota > Metazoa > Arthropoda > Insecta > Diptera > Calliphoridae > Bellardia > Bellardia pandia. Next base: position 93,709,828 of record OU696530.1, on the reverse strand, counting down.
CATATTTTGATAAAATTCTTAGCATTTTTTATAATTTTGATACGATTAAAAATTTATTGGAATAAAATATTAACCGGTTATATTTATTCGAATAAACTAAAAATTGTTATATTTATTTAATTTAAATAAGACATGTTATTAGTAAAAAAAATTATAACCGAATAAAATTTTAATTGATTAAAAAAATTTTTACAACATTTTTTCAATAAATTTAGAAAAATAATTAAATTTTACATTTTAATAAAATAGGTTTTCAAGTATTACGATTACAAAATTTGTAACCTAACATTACTTAATCGATTAAAAATTAATTTTATAAATTTTTTTCTAATAAAATTGGAAAATATTTACCCCCTGACCCACGATGTCGAACGATAACGTTCGCTTAGATAAGACTTAAGACACAAACTTCTTATCGTATCTATTTTTTACTCAATCAAGTTTGTTTATTCCACAATCAAGTTTGTGTCTTAAGTCTTATCTAATCGAACGTTATCGTTCGACATCGTGGGCCAGGGGGTTAAAATTTTAACATTATTATACACTTGTTGACTATATTGTGAGAAATTTGTAAGCGTTGTATATGTTTTCACAATGCTTAAAAACGATTGAATGTTATTTATTTAGATCTTTATTCAATAAAATACGTTTTAAGTACTACTATTACAAAAACTGTAAACGAATATTAAATATGAATATTATAAATTTTATTCGAATAAATTTTGTAATATTTTCAAAATTTTCTTTTAATTACATTTTTTTTTATAATATTTTGATAACATTTTGTTTATTTTATTAATTACAACGAATAAAATTTTATGTTATTTATTTTTATTTTCATTCAATTAAATACTTTTTTAAATATTACAAATTAAAAAAAATTTTATCCGATTAATATTTTAATCGATTAAAAATATATTTTTAAAAATTTATTCGTAAAATTTAAAAAATATTTAAAATTTTTTCATGTTATTTTCATTTTTAAATTTTATAATTAAAAAAATTTGTCCGATTAATCTTTCAATCGAAAAAAAATAAATTTATTAAATTTTAATAAATAAATAAATTTTTGCAACGATTAAAATTTTATACGAATAAAATATAAAACGGGTTAAGTTTATTCGAATAAATTAATTGTAAGTAATTATTTTTATTTTCATTTTAGAAAACATGTTCTTCAATATTACTATTCTGAAAATGTTTACTGAATAAAATTTTATTCGATTAAAAGTTAGTCGTAATATATTACTCGTAAAAACTATATAATATTAAAGAAAAAACCGTTTTAACAAATTTTGTTACAACTTTTTCATAAAATTTATATATTACACGATCTTTTATACCGACTAAAAGTATATTTATTGAATTTATTATTGAAATATAAAATTAAATTTTGATTTCTTCCATCTTTTTTTTTTTTGATAAAATAAAAAAGTTTATTTGTAAAAAATATATATATTATTTATTAAATTATTTTTTCCAATATTTCGATATCCATTGGATATCATTATCAAGGAATGAGTTACAATTATATTTTTAAGAGACGTATTATTGTCTCCACATTCAATAATGAATTAAATTATTAAATAATTTTTAAGCTTGAGGTCACTTTTTTGTTTTTTATAAAAGATTTTTAATTCTTATATATAATTCACTATATAAAAATCATTAAAAAGGTCGAAAAATATAGAATAAAATTATTTATAATGAATTAAAGAAATAATTTAATAAATAATATAGATATATGTATTTTTTACAAATAATTGTCCTTGAGCTCGAAAAAAACTTTTTTATTTTATCAAAAAAAAAAAAAGGTTAAATGTTAAAAAATAATTACCAAAACATTTAAATAATCATTAGCATTAACAAATATACTCATTAAAATTTTTACCCAAAACAAAAAAAAAAAAAAAAAAAACATTTACAAATCAGCATCGGGTACCTTTTTATAATAAAGTAACAAAATTTATACAAACATTTGTCTCAAGTATAAAACCAAAATATGTCATTTAAACATAATAGCCCTTTATTTTATTGTGGTCATTAAAATAATGTTAAAAAAACGAAGAAGATTTAAAAAACAACAATATTTTTTATCTTTTCAACAAATTTGTAAGTTTGCTGCTTGTGCTTTCCTGTTACTTTCTTTGTATCAACATTTTTTTGTTGTCACTGCTGTGATTATTTCATTATTTCATAAAATACAAACATAAATCCAATTATAACTTACAATATTATAACATAAAATAAACTACTACTTACATATATTCAAGTTATTTTATTACAATGTAAGTATTTTACACTCAACTACTTACTGCTCGCTCCCAACTAAACGGAAACGAAGGAAGTTTGTTAAGGGAAATACAAGGAACAAATAACGAAAATACTCATAAATATTGAAGTAAATAAAATATGTATAAGAAAAAGAAAAACAATAAGCCCGGTGGATGTTTGTATAGCCTACATAAGGCCAGTCAGAAAACCTTTGTACAAAGCTGGGTTAAGGATTAAACGATATTTTTTATCAAAGAATATGTACTTTAAAAGCCTGGTTATTTAGGGTAATTTCCTTAATATTTCGGTAAAGGTTTGCTTATCAAAAAAATTAAGTAAATAAAAACTATTCGAATGAATTTCCTAATATGTTTGTTTAATCGATTAACATTTTATTTGCATACAGTTTCTTTAATTGTAATATCTTGAGACCTATTTTAGTGATTCAACATATAATTAAATAACATTCAATTTGTACAAATAAATTATAACCGGGTTTCTATTTTATGCGAATAAAGTTTTATTCGTTGTGAAGGTATATAAAATAATGATTTTTATCCTAGACCAGTAAAAAATCTACAATTGATCTCCATGCTATATTAGCAAAAGATGTGCGATAGATCTCCATCCTAGACTATCCTAAATGATCGACGATTGATCTCCATCTTAGATTAGTAAAAGCTGGATGATTAATCTCCATTCTAGACAAGTAAAAGATCGACGATTGATCTCCATCCTAGACTAGTAAAAGCTGGATGATTGATCTCCATCCTAGACTAGTAAAAGCTGGATGATTAATCTCCATCCTAGACTAGTAAAAGATGGATGATTGATCTCCATTCTAGACAAGTAAAAGATCGAAGATTGATCTCCATCCTCGACTAGTAAAAGATGGTTGATTGATCTCCATCCTAGACTAGTAAAAGCTGGATGATTATTCTCCATCCTAGACTAGTAAAAGATGGATGATTGATCTCCATCCTAGACTAGTAAAAGATGGATGATTGATCTCCATCTTAGACTAGTAAAATATCTACGATTGATATCCATACAAGACTAGTGAAATATATATGATTGCTCTTCATCCAAGAATAGTGAAATATCTATGATTGATCTTCATCTTAGACTAGTTAAAGATTTGCGATTGATCTTCATCCTAGACTAGTAAAAGCTCTATGATTGATCTTCATCTTCGACCTAATGTTCAGCACTATCATGAATACCAAGAGCAAAATATATTGAAAGTAACAGCATTCACTTCATTACAAGATGAACTATTTCATAATAACATTTGAGTGGACTAACGACACAAAGATAATTTGTATATGTTGCTAAAACAAACGACAAGAACAAAATCAAGTACATAGTAAAATATAATTTTTGAAAAAAAAAATAATACTCTGTCCCTTTACAAGTAACAAATAAGATGGTAGAAGAGTTTGTTGGCAATTACAACTATGCAGTAAAAGCTGAAGAGGTGTTTGTAGTTCTCTGTTATTAATTAAAACTAATTAAGTATTAGTATTTGCGGCATAAAAGAGGACGTTTTTTTTTCACATGTACTAAAAGAAGATTCTTTCATTATGCTTTACAACATTTGCATTAAGGTTAATTATAAATTATGATTATGATTCTCAAATGCAAAGGCAGGACGGAGCAAAACACAGCCGAGATAATGAGCTGTTTGGTAGGTAACTAAATAAAAAAATAATATAAAATATGAAAATGACCTTCGGTTTAGTAATAAAACAAAGTGTTGTATGGCAAACAAAGTTTCTAGTGTATGCAAATAAAAGTATGTAGTAAGATTTATTAAGAAACATGATGAATGCAAAAGCAAACTTTAAGTATTTGTTTAAATCAAAAGAGTAGTTGATGTATAAGAAATTTTGTCCTTAAAGTAATTAAGACGAAAATATACTAAAAGTAATTAGAAATGTAAGACATATTAGAAATTTTTAAAGAAGAAAATAAGATGGGTGTAATTGGAAAGGTTTTTAACACAGCTTTTCTTATATGATTTTAATAGAATTTAGGTCATATGATATAATATTTGTTTTATAATTATAAGCAAGTGCATAATATTGAGATGTTATTAGATCAAATAAAGTATTCAAATAAATGCTTCAATTAAGGAAAACAAGGTATGAAATATGAAAATATTTACATATATTTCGGCAAATTTTGAAATTTTTAAAAGTTTTTAAGGTTAAGTAGATGAGTTTAAGTAGAGTAGGATGAAATGTTTTACAGGTCTAGCAGGAAGATTATCATGAATATTCTACAAGTAGAGGAGAGAGATCTATCTCAGTTTTTTTTTTACTAGATTAGGAGGAAGTCTATTATGGATAACTTGAGCATTTTTTATTAGTAGAGGTGGAAGATCGACCCTAGAACTTTTACTAGTTAAAGAGGAAGATAAGTCGTGGATTTTTTGATTGTAGAGAAGATCACTCGTGGATCTCTTACTGGTCTAGGAAGAAGATCAATCGTAAAAATTTTATTAGTCTAGGAGAAACAGCAATCGTAGATCTTTTACTGATCTAGGGGAAACAGCAATCGTAGATCTTTTACTGGTCTGGGAGTAACTTCAATTGAATAAAGATCAATCGCAGTTTTTTTTTAACTAGATTAGGAGGAAGTCTAAACATCAATTGTAGATCTTTTACTGGTCTAAGAGTAACTTCAATTAAAGATATCTTAAAAATCTAGTCTAGGAGGAAGATCATTCGTAAATATTTTACGAGTCTACCATGAAGTTCAATCGTAGATTATTTACAAGTCTAGGGAGAACATCAATTGAATATCTCTTGCTAGTCTAGGAGAAAGATTCATCATATATCTTTTACAAGTCTAGGATGAAGATCAATTGTAAATCTTTTATTTGTCTGGACATCAATCGCAGTTAATTTACTAGTCTAGTATGAATGTCAATCGTAGTTGTATAGGAGGAAAATCAATCGTATATCTTTTACCAGTTTAGGATGAAGATCAATCGTAGATGTTTTACTAGCCTAGAATGAAGATCAATCGTTATCATGGGGAAGTCGTGGATCTTTTACTAGATTTGAGGAAGATTATCATGGATAAGTCGTGGAGATTTTAGTAATTCAGAGGTTCATTATCATGGATAAGTAGTGGATATTTTACTAGTTTTGAGCAAAATTATCATAATTATAATATTTTACTAGTGTTGAGGAATCTGTTGGACTGGAATCTAATACCTCTGCTACTAATATTCTTAAAGCTGTTTTTGCGGTAGTTTAAGACGCAGAATTAATGGTGGTAAATGTTGTAGTATTTAGTTAAAGATTATACACAAAATATCTTTATAGAAATGATAATAAAACCCAGTGAAATTATTATTTAAAACATGTGCTATTAAACGAATAGAATTTAAATGTATTAAAACATTTTTCTTCTTAAATTATTGTAATGCTTTAAGTAATTGTTTTAATCTTTATAACATTTTAAACATATTGCTGGGTTATTTTGATTGTATTCTCAATAAACAACTGTATTAAATTGTGAATGTTTGTACTTGCTTTGTGTAGCATTCTAAGTAGAAATATTTGTTGAATATATTGTTTAAATTGTCTCGCCAGCTGTCTGTCCTTCAATCGTTCTATGTACATGTTTGTATATACATATGTATATATATATTTTTTATATATATATTCCACTGGCCCTGTACCTATACATGGCTCATTCAATAGAGGATACTAAATGATGCTTGAAAGACCACAAAACTCCATTAAATCACGTAAAAGCAATAAAATACATATGTGACATTGGTTTCATTTTGAGTTTAACTGAAGCAAAATTAGAGTGGAAACAACGTATACACGTACACAGGCATCATTCAAAAAAAAAAAACAAGGAAAAGAAATAATGGAAACCATTTCAATAGAATATAGTACAATAACTGAACTAAAAATAAGCAACAAATAACCTAAATTGTATTATATTAAATATAGGTATAAATAAATTAAAAAAACGGACATTTTCCTTCACAAAAATATAAGGATTAAAACTATTAAGTTTGAGGTTTTGCTCTTTTTCACAGTACATTAATATTCGGTGGCAGAGGAATTTGTTAAAGGAAGTGTGTTATAATGAGAAAAAATTGTTTTCAATTTAATGTCACATAGCAATACAAACAGTATAGTTTGAAAAGGACTATGAAACACTTTAAACTCCAGCTTTCAATAATCAGTATCTTCTGCAAGTAGAATTTCGGTTTTATTTATTTATTAATTAAAATATTCCATTTGAAGATGGCAAAGGATGAAGAGCTATCATAAACCTTTAATTAGTAAAAGAGGAAGATCAGTGGATCCTCTTTCTTTATTTACTAATAGAGGAGGATGATAAATCGTGATACTTTTACTAGTAGAGGATGAAGGTTATTTGTGGATCCTTTACTGATCTAGGAAAAAGATCAATGGTAGATCCTCACTAGAAAAGAAGGAAGTTCAATCGTGGATTAGTTAATAGTATTGGAGGAAGATCAATAATTTAATAATTTAATAATTTAATAATCTTTTTATAAAATTTTTTATTCGAAGGTTTACTTCTAGTTAAATATAAAATGAATTTGAAATTTATTTTTGTATACCTCTATATATTAACTAGAAGTAAACCTTCGAATAAAAAAAAATTTTATAAAAAGATTATACAATAGTACTCGCAAGAGGAAAAATTCTCATTTATTTAATAATTTAATAATTTAATAATTTAATAATTTAATAATTTAATAATTTAATAATTTAATAATTTAATAATTTAATAATTTAATAATTTAATAATTTAATAATTTAATAATTTAATAATTTAATAATTTAATAATTTAATAATTTAATAATTTAATAATTTAATAATTTAATAATTTAATAATTTAATAATTTAATAATTTAATAATTTAATAATTTAATAATTTAATAATTTAATAATTTAATAATTTAATAATTTAATAATTTAATAATTTAATAATTTAATAATTTAATAATTTAATAATTTAATAATTTAATAATTTAATAATTTAATAATTTAATAATTTAATAATTTAATAATTTAATAATTTAATAATTTAATAATTTAATAATTTAATAATTTAATAATTTAATAATTTAATAATTTAATAATTTAATAATTTAATAATTTAATAATTTAATAATTTAATAATTTAATAATTTAATAATTTAATAATTTAATAATTTAATAATTTAATAAATGTATAGGAGGAAAATCATTCTTGGATCATTTACTAGCATAGGAGGAAAATCAATCGTGTGTCCTTTACTAGTCCAGGAGGAAGATTATTCGTTAATCCCTCGCTAGTGCTTTACTACTCTAGGAGAAAGATCAATCGTGGATCCTTTACTAGTCCGGGAGATATTTCAATCATCGGCTTTTTACTAGCCTAGGTGGAAGATCAATCGCAGATCCTTTATCAATCGTGGTTTTTTTACTAGTTCAGTAGAAGGATCAATCGTGGATACCTTACAAGTCTAGAAGGAAGATCAATTGCGAATGTTTTACTAGTTTAGATGAAAAATAAATTTTAGTCTTGGTGGAATATTAATCGTGGATCCTGTATTAGTAACGGAGAAACATCAATTTACTAATCTATAACAAAGATCAATTATGAATCCTTCATTAGTCTAGGAAGAAGATTAATCGTAGATCCTTTACTAGTTTAGGAGAACGATCAATCGTGGATCCTTTACTAGCCTAAGAGATAGATCAATCGTGGGTACTTAACTATTCAAGAAGAAGATCAATCGTGCATCCTTTCCCAGTTTAGGAGGATCCTTTCCTAGTTTAGGAGAAAGATCAATTTGTTAGTCTTAAAAGAAGATCAATCGTGGGCTATTTGCTAGTTTAGCAGAAAAATCAATCATGAATCCTATAGTAGTTTAGGAGAATGATCAATTTGTAATGGGTGTCTACGGATGTTTGAATGGTTTTCAATAAAACGGAAATTTTTTTATATGTTGATGAGAACGTTAATCCAATAATGTGGAAAAAAAACAAACAAAACCAACACATACAAATTTGTATGACGGTCTTCTTACCGGCTAGGTACAGTGGTTGGGGAGGTTCTTGACCCTCGTCTGCAAAACACACCATTACCCTTATTATTATTTCAATACTTACAGCTTACATGAATTGAATTAAAACTGTTTTTGAAATCTAATGGAGGTTATTTTAGTGTAAGTGGATTCTTAACTAGTGTAGAAGGAAGATCAGTCGTGGCGCTATGATTTTAGAGGAGAAAGATCAATGTAATAGCCTATGAGAAAGATTAATCGTAGATCCTTCACTAGTAGAGGAGGATGATCAATCGTAAAGCCTATACGAAGTTTAAACATATAGTTCACTGCTTTATAACAAAGACTAAAAAATATAACACATAAAAGAACAGAGATTGTTAACCTTTACCCATGTGTTTACCCCTATTTGGTACTTTAATTACAAGTTTATAGTTTTACCAGTTTGGCTGCGAACAAATAAATCTGTTAGTTTTATTAATCTTTAATTTATATTTATAAAGAACTTCAACTAATATCTAAATTTCCTTAGCAATTTCAAACTTTCTGTTCTTATTAGAACTTTTTGTAATAAACTATCATCAATACCTTTATTTACCTTTTTGCGTTAAAAACTTTTAAATCTACATTATTAAAAAAAGATGCGCGTACTTTAATACTCAATACTTTGCCACAACTTGTTCAAATTCTCGTTTACTTTTCCAAGTACTAGTACGACTACGAGTAGGTTTCTAACTAGACAATAGTTTTTGTTCAGTTTCATTGAAAGTTTATTTATTTTGCTATTTCTTTAAAAAAACTTGTTTTAGTTTTATTTGTATGGTCAGTAAATTAAGGCATTTTTAGACACAATACTTTAGAAAAGAAAAGAAACTTTTTGGTTTAATATAAATAAAAACAATAGGATGAATGCAACATGGGAAATTATAGTAAGGGGGATTCACAGCATGAGAGCAGACGGGGGATATCTAGACGACCACTGAGGTATAGATTTAGTGTTCCCAGGCTACTAAGAGATACATTATTGATCTTCATCCTAGATCTACAATTGCTTTTCATTCTAGACTTGTAATAGTTCCACAATTTCTCTAGATGCTAGAGTACTAAAGGATCCTAGACTGCTCTTTATCCTAACCTTCAATAGATCCACGATTATTCTTTATCTTAGACTTCTAATAGTTCCACTATTATTATTCATCTTAGCCTTATAATAGATACATGATTATTCTTCATTCTATACTTCTAATAGATCAACGATTGCTCTTCAACCTAAACTTGCAATAGATCCATGATTATTCTTCATCCCAGACTTCTAATAGATCCACTATTATTATTCATCCCAGACTTCTAATAGATCCACGATTATTCTTCATCCCAGATTTCTAATAGATCCACGATTATTCTTCATTCTAGATTTCTAATAGATCAACGATTGCTCTTTCATCCTAAAGTTGCAATAGCTCCACGAGTATTCTTCATCCCAGACTTCTAATAGATCCACTATTATTCTTCATCCCAGACTTCTAATAGATCCACGATTATTCTTAATCCTAGACTTCTATTAGATCAACGATTGCTCTTCATGCTAGACTACTAAAAGATTCATTGATAGGATTGATCATATTCAGAGACAACTAAAATATTTAGGATTCGTTTTCTTTCTATACTACTAAAGGATCTATGATTAAACTACTTCCTAGACTGCTAAGAGAAACGAGATTATTCTTCTTTCTTGACTACAAATTTAGGATTGATCTTCTTCCTAGACTACTAAAATATTCACGATGGATTAAAAATACCTTGCTCCAAAATGGAAAATAAAAATAAACGAAAACAAAATGCAGGCAATAATATTTCCTTTCAATAAGTCACCGAAAAGAATACCTTCGATACCATTATCTGTAGAAAACGTTGAAATTCCTATTCTCGATACCATTAAATATCTTGGAATTGAGTTAGATAAAAAGTTGACTTTCAGACATCATGTTCTTAAAAGCTGTGAAAAGGCGATTAAATGTGGAAGAGCTCTTTTCCCATTACTAAATCGAAAATCATCTTTGAATTATAAAAATAAGTTCCTATGATACAAAATGTGTATACGGCCTATTATGACTTGTGGATGTCAAATTTGGGCAAATAGATGTGCTAAAACTTATTTAAAAAAATTGCAAATAATCTAGAATAAAAATTTAAAAATTATTTTTAATTTACCTAGAAGATACTTAACAAATAGATTGCACCAAAATTTTCAACAAGATATGTTAAGCTCAGTAATAACTAATTTAACACAAAGATTTGAAGTTCGAAATAGAATTTCAAACTATGATATAATAAAAAATTTGTAATTTTAATCTCTTTCTCAACTTCAGTAATGAAGCTGAAAGAAGGGTTAATTCAGAATTTCTTTAAATTTTACTAGGTTTTTCCCTATCTTTTTTCTAACTATGCATTAATGAAATTAATTAATGAAATTTTTTATACCACAAAATTAGCTTATACTTGTTGCAATATTTTTTTAAGATCTCGAAAAATGTATTTATTGTAAAAATATTTAAAATATTTTTAATTGTATGCATGATAGTTTAATAAAAATAATAAAAAAAATAATACTTTACTACATCTGGTCCTAGTGCGTAACTTTAATATTTATTACAACTTACTGTGATTACTACAAATTTCTAACAGTTTTTTAAACTTTTCGTTGAATTTCTACATTTGAAATTCAGTTCTTTTCTTTATTATGTATTGTTTTATTATCGGGGGAGTGGGCCAAGAAACTAGTAAAGGCGAAAGTTGCATAAAAGTTTCAACAACCTTTAACATATGTTTTGCATGCATTTTTTTACTCCAGATTAAATTACATATATTTAAATACATCTGAATGTAAATGTGTACGAATATAATAGATAGAATAGGTATCCTTATGTTCAGCTGCCTGGGTGTAAGTGCATTACAAAATATGTCATATAATGTAGTCCTGTCTAAAGTTTTTAGTTTTTTACACACAATACTTTTTTTTTCGATATTTTTAAGTAAATTTTTATTTTATTTTTTAATTTTTGTACAAACCTTGTACAAACATATGCTGTGTTGTGCCAGCTGGAAATTTAGTGCTGAAAATAAATTTAGAAGTGATTTTTTTAAGAATAAGTTTAAATATATATAATATGTTTAAATGCTATTTCAGCACTTTGAATCAATGACAATGACTTTTGCTAGCTATTTATAAAGTCTTCTCCCAAAAATTCCTACTGGTTTTCTTTTCAGTTACTTTGACTACACGTCGTATATCTGTATATGTATGTATGTATATGTATATATAAACGTAACTGTTGTGCAACATGTAAACGCAATCCAACAGAGACTTTTATGTAAATTGGAAAAGTTTGTAAATTTGTGTCGTTGTTGTTTGTGTTGCTATTGCCATTGCTGCTACTGCTGCTGTTGGTGATATTACTGTTGTTGATGCTGAGCTGTATTGCTTCAAACAGTATAAGTTGTTGTCACAAAACAAAGTAATGATAGGATTCATTTTATTTGCAACTAAATATTATGCAACAAAGAATTTCTATTCGTTTTTATTATTTTATTTGCAGTTTTTGTTATTAAGTATTTTATATTATTTCCAGAGTGGATAAATGAATTTTGAAATTAAAATAAAACTGGTATTTATACACACACATATATATGTATATGTAAAGGATAGGAATTTTAATGTAATGTTGATAATAAATGAAATAATATTTTTTAAAAAGAAAAAGAAAAAGAAAACTTTTATGCAAGGCATAAAATAACTTGGAGAGTTTAAGAATGTGTTATTTGATTTGAAAGGGAACAATGTACAGCATTTTATTATTCATTATTATTCTACACATATGAATAATATAATGTGATTTTTGTTTACAAAACACCTGACTAAGAGGCACTACAATTTGTTATATGTGAAAAGGATTGATGTTTCCTTATAACAGAACAGATTCCACTAAGAATCTGTGTTTATTTTACGTAATAGTTGGAAAAATAAAAGATCCACGATAGATATTTTTCCTCTAATAGTGAAAGATATGTGCTTGATTTTCCTTATCTAACAGTAAAAGCTCTGCTCTAATAGAAAAAGATCTGCGACTGAACTTTTTTTTTTAATAGTGAAATATCCGCACTTGATTTTTCTTATTTTACAGTAAAAGCTCCACGATTGATCTTTCTCCTCTAATAGGAAAAGATGCGCGATTGATCAATCTTCTTTAATAGTAACATATTCGCGATTGATATTTTTCTTCTATACGTAAAATTAACTGAAATTGTAATATAAAATAAATGAATATTCAGTTAAAAACCGGCCTACTTATTATTCTTTTAATTTTAGCGAAAAGTTCATTTAATTTTAATGTCAAAAATTCAACTCCGAATTCCGTAAAATCAAAAGAATTTTCAGTTATTTTAACTATCAAAACATTAACCACAAATTCCGTAAAATCAAAAGAATTTTCAATAATTTTATGTATTTTAGTTATTAACTAAAATAAAATAACTAAAATAACTTGAAATAATTTTCTAAGGCGCGGGCTATACATATTCACAACTTCCGTATAATATCTACATATACGTATCTTATATTAAAATTCACATTGACTGTTTGAGAATTATAACATTTGAAATTAAATGAACTTTTTGTTAAAATGAAATGAAAAATAAGTAGATCGGGTTTTAAGTAAATTTTCAGTAATTTTAAATTACAGTTTTATTTAATTTTACATACAAAATACTTTAACGTAGACAACTGTCAATATAAAATGCAACTGAAAATCCGTATTAATGTGCACTTAGTTTTTTGAATAAATGTTAGATTCAGTTAAAAATAAATTTTCTTAGAATTTTAAATGTTTATTTAGTTAAAAACAACTGCAAGTATTCAGTTCCTGAATAAACTACATTCCGTTACTGTAATAATATTGTGAGTGTAATAGTAAGAGATCTGCAATTGATCTTTTTCCGCTAAGAGTAAAAGATCTACGATTGATCTTGCTCCTCTAATAGTTAAACATCCACGATTGATCTTTCTTCTCTAATGATAAAAGATCCAAAATTGATCTTTCTCCTATAATTTATATTTCTCCTCAAATAGTAAAAGATTCCCGATTGACCTTCTCCACGACTGATTTTCCTTCTAGATTCTTAAATGATCCACGACTTTTTCAGGATATTTGTTTCATCAAAATCGGACAAGTGGTTCCCGAGTTATGTTAAACTACGTTTTTGCCAAAATGTTACAACTAAGCGAAAAAACATCAAGATAAGGAACAAATTTAAAAGGTCATAAAAAAAAACTGACACATACGAACGCCAAACCCTTTGAGGGTTTTACTATACTGACCTAGTACCATCACCCTGACTTGGAATTTCTCACCCCCCAGATCAGCTGTTGTACTGTGTAATAATTTGATACTCTTGCTTTGAAAATTACCTTAACATACGGTGAAGGAAAAAACTCTACATACACCCCCTAAAATTTAATAATAAATACGCAGTTTTTATTAAGAATTCATTTATAACTATATTTAGATAACAAACAAAAATTTCTAACTTCAACAATAAAAATATTTAAAAAAAAAACAAGAAAATTTCTTTCCTATATCTTATAAAATAGATTTGTTTGATAATATTCTAGTACTTTGTCGGTCCACCCTGAGCATCAATAACCGCTTGGAGCCGACGGGGCATTGATGCTACCAAGTTTTCAGTTATATCGGGGATTATTTCTGACCATGCTCGAACTAAAGCAGTTTTTAGGATTTCATGCCTGCTTATATCGTATTTACTGACTTTTCTTTTCAGAACATCCCAAATATGCTCAATAGGGTTTATGTCGGGAGACTGTTGAGGTGAATTTAGTTGCCTTGAAGCATAATATAGCAGCCAGTGCCGCACTGGCTTGGAAGTCAATGGAAAAATCCAAAATACCCAGTTTTTCAACGGATGGCTTCAAATTGTGTTCCATTTTTTAGACATGTTGATTCATATTAGCATCAATAAAAACAAGGTCACCTGCTCCAGATGACGCCATAGCTCCCCAAACCATTACGTTTCCCCTGCGTTTTTTACAGTGGGTATGATATTCTTGGGATCAACTGCTTTTTCACATATACTGGATACAGGGTATTATATGGCCGGGCTTGACTGACCTGACCGACTTACTTGTTTTATTATACAGACAAAAGATTATCCTGGCGTATAAGTAATGAAAGTTTTCCACTGCTCAGCAAATAAATACGTCTGCTGAAGCTTTAGTTTTGTTTCAACAAATTAATTTCTCTATTTTATGATGGGGGGAGGGAGGATGGCAGATTTAGTTTAGTTTCTGGATCAACAAAATGTATTCACTTAATTTTTTGTTTTACAGCAAATTGTTATATATTTATTTATTTCTTTCTTTTAATATTGATGTATGACATGTAATAATAAGTTTTGTATTTTTAGTACCAAAAATAAATTGCTTGTAAAGTTGTTACTATTTTTTTTGTTCCTGTTTAATTTAGTTTTCACAATTTTACCTTCTCATACATTTTATTTATATACACAATATTATTGAAGAAAATGCTACTTGAACAATAAAACTAATCTCAAGTTATTTTATGAGTTTATTTTACTCTACCTTTAACATAAGTAAATAAATTGTAATATTCTTCGATTTCTTCCAAGCACGAATAATAATAATAAAGAAAAGAAAAATGTAACAGTGAGCGAATGAGAAGAGATTTGCACAAAAGTGCCATTAAAGAAAATCTTAAGTTATTTATGTTTTGTATGTAATATTGGAGGGTTGCTGGTTGAATTTGTGTGTGAAATACTGTTAGTTAGTTTAGTTTTTGGCTGGATACTTTTGCAACAGTTTAATTCTACTTGTTGTTTATAGTGTAGCTGTAGTAAGGATTATTTTTAAATGAAAGAAAAATAACCTTCATAAGAGTAATAATTAAAGCAAGCAAGAGATTAAAACTCAACAACAGCAAAATCAATTATGACAGGATGTTGTTGATACCAGAAGATACTTTGTCATTAAGTTATTATACTGTGAACGTCAATATAAAGTAAATAACTAATATTGTAACGAAAAACGTTTTATTATATAAATACAAGTAAATATATTACATAATTAATATGTATAGTATATAATTTAAGCAAAAAAAAAAAAAACAACTCATTAACAAGAACTAGAAAAATAAGAATTCAAAAAAAAAAGAATTCAATTTTAATGGAAAAGTAACGGATATTATGTAGAATTATGTAAAACATTGTACTGAATATTTTGTTTGTAGTTCTTTTGTTTTTATCATATTTGACAATCTTCTGATCATAGAATCAACTAGTTTTTTTTAGTGCAAACAGACAAAATTTTGTTCATGCTGTATTACTTACTGCCTTTAGGTTAGCCTTGCAAAAAATATTTCTTCGTCTATTTTTTTTGTCCATATATTTCCACAAGTGCGCAATTGGAGGACGATCTAAAGTTATTGGACAATGATAAAGCAAAGATAATTACAAATTATAATCTAATGTTTTTAGGACATGGCCATGGCTAAGACCCTCTACATATCGAATAATTATTTTATCTTAAAGAAATATATGTATGTGATAACAGATAATATTGTATATATTAGCTTCTTTTCGAAAGGATATAATTTCTGTAATGGATTCAGGTGTTAGATTTGAAATGAGTTGTATGGGGTGAGTTACATTTTTGAAAGAGTTATTGCGATTGATTTGAAAATTGGGGTTTGAGGATTTTGTTTAACGGGATGTTGCAGTTACAAATCGGAGTGGTTTGGATTTTTATTATATGACCGTGTGTACGTCGATGATATTTGGTACATATGGTATTGGCATAATTAGGAAAAAAGTGGTTGGGACTACGCCCATTTTAGGATAAAAAAAATCATAATATAGTATTAACTACTGGATATTATCTTGGGCATTTTTCGACCAACAGCAGCAGGTATTTGCAATATATAGTATTGGCATGAATAGAAATACGTATGAAAAGAAAAGTGGGAGGAGCACGTCCCTTTGTTTGCGATATATTAGAGGCTGGACATGTTAACCGATCTTAAATTTTAAGCTAGAATAATTTAAGACTTTTGAATTGTTAAATCACTTTGCACTCGATCGTTAGCCTGAAAACAAGCTTTAACAAGAGTTAATATAAGGAAAAAATATATAATTGAACTAAATTGTGTTATAAAATATATTAAGCTCAATTTCTTTTTTTTATTATATTTATTTACACAAACCACACACATACACACATAAAGATGAGAGCACCAAATTTCCTTAGATGTATAGAACTTTAAGTTCTATACTTAACACTTTCTTAATGAGCGGTCATTTTGTCAGCTGTCAAGTGATTTATGTTTTGTTTGGTTTGCTATTTATTTTGAAAATCATGGTTCTGTGTTTTTTTAGATGTATGCAACTTTGAACTGGAATAAAAGAAAGATGTTTTTTTTTAAATTGACATGAAATCTACTTTATTTTAAAGATAATCTTCTGACATTTTAATTTAAATATGACTTTTGACATATGACTGGCTCGGACGTAGTCTAATCTGGAGGTTAAATTTTTTATGACTTTTTCCAACATTTGTGACCGTATATCGGCAATAACAGAAATGTTGTTCTGAAAGTGGTCAATCGTTTCGGGCTTATCGGCGTAGACTAGAGATTTTAAACATAAGTCACTTGACAGCTGACAAAATGGCTGCTAGTTATAAAGGTTATATACAGCTAAAAACAACACCCTCTATACTTAAGTTTTTATTTTAATAATATATGGTGTGTACTTCATTTTGATGCTCACGGTAGTTTTTTAATGAAATTAAGTAACTGTTTGTGGAAGCCAAAAGAAATAAAACTAAAAAACGAAATTGTAAGAGACACTAATTTAATAACAGCGGACTTAACAAACAGCTTCTCTAACTTATTTCTAATAAAATTTATAAAGTCTTTTCCAGCAGTTTTTTTTAGATTTTAGTGTTTTCCCTTGAAAATTTAATAAAAAACATTAATGAATGTGAAAATTCCAGAGAAATCTTTGATTATGACAAATTTTGTTCTTAGTTAAAAAGAAATTGTCTTCATTTAATTTCATTTTACGTTATTCACCTTCCTTCATGCAAACGATTCTTCTCTACCAAGAAAAAAAAATGAAAAAGATTTGGAATTTTGTTTATTTTCCTTAAGATTTTAAGGATTTTTTCTTTCAAAGATTTGTGAAAGAAAAACGAAAAACTGCTGTTTTTTTCATCAACAACAATTTGTATGTACATAGTCTGTGTTGGCTTTAAGCAAAGAAATAAATAAATAAATAAAAAAAAAGGATTTAAAAAATAATGGTTTCTTTCATATCCGTTGTCTTTTGGCGGATATGCCAAAAAATTTATGTGTGAGCAAAGTATATGTTACATACGTTTTATATGTATTAAAATATACAACTGCAGACTATAATAATGTCTTGTTAAGGCAAAGATATATAAAGAAAATGAATATATTTTTTCATTCTATTAAGATCATACTTAAGGTTTAAAATTTTAATGGGTAATAATGTTTGAAATGGAAAATAAGTTTGTTTAAAAAGAAAAATGTAGGCTGTAGGAAATGGCAAAAGTTTGTTAGGCCTTAAAAATGTAAAAAGAATTAGTGTGATTTAATAAAACAGCATAAAATACCCATTTTATAAATTGCTAAATTTTTATAGTAAGAAAATTCCCTAGCATTTTAAGGTTAATAAAGAATAAAAAATCCTTCATTCTTTTTTTGGTCCTTTTAAAACAATGTCGTCGAATATGTATTTCCTTCTCTCTCTCTTTGTTTTATATTTAAGAGCTGGAATTTTCAAATTTTTTTTTTGAAAATTCAGGGGTTCTTTATAAAAAATTTTATATTTTGATTTTATTTTATTATTTATAAATAATATATAATATATAATAATATAAATATAATAATAGTATAAATATAATAATCTATATATATAAAATTCAATGTATGTATGTATGTATGTATGTAACGTATAGACTCCAAAACGGCTGAGCCGATTTTGATGAAATTTTCACAGCATGTTACTGTGACTCTGGAAGGAATAATAGGGTACTTTTTTTACCACGCCCACTTTTACGCCCACTTTTTTTAAATATTGTAATTGGAGACCAAACCTCTGGACCGATATTTTTGAAATTTTCACAGCATTTAACTGGGACTTTGGTATGATTAATAGGGTACTTTTTTTTGACCACGCCCATTTTTACGCCCACTTTTTAAAAATTATGTAATTGCTCCCATATAGTTTTTAACAGATTTACTTCAAATTGTATACACATTATATACTCCAGGCGAGGTAAAAATAAAGATTTCTTAAGCCTTTCACGCCCCTTTTCACGCCAAATTTTTGAAAGTTTTATACTTTTTGTTCTCTATACAAATTTGTTCATTCCAACGTATTTTTTTATTTGGTAGTATATTGCTCTTAATACTGTTAACGTCGTCATATAACTATGAACTACGCCTACTTCATCGCCCCCTTTTTTTAATTCAGATACTTACTTATACCACTAACAATGTTTGCTATACAAAATACTTTTTTTGTAATATGTATTTACCTAAAGTTTTATATACTTTTTAACTACATACATTTTTTTATTACCAAATCCCCATTTTTCGCCCCATTTCACCTTAAATTATATTGCTTTTAATCTATATATATATAAATGAATGTGTGTCTGTATGTTTGTGCTTAATAGGAGGCCAAACCCTTGGACCAATCTGCCTGGAATTTTTACAGCATGTTACTGTGACTCTGGAAGGAATAATAGGCTATATGAAGCTTTGATTGTACAAACGGGGGTGGCACCGCCCATATAACCCACAAAATTAACCCGCCATATTTTGGGCATTTTTTGACGTACGTCGGTGATATTTGGTACATATGGTATTGGCATAATTAGGAATACATACCAGGAGAAAAGTGAGTGGGACCATGCCCCTTTTTAGGAAAATTAAACATCGTAATATAGTCTTAACTACTGGACCGATCGTCATTAAATTTTCACAACAGGATATTCTTACGAAATAATAAATTCTTGACTATGTAAATGGACAAAGGGATATGGTCTCGCCTAAAGCATTGCAATAAATACATTAAAATTAAATAAATAAATGTTTGTAAATATATAAATACGTTTTATTTTATTTTATGACGTGGGGGGGGGGGGGTAGCAAAGCACACCGGGTTTAGCTAGTAATAATATATAAAAATATAAATAGAAACTCTTATTACAATTTAAACAATTCTTGTTTCCGCCAAAAAGTCAAATTAACTAATTTTTGCTTTGTTTTCTAAGAAATTCTTCTATGAGTTTCTTATTTGTCACAAGTTTTATACACACAGAGAAAAAATATAGTTGTACATATTAAACAAAAAATGTCAAATTTTTTTTTAACAATGTTATGATCACTGTAATTATTAGTTACGATTCAGATGATTACCATAACCATATGTACGATTATAGTAACTATGTATATATTTGTGGAAATTATGTTTATAATGTATCTATTTATCATAATTTATTACTCTTTTATTATGACAGAGAACAACATAAGTATAATAAGTATAATCTTTAATCATAAAACTTAGTACCATAAACATTACATAATTGCTATAATCATATATATAATTGCTATAATCATATGAATCGTAACTTAACCACATTGATCATAGTATTTAAAAAGAAATGGCCTCGAGCTTGAAATAAAAGCATTTTTATTTATTTAAAAAGAAATGTTTAATAATATTGAAATAGTTGTGGTAAACATGCACAACTATATTTTTCCCTGCGTGTATATTTTAAAAAACAGACACAATCTCTTGTACATAAGATGAGCTTTAAACATAGCAAATTATCTTAAATATTTATATAAATTCGTCACTTACAGATTGATTAATATAATATGTATTTGCCTTTAATAAATATTTAATAGTCAAGAACAATCTTCCACATTTCTGTTTGTATCCATGATTTTTTCAGTTTAAGTGCATTTTCAATAACATAATATTCTTAGAGTATAATAATAATAAATAAATGTAAGTAGAAGTTTTCATATTAAATATAACAAGTAGTGTGGTGGACATCAGTGGTGGGCATAAAGAGAACATATTATAGAGTTTCTTTCAATTGAGAAGCTCTTGAATTTAATATGTTTCATTAAGTAAAAGTTTTCAAAAAAAGCAACTCAACTACAATACATATTAAATATAACAAGTAGTGTGGTGCACATCAGTGGAGGGCATAAGGAGAACATATTATAGATTTTCTTTCTCTGTTGTCCATTGAGGAGCTTTTGATTATAATATGTTTTTTTATTAATAATTTCTATAATTTACAGTTTAGTAACTCATTTTATTCTACCCCTGGTGTTTAAGAGTGCCGACCTGTAGTCTATACTATACAACATACTCTTACACCAACAATACATAAAATAACAATGCATTAAGAGGCTAAAAATAAATTTTCATTGAATTTTACTTTTCATATTATTAAGTGCAATTTTATATTTATTTCTATTGTTTGGCTTTGCAGACTGTAAAATGCAACCAAATGTGTGTATAAATGAATGCATGAATGAACTGCAACTGTACTTGTATGAATGACTAAAGAAATGAGTAAATTGCACTGCTGCATGTTCATGTTTAAAAAGGTACTAAGTATATGGATAAATGTATGAACGTACTAAATACTCAAGTACAAATACAAATAGTGGTGGTTTTAAGTATAAAGTACAAACGGTTTTGTGGTGTATTGAACACATGTTCTACTTGATTGATTGATAAAGATGAATGAAAATGGATTTATTTACTCGTATTTATTTATTTTTGTTCGTTTATTTGCTGCTGACTATTGTTATTATGATGGTTGCAAAATAATTATTATTTTATTTTCATTATTATGTTGGTCAAGTGCAGTGTGTGTATTTACAAAACAATTATTGTTTTATAGCGTTTAAGGTTTAACATGATACGAGGTAAATGTGCTGGCGATTTAATTATTTTTGGAGAGATTTGGTTTAATAAGACAGCCTTCAGCGCAGGGGGTTTTAATAATTGGTAATGTAAATCAGTATAAATCATATGCATGATTTTTGTTTTATTGGTAAAATAAATCCAGATGATATAAGTAACTCATGTTAAAAATGATTAAAAATGTTTAGTATATATTTATAGTATTAATTTAGCAAAAAACAGTATGATGGGAATTTCAATCATCATGCAATGTTAGATCATTAGCTTGGTTGGTTGGTTTACGTGATAGTTCACTACGTGTGAACACTTAAGTAGAGTCGAAGGGACCCCATTTTAATAAGACCACACCACTCGTCAGATTTAATGTCGTATACAACATACTGTAACTAATATGTGTGTACAAAAAAGTCGTGCCTTGCTAGACCCAACATTTAGCTATGAGATAACTCAATAGGTCATTGAGTTTTGACCCGGCTACCTCACCATGAATTTATGTCTCTTGACGCTCAGGGCTGGGCATTCGCAGAGAATGTGGAAAATAGTTTCCTCTTTTTCTCTATCCTTACAACTACGACAATGGTCGTTAAAAGGGAGTCCCAGGCGATTAGCATGCTTGCCTAACGTCCAGTGTCCCGTTAATATTGCCAGCAACCTTGATATATCCTTTCTATTCCGGGTTATCAGTTGCATAATACTTTTCTCGTTAAAAGATGGCCACATACACTTGGCTACCCTACATGTGTCTAAATTACGCCATCTATACTCAGCCTTTGTAAGAAAATGTCTGAAGATGATGCCTTTGATAGTCCCCAGTGGAATTGCTACTGAGATCTCATCGGAGATATCTAAGACAGATCCCATTCATTAGCTTAGAACTAAAAAGAAATAAAAGAATGTATTCAATGGTATGATGGAAATTTCTACCATTAATGAAAGATGAGTTATAAATGTTTATTCTTATTTAATTTTATTAAATTGAAATAACTAAGGGAGGTTTGAAATACATTTTTGTATAAATTTATAAAATTTTAGAATTTAAATTTAAACCACAAACTGTTAAATTTTATGTAATGTTGCACAGTGGCTCAGAATTAAAATATTTTGTAAATAATGTTGCCATTTCTAACTGGCAAATTCGATGAATATGAACTTTCACATAAGTTTAAGTTTTAACTTGAATTGTCGCCCTCAGTAGCGAAGCTATGGGGTCTAGAAATACAACACCTCAGACATGTAAAATTTTTAAGTAAATTGTTTGAGGTTCGTTCAAAAATTTTAATATATTCTACAAAAGGCATGTGATATTTGTCTCTTATAATTAGAGAGTTATGTGCCTAACTTTTATGTAAATTTTAATGCAAACAAAAGTTTTAAAATGAATTGTGCCGTTTTTAATTGTGGAAATATTAAAAAAAATAACATTAATTTCAATTTTTTTAGATTTCCAAAAAAAAATAAAATAAAAAAACAATGGGCACAATTTGCCACCTTGATGAAAAAAAAACAAGTAAGAAAGTATAATAGTCTGTCAAGCCCGTCTATATATGTATACGTATATGTGGAAATCAGTTTTTCAGATTTTTAGTGGCATGATTTCTGTAAACATAATATTATGTTAAACGATAAAAATATTTTTAAAAAAATTATGGAGGAATTACGGAAAGGGTCTTATATGGAAGCTACGACTTATTATAATTCATAATTATGAACCGATCATAATAAAATTGTACCGTATTATTTGTACTGTATATATTTGAAACATATTTGTGTTCAATATTATTTGGATACCAACATTTTTGAGAGAGTTATGCTCTTTAGAGTGATTTTCGGAAGTGGGTCTTATATGGGAGCTACGAGTAATTATAGACCGATCTGCATAAAATTTGTAGATGAGATTTGGCTTCATTTACCACTCATTTGTGATAAAATTTGTTTGGATACTTGCATAATTCAAACATTTATGATCGGTAAACCCCAATTTCGGGAGGACATTTGTTTGGGGGCCAGGTGAAATAATGGACCGATTTCTACTAGTTTCAATCCCATCCATTCTTGGGCCGAAAAAATATCACGTACCAAATTTTATCGAAAAATCTTTAGTAATTCTGAGTCGATCGGTATACTTTAAGGGGGTGTTGGACCAATATTTCTGGGCGTTACAAACATCAGCACAAATCCAATATACCCTCCCCACTATGGTGGTGTAGAGTATAATAAACGAAAGAATTTTATGACTATCTTTTGTATTATGGCCGGCTTTTATGTGAACAATGTTATAATGTGTTATTTTTAACGTTATTAGGTGAAAGTGCCAAGTAAGTTTATTTTTCAACTTCTTTAAAGAATTTCTTTAACTTTAATTCTAAAATAAAAAACAAAAACTATTTCTTAATTAAAATTTTTTTTGCATAATTTTTCTTGCCATACATTATTTTTACTATTGCAGTAATAAAACACATATATACATTTGTTCATGTACATCGACATAAATATTTACAATCCTACATGTAAACATAAATTTCTCTGTGTAAGCCTTTAAATAGAAAGAAGAAATCTGTTTCAAGTTCTTTTTTTTTATTTTTATTATTATTTTTGCTCTTTGTAGTTTTGTTTTACTATTTTCTTGTTCATTGAAAAGAAGTTTTCTCTGTATTTATACTTGTTTTTTTAAACTTTTGTTTTTAATTGGTTTTTTCCATTTCTATTTCCGCTTAATTTAAATGAGTTCATTTGCCTTTTTATAAACGGGGGGCAAACATCAGTAGAACAGAAGTATGAAACTACAACTATAACTAACTAACTAGTGACTAGTATACTACGACTAACTGAATACATAAAAACATACATACAAACACACACACACCAACAATTTGCAACACATACAAAGAAAAAGAAGGAACAAATTTTCCAGCCTAAACTATTTGCATACACACACACACACACACACACTTGTTTTCTACAACAACAGCTGGAAATTTCAACAAACACAAACACTCTCGGTCACAATTACACTTGCCTATATTTTCACATACAATCAAAATACATAAAGTGAATGTATGCAAATTTCAAATGCAAAAACTGCAAAAACCGTTACGGGAGACTGAAATATAAAGTATGGAAAAAATGGAAAAAATTATATAAAACAAAATGAAAAAAAAATAACCTCAACATACCACCAGTATATTTGGTATTTTAAATAGTTAGTAGAAATACAAATATGACTACGAATACTCAACTATTACGGCCAAAACAATCATGATAAACCATTTCCATGATGCTGATGAACAAATTTAAATTCAGAACACGAAAAATTATTAACCATATTTCTAATTGTTCTCTTCAAATATGAAATTCTCAAGTAATTATGTGTAATATTTTTACTTATTTGAATTTTCTGAGAAATTTTTTTGATTTTTTTCGTAAAGTTATATATCGCATTTTGAAACTTTAACATTGTCTCTGTTAAATAGCTAACATGACACTGTTAACATAAATGGTTTGTGTCTAGGGAGTTGAATTTGAAATTTATCTTCACGCACATCAAGTAATTTAGCCTCGAATTTCAAAATCTATTATCCGAATTTACTTAGGCGAGTATTCGCATCTGATTTTATTTATACGTCTCATCTTAAATATACACTTTGTTGCATTACTATACTTACACTTGATGTTTGCTATTTTTTGTAAAGTTACAAACTCTTTTTTAAAAGGAGCAAAACATTTTATAATCTCTTTTTGTCGAAAATTTGGCAGAAAACTTTATTAATTTAAGACAGAAATTGTGAATTAATAATTTCTTAGTGTTTCTTAACTATAATTATACAGAAGAATATTAGAAAAATAAAAGTATAACTGTTATTTTTTCTCATTGATTTATTTGCTTCGTTCTTGGAAAGAAAGAGATAAAGCAAATACTATCAATAAATTTATATCGTACAAATGCTTCAATGTAAAATTAAAAAAATCGATCGGTTGAAAATATAGGGTGATTCAAGTAGAGATGCTTTTTTCAATAGCCCTTTTTTTGACTCATCACATATGAGTCCAGTCATGCTGTCATGTTATTTTTGCTTAGTATTGTTTGGCATTTCAAAATGGAAAGACTAACGCCTGAACAATGTTTACAAATCGTTTAACTTTATTACGAAAATTCACGTTCTGTGAGGAACATAATCGGCCATCTGAACGTATTATTCGCAACACCATAACCCATTTTGAGACCAAACATTCTTTATGGTTTGTGGGTCGGTAGAATCATCGGTGCATATTTCTTTAAAAATAATGCCGGTGCGAACGTAAACGTCAATGGCGACCGTTATCGTGCCTATTTGATGTCTGAAGCTCGTGATCTCGGAGACATTTGGTTTCAGCAAGACGGCGCCACTTCTCACACATCGTATCAATGAATGAATTTACTGAGAGAACACATAATTTCATGTTTTGGGCCGGTCAATTGGCCACCAAGATCGTGTGATATCACACTGTTAGACTTTTTCCTACATAGACACGTAAAGGCTAAAGTTAATGTGGGCAAACCCGCTTCGATTCAGGCCTTGGAGGAAAACATCACATCAAAAAATAAATGCCAAAGAATGTTTTTTCAAATGATAATAAACATTCCCCATTAAATTTGAATTTTCTGTGTTTTTGTCTTTAAAAATGTAGGGAAACTCGAAATCGATCACTCTTTACAAGTGATCTCAGATTATCTTTATTATTTACTTAAGAGCCTATTTTAAAATTGATATGCCAACAAGTAGAATGTCAAAACCTCTTTGATGTTTCAATATACCCCTGTTGGAAAAAAATTCTTATTAAAAACCCCTTTTACTATCACATCACTCGCATGTATTTAATTCATTAAAGAATGTTTTCCCTGAATTTCTCTATAAATTTTGATCAAAAATGAATTTCCCCAAACTCAAAATTAGCTTGAATAAAAAATAACTTCAATGGATCACAAAATATATTTTTGTGAAGTCTGTAACCAATATTGAAAAGTGACCGGAAATGGGTTCTTTTGCGTACTTAATTATAAAAATGCTAAGAGAATTGGTGTATTATGATGATAGCTACAACTACAAAATCATTTCTAGATACAGAAATACTACATTATTTGCATGCACATGTTTGTTATACAAAGATTTGTCTGTATTTCTATGATTGTATTTACCCAGCAGGAAAATGGAAGAAATAAAAAGGCCTTTCTAGAGGCCTTATTTTGCACACACAGTGATATTGCAAAAGTACAGTGCAATCATTCAATCATGCCACCATCCCATAATCCACACCAAACAGTGCATTTTTCGTTATGCATTGGCAGTTCTTGCAATGCTTCTGGCTGCTCTTCACACCAAATACGACAATTTTGCTTGTTTACGTATCCATTCAATCAGAAATGAGCTTTGTCACTGAGCACAATTTTCCTATAAAAAGGGGATCTTCATCCAACTGAATTTTGATAAGAAAAAAATTCAATAATCTACACGCACAGAAAAAATATAGTTGTGAATGTTTACCACAACTATTTCAACATTTTTAAACATTTTTTTCTAATATTATAGTCACTGATGTCTGCAACCATGATATGGTTAAGTTACCAATCACATGATTATATCAATCATATATATGATTATATAAATTATGTAATGTTTGTGGTGATCAGTTTTATGCTGAAAGATTATACCATATTATGTTGTTCTCTATCATAATCAAAAGCAACAAATTATGATAAATGAATTCATCATAAACATGATTTCATAGTTACTACAATCGTATATATGATTATAGTAATCATCTGAATCGTAACTTAACCATGTTATGGTTACCCCGATCATATAAATGATTTCAGTGACCACAACATTGTTGAACAACTTGTAAAAATGTTGACATTGTTGTGGTAAGCATGTACAAATATATATTTTCTCTGTGTACACAAGGGTTGTTCATTTGTAAATCGATTCAAGTAAAAGTACTGCTTAACAAATTAATAATCAAAAAGTAAATAATTGAAAAAGTCTAGAAGCGTTCGCGAATATTACTTAAAACAAAAATCTAATACGCAGTTGGTTTAAAAAGTAGCAGGTGTGTTTAAATAATAGTAGTCAAATGTTTCAGTAACAACAATTTTGATTTCTTAAAAGGCTGTTAAAAGCACTGTGAGGAATTGTAAAAAGCGCTATAAATTTTGGGTATTTGAAAAGCGAAACATCACCAAAAATACCCGAAAAGCAACAACGCTATCTAACGAAATATTACTATCATCATTAACAACAACAGCAGCTATAACACATGCAACAGCCAAGTCCATAAAATTGTTGTCAACAGAACAAAAGTCAAAATATGATACAACCAATCAACAGAAGCAAGGCAACCTTTATAGTCGAGCAAAACAGACAAGAAGAAACATGAAAGTAACAACAGAAAACAATAATGAAATATTTAAGAGCAATATGAGAACAGCAACATCAACTAAAACTACAAAACCAATGCATGAACAGCGAAGACAACAGCAACCAACTAAATAATTTACAGTATCAGCAACATATTCCAATAACAAAAATTGTGATTCTCAAGAACAATTTCTAGCACCCACTCTAACGGCAGTGCAAATATTTTTAGAAACAATAAAAATACGTGCAGGGTTTCGTTACGCAACTTTTTATATGTTTATGGTTTTCTCTCTTAATACACACAACATACCAACACAAATATAGGGTGCTTTTTGAGTTCTTTAAGTTTGCAACACTTTTTTAACTGGCTGCCATTTGGTCAGCTGTCAAGTAATTTATGTTTATTTTGGTTTTACATTTCAACATGAATAGTCTGACGCCTAAGCAACACTTTCAAATTGTGCAAATTTATTTTGAAAATCATGGTTCTGTGTTTTTTTTTTTGATGTATAGAACTTTGAAATGGAATTAAATTGACTTTTTATTCGATCGAGAATTTTTTCAAATAAGAAAACTAAATCAACTCCTAGCGGATGAGACTAATAGCGTGTTCAGATATGAACCTTAATTGCGATAATCGCAATTAACGCCATTATTGAGCTCAATATTCCATATAAAATCTCAATTAATTATTGCGCAATAAGTACGAAATTGTCATAATATTGAGTAAGATTTTGAATGCAACACTGTTCACAACTGTGTTTAGTGAACAAAATTGTATAAAATGGTAAATGTCAACAAAAAAAATCATTGAAAAATCAATGTGAAGGTAAGTTTGTTTACATAAAAACACAACAACCATTTAGAGTATTTTTTGTATTGTTTTCCAACTGTCAAATGATTATTGAGTAAGCTGAAAATTATATATGCCTGAACACTTAAAATAATATTGTCAATTAAGCAAATATTGACTCAATTAAGTTTCATATCTGAACACAGTATAAAGAACAAAACCGAAAACAAACAAAAATAATAATTTTATAATACAAAAATATAATATATGTATGAAATACTAAAATATAGTTAACTTTTTTTTAATTAAATTTTTTTAATTAAATGTTTTATTTTGAATCAAAAAATTTACGAAAAATTAATTTTCTTTTAAAGTATTGTTAATAAAAGTTATCTTTTACATGTTGATTATACGGCAAAAATAATCTGTGACGTCATGGAAATTTTGTTTACATTCTTTGCAAAATCTTTATTATTTGATTCGTGGTATTTGCCCATCTCTGCTCTATAACATCTTCTGACAGAAGGCAGTGTAGTATGAATTTTAAATATTTTAGAATAAGTTAACATGTATTTTTAAAGGCCTGCAAAGTGAAAGCCTAGAAATTTTTCCCGCTGGCATATGAATGTGTATTGTATTTATAAGTCAACTTTTTTTTAATGCAATTGCCAGTTTCTCTATACAGACATACATATATTTCGTAGCAACTGTTGTAGTTGTTATATAAATGTTTGTTGGCTGAAACGTTTGTGTGCAATTGTAGCTATGTTGTTGCTGTTGTTGTGTTTTCTTATCAGTTTGACTGGCTGTTGAAATAAAACTGTTAGTTGCTATATATTTGTTTATATACTAACATATGTTTGTATATATATATATATATATGTTCCTACATAACAAACAAGTTCTGTTCAAATCTGTTCGTCTAACTGTATGTCTGTCTGTTTGTCTGTTGCACAGTCTGTGTGTCTCTGTGTTTGAGTGTAAGCCTGTATGTTGATGACGTTGATGGGTGTTTTGGGTAATTGACCTTATATAAGAAAATCAATACTGGCAGAGCAACAATTTTTTTCCCTTGCATTTCTTTTAGTTTTGCGGTTTATTTATATTTTATACTATTCCTTTTACTATACACTTCTTTTGGTGTTCAAATAAGCTTAAGTAAATAGTTAATGAATGTTATTAAATAAGAATTTTTTTCTGAAAATAAACTTTAGTAAATATTATAAAGACAAGCTATGTTTTTTTTATATATATTTTATTTTGTATAAAATGTAGGTACATGAAGATAATTATAAAGTAAATGGTCAGCCAACTGGTAAAAAATAGTAGAAAAATGGTAGGAATTGTAAATGTTTAAAGAGTTTTTAAAGTATATTTTAATAAAATTTAAATAAGGAATTGAAAAAGAAAACTGGGTAAGTGCTTAATTTACTATACACATAAAATTTAGAGAAATGTATGAAATCTTTAATAGACTCTTTTTTTGCACGGAAATTGTTTCCAGGAAAATACATGTAAAAAAAGACATTAATCGTATGCAAAATTAGTGATTGGTTCCTTATCTCTAAAACCTATTAAAATCAGTGAAAAATAAGGATTTTTTAAGAACTATTCAGGTTTATAATATTAAATCACATATACAATGTGTTTTTATGCAAGCATAGTTATTAAATAAAAAAATATATGCACTCTAAGCTTAAAAGTAATGTAAAAAATGTATGTATGACAAGTTCATGTAATTGTATGCACTAACAGGAAATTCCCCTAAATTTTTGATAAGAATATATTTCGCAAAAATTAAATTTAAAAAAAAAAAAAAAATAAGCCCAAAAATTTTTGGAATCGTGCTAAATTGAATAAAATCCTATAAAAAAAGTTAAAATTTGTTTTAAATAAATCAAAACCGTGCAAAAATAGAATTAGGTGTAATTCAATGTTTAAAGATGATTTCATGTAAATGTATATTGAGACTATGCCTCAAATGGTTCGTACGCTGGGTACAATTTTGGCATACTCTCCCCAACATATCTCAGGAATAAATTATTCAAAATGAGGTATCCTTATAGGTATGAGCCTCAACCTAGCCTCACAAAAAATAGTCTAAAGTCGTGAAGTTACACGATTTAGGAGGCCAATTGACCGGCACCAAACGTGAAATAAATTGTTCACCTCTCAATTGGGCCATTGTTTCGTGTGCTGTGTGGCATGAGGCACCGTCTTGTTGAAACCATATGTAAGCCAAGTCCAGCTCTTTCATTTTGGGCAAACAAAGAATTTGAATAATCGCGATAGCGCTCTCCATTCACAGTAACGTTTCTTCCTTTGTCATCTTTAAAAAAGTACGTTTCAATCATGTCACCGGTCCATAATCTACACCAAACAGTGCATTTTTCGTGATACAATGCTTCTGGCTGCTCTTCACTCCAAAAACGACAATTTTGCTTGTTTACATATCCATTCAACCAGAAATGAGCTTTGTCACTGAGCACAATTTTCCTATAAAAAGGGGATCTTCATCCAACTGAATTTTGATAAAAAATTCAATAATCTACACGCAGAGAAAAAATATCGTTGTGGATGCTTACCACAACTATTTCAACATTTTTAAACATTTTTTTTAATATTATGGTCACTGTAATTATTTGTATAATTTCTGCAACCATAATATGGTTAAGTTACCATTCACATGATTATAGCAATCATATATATGATTATAGTAATTATGTAATGTTTGTGGTGATCAGTTTTATGATGAAAGATTATACCATATTATGTTGTTCTCTATCATAATCAAAGAACAACAAATTACGATAAATGAATTCATCATAAACATGAGTGCAACAAATACATACATAGTTACTACAATCGTATATATGATTGTAGTAATCATCTGAATCGTAAATTAACCATATTATGGTTACCGCGATGATATAAATAATTTCAGTGACCACAACATTGTTGAAAAACTTGTAAAAATGTTGAAATTGTTGTGGTAAATATGTACAAATATATATTTTCTCTTTGTGTTCATTTGTAAATCGATTCATAGTTAAATTATAAAGCAAATACAATATATTTTAACAGTAATAGGTTACACGAAAACAGCTGAGCCGACAAAAAACCGTCTTGCCTAAATGAAAGTTGCCAAACAATCATCCTTTAGTTAAAAGAGTACTTATAACTTATTTAAAGAAATATAATCATATCAATTAAAATATATATTAGATGCTTTAATAAGTATGTGTATGAATTTCGAATATAACCTATATTACTATTTGTAAATATATATTTCACAAGAGTTGTAAATCAATTTCTTTATGTAAAAGTAAATGTTTGTTATATAAACCCTTCAAATATTTATAAAAACGATGAAAAATTTTATTCATATTTCCAAAGCATATCTGCTTAAATAATTATTGAAGTTCCCTCAAATATTTGTATATGCGAATAAGTAGTAACAAAATTGTTTGATAAAATAATTTGCTTCTTATTTATGGTTTTGGTTAAATTTAGTTCGATATGTACTTTATATCAATAAACAAAATTTGTTTTCTTTACTTCGCTTTAATATCAATAGTTAATGCTAAAATGAATGCTGAAAAATAGATTAAATTAGCTAATTAGCTTTCAATGCAGTAAGGTCATGACACAACAATTTCATGCCTTTCATTCATTCACACTTTTGACATAAGTACTCGTACTTACTTTGTGCCAGAGTGTAATATTATGAAAACATAATTGAAGAGATAATTGAACTACTTAATTCATCTAAATAGTTTGAACACAAATACGTAGATAGTAGTTCCTTTGAATTATTTTGCTCATGAACCATGCATGACATGATTACAGAATGTCAATAAGCAATCATAGCGCATAAGTGATATTTAATACATGAATGTATTTTTTTTATTAATCATACGCCACATATGTTAATTAAATTTTAGATAGTAGGCGGTGTTGCTGGGAGATACGAAAACAAGAAGTTAAATCGGACTAAAAAAGGCTAAAATGTCCTAAAAAAAAGCTAGAGTGATTTATTGTTAGAAATCAACTATTTAAAAGATTACAACCCCTATCTAAAAAAAATATGCATCCGGGAAAAAAATAAATAGAAATTGTGACAACGATTAAATATTGTTGGGTGTCTAACATAAAAATGCGGGATTCATAGTGCAGGATTCAACTCACTTAGTTATTGAACACGTAGTGTAAATAACAATGTTTTCTTTTTGTTTCGAAAATTTCGATTTTTGTACCAACAAAGCGCCAAATGGAGGAAGTTCCTACAAAAGCAGGGAAATTAGAATTGAAAGATGATTTTGCATGGCCGAATGTTTTCAATCGGTTTCAATGAGCGAGAGATAGTTTGTGCGTTTCAGAAGGGGTGATTTTGATACGGAAGATAAAGACCGCCAAGAAGCAATTTCAAACGTGCAGTAGGATTCATAAAATAGCGGGCAAATTGGGAGCTGAGATTCCGTGAAATACGATTTAGCATGTCTAAAAAGCTGTTTAAACGCTATAAAAGGAAATAATTTTTGCACCGAATAATTACTCGCTATGAAAAATGATTTTAGAGATCGTATAATGTATAATAGATCGTATGCGAAGCCTGGCTAGCCACAAAATCGACACCAATATCAAATATCTATTGTGCTAACATAATACTGTGTATTTGGTGGGACAAAAAGTGTCTTATCTATTACGAGCTACTGAAATCCAGCCAGACCATCACAGGATACTGGTACCGAATTAAGCAATTATTGCCCAAAATATGCCCAACATATGTGAACAGACATGAAAGCGTAATATTTAATCATGACAACGATCGGCTGCATGTTGCAATACTTGTTGAAAACTATTTAGAAAGTTTTGCATTATCCGAAAATTAGTTTATACCTTGAGCCGTTCGACCATTTCATACCATTTATATGTATTTATGTAGAATGCTCTTTCTAGGATACGTTTCACTTTAGAACGGGCTTTCAGAAATTGGCTCCATTCGGTTTTATCCTTAAAATACATTTATATTGTAGCAACATTTCAAAATAAAAGCAAACAATTTAAAAAAGTCACGTAACAAACGTTAATGTACTCGATATATGCATTGATTGGATAAATTCGATATCGGAATTTTTTGTTATCAGACTTGATACCATTGATGCATAAAAGATACGGTCCACCATATTTGGAAGAAATTATTTTGTAAACTTACAGTCTAATTCATAAAAACTTATCAAGGGTTTATAATAGTCTTATAGAGCAAATATCCATACAAAATTGGCTTTATAAGCCTGTTATAAACCTTTGACAAGTTTTATGAATAAGAGGGTTAGACTTTAGTGTTGGACTGAAGGCCAATTGATACTGTCTCATTAGGCGAAATGTGCAGCTATGATTGATCGCCTGTAATTGTTGAATTTGTTGGTCTATAGAACATTGGATTGAGGCTTTTTATAAAAATTTTAAAGAACTCGGATTGGTGGGGATTGTGACACATATAATATAGATAGTCTGACGAATAAATTAGGGTATTGAATGACATTTATATTTTATGCTCTGCAATAATTAATTGAATAAAATAATCAGGCATGTCACATATTTCGATCGGAATGGTTTCAATTCCGTATTTGCAAATCGAACGTTTTTGTTTTGCGTCCTTTAGATTACGATCGGTTTTATTTATTCCCAAAAACAATTTGAAATCCCGGTGTTTAATTTAAATATGGTTGCGGTGAGTAAAAACATATGCTTTTTGTTATAAAAATTAAAACAAAAGCGAACAAAAAGAGCGCTAACAATGAAATAATAAATAAAAATGAACAAAATGTAAAAAAATGCCCGAAATTTCAATTGTTGCTGTTTTAAATGAACAAAAACATCAAAACGCAGCTGAAAAGCTACGAAGCAGAAAACTGAATTGACAAAAGTTTTCTTGTTGCTGACACTAACTTTGAAATTTTTAACATTTTATTTAAATATCAATGAGATAATTAAAAAAAATGAAATAATAAAATTAATTATTTAATTGTCATTATAAAATAGTAGTATGAGTTTTTTTCAGTACAAAATCATAAAAAATAACAATTCCACTTTAGAAATCTAAAGTGGTTTCATTCCGAAAACAAACAGTTTTTCGTTTTCTAAAGACTTAATTTACGGAATCGAAACCACTTTCGATCGGAATGTAGTTTTGTGCTATGGCTAAAAATTTATACACAATTTTTCATTGAAATTGAGAAATTCTAAAGTAAATTAAGAATTGAAATTTTAATTTTAAAAAATTTAAAATAAGAATTTCAAATTTAAATTGAAGAAATTTCCAGTGAAATTGAAAATATCAATTTTAAATTGTAAAAATTGTGCAAATAAAATTTTGAATTAAAATTTTGTATTGGACAGTAGTATGCATAAAATTTAAAATTAAAATTCAAAATAATTCAAATTCAATTCAGAAATTCAATTCAAATTTAACAGTAGCCAAATATATACTATACAATTACTTAGGTAAATAACTTATATTTCAATCAAGATAAACTATGAACATTATCAAACAAATTATAAACTATAATTCAACTACTGCAAAATACCTCTTAAAATAATAACGGCTTCATTTTATATTGGCAATTTCAAAAATCATACAACCATAAACTCCCATAAGCATAAATTTCGAAAATACCCTCTAAAAATCGCCTCATAAAATATCTACTACATGACTACCAAAAAAAGAAATAAGGATTCAATATAACGTGTATTTCTGTTCAATGTTGTGCGATTTTATAAGATTTGTGTAACGCTTTTAAGTTAAGACTGCAATTAAATTGCATTTGTGCTCGTTAATGGATGGCCATTCATGCATTTGGTTACGTTCTCCACATGTATGTAACAGTTTTTACATACAACACACACACCCGCACTTATGGTTCCTATGTACGAATAAAAGTACGTGCTTTTCAATTTAAGTTTCCGTTGCTCAATGTTGAATGTCACATTTCCGCCATTAGGGTTTAATTTTTTTCTTCTTTTATAAATGGATATGTGTTGTTAGTGTGTTTGAGTTTCTGTGTAGCCGGGTATGAGAACGTGTTCCTTTATTTTACTAATACGATTGTTTTTGTCATTGTACAAATTCACATTTTCTAGTTTTGTTTTATTTTCTACAAAATTTTACGTGGCATCTCAAAGGGTCTTAACACCATCTTTGGTCACGCTTATGAATGTATGAAGAAAAACCTTTGTCTCCGTGTATAATGTAATGCAACGTTCGAGTGTCTAAAGTAGTTTCCGTTTTACAATGTAAAATGAATGTAACAGTTTGTAAGTGTGTTTATGTGTGTGCAACAAAAAATAAATTTGTAATATGTATAAAGTTGAATTTAAACCGATTGCTGGTTACTTCTTTGGTAATTTATCATTGTTGTAATGAAGGTGCCGCTTGTATAAAAAATAAAATTTTGAGAGAACAAGGTTTGTTTATGGCAATTTTTATAAAAATTGAGATTTATCGTTAATTTTTCAGAAGTTCTATTTTTCTAAACATTTATCGATATCTACATATATCTATAGAAATCGAAAGCTATCGATAATTTTCTATTTTTAAAGAAAAGTTATCGATAGAAGTTCTATTTTTTAAACATTTATAGATATCTACATATATCCATAAAAATCAAAAGTTATCAATAACTTTTCTATAAAAATCGAAAGTTATCGATTACTTTAGTTTTTATAGAAAAGCTGTCGATAACTTCTTTATGAAAAAGTAAAGTAATGGATAACTTTTCTATAGAAATCAAAGGTTATCGATAACTTTTCTATAAACATTATCGATTTTTCTATAAAAATAGAAAGTTATCGATTACTGTAGTTTTTATAGAAAAGTTATCGATAACTTCTCTATGGAAAAGTAAAGTAATCGATAATTTTTCGATCGAAATCATAGGTAAACGATAACTTCTCTACAGAAAAGTAAAGTAATCGATAAATTTTCTATAAAACAGAAGAAAATTATCGACAATTTTTCGATAAAAAAAAGTTATCGATAACTTTTCAATAAAAATCGAAAGTTATCTATTACTTTATTTTTTATAGAAAAGTTATCGAAAACTTCTCTATGAAAAAGTAAATTAGTGGATAATTTTTTATTGAACTCAAAGGTAAACGATAACTTTTCTATAAAAATAGAAAGTTATCGACTACTTTAGTTTTAATAGT
This sequence comes from Bellardia pandia, assembly GCA_916048285.2. NCBI lineage: Eukaryota > Metazoa > Arthropoda > Insecta > Diptera > Calliphoridae > Bellardia > Bellardia pandia. Next base: position 93,673,040 of record OU696530.1, on the reverse strand, counting down.
AAAGTTATCGATAACTTTTCATAAAAAAAGAAAGTTATCAACAATTTAAAATTGAAAGTTATCGATAACTTTTCTATGGAAAAGTAAAGTAATCAAAAACTTTTCTATAAAAATGGAAAATTATTGATAAATTTTCTACGAATACAAATATAAAATTATCGATAACTTTTCTATAGAAAATTAAAGTTATATTTTCATTAAAATGTATTAAATTTCCAATTACTTACAAAAAGCAAACAAACAATTTCTTACATTTTTAATAACAATTGACTGATTGATTGATTGATTACAAGTGTATATGTAGCTTAATAGCCCTAATAATTCCTTTTCAAGGCAAATAACTATTATTTCAAACTAAATCCAAAGAACACTGAATAAAAATTATAACATTCAAACTTCGACAGACTCTTAGACGCCTACAAAACTGACATACTCAAACAGAGAGAGAAAAAAAAGAAACTAAGTATGAAATAAAATATCATATGTAAAAGAAATTGTCATACCAATTTACTTTCATCAACATTATCAAATTTATACAGACATTGTAGTAAACTATTTAAATATGACACCAACGATATAACTACACAAAGTTTCATTACAGGATATCACACACATACAGTCACTCACAAACACTAACAGCCAACAAACCAACCAACAAAAACAATAAAGTCATTTATACATATGATTGTGAAGCAACAAGGAGTAAATAATTTTGCTAAGAAAACAATACAAAATAAAACTTTAATATTCAATTTACTCCCTCTTTTTGGTGGGTGTAACCATTGAGTAACAAACATAAAAAGAAATACATTTTATATTGCATAGTTTTGTGCGACTCATATACATAAGTGTACGTTAGAGTATGTGGGAAATGCCATTTGGATGAACACATTCATATTCATACAGATACAAAGTATAATAATACAATACAGTACAATACAAAAGCAATAGAATATAAATACAGTGTCACACCACAGGAGCCAAAGAACTTTTCCACTTCTTGTGGAAGACTAAAAGAAGGTGAAGAAGAATCACAAAAAAAAAAAACAAAAAAATTAAGAAAAAAATTCTGTTACAATCTTTTATTGTCTAGTGTGTGCGAGTCAAAAGAAATGAATTGATGTAAAAGTAACAAAGAAAGAGACATGTCTGTAGGGTGTTTAGAAAAGATATGATTGGCAATTGGAAATTCGAATGATGATTAAGGATAATAAAATAGAACTTCTAAACTCCAACTAAACAGCTGTTATGGAATTTGAAATTATGTATATATTTTTTATAGCCAAGATGAAATTATCCAATTAATTATCTCTGCCATTGACTACTTCCAAATATAAACAAAAGCTTTAAAATATGAACATTTATTTTTTTATTTTGAAACAGATTTCAGTTACATAATATGCATAAATATTAGGAGAAACCCCGAGCTATTAACATTTGATAATGAGGGTTACGTCTTTGGGCATTTTAGGTGACGATATGTAGGTGTGTTTAACTTATCACTGGTTATTAAATCAATGCTTTTTGTTTGAAAAACTTTAACTAGTGGCACAATTAGAAATAGGCTTCAGGAAGCTGGATTAAATGCCAGAAGTCCGAGGAAGGTACCTTTATTGAGCAAACATAATGTTAAAAATAGGTTGAATTTTGAGGAAATGTGTTTTGTTCAGTTAGGAAACGAACGTAAATTTGTTAAATTCTGATGGCAAAATATTTTCTTGAAGAATATGGTGAATCTGTTGCATTGGTTTCAATGTGCGACAGTTGGTTTGTGAGGTACAATTTGGCACGGAAAGCAAAGATCGCCCAGACTAGCCAAAAAAGTTTAAAGTTCATGACTTACAGGCATTACACCATGAATATTGTCGTCAAAATTTAACAAGAGCTTGCTAAATTATTGAGCACTAATAACGCAGCAATATTAAAATGTTTAAGAGCAACAGGCTTCATCCAAAAACAGGGAAATTGGGTATCATATAAATTGAAGCCGAGAGACCTTGAAAGTCAATTTTGCATGACGAGTCATTATTTGTGATCAAAATGAATCCATTACGACAACCTGAAGTATAATAGATTGTATGTGATGGAAGGCCAACCAGCAGAATCGACACCAAAGCCAAAGATCCATGTGTGCTAAGGTAATACTTTGTATTTGGCAGAACCAAAAGGGTAGTATTTATTATGAGCTGCTGAAATCTGATCAGATCATTACAAAAAACTGATTCGTTTGAAGTGAGAATTGGATGAAAAAAACATAGAAAAGACACGAAATCATAATAATTATTTATTCATGACAACGTTCGGCTATATGTTATAATCAGGGAAAGAAAATAACTCATCGTAGAAAATTTTGGTTCTTATCATTATGATACATACAAATTTTTGTATAACTTTAAAATTTGTGCCTTTTTTGATAAAAGTCAAATAATAACTTTTAATTTTAACTTTTATTTTTTAAGGCAAAAATTAAAAGTTATTTTTGACTTTTATTATTTTACTCAAAAAATAAAAGTTATTTAATTTAATGAAAATTAAATTTAATGAACTCGAGCCCAACTAAAAATTATCAAAAAATTGAAAAATTAACAGTTCAAATAAAAATAATAATTGTTCTTAAAATAGCTAGAACACAAGCTATAATGTTTGCATTTGTATTTTAAGTGGTACACATGAAAAATGTCGACGAAAGTGGACAAAAAACATAATAAACAAATATATGCAGGTTTTCAAGACGAAGTCTTGACAGAAAGAATACGAAAAAACCTGAAGGAAAAAAGCAAGCAACATGTAAATAAAAATTGAAAAATGATAATTACAGCCAATTTCGAACCTGTTGGCTAGCAGGCACCGCAGTGTTGCAGAGGTTAGAACTCAAAGAATTCTGATGAAAGAATGTGGTGATTCTTGAAATATGTAAATTCAATCCAAGTTCGATCCCCAGCTCAGCCAAGAAAAATTATCAATAAAATTTTAATAAGATTTCATGTTGCAAAAACAATTCCTACCTTCAGTAAAAATAATAATTTAATGAAAAATTATCAAAAAATAAAAAAATTGACAGTTCAAATAAAAATAATAATTGTTGTTAAAAAAAAACTTTTTTTTCTTGACTTTTTCGATAAACGTCATAACAGTTACAGTTCCTGGTTATAATACCTCTGAAAACTATTTATAAATAAGTTGTTGGGAAGTTTTGCCTCACCCGCCTTATAGACTAGACCTTGCTACGTCCGACTCTACTATTTGTTACGATCGATGCAGAATATTGGGCTACGCTACTAATTGGCTAATTGGCTTGATGCGTTCTTGGCCTCAAAAGATTAGCATTTTTTTGGCGTGGCATCCATATGTTGCCAGAGAGATGGTAAAAGCTTATTGCTAACAAAAGCTAATACTTTGAATAAATCCAAATTGTACGAATGTTTCATAATAAAAGCATTTTGAAGTTATATACTCATTAAAATTTTTTTTAATGAATGAATAAGATAACAGAAATATCGTTAGTTGCGTTAAAATGGCGCTAACAGCCAAAAATTTTATATATATTGATTTTACTAGGTTTCACATTTCTTTCCCTTTCGAAGCACCCTAAAGCTATAAAATTTATGATTTTTTTTAGTCAAATATTGTGACATGTGTGATTTTGTGTATATATTGTTTGAGTAGTTATGTATGCCACATGAATATAAGTTCATGTTTATATGTATATTAGGGAGGTTCATGGTTAAAATGCAACAAAAAATATCAAGTTTATGCAGTAAATGTAAGCTGCTTACAAGAACTTTTCAACGAGTTACACTTTAACAAAATCATTTACAAACTCTTTAGAGTTTTTTGGAACATTTGAAAATAATGTATTGCTTTGAATATAAAAATAATACAAATTCTGGTGATTGATAGTCAAATAGATCATGGGCTCCTCATCACCCTGCTGATGCTGCAAGTTTCTGTTATGTATATCCAAGTGACTAGGATTAATGGATTCATAGAAATCCCTTTTGCTTACACTCTCACAAAAGGCAAAACAGATTTACAACTATTTGGTGTGCAAAACACAACTGCCTCTCAAGTAGACTTCACTGTTGAGGGTTGGGTCTAGACAAGGATTACAAAAGCTTATGCAGAATTCATACAGCTACTGCTAGAGAAAATGTATTCCGGAGCGGCAGCATGTGATGTGTTGTCGGCGTGTTAGCAGAGAAAGTCAAAGTTCAAGGTTGTAGGGTTTGAGTACTAGTTCTCTCGTCTCATTATTTATGCTACTTTAAATTTTAACACACAAAAATTGATTTGAACCCCTTTAAGGAAAATAAAGACACTTTGTGACATTGTAATTTTTAACAAATATACAAATGTTTATATTTATTTATGTACAAACATATATAAGCCAGTAAATGTATGTACTCGTATGAGTGTTTATGAATGATACACAATCATTTATGAAAATTGTCATTTCATATTCTTCACAGAGTACGTGTTCGCTGTATTTATTTATAACAGACAGACACATTATTATTACTTAAAAATATGTGTATAAATATAGATATTAAATGACAACAGTAAGAGCAGCAAACAACAAAGTCAACAACAATACATACCCAACTGTTTATATTAAACACATATTTATATTGCTAAATTTTATATTTCAATTTGTTTATCAATTTTTGTTAATATATCGGGCTTTTTTTTAAATAAATAGTAAATTTTTTTCAGCAGCAAAATCATGAACTTATTTAAAGTAAATGAAATTACTATTGATAAAATTTAAATCCAATAAGTTTATAAATATCAAAGAATTAAATTATATGAGAATTATTCCTCTTGCGAGTATTAATAAACAAAATTCAAAAAAAAAAAAAAATTAATCGAAGTTGCCTTCAAGTTAAATATACAATTTTATTTGAAAACAAATTGTATACACTACATTTATGTTATGTTTGTACATAAATAAATATAAACATTTGTATATTTGTTAAAAATTACAATGTCACAAAGTGTCTTTATTTTTTTTATCAAAGAATTAAATATTTAATTGCAAAACTGTATTAACAATTTCCAATAACCAGCATTAAAACTAATAATAACTAATAATTTATGAAAAACAGCTTAGTTTTCATCGTAACCTAATAAAGCTTTACGGCTGCCCATGGAACCTAACCTAACCTAAGGAAAAACAGACATATATGAAATGACAGCATGAAATAGGAAAATAGGTTCCCATAGAATAGCACGTCTACGTCTTCTATTAAAAACTACGTCTTCTACTAAATACTACGTCTTCTATTAAAGACTACGTCATCTACTAAATACTACGTCTTCCACTAAATACTACGTATTCTATTAAAGACTACGTCTTCTACTAAAGCGTACGTCTTCTATTAAAGACTACTTCGTATATTAAAGACTACGTCTTCTATTAAAGACTACATCTTCTATTAAAAACTACGTCGTCTATTAAAAACTATGTCGTGTATTAAAGACTACGTCTTTATTAAAGATTATGTCTTCTATTAAAAACGACGTATTCTATTAAAAACTACGTCTTCTGTTAAAGGCTACGTCGTCTATTAAAAACTACATTTTTTATTAAAGACTTTTCTTCTATTAAAAACTACTTCTCCTATTAAAGACTATGGATGCTATTAAAGACTGTGTCTTCTATTAAAAACTACGTCTTCTTTTAAAACTGCGTATTCCATTTAAGACTATGTCTTATATTGAAAAACCTAGGTTCCCATAGTGTCTCTCAATTCACTGGTTGTGAAATAGTCACATATTGTGATTGGGACCGTTCAAAAAACCACGAAATACCATTTTTTGGTAAATTTATTCTATATTAAGTTTAAAAAAATTTAAAAATTGATTTATATATTTGACTTAGGACTAATGCCGCGAAGCTATTCGGCTTAGCTGCAAGATGCAAAATAAAAATATGATTTTAAAAATTTTGTGTTAAAAAAAAAAAAAAAATATATAATTCAATTTTGATATTCAAAAATTTTAAAATTTCATTGCGACGATAAGAAATGTAATTTTTAAAGTGATGAAAATGACAATTTATTAAAAATGTTAGGTAGTATTAAGGCTAAGGTGTTTTTGCCAGAGTTGTTTTTGTAGCAATCCAAATTGTATCTTCCTTCAATGCGAAGTCTTGTACTGTATGCGTGGCCTAATGGCTGTAGAAATCTGTTGTTTTTAAAAAATTCATTTGCAAGTGTGTTGCAATACAGACTGCGGTTGTTGAGTATTTTTAATTCGGTTGCGATGTTATTATTAGACCTGTGAAGTTGTTACACAGGGAGACAAAGGTGCACCCATAAACTTCTCTTAGAAAAAAAAACGGTTATTCCTGATTGTCCTTGGGAAGTTATTCTAGCTTTAATATTATGCATTTGAAGTCTGCCCTGAGAAAAGTGAATAATGATTTAAAAAACACACATATGTGCAGGAACCGTTGGGTCAAAGTTCGTATAAGGCAGTTTTGAAAGGCATATGTAGCTAGAAATATCATACCGCTTCGAGATCGTCCACAACTAAAGTCAGGAAGAAGCAACTGGTTTTTCATATATTATGTCGTTCACAATTTAAAGGCATATAGAGTTCAGCATTCCCATGATACCTTATTATATTGAACTGTCCTGCCAACCAATTTTACTTTGTCCAATGATTTTATGGATTAACCCTGTGGATGTATTACAATTTCTTCGATTTGATATCAACGCAAAACCTTAGAATAAGAAAAGGTTATAGTTTTTACTGTCCATAGTCTCCTTTAATTAATTCTTTTATTTTTATAAAAATTAAATTTATTTAATTTAAGGAAATATGTGTGCACGTCTCAGTATTTTTTCTTTGACTAACAATTATTTCAAATATATAAAAAATATCAAATTCAAACACAAACAAAATATGTACAGGAGAGTGTTTACAGTTAACAACAAAATATATTACAACAAATTATTTAACCATTTATAAAGTTTATGGATCTTTTACATTTGTATTTTTCTTTTCAAAGCAGGAGTACTGCAATAGTTAAATCTTTTTACTGGGCTTCAACAGGTTAAAAAGTGATGGTGGATCACGTGATGGTGACATATGGCTCTGATATTGCATATGAACTTCGTTATAGTCGGTTCTAGCTAGCTGCCGCAATGATACGGTTCCAGTGCACCAATAGATTAGACGATAGTGTGTTGGACTATTAAATTGAGGTTTTCAAATACCATTTTATCCAAAGGCTGTAGAAGTATGTTAGATAAATCAAAAGGCTACGGCGTTTGTATTTGTTTAAATGTTTAGAAATCTGTAGTAATTCATTTAGAATTGTAATATTGGTTTTGTAAAACTACATTTTTAAATTAATGAGACTTGTGCTGGTTTATTTGGAATAAAATCAAAATGAAAAATCATGATGAAAACTAAGTTTTAAAAACGCTTTTATTTGTTGGTTAGATTGTTTTAATTCTACTATTAAATCTAAGTAAATGTGAGACTAATGACACCATAATTTTGTAACCAAACACAATTGTTCTACATTTTTTATATCCCTTATCTATGTATTTCCATCATCTAGGCATCTTTCTGTACCAAATAACAACATTTTCAGGCCTAGAAAAATGCCATCAAATCAAAGACGAGAAGAAATTTCTATCATCAGCAACATACATTTAATTTTTTATTACCAACGTAGTTTTAATGGCCATTGAAAAATACTGCCATGTAATTGTTAATAAAAATGCTCATTTTACAGCAATTTGTACATTCACAATGAAATTCTAAAAACCACATTTTAAATTTTATTATTTCAACAAATTTGTATTTGGTTACAAGGTTTGCAACAAAATTGTGAGTTCAGTTTCAGCTGGTGTTTTATTTTGTTATTTCGTTCTATTACAGAAGTAATAGACAGACAAATTAACTTATACAACATTTTGCACTAGCTCTCACTCTCTCTATCTGAGCACATTTATTTGATGTACATATACATACATATATACAATGTCAGAGACATTGTATACATACGAGTAGGAGCATGTATATTGTGGGCTAAAATGCAAAAGGCCCTATTTTGAAAGATTGTACAGTAATGAAAATACCTATATGGAAAATGGAAATGTTTAACACAAAATTTAAAGATTATTCTAAAAAGCCTGTTCTTCCTTAAAATTAGTGAGAGCTTTTTCTGCATTTTAGCTAGCGTCAAGTACTTGAGTTTTTGCAATAATACATATATACATCCTTGCACAAACACTATTATTAAAATATGTCAGTGCAAATATCTGTGTGCAGAAAATGTTTTATTTTATTTAAATATTTGACGAAATTTTCACTTTATATGTCAGTTGCACAAATGAGAAAATACCATTTTGAAACATCAACTAACAGTTTGAAAGTCGTTTTCAAGGGCTATATTACTTGTGTGATAATAAAACTGAAAATAATCGAAATCAAAGCTGCAGCAGTATTAGTGGAAATTTTGAAGAAAAATTTGTTTATTAAAAAGAAGGATTATTTTGGATATGCTTTAAATACTAGAATGGCATTTGATATTTAAAGCAAAGGTTTAAATGGGTGACAATGACTTCACTATATTGCTAACATTTTGATTTAAATAAATGTAGTGTTAAGATGATTTGTAAATTATTTCAACTCAATGTTCAGTTTTGAGAGTAAAACCTCATAAGTTGGGTTTATTTTCAAAACAAATTCGATGTTATAGTTGTAAGCAAGTTAGAGTGCTAATACAAGGTCTGATCAAAAAATAACCGTTATTTTAAATTTTTTCAAAAAGTATTTATTTATTCACCAATACCTATCTTGTCCCCTTCAAAGTAATCCCCGTCAGATATAATACACTTATGCCAGCGCTTTCTCCTATCGCCAACAGCTCCTGTTTCGATTTTTCTTTTATCTCCTCAATCATAGCAAAACGCTTTCCTTTCATCGGTGTCTTCAGTTTTGGGAAGAGGAAAAAGTCAGCGGGGGCCAAGTCCGGTGAATACGGTGGTTGAGGCATGATAACGGTTTTGCTTTTGGCCAAAAACTCACGCACAAGCATCGATGTGTGAGCTGGTGCGTTATCATGGTGCAAAATCCATGATTGGGGTTTCCTCAATTCTATGCGTTTCTGACTAATTGCTTCGGAAACGGCGCATAACTTCAAGGTAGTATTCCTCATTGACCGTACGACCTTATGGGAAGAATTCTTGATGCACCACGCCTTTGCAGTCGAAGAAAACAGTGAGCAAAACCTTCACATTTGATCGAACTTGACGTGCTTTTTTCGGTCTTGGCTCTTTAGGACGTTTCCATTGGGATGATTGGGCTTTGGTTTCAATGCCATGGCCATACACCCATTATTCGTCACCAGTTATGAACTTTATGAGGAAATCTGAATCGTCGTTGACGATGTTCAACAGCTCCTGAGCGATGTCCATGCGGCGTTGTTTTTGCTCAAAATTTGTAGCAATTTTGGAACAATCTTCGCTGCCGCACGTTTGATGCCTAAAACATCCGTTTTGCTTGGCATGAGCCGAACGATATGTCAAGATCATCAGAAACCTCTCTGATATTGATTCGACGATTATCCAAAATCATTTTCATCGGTTGTTGACGTTGACAGGAGGAGAAGCATCGTATTGACATCATCTCGGCCTTCCTTAAACCGGTTATACCACAATTTAGCTTGTGTTATGCTCATAGTAGACTCGCCAAACACCACAGTTAACATTTAAAATGTCCTTGCGCATTTAATTTAATTTTTTACACAAAACTTAATACAGTTTCTTTGATCCATTTTTTCGAATAGTAAAAAATCGAAGAGCACACCAAAACACGACTAACCTTTTTATCTGTCAAAAAGAAACTGACAATCCAAAATGGCTGATATTACCAACATATATGACAGACATGTGTACCAACATAACAGAAAAAAATGCAAAAATCGAACATACGTAACTCGCGAAATTTGAAAATAGTGGTTATTTTTTGATCAGACCTCGTACATCAGATATATTATAATGCCTTTGTATGTTTGTTTGTTTTTTTTTTGCAATCACGCCTCAACGGCTAATGAAATTCTGAACGTAGACAGATCTATGCTGGGAAGCGTCAATAGGCTATATTCTTTTAAAGACTTGGGCCAGGAAGGGATAAAATGGGTAATAATTGGTACCTTTGTTTCTTAAACAACCAATCCCAAATGGCTAAACCTATTTTTTTGAAATTTGTTAAATAAGCTTTTTATTTTTTCAAGATTTGGACCAGGAAGGCATAAAAAGGGGAAAACGGTTGAAATTTTAATATTTTGTTCTTAAATAATTATTAACTTTGTTATGGAGCAACTGCATTTTTATTTTATCTTTCTATAACCACAAAAATGTGTATTGGAAAAGTACCTTTCCGATGACCTTTTTTAAGAGGGGTAAAAACGGACAAAAAGAGGAATTTTCAGTTTACACAAAAAGGGGGAAAACCGGTAAGACCAAATGGCTGAACCGATTTTATTGAAAGCTCGATGTAAGATACTTCGGGTATTTCACCGAAATCTAACTAGATCGTAACAGGAATACAAAAATTAGTACTTTTGTACTATTTTGGTACAATTTAAACAACTCAATCATGATCAAGTTGCAATTCTATTTTATCGTGTTAGAATGAAACCGTGTTGTAAATGATGACGGTTTCCGCAAATGTTTTTTCGTGTAAGATCGAACTGGTTTTGTAGGAAGCAGTCTTGTAGGAGGGTTACCTGTACTAATATTAGATGATATTATGTGATTGAGAAGATAGTTCTTGGTATTGTTGAAAGTCAGTAGTATATTGGTAAAGAGAACAATTTCGGTTTCATTGAAATTTTTGAAGATGTTGAGTTTTAAAAATAAAAATTTTTTAATCATCTGAAATTCTTGCAATCTTGTAAAATTTGTATAGCATGAACTGGCCCAATAAAAAAGTGCAATTCATTGTAGAGCGATTGGCGGTCAGATTTTCTGGATAGCAGTAAACATTATCTGGACAATAATTATGTCAAATAATTATCTAAATTTAATAATCCTTAAAAGCTTAACTTGCAAATGCTTGTAATGTAAATAATTAACAGTTTTTCGTAGTAAAATTCATAATCAATACTTTCTTTGTTATCCCTATACATACTATAAAGTTATAAACACATTTTCACAAGCTGAAAATTACATTTTCATATTCTTATATTGTAGCACAATGTTTTATCCTTTCAAAAAAAAATTAAATCAAGGAACAAAAATGTCTGCTAAGACGAAAAAAATAAAACCTGACTGATATTTTATATACACATTTAAGTAAACAAAAAAGAAGGAGCAAAATAAATACAGAGTAACGATACTCATCTCAAAAGTCACTTTCATTACAGCTACAATAAAGAAAACAAAAGAGTTATAAAGATAGAAGGGTAAGCATGTATATAAGTCAATATTAAACTCGGGCAAGTACAGTAGTAGCTGTTTCATTCAATACATTCAAGCATGTTTCTTCTTGCAAGAACCTAAACACAATAAGAAAATATAAAAGAAAAAAGGATTTCTTTTTAGGGTAAGGACATCATTGTATTTATGGTATATGTATAAATTGTGTGTTAATACTTGCACACGATTCTTTATCTTTATCTCCTTGAAAAGAGTTGTTTTAACAACGTGACGTTGATGCATTGAAATTGCTGTTGGCGCTGTATCAATTTAAGTTAATTTAAACAGAAAATATTGAAAACAAATAATGAAGTTAAAATATACGTACGAGTAATTATTATAGTTTATGGTAGAAGGCAAATGATAAGGTCGCAAAGGAGTGTCAATAACTGCAGTAATTTGTGAAGTTTTAAATAGAGACAACCATATTAAAGTAGTTAAATGAAGAAGGATTAATGACTAATTAGTTATTTCAACATTTCATTAGATTACACAATATACAGTTTCAAGTCAAGGACATTTAAAAAAAAATATTTTGACTTTAAAAATTCTAAGAAAAACTTGAAAAAGTTTTAAAGAATTTCGTATCAATAAAAATTTAGCCTGTGTCAACGGATTTCCACATTTTAATATTGAAAATTCTCCATAGACTTTAAAGAGTCTCATATTTTCCGGCAATCGATTCAATATTTATTTTAAAAGTCTCTTGAGATATATAAAACGATTGTTTTTTAAAATGTTTACTTAATCCATTTCTATACCTATTTTGTTGAAGGCAGTTTCAAACTCAGCTTGCAAAACGGTTTAGCATATTTTTGCTTTTGCTGTATTTTTTGTTAGTGTAGAGCAGAGATAGGCAAAGTGTAAAATGAGGTTGTGTGTGTGAGCGAACTACCCAGCAAACATAAACATAATTATATAAATTATACAAAACAACTAAGATAGGAAACATACACTCACAATATATAAGTAATTAAGAAATTAAAAACGAGATTGATATACAAACGGAACTTCTAATACTTCAAAAGCTGGCATGCATGTTATCAAATGTATTATCAATTATAAAATATTTTTCCTAATTCATTATTAATTTGAAATGTTTGTTGGGAAGTATTTCTGAAAAAAATATAAAAGAAAACGCCGCATGTGCACACATTGCTGTCTCAATGACGACTGAATAAAAGAGATTAAGTGTATGTGTGAAGTGCTCTCTGCACAATTGTGCTATAGGATGCCGACCAGCATTGCTATTTGTCAAGTTTTCCCTTTTTTTGCAAGTTTTTTGAGATGCGAAAAAGTTTTCAAGTTTTATTAAAAAAAAAAAGTTTTTTGGAAATTTATAATTTATTTATAAGTTTAATTTAGTTTATAAAACAAATTATTTTCACCATTAACAAAACAATGCTTTTCTACTATGCTGTATTGCATTAGTAATTTAACGATATTATACCTTTTTAATCCATTTTTACTGCAGCAATGTTTAATTTAGTATTACCCCGTCTTGAGTACAATAAATGTCATATAAATATATCTAAAATAAACTCTTTATTTTGTACATACGAGTACATATCGTCCCCTTAATATAACAATAGGAGAGTTTAAAGTTTTTGTCAAATCGGATGTCTCAATATTGCGGTAAATTACAATTCTTTATATTGTAATACCTAATACCGTTTCTTGTCTTTAAATTGACCAATTTTTTTTATTCTACGCATCCTTTAAGACCACAATTCTCTCATTCAAAGCGCAAGTCCTCCATATAGGCTAGTTTATTTTTTAAGGAATTCGTATGATGTATCAGATACACTATTTTATTTTGAATGTTATACGCAATTTTACGGTATTTTTATTAAAATATTTGATCTCAAAAATATCAATTTGTAACATTATAAAACAGGGATTAATTCATAGTTTTGTTAATAAAGTGGCACATATTCATTACTTTCCAATTTGTGTTATTATAAACAAAAAATTATGACAAATTAAGGTATACATTGCGTAAATCAAACACAACAAAAAATTATTCGTCTTCTTTTTCTTCCTCTGCTATATCTGGCTCATCTAAACAATTTCGCTTCTTTCCACCTTGTAAGTTAAAAAAAATGACTGCGAGCCACGAGGTATAACATTCTTTTTGCACAAATTTTGGAGATAGAAATGGTCGCAATGAAACTATTTTTCAAACAATAGTGTATATTATTATAAGCTATTTTATGAGTTAAAGTTTTCATAAATTGTATTTTTTTCTACAGGCTAAAATGGACACAACTTTGGAGTGACATTTCAAGTAAAATTGCGCATACGAGCTTACACACTTATTGAAGGCAAATTTTGAACAAGAAATTATACACTATTTTTTCCAACGATATTTTGACCCACTTTTTGGAAGTAGAATTTAACGACGACCAGACATAAAATCAATGATGGAGATTCTAAATATGCAATAAAAAAATAATGGCGTATGAGCACATACGCTATTGTAATATTGAGGGGACGATATATATGGAGTTGGACAGTTAGGAGTACTCAAGTAAATATGTAAAAATAAAAGTTGTTTTGTTTTCAATAAAATTGGGTTTTGAAATTTTACTATGTACTTAAAAAAGGTTTTTTTTCTAAAACAAAGTTTTTTTTTTAGAAATAAAAAGTTTTCTTAAAAAAATATATGGCAACGCTGATGCTTACCTATGATGTAGATCAACAGGTTTGGCAGTATTGTTAAAAAAAAATAGCCAGATAAATCGATATTTAAAATCCGCAAAGAAATCACCATGTCGCCAAATGGAAATTTATGTCACCAGCACTAAAAAATCGCCACGTTTGACGAAAAATCGCCTGTATACTAAATATTGACCGCATTATTGAGAGCATTTTATCTTTTGTTAGATAAAACTTACAATATATATACATATCTTTCAGTAAGAGAAACTGTTTAATAAAAGTTAGCCTATCCGAAATATTTTTATATAAATAAATGTTAAAAATATAGACTTCTCTTAGAGATATTATTCTTCACAATAATTATTGTTCGCTGTACACTAAATTTTGACTCTGACTGTATATGTAAAAGAACTTGAAGTAGAAGAGAGCCACTGTCACATTCTTTATATTTTCAAACTAATTTCTTTCCTGTTTTAGAATACAAATGCTGACTTAATAGTCTTAGGTGTTACAAATCTGAATTTGTTTCGTCGCCATTTTATTATTTTTACCAAGCTAATATGCCACCAAACATCATTTGTTTAATGAGAGGGTAATAACCACATTTCCCCTAAAATACATGCAACAGTCTAAAAAATCTAATAAATCGACACTTTTATTATTAAAACTTAACAACTATTGAATGCAATTTTAATGAATGTAATTCATACAGAAAACTACTTCAAGCGAAAGTCTTAATTTCCTTCTTAAGAAAACTTGTTAAACTTTTGTCTATAAATTCCTTAACACTGCCAACAAACCTGCTACGAATAATGAGACATAAAATAAACCAAAACCAAACAACTAAACTAAAGTAAACCAAATGACAATGTCTAATTTAAGCAGCACAAAGGAACTAGATTTTCTCTGTTTCTTTTCTTTTTTTTACTCGTATTTTGGAATAATTCTGGTCTGTGTTCTATTATTTTTATTTTTGGTCAAATTGAAAAGAATCATTGTTTGTTTGCAGCAGGAAGCTGGCTAAAACAATGATACAAAACAATACTTTGTTGGAGTTAGGGGCAGAATAAGCTGAGTATATACATATGTATATAGCAGAGTATAGAATAGAATAGTAACCTAATTAACAGAAAGTGTAAAAAGAAAACAGGAAAGGGAATGGGGTGATTAGGATGCATAAATAGCAGCTACTCACTGCTATTGTTCCAAATAAATAAACTTAATGAAACTTAATACTCTACTATAGTTAAGGGCACTCTGCTGTTGCCATTATTGGTGTTGCTGGTGGTGGTGGTAAAGTCTAGCAAAATTAAAAAGTTTTAAGTAGTTGAGTGGTTATTCAAGTAGAAATTTAATAGAATTTCGTTGATACTGACTGGCTATGTTTCTTTGAATACCAATATGTTTAAGAGAGAATTGTGTTTTTTATGGAAATATACTGGTATTAAATTGTTGGTTGAACTGAATGGTTGATCATTTAATGACGATTACTAGTTGTAGTTTTGTTTTGTAATTGTTTCTCAAATGTACTTTTGTCAAAGCTACTTCATCATCATTTAGATAAACATAAAGATATAAGGATTAGCTTTTATTTTTATACCCTCCACCATCATAAGTGGTGAATGAGTTTGAACTATATGAATATATATGTTTTTTAAAAAGGTCTTGATGAGAATGGCTATCCAGATGGCAGATGCTCTGCATAATACTTTAACAAAATCATTTTTTACACTACTTAACTAGATTTTAGTAGACGTAATGGCCAATCGAGTTTATTGCATGATAACATAAATTATATGCATTAACGAATCGTATTTCAAACTCCAAATGTCACAGAATCAATAGAGGGTTCCCCTTGACACAATTAGCATCTCCGTATGGATCTAGTTGACTTGGGATTTCAAATGTGTAGTATTCCTCCAGCTTTGACAGGTGGTCAAGAAATGACATACTGAAAAGTACGGCGAGGCCTAGGCAACTGCATTGCTAATGAGTTGGCATAAAAATGCATCATGCTGCCAGATTAAAACATAAATTTCTATGTGGACACTTGGATTACCTTACTCTACGGCTTCTCATTCATAACGAATTTCTAATGCTGGACAATGACAAAGAGCGTTAGAAATAGTTACTTTCACATTAAAGACTACGTCTTCTATTAAAGACTACGTCTTAAATTAAAAAGCAGTTTTCTATTAAAGACTGCGTCTTATATTAAAGACTATGTCAATTTCATATAAAATAATGTTTCATTTCAGCTCAACTATTGCCCAGTATGTCTTCTATTAAATACTACATATTCTATTAAAAACTACGTTTTCTATTAAAGGCTACGTATTATATTAAAGACTGCATCTTCTTTAAAGACTGCGTGTTCATTGAGCATGAGTTGGTATTTGTAGCCCATCGTCAACATCAGTTTCTGACAATTATTAGTTTTCTATTTCTATCCATCATAACTAATATTTATCATAGCGCGCTCCTTCGGTGGTATAGCATTCAAACGCCACCGAAGCAAAATAATTATATAAAGGCTATAAAATCAAGCATAAAAAATAATGCGCCTACTTACCAGCAGAGGCGCTTCAATGCTGCACTAAAACAAACATAATATGCAATTGCAGAGTTGTGATATAAAGCTTTCTTCTACTTTCACCACCTTTACTCTTTTCAAAAAAAGTAACACTCAGGTTACTTCTCTTTTATAAAAAAAAATTTAAAGCAATATATTACGATATAATAACTCGTCATATGAACAATTGCTTCGAGTTTATAAATGATTGCTATCAGCAGTTGAAAGTGGCATAATATGACTGCCGTCACCATAGATGATTGCAGTGGCCATATCATTGTTGTATAACATGTTATCATGTAAACAAATTGCCTTCTATCACAAACAAGGTTTTTTGCTATTGTTTAAATAATGCATACTCTTACAACTTTAAAAAACTAACAATCGCAAAACATATTTAAATTCTTAGTAAAATAAGCCTGAAATACGCATAACCTTGACCTTTAAAACAAACTATTATCGATTTGTAACCATGTCACAGCTTTATGGAATTCCTGAAAATCTCTTAGATTTCAATATTGTTTTAGCATACTTTGAAAATATTCCTTGAATTTTTACATATAGATGTGTGCCATTGTCAGCAGAACTAAGGATAAAATATTAAATATACATAGAATGCTTTTTTTTTTTTGTTTTGCTTTTTTAGCTATGACCCAAATTTTCCTCTTCCCCTGTGTGTGACTGTGTATGTGGATGACGATGATCACAGGGATGCTAAAAATAAATGTACAAGTATGTGGTAATATTGAGTTTTTCCCATTCTAACGGTCTTTCTGTTAAGCTACGAACACTTGAAATATGGTTGTGATTTCCTTTGCAGGGTGTTTTACATTTTTATTTTTGCTCTCGAAATGAAACCCTTTAAGTCAGTTTATGAACATTTACATATGAATACATAAACAAATCTACATAAATGTAGGTTTTTTTGCAGGTTTAAATTTGACTGACTGTTTTGCCAGTTGTAGAGGAAATTGTTATATGTGCTGGTTTGTGTATGTGGAAAAATGTTGAATAAATCATCAGGTACAAGTGCCCTGTAAGCTGTTTTAGCCCAAGGCTAACATATATAGCGTATATGTTAATATTTGTTGCTGTATGTTTGAGTTTATGTTAAGGATAATATTTGCGTACAAGTTAGTCACCTTTTTAAAAGAACAAATATTAAATATTTGTATTTTAGTTGTAAAACACAATAATATAATGAAATATTCACATAAATTCGCTTGCATGCCCACATATACTTGGACTTGTATATAAATATAAAATGTAAATTTACATTAACAAGCTGCAGGATTTAAATAACCGCAGGACACACTAAACTATTATTGAGAACAGTCAACAGGCACGCAACGAAACACGCACTGAAACCATACAAATAAAACTAGGCAAAGTTCTGGTTAAATAAGGATTTTCATCATGTTTGCTGTGAGTGTTTAAATTTTTAAAGAGTTACAAAAAAATAGTAAAATTTTTAAATGAATACAAGTTTCAAAAGAAAATTACGAATTCTATTTTCGTATAAAGGATTTTTCAACAAGAACTTTTTTTGCAAACATGTTTTATAAAATATAACGAATTATTTAGAAATGGTCGTGCATGAGTAGACCAGTGGTGTTAATTATGATTGTGTTGGTGCGATTACTCTTGTCTCTTAAATTCACAGCGGGAGAAAATTGCGGTTGCGAGGCCTATTACGAGGCCTCATCACAGTTATTTTTGATACTACAACAAGTACACCTCGTACAAAACCCACAAGCAATTTGTTTTTTTAAATCATTGTGCAATGTTAAAAACAAAATAGAAACAAAGATAATAAATAATAAACATATTATTTCTGTTTAGAGGCCTCAAAACAAGACGTGCGATACTTCCCGCTGAATGAGAGTGTTTTGCAGTAAACAATTATATTTTACGCTCGCAAAATAAAAGAGCGTAAGCGTACATGTGAGTTTAGCTTACACAATTGTGTATGACGCTGACATCCCTGGAGTAGATAAACAAAAACATGTTTGGGAAGAGATACAAATCAAAAAAACAACAATGATACAATCAATCAAAAACACTAGACAAATTCATATGTGAAAAAGAAATGGTTGTTTGTATGAACTAGAAGAAAAGTTGTTAAGAAAATTTAAACATTTCTCTAAAATATCAATATTGTTAATATTGAGTATAAAACGTTTATTTTAAAGCTTCATTCGTCTTTTCTTCCTAAACATTAAATCCAAATAGCATTAACACTCAATGGAAAAAAATATATTTACTTATGTACAAAATCCTTAATAGTTCTTTCCTCGACATCTTTTGTTATCCACAGAGTGCCATTTGGTAGAAAACATGGAAACGTCAAAATTTTGATGTATAACATTTTCTTTTCTAATTGTAAAATACACAAACAAACAAACACACACACAACCAAACATGGAAAATAACCAAAAAATACACAATTTAATATATAACTAGGTTAATGGAAGAGCAAATCGACGAAAGAATCGAACGAACGTTACGAAAAACAACAACAGTAACAGTAAAACCCATTTTGTCTAAGTGTATTTGTATGTTATTGGTATAATATAACATTTAAGGCCACATATTGACGCATTACTACTACTGGCAACAACAATTATGCAACATGGAACAAGCAAACAAATAAACAGACGCTTCTGATGGTTGTAAATATGTATTTTAAAGTGAGTATGTAAATGTGCGAGGTTAGTAGAATAATTGGTTTCGTAATCAAGACTGTTTATTTTTAAATCAGTTACTTGCTGCTGCTCTTAATCCAAACAAATAACAGACAACTTCGAAGAAACTGCATCTCAATAAAGATACGTTCTTAACCCTAGGACTGGCATCTTGGACTTTAAAGTTCGATATTTTGCCTGCCAAATCGAGAAAAGATAAATATGATGTGTATACATGTCATTGTGCTGAATCGATTGAAATAAATGCGACATTGATTGGAGTACGATAACAGGAAAGAATTTTTGGTCGGTTGTCTGTGCATGCACGATTTAAAAAAAAGACAATTTTTTATATTATTTAAAACATAGCTTAAACAATTATATCATTAATTAATCTACATTCAGCGAGAATTAATTTCTATTTTTATCTCAAGAATTATCATATAAACAGACAATCTAGATTTTAATTCTAATTATGACTTATCATTGTAATAGCGAACGACCTAGATTATGTTTCAGAGGAAGATGCCAATGATTATGCACCTGACGTGCCGATAATTCCTGGTGAGCAAATCAAAAGATAAATATCAAGAGATAAATTAAACGCAAACTGCCGTAAATAGTAAATACAGAGGAGGAAGATCAATCGTTACTACTACTGACTTTTACTAGCAGAGGAGGAACATATATAATGGATCTTTTCCTTATAGAGGAGGAAGATCAATTGTAGATCTTTACAAGTAGGGGAGAAAGATCAAACGTAGATCTTCTACTAAAAGCGGAGAAAGATCAATAGTAGTTCATTTACTTGTAGAGGAGGTAGATCAATCGTGGTTCTTTTTCTAATAGAGGTGATGATCACTCGTGAATTTTTTACTAATAGATCCATCATGGATCTTTTACTAAGAGAGGAGAAATATCCACCGTAATTCTTTTACTAGAAGATGAGGAATTTTTACTTGATAGATTTTTGGATTTTTTGCTTTAATTTTTTTTCAATTTTTTGCTAGAAAGATCAATCTTGGATATTTTAGGCATTGTGAATCTTTTATTAGAAGACGAGAAAGATCCAATGTGGATATATTACTAGGAGTGGAGGAAGATTAATTGTAGTTTTTTTACTAATAGAGAAGGAAGATCAATCGAGGATCTTTTACTCATAGTGGAGGAAGATAAATCGTAAATCTTTAGACATACCTCAACAACCTACAATTCATAGTTAACTAACTAATAGTCTTCTAGTTCCTATTAGAACTGTCCCAGTTTGACATTGTCTACAAATCCCCACAGACTTTAAAAGTAAATATTTTCTTAAAAATCTTAGTTATCATCGTTGCGGATGATTACCATAAAACATAGGTAATATATTCAACTTTAAATGAGATAAGGCACAATCCTATACACAAAACCTCTATCCAATATCAGCCTATGATCTGACCAGAACAAGAGGTGAACTTAGTTATTAAGAGTTTACCGCCAATCCTAGGACACCTGATAACATATAAGCGATTGGACATTTTTGAATTTCAAATTAATACTTATTTATTAATATTAAAAATAATTTAAAAGTAAAATTAACAATTACTTTCCTTTTATAAAAATCCGTGTTTTTTGTTTAAGGAATATCAGGGTCATACGTACATTTATGTTAGTGAGAACACTGCCTTAAAATTTAATTAACATATGTGGCGTATAATTAATAAAAAATACATTGACTAATTAAATATTACGTATACGCTGTTATTGCTTGTTGTTAAACATGTATGAAATCATGAGCGAAATAGTTCAAAGGAACTACTTTTAACTTGTTCAAACTATTTAGATGAATTAAGTACTTCAATTGTTTCTTTCATTACGTTTTCATAATATTACTCTCTAGCACAAAGAGAACGCATATGTCAAAAGTGTGAATAAATGGTAAGAAATAGATGTGCCATGGACCTTACTTCGTTCAAAGTTGTATTTAAGCAATGATTGAAGCATTTCCTATTGAACTAAGAGCAAGAGCAATTAGCAAATAAATTTTCTTTGTGGAAATAAAGTAGTAACATTTTAGTTTTAACTAAATAACGATTAAATACTTTGGAACCACAAATTGATTCTAAGAATCAAAAATTAATTTCCTCCTTTAAAAATCCGTGTTATTGGGTGGCATTAACTGTGGCACAACGTTTGGATCCACTTGCTCTATTGACAAATTTCAAATTGTTTCATGTGAAGAACTACATTGGCTTATTTCTTCGATACCAATTCATTGCAGCTTTTTAATTATTAATCATTGAAAAAAGACATTTCTCTCTATTTTTAAAAATCGAAAAAAAAAAACATTCGAATTAAAGAAGTCAATTCCAGATTTGCATTCTCTGATAGGAATTTATAGGAATATAGAAAAGAAACAATAACTTTTTAAACTATCCTCATGCCAATGTCTGAATGTGTTTAAGTATTATGGGTACAACATCACTGAATAATGCGATGTGTACATACACAGCTAAACATGCAACAAACAGAAAACCCATCAACACATCATGGCAGATACAGATTTTGTTTAACAACTAGAAAACCCAAACTCATACCAACAACACAGGCATGGGTTTTAAAATATCTCTGTGCAGGGGTAGTGATGTGTATGTAATGCGAATGTGTGTGCCATAATACGAAAAACAAGTAGCAACAAAAACAACACAAATCATAACAATAAAATAATATGGTACGCGTTTTAAGCAGTTTTGAACCCAAAATGGCATTTGCTGCATTATGGTTTAGAAGTTTCTATGTACATGTAATACAAAAGAAAAAAAATAACAACACTAACAGCCTTACACTCGAATAGCTTTACTCATGTCTGGCAAGCAAAACTAACCACACATACGCTTTCATACGCACATACATACATTTACTCTTTCTAATATCTGTTCTACGTCATATAAACATATAAAGCTTTCATTTACACTCAATACATTAACTGACATCTGTTTTGTGGTGATATGAAGAACAACAACAGCAGCAGCAGCAGCAATGACAATAACACGGTTAAAAGGATATATACATTTATATATTTATATATACTAACAGCTCTCAACATTCATATATACATTCACTCACTTACACACGCAATTATTCTTACCCTTGTAATCTTACATTCTTAAATATTGTTCACTGTCGTTGTAATTGTTGTTATTATTATATGTTATCATGTTGTAAGTATTTTCTTGTTTTTCTCAATTGTTCAAATGTCTTTTAATAGTCTTAAGGTTGTCATTACTGTCTGTCGCTGCTATTGTCATTGGTGCTGTTGATCCAGCCACCTTATGCATTAACCGCATCTACTTTCATTGGTTTCATTGTTTATTGGTTATCAAATATCAATCGATTGATTTGCATTTGTGTAACAAGAGTAAGACCTAAATGTAAATGTCGCTGATCTTTAAAGATCTATCGTGGATCTTTTACTATTAGAGGAGTAATATCTATCGTATATTTTCTAATAGTAGAGACCATGTATGTTTTACTATGAGAGGAGAAAGATTAATCGTCGATCTTTTAGTAAACGAGGATGAAGATAAATTGTGGACCTGCGGAGAAAGATCAATCTTGAATATTTTACTAATAGAGGAGGAAGATAAGTTCTGGATCATTTACTATGAAAGGTGGAAGATCTATGGTGAATATTTGAATGTGAATGTAGATCAATCGTAGATCTTTTACTAGTAGGAGATGATGAGATCAGTTGCGGATCTTTTACTAAAAGAGTTGGAAGATCAATCGTGTATCATTTACTAGTAGAGGTAGAAGATCAATCGTGGATCTTTTACTACGAGAGGTGGAACATCAATCGTGCATCTTTTACTGGGAGAGAATGTTGATCAATAATGGATCTTTTGCTAGGACGGGATGAAGATCAATCGCGGAACTTTTACTAGTAGGAGATGATGAGATCAGTCGTGGATCTTTTACTAGGAGAGTTGGAAGATCTATCGTGTATCATTTACTAGTAGAGGTGGAAAATCAATTGTGAATCTTTTACTAGGAGAGAATGAAGATCAATCGTGGATCTTTTACTACGAGAGGTGGAACATCAATCGTGCATCTTTTACTGAGAGAGAATGTTGATCAATAATGGATCTTTTGCTAGGACGGGATGAAGATCAATTGTGAATCTTTTACTAGGAGAGGATGAAAATCAATTGTGGATATTTTACTACAAGAGGAGAAAGATCAATCGTAAGTAGGAAAACTGTAGATACTTGGGTTTATTGGGACGTTTTGGAACTGATGGGTCAACTTTAAAGCAGGGTGTCAGATCTTATATTGTTTTCATATTGATACTTGAGAACATCTTTTTTCTTTATTTTACAGATCTTTATGCTTTGCATTACCTTCGAAGGTCACATTGTTTTAGGAACATGTTATTACTTGGCAATATTTACTACAATCCCGCCATTTAACAAAACAATAAACTAATACAAATATTTAACTTTAAATTAATATAATTTCATAAAGGAATCACAGTATAAATTTTACTTGTTGTATGTTCATATTTTTGCTATATCATATTTTGGTATCACAGTGTCTAAATCTTCCGCCGATTGTTGCATTTTTAGCTTAATTGTATGTAATTTTATATTTTGAAAAACTAATCACCAGCTGGTTGATGTTTTCAAAAACATTAAGTTCCTCACAACAATTTTCTTAAACAAAATTTGATTCAAACAAAATGTACATACATATACATATGTATGTATTCCTTTTAATAGGACATGTTTTCATTTCATGCAAATATTCTACATTTATATGTACATATGTATGGTATATTTATTTAATGTTATATGTGTATATATAAATTGCCTTTATTTATGTATTTGCTGTATTCTCAAAAGATCTGTTCTACATTTATTTGGTTGATTGATTGATGTATTTATTACATTGACCATACAAAATGAAAATTTATTTAAATGAACAATACAACATGAGAGAAATGGATGAATAATGTAATATTACATATTCAAGCACAAGTATATAATGTAGAATATAAACATAAACATAAATGCCCATACATACATATATAAGTTGTATATATTTACATATGAATGTATGTATGTATATAAACGTGTATAAATATAATTGTTTTGCATGTGAATGCAAAATAACCGACCACATTTAGTTCATACAATATTAAAATGATACTTTTTGAATATATGCTCTCTGTCGCTCTCACTTACTGACAGTTATACGAGTACATATATACATCTATATCAGGGCTGCCAGATGAATTTCGTAAAAAATCGTCAAAATTCCGATAAAAAAGGAAAAACTCGTCATTTTGAATTTTAAAAATCGTCAAAAAAAAAAATCGGAAAAACAAAGTCACTATTTCTAGTAGTATTTTGAAATTTATATTTAAACGAAAACATAAAAATTCAAGTTTATATAGTCTCTTGTACTTTTTAAATAAGAAATCACAAAAAATATAATGTTAAACACAATTTGTGTAATATTTTTATAATATCTTAGTCCGCTTTCATACTCTTCAATTCTGACTCGCCAAGACAAGTATTTTTGGATGAGAAGGGGAAATAGAACAAAAAAGGTACAAACTTGACGGTACTAGTCAATGTTCTTATTTCCTTTTGTTTTTTTTTTCATGCATGTTGATTTGCATTAAAAAGTTCGAAAATTGAATGAAATGGCAAGTTCAAAAGAGAATTGAACAAAAACCGGTTAGCTAAAACTGAAGAGTGTGAAAAAAGACTTACGGTATTTTATAAATAAATATCTGAATATTTTAGCATATTTTATTAATATAGGTTAAATTACAATGTCAAACAGTTTGTTAAGTTTTAAATAACATTTAGAGTATAGAATCCAATTCATCCAACATATACAGGTACTTATTTTCAAAGATTTCAGTATTTTTGTTATTTAAATTTATTTGGCTGAATATGCTTTCGACGTTATGTTATAATAGGAGAAGTTTTTGTAGAATTTTCCCGTTGAAATTCAGAAATTGTTTCCTCTAAAAACTTTAGTTCATGGAATTCAGCATTTAAACTTGCTTTTTATGTTTGTGGAATTATTATACTTAAACTTAACAATGGATATGTTTTTGAAATATGCCGTGTTCTTCTTAATATTTATGATATTAAATGAGAAAAATAGTTGTTGTCTCAAAAAAAGAGAGAATTTGGCAACAAAAACAATAATAAAACAAACAAATAAAATAAAATTTTAATAAAAATGACGATAAATTGTCAAATCTGGCAGCTATGATCTATATGAACATTTATACATTTACCAACGACCAACAATAATAATAATAATAGCAACAACAACAAGAAGCACTTCTAATTGTATACAATTGTGTCAAGTGTAAATGTATGATGCATAAATGCTATAAAATACATGTGTGTTTGTTATACACATATACATACATATTAATGTACATAGCACAGTGGGTTAGAATTAGAAATACAATTTTCGAATAATAATTTAAATATTAAATTATCTATTCAAATAGATATATATATATATATATATATATATATATATATATATATATATATATTAAGCTTTTGAAATAGTGGTCAACTTTCTCTCACTATGGCGGGTTATTTTTAAAGTTTTTCTATATCTTCAAATAATATTCGCTAATCATAATTCTCTCTCTACTAATATTCCACATTTGGAACTGTTCGTTCGATTTGTACATTAATTACTTCTATTTTCAAATCCATCCCATTGTGTCATATATATATTATACATTCCAATAATATGGGTATGTCTACTGTGTTGCATAACTATAAATACTTAAAAATTTTCTTAATTTTGTATGTTAAAAATAAAGTAAAACAGTTTAACCTACAGAACAGAAAACAGAAAAAAATATTGATATTAAAACAAAAAAAAAATCATTATTTTTTATTTAACCTTTTAAAAATATATAAAGAACCACCTAATTAGTATTTCATTACTATAAATACATTGAAATTAAAATAATTTAAAATACCAATAATACCAAAAAATTTAGACTTTGGATAATGTGAAGGACTAACACCTCATCTTATTCTTAAAACTAGTTCCAAGCGTGACAATTTCAAACAAAACTTATTGATAAAAAACTTGTCCTAATATCACGCGTTTGCTTTGTAAAACTTTTCTAGAACCAGTTCCGATAGTGAAAATTTCGAACAATTTATTTTTGTTTCCACAGCCGTTACAAAAACATGTACTAGCACGGCAACGATATTTTAGAACAGTTCTAGAAGTACAATTTCAATAAAAAATTACCTTATTATTGAAACAAGTTCCAAGCGTGATAATTTGTAACATACTTATATACATACATGTGTATCCCTTGCTCATACGTCTAAAATTGGAAAGCCAAGCGAAAGTTCTTTCAACAATTCATCGCTTAGGAATGACCTGAAACCCTACAGAATCACTAGCTTTTTTGGCAATTGAACTGTTACTAAAAACATGTGTTGACTTTTTAAAACTTTCCTAAAACCATTTATGATGGTAACAATTTGAAACGAATGTCATTAAGTGAAGAACTTGGTACAAAACGAATCAAGGCGTGAGATAACTAGTTCTACAATTGTTTCTTATAATATGTGTTGGCTTCGCAAAACTTCTCCGTTACAAGTTTCGAGGGTTACAATTTCAAACAAAAAACTTTGATTAAAGAACTGGTTCCAGAACAAATAAAGCTTTTCGAACTAAAATCATTGATTAAGAAACTAGTTCCAGAAAAAATAACTTGTGCTACAATTCTTTAGAACCAGTTCTTGATATGATGATTTCAATCAAAAGCCATTAGTCGCAACTTTAAATTATTTTTTGAATCAACTCAAAAATTCGATCATTCATAGTATTTACCAGATATATTCATTGATCACCATTGAGATTGACAAATCAAATGGCACCATAAACATATCTGTGTCTGAAATATTTTCACATACGGATTGCTTGTATTGTTTTTGTCCAGATGAACCATCACATACATTCCCATTTGTAAAAGACAGTTAACTTGCAGTTTCCATATTTTTTCAAATCATTTTCATTGTCTTGCTGATAGAGTTTATAATTCTGCGATTGTACCATTCAGAAAGCTGTTTTTTCGGGCCGCCATTTCTATGTTTTTTTTGGGGAATTGCTCAAAAACTTAATCCACTTTTTATATAAACTGAAATTTGACGCTATTCAATAGTAAATTATTGAAAATTGCATAATACGAATAAATAAGATTTATACTTATGTTTTTCTAGTATTCTTCTTTGTTTATCATAAACTGTAATTATGGTTATGGAACACTAACAAAATATCAATGCGCAATTTCTCTCTTAAATTAATGAAGTGTGTCATATGAAGTTAATAATATTCTTGTTTTACACCTTTTAAAAAACTGTTTGTAACTTTACAACAAATAGCAAACATCAAGTGTAATTATAGTAATGATACACTGTGTATATATTTATGTTTTATCTGATATATGATTTCATATACTTATATACATACATGTGTATCCCTGTGTTCATGTGTAGGCCCATAAGGTGACTAATAAATTTAAATTTTAGATATGTATGAAATGTCCTTTAGTTTTGCAAACGACAAAAGTGTACAGCATTTTTGGATTTTATGTTGTTTTTTTCTTTGCTTAAGGAATGTTTTAAAATTTGAAAATCCTAAAACAATGACAACAAAACATAACAGAAAAGGAAAAAGTTTAAACAAAAAATTTAACAACAATTGCAATTGTGGGACGGTAATACATACATATGTATATAAATGTAGAAGTATGACAATGTCTGTATGTCTGTGCAAATGATATATATGTAGTTTGTTCTAAGTGCAGAAATGTTAGCGAAAGAGGAAAAGTTAACTGGAATTAATTTAAAAATTTATTAATCATACATCGTATATGATGTACAAACAGTTTGACAAATTGGCAATAGCAACTAGCAAATAAAAAAAATAAGTAGTTTTTAATGTATTAACATCAAACGCATAATATCTAAATCTTATTTATGTACTAACGAACTTACTCATAAAGCCATTCACTTCAGCATAGGTTATCCAAAATTGGTTTGATTTGTTGGTGGCATCAAAAAATGTGCAGTTCGTTTGGAGAGTAGTTAATCCATATATTGTCAAAACAAAATTGGAAAAATACACACAATATATAACTTAAATCTTCAGAATAAATTTTATTTATTTTAAATGTGATACCAGCTTATGCTACTACGACCCTGCTTATTTACTAATGTATAAACTGGCATAAAATATTATTGCCAAATTTAGAACAAATATATCATTATATTGTGCCCAACTTAATATTTGTTTGCAACACAGGCCGTGCAGTAAATACAAATGCATTGTTTTTGCGTGTGTAAGTATTTGTGTATGTAGTACAGTGCTGTGTATTTAGAAAGAGTGTTTTTGTTTTCAAATCTAAAATCTTTAACCAGACACGTGTATGCAAGTGTGTGCGTGTGTACCAGCTAACCGTATGCATACAAATAAATATACATACTTGTTATTGTTGTTATTTTGAATTGAAATACATGTGAGGAATAGCAACTTCCGTTTCCTTTATATAAGCCATAACATGCATTTGCCCTTTTTTGGTGAAAACTCCATGTGTGCTGCTAAGTGTTGCAAGTCTATCAGGACTGGCTCTACCTTTTTTGGTAATAAACAGTTGGAAACGGTAAAAAGAAATTACTTTTCTTTATTTCTTTATTTCTATTTTTGTTGGTTTATAAAGAAAAACGTGTAAATACCAACACATAACTTGGCTTATGTACGTTTGTGTATGAGTTAAATATTAAAGTGTATGTGTTAAAAAGATCATGCTAAAAAGGTTTTTTAATCCAAAAACTGTTAGAGCAATTTTAAGTAACAAATTGTTATTACAAAAAACAAATTTCGCACTTTTAAATCAAGTACTTTTTAGCCTAACCTCTTATACAGTTGTAAATGAACATATACCATTTGCGTGTATGGCAGTTTGACATTCAAATTGTGTTACATTTGAAATGCATGTGTATTTCTCTGTATATAAAATGTGATTCATTTAGTCCTTTTCTTTAATTTGAAATAAAACAACTAAAACTGAAATCGTTATTATTGGCCGATAAAACAATCTTAAATATTAACTTTTTAATTAATTAATTCAATTTTAATTAATTCAGTTTTTAACAAACACAAACTGCGAAGCTTTTTTTGGCTTGTCTGCAGAAAACACCCAGAGTCTTTGGCGGGAATCGAACCCGCAACCCTCTGACTGATAGTTCGGCACATTATCGCCTAGTATATCGGGCACTCTTAACTTTTTAAAGATAATTTCACTAAAATGTTGACCGCGTTGTCCATTTAGAAGGTCTAATCTTTCTTATTGGCCGAAAGAACAATCTTTCTTATTTACTTTTCAAAAACAATTTCATTCAAATGTACGCTATCACTTCGTCCAGCTTTACTCCCAGTAACTCGCGAATTACGACTTGAAATGCACATAACGTAGATATGTGATATCTCACAATCTGGGAGACCAAAGCATGTATACAAAAAACATGTTCTGTGAATAAAGATTTCTTAAATACAAGTTTCAGCCTTTCCATGATGTATTTTCAAACAATACTGAATGAAACTACGAATACAATATGATACCAGACGAAAAAAAAAATTCTAAATAAATCCCCCTTTATCTGTGTGTATTTATATGTACATTTTACTTGTTGTTTAATATGTATTTGTATAGATTGTTTTGAGATTTTGTGTAATGTGAAAATATTTCTAACCTCATTTCATTTGTTATCAAAGTTTATAGTTATTCACAAAAAACATACACACACTGAAGGATTGTTATTGGGATTTACATGATGAAAACTCACGTACACTTTAACACTTTTTAAAATACACACATAAAAGGTTTATCCACAAGAACTTTGTTTTCCAACAGTTGCATACTTTTACTCATTGATATGTCAGTAATAGAAGTTTTGACAATTGTTGCAATAAACTCAATTTCGTTCGAAAATTTACTAAAAAAATGATGCATCTGTAAAATCTACTTTTCGTAAAATTTCTAAATTTTCTTTATGGTCAAAATCTTTTTAGAAAAATTGCCATATTTTGGCTTCTGAAAATCCAAGAGCAATCGTTGAAAAGCCTTTTAATGTTGAATATGTCACTAAAAAGTGCACTATGTGGTCTGGAGGCATGACTGGGCCATTTTTGTCTCCAAAATTCGGTTGGAAATGCTGTTACGTTGAATGGATCACTCTATTTCACTCTGTAACAACTTATTGGGTGTATAACATAGAAATGCGGATTTTTTTTTTTAAATTTTTAGCTTTTATTTTCAAAACATGTGTATAATATAAATTTACTCGAAATATTGGCCATTGGTCATAGCTAAACCCTTTTTATCTTTCTTCCGTGTTTTGAGGCCACAAACGTATCAAGCCAATTGTGTATATCCTGTTTTGAAGTGAAGCGAATCTGAAAGAGAACGCTAGTAGGACGAGGTAAAGTTTGCACTATAAGGCGGGTGAGGCAAAACTTCTAGGTATTGCAAAATGAGACCGAGCGTTGTCATAATGGTATATTGCTTTAATGTCTGGCCGCATATTCTTGCAGCTTTTTGGCCAATACTCGATTGAAACTAATGAGTTACTTTCGTTATTGGTTCCCAGCGTTAGTCTGCTCATACTTCAGCAGCTTATAATAGATAGGATTGTCTTTTAGGTAGAAATTATCACTTCTGAACCGCACAAGCCTCGCACTTTAAAACTGATAAAACGCATTCATTATAAGCATCGGTAAGTAATCGCTGTACTTCAGCGATACATTTTTTTTTAATTAAACAAGTAAAGCAAAACTTCCTGCGTATGCCGATTTATGGCACAAAATTAGACATTTGGGAAGCAAAAAGTGTGATTTAACACCACATTTGTTTTGTGCAACCAAATGTGATTGAAAAGTTTGATAAAAGAATCTACATCCGACCGATATAATTTTCATATCCTACATCACAACAGTGGGGAGAATATATTGGATTTGTACTGATGTTTGTAACGCCCATAAATATTAGACCATCAACCATCGATCGGCTCAGAATCTCTTCCTGAGTCGATTAAACGATGCCCGTCCGTTTGTCTGGCTGGCTGTTCATGTATGTAAATCTTATTGGACAGAGTAAGATAACAATTTTGAAGATATTTCCATATAATTTGTTATATGCTATTATTTCGGCCCAATGATGGATGGCATTAAAATTGGTAGAAATTGGACCATTATTTCATCTTGACCCCTAAAGTAAGGGTTTATCGGTCATAATTGTTTTATTTATGAACTTATTTAAAAAAATTTAACCAAAAATAAGTTGTACATAAAGTCTAACCCCATCTACAAATTTTGTGCAAATCAGTTCATAATTGACCATAGCTCCCAAATAACACCCAATGCCGAAAATCTTATTAAAGAACATAACTCTCTTAAAATGTTGGTATCAAAATAATATTCAACGAAAATCATTCGGCCCAATTATATGATAATCAGTTCATTATTAGTCATAGATGGGAGCTATAAGGCACCCTTCGAAAATCACTTGAACATGTATAAATCTTTAAAAAAAAAAATAAAATTTGAAACAACAAATATTTTTATGCAACAAAGCCATGCCACTAAATTTTTGGATGATCGGTTTATAACAGAACATAGCATTCATATAGTGTCCATTTTTGAAAAACACATAAAATGAGTGTAGGGTATTATATGGTGGACCTTGGCTGACTACACTTTCTTACTTGTTTTTCGTTTATAATTGTCACATCTTACTTTGTTCAATACAATGCAAATTTCAACGATTTACCTGCAAATTCTTAATTTTACTTTATTTCAAATTTTTTTATTTTATTTTATATTTTTTATTTTTTTATATTTTATTTTGAAAAACAAAGTTCTCATTGAAGCTCGTTTACAAGCTAGTACGCATTATATTGAGTATTGCATTTAACCCTAGTTTTTTTGCGGATTTAAGTAATATTTTGAAATTTTAAACTATTTTTTTGTGTTACAGAAACATCATACATCATCTTTTACAATTGCATATATTAGTTCAAACATTTCGTTTTACAAACATGCACATTCATATACATATTTATTTGGTTTTGATTGTGCTAAAACTGTTGATATCCACGTGAGGGTATTTGTGCATGCAGGAGTGTATTCTGTATATCACACTTACATGTTTTTGAATATATACATGTAGTATATTAGGTTAGCATCGATTTTATGGTATGAAAAAATAACGTGCCGTTTAGAATTCTATAGCCATCTGTCTTGACAAGCCGTCAATTTGTTTACTTAGTAAAAATTTTGTCTCGCGGAGACAACTTTTTTTGATGTTCTGTTCTTGTTCAAACGATATGGTCAGAATATTTGTAATTTTCACACAAAAAGACCGCTATTTTTTTAAGTATTGTATAAAGTAACTAAAGATTTTCCAAAAAGAACTTTGTCTTTCCAAACAAAATATGTATGTAAATCATTAAAATTTGTTTTTTATTAAAAGGAGTAAGGTTTTACAAATGTAAATGAAAAATTATATCCAAAATACAGATCATGTCTACAGATCACACAGCGCACCACACAATGACACGTTTAGAATTCAATAACTTCTTAACAAATGCTATTGGATTTTTATATTTAGCAATGCGGCAATTTTGATTGTTGACGTCTTTACACGAATTTTATTGGATTTTTAGATTTAGCAATGCGGCAATTTTGATTGCTGACGTCTCCAGACGAATTTAAATGGGCTTCGTCTGAAGAAATGATTTTTCTATTGGATGTATAATTTAGAAATACATACTCATGAATTATTATTTCAATGCGGATTTTGTCTTAAGGTGCATTCGCCCATTTGTTCCGAACAAAAATTTTGTCGGGAGAAAAAATTTTTACTGAGAGTTTTTTGCAGCACGACTCATCCATTTCGACCATTTTTCTGGAAAATAAAAGCTGCCATATGTAAACAAAATATATTAGTTTTATAAGTGCGATTATTGATTTATTTTGCTTTGTTTTTTAAGAGTAAAAAAAAAAACAAATATTAAATATTTTTTCCCTTTCCCCCAAATTGCAATCACAAAACGCTGCTTTATTTACGCTGTAATGTTGTATAAATCTAATAGAAATATTAATTTTAAATAATTTTTTTCATTAAATTAGTCGCAAGCTGCCAATGGTAGCTCCGAGGGGTCAGATGAATCGCGCAAACCACGGCACACAGTTCGTTGATGCCTATTATCTTCCTGTGATAAAATTATTGCTCCAATTCTAAACATTTTTTTACATGATGTATTTATTTTAAACTTCTTTTCCTTATTTACATTCTCTGTGCGTTGTTAGTTTTCTTTATTTTAAACAGATATGCAATGAAGGAAACAAAAATTTCACGGGAAATTCACGATAGCACTTTTCACTTCGAGGGGTATAAAAATTTCATGGGAACAAAAATTCTACTTGTTATTCACGATAATGATGATTTGGGTTGATTGTGTATTCAAAATGAATAAAAAAGAAAATTGTTTTTGCTAATGGCCATAGATATTAAAGGTCTGCGCAAAACCACTTGGTTGTTTGTCAACAGTGAAGACTATGCTGCAGTGTATATGACAGTAATGTAAAAATCTGATTATTGTACACTGCACCATATAAAAAATCTAAGCGAGAGCACACAATAACAATACAACAAAAAAAATAAAGTGTGTTTGTTTTGTGTTTGGCCGATCAATGTGTAACAAAAAGACTGAATTTTAATTTTAGTTTTAATGTATTATTTTTTGTTTTGTGTTTCAGTTTAAGTTATTGAATTGTTTCTTAATAAAATTTTTATTTAAAAATTGTATTACGCCTTTGATTTTTAAACATTTGGTTTTCTGTCTACACTAAAGACTATGCTGTAGTGTATGTATATGATAGTAATGTAAAAATCTGATTATTGTACACTGCACCATATAAAAAATCTAAGCGAGCGCACATAATAACAATACAACAAAAATTTTTTTGTATACATGTGTTCAACTTGTTACTCATCAGCTATGTTCTCTCGTTGTTTATTATTGTTGTTGGCACACATTGTGTGTGTCATGCAAAACAAGAAGTAAGTGCATTGAAGTATTTGCTAAAAAATAAAATGTCTTAAGTGGCATTCAAGACAACATTTGCAACCCTTTAATAGATATACATAAGGCATTGTTATGTGTAGGAAAAAAATGTAACCTATTGGCAACTTAGTTTATTCATGTCCAGACAAAATATAAAATTAAACCAATTCAAGCTGAGAGTTGTGGTGGACAGGTAAGTGACTGAACGGAGTCGAGCGTGTTATGGGTCGTGGACAACGTTGAGGGTATCTAACACGGCAAGGATGGGAGGGCAGGAGACGAACATCTGTCTCTGTAATCGAATTAATATGTGGTTGTTAAAAATATCTGTTTTGTTTTTACATTTTGATTTTTCTAGTTTATCTAATTTAGATTTCATGTTATTAAACAAGTTGTTCGTCATATTGACCGTCTTCGAATTTCGAATATTTTTAGTCTAATAGGAAAATTTTTGAAACGGTATTGTTAGCACTTTTCAAATGCCTTTCTGGTGTCATCAAAATCTTATATTTCTCTTAAAGAAAATCATGAAATCATTAAAACAAATATCTTTTTATATTTTGCTGCAGTTCGCCAAATACTGATGCCAGTATAAACATTATAAGAAACGATTTGTTACAATGAATTAAGCTGCAATTTTAGTTGGAAATATTAATTTTTTTTGAAATAAAAGGTTCCTTTTATCCATTGCTTAGTTCATTTTAGCTGGGATCCTTTGCATTTATTTTTGGGGGCTTACCTTAATGTAGGTGTATGTACATATATGAATTTTGTTGTTAAGTTTAGTCAAAGTATTCCAAAAGCCTTGAATACTTTTGATGTTGTTGCTATTGTGGTATGTGTATTTGTATTGAAATTTGTAATAAATTTGTATACACACAAAATATTTGAAATTGTTAAAATTTGTGAATGAATTTGTTGGTAAGTGGGTAAAAATTATTAGTAGTGAAACAACTTGTTAACGCTTTAAAATAAATAAAATATTGAATACAAATTTAAATAAATACAAGTATTTAAGGAATGAAAATCTATTAACAAATTTTGAAAGTTATTGCTTTTTATAAACATTTGAGGATTTTTGAATAAAATATATAAAATATTTAATAATTTTAGCTTTTTATTAAAACGTTTATTGCCCTAAATCTTATTTTCAAACACTTAATTTAAGATCTTTCTTAAGTTGTTGGCAAATATAAAACAAACGTTTATATGTTTAAACCAACGAAAGTTTTCACGTCTACCACCTTATCTTTCACCACATTTCAACCTTTCTCTTTAACCAAAAAAAAAGTTAACTTAACACAAAATGACCTTTATATTTTTTAAGACAGATATGCCATCATCCTGCTTACTGCGTTTCTAACAATATTACTTACATGCACATACATACATACGAGTACATTCAAGTACATTTAAAATACCCTATGAACAAGAAATCATTGCAACTTTACTCCAAAAACGTACATACAGAAGAGCAACGTAACGTAATCCCTACAATAATACAAATAAAAAGAAAATACATAATCACATCCTTTACAAATATAGAAAAGTCAAAAAGATAAGCAGACAAGTAGTCGAGAATAGCTGAAAAAAAAAATAAAAATACAAGACAATAGACAAAAAAAAGCAAAGCAAGGAGCAATTCTAGCAAGGAAGACGTGACATTACAAACGATAAAATGACTAAGCAAAGACGCATGCAAACAATACACAAACACACACACATACACAACGTAACAGGACCTGAACAAAAGGATCCTCAAAGCCAACAACAAAAATAACTCTAGCAGTAAAAAATATATTAGAGAAATTCAAAGCTAAAATAAGTATAAAGAAAACTCACAAAACACATTAAAACTTAAAATGCAAAGACTATAAATGAACGAAACATACGTATGTATACCAAAAATCAGTTAAAGCTCCTAAAAGTAGACTTTAATATACAATACAAAAGAAAGAAAACACAGCACAGCAAACGTTCAAACTTACACCAGGATAAAGCTGCAAATACCATGCTCTAAGTACTCGTATGTACGTACATATATATTTTCAAAAAGCAGAAACGGTAAAGAATCCTAAGTAAAAAAAGCAAAATAGAAAGAAG
Source organism: Bellardia pandia (assembly GCA_916048285.2). Taxonomy (NCBI): domain Eukaryota; kingdom Metazoa; phylum Arthropoda; class Insecta; order Diptera; family Calliphoridae; genus Bellardia; species Bellardia pandia. The sequence continues at coordinate 93,636,406 of OU696530.1, read as the reverse complement.
TTAAACCAATAAACCGAATGTGTGTTGAATTCTTAAAGAAGTTAAAAAAACACTTACACGCACACAGATATTCAGCCACACTAACACATGCATCAGCTACAGATACATACATAATACGCACTTGCATTAGTGGCAACACAAAAAATTAAAACGAAAAAAAAGTATATTTTGGTTCATTGACGCATGAAAGGAATATATTTCAGCATACATTTTTCTTACCCATTTATTTACACACTTATTCATTCATACAGGCTCATTCAGTCAGCCATTATCATGCCAAACAATTCGTCCATGCACACAATAAAAGAAAAATTTGTTTATGGCCAACAAAAACTAAAAGGATTCAGGTTTAAGCCAAAGTACATATTTAATAGTAAAATCCGTTGAAATTTCCCTAATTTTCACTAAACAAAAAAAAAAAAAAAAAAATGGAGGATGATATTTTCTATGAATATTTATATCCTACACCACCATAGTGAAGAGGTTATATTTGATTTGTGCTGATGTTTGTAACGGCTATAAATATTAGTCCAACACACACCTACCGATCAACACAGAAACACTTCCTTAGTCGATTTAACGATGTCCATTCGTCCGTGGTCTGGTGGTCCATATAAACCTTGTGCACAAGGTACAGGTCGCCATTTTGAAAATATTTACATAACATTTGGTACACAAGACTGTTTCGGCCCAAGAACGGTTGGAATTGAAATTGTTTGAAATCGTTCCATTATTTCACCTAGCCCCCAAACAAATGTCCTACCAAAATATGACGCTATCGGTCTGGTTGTTTGATAAATAAACGTATCTATAACAAATTTCACAACAAATAAGTTAAACATAAAGCGTAATCACATCTAAAAATTTGGGACAGATCGGTCCATAATTGACCATATCTCCCATATAAGGCCCACTTCTAAGAATCACTTTAAAGAGCATAACTCACTTAAAGATGTAACTTATTCAAATAATATACAATACAAATATGTTTCAAATATACACACATCATTCACTCTAATTTTATGATGATCGGTCCATAATTAGTCACAGCACTCATATTTATAAGGTCCACTTCCGTAAATCACTTTAACGACCATAAATATCTTTAAAATTTCGGTATTCAAATAAAATCCAACACAAATGTATTAAACTTACATACAGAAATTATGACACCTAATTTTATGACGGTCGGTCCATAATTAGACGAAGCTCCCATATAAGACCCCCTTCGCAAATCACTTTAACATGTATAAATCTTTTAAAAGTGTTTATATTGAAATAAAATTTCAAACACAACAAATATTTATATGCACAGAAGTCATGCCACTAAGTTTTTGGTCCATAATGAGTCAAAGCTGCCACTTCTGAAAAACTTTTTTGCACATACATATGTACATTAGGGTGGCCCAAAATTTTCAAATTCACTTTATACACCTGGGCACCCACTAGTTTTTTTACTGTAGTTGATAGTAGTGTAGTGTAAAAATTGCAATGCCCTACGTGGGATAGAAGGCAGTGCTCAACGCTTATAAACTGTTTAAAATTTTGATACCTGTTTGTTTTTAATTTTTCGCTCTTCAGCGTCACATACACATTGTGTATGTAACATAGGATTTTTCGCAGATACTTATGCTACATATATGTGTCTCATTTGTATTGAAATTTATTTAGTTTTAGTTTCGCAAAAGTTTTTGTAGGAGGTATTTTTCTTGTATTGTTTACTCTCTGTCAGTCTGTCCGATATATATGAGTGCTGCGTGTTGTGTATACGTTGAGCAGTTATTTCAAAACTTCGTTTTTTTTTGGGTTATTCCCCGAAATATTTCTGTGAGTTTATCTCTATGAAAACTAACTTTAAAAGAGTTTGTAATATTTCATTAGTATCATAATAGTAATAGAGAAAGGTTCTAATTTGAAAGTGTGAATATTTTGTTTAGAAACTGTTTTTATCAAGAAAATAAAAAGTAAAAACACACAAAAAATAAAAATTGCAAATATGTCTTTGTCATCAAGTTTAACACGTCAAGCAGGCACTGTATTTTTGATAGGTGTAAAAGATTTGGAGCCAATATCTAGGTGTAATCAACTACCAACTCTAAGACAAGTTCTTCTTAGATTTCACTTTTTCCTACAAGAAAAAAAATCAGTTCGAAATGCAAGTCATAGCACTGTAGAGGAATTAATTTTAGTGTGGCAAAAAGCCACTATTCCGATTAGACTTCCGAAGCATTGTATTGCTAAGCTCGAAAAACAACATTCTGAATGGCTGCTCTTAAAGAAAAATAAAGGAAGAATATCTGATGTTCAAAAAAATCGTAACTCAAAATTTCAAGAGCAGTTGGATATGGTTTTTGACATCGCTCATAATGATGCACTTACCATGTGCGAAGTAGACGAAGACAGAGAGTTTTTAATTGATCAGAGAACGGAACGCAAAATGATTATTTCATTAGCAGACAAGAAGTACAACAAAAAGCAAGAAAGAATTTCTCAAAGAAAAAAAAAAGAACACGAACGACTTGAAAAATGGAAAAAACTAGACTCAGCATCCATGATATCTCTAGATGTGACTTCTTCAAGTTCAGACGCAGAAGATGAAGCACTTGAGTGTTCTGATTCTCCTGAAATTAAATCAAAGGAGCTGTATAAGCCATCAACATCCCTAAAAAAAAGGAAATTCCACACAGACATTCAAACTGAAACAACTACAAAGAAATTATTATTCTCCAAACACGTTACTAGTGCATTAGATCGCAATAAGGTTTCTGATAGGGAAGCCCTAAGAATAATAGTCCCTATTGCAGCAGCATTGGGACATGAACCTAATTCATTGCCAATATCAAGAAGTACCATTCAACGCAAAAGAAAAGAAGGAAGAAAACGTGTGTTTGAAGAAATAAAGCAGTCTGTTTCTTTTGATCATCCAATAATTGTTCATTGGGACGGAAAAATTCTGCATGATATTTTGGGCAGTGAAAAAGTAGATCGATTGCCAATTTTAGTATCAGCAAATGGTAAGGAGAAGTTACTCAGAGTGCCAAAACTTGTAAGTGGTACTGGCGCAAACACTTCTAAAGCTGTTTATAATGCACTTACTGAATGGGGTTTGGAGAAGAAAATAGTTGGAATGTGTTTTGACACTACATCCGTTAATACTGGATTAAAAAATGGAGCTTGTGTAATGCTGGAGCAAAAAACAGGACAAGAATTCTTATGGCTAGCATGTAGACATCACATTTTAGAAATTGTTCTGAGTAAAGTTTTTGTTCTTTGCTTCGGACCATCCAGTTCTCCTGATATTTCCTTATTCAAAAGATTCAAAGCATCATGGGCATCTATACGTAAAGAAAACTATAAACCATTAGAAGAAGCTGCAGGTAGAGAATTTTTAAAACTTGATGCGGTAAAAGTTTTATTAGTTGCCTTAAAAAGCAAAAAGCAGCCCAGGGATGATTACATGGAGCTAATAGAATTGTCACTACTTGCTTTGGGTCATACTCCTGATAAAATTCATTGGAGAGCTCCTGGTGCAGTACATCATGCTCGTTGGATGTCAAAGCTGATATATACCATAAAAATTCACTTATTTCGTGACGAAGGCGGTTTCAAAACTACACAAAAAGAAAAGTCTCAGGTAGAACGCTTTGTAAACTTTGGACTCCTAGTGTATGTTAAATATTGGTTTGAAGCTCCTATGGCTACAAATGCGGCTTGGTCAGACCTATCTCTGTGGAAAGATATGACTAATTATGAAGTGAGTGATCGTCAAGTTAGTGAAGTGGTCAAAAATACAATAAAATCTCATATGTGGTACCTCTCAGATGAATTAGTTGGATTAAGCTTATTCTCAGAAAAAATATCAAATGAGGAGAAGGAGGCAATTGTTAAAAAAACAGAGTGTGAGCCACTTGGCCGAAAAATAAGAGGAGATTCGTTACTTTTAACTGACCAAGCCGTTTTGGCTGACTTTGCCAATAAAAGATCACTGCAGCTGTTTGAAAAATTAGAAATAAATTCAGATTTCTTGACCATAAACCCAAATGAATGGCACATTAATGAACATTACATTAATGGTACAATAATCGCAAAAAATTTAAAAGTTATAAATGATGTAGCTGAACGTGGTGTTAAACTATTTGAAGAATTCAATAAGCTGCTGACAAACGACGAAGAAGAGAAACAATTGATTTTGCAAGTGGTTGAAGCTAACAGAAAGTCTATTCCGACCAAAACGACAAAACAAGCCTTAATTGAAAGTTTAAAGCTGTCATCTTTGAAAAACTAAACCTGTTTTTTTAATTAACTTACCACTTTTTAACAAATTCTTTTATATTATTTATCTATTTTCTACTGTAAAATAAATTATTTTTCTACTATTCAGCTAATTGTACTTTATTTAAAATAACCTAATTTTTTTAATTTCGTTATTAATGTTATATTGGTTTGAGCACAGTCTTTCTATTGGAATTTTATATTCAAACTTTGCATAAATACTAGTTTTAGTACTAGTAAAAAAATTAAGGGATGCCCAGATGTCCAAGGTCATTTTGAAATTTTTACTTGAAAATATGGGCCACCCTAATGTACATATACTAAGTGTAGGGTATTATATGCTCGGACTTCATCAACTATACTTTTTTACTTGTTTTAGTTGTTTTTAAACCATTCTAAAAACCATTAGTAATGACTTGCAATTACTAAACAATTTTCTTTTAAATTATAGTTTTTACTAAGAATTAGTTTGGTAATGTTTAAAATATAATCTGTTGCATTAATAATTGTTTATGAAATATACAATTAATTCATAATAATATAATAATCATTTAAATTTAATTATAAGTGATTAAATTTGTTTTTTATTGGGTGTAAAATAAACAAATAACGACATACCCTGTGCTGTAGTGAAGCGTATCTCAGAGAGAGAAAGCGTTTTGAATCGATCGAAGCAAATAGTAGACGGACGGGCAAGACCTGGCCTATAAGGAGGGTGAAACAAAACTTCCCAACCACTGTTTTCTAAATAGTTTTTAAATACTTTAAACATGTTGACGAGCGTTGTCATAATGAAATAAAGAGTGATTTTTTTAGCAACATTTGCAAATCATTTTTAAAAATTTAATTATATAGATCGTTCTGTCGGTGGCATGTCATAACGTCCAATGTCATAATGTCCATGGACGTTATGACACACCAATAGGTGTCAAAACGTCCATAGACTTTATGACACATATTGGTGTGACATAACGTCCACATATGGAGTGTCATAAAGTCCATGGATGTAGCGACACTTTTAGTTATGCCATAATGCCCATGGACATTATGACACGTTATGGTGTGTCATAAAGTCCACAATAATTAAAAATCAAATGTTTCAAGTAAAATATAAGTGAATTTTTGACTACCGTTAGAAATTTAAAGTTTTACCGATGCAATGGCATATTATTTTAGTATGTAAGTGGTTTTTATAAAGTGCACAAGTAGATGTAAAAAGAAAAATAATATGGAAAGTTTGAAATATAATTATGAATTTGTGAGTGGATTTCGGAAAAATTCCAAGTTGTTATTGTTAACCGATGAAAAGCAGGTGTTTCGCCAAAAACACATGTATCGTGAATACACCCGATATGGGTGCTATATCAATAATTGTAGTGTAACAGTTGCCCTTAGAAAGGATGGAGTCTGTGAGCAACTAAGCTTGGATTATCATCATAATCATTCACCTCCCGAAGACTTAATAAATAAATTTAAAATGATTAATAACGTGAAAAAAGAATGCGGCGTTAAGTCAGCATATAAAAGAAAAGGAGTCCGAGAAATTTTTGATGAAGAGTGTATGAAGGACAAAGACTTGTCTTCTACAGTATCTTTTCCAAAAATGAGGAGGCAATTATATAGAATACGAAGTAATGGAATGCCAAAAAATCCCAGCACATCTCTTGAAATCAAGCAGATGTTTGAAGAAGTTGAATTTTTTCAAGAATTTGGGATTTCCAAACATATTAACAAGCCTTTTTATCGGGATACTATAATAGAAGATGACTTTTCCTACTCTATTTTAATATCGCCAACAATTGCAGATATAATCCAGAAAAAACCAAAGGGTCGTCGATATTTAATAGATGGAACCTTCAAAACAGTTCCCAATTGTGGTTTCAAGCAGCTTCTCGTGGTTCACTTTTACTATATGGAACATGTAAGTTCTCAAATTATACATTATTATTTTTCTTTTTTAATATCTTAATCATAAAATCTTCTGTGTCTTTGTAGACTTTTCCGTTCATTTACGTTTTGATGTCAAACAAAACTAGACAAATATATGAACATTTGTTTCAATTTATTAATAGCAATTTCTTTCAGTTCGAGGCTTTAGCATTTCATACAGATTATGAAATAGCTTTAAGAAAAGCTCTACAATACGTATTTCCCACAGCAGCATTAAAAGGCTGTTGGTTCCATTATTGCCAAGCTCTGACACGTAAATGTCAAAAAATAAAAAAATTTCGAAACTTTATTAAAACAAACAACGACTCTAAAAATTGGTACCGAAAAATATTAAGCCTACCCTTAGTAAGCCCAGAACAAATTGAGGAAATGTTTTTAAGTTTAAAAAACGAGATATTGGACTTTCCAAAAAACCGACAAGAATGCTTCAACATTTTTATGAAATATTTTGAGAATCAATGGATGGCGAAGGTAAGTGTATTTTTTATAGTTATAATTTTTTAGTAATTCGTAAGTGAAACAAATACCAAGAAAAAAAGAGAGATGAAAGCGAAATGTCTTCCCGGAGACACTAAAGTTAAGTATTGAAATCTGACTTCTCATACTAAAGTTTTTCTACGTGGCGGCCTGCGGCCGCGCTTAAGGGTTTTCTCCTCCAGTAGGACGCGGCAGGTGGCTTCGCTGAATAAAGTTTTCCTGCGTGCGTCACAAAAATAAAAAAATGTCTTTTCCTGGAAACACTAAAGTTAAGTATTTCCACGCAGAAAAACTTTAATATGCGAAGCCACTTGTCAATACTTGACTTTAGTGTTTCCAGGAAAAGACATTTTTTTATTTTTGTGACGCACGCAGGAAAACTTTATTCAGCGAAGCCACCTGCCGTGTCCTACTGGAGGAGAAAACCCTTAAGCGCGGCCGCAGGCCGCCACGCAGAAAAACTTTAGTAAGAATGCTTACACCAGAATGTTTACACCATGCATAACAATATTCTGAAAAAATATTCTGAATAATTGGGAAATAAGGCCATTATGGCTTTATCTCCCATTTAATTGAGCAATAAAGCCATCATGGCCTTATTTCGCATGATTTTAAAGCACCCCCCCCTTCGAATTTCGTTTTCATCTCTCTTTTTTCCTGCTATTTATTTCAATTATAAATTACCAAAAAAGTAATAATAAAACAAGTTTTTGGGTTACAAAATTTTGATTTATTTTATCATTATAATAGTATTTATTTACATTGATATTTAGTTTCAACTACTCTTCATAAATAATAAGAAAATCTCCATTGATGTTTTATAGATCACACCTTGCGGATTTTCTGTTCATTTGGAGCCCATTAGAACCACAAGTGCTTTAGAAGGCTTTAATTCAAAACTTTCCCGGAGCATTGAAAAGCATGGGCAATTTCATAAATTCTTCGACGCTATCCGTAATGAAGATTTCCATCAGTCAGTTTCTTTAAGTAAAATAGTTGCGGGTGCTTTATCTGTTTTGCCCAAAAAACGTAAAAGGCAAACGGATAAGGATAGCAAAATTCAACACCTAACCCAGCAATTACACAGGGGAGAAATCTCTTTATGCGATTTTTTTAATTTCGTTACAAATAAAGAAAACCACATTGTAGAATGTGATGAACTTCTGGAGGAAAATGGAGAAGAAGAAACAGAGTCAGATGATAATGTGGAAAGCCAAGTCAATTTCAGCCAAATGACGAAAGTTTTAAAATGCATTATTTGCCTTGCAGAACCAAGAAATATTTTATTGATGCCATGCAAGCACTTTAAAATCTGTTCCAGCTGCTTCCAGCATTTAGATAAAAAATCTAAAGAAAACAGTTCACCTTTGCTTTGTCCTTATTGTAGACAAATCGTAGAAAGTAATTTAAATATATTTCAATAAAGAGTATTTGAAAAAACTATATGAGTATATTTATTTATTTTTTTATTTTCAAAAGTCTGGACGATATGACATATTTTAAAGTGACATAATATCCAAAAAAATTGTGGCGTATCGTCCATGGACTTTATGTCATTTTGAAATAGTCATAAAGTCCATGGACGTTATGACACCTTTTAGTGCGACATAACGTCCATGGACATTATGACATTGGACGTTATGACATGCCACCGTTCTGTCAACTCAAATAAAAATTTTATACATTTGTCTAATTTTTAAGAGTTTTTTTTATTAAATTCTAAACGCTCTATTCGAATATTCGTTTCTTGTTTTTGGGTAGTTGTATTCTGAGGAGAAAACCACAGAAATGCAACAAATTAATAAAACAAAAAGTGGAGTGGAGTGGCGTGGCGTGGCGTGATCAGCGTTGTCAATTTTGAAATTTCAAAACGCACCAAAATGGAGAAAAAACGCACAAGTTTAGAATTTTTTTTTATTTAAAATGTTTATTGATTTTTTTAAATTTCACAAATTCTTTATATAACTTTTTAAAAAAAGATCCACGATTAATAGTAAAAGTAATAACAATAAAGATAAAATAAGCATTTAACCACTCAAAATTTAAGTCACAATTGAAGTACTGATTGGTAAAAAAGGGCTAATTTTAGTACATATTTGGCGCTTTTTTAAATTATTTTTGTTTCTATTTTAAGTATGTATTCAATTTGATTTTTTACAATAAAATTTGTTAGGGCTCCACTGGGACTGTAACCGTGGCTGGTCGTTAATAGTTCAGTAGACCAAACCATCAGGCTACACAAGAATTTCTATTTCCATGTTTAAAATATTAATTTTATTTTCAAACAAAGATTTTCATCCTTTTTCAACTTTAGCAATGACCTTCATGTGACGAATTTGTTAGCATGTATTCATTTATCATACATTCGTAATTAAAATACATTTATGGGGTCTTTTTCATCGTATAGATTTCATGATAATAAAGTATTAAAAAACTACAATTAAAAATTAGTAAAAATAAAGATTTCATCACATTTTTGGAAAAATTAAAAACGCAACGAAATTGCAAAAAGCGCACCACTCACCAACCAAGGACATTTTCGCACAAAAAATTTAAAAAAGCACTAAAAATGGTGCGAAATGCAGCAAGTTGACAACGCTGGGCGCGATCTTAGTATGATATTAAACATGTTTAAAAAATAAAGGGTTTTGAAATATAAGTCCCCATTTACACGACGAAAATATTGCAACAATATTGCTTACCTTTTAGACATCAGAGTGAGGGGAAGATAAAACAAGTACACACTCGATTGTACTAGCAATTCTTGTACTTGTTACATACGAATGAGAGAGCAACATGGGTATAGAGTTATTTAGGAAAAAATTTTTGCTGTGTAAAAATAAAAGAAATTTTAAGGAAATAATTGCATCAATTATTTTTTTCGTGTAAATCGGGACTAACGAACAAAAAATATTTTCTTTAATTGACAAAAGATACCAAATGTGCTAAACTTGTGTCATGAATCAAATAATAAAGATTGTGCAAAGAATGTAAACAAAATTTCCTCTCTCTGGGCATAACGTCACAGGTTATTTTTTCCGTATAATCAACATGTAAAAAATAACTTTTGTTTACAATATATTTAATATTTATTGTTTTATACATATTAAAATGTATTTTATGTATATTATATTTTTGTATTACCAATTCATTATTTTTGTTTGTTTCCGGTTGTGTTTTTTTGGTTCTTCCGCTAGGAGTTGATTTAGTTTTCTGATTTGAAAAGCATTCTGGATTGAAAAAAAGTGTTTAGCTTTAATCTCCGCATTAATAGTACTTGACTCATTTATATGCTTTTTTAAATACTCGTTGTAAATCAAGAGATTTTCACCATTCAAAGATTTGAATACAGCTTCCAGATTTTTATTTGATACACATATTCTTCTGTAGGCTTTGATAACCTAACATAAGGTATCTTAAACGCAAAACGTTTCGCATAACCATTGTTAATCTCATATCCCCTTTTATATCATCTGCCTTGAAGTCTTCAATACAAACTCTATAAGACACTTTTAATTTTTTTCATCAATGTGGCAAAATTGTGCCCATTGTTTTTTCATTTATTTTCTGTTGGAAATCGAAAAAAATTTAAATTGATAATATTTTTTTAATATTTCTACAATTAAAAAGGGCACACTTCATTTTAAAAGTTTTATTTTCATTAAAATTTATATAGAAGTTAAGCAAACATTAAAATATTTTTGACTTGTTACGTCACAAGAAGAACTTTACTCTCACAGTTTTTGTAAAATATAACGGACCTGCGCAATGCGTAATCTTTATTATTTGATTCATGACCTTGTGTCCATCACTGTATGATCGCTCTTAGTTCTCACCAGACTGTTTTAAAACGATCACAAATCATCAACAACAATTGACAGATACATATATTTTTAAAAAGTAATGATAAATTGTGGCAAAAAGTAAATAATTAAATTAATTAAATACACTTTATTCTTGAATTGTCTAAAAGTAACAATTTACTCAGTTCTAGGACAACAAAAAGTGGTAGGTCTAATTATAAAATAGAACCAGCTTCTAACCCCGTTGAAGCAGTTGCTAAATAGTTTTGTTTAAATATTATTATACGATTTGCTTACAATACCTATATATTTACTAACATGTTAGTAAATAATACTACTTTGTATGTAAAATATTTAATTCATTTAAAATAGAATGTATTTCATCAAGCTTATTCTATAATATGTGTATTTCATGTGAATTTCTCACTTTCACTTTCAAGGATGAATACGTTACATGCCACCAACCACATTTTCTTACAAAATAAAATAATACTTGATTTTAGTAATTTTTTGTTCCTACTGATGTATTGAAATAATGACTTGGGCAGGCAATGAAGTGTAAAAAATCGTTTCTTGTAATTTTTTTTACCATGGGGAACAATATTAAACATTTATCATTATTTTAAGTTTTATACAAAACAACATAACCAAGGAGTAAGGAACATAAACAAAAGACATTTACATGTAATAAGTGGTTAAATGTAATAACATAGTTTATATCGATTATAGAAATTTTGGTGTAAAAGATTTAAATTGTTAAACGCTTCTGTGTGTGAGAAATTTTGATATGAAAATAATGGATTTTTTAGAATACTTGTCACACAATAATAAAAAATAGAATATACCTACTAAAGATTTTCTTACAGTTAAAATGCTGTTTACGTGTTTAATGGTAATTCAAAACTTTCTTAGCATTTAATAATGTTTTATTAAGTTTTATAATGTTCAAAAAATTTGATTCATCTTAATAGTTTTTAACCAAGTCAAATAAATATGAAAAATTAAAGTTTCGTTAAGTTTTTTAATTGGCATCATTAAGTTATGCTGTAGAAACTTTCTTAAAAAAAAAGCACATTGCCTACTTTGAGGATGACAAATTTTCAATGACCTTGAAAATTTGGAATAACGAAATTTGTGGTGAATTTCTAAAAACTCACCACTATTTTTTATACTCACCACGATTTTTAACTCACCACGATATTTTCACCACATTTTTAAATTCACTCACTACACGAGCAAAAAAAAAATTCCGCTAGAATTTTTTTTTACACACCTTTTTTAACTAGCTAGAGGAGCTAGCCCTCTGTTTTCTTGTTTTTTTTTCTTTCTTTCTTTGTTCTCTTCTCTCCATCTTCCTCATGCACTCTCATAATTCTTCTGTCGGTCGTCGTCGTTGTTTGCGTGTGTTGTTGCTGTGGCCGTTGAAATTCTTATAAGAAACCCGGGTTCGTTGTACATATGTATATATAGTGAACTTTAAAAAGAAAAAGAATATGGGAATTATTATTTCGTTTGGTTAAATGACCAGCGTTGTCAGCTTTGAAATTTCAAAACGCACCAAAATAGAGAAAAAAGCGTACCGCGCACCAACTAAAGAAATTTTCGCATCAAAAATTTAAAAAAGCACAAAAAATGGTGTGCAACGCACCAAGTTGACAACGCTGTATATGAATAAAGAAATATTGTTTGTTTCAATGTTTGGTTTTGAAATTAAAGTTTCATTAATTAAGGCTTTTAGTTAAACAAATATGTTGGCATGTAATGTTCGGTTTAAAAATAAACAAAATCAGTATTTTCGATACTTAAAGAATTGAATTTTGTTAGGTTCTTTTAAAAAGCGAACAAAATTCAATTAAACATTTCGTTTCAATTTTAAAATATTAAGATAATAAAGTTTCTTTCAATTCCTTCTTTATTTGCTATTTGAAGCATTTTGAACGTTTCCCAACACTAAATTACCTTAAAAACGAACAATGTTTACAAACTTCCTTTGTTATCTTTGAGAAAATTTTACATTACTACCACTTACTCTTTTCTTCATTCATATACATAAACCAAAGACATATTAGCTGTTTCTCTCACGCACTCTGACTGTATGCATAAGAATTTCGAGATGTAAATAAAGACAACAATAATGAAAATTAACTCAAACAAACACAAAGAGCAGAGAGTAACATTTTAAATGCAAAAGAGAGAGAGACTTAAATAACGAATGAGTGCACAAAACAAAGACAAAATTAAGAAGAAAATTGTTTTTGTTGTTATTGGTTTTTATCTCAAACAAGTTTTAGTAACATTGGATGGAAGAAAAAGCGCTCAGTTGCTGCGGAAATTTTAAAGCGTACGTTTGGTGTTTTTGGTCTGGCTGCCCAATTAATGCTGGATTACAGTGTTTTTTGTGTTCCTCTAATGTTTTTTTGATTGATATTGTGTGAATAATAACAATTTTTATAAAAAACGTGTGACGGTCGTACTAATTAACAAATAAAATTCTTATAATACAATCATAAATTGAATTGTGTGCTAATTTACCCCCGAAATAGTTTAAAGCTATAAAAGGTGAAAATATATAAAAAAATAATTTTACGAGGGAATTAAAAGTGTATGCAATAAGAAAAATGATGTGATAATTGGAAATTATAACAAGAAAAGTTATTTGTATGATTTTTTCTTTTTGAAATTGTAGTTCAACGCCATTAAGGAGCAAGATTTTCCTTTGTGTGTGGAATTTCCGAAATAATAAGAAAAAAATTTGAAATAAAAGGAATATAAAACAAAAAAATGTATAATGAAGTTTTCAAGTGTTTTAAAATAAAATGAGAAAGAGTTGTTTGAAAAAATATACAAAAATTCTAAGAATCTTAAAAATCATAAAAATATAGATTTCAAATCGGAAATTTTCTTTAAATCTAGGAATCTTCTCATTAAAATTAAAAAATAATTAGAATTTTGTGAATAGCTGTTACTAAGCTGGATTTTTATTACTTTCCGGTCGAAATTTAAAGTAAGTCTGACTTTTTGTTTTATCATTATTTTTATAATCTATTATTTTGAGCATCTTGTTAAAAAAAAGCCCGTCGTAAAAAATCTTATTTCTTATTTGTTATTAACTAGTGTTTACCTTTACGTTTTTTATTCTTCTTGTTGTTACTTCCACCATAAATTTGTTTAGTTGATTTTGTTTATTATGCATTTTTTATTAGATGTTTTTTATATGGCTGATTTTAATTTGTTACGCTCTCTTTTGTTTCAGATGTTTTTCTTTTCTTCAAATTTTAATAGAATTAAGTTAAATCTTATATTCGAATTTTTTTTAACTGAAATATAATTCTTATATAAATGTAAAATCTTTTAAATATTTTAATTTGGCTTAGTTTTTTATTTAAAAATGTGTGGTTTTTCTTTGTTAAAAATTAGATTTTTTTCGGTTGAATTTTTTCCACTCATTTTGTTTGTGTTACTCTTTTGTTTTTTCGTGTCAAGAGTGTGAGAGATTTATGTATATTTGAGTCGTTTTGTTATTTGCTTTTCAATGTTTTGTCAGAGTAGCCGTAGTGTCTTGTGAATACAGTATTATGAGGTAAACATAAACATTGGAATAAAGAAAATATTTTTGTTTGTAAAGTAAAATCATTCACATAATAATTTTGAACGATATTTAAATAATATCAAATTTAATTAAATATTTTTCTTTTTAATGAGCAAATAAAAAACAAGAACTACTGGCCGTGCAATATATACACAATATATACATATTTCAAATGATAGGTTTTTTAAATACCTTTTCAACATGACTTATTAATGTGGACCACTTATAGGTTTTTGTGAAAACTATTTCTTTATCCGATATTTTTTCAAAAATCTAAAAAATCCGGAAAAATATCTTATTGATTACCTATATAAATTACAATTTGCAAATGTAAAGAAATTAAGCTTTAATTCATGGTATTGTACATCCGGAGACATTAAAAAAAGATTATGACATTTATCTATAAAAAATGTATATATAGGATATCTTTACTATCAGAATCCGGTGTTCTGTGAAGAAAAATAAGTACAATGTTAATGATCTTGAGAATTAAAGACATACGATATAACCTAGCCGACTGAAATTATTCAGCAACTATAAATTATAGAAATCGTACCAAATATTAAGAAATAAAGCATAAAGGTATTTAATAAATTTGGGAACAAGTCTAGTTTATGGACACCGAGAAAAAAAAACAAAAGAAAAATAACCTTAGAATTAGGTGAAATGGCTTTAAAATGAAATATTTATACCTTTGGACTGAATTCCGTTTTTTTCGATTTTTTATCCGAAGTTTTTTTTTTTAAATTACCGTAATAATGACATGTATTATTTTACACTAAATTGTAGCCAAGGTTTGTAGCTTTATTTTAAAATACTATATAACACCATGACTTTTAAAATCTTGATTTTATGATTAAAAAAGAGTCCTATTTCGTGCAACTATTATAAAGTAAGTCCGCGCTCACACGTTTCCATTCTGACTCTTCAAGGCAAGTTTTTTTTTTTGGGTGAGAAGGGAAATGAAATGGGTGCATACTTTACGATACTAGTCAATTTTCTTATTAGCTTTTATTAATTTGTTGCGTCTTAAAAACTTGATGGTAAAGAGCACGAAAATTAAAGAAACAGGTGTGAACCAAATGGCAGAGAATTGGACAGAATGTGTTATATTGAAAAAAAAACGGTTGAAAAGATTTCCAAGCTGTTTTTTCTTGGTATTCATTGCTAAAAAGACAATAAAATTGCCGTCTGATCCGGCTTCGCATAAAATGTTTTTTTTTAATTGACGGCCTGTGTGTTTTAAACTCTATTTTATGTCGAAAGTTGGCTTCACATAAAACAGAATTCTTGAATGTTTGGCGGAAATGTTTGAAACTTCTTGGTATGTCGAACGACGGCTTCGCATAAAATATTATAAACTAGAGGCTTAATTTGTGCGATTTTTTTTATCAATTATGTAAAGTGCGTACAAACGAATATCTAACCAAAATGTTTTTTCTTGCATGGCTTATACAGCGAAATATATTTTAAATCTATCTAATAATTTAGTATGAATACGTTACAAAAAATTGTCAAAAAATTCAAATACATATATCTTAAAAAATAAGTGAAACTTTATTGGGTACAATTACCTAAATGAAGCTTTAAATATACTTCTTTTTAATATTCTGCAATTTAGTTGGACTAGTTTTTTGAATTATGTCTTCAGCTGTTCATTTTACTTCAATTTCTTTTTATATAATTCTCTCCATTCTGAAGTTTTAAATTATCCTTTTTTATTCTTAAAAAGTCGTATATATCTCTATAGAATGAATGTAGTTTTACCAAAAACTTTACTGTAAAAGGCAATAGGTTAGGTTTTGCAATTTTTTCAAAGAAACATAATCAAAATTTTAAAAATTATAATATTTATATAGAATTCAAAAAACATCAATGCATGTATTTAGTAACCTTTAAAATTATATGAATATCTTAAGATTTGACTTCATTACATTACAAATTTTCACAGTAATTGCTTACTTGAATAAAAATTAAAGCTAAAAACTGTATATTTTTATTTTACTAAATATTAAAAAAGAAAAATAAAGTTTTTGGCAAAAATTTCCCAATTGAGATTCTTCTTAAAATCCTAACTGATGGCAACCTCGTTTATAAGTTTTTTTTTCTAAACAGAAAGTTCAGACATTTTTTAGAATTTGATTTATTGAATAAAATAATTTCCATAAGTTAACACAATTGTTTATCAATTCCGAAAAATCCAAACGAACTACAAATAATAAATATTTATCATTTATTTTGCTTAATTTTACAAAGCACACAAAACGAAAATGAACATGTTGAGTACAAACAACAAGAGACTGAGTTTATTTTAGTTTTCCATTTCCTTTTCTTGTGTTATTCTTCTCATATTTAAATCAATACAACAAACTGTCAAAAGTCTGCATATACTCTAGTGGGCTCTTTTTAAAGTGTATATAAAATTTCATGGCAGCCGTTTTACATCCATAAGAGTAAAAGAGTCGACTGGAGATGTGAAAAAATATAGAAAGTAAAGAATAAATGAAAAATTACATTTTTTTAATGCATTCTTGTTGAAAATTTCAGTTTGAACACAACTACGCTAAAAAAGCAACGAATTATTTTTTATAATTAAAAATTATAGACTGTGAAAAAGGAAATTAGAAATTTGTATTAGACATTCCAATTTTCTTGTTAAAGTGAAATTTATCAAGTTGCTAAAAAATGACAGCCGAAGTGGAGATCTATAATCAAAAAAAGGAAATACATTTACGTTCCCTGAAACAATCGGGGCATGTGGGTTTTGATAGTCTTCCCGATCAGTTGGTGAATAAAAGTGTACAAAACGGTTTTGTGTTCAATGTTATGTGTATTGGTGAAACGGGTCTGGGTAAATCCACATTAATGGATACTTTATTCAACACCAGCTTCGAGTCCACACCCAGTTCTCATACATTACCAAATGTCAAATTGAAGGCACACACATATGAATTGCAGGAAAGCAATGTACGGCTAAAGCTCACCATCTGCGATACAGTTGGCTATGGTGATCAAATTAATAAAGATGACTCA
The DNA here is from genome assembly GCA_916048285.2 of Bellardia pandia. Taxonomy (NCBI): domain Eukaryota; kingdom Metazoa; phylum Arthropoda; class Insecta; order Diptera; family Calliphoridae; genus Bellardia; species Bellardia pandia. Next base: position 93,619,282 of record OU696530.1, on the reverse strand, counting down.
TTCAAAGCGGTAGTGGATTACATTGATTCTCAGTTTGAGGCTTATCTGCAAGAGGAACTGAAAATCAAACGTTCGCTCGTGGCTTGCCATGATTCACGTATACATGTGTGTTTGTATTTCATATGCCCTACAGGCCATGGCCTGAAAAGTTTAGATTTGGTGTGCATGAAGAAACTTGATAGTAAGGTTAATATTATACCCATCATAGCCAAGGCTGATACTATTTCCAAAGCTGAATTGCAAAGATTTAAATCTAAGATAATGCAGGAATTGTCTAACAATGGCGTGCATATTTATCAGTTTCCTACCGAGGACGAAACCGTCGCAGAGACCAATTCGGCCATGAATGATCATGTGCCTTTTGCAGTAGTTGGCTCCACAGAATTTATAAAGGTTGGCAATAAACTAATACGCGCCAGACAATATCCTTGGGGCACAGTGCAAGTGGAAAATGAAACCCACTGTGACTTTGTTAAATTGCGTGAAATGTTGATACGCACCAATATGGAAGATATGCGTGAGAAAACTCACACCAAACACTATGAATTGTATCGTCAAAAGAGGCTAGAAGAAATGGGTTTCTCCGATGTAGACTCTGACAACAAACCTATTTCATTTCAACAAACCTTCGAGGCCAAACGCTCAAATCATTTGGCTGAACTGCAGGCCAAAGAGGAAGAGGTACGTCAAATGTTTGTGCAACGAGTCAAGGAGAAAGAAGCCGAACTTAAAGAATCCGAGAAGGAATTACATGCCAAATTTGAAAAGCTGAAGCGTGATCATGCCGAAGAAAAGCGCAAATTGGAGGAATCACGCAAGAAGCTAGAGGAAGAGTTCATGGAGTTCTCTAGACGCAAATCACAATTGGCGGCCTCACACCACACCCTTACGTTGGGTAAAAGCAAAAAGAAGTAGACCACAATTTTAAAAAAATATTAAACACAAAAGCACAAAAAGCAACTACCTACAACATTTAAAATCAAGAAAAAAGAAATTATTTTTTTTTGTATTATTTTACAGAATTCAATTATTTGCATGCAAAACACGTAAAACGAAAAGGTTCCCCACTTCTCCTTAACCCCCTCATTTTAAATAAAAACATCGACGTCGTCATCTTTATAACGTTACAAACATACAAACCATTGACCACTCCGCACCGTAGAAACAACAATACGGTTCGCAACTCGTTTAAGTTTCTTTAAGAAATTTCTATTTTATTTTTATTTCTAAGTAAAGACAGACATTAATAAAAACTAAAGTATTATAGTGTTTACATTGTTTAAACAAACATACATATTTCCAATTCGAACTAAAATTTAATTTCTTTTTTGTTGTCTCATAGCAATTAACCAACGAAGAAATTATACCTATTAAAATTTTTCATGATTTTTAATTTCTTTTTCATTGAACATTTCTTGAGAAACTCATTTTTTTCTAAACTTTATTTTGGTTTAAAGTTTTTTTAAAATCATTCTAACGAGTTTTTTTTATACTTTTTTCTGTTTGCTATACTTAAGCATTTGCTTTAAAGAAAGATTTATTTATAAGTAAAATAAACGTATTATTATACTCCAAAATATTATAATGACTAATATATAATAAATACATACCTATGTAATGAATAAAAGTAATAAATAAATTTGTATGAAAGAGTTTTATTTAAAGATTTTGTGAATTGAACTGGTATTGAGAGATTTTCTTAACAATGTTTTAAATTATAGAAAAATTTAAAATGATTTTGTTTTAAAAATGTGAACAAATTTCAGGAATAACGCTTAAAAATTCGAATGAAAAAAATATGTTTAAAATTTTAAGTAGGTTTGTTTAAAGAATACATAGGTATACCATAAAAATTCAAAGGAATAGATAGATAAAAGTGGCTTATTTGTAAACAAATTTTAAAATTTGTTTTAGACAATCGATATTTTGTTCTCAATAAATTATAGGCTGTAATAATAACAAAAATATTTAAGTTCATCAGAATAAACCACTTCGAATGTTTATTTTGAACTTTATCTAAATAACTTTGTTGACATTTATAAGAATTTTTGTTTGATTTTGAAAATTTTAGAAGAAATTACCAATTTCTGTTGCCTAATGATCTCGTGCCATTTCGTGCTTTCGGCTGTTGTGGGAATAAACGATTTCTGGGGGGTTATTCCGTATTTCGATTCGAAAGCAAGAGCTTTCGAAATACAATGTAAAAAGTATACAAATTCGAATGATTTTCTTTTCGAATCGAAATACAGAGTAACCTCCCTGTTGTATTACATACATAGTTCGAATTGATTGCTTCTAAGCAGACGCACATAGACCTTAGCTAACGAAAGCAAAAATGTATTTTTTATGCAGAGTAAAATACAAATTATTTAAATTAAATATTTCCTCTTTCAATTAAAATTTTCTTGGTTTTCTCAATTTTTAATAGAAATTCCTAATTTAAATTAGATTGTTCTTAATTTCACATTGAAGTTCTCTATTTAAATGAAAATTTTCTCAATTTCATTTAAATCTTATACGTTTGATTCTTCGAAACAAATTTTACGTAGCTTTTGAAAGCATAATATGCTTTAGAGATATCGAAATACTGTGAGCGTCAAAATAAAATCAACACCACATATTATAAAAAGAAAAGCTGAATTATAATATAATTATACAAAAAGTTGACTCATTTTACTTAAATAGTTTCTCTAAATATAAACAAAGGCAGCCTGTTTTGTAGGGGTATGTGATAAGTGCCTAAACTTTCGCAGCAAACAGTCATAAGTATTATCGTGCATCGGTATAGATTTGTATATTTATTCATAGCATCTTTTCAACATGTCTTTAGTGGCAGTATATTCGAAACCTCTGTTGATGTACAAATAAGTCTCTAATATTGTCGGGCAAAAATTAGTTCTACTTAAATGTGGTTGGCGTATTCAATTAAGCTCAAGTGTCTATACACATTTTATATTTCGAATTAAAAAAATTTTCTTATAGATAATATTAAGAAATTTCTTTGAGATTTCGAAATTTAATTTCTATTGATATCAATTACTTCAAGTGTAGTAATTAAATTGTAGAATTTTTAACAATTGACAATTGTTCTATATAGATAATATTACAACATAACATTAACATTTGAAACATGTAATAATATAAAAAATCTTAAAATTTTTTAATATTACCACATAAAAATTACATACAAAAAGCTAAGGCGAAGAGGTTACACATTAACAATTGTTTTAAAAAACACAACAACACTTTCTTATACTAAATAGTACTAAAGAATTTTGTTATTTAAACATATTTTTTGATAAAACAATTTCTTTTATGTCAGAATGTACAGCAACTGCTGAGATAAAATATTCTGAAATCATTAATAAAACTACCCCTTTTTCCGCTTTATTATATCATTCATTTACATGTTTGTTGCAGTAACATTTTGGGAATACTTTCCCTCGTTTGTGTTTCTTTTTTGTGTAACTCAACTCAAACACTTAAACTAGAATTCCTTGGAAATATTTATTTCTTTTTATTTTATATATATTTATGTACATATATGTATATAAAATTATGCTTGTAAAGATAAGAATTATGAGAATATGAATATGAATTTATAGTACAAAATCATTAAGATCAATTGAAACGCAGAAAACCAGCATAATGTTTTGATTGTTTCGTAGAGCGGTTTTGGAAATATGTATTTGTACTGACGTTAAGTGAAGGGGTGTGAAAGATTTTGTTATCGTATTGGAAATAAAAAAAAATAAAATATTATGAAGGGGGTTTTTAAAGAAGAAAAATAACGGCAATTTATGTTTACTTGACCTCAATGTGAATGTTTCGTGAGAAATATTAAGATAAGTTTGAAGAAGATCTAAAACTAGTATACATAATAAACTTAATTATGAAAAATTGCAATAAAGTTCTTGTCTTGTTAGATCATAATTTACTTCATTGTGTAGATCATAGGCAGCGTTGCCAAGACCAAAAAAATTTTATAACCAAAATGTAAAAAAAAAGTAACCAAAAGCAAAAAAAAGTAACCAAAATTTTTATATATTTAAAATTTTATTTTATTTATACTTCAGCTAAAAAATATATATGTAAAATATTAATTAACCATTGCATTTCAGTTTGTAGTTCAGTCTTATAATTAGGTACAATTGAAAGAAAAAAATAACAATATTAATAAAAACCAAATGTAATTAATTTCATTACATTTGTTACAAAACACTAGTAGATAAAGTTTAAGTAGATGAGGCTAAAAATCTGTCTTGAATGTTCTTAGATGATTTATCGATATAGCGAACGACTAGAACTAGTGATTTCTTTGTGGATACGTCTGTTGTTTCGTCTACTATTAACGAAAACTTTGTGGTTTTTAGTTTGGAAATTAAATTTGCTTTATATTTACTTTAACATTTCTGTTAATTGAGTTGCTGTACCTGCCACATTTAATGTGTTTCGCAATTTGAGAGTCGGGACAGCGCTCCTCTAATAAGCCTGGTAGATAGTCCATTAATAAAAAATGCAAATTGTGGGAAATAAGAAACATTACTAATGTTAGCTCTGTTTGGTGCACTTGCTTATTAAGAGTTTCTTTTTGAGAACTTGCAAATGTTATTTTTATTTTCCACATTTGGCTTATGAACACTTTTTTAGTGTGCTTTCATAAATGACTTACGTGATTTGCAATTTTTTTTTCACAGGCAGCGCAGAAAGAACATCCTTCTTTGTTTCTTAGCCACGGAAACTCATCCAACCACAATACACGGAATTTTCTTTTCGGGCTGTTTTTAATATCACTAAACAACAAAATATTATTTAAAAAAAGTTATTGAAATTGAATAAAAATATACCTATTCTCATCATCACTTCCAGAAGATAACTCGACATTATTAGTTTTACTTTGAGCAGCCTTTTTAAATTAAAATCTAACAAAAATAAAAATTGTGCTTAAAACCAATATTATTATTTTTTAATTCGAAGTACATACTTATCCATTTTTTACGAAAGAAACCCAATCTTAACTATTTAAAAAAACACTTTATTATTAAAAAATTAAATAGAACGCCAATTTGTAAAAAGCTTTTTTTGGTTTTCTGGTAAAAAACATAATTTATAAATGTTTATTAAGGTCCGTTCATGTCTAAAACAAAAGAAAAATTAACTTGTTCCGATGTCAAACATCAATATGAAAATGCATTTAGTAGCATGTTTTTAGATGGTTTTTGTGAAGAACCTTTTACTCGTTCAACAATACAATTATTGTGTTTGTTATGTTTGGAGACAGGCATGTATTTTTTTGTAATCCTGTGTTTAGTGTTTTATTTTTAAAAAACCTTTAAATTGTGGTAGTTTAGTTTATCACCAAAATTAGTGGAGTAAATTAAGTCAAAGTCCCCTTTTACAGTTGAGAAATTGAAAGACAGACAGACGAAGTTTGTAGGCGATGTATTGAAGAGGAAGAGTGTGCGGTAGACCTCTACTGTACTGGACCAAGGCATATTGATTATAATAAATTTGCCTTGGTCCAGTACAGTAGAGGTCTACCGCACACTCTTCCTATCGCCTACAAACTTCGTCTGTCTGTCTTTCAATTTCTCAACTGTAAAAGGGGACAAAGTAAAAACAATGTAAAAAATGGTTACTTTTGTGTTAAAAAAAAGTAACCAAAACCGAAAAAAAGTACACAAGTACACATTGGAAAAAAAAGTAACCAATTTTGGTTAAAAGTAACCAAAACGGCAACGCTGATCATAGGTCGGCATCCTATAGCACAATAGTGCAGAGAGCACTTCACACATACGCATAATCTCTTTCATTCAGTCGTCGTTGAGACAGCAATGTGTGCACATGCGGCGGATGCTTTTATATTTTTTCAGAAATACTTCCCAACAAACTTTTAAAATTAATAATGAATTACGAAAAATATTTTATAATTGATAATGCATTTGGTAACATGCATGTAATCAGCTTTTGAAGTATTAGAAGTTCCGTTTGTATATCAATCTCGTTGTTAATTTCTTATATGTTACGGAAAATACATTGTGAGTGTATGTTTCCTATCTAAGTTGTTTTGTATAATTTATATAATTATGTTTATGTTTGCTGGGTAGTTTTCTCACACACACAACCTCATTTTACGCTTTGCCTACCTCTGGTTTAGATCCTACTTCAGTTCATAGTTCAGTAACTATATCGGTTCCTAGTTCAGTTTCTAGTTGAGCTTATAGTTCAGTTCATAGACGAAGAGATTAGTTCAGTTTTTTTTTGTAATTTATTATGATTTTACATTACATTTCATTTAAAATTAAATTCGGTACGAATGAAACCGTTAATTGGCTTATCTGAGGTAAAATATAAATTTGTATACAATTGCTATTCAAATTAATTATATAAATAGCTTTAAGCTTTTGCAATAAAATAGCTTTGAAGTCCCAAAAAAACATTGCCTTTGGGGCACTTTTCTCCAGCTTTTGTCTTTGGACTATAGTGGTGGATCCATGTCTCATCAACAGTTGTGAAACGACGCCTAAAATTAATTTTATTTTTCTTAAATTTTCATTTTAATGCATTTTTGGTCGACGGTTAACAAATGCGGCACCCATCTTGCAGAAAGCTTCTTCATATCTAGTTCTTCAAGCAAAATTAAATGGATTCTATCATTTGAGATGCCCATGATATTAGTTATTTCACGCACATTTATTCGTCTATCATTTAATACCATATCATGCACTTTGGCTACAATTTCTGTTGTTGTTGCTGCTTTTGGACGAAACTCAGCAACCCAATATTTAATGTTGCATACGAAGGAGCACTTTCATCTAACACATTCATGATATCATTATGAATTTCTTGTCCTAAGAAACCTTTTTTAGTTAGATATTTAATGACACCACGAATTTCTAATTTTTCCAATGTAAAAAAATCACAGATGCGTCTTTTTTGAACACCTGTTTCTATATGAAGGAGTTGCCAGATCGAAAAGAAATTTAACATGTATTCATAGCACAGATGGAAGTTTCCAAAACACTTAACTTTTTCCTGTTTATACCGCGCTTTCTGTTCTAGGCTAAGAAGTTTCTGAACCGCCCTCGTAGTTCTGTTCATTGTGAAGTTCTTATTTCTGTTCTCAGTTCAGTTCTTAGTTCATCTCAATGTTATGTTCATTGTTAGCATATTTCAGTCTACAGTTCAGTTTATGTATACCTTTTTTAATAGTTCAGTGTTGTTTTTCTTTTTAAATTCTTCTCAATCAATTGCGAAAGAGTATTCAGTGAATTTAAGCATATATTTTTTTACCATTAAAACTAAATATTTAAATTATTTATGCGACTTTTTCCCATATTCATTAATCATTTATTTCTATTTTGTCTCTTTACAGATTTTAAAACACAATTTCGAAAAATATCCCATAAAATAAACCCAACTAAAAATGACCACCTAAAAAAATGGATTAAATAAAAACTACCGAAAAAAAACCTAACAAAACCGCACAAAATATTTAACAAACCAAAAGTATTTTATACTAAATATTGCAGAGTGTTCAATTAGTGTTTGTTTATATAAACAATATAAACAAATCGCCAACAACCAAAAAAAAAAAAAATTGTTTAAAATATCTTTGGCTGCTTTGTCAAACTAAAACTATCAATTTTTTCGCCCCTATAGATTGGGATCTTTTTTGTCATTGCAAAATTCAGCATAAATCTAAAAGTTTACAAAATTTTTATTTTCTTGTTTAAACTACTCTGTTTTTTTCTAACGCTGTTGCTAAACTCATGAAACCATTTAAGGCTAGAAAATCAAAAAAATTACACAAAACCTACAAGAAAAGCGTAACAATTCCATAGATTAAAACCCGTAAAAGAATACGAAAAAAGGAAATTTTTGCATTTTTTCTATTGATGATGATGTAAAATCTCATGTAAAACTACTGCCAGTAGAACGTAAAAACAATAACCTACCCTGAAAATAAAACAGTATTAAAAAAAAGCAGTGCTCCGCTTTTACTCCTCTTGACTACAAAAGCATTTAGCATTTACAAAGGACCTGCTCTTCGTTGAAGCGCAATTAGAAAGAAAAAAAAAACTAGAAATTCCAACGTCATCTGTAATTCATTCGTGTTCGTTATGCATCATTGTTTGTATTACAATTTCAACCACTGGCAAAACTAAAACTACGACAAACAGCAACAATAACAATTGATGGCTAAAAATTTATGTAGCCAAATATTTTGTTTGTTATATTTTGTTTTGACCGCCACCAACAACCGCCAGCAAAACAACAACCACTTTTGCTCTTAAAATCTAAACAATTTTATTTGCTGTGTATAGTTGTGTTTTTGGTCCAACAACTTCCTGTCCGTTTTACATACCACAGTTATATTGTAAAACAAATAAAAAAAAAACACTTAACAAAATATCTACATAAAAAAATATATCGAGAAAAATTATAAATACAGTTTTCCATGCCATTGGCTTGGTTATTACGAAATATTTGAAAAACGTAACATCTTGGTATAAAAACTGGTGAATATTTTTAACATTTACTCTTTGATATTATTAGTGTAAAATAAATTTGAAATTCTTTAAACATCCTACCTACATAATTGCCATCAAAATTCTTGGGCCATTACGAGACAAAGAATGTCATCAACAAAATGTGGCCTAAAAATGATTTTTATAGCGATCATTTTTGTCATCATCGTAAATGGTAAGTAAAATTGATTTTCTTTTAAACATTTTTTTTTTTATATTTAAGAAATATATTTTTGAAACTGCAACTACAGCAATAAACTGCTTCCAAGTGCCGTTATTAGTCCATAATTACATTGTTGCGATCTTTTCAAAATTAGTCAGTGTTTAAATTTAGAAATCATAGTTTTTTTGAATATAGCTAAATAATAAACAATTTCAAATGACAAATTTTTCTACGTAATTTTATTTTTACGCCGCTTAGTTTGTTATTTAGGGAATGCTAGACTAACTGAGTAAGAACTGAACTAATAACTGAACTATCAACTGAACTAGGAGCTCAACAAGGAACTTAACTAGGAAATGAACTAGCAACTGAACTAGAAACTCAACTAGGAACTGAACTAAGAACTTAACTAGGAATTGAACTATAAACTAAACTAGGAGCTCATAGGGAAACATAGCTAGGAACATAACTGGGAACTATAAACTTAACTAAGAACTGAACCAAGAATTGAACTATGAAATCAACTAGGAACCGAACTAGAAACTAAAGTGTGTTCTGAACTAGGAACGAAACTGAACTAAGAATTGAACTAGCAACATAGGGGAACATAACTAGGAACATAACTGGGAACTATAAACTTAACTAAGAACTGAACCAAGAATTGAACTATGAAATCAACTAGGAACTGAACTAGAAACTAAAGTGTGTTCTGAACTAGTTACGAAACTGAACTAAGAATTGAACTAGCAATTACACTATAAACTAAACTAGGAGCTAAAATAGGAACTTAACTAGGAACTGTACTGGTAACTGAACTATAAACTTAACTAGGAGCTCATAGGGGAACATAACTGGGAACTATAAACTTAACTGATAATTGAACAAAGAATTCAACTATGAAATCAACTAGAAACTGAAATTTGATCTAACCTAGGAACTGCACCAGGAACTGAACTGGGAACTGAACTAACAACTGAACTAGGAACTGAACTAAGAATTGAATTAGCAACTGAACTATAAACTAAACTAGGAACTCAACTAGGAACTGAAGTATAAACTGAACCAAGAGCTCATCTAGAAACACAACTACGAACTAGAAACTGAAGTGTGACCTCAACTAGGAACTAACTAGAAACTAAGCTGGGAACTGAACTAGGAACTGTACTAAGAACTGAACTAGCAACTGAACTATAAACTAAACTAGGAACTCAACTAGCAACTTAACTAGGAACTGAACTATAAACTGAACTAAGAGCTCATCTAGGTACACAATTAGGAACTATATAGTTGAACTGAACTAGGAATTCAACTATGAAATCAACTAGAAACTAGGAACTGAAGTGTAACTTGCATTAAGAACTGGGGGGTTACTCTCTATTGCGATGCGAAAGCAAATGCGATGCGATAAGCGTACATTTTGTATGGTTATCGTATCGCATTTGCTTTCGCATCGCAATAGAGAGTAACCCCCTTGAACTAGGAATTCAACTAGAAAGTGAACGTGGAACTCAACTAAAGAAGTTTAAGCAACTGTTACAAAGGGCAACATTTCCCTAGTTAATTTGATTTGAAGCAGCCCTACTTCTCCTCAAAGCGATTAGAGTCTGTGGAGTCATTATATTTTATGCTTAAGCCCAGGAATATTTTTCTATGTAATTACTTCTATACTTCTATTACTGTAAAATCCACTTAATGCTTGCTCGCTTTTCCATCTAAACTTAAACAAATTTCTTTCCTCCTATCACTAAAATCCTCAAGTGGAAAATAACTTTTATTAAAAAACATTTTTCAGCTACCTCATGCTCCTCCACTTCTGAAACGCTTAACGTCATTTGTACGTTTTCATTTTACAAATTCTTTGATACTTAAAAAAGGTGACCTTTCACCTTTTCTGTTCATTCAATCATTTATTTATTTATGTATTCATCATCTACCCAATAATATTGATTGCTCTGAACTGATTTATGTACTTTTTTCCTGCTAATTTTAACGATTTTATAATAGCAAATAAAGGAAGAACAAAATAACAAAATATAAACAACAGCAAACTGAAAGATAATAAAATGAAGGTAGAATATGCTGGCAGAGGGAACAAAGAAATAACACAAAAAAGAAGACCATTTAAACGAAAGACAGGAAGATACACAGACAGCAGTGGCAGTTCATGAGGAAAAAATAAATGTAACTTAATTAAAATGGAATGCCAATCATTATTATTAAATGTTGGTTTTTTTTTACAACGATATTCTTTGGATTTCCAAGGGACACAAGGGTACATAGATAAAAAGCTGTCAGACACACTTTGAATTAAAATTTGAAAATAGTAAACGAAATGAAAATTTACTAGTATTTGGAAGAAATAGGGAAATATTACTAAACATGCTTTGAGGTTTAATTTAATTTTTTGATTGTAGGAAAATTCTTAACAACATAGTTACATACGTAACAAAATTGTCAGTTTGACAATTAGTCAATGAATTATCTTTTATACTTGTGTGAGAAAATTACGTAAATAGCTAAAAGAAATCAAAAATATAAATTAAAAATTCTTTAGCAATTTTATAGAATTTTTCCTTAGAATTAAACGTTTGTGGGTATTTGAGAGCATACATTACATATTAATGAATTTTGATTGAATAGAAAATCAGTAGACATTATTTACACAGACAGTGGTTTAAGGGAAACAAAATTTATTGAAAACATAATAATATATAGAGAAATTAATTATAGAACAGAAATACAAAATTTGACAATACTTCTATTGAAGTAAAAACTAAACCACTAGTCACTCCAAACCATTTAAAACTGTATAGATGTTTTGGAGCATACATATGTAGGTACAGTGCCGGCGAAACAAAAATAAAGCGTTTTAGCACACTGCAGCAAATATCAAGTAAAGGCAAATATTTTTTTAAATGGCTTTTTTAAATTTCTTTTCCTAAACATTTCAAATTGTATTGAAATGTATAGATTTCAGCAATTTTCTTTCTTCTATACTATTCCTTGCCTGCTGCCTTTAAATCAGAGGTGGGCAAACGCATACTATGATGTTTACGAGTATAGCAGCAGAGAGCTTTACAAAGTTTAAAAAGTGCTTAGCAAGTTTTGTAGAGTGGGAACAGTTTTTTTTATTCACATGGGAAGAGTTAAAATTATGCAAAATTAAGAAATTTTAGAAGCTAATGGAAATAATCTACGAAACGTCCGGAAAAAAGTAAATAAAAGTTTTTAACTACATAGAAAAAGTTTAGGCCTGATTAGCTTAAAAAAGAAAAATTTTGTAAATTTTTAGCTAGAGAAGAGTTTTTATAAAAATTGGGAGAAGTTAAAATTATGCAAAATTAAGAAATTTTAGAAGCTAATGGAAATAATATGATTAATTTATGATTTCATGCATAAAAATATAAATTTTTAGGGTGAGAGGAGTTTTTTAAAAAAGGGAAAGAGTTGAAATTATGAAAAATGAAGACATTTTTAAAGCTAAAAAGAAAGAAATATGTTATATATTATTATATTCATTATAACAGAAGTTTTTCGGGTGGGACCAGTTTTCCTAATAAAGTGGGAAGAGTTAAAATTATGCAAAGTGCAGTGGTTTTAAAGCTTAACAGAACAACGTTATTTATAAATTATTATATTCATTTAAACTGATGTTTTTCGGGAGGGAACAGTTTTCCTAATAAAGTGGGAAGAGTTAAAAATATGCAAAGTGCAGTTGTTTTTAAAACTTAACAGAACGAATTTATTTATAAATTATTATATTCATTAAAACTGATGTTTTTCGGGTGAGAACAGTTTTCTAATAAAGTGGCAAGAGTTAAAATTATGCAAAGTGAAGAGGTTTTTAAAGCTAAACAGAATAAAATAATTTATATATTATTATGTTCATTAAAACTTACGTTTTTATTATGGGAATAGTTTTTCCAATAAAGTGGAAAGAGTTAAAATAATGAAAATTGCATATATATATAATGTGATTGTATTCATTGCAAACTTTTTAAAATATTTGTTTAATAATTTCCGAATAATTCAATTGGCGTCAACAAAAGAAATTTAACCAAGTGACTGTAAAACTTGAATACCTTAAGCTGCACTAGAAACTGAATAAGGTACTAAACTATGAACTGAACAGCTCAAGTTGTGTTCTCTAGTGTTAATGGTTCAAAGATCCATCACTGTAAGACAAGTTTACAAACATATTATGATCGCACCAATTAAAATTTAATTATTTACCTGTGATAAATTTTGACAGAGCATATTTGCCAAACATACAATACCCTGTATAATGCTTTTAAAAACGCCTAATTCTAAAAAGCTGATGCCAGATTAGACAATGTGTGTGAAGTTAAATTCGAATTTGAGTAGCAAAGACAAAAACCATATTTGCTAACATTGATAATGTTACAGTCAACAGACCACTGTTAAGCACTTAACAGTCAAATTTACTTGCATTTTGAAAAATGTAGCTTTTAGGATGAAATTCTCTAGAAGAATTTGGACAAATATCGAGTTACACACGTATCCCACTATATAGAAAGGGTAGTCCAAAGGGTCCTAAATGAGACTACATTAGCCGAATTTCTGAAATAATTTTGGAATTTGAATAAATCGAATTTGAAAAAAATGTATTTTTTGAAAAATGTAGCTTTTAGGATGAAATTCTCTAGAAGAATTTGGACAAATATCGAGTTACACACGTATCCCACTATATAGAAAGGGTAGTCCAAAGGGTCCTAAATGAGACTACATTAGCCGAATTTCTGAAATAATTTTGGAATTTGAATAAATCGAATTTGAAAAAAATGTATTTTTGGAAAAATGAACTTTTAGGATGAAATTCTCTAGAAGAATTTGGACAAATATCGAGTTACACACGTATCCCACTATATAGAAAGGGTAGTCCAAAGGGTCCTAAATGAGACTACATTAGCCGAATTTCTGAAATAATTTTGGAATTTGAATAAATCGAATTTGAAAAAAATGTATTTTTGGAAAAATGAACTTTTAGGATGAAATTCTCTAGAAGAATTTGGACAAATATCGAGTTACACACGTATCCCACTATATAGAAAGGGTAGTCCAAAGGGTCCTAAATGAGACTACATTAGCCGAATTTCTGAAATAATTTTGGAATTTGAATAAATCGAATTTGAAAAAAATGTATTTTTGGAAAAATGAACTTTTAGGATGAAATTCTCTAGAAGAATTTGGACAAATATCGAGTTACACACGTATCCCACTATATAGAAAGGGTAGTCCAAAGGGTCCTAAATGAGACTACATTAGCCGAATTTCTGAAATAATTTTGGAATTTGAATAAATCGAATTTGAAAAAAATGTATTTTTGGAAAAATGAACTTTTAGGATGAAATTCTCTAGAAGAATTTGGACAAATATCGAGTTACACACGTATCCCACTATATAGAAAGGGTAGTCCAAAGGGTCCTAAATGAGACTACATTAGCCGAATTTCTGAAATAATTTTGGAATTTGAATAAATCGAATTTGAAAAAAATGTATTTTTGGAAAAATGAACTTTTAGGATGAAATTCTCTAGAAGAATTTGGACAAATATCGAGTTACACACGTATCCCACTATATAGAAAGGGTAGTCCAAAGGGTCCTAAATGAGACTACATTAGCCGAATTTCTGAAATAATTTTGGAATTTGAATAAATCGAATTTGAAAAAAATGTATTTTTGGAAAAATGAACTTTTAGGATGAAATTCTCTAGAAGAATTTGGACAAATATCGAGTTACACACGTATCCCACTATATAGAAAGGGTAGTCCAAAGGGTCCTAAATGAGACTACATTAGCCGAATTTCTGAAATAATTTTGGAATTTGAATAAATCGAATTTGAAAAAAATGTATTTTTGGAAAAATGAACTTTTAGGATGAAATTCTCTAGAAGAATTTGGACAAATATCGAGTTACACACGTATCCCACTATATAGAAAGGGTAGTCCAAAGGGTCCTAAATGAGACTACATTAGCCGAATTTCTGAAATAATTTTGGAATTTGAATAAATCGAATTTGAAAAAAATGTATTTTTGGAAAAATGAACTTTTAGGATGAAATTCTCTAGAAGAATTTGGACAAATATCGAGTTACACACGTATCCCACTATATAGAAAGGGTAGTCCAAAGGGTCCTAAATGAGACTACATTAGCCGAATTTCTGAAATAATTTTGGAATTTGAATAAATCGAATTTGAAAAAAATGTATTTTTGGAAAAATGAACTTTTAGGATGAAATTCTCTAGAAGAATTTGGACAAATATCGAGTTACACACGTATCCCACTATATAGAAAGGGTAGTCCAAAGGGTCCTAAATGAGATTTGATTTTTAAATCCCGGGATTCGGAATTTTAAAAATGTAAATCCCGGTTATTCCGGTTTTTTGTTTCTTAATAAAAAAAATTGTTTTATTAATTATAAAAACTATTTACTTCAAAAAATTAACTTATATTAACTATAAGGGTGCCCCGATAGACTAGTCGATAGTGTGGCAGACTATCAGTCAGAGGGTTGCGGGTTCGATTCCTCCCAAAGACTCTGGGTGTTTTCTGCAGATAAGCCAAAGTAAAAATTAAGTAATATTTGTAATATTGTTTTTGAAAGTTATAAGTCAAAGGTAGTAAATCAAAAAGTCATAAATGAACTATTCTTTCAAAGATTGCATTTATAACTAACATTGTAGTGGGATACGTGTGTAACTCGATATTTGTCCAAATTCTTCTAGAGAATTTCATCCTAAAAGTTCATTTTTCCAAAAATACATTTTTTTCAAATTCGATTTATTCAAATTCAAAAATTATTTCAGAAATTCGGCTAATGTAGTCTCATTTAGGACCCTTTGGACTACCCTTTCTATATAGTGGGATACGTGTGTAACTCGATATTTGTCCAAATTCTTCTAGAGAATTTCATCCTAAAAGTTCATTTTTCCAAAAATACATTTTTTTCAAATTCGATTTATTCAAATTCCAAAATTATTTCAGAAATTCGGCTAATGTAGTCTCATTTAGGACCCTTTGGACTACCCTTTCTATATAGTGGGATACGTGTGTAACTCGATATTTGTCCAAATTCTTCTAGAGAATTTCATCCTAAAAGTTCATTTTTCCAAAAATACATTTTTTTCAAATTCGATTTATTCAAATTCCAAAATTATTTCAGAAATTCGGCTAATGTAGTCTCATTTAGGACCCTTTGGACTACCCTTTCTATATAGTGGGATACGTGTGTAACTCGATATTTGTCCAAATTCTTCTAGAGAATTTCATCCTAAAAGCTACATTTTTCAAAATGCAAGTAAATTTGACTGTTAAGTGCTTAACAGTGGTCTGTTGACTGTAACATTATCAATGTTAGCAAATATGGTTTTTGTCTTTGCTACTCAAATTCGAATTTAACTTCACACACATGATTAGACATTACATAATTACAATTACTTAAAAAACACATTTCCATTTTTTCTCTGCTTAAACCACTGTCCTCATTTTAACACACACCCTTATTAGATTCAGTAGCCTCAAGTGTCTTTATGTATTTATTTACATACATTTTGATAACCAGGTTTTAATTTAAAACCAAAAAAACCAGCAATTGCTTTCCTATGGAGTATACTTTGGTACAAAACTCCTTTCGGATTCAAGGTCAGGGTTCAACAATTAATAAAATTCCAAAGAATTTCTCTTAAAACACTAAACAAAAAAAATGCCTAAAAATAGGGGTGTTTTTAAGACATGCAATTGCTAAGACTAACGAAAATATATTTAACAAAATTGTTATGAACGTGAAGAATAAGAAAAATTCAAATAAAATTTTACTAAATGTTTTCTTCAGTCTGCTAATTAAAATACACTTTTCAATTGTGTTTGCTTGAAAAAAAAACTTTAAAACTAAAAAGCGCATGCTTTAGATTTATAAATATTTATAAGTTTGTAGGAAAAAACAAAAATATTTTTAATAAATTTTTTAATTTAATTTCAGTTTTATCTTTTAAAAAATTTGTTAAGTGTTGTTAACACAAATTTAAGCAAATGTTAGAGTAGATACCCCAATTTGTGATGAGTGTTTGCTTTAAACAGCATGTAAATATAATCTTTAAGACATTGACCTCATCTAACACCAATCTATGATACTAAATAAGTAAGAAGGAGAAGAGAAATATACATAAAAAATCACACTCAAGCAACAGTAATAGCCAGCAGCTAAAGGCACAGACATTCCCAATATTTTTATAATTACGAACCAATCAAACAAATCTATAATTTTTGTTGGAAATTATGATATGCCATGATTTTTATAATAAATCGGATACTAAGGCCCATTACACAGAGAAAACAGTTTTTTTGTGACAACCAAATGTATTGCCAATGGAAACCTTTAGTTGTTGTTACCAAATTTTGGTTCGCACAATAAATATTTTTCCAAATGACACGCTATTTTAGAATCACTGCTTTAGCGCCATTTATATTATTAACATCATGCAGAATTGTAAACGAATAACGAATAAAACGCAAATATTTATTTCAAAACGAAACAGAAATTTACCTTTTGCATGTTTTTTTTGTTGTTTATGCATGTTTTTCTGTTTCTACTTCTGCTACAAGATTTAAACGTGGTGTACAACGTAAAAACTCTTGGTAGTCTTTCTCACAGTTGATACACTATAATTTCAAACTCTAGATTCGTTTATATTTTTTGTTGTTTTATTGTGTTTTGTTTTTAAATTCTTTGGAAGTTTTATTATTATTCTGCCACATTTCTCTGTTTCTCCTTATTTGACAGCCGAGTTTGTCTGGGGGTTTTGTTTTGTGTAGTGTACAGCTTTGTTTTTGTTGTATATTTTTGTACTTCATGCGTCAGAAACTTGTTAAATTGGGCCATAATCGCACTTTTGTTGATGAATCAATGCTTTTGTTTTATATGTCTTTTCTCCCCAGTTTTAGTAGTGTGAAGTAAGCAAATTACTATATAAGTTAATGTTTGGATATGTTGGAATATTTAAATTAAATACTTAAATGATGTTGTTTTTCCCCTATAAGAAGGCTTTAAGTTTTATTTACTTTTTTTGTGATTTTACTCTTCTTTATTTATGGTGTTGTGAAATTGTTGCATCAGCAAATCGTTTTAAACAATTGCTAGAAAACTGTTTAATTTGAATAATGTGTAAGAAACTCATTTTTCGAAGGAAAACATAATTTTCAACTTTATAATAAAAAAACCAATATTCCAAAGTGGGAACAGTTTTTTTTTTCAAAGTTGCAAAAGTTTAACTTATAAAAACCAATCAAATGTTTAAAGGATTTAAATAATTATTAAGTAATTTTATAATTTTTTAATGAAAATGTGAAATTTTAAGACTGGGAAGGGAGCTTTGAATTGAGAGAGAAGAGTTGCAAATCTACAAAATTATTTTTTTAAAAGCTGAAGAAAAAAAATGATTTTAAAAGGATTTATTTTTAGATGGAAAGAGCCTTTTAAATAAAGAGGGAAGAATTAAAGTTATGTAAAATAAGTAAAGTTTTATATCTTAAGAAAACATAGTAATTATTATATATGTAGTTTTATTAATTAAAACTTATGTTTTTAGAGTGGAAACAGTTTTTGCAATAAGATGGGAAGAGTTAAAATTGTGTAAAATGAAGACATTTTTAAAAGCTAAAGAGAATAAAAATATTAATTTATTATTTTATTCATTCAATGATAAGTATTTAGAGTGGAAACAGTTTTTCTAATAAAATGGAAAGAGTTAAAATTGTGCGAAATAAAAGTATTTAAAAAGGTTAAGACAAAAAAATTATAATTCTACTACATATATTTTTGAGTGGGAGAATTTTTTCTAATAAAATTGAGAGAGTTAAAATTACACAAAATGAAGTAATTTTTAAAAGCCTAAGGGTATTTTCATAATGAAGTGGGTGAGAAGAGTGAAAATTATGGGAAATAAAAGCATTTAAAAGGTTAAAGTTAAAAAATTATAATTCTCTAATTTTTAAAGTGAAATCATAAGTTTTTAGAGTGGGAATAGTTTTTCTAATAAAATGGAGAGAGCTAAAATTACACAAAATGAAGTAATTTTTAAAAGTTTAAGGGTAGAATATAATTTTTAAAGGATTTATTAATAAAATCCTAAGTTTATTGAGTGAGAAATATTTTCTTAATGAAGTGGGAAGACATTTTAGAAGCTAATTGCCATAATATGATTAATTTATTATTTTCTGGATAAAAATGTAAATTTTTAAGGTGGGAAGAGTTTTTATAAAAAAGTGGGAAGATTTAAAATTATGCAAAATTTAGACATTTTTAAAGCTAAAGAGAATGAAATATATTTTATGTGATTATATTCATTATAACTGAAGTTTTTAGGGTGGGAAAAGTTTTTCCAATAAAGTGGGAAGAGAAAAAATTATGGAAAATTAAGTCGTTTTTAAATCTTAAGAAAATAAGATATTTTATATACGAGTATATTCATTAAAACTGTAGTTTTTGGGATAAGAACAGTTTTTCAAATACAGTGGGAAGAGTAAACATTTTGCAAAGTAAAGTGGTTTTTAAAGCTGAGGAGAATAAAATTATTGATGTATGATCATATTTATTAAAACTGTGGTGTTTAGTGCGGGAACAGTTTTTCCAATAAAGTGGGAAGAGTTGAAATTGTGCAATGCAAAGTCGTTTTCAAAGCTTAGGAAACTAAAATAAAAAGATTATATGCATTGAAACTTTAGTTTTTAATGCGAAAAATGAAGTGGGAAGAGTTAAAGTTATGAAAATTGCATATACAGTGGTTTCCCGGTTTAATGAATTATATATTGTTGGGCCCATTCGTTATATCGAAAAATTCGTTAAATCCGGCAGTTTTTTAAATATGTTTTATTAAATAAAAAATCATGTTTATTTATTCTAATTCATAACAAAAACAAAAAAATAATATATGAGAATTTTTCCTCTTGCGAGTATTATGTAAAAAAAAAAAAAAAAAAAAAAAAAAAAAGGCTTTAGCAGGCCAGAAAATGCATTACATTTTGCTAGTGTCTCTTTGTACATTTCTGTCTGTTTTTGCATTTATGTTTTCCAACGGAAAGCTATGTAGAACATATAACAGAGGTATACAAAAATAAATTTCAAATAAATTTTTATATTTAACTAGAAGTAAACCTTCGAATAAATAAATTTTTTTTTTCAAAAAAATAATAATTAGTTCATATCACATTCAATTAAATAATTAGTTCAAACAAAACTAAAAAATGATTTTGTAACGTATAAATTTTGATTTTGGTGAGCGAAAATCAAAATAGAAGACAAAATATTTTTGGTAAACAAAACTTTGACTTTGTAACGTATAAATTTTGATTTTGGGGAGCGAAAAATTTTTCTCTTAATGCATTTTTTTCGTAAAGCGTCTCTTATAAATGTAATTGCAATGACTTTTTTTTTGGTTTCATTTATTTTTTTTAACTTTTTTGCAAAAATTCGTTAAACCGAGTACATGACATTTTCATTTGTTCGGAATATAAGGTACTCTAAGGTACTGTTCGTTAAATCGCGTATTCGTTAAATTGAGTATACGTTAAATCGAGAAACCACTGTATTTTTAAAACTAAAGGAAATACAATTATTATAGTTAATTGAGCAAACAATTTCTGTAACAATTCAAATGGCATCAACAAAAAATCTGACCAAGTGACTGTGAAACCTAAATACCTTGAATTTTCGCAATTTCTATTTCCTAAAACATAAGCAATTTAGTTATATATTTTCTAAACAGTTTATAGGAAGTTGCAAATTATTATTTCAAAATCATACACATAAACTTCCACGAAAATCATATTTCTATAACTAAGCTTTTTACTAATGATTTCATTCATTCAGTTCAGTTCAGTATATCAACAAAAATTTAAAAATTTTTCTACTTAATTTCCTTGCAGAATGCAAGGTATTATATATATTAGCAAGTAATTTTATGGAAAACTATAAAGCATATACACAGTTTTCCTCTGTCATAAAGTAAAGTTATAAAATTTAGTTAAAACTTTTATAATATCATTATAAAAATATAAATATATATATAAATTTCAAAAAACAAACATTTCCGCTTAACTTACTGTCATACACACTCATATAAACAAATACTATTATTCATATGATACGATAAGCATTTGTAATATGAACACAGCATATGTACATCTTTTATAAAGTTGCTGTTTTGGTTTTATTTGAATTTTTTGTGCAAATTAAAATTTATGCATAATTAAATTTTCTGCAAAATTTTTACACATGATGGATGACCCCACATAACATAAACACCCACTCACTCATGTTAACATTATCTACTTAAACAAAAAAAATTTAAATCAGACCACTTGTAATGGTCAATGGAAACCTTTTTAAGAGCCCAGACATTTTCATGTATAAACAAACAAACTGAATGAAAACAGTCAAAAATAGAAACGATTTTCGAATTGAAAGCAAAACTCCATAAAACCTCTAGTTAATTTACTATGTTTCTGTGTGTGGTTTCCATTTGATAGGTGTCATGTTCGAGGTTTATTATTTTTTTATTTTCTGTTATCTGCGCGAAACTCATGTGAGCACAAATGGAAAGACGGAAAGTTGAATTAAGAACGATTAGCGGGGATGAGCTACATTCGTATATATTTGAGTATATTAACGGATTAAGAGTGAACATATTTGTTTAAACGATTATCCGTTTCAACGTTTAATTTGTTAAAATTTGTAGCATTTTTTTTATTTATTAATTATTTTAAAACCGAGTAACGTTTCTTAGAATAATCACATAATCAGTCATTTCATAAACCAGTTTGTTTTGAAATCATTTTTTTTTGGTATTTACCACTTTATATATTCTTTGCTTAATCGTTTATTTACATTATTCAGATTGCTTATCAGCTTCTTGAAAAATCGTTGAAAATTAAAATTTTAAATTCGAATAATCGAGTATTCGATTAACCGATTGCCAGTTTAATCGCCTTATTGGTTATTTAAAAAAAAGCTTTATTCGCTTAGGTTTATCAATTATTTGGTAATTCTTTCAGAACTTTAATTTTTTAATTTGAATCATCGATTAACCGTTTATTGACTTTTGAAAAATCGTTGAAAATTAAAAATTTTAATTCGAATGATCGGTTATATACATATATATTTTTTTTTGAAAATAGGCTTTATTCAGTTAGGTCTGTCAACTACTTGTTAAATTATTTATAACTTAAGTTTCTATTCAAATAATCGATTTACCGATAATAAAATTCTTCGATTAATCAGTTATTTTTGTTTGGAAAATAAGTAATATTTATTCAGGCTCGCTTATTAACTTTTTAAAAAATAAAAAAAGTTTTATTCAGTTAGGTTTATCAATTATTTGGTAAATCTTTCAAAACTTAAATTCTTATTCGAATAAACGATTAACCGATTATCAAATTCTTGTGTTACCGGTTACTAAAGTTTTACTTAGATTCGCTTATCGAATTTTTAAAAAATCGTTGAAAATTAAAATTTCTAATTCGAATAATCGAGTATTCGATTAATCGACTGTCAGTCTAATCGATTAAACGGTTATTTTTTAATAAGCTTTATTCAGCAAGTTTTATCAACTATTTGGTAAATCTTTGAAAACTTCAAGTTTTATTTGAATAATAGATTAACCGATTTTAAATTCTTCGAATACTCGGTTATTTGTGTTCGAAAAAGCTGGTCGACTATTTTAAAATTAAGAAATTATTTTTATACGAATAATTTTTATATGAAAAAATCATTTGATTAACCTATTATCAGATTCTTGTTTAAAAGGATCCCGTTTTCAGATTCGCCTATCGACTATTTGAGATATAATTTTTATTCGAATGTTTTAAACAATTATTCGATTAACCAGTCATTAAATTTAAATTAAATATTTAGTTTTTCGAATTGCGTAGTAATTTTTAAATTTTTCTTGCACAATCCGGTAATCGAAAAATTGGTTATGCGAATAATCAGTTATTTGATTGATCTTAGTATGCGAATAATCTGCTTTTTTCGAATCCGAGTAAATTTTAAACAATTTGGTAAATTATGCAATTTTTTAACGTTAATGGATTATTATGATAATTAATTAATTTTTACTTGCCTAATCGGTTAATCGCATAGCCGTTTATTCGAATAATATTTAATCGGTTATTCGGATTCGAAATTTAAATCAGTTGTTCCAAAACCTATATTGTTTCCATTAAATACTTTTAAGATACGATTAAGATTATTACTGTAATCAAATACTACATTGATTAGTTGCTCAATTATTCGTTTTATGGTTATTCGAACACTAAACTAATTTAAGATATATGAACTAATGTATTAATTAAATGCTTTCGATTAATCGCTTTCGTTGATTCTGCATTAGAAACTCTAAATTGCTACAATATAAATTATAGTTTTGATTAATCGATTATTCGATAGGTTATAATTTTATTATTTTTATTAATCCGTTTTTCTAAATAAGAAAATAAAACACTTATTTGGTATAATCGCTTTATCTATACGAATCTATATATATAAAATTCAATGTATGTATGTATGTATGTATGTATGTATGTAACGTATAGACTCCAAAACGGCTGAGCCGATTTTGATGAAATTTTCACAGCATGTTACTGTGACTCTGGAAGGAATAATAGGGTACTTTTTTTTTTATCACGCCCACTTTTACGCCCACTTTTTTAAAATATTGTAATTAGAGACCAAACCTCTGGACCGATATTTTTAAAATTTTCACAGCATGTTACTGTGACTCTGAAAGGAATAATAGGGTACTTTTTTTTACCACGCCCACTTTTACGCCTACTTTTTTAAAATATTGTAATTGGAGACCAAACCTCTGGATTGATATTCTTGAAATTTTCACAGCATTTAACTGGGACTCTGGTATGATTAATAGTTTACTTTTTTTTTACCCCGCCCATTTTTACGCCCACTTTTTAAAAATTATGTAATTGCTCCCATATAGTTTTTAACAGATTTACTTCAAATTGTATACACATTATATACTCCAGGCGAGGTAAAAATAAAGATTTCTTAAGCCACGCCATTTTTCACGCCAAATTTTTGAAAGTTTTATACTTTATTAAATTTTCACAGTAGGATATTCTTACGAAATAATAAATTCTTGGCTATGTAAGTGGACAAAAGGGCATGGTGTCGCCTAAAGCATTGCAATAAATACATTAAAATTAAATAAATAAATGTTTGTAAATATATAAATACGTTTTATTTTATTTTAAGACGAGGGGGGGGGGGGGTAGCAAAGCACACCGGGTTTAGCTAGTTATTTATATTTTGAAATAAATAAAATATCATGCTTTACGATTAACCGGTTATTCGACAAATTGTTTATTCGATTATTATTCGGTTTTTTAATTTTTCGAGTTTTGCCTATTTAGATAATAAATTAGAATCAGTTATTTGTTTTTATATAATCCCTAGTTTAATTAAACTTTTATACTAATTAAATTATTGATTTAGTTCGGATTTAGTCTCTGATTTAAACATTTTTATTTTTTTTTTTATTTTTTTTTTTTTATTTTTTTTTTATTTTTTTTTTTTTTGTATGCCAATAACTACTGTAGCTCAAATGAAATTAAAACTTCGCTACTTCGCTACTTCGCTTAGTTATTTTTCCAATTCAGTTTAGAAAATTTCGTAAAAGCAAAAACACATTTACACACATTTTAGCCACATACAACAACGACTGACAGGTTACACATGTCCATCGTCCACATACATGGTTTTTGATTTAAAATGAAAACAGTGTTTCTTTTATACATAATTGTATTATAATTATTATTACATTTTCTCTATAAAAATATGCGTTTTCTATAACGAATTTAACTTAATACGCAGTGTGGCATATTGTGGCTTCATTTGCTTTGCTTTGCTAGCTCGTTGTTGTTGATTAAAGCGGTCGGTGTCTTTCTGTGTGTTTGGCGCTTTTGTAAAATTTTCTGCTTTAAACTCTCGTATATGACCTAAAATGTTAGCGAAGCTTAAAAATAATGATTTTCACATTTCTGTATTAAAAAAAAAACACTAAAAACTATTTCAAATAAAATTTTTACAACAGAAAAATGTAAGTAAGAAAACAAAGTAGTAGTAGGTACCTACAATAAAAGTTATTTTTGTTGTTGTTGTTTTTTTGCTTTAGAAATACATATTTGATAAAATAAGTAAAGCTACGGTCACACTTGGCAAATATTTGCCGAAAATGACGTAACCACTAAATAACATACATATATTTGAATTCATTTTATATTATTTAAAAAAAAAACTTTTCTTATTTAGGCCAAAGCTTAACAAATATTTAATTTATTTTATGCTGTTTGATCTTGCAAAACTCTTGTAAGAGTAAACACCGTCAAACAAATTTGTGTTAAAACAAGTGGTAAGGCTTGTTTGAGTAAATATTTGATAAATGTGACCGTACCTTAAGTCTGTAGTCTTATGTTAGTAATTTTTAAAAGCTTATTTTAGTTGTATTGAACTATTTTGTTAAAAAAGCTTAACTTGACTGATAATAAAAGAATATGCGGGAATATGTAACATTTAGTTTTGTAGGTATAGAACTTGTAAAACTATATCTTATTTGTTTAAATAAATTGTTTAATGAGTTTTGATATGTATTGTTTGCTTTTTAGTTTTCATCACAATTTGTTCATTTGTTCTTAAATGTATTTCTTTGGAAATGTAGAAATATCATACATATTTGTAAATAAATTGTAAACCACAAAGGAAATGTATTTTATTCCGGTAATATTGTGTGGTTAATGACATTTTGTTTAATTGTTTTGTATATTTAAATTACTTCAAATAATATGTTATTCAATCAATAGTTTTTTCAACGATTCAATGATAGATAATGCAATTAATTTTTTTTTATTCGATCAATCGATTTTACGAATAATCATATACTCGTATATACAAATTGTCGTTACGAATTTTGTAAAAATCGGCCCATAATTGGCCATAGCTTCCATAAAAAAACACTTTCGACAAACACATTCACCTCTATCGTGAATAAAAATTCCACATGAAATGTGTTCCCTTTTATTTTTTTAACATTAAATTTTAATAGGAAAATTGTGAAAAGGGAACAAATTTCATGTGAAAATTTTATTCACGATAGAGGTGATTAATCTACAGTGGGCAACACAAATTTGTGTCTTCTAAACTTTTTATTGCATAAAAATAAAACTAATAATAAAAATTAATATATGTTTTTTGCCACTTATTTTAGGTTTAATATTTAACAAAATAATTTATAAATCAAAACTAAAAGTATTAATTTCTAAGAAAAAAAAAAAAAACACTTGCAGAACGAGCACCATGAAACCCTCATTTACTCAATTTTGCACCTTTAAAAATTTTTAGGGAACGATAGTTTTTTTTTTAATATTAAGTCCTAAGCCCAATATTTCGTAGAACACTTTTTATATGTATTGCCATACTCTCCATGAATTTTTCAATTAATTTCATTGGAACACTCTTTCATTCGCGCTAAAACTGCAGCCAATGCTTTTCCCAAAGGATTAGATTTAATCGGTATTACCTCAACTGTCTCTTCAAGATTGACTACAAATTCTCGGAAAGAGGTCGGTCCACTGCATCAAAATAAACTTCTGCTCGCTAAAACTTTTTTTCATTATTTTAGAAGTGTGCTTTGGTTCACCATTAAGCTGAAAAGTAACTTTTCCACATGATAGACGTTCTTATCTACAAAATCGAGAAGATGAGTTGGTAAAATACGCAGATAGTCTTTTTCCCTCATAATACCTTGCAGTGGTCTGAGGAGCCACCATGTAAAGCAACCTCATATCGTACTTCATTGTGTCCTTAGCATGCTGTCTTTGAATTCTCTGGGCTGTTCGGCGCCAGCAATATTGTTTACTGTCGAATTGAAGACATTTAAATTTGGTTTCGTCTGTCCAGATTACATATTGTGACGTTCCTCCTACCGTACTTCATTACATGGCGTCTTCGAATTTTCTGGGCTGTTTGGCGCCATGTCGGATTAGAAATGATTAAATACTCGCGTAAAATAGCTATTGTCAATGACGTTTAACAGTTTCTTCATTATTTATTAAAATTTGTATTCTAATCTGATTTGCTTTGGATAATTTGCAAAAAGTGTTTACTTAAATTAATATTTAACTAATGCTTTTGTAAGTCATAAACAACACAAACCATAGAAACTTTAACTTTGATATTTTTGTTCAAATATGTATTTCAATAGAAACACTGGTGCAATATTGAGTTAATGCAAGTATTTGTTTTACCAATTATTTATTTGCCGAACATTACTATTTTCCCTTTTGTATTGTAAATTATTTTGTTTAGCATTACACCTTAAATAAATGACCAAAAACATTTTTAAATTTTCTTTATTAGTTTTATTTTAATGCAATGCAATTGCACAATATACTTATTAATGCACCCCACTGTATATATCTCTTGAAAATTTTAAACCAAAATGTTTGCAGTTTCTGCAATTTTCATTATATTTAGGTGTAGGGTATTTAAGATTTGGCACAACCGAACTTGTTCATTATTTGGTTGCTGTAAAAAGCGGTCATTCGATTACTACTTAAAGCGATTATTCGAATAATCGAACACATACAAATTTTAATTTGCTGTTTAAATGAACTACATATCTTTTATTAAGTCAAATTGTCGAATAATAACAGACTAGAACTGGATTTTTAGATTAGCCGGGTTTTAAACACAATTCATTCGATTCAATCCAGTTTGTATATCCCATACATTTATGTTAAAATTTTTCCGTCCCTTATTTGTGATTGCTCAACGACTGTGCAACGTTGGTGCAAGCAAGTGTTTTGCTATGAACTGCAATGGCTGCAACAACATGCTCTAACATATTTTGATGACAGATTTATGGTTTCAAACATAAATACACACATTCTTTCTTACGCATACAGCTGCACATAGTAACATTTTAAAAATGCCTGTCATACAGTACACGTACTTGTAGTTTAAAATTGTAGTTTTTTTTTTTTTTTTTTTGTTCTTCTTACGCAGTCATTTATACATTGGACTGTTTGTTTCTAGAGCTATACTGCTGCTGTTGTTTATGAAATACGACAGATATGTAGGGATATATGCATGAAGTTGTTATTTTTTGTAAGGCAAGTTGGAGATTTTATGATGACGGCGCGCGTCGGTGTTAATAATGGCAGCCATGTAAAGTTGGAAACGGTTGTATATGGAATGAAGTAGTTGCAATCGGTGAAATGTCACAACAATTTTAGACAGCTACGAAATACAAAGTTTATAAGATTATGCTGTGAATATAAATTAGAAATATGTATGTTGGAAATAGTAAAGGAATTGTAAAGTCGAGTTACGATAGTAGAGACATATTTTATTGGGGTTTAGCAGAAAAATGACATCCAAAGAAGCTAAAAAAGAAGTGTAAACGAAACACCTTTATACGATTATGCTGTAAATATGAATGCAATTGGAAATATGTACTAAAGAGGATAATTATTGGTCAAAAAAGCAGCTGCAGCGATGTAATGGAAAAATAACTTCCAAAGAAGCAAAAGAGGAAGTGGAAATTAGTACAAGAAACAATTAGAGACAGCTACCAAATACGAAGTTTATAAGTTTATGATTATGAATATGATGAAAATGATTGTAAATAGTCAAGGAATTGTTTAAAGGAGTGGTTATGGAGATGTAGCAGAAAAATAACTTCCAAAGAAGCTAAAATAGAAGTGGAAATTAGTACAGGAATTACCAACTTTATAAGATTATGCTTTAGCTATAAATTCGAAGTAAATGACATTTTAGGAAATGAGGAGCTAAAGGGATCAAGAAGAAAAATAACTTCCAAAGAAGTGGAAATTAGTACACGAAACACAAACTTTATACGATTATGCTTTGCATATGAATTGAATTGGTAATATGCATTAAAGAGGAAAATAATTGGTTAAAAGTAGAGCCACAGGTATCAAGCACAAAAAGAACTTCCAAAAAACCATAAGAGAAAGTGGAAATGCAAGAGAGTTTTTGAAAAAGGAAATCAAGAAGGAATAAATGAAAGAATTAAATTTATTAAAAAGTATTGAAGAATTCAATTCAATATTTCAAGCATGTGCTGGATTTGTGTTAAAGAACTATAAAGCAATAATTCTATTTGAAAGTCAATCTATTTTTTGTTAAACAATGTTTTTACAGTGTTATTAGATTCCAATTTCCCTTACTTTCGCATAAAGTTTTAACAATTCTTTTACATTTATAATTGTCTGTAGGTTAAGTTTTATGCTTTAACTAAACTTCATTTAAATTTAAACTGTAAAAATATATTTAAATTGAAATTTCTATTTGAACTACGTTTTACATTAAAAGAAAAAAACAACTTTTAAAACCCAAAAAATCCCAAAAATTTGTTAACTAAATTGAAAATTCATTTTTATATTAAGTTTTTTTCTCATTTATTTGTTATCTTTTTCAATAAAACTAAACAGACAAATCCTAAAGCTTGGTATTACTTTTGTAGTTTATAGAAAAAAACTGAATTTCTAATTTATCTAAAAAATGTGCAAAATATAAAATAAACAACAAACAAAACTAAAAATAGTTATGAAAAATTGATAATATTTATAAAAAAAAGAAACAAACATACAAACTAAGGAAAAAAATTAATTAAAAAATCTGTAACAAAAAAAAAAAAAAAAATACAAAAAAATCAAATTTAATAAATTAAATTGAAAATATGAATGAGTTTAAATATTTCATATCCAAGCACAGTAGCTAAAGTAGCAGCAGTAATATAACAGCAGCTGATGTTTATGAAAAAAAAAAAAATAGATTAAATACACAACCAAACACATGACAGTGCTGCAGCAATCTCAATAGAGCAATGCTGTGTACACAAACTCTGTACCTACATACATACACACATCTATTTAATATATATTGCACAATACTCCTGAGAATTACACACACATCTATTTAATATATATTGCACAATACTCCTGAGAATTATTAAATAAATTATGTTTTTAACTCTATAAATGTGGATAAATAAATATAAAATTACAAATAATATACTGAGAAATATGTTTGAAAATATTTATTAAATGGCGGAGGACAATTTTATACACATAAAAATTATGAGATATAAAATGAAATATTTATGATATTAAAAATAAACCGTTTTTGGGGATTTATCTATTTCTAAATTATTTATGAATTAAATGATTATTGTAGTAGAGACATATTTTATTAGGTGTATAAAATAGTTCTAAGTAATGGACAGGTATGCAGTAGTCATTGCATTGTTCATATATTAATTAATTATAGCTTGTCTTTAGCTTGTTTTTGAATGGGGAATGGAGAGGGTATATTGGATTTGTGCATATGTTTGTAACGCCCAGAAATATTGGTCCAACACCCACCTTAAAGTATACCAATCGACTCGGAATCACTTTCTGATTCCATCCGTCCGTCCGTCTGTCTGGCTGGCTGGCTGTCCATGTAAAGCTTCTGCGCAGAGTACAGGACGCAATTTTGAAGATATTTGGATATAATTTGGTACGTGATATTTTTTCGGCCCAAGGATGGATGGGATTGAAACTGGTGGAAATCGGTCCATTATTTCACCTGGCCCCCATACAAATGTCCTCCCGAAATTGGGGTTTACCGGTCATAAATCTTTGAATTATGCAAGTATGCAAACAAAAATGAGTAATAAATAAAGCTAAATCACATCTACAAATTTCGTGAAGATCGGTCCATAATTAGTCGTAGCTCCCATATAAGGCCCACTTCCGAAAATCACATTAAAGAGCATAACTCACTCAAAAATGTTGGTATCCAAATAATATTGAACGCAAATATATTTCATATGCATACAAATAATATGGTACAATTTTATTATGATCGGTCCATAATTAGTCGTAGCTCCCATAAATGGCCCACCTCCGAAAATCACTTTAACGATCATAAATTTCTTAACAATGTTGGTAATCAAATAAAATTCTACACAAATAATATACAGAAATGATGACACCTAATTTTATAATGGTCGGTCCATTATTAGTCAAAACTCCCACATAAGACCCTCTCCGTAATTCACTTTAACCTCCATAAATCTTTTAAACGTATTTATATCGAGATAAAGTTTAACATACACAATACTATTTATATTCACAGAAATCATGACACTAAATTTTTGGATGATCGGTCCATAATAGGTCATATCACCCATATAGCGCATATTTCTGAAAAACTGTTTTATTCATATACTGGTCGGGCTTGACTTGTTTTCAAATTATATTTTACTTTATCTGAAATTCTGAAACTTTTACGACATTTTTAAAGTATGTAGCGAACTTTAAACTTTATGAAAATTTAAGCTGAAAGCAAGCTTATTTATATAGAGTACCTAGTTTTTTTTTTTTGTGGTTTAAAACTATTTCCAAGGAGTGCGTCGTTAAATAGTAAAACATATAATATACGAGTATGTATAGGTTTTTTTATATGCATAGAACTTTAAATTGGCAACACTTTTTAACTGGCGGCCAGTTTGTCAGCTGTCAAGTGATTTATGTTTAGTTTGGTTTGACATTTCAACATGAATAGACTGATGCCTAAACAACGCTTCCAAATTTATTTTGAAAATTATGGTTCTGTTCGAAATACGTACAGAGGGTGTTTTTTTTAAATGTATATAACTTTCAAATTGAATGAAACTAAGTGATTTTTTAAATTGACATGAAATTTACTTTATTCAAAAGATAATCTTCTGGCAATATAATTTAAATATGACTTCGTTTCGGGCTTATTATAGTGTTAACAAGACAGCGCAATATGTTACACAGCACAATTGATTTATTAAAGGAAACGTTTAGTAACCGTATAGGTTCAAGTTTAGGACACGTGAATTGGCCTTAAAATTGCCAAAAAAAATATTTTATTTATTTTAATATTTTATTTATTTTAATATTTTAATATTTTATTTATTTTAATATTTTAATTTGCCGCCATTTTTAAAATATATTGTTACAGAGAAAAAACAGTTTAACAGCTGATATTGATGTGGAGCACTACACTATTGAACAATGCATTTTCATTGTTGAACAATGGCCAAAATTTCAACAAAATTATCTTGCCTAGGAAACCTATAAACACTTGATGGCTATGTTACAAAATTTTCTACATTTTGGAGGACAGAAAATTGCTAATAAACAATTACATTGACAACATGAAAATAAGGCAATTCAAACACTGTTTTTTGTTTTCGATATCGCTAAATGATAACAGAGTTCTTTCTCTGTAAATTGCATGCTATAGATACATATTTATATTATATGATATTAGGGTGCTGTAGCTTAATTGGTTAGCGAATTTGATTATTAAGCATGAGTTGATATTTGTAGCCCTATTCGATTCCCAGACGCTGCCACTCAAACAACATCAGTTTCTGATAATTATTAGTTTTCTATCTATCATAACTAATATTTAAAACAGCGTCCTCCTTCGGTGGTATAGCATTAAAACGCCACCGAAGTAAAATAATTAAATAAAGGCTATAAAAATTAAGCTTTAACATTAATACGCCTACTCACCACCAGAGGCGCTGCAAATCTGCACTAAAAACAAACATAATGCGCAATTGCAGAGTTGTGATATAAAAAGATTTCTTCTTTCACCACCTTTACTTCTTCAACTATCCCCTTTCCAAAGAAAGTAACGCAATTATATATAGGCATATTAATTGCCTGAGTGTTACTTATCTTTAAAAAAAAAATACATATTTGGTTGTATTTTTAACAATTTTTTTTTTTTTTGTATGTTAAAAACTAAACAAGTAATTTATTGCAATTAGTCATTGATATTTTAATTAATTTAATAGCAAATTGCCAAGACATAATTTGTTAATTACCCTCTGGTGTGGCAACTTTTCAAAACAAGTCATGTTAAAAGTACCTTCTAAACATATTATCTTTCAATAACTTACAATTTACTAGAAACATACAATATTTAAAAGTTAAGCGAACAAATGACTAATATTTTTTAATTGTTACTTAATTACAGCGCAACAAAAACTCTTGGCCATTTAAATTTTTTTATAAAAATACAAATTACATGTATTACTATGTATTATAATATAATAAACTTAGACATTGAAGTTTTTTCTAAACTTAAAGGTCTAAAGGTAAAACCTGGTGTTATTTGCTGCATTGCTCTAAAAAATTTTATTTTTTCTGTAAATCTTAAACATAATTATGTAAATCACTTAATAAACATTAACTTATAAAAAAACAAAAAAAAAAAACTTTAACAAACAAATGATGCAAATGATGATAATAAACACATAATTATTTTATATGAAAAAGTATGAAAAGAATGTAAGAAAGTTTGAGTTAAGAAAAATGTTTTCAAAGTTTGATAATTTTCGCCATAAATAATAAAAGTAGAAAACTTCGAACAGCTCTAAAATGCGTTATTTTATTAGCAAACTCCATACTACTCCTTCCTACTCACTTTAGTTAAACGCATAAATACCCTTAGCACATTTCTGATTACGAGCTCTGGGGTCTTTTAAGAGACAAGCAAACAAACAAATAACTTTGGATTCAACTATTACTGCTGCTCTGCTGTTGCCGTATTACAAATACTCCATTAAAGTAACAGACAGCCTGACAAGTGGCAAGAGAAAAAGAACCGTAGTTAAACATATAGAGTGTAGAACAGACAGATATTACATTAAAAATAATGTAAGAAAAATAAACAAATACAAATAACACACTCTTTTACAGATCCTTAAGCAAAATGAAATGAAGCAAAAATACAATTACAGTTGTACTTTTAAAACATAAATATATACATACAATAAAGTCTGGTTACACTAAAAAGAAAGATTGGGACAAATGCAATTGAATATTAGGGAATAGAGATTAAAATACTTAATTTTTTTAGCTGCAGAGATTTTAAACTTGACTACCGGTTTGATTACCTGGGATGTGTAAGGTAACCAATTAACTTCTCTTTACCTTACAAAAGCACGAAACGTGACAAATGTGTGCAAAATATTTGTGAGAATTAAAGTGAGCTGTATAAATATTTAAATATAAGTGAATATAACGGTCTAAAAGGATGCATTGAATGCTTTTAAACTGCCGAGACTTAAAGCCTTGATTGAGAAAAAACTGGTTACAAATATTGTTATACTGGGCAAAAATCAATTCTCTATTAAAGACAATAATATTTTGGTTGTAATAAATTAAACAAATTCCCTGTTAAAACTTGACAATAGCAAGCCATTAACGGGTAACATTACGTAGCAATGACCACTACCTACCGTCTGCATTACATAATTTGACAAAACGTTATTTAACTGATAAAAGGCGATAAGCTAATAGCCTAAACAAATCATAAATTTATTTTTCAATTTAAACATAACAACGATTTAAAATAGTGTGATTTTGATGAAATGCAATTTGTTTAAAAAACCCTGTGACTAGCCTCATGTTTGATAAATTATTAAGACCAATACATGTATTTGTTTTATAAAAAATTTTTAACAGGCTAATTAAGTAATAATAAGTAATAATTGAAAGGTAAAATATTTGGAAGGTACTTTGTAGAAACTTGTTTCAAAAGCGGCTACACTAGAGTGTAATTAACAAATTATGTTAACTAAAAGTAACAACATTTTGCAATTAAATTAAATGGAAAAAATTTGTGATATATTGCAACAACTTTCTTGTACAGTTTTTAACAAAAACAAATAATATTAAAAGAAAATCAATTGATATTGAGGCGTATTTAAAGGGTGTTTTTGGTAGCTCAGCTGTTTTCGTGTCACATGGTGCTGTTAAACATATTAAGTTTGGTCTATAACACAGTACAACACATGATTTCGGGACTCAATTCTGATAATTGTTTATATTATGATTACAAACTACTTGATACAATAAAAATATTTATTTATATTTAAGTAAATAAAAATATTTTGCGATAGTTTCATAAATAATTTCAAATATTAAACATTTTGACCTTTGACCTTCGTAGTAAAAGGTTAACATATCAGCGCAATTCGCAATCTTGTGCCAATGGTCTTGCATCATTCCCTTCGCAAAATATTTTTGCTCTACACTAACAAAATATACAGAAATGCACATGCTACTGCTATCATATTTAGACCCAAATATTGCAAACGACTAGTGATATTAAAACCATTTTGTTATATTGTCATAAACAATTTCAAACTTTAAAAAATTTGACTTTTGACCTCGACCTTGTATTAGAAAGTATTAGACTAGAAATTGTCTAAAGTTTTACATACATAAATATGCCATTATTACTTACTTAAATTTATGATAACTTGCTTTAGAAATAACTTTTATGCTGTTTTTATACCAGTTTTTTCTCAGTGTTCTTTAAAAATTATTAAACATTTAACAAAAATGTTTGCAACAAGATAAAAACAATAATGATTGAAGAAATAATACCACATACAGAGACTTCTTAAGACTCCGCCAGCCACCACCATAAATGAAAAACTTTTGCGCCGGTTTGTTTTCTTCTTTGCAGCAAATGAACAAAACTCAACTAAATTACAGGCAGCCAAGTAAAATTTTGCAGCAACATTTTAGATAAAATTCATGGTGTAGAGTGTGGCAGGCACAGACATGCCTGGCGTTGGAGTTTAAATTTGTTTGGGAATTTTTAAACAAAGAATCTAGAGGATTTATTTGTTTAACAACATGTCTGCAATACGCACACATGTGCCCACCAACCGAAAAAAAATAATAATAATAATACAGCAACTGAGATATTTGATATGCACATAAAGAAGAGCTAAAAAAGAATGTTTAAATAAATCCTGCCGAAAATAATTTCATTTATTTTACATGAAATAGTAGGTGCTTTTGAAAAAACCCACAAAAAAGTCTTTGTAAGAAATCACAATATTAAAAAAAATAAACTTTTTGTTGCTTTTTGGTTTTGTCTAAACAAAATTTATAACAATTTATTAATGAGAAAGTAGTCTTAACATAAATGTTAAGACAGAAATAAATGCACAGACAGTTGAAATAAAATAAAGAAAGAAAGAACTTTTTAATTTGAAGTGGTTATATAGAGGAGGAGTGGCAAGCGATGATGTATAAAGGGAAATGACCTGCTTACAATCAACTGTTACAGATTTGTTTGTGTTGCACTGTTAATACAAAGCTAATAATTAGGGTTGTTAACTTAAGGCGCCATAAAAATAATGGGTGATTCAAGTAGAGATACTTTTTTCAATAGCCTTTTTTGCTGTCATGTAATTTTTGTTTAGTATTGTTTGGTATTTCAAAATGGAAAGACTTACGTCTGAACAACGTTTACAATTCGTTCAACTTTATTACGAAAATTCACGTTCTGTGAGGAATGTGTTTCGTGCACTTCGCTTAAATTATGGTCAATATAATCGGCCTACTGAGCGTACCATTCGGAACACCATCACCCATTTTGAGACCCAGCATTCATAATTGGATATTATTCGACCGAATAAACCACGTCCAGCACGCTGTGAAGTCGTGGAATCATCGGCCACTTCCCACACATCGCAACAATCAATGGAGAGAACACTTCGGTGAACACATAATTTCACGTTTTGGGACGGCCACCAAGATCGTGTGATATCAAACCGTTAGATTTTTTCCTGTGCGGATATGTAAAGTCTAAAGTTTATGCGGACAAACCCAGTTGCTAGTCGAAATGCTCGAACGAGTCATCGAAAATTGGACTTAAAGGATAGAGCATCTGCGACGTAGCAACGGCCAGCATTTGATAGACATAATCTTCAAAAAATAAATGCCAAAGAATGTTCTTTCAAATGATAGAAAATATTCCCTACTAAATTTGAATTTTCTGTGTTTTTTCTTTAAAATAGTAGGGAACCTCGAAATGGATCAAGCTTTAGTTTGTTAAGAAAGTCGTTAAAGGACATATGCTATCAGCAGCTTAGTATATAGCAATTGCCTGTTGAAATTAACACCCCTACTATACGCTTCATTGTACTGTTTAATGAAAACTAATAATTAGGGGTATGCACTAAAACAAGTACTAACACAAATATACTTATTTCATAAGGAAATCAGATTAGAAACAAAAACCAGCCATCAAATACACTGCAGTTAGTTTTAACTTGCTAACACTTGGCATTTAATCTTCTTAAAGTGAACACCCTTATTATACGCACTTTTCATTTATTTCACTAGCCCAGGGAGTTTCATTGAAAATGAAACAAGTTATTTTTATGTGTGTGCTTTTTTGTGGGATTTTCAGTTCTTTGTTTTGCAGTTCTTTTAAATACACACACGTTTTATTAATTGTCTGTCTGCCTGCCTATCAGTATGTCCGTGTATAGGGCTTTGTGTCTCATATTTTTGCTCTTGCAACCAAAAATAACAACACCAGCTGTACTCAATGTGTGTGTGATACTTAAACCATCCCAGCATACTATTCTAGGAGCGCTCCGAAAAAGGAGTCAGAAAAGAGTCCAACAAAAGAGCATTTTTGGAGCGAAAGAAAAATTTGCTTGTTACTGTCCTGAGTTGGCACGCAGTATGACTCAGAAATTCCAATTAATTATGTGTGTACCAAAGCGTTGTTGTCCTGTTATTTGTGCTTTGAACAAAAATAAACATAGCTGTACCACACAAGAATGATAAAAATAAGATTACACAGAGCCCAAAAAAAACCTCATAAAAGACTCTTTTCTGACATTATATAAGAGCTCTTTCTGACGGACCATTTTCGAATGTAATGACCCTCTTTTCTGAAGGTTTTCGGAGCAATTATGATTGTTTTTTGGGCTCATAAAGAGCGTTAACGCTCCGAAAAAGGTGTCAGAAAAGACTCTTTTCGGACTGATATGGCTTGCTGGCAGCGTTGCCGTTTTTGGTTATTTCTAACCAAAATTGGTTATTTTTTTCTCAATGTGTACATGTGTAGATTTTTTCTGTTTTGGTTATTTTTTTTACTGAAAATATTTACTATGTGAATTTAAATTTTGGGATAAAATTTCAACATACAAAAATGGCCTAAACGAAAATTGTTTTAAAGAACTTGTAAATTTCGTACAAAATTTATTGACATTACCCCACAGTTCCGCTGCAGTTGAAAGAACATTTTCTCAGCTTAGTTTGATAAAAACAAAATTTAGCAATAATTTAGATTTTAAGACAATTAGTAATATATTGCAAGCAAAAGAATTGTGCAAAAATCAACAAAATGCCCATTTTGTTTGGTCTGCCAAAGACATATTTTAAAACTCAAGCTGTGACATTTTAAGTAAAAGTGATCTCCATATTTATTGTAATATAATTACATGTTTTTTAGTATTTAAGAGAGTAACTTTCTAGTTCCCTATTTTATTGCCAATGAAAAATTTTTTGTTTTTGTTATATACTTTTTATTTTTGTTTAAGACATTAAAAATTAATAATTAAACTTGCAAAACTTAATGTAAAGTATTGGAATTTTAAATTTTACAAATTGTAGCATTAACTTATGTTTCTTTGCATTACTTTTTGCAAAATATGACGCTGTTTTTTAAAAAAATTATTTTTTAGTATTAGGAGTTGTGTTGTAAAATACGTTGTTTTATGTCTTTTTTTGTTACCTTAAAGTACAAATTATAGTTAAAATTACAAAAAATAAATAAATAGTACATGCATTTAAATTTGGTTATTTTTTTTTTAATTTGGTTATTTTTTTCATAAATGTTGGTTACAAAAAATTTTTTTTCGTGGCAACACTGCTTGCTGGGATCATCATCTACAGCACCTAACAGACTGCCTTTCTCCTTATCCTCTCAGCCTCATTTTCATTTCCATCATTCGTTCTCAAACACATCGTAAAATTTTATCATACCCTTGTACGAACTCAAAACTTTTCTCAGTATTTCTTCATCTTTATTTCTTTCCTTTTATTTTCGTTTCTTTTGCTTTATGTTTTCATTTATTTATTTATTTCTGCTGGATTTCTTGCTTTTCTCTGTCCATAAAATATCAAGATGATGATTTCTTTGCAATAGCTTTAAACAATTGCTCTTATTGTATGGCAGTTTGTATTATCGGGCATGAGTAATACAATATTTCGTTTTCTGCTGTGAGTGTATATGTATAAATCTTTCATAATTTTTGAGTATAATAATTTTGTGTCAGTGTTTTTTTTTTGAGGACGGTCATATTTTTAATTTTTTCTTTATTTTTTTTTGTCGTTGTTGTTGATGTTGTGAATTTGTAATAAAGCCATTGATTGTTGCATATAGATACATACAAATGGGTGTTAAATAAACTGATAAAGGCTAATTGAAGTGACTTCACACAAAAAAAATGTTAATTTTGAAATTATGTTTCGGCTGGGGTTTTAAGTGATTTTTAAAGATGTGTATGTTTTGGTGTAGAACTGTCAGTTATTATTGCAATGAAAGGAACATTTTGTTAAAGAAATTCTAAATTTTGACAACTTATCATTTGAAATTTAATTAGCAATAACTAAGAGCTTAAAATAAGAAAGTATTAAATCAATTAAATAGTAGTAGCATACTACTACTTTTTGAAAAATATGAAAAAAGCTGTTTTCATTGAATTATAAATGTTTTATGTTGTTTTATGTTGAAAACAGGCACTAAATTGTGGTTTTGTTTAATTTTTTACAAACAATATCAATAAATACATATGTATGTATTTATATTTTTTTTTTCAAAATAAGTCTGCAGTTTAAAAGCTGAAAATAGTAGTAGAAATACTACTCTTTTAAAATACTGTTTAACAGGCACTAAATTGTAGTTTTGATACATTTTCAATTAACAATAGTTATTAAAGACTAAAATTTTCAAAATTAAGTCTGTACTTAAAATTTTGAAAATAGTACTAGAAATGTTACTTTTTTTAAATAATGTAAAACATACTAAACCGTAGTTTTGTTTAATTTTCAACTAACAATTACTATTAAAGCTTACAATTTCTCAAAATATGTTTTTAATTTAAATTTTTAAAATAGTAGTAGAAATACTACTCTTTTTATATAGTGTAAAACATGCTCAAAATTGTAGTTTTGATAAATTTTCAAAGAACAATAGTTATTAAAGACTAAAATTTTCCAAATTAAGTCTGTAATTTAAATTTTGAAAATAGTAGTAGAAAATCATAGTTTTTGTTTACTTTTTAATTAGGTTATTTTTTATATTCTCGAAATTTGTAAAAAATACTGTTTAATTTAAATTTATTAAATAGTAGTAGAAATACTTTTCCGTCTTAATAATATAAAACTTATTTTTGATTTGATTTTTTTTTTATTTTTTAATTGTTAATGTTTATGTTTTTCTTAATAAATAAATCGAATTTATTATATATATATAAAATATAACTGTTTATGTTATTTTGACATAAGCGCTACAAGAAAAAATTGCCGTTCAAAGCTGTCCCAGCCTAGTTCAAAGCTGCCCCGTATGGGGGCACATTTGAACGCAATGACTTCATCCATTAAAAAAATAAAAAAAAAATATAAATCGAACTAAAAATAAGTTACTTGTAGACTTAAACTAAAGTTTATTTCCATACATATTATTTAAATTATGTAAAAAGTCAATAATTCAAAAATATAAATTTTTATGTGGCTTGAAAGCAAAAAGTGTTCAAAGATGCCCCCCTCTTCCCTAGTAGTAGAAATACTACTATGTATTTTAAAAAGTGTAAAAAATAATTTTTATTTTTAAATTTTACTTATTTTTGTTATTATAGGTAATAAAACAAATTTTAAAAATAGTAGTAGAAATACTACTTTTTAAAAAAGTGTGTAAAGACTGATTGAATTATATTTTTTTTTGTTATTATAAGTAAAAATCAGCCTTTTATATTAATTTAAAAAAACATAGTACTAAAAATATTACTTTTTGAAAAATGTAAAAAAAGTCGTAACTTTTTTAAATTCGTACTTTTTTAAATTTCTCAAATATTTTGTATGTATAGTATTCCATAATTTCTGAAACTTTTGTTAACAATTTTAGCATAATTACAAAATTACTTGCTGTCTTTTCAGTTTAAAAAACCATTTAACATTTTCCAAATCTTTTCATGTTTGCATGTTATAAACAATTTTCAAATTTTATTGAGAGTATAGAGAAAGAAGCAAAAAAAAAACAATTTTAAAATAATATTCTAAACGCCAGACCCTTGAGGGTTATTTGTTTTGTTGTTTGTTTGCTATTGTTAATGTTGATATTTTGTACACTTTTTTTCTACGAAAGCGAGACCACCTGTCAAAAGTCAATTTCCGGTACTTTTCTCTTTCAAAAACCTTTACAGCCTTCACCCCTTCCCCACAACAAACAATTGCAATTACATTAAAGTTTGTCTGTTGGAAGTTTAGTATAAAAAAAACGTAAATCCAGAAAAACGTTTTCTACTATGATTTTTTGTGAGCTTCGCAGTAAATCTTGTTTTAACAACTTTTGCAATTAAATGATCATTACATGCAGCAGTTTGTTTTATTTTTATTCGGTTTCTCTGTTGTTTTCAAGCATTTGCAATCAGCGCGCAAAAAAACACATGACGTTATTTTTTTGTTCTGCAGTTTTTGTTTTATTTATTTTACTTTTGCTTCATTTCTAAAACTACTCAATAATGTTTTTTTGCCCTTTTCGCCAGTCGTATTGAAAAGCTTACAACTGAAAGCAGTAAAAAAGTTATAAAAAAATTGCAAAAAAGTAGTAAAAATTTGTGCAGTTTTTTTTATTGTTGTTCAGCGTGCAAATAAAAAAAACAAAACCAAAAACAAAAGTCATCATCACAAAATCAGCAGGAGGAAATGTGTTAAATTTGTTTTAAAAATGGAGGAGGATATGCAACGAATTTAAAGAACACTGCTTTAAAGACGCTTTATTTTACTTAAAGTAGTTATACGCTCTAGCATAAACCAGGGTACAAAGGAACATGTCAACGAAACGAATGTCACTAAAATTTCCATTACAATTAAATACTTCTTGAGACTTTTCTAATACATTTTAGTAACTATCTTAAATTTTAATTTTATTGCAAAACTTTCTATTTGTAGGGTACCCTGTCAAAAAAAACTGTAAAAATAGTCTCTTGTGTTATGAAAAATAAAAAGTAAATTAATGAAAAATGCTGTCATGGTTGATTTGTCGGTTACATTGAGTTTATTGCAAATTGCACGTCTTAATGATGGAAAATCTACACAAAATATAATAAAATGTTTAAAAAAAAGTATAAAAATAAATTTGTTTCAAAACAAAAGGGAGAGAGGCACAATAGGAATTGAAGACT
The DNA here is from genome assembly GCA_916048285.2 of Bellardia pandia. Taxonomy (NCBI): domain Eukaryota; kingdom Metazoa; phylum Arthropoda; class Insecta; order Diptera; family Calliphoridae; genus Bellardia; species Bellardia pandia. The sequence goes on along the minus strand of OU696530.1, from coordinate 93,577,220 downwards.
AAATATTGATAAATATTTAAAAATTTGTTTTTAAAATTAAAGTAAGTGTAATTTCATAAAATTTAAAATGTTTCATGTTTTAAAAAAAGTAGTATTTCTACTACTATTGTTGATATTATATTACTTTCAATTCAAGACTGTATGTTAGATATACATAATTACAAAAAATAAGTACAATTTATTGAAATTTTGCAGTTTACAAAAGTAGTATTTCTACTACTATTTTTATAATTTAAATTGAAGCCTTATTTCGTGTAATTTTAGACTTTGAGAATTATTTTTTATTGCAAATTAAACAAAACTACAATTTAAATTTAATTTTGATGTGTTTTAAAAAAGTATTATTTCTATTACTATTTTTAAAATTTTAATTGAAGACTTATTTTGTGAAATTTCATATTTTAATTTTAATTATGCATTTAAAATTAAACAAAACTACAATTTGTGCTTGTTTAACTATTTGAAAAAGTAATATTTCTGCTACTATTTTCAAAATTTATATTAAAGGCTTATTTTGTAAAACTTTAGGCTTTAATACATATTAGTATTTGAAAATTAATCAAAATTACAATTTGTGCTGGTTTACCACTATTTTAAAAAAGTAGTATTTCTACTACTATTTTAAAATTTTGAAATTGAGAGCTTATTTTTTTTAATTTTAGCATTTAAAATTTATTATTCTTTGAAAATTAAACAAAACTACAATTTGGGCATCTTTTAAAAAAGTAGTATTTGTACTACTATTTTTAAAATTTTAATTAAAGCCTTACTTTATGAAATTTTAACCTTTAATTTTTATTTGGCATTGAAAATCAAACAAAATTACAATTTACTGCCTGTTATATACAATTTTGAATAAGTAGTATTTCTACTACTATTTTTAAATTTTAAATCAATGGCTTATTTTGTAAACATTTTAAGTTGTAATACTTATTATTCGTTAAAAATTAAACAAACTACAATTTAGAGCCTGTTAGCACTATATTAAAAACGTAGTATTTCTACTACTATTTAAAAAATTTCAATTCAAGCTTTCCTGTGTGAAATTTTCAGTTTTAATTTTTATTTGTTATTGAAAATTAAACAAATCTACAATTTAGTGCCTGTTTTACACTATTTAAAAAAGTAGCTATTTTGCTACTCTTTTGAAATTTTAAATTAAAGGCTTATTTTGTGAAATTTTCAGTTGTAATACTTATTGTTCGTTGTAAATTAAACAAAACTTAAATGTGCCTTTTTACGCTATTTTAAAAGAGTAGTATTTCTACTACTATTTTTAAAACTGAAATTAAAGGCTGTTTTTTATTTATAATAACAAAATTTAAGTAGAATTAAAAAAAATTCATATTAAATTCCTTTTAAAATTCTACTGCTATTTTCAATATTTAAAACGAAAAGTATATTTTCAAAATTTTGTGTTTCAGAAAACATTTTTTAATGTTAATTGAAAAAAAAAATATAATTGACCGAAATTAGCCCGTATGGATAATATCCAAACATTAATTGAAAAAATATATGTTTAATTAGATTTTACTTACTTCAAATTAGTAAGCTTCTTTGTAATTTATTTTTCTTCCAAATTATTTCCTTCTTATTGGAAATTTATTTCATATTTATTTAAAATTGTCCCTCAAAACCAAATTTATTTAATTTACTGCCACTTCAAAGGCATTAACTGTTGTTAATGATGTTCTTTTCAATGTTTTGGGAAAAGGGAGACAATTTTATTTACGAAGAAATTCTTTAGAATTTTTTTTAATCCCAAGCCTCCTTATGTTGTTAATTGTACGGTCATATTTTTCGTTAATACACTTCAATAATTTTTCAGAGTATTTTGTAATTTTAATCAACACTACTAAGAAACATACTTACTTTCACAAACACATCAACATCATCAGCATCAGCTGTACCGTTATTAAGGACAATCAGAGGTGACAAAGATGGTACATTAAACTGCCACAAAAAGTAAATGAAGTGTTTATGAAAAGTAGGTAGGTAGTTTGAGGAGTTTAGAAATATGAGTTCTGAAATATATTTAAGAGATTCTTGGAAGGTTTTTGGTAAATTGGAAATTCATTAAAATTACACAAAACCTTAAGCAATATAGATTCATTAAGATTTCATTAAAATATAGGATAAATCTGAAGAATAATATACTCCAAAACCGAATTAAAACATGCGACTCAAACATTAGACTACAATTAGGCTTACAAAACCAGCCTTTTTGGTACTAACTAGAAATAAAATCTAAAGCAGTGATCGGCAAAATCTAGCAACGAACCGTCTTTGATCCAGAATGTTAACAAAATTTTAGATTTTTAAACACAAATCTTGACTCAAACTAAACTGATGAATGACGTACTTAAGAAATTCTAAAGCTGTGCTCGGCAAAACCTAGTAAACGTAACTTTCTTGGTTCAAAAGTTTTATAAAAGTAGTCTTTCAAACACTTAAAAATCTGGATGCTTTTAACGTCGCGCCAAAGGTCAAATTTGTAAACACATCATGTTCCATATTTTTTATAATAATATATAAAAAATATTTCGTTTGACTGATTTTGCTGCAATTAGAATAAACATTTGAGCGGAGAAGATTTGAACGAAAATAATTTGACAGCAAATGCTTTTGGCATCAAAATTTGACCTTTGATCTGTCAATATGTAATTTGTTAAATTTTTACTAAATTTCTTATGCCAGTGGGTTGGCGTATTTTTCATAACATTTAGTTCTTTTTTCGATGATTTATTGCTTTTAAAACATACATATGTATGAAATTCCAAGAATTTAATTCCATTAAATTTCAATAGAGCAAAAACTCCATCCACATACTAATGAAGACACATACACAAATATCTACATGGAATATCGGCAGTGTTTGACTAATGTCTCTTTTAAATGGGGTCAATATATCCATTTTAGACACCAACTTGTACTGACTTCTAATTATGTAACTGACTCCAATTAAAATAGTTTTAGATCTTTTAACACGCTCTTTGTGATTTAATAAGAATTCAATTGGTAACTTTATTCATTCCAGGTAATCTGCCGAGATATCAATTTTCATTTTAGTGTCTCTAAGTAATCTAGGGTGTAGTCACTTTATTTTTTATTTTTTTTTTTGTACTGCACTTTAGAAAATTTTTATTGTACCCACCAGAAGTAAGCTATTGGAGAGTTACTAAGTGTCCTTTTGTAATCCGGCGTAGAATCTTTGTAATCTATGCAGCATCAATTAAATTAATAGTGTGTAATTAGTTCTGGTTTAGTCACCCAGAACGGCTGGGTATATAAAAACAACATTTTCAAGGTGAAATATTTGAAAAGTTTATCATATATTGTACAATGTATACGTATATTTTAAAACAGGTGTCTCTATAGGTATAAAGTTAAACTGTTGAGATTTTTATTCATAGTTGTTGGGAGGAGTTTAGAAAACAAATTTAATTAAAAAAAAATAAGAAAAGTAAATGTGTCAGGTTTTTTGCAGTAAGTAGGCAACTTAACCTTGAACTTTGGGACAGTTTGAAAAAAAAGACAAGAATTAAAATTGATCAATAGCTGCTGAAAATGCCAATTATTTTCGTTCTTTTTTATATTTAGTTGTTAAGAGCAAAAAAATTGTATAGTATTAATAAATGTATATGTACATAGATTTGGGCAAACTAAAAATTTGGAGGAAAAATCAGAATAATGGCAATCAGAGTAATTGCAATGTAAACAGTTGCCATTTCTTTGTCTGACTTATTTAACTATTTGATATTTTTCTTATTTTATTTGAAACCTCTGAATAAGTTCTGTAACTGGAAATTCTGCAAATTGACTTAGTTACTTCTTTTTTTACATTATTTATATAGTTTACATCATGTAAACAATCCAGTTTTTCTTTTTATAAATGTTTTTCTCCATATAAATGTTGAATTACAACATTCAGTACACTGAATTATTTACCTATTTTTGACACATTTTACTTATTTTACATGATGTAAACAACTGCTATCTGGTTTGTTCTTGCGATATGTGCAATTTCATTCAGCAAATTGTCTTAGTTAACTATTTTTTACTTTGTCACTTTTGCCATTTTCCTTTGTTTATAGGTTGTTGTTTTCGATTTGTATAATAAAATTCAGTAATAGAACTTAGTTACCGATTTTTTTACGTTGTTTACATATTTTACGCCGTGTAAACAATTGCTATTTTTCTTTGTTTATAGGTTGTGAGTAACTAAATTCTGCAAATTGTATTAGTTACTTCTTTTTTACTTTATGAACATAGTTTACATCATGTAAACAATTAAGTTTTTCTTTTCTCTCTATGAATGCTGACTTAGTTACCTATTTTTGATATTGTTTACATATTTTACATGATGTAAACAACTGCTATTTTGTTTTGTTCTTGCTGAATGAGTAATTGTATTTAACAAATTGATTTAGATAATAATTTTATACATTGTTTACATATATTACATTATATAAAAATTGTTATTTACATGTATTCTTTAAATTTAGGTCAATTAACTGTTAATAATTCAATAGTATTTTATTTCTATCATATTTACGTATTTTACCTCATGTAAACAATGGGCATTTTCTAGTATTCATTAAATTTACGTATTTGCACAGTTAAAAATTAAAAAATTTTCTATTTTTTAAATTGTTTACATATTATACATCATGTAAACAATTAATATGTTCACATATTCTTTAGTGGGTCGATTATGTATAGCAACCAAACTGACATGAAAATTGTTATTATGTAAGGCAACTATCGTTTTTAGTCTTTTCTTTTAGAATTTTCGAGTAGAAAACAAACGTTTATATGAATATTAAAAATATAAATAGCTTAGCAACAAAATAACTAACATTTAAAATTTGCCACTTAAAATAAAAACCAAAGCATCCACAAATTCTCGGTTGCCATGTTCGGCAACTGATGATAACAGCTTACAGTTATCATTTGCCATCTGTAATATGTTTTTGGCAACTGTCAACTTTACTGAGGTTCGGTTGCCATCCGTAATCGACCCTTAGATTTTACTAATTGAACTAATTGATAAAAAATTAAACAGTTTTCTATTGTTTACATTGTTTACCTATTTTACAAAACAATTAAAATTTTTATGTATTCCTTAGATTTAAGTAATTGCACAGTTAAATGTTGAATAGTTTTATATTTTTTTAATTGTTTTATATTAGATGAAAATATTGAAATATTCTAAGTGAATTTAATTGCATGCACATATGTACATGCATTGTACTATGATTTATTAAAAAACCATAAACTATAATATTTAATTACATATTATATTAAATTAGTAAAATAAGTAATTAGAGGTATTCGAAATAAATTGTTTTATCTTCTCCTTATTTTTTTTAATGTCGCAAATCGGAATTTTTGGAATTTTTCGGCAACCTGCCTAATAGTTTTTACCTCATCAAGACTTTGTATAATATCACACTTTTCCTTTAAGGTTAGTGTTTTATGTTTGCGTTTATTATTTTAAAGTGTCATGTACTTGGAATGGAATTAGACAAACACGCTTGCGAAAAAATTAACCGAAACTGAAGTAATGATAGTGCAAAATGTAAATCAAAGTATGAATAACAAAACATGCGAATAAAAAACAAGAAACCCCCGAATTTTAATATTTATTCATGCATAAAAAAATTTATCCGGATTGTAGAGGTAAAAATTTTAAATTGTCCGAAATGTAGAAGCGTCCGAATTATTGGAGTGACCGGACTGGCGCATGTCCGGACTGTCAAAGTTGTACTGTAATTAAATTGTAAACATTTAAACCGTTTTTTAAGTTTTATTTTGTTTACATTTTTTACATCATGTAAATAATTGTTTATTGCTTGCATTCTCTGAATTTAACATTAAACTGTAAAAAAACTTTAACCGTATTTAATATTTTTTTATTTTTTACATATTTTACCTCATGTAAACCATAGTTTTTTTTTTGTATTTATTACATTTAAGGCTATTATTACAACTTGCCTCTAATGTTCTTAATAGTTAAAGGTAATTTTAATTAAAGTGAGGAATAAAGTGACCTTTAAAATTTTTGGTTATTACAACTTCCTTGTAAAATGAAATAATTTTTTTTCTAAAATATGGCAATACCAGTGAAAACCCGATTACTTTTGACAAATTACTGACAAGAAACAGTAAATTGTTTGTGTTTGTGAAAACATTTGTTTGTTAAAAAAATATAAATCAAACGTCTGCTTTCCATTTTTGTTTATCAAATTATTTATTGGCAAAACAAAATTAAAATTAATTTATTTTTCATGAAGATGACATTTTTTACTCTTTAGCTTATCTATCGGTTTTAGATTAAAGTAAACTTATAATAACCAAATACTTCTTATCTGTCCAATAACATCATACCTTTAACTATTGCCAAGTTTTAATAATGGGCCTTAAAATAAATCTAAAGTAAAATATAAAGGATTAGTTTGGTATTTTACTTTGTCTACATAGTTTACATTCAGTAAATACTTGTCATTTTAACTACTAATGTTAGTTAAATCATAAAAGTATCAAATTTTACTTTACAAATTATCATAAATTATTCAAATATGGTGGTTTTTTTAATTTTTACATAAGGTAAATTTTCATTTAACATTTATATCAAAAAATCTATTAAATTTAATAATTTAAATTTATTTTTACTTTGTTTACATAACAAAAGGTATAAAACTCCATTTCCTTGGTTATTTCTTCTGCAGTTTTACTAATTACATTTTGAAAGCCTTTAATTTAAGCAGCAATTTTATATAATAATTATAAAAATGTTTGTGGTTTTCTTGGTTTTCTTGGTTTATTATTTTTCAGTTAGAAATTAACTAATTTTCTCTGTATTTTTCATTTACTTGCAGGTTGCGCAAAAGATATTTCTGGAGTTGAAAGAGGTATGTATAGAAACTGTTAGTTTATTTTGCCACGCTTTTTTTGTAACAACTTTAACTCATTATCATAATGTTAAACTACATTATTAAAGTACTTAAAGATTTTTTCTGCAAAAAAAAAAAAAAAAAAGAAAAAAAAAACAGAAAAATTTTAAAAAATTACAACCGTATTGCAACTGAAACTCATTTAAAATGTTTTTTTAGCTCTCTGGGTATGAAAAACAAAGCAAACATTAAGTAAATGATTAAAAGTAATGGAAGTAGAAACTAAAAAAAAAAAAAAAAAGACAGGAAAAAAGGGATGAAATACAAAAAAAAAAAATTAAAAAAAACTGATAAAAAATCAACAAAGTAAGTAAACCACACTTTAGAGAAAAAACAAAACAAACAAAAAAAAAATATGATAAAAAAATAAATATGCATGTAAAACCAGAAAATACAAAATGAAATTTTGAAATCCACAATTGGCAAAAGGATAAAGACCTTTTATAAACGTTCACACAACTCCACACACAGCTGAGTCACATGAAAATGATGATGGTTTATGGCAATTGTATACCCCAAACAAATGTATAAATATAGCATAGAACAGCAGGGAGCAGAGCGAAGGGACAAATAGCTGTGGCTCCTCGCCGACTGACTGGTTGTTTGGTTGCTGTGGCAAGTGTTTTTTCAAACTTTTAGTAATAGAACATATAAAAAACTAGCTTAATTTTCTCTTGCTTTTCATATACACAATGAAATGAAACAATATTCTGACAATATATATGTTTTTTTTTAAATTGAGCATTTGAAATTTGCTGCTGCTTTTACTGTTACAACTCTACTCGCATTTAATAAAATTTCCCTAAAGGCCAATCTATAATACGGGCAAACATAAAAACAGGGAAATGAACAAAAGACAAATAAAAAGCAGATAAAATTGGTACATACTACCCTGCATTAATCCACGGCTGTGAGTTTATTGTTTTAAAAATATAAAGTTAAGAGCTTAAATATAAAACAAGTTAATCATAAAGTATTGTCTATTTTTAGGCTTAATAGCTTTGTGTTGAATTTGGTACAAAATTTTATAATAGTAGTAGAAATACTACTTATTTTAAAAGTCAACAAAAGGCTTTAAATCTTTGTTTTTTTAAAATTTCGCTATAATTAAGCACTAAAGCTCAAAAACTGTTTTTAATAAATTTTTGAAAATAGTAGTAGAAATACTACTTTTTTACAACGTATGAAAATTAGTAAATTTTATTAAATTCTGCTGCTGTCTATTATTAAAAGTAATAAAACAACTTTTAATTTATAAATAGTAGTAGAATTAGTACTTTTTTCAAAGTGCATAAAGTCAAATAAATATGGTTTTATTATATTCTTATTGAATAATAAGTATTAAGGCTTAAAATTTCCTATTGTTTAGCCGAAATAAGCTTTAAGAATAGTAGTAGAAATACTACTTTTTAAAAACGTATATAAATTAGTAAATTTTATAAAATTCTACTTTTTTCCAAGTTCAATAAAGTTAAATAAATATGATTACATTTAATTTTCTTTAAGTACTAATCAATTAATCTCAAAATGTATTACAGTTTACCGAAATAAGCTTTTAATTTGAATTTCGAAAATAGTAGTAGAAATACTACTTTTTGAAAACGTGTTAAAATTAGTAAATTTTCTGAAATACTGCTTATTTTTGTTATTAGAAGTAATGAATTTAAATTTTAGAAATAGTAGTACAAATACTACTTTTTTCAAAGTGCATAAAAGCCAAATAAATATGATTTTATTAAATTTGCATTGAATAGTAAGCATTAAATCTCAAAATTTCATACTATTTAGCCGAAATAAGCCTTAAATTTGAATTTCTAAAATAGTAGTAGAAATACTACTTTTTTTAAATTGTTTAAAAGGCAAATTAATTTGATTTTTGCTTAATTTTTATTGCATATTAAGTACTACAGGTCGAAATTTGCTGCATTTTACCCAAATATTCTTTTAATTAAAATTTCAAAAATAGTAGTAGAATTATTTATTAACTTTTTCAAACTTTAGAAAAATCATAAAATTTATGGAATTTTAATTATTTGTTGTTATTATTATTTTTAAACTGACTTTAAATTAAATTTAAAAAATAGTAGTAAAAATGCTACTTTTTTTAAAGAAAGTAAATTAATGCTAAAATTTGTTTTGATAAATTTTCTTTAAGCTTTACTTGCCACAACAAATTGCTCCTGTTGGTATGTTAAGCAGCAGCAGCTGTTTTATTTATTCTGAGTCTTTGTAATAGAATTACAAGTATTGTTTGCTTTAGAGCCTACCACAAGGTAAAATTTGTTGAATTTATTTCACAAATAACAAAATAAATTTCACTAAATTTGCCTATTTTATATTTGTTTACTTTAAAATTCATACAAAGTTCTAGTGCAGTCTAGTCTGTCTGCCGGAATTTTAATTGGTTTCATTTTGAATGAAATGAAAATAGAAAACTTTATTGCAAACCTTGTTAAAATGTTTATTTTCAAGGATATATCCCAAAAGTTTGTTTTTGTACAAAATCATTGTCGCCCTTAAATCGCCAAAATGTAAATTTCAGTTTTTATTGCAGTTTTTTTTTTTTGTTTGCTTTTTTGCTAATGCCTTGTGTCACTTATTTTTTTTTTTATAAAAAAAGTGTCTGTCGTCTAGCAACTTTCTAATAAAGTCTCCTCGTTGATGCTGAAACAAAATTTCTTTAGCATTATTTTGTTGTTGCTGCTGCTGTACTGTGTGCCATTCACAATTTTAATCTACATTTGTATTAAAATTGCCTCTGGCTTATAGACTCCTAGACTCTATAGCAGACTGACAATAAAATACTGCTTTATAACAAGTAGATGCAACAAAAATAGAAAAAAACTTAGCACACTTGAAAATTTTGCTCTGCATGTGTTTGTCTATTGATAACAATACTTGAAAATGCAGCTTTTTTTAGAAACGATAGACAGACAGACAAATAGTTAGATGAACGAAAACATTGGAAAAAAATTTAACTAACGACTAATATATATTATAGATGTTAGTCAATGATGGTTTGCATTATCCATATTTTTGTATACTTTTCCAGTTAAACTTAAGTATAGTTTTTTTGTTTACCCATCTCCACCCCTGCCTCTCAAACTCATTTTCCTTTTTTTTCCGGTAAACTTGCATTGCGCCTCATTATATCCAGGAAGGAAAATGAAAGGATATTTTTTCATTATTGAACCATACTATACTTATGTATGTACGAGTACATTGCACAATATTGTATATAGAAATAAAAACACGTTAGAAAACTTTTATAATTAACAATTTTCCTTGTTGAAATTGCAGCAAAAATATTGCTAGAAAAAATTTATGTATTATATGAAATTGTTCATTTAGAAAAATATTGTTTTTTGTTTTGTGTTATTTAAAAGGTTTTTGTTAACATTTAATGGGAATTAATAAACGAATGCATTATGAAAATTATTAAGGATAAAAAGTTTACAGGGAAATTAATAATACGAAATAATGAAAGTTGTTTTTTTTTTCTTTGTAAGGTAACTACGAGTACTATAGGTATGTACCAGGAGATTAAAGAAAAGTTTGAAATGAATTATAAGGAAAACATATCACAGGATAGGAAACTAAGACTGCATTACACAAATGTTTATACTTAAATATTTTAGGTAAACAAGTTAGAAATTAAAGTGAAAAAATTAATTTTTTTTTAATTTCTAAAACAGTATTAGTAAAAAATATAGTTAAACGTAGTTTTTATTGATTATTAAGCACTAAAAATCAAAGGATTCTAAAATTAAATTTTCGATTTCAAAAAAGCTGTAAGCTGTAGTTTTGTTTAAATTTGATGTAAATTGTAGTTTTGTTAAAAATTTGAAAGCTTGAAATTTTTAAAAAATTAGTATATTAACCCTTAAATGCATACTGTACCATATATGGTACACCTAGAAAATTGCATGCACATCTAAGCAATTGAACTAAAAATTAGTTTAAAACGATTTAAACTAAATAATATAAAACAACTGTTAATTTAAATGCCGCTTCGTCTCGCTTGCTATTTAGTTTAGTTGTCAATAGGCTGGCGAGGTGGACGAATGCGCTTTTTGTACATAATTTTAAAAGTGATTTTTAATAGTGAAAAAAATACTTGCAATATCAATTTTATCTATGAAGGTAAGCAGTGGTGAATATATTGGACTTTGTTTTAGTAAACTAAAATGAATTTTGATCAAGTTTTGTATCGTAAAGTAGTGTTTTTCGCCTTTTTGCTATGTACCATAAACGGTACTTCATGCATTTGGACACTCTGTTTATGATGTACGTTACTTTTTGACTATTGTGTTATTCTACATGATTGTTACTGCATTTTTAGACATGGACGGCCTTATTATAGATGGAAAGATGTATAACGCTGATGAGGTAACGGATATGATTTATAGTTTTGATGATGATGATGTAATTGGTATACCTAACAATGGTGTTCAGTCTGAAGATGAAAATGAATCGGATAATGAAGATGATTTCAATATAACACACAAATACCGCACCGCGTGAGAAATCGAGCCGAAACCAGTTACGCCGTTTTGGATGAAGGAGAAGTTCTCAACATTGACGAAATAGATGAGCCCATTTTTGAAGCTTCCGGAATTCCTATTCCGGATATACATATGTAGGTGAATCAATGTCAGTCGATTTGTCTATAGTGAGGCAGAAGCCTCCTTTTTCGTAAATTATGTTTTATCGGAGACTGCCGCCAGTAAAAATCCTGTCATCGATTTCAATGACATCGTAGAAAAAATACGCGAAGAATCTTGCAAATATAAGGATAATTTTGTAAACATAACTTCCAGTGATTTTGAGAGAGTTCGTTGGAAAAAAGGCAATCCGAAGTAGCACGAAGAGAATATATATTTCGGGGCAACTCTAAACTGGAACCACAACCATAAAATGATCTTGCAACTCCTTATTCATGCTTTAGATCTAATGAAAAAAATAGTTGATGAGACTGTTCATTATGCCAAATTATGTCAATCGCGATAAGCCACAAGGCGTTCCGATTAGAGGTAGCTTATGTGCTGACGAATATGTGAAAGGAAAAGGAGCCAAACAAAAGGAAAGGAACCTTTGCCTGTTCCTATAGTTCACAATGAAGGTAGAGCAGTTGCAGATTTGCGATATGATGGTGAGAAGTCACCTACCAGTTATTGAGGGGCGGGCTCGCTGTAAAAATCTAAACTGTAGTGAAGACAAAAAAGTGGACAATCCTTCCATTTTTAAGCGTAAAAAGTGTAATATCCACTTTTGCTGGAACGAAAAACGCAACTGTTTTGTTGACTATCATTATTTAAAAGCTGCCAAAACTTGTTACCTCTTTTAATTTTTATTTTATAATATTCTTGTCATTAATTTTAAATTTTATTTTAATTTATATATTATTAAATGAGCTGAAATACTTAAACAAAAAATTTTTTTAAATATACATAGAATGCATAGTGTACCATATATGGTACATAAAAAAAATCTACTTTTTTGAATTTTCCGGAAAAACAGTACATTTCCGGGGAAAATCAATGCCGAATTTATATTTAGTGAGCGATTTTACATAAGGGTAGTGTAGTCACGATTCAGGGTTCTGACCTCATGCATTTAAGGGTTTATTTTAATTTGGAAAATAGTAGTAAAAATACTCCATTTTTTTATAAGTATGTATATACATAAAATAAAATAGTAAATTTCCTTAAACTCAACACATTTTTTGTTATTAAAGGCAAAAAATAGTCTTAAATTTAAATTTTAATAATAGTAGCACAAATACTACTTTTTTAAACGACTGTTAAAAAGGCTGTAAATTGTACTTTTGTATAAATTTTATTGTAAATTGTAGTTTTGTTATATATTTTAAAGCTTAAAATTTAAAAAAACGCTACTAATTTTAATTTTAAAAATAGTAGTAGAAATACTACTTTTTTATAAGTTTATAAAATATTAAATTTCTTAATATTCAACTTCTTTTTTGTTATTAAAAGCAACAAATATGCCTAAATTTAAATTTTAAAAATAGTAATAGAAATAGTACTTTTTTAAAAGAGTGTCAAAAAGGCTGTAAATTGTAGTTTTGTTTAAATTTGAACAGACTATAAACTTTAAAGCTTAAAGTTTATAAAAATGCTACTAATTTCAATTTTGAAAATAGTGATAGAAATACTCCTTTTTTATATGTATGTATATAAATTAGTAAATATCTTTGATTTTAACTTATTTGTTGTTATTATAAGCACTTAGTTTATATTTTGAAAATAGAAGTAGAAATACTACTTTTTTAAAATAGTATATAAAATGTTTTAAATTGCAGTTTTGTTTAAATTTCAATGAATATAAAGACTAAAGTTTAAAATTTCCAATAAATTTGTTTTCAATGCTCTTACACAAATTTCTTTTAAAATGTTATTGATTCTTGACCTTTAAAACTATAAATTTGCCACAATTTACTAAATTTGGTTTTTAATTTAAATTTTTATAAAAGTAGTAGAAATACTATTTCTTTAAAAAGTATGAAAAATATTTTTTTTATCACATTCTACTTATGTTTTCTTATTATAATGAGAAAATTGTTTTTAATTTAAATTTTAAAAAGGTAGTAGAAATACTACTTTTTAAATGATCATAAAAGTTAGCTTAATGCAGTTTTGTTAAAATATCTATTAACATTTCATTAAAGCTTAAAGTTTATAAAAATGCTACTAATTTCAATTTTGAAAATAGTGATAGAAATACTCCTTTTTTATATGTATGTATATAAATTAGTAAATATCTTTGATTTTAACTTATTTGTTGTTATTATAAGCACTTAGTTTATATTTTGAAAATAGAAGTAGAAATACTACTTTTTTAAAATAGTATATAAAATGTTTTAAATTGCAGTTTTGTTTAAATTTCAATGAATATAAAGACTAAAGTTTAAAATTTCCAATAAATTTGTTTTCAATGCTCTTACACAAATTTCTTTTAAAATGTTATTGATTCTTGACCTTTAAAACTATAAATTTGCCACAATTTACTAAATTTGGTTTTTAATTTAAATTTTTATAAAAGTAGTAGAAATACTATTTCTTTAAAAAGTATGAAAAATATTTTTTTTATCACATTCTACTTATGTTTTCTTATTATAATGAGAAAATTGTTTTTAATTTAAATTTTAAAAAGGTAGTAGAAATACTACTTTTTAAATGATCATAAAAGTTAGCTTAATGCAGTTTTGTTAAAATATCTATTAACATTTCATTGAATTTTAACTTAAACCCTTGATAATGAGCTTTTAATTTAAATTTTGAAAATATGTAGTAACAAAAATACTATTTTTTTTTTTATTATTTTTTGTTATTATAAGCAAAAAAAACTTTTTATAAATATTTTTGAAATAGTAGTAGAAATACAATTTTTTTAAATGTTTAAAATACAGTTTTGTTAAAAGATTTTTAACTTCTCATTCAACAATTCGGATTAACACTAAAAGTTTTCAAAAAGAATTGTAACTTTTAGTGAACTTACGCTTTCATGTTATAAATCTAACCTTGAGTTTAAATTTAAGAAATCGTAATAAAAATTCTGATTTTTTTTCACTTTTCTTGCAGTTTCCTTGAAGTTAAGCTCCTGTTCTTTATTGCCTTAACAATTAATTTAAAAAAATAAATTTTTTATTTAAAATTTTCCTTACAAACGCAGTTCGCATGTAAATAATTGTTTTAACGTTCCATTTTCTTTAGGGCCATTTAAAATTGCTATAAAAAACACAATAATTTATATGCAAAATGTGTCGTTGGACAATGCATAATTTAATTTTCTGCAGATTCCAAACTTAAGATTAATACACGCTACGCTGGTCACTTACACAAATAATCGTGCTTTCTTACATATATTTTTCACTTCTTTTTTTTGAAAAGTATCACAACATAAACATAAAATGTAAAACATTAAAAATTTTTAAGAGAACAAAAGATTTTTTATGCTTATATTTTATTATAAATTTCAATTGTATGCCACATTTTTATGCATTCATATTTTTATTCAGTATTTTTATAGTGTTTTTTTTTGCTTTTATGTCTATTCGGGAGCTGGGTTATTAAACTTATTTTTACTACAAGTATCTTTCTACATAATAAACTATTCACGCGGTTGGCAGTTCATTATTTGCTAGCAAATAGATGAATGGAAGAGAGAGAGAGAGAGAGAGGGAGGGAAATGTAAGTCCTAGTAGGAAATTTGGAAAAACGTAATTTTGTTTGTAACTATTTTATTGCAGCCTTTAATTTAATTTTGATAAATAAATAGTAGTATTTATAGATACTACTTTTTTAAAACGTTTGAAAATGCATATTTTTTTTCAAATTATATGCATTTTTTCTCATTATATGAAAAAACTATATTTAATTACAATTTTTAAAATAGTAGTAGAAATGCTACTTTTTTTAAAGTTTATAAAAGTCAGCTAAACGTCTTTTTCTTCATGTATTGTTGATATTTTCATTGAAAAATTAAAATGAAAACTTAAACTCAATTTTTGAAAATAGTAGTAGAAATATTACTTTTTTAAAAGTGTTTGAAAAGTGCGCTAAATTAAGAATTTGTTTAAATTGCAACTAACTATACAGATTTAAGCTTAAAATAACCATAAATATGCTTTTAATTTTAAAAATAGTAGTAGTAATACTACTTTTTTTAAAACGCGCATAAAAACTACTAATTTGTAGTTTTGTCTAAATTTCAACGAACAATAAGCATTGAACCTTCAAATTTTTATTACAGTACTTTTAATTCAAGTTTTGTAAATAGTAGTAGCAATACTAGTCTTTTAAAATGTGCATAAAACGTTTAAATTGTAGTTTTGTCTAAGTTTCCACGAACTATATGGACTATGTTTATATATTTAAATTTTGAAAATAGTGGTAGAAATACTGCTTTTTAAGACTTGCATAAAAACGGCAAAATTGTAGTTTTGGCTAAATTTCAATCAACTATAAGTATTAAAACTTTAAAAATTCATATAATTACTTTTAATTTAAATTGTGAAAATAGTAGTACTTTTTTAAAAGTATGAGAAATACACAACATTATTAAATTCTTTATTATTTTCTGTTATTTGCCTTTGATTACAATTTTAAAAATTGTAGTAGAAATACTACTATTTTTAAAGTTTATTAAATTCAGCTACACGAGTTTTAATTATTGTTTTATTCAAATTTCAATGAATTATAAGTATTAAAACTTGAATCTTTCGAAAAAAAGCTTTTTATTTAAAATTTTAAAAATTTTAATAGAAATATTACTATTTTAAAAGTATAAACAATAGTCAATTTTGTTTAATTTTAAATTATTTTTGTTTATTAAAGTAAACAACAGCCTTTAATCATAATTTTAAAAATAGTAGTAGAAAAACTACTTTTCTAAATTATGAAAAATTGTTAAATTAAACAATTCTAATATTTTGTTTATTACTATTAGTAGTATAAAAGTCTTAATTTAAATTTTAAAAATAGCAGTAGAACTACTAATTTTTTAAAAAAGTTTATGTTTGCTAAAATTATGTATTTATTTAAAAAGAAAGTTTACTTTTTCTACTGGTTATTTCAACTTCTAACTGCACAGTTTTATGTTTAAGAACTTTTCAGGTAATTTTTCTTCTGCTGCCAAACGAGTATATACATATGTACATATACATATATGTACATATTATAATCATAATATTACACATATACACACACACACTACTGACAGACCGACCATATTTTTTACGATTTCGTTTTTGTAAAATTTCTTTGCTTATCTTCAATTCATATTCCTTATACTGCCTCCATAACCACCAGGCCTTCACTTCTCTCCCAGCTCTTCCTGACTTTGAACAAAACTGCAGTTTAGCTAGCGTTGCCTATTCTATGGCCTTTGGATGCGAGTGCTATTTTGATTATTGTAATAAAATATTTAATATTTTTTAAACGTCGCGTCTTCTATAGTTTTGCATTTTTATATATGTATGTATAATATTTTGTTGGGTCTTATCGTTTTATCAACTGGAAGTACCATACATAAATGGCAGTAATAACAGCACAGGCAGAGGCTAAAGCTGATGATGATGATCATGAGCATGGAAATGTGCAGCATTTCGTTTGCATATAATGTGTGCATTTTATTTGAATGGCGTATGTGCATGACACATTTGCAATTGACTGGCTGGATGGCTGGCAGTCAGGCAGACTTAAGTTTTACATGGTTTGGATATTTTCTCCTTTTTATTTTCCAATCTGAATTTCCGTCAGTTGTTTACAATGCCAGGGTTTTGCTTAAACTTAAATTTAATGGACTTAAGTTGTGTTAATTGAATTTAAGTACATACAAATTTTCCCCGGTTTGTAGCTTTATTTCTCGACCAGCTGTTTGTCTGTTTGCTAGAGTATCTCTATCTACCTTGCCCTAAGAGATCAAACCAATAATTTAAAATTATCAACAAGCTGCTATTAATTTGTTATTTAGTTGTTTGCCATTTCATTGTATTTAATTATTTTTACAAAACACTCAGTTGCAGTCGGTTTTGCAGCCTATTTTTTGTAGCCCTATAAGTCATAAAGAAAGAAATAGATATTTTGATTAAAATGTCACAAATGGATTTTCAGGATTTTAGAATGCTTTAGAAAATAAATACATACTTTAAATTTGAGTAAAATCGTGTAATATTAAGCTTTTTAAGGCAGAGGTCAGAGTTTAAATTGTTAAATAGTTTTGTTGTTTTGTTTAATATTTATCGAACAAAAAAAATTATGCTTGAATTTAAGCTTAAAATATTCCAAAATAGGCTTTAAATTGAAATTTTGAAAATAGTAGTAGAAATACTACTTTTTTAAAATAATGTAAAACAGTCTTTTAATTGTGATCTTTTAGAATTTTGATCTAACAACAAGAATTAATGCTTAAAATTTCCTAAATTATGTTTTCAATTTAAGTGTTTAAAAAAAGTAGTAGAAATATTACTTTTTTAAAATATGTAGTTTAAAATATGACTAAAATGTAGTTTTGTTTAATTTTAAACAAACAAAGAGGTTTTAAGCTTAACTTTCCCAAAGTTATGTGTTTAATATAATTTTTAAAAATAGTAGTAGCTACTACTATTCTATTCTAGAATACTACTTTTTTAAAATTGGGTTAACTGTAATTTAATATGATATTTGATTAATCTTCATTGCATATTGATAATTAAAACTAAAAATTTCATAAAATATACATCAAATTTAAATTTTAAAAATAGTAGTAGAAATACTACGTTTCTCCAATGTATGGAAAATGTTAAATTTTATGAAGCACCACTTATTTGGTTCTTAATAGCAACAAAATAGTGTTTAATTAAATTTAGAAAATAGTAGTAGAAATACTAGTTTTTTAAAACGTATGAAAAATGTTAAATTTTATTAAGCTTCGCTTATTTCGTTTTTATCAGAAACAAAATTGTGTTTAATTAAATTTTGAAAATAGTAGTAGAAATACTATTTTTTTAAAAGAATGTAAAAATTCTAATAAATTTTGGTTTTATTTAATTTTCAACAATCAATAAAGATTAAGCTTAAAATTTCCTAAAATATGTTTTTAATTAAAATTTTTAAAATATTAGTAGAAATACTACTATTTTAAATGTCTGTAAAATAAGTTAAATTTTATGTTACTCCACTCATGTTTGTTATGATAGACAATAAAACAGTTTTTAATTTAATTTTAAAAATAGTAGTGGAAATACTACTTTTTAAAAATGTATGAAAGTATGCAAATTTATGATTTGCCTGTTATTATCTGATAAATTGCACTTATTTTTTGTTATTAATACTAATAAAAATACTTAATTAACAAAAAAAAAAATAAAAGTAGAAATACTACTTTATTAAAACGTATGAAAAGTTTTTTTCATTTTATGGCATTTCATTTATTTTGTGTTATTATAAGTTTTAAATAAATAAAATAAATTTAAAAAAAAGTAGCAGTAATACTATTTTTATAAAGAGAATTAAACATTACAAAGTATGTAAATCAATAATGTCATGTATTTTCTTGTAGCTCCCTTTAAATTTACTTTCAGATAATTGTCATGTTTAAAGTAAAACTTATTTTTTCTTAAGAATTTTCTCTATTTTCCTTTTCTTTATACATTTTGTCCATTTTCTTATCATGTTCAGGCATTTTTTTATAAAAAACAAAATCCTCAAGTCATTCTTGATTTTGTTTTAGTTTTTTCATGCTGCTGTTTTTCTACGCAATCTGTTGTAGTTGTTTTCTGTTTTTTCTATATCTTTGAAAAAGAAAAACGAATTTGTATGCAAGTTTAGTTGCACAAATCGCAAAGTAGAAAACATTTTTATATGTGTGTATGTATGTATGTGTGTATAAATATTTTGCGTCAAGCAAACAGCACTTGCAACAAATGAGTCATGACTCATGACGTGTTATAGAAATTAAAATGGGTAGAATGTGTGTGTTTTTAAACTTAAAAATAAAAATAAAAAAAATAACGACTAACTTTAACAAAATTACAACGTAATCGATGAGAAAACCACACCTACTTTAATATGCGCTTTAGAAATAGGATTTTTTTTTATAAAAATAAAAATACAACAAAACAAAATCATTAAACTTTAAACGACAATTTAATAGTAAACTAGTTTAAAATAATTTTTTTTCAAATGGTTTATAATGTAGAGGAAAAAATCAATTAGAGAATGTAAAGGTTAAATAAATTCGCAATAAAGTGTTTTCAGTGTTTAGGCAATTAGAGAGACAATTAGTACATGGAGAGAAATGTGGCGATTTATTTGATCTGAATAATTTCTACATTTTCTGTTGCATTCTGATTTTTATACCTAGGAAAGTTGATTCGTGTTAGTGGAAATCAACTTTCCGAAAACCCCGGATATCTAATATATCCAAGTCTTATATATATATATTGAATATACTTTCAGGAATTATGGTATAGAAAATCAGGAAAATCATTTCAGAAATAGCTGATGTATGAGCAAAAATTTCCGATTTCTCAAGATATTCTCTTTTTTATTTATAACTCCATTACTAAGTTCTGTATATAGACAATATATATGTATATCAAATCTTAAAGTCTTACAGTCTAATTCATAAAAACTTATCAAGGGTTTATAACAGGCTTATAAAGCAAATTTTGTATGAATTATGAATAAGGGGGTTAATTTGCAATCTATCATTTGTTTTTTACTTCTTAGCTGGCAACTGCTTTTTCAGTCTATACTCTCCCACACAATTATCTTGGCAACAATATCAGTCAGACCACGTGTAAGTTGAAATCAATTTGCCAAAGGCCCTGGTTATCGTACTAACCCAAATCTTGTATGAATATAACAAATATAATTTTAAGATTTATGTTATTGAAACTCAGCAAAATCGTTTCGTAAATAACTGAAATATAAGCAAACATCTACGACTGCCTCGATTCTCACAATATTTCACATGTTAGTAGAAATCAAATTTCCGAACACTCCTGAAATTTTAATGACCCAAATCGTGTAGCACTATATCAGGTATGCTTTTAATAATTATGGTATTGATAATCAGCAAAATTGAATCATAAATAGCTGAGATATACTTAAGTAAGATTTTTTGACTGCCTGGATTTCTCGAAATATTTTAGTTTTTATTTTTAACTTTAAAAGCCTATATCTCCATGTTCAGCCAAAAAACGACAAGTTTTTTGTTGGGTTCTTAAAAATCTATAATTTCTATTTTCTACTTTTTAAATTGCAACTGCTTACTTCAGCCTATATGTATGTACTCTCCCACCCAATTATCTCTGCTACTGTTTGTCCATAAAATATCATCTGCTGCTTTTAATACTGTAACAGTTATTTGTCAAAAATGTTTTATTTTCGTTTTTCCAAACATTTTCCATATTTGCCCCTTGATGTATTTGTATCTCTCTTTTAAAAGTTGTTATTTATTTGCTGTTATTTATGTTTATGTATTGCTGGCTGTATTGTTGCTGTAAAACATATACAAACGTATGTATCTACTATAACTACTGTTAGAGTTCCGAACATTACCATTAAAACATAAATTCCCTACTAAAACCATAATGGGCAGTAACGGTCTCTGAAGGAGGTTCAGACACAACCACAAAATGAACAATAAAATAAAAAGCAAAGTAAAAAAAATACTACACAAAAAATTATTTATTTTTAGTTTTCATACTGCTAAAAATTTGTGATAAGACAACATGACCATGAATCATACAAACACCAAATAATTACAGACATACTTATGTACATGCATACATACATATGTATGTACGTACATGTTTTCGGTCATGTGTGAGCATGTTGCTTGCAAGCTAAGACTTGACTGGCTGGTATGATAATTTACCAAACACTTGCATTTTGTGCTGCAAACAAAGCCTGTTTTTATGTACATATGCATGTGGTTGTTATGTGGACCTGCCTGCTATCAGTAAAAATTTTGTTCTCCATGTTGTAGACAATGTTTTTCATTTTAATTTGGGATTTCTTTCTTTCTTTTTTTTTGCTCAGCTCTTGTTTTGGTTTGTGTTTGTTTTTTCCATTAATGATAAACCAACCCTTTAACGGATATCACTCAAAGTGCAGGCTTTACATGGTTACAGTAACCGCAATAAATAAAACAACGATATCTGAATCAAAAAGGTTGGTATGTAGTTAGAAAATTGTATGCAGAAGCAGTAAATTTAAAGTTATGGATCATATAGGATTATTTTCACAAATATTTGGGCTGATTAAGAAGCCTTAATACAATTCGAATGGGATCTAGAACAGTGGTCGGCTCATATATGTAAATCGGTCGAACATAATCGTTTATTCAACTTTAAACAATGAAATTTATAGACATTAACAGCCAGATTACAATACACAGATGATTATAATTCTTATTCCATGTTCTCTTTATGCCGACCTCTAATCTAATATCAAGTACACACTATGTCTATAATTCCAATTACAATTCTTAAATTTGTTTAACAAAATATTTAAACAAGTGAAATAAACCACCAACCTTTATAAATTACGAATTATTTTAATTTACTTTTATGAAAATTTTCAAATATTTAAAAATCATTGTCTAGATTTTAACCAAATATTCAAACAAATGAACATTTGAAATTATATTGTGTGCACATTCTATCAAATATTAAAAAGTTTTGACCTTTGACCCTTTGGTACAAAAGTTGCTAAATTCAAATCAATAATAATAGCATACAATATTCTTATGATTTAGTTCCTAATAAAGAGTGATTTTTAAGATTTTTAAGATTTCGGATTTCAATGTTTAAAGATGATTTCATGTAAATGATAATATCGAATAATTTATTCGTAGGATACCGGCCGATATATTGGATGTAGTATGCCAAAATTTAATATAGCGTATGACTCGTTGCGGGCTTATGCCTACAGATATGAGCCTTAACATAGCCCCCGTTATTGAAGCCAAATCCAGATCTTCCGCTTTGGACAACAAAAAATTTTTTAATGGGGGTAGAAACAGAAATCGTCCCGGCTTTGGGTTTTTTTTACAAATTATGTTCATGAAGGTCTTGACAGGTACTTTGATAAAAAAATTACAGTATAAATAAGAGTTCCTCAACCCCTTCAATGTCATATGGAAAAGATTTTGCTGCCTCCACTCCACAATAAACTGGGTATTGTAAAAAATTGCGCTGCGTTTTCCAATTTTTTATGCCGTTTTAAAAAACAAAATTTTGGAAATTTTGCTAAAAAACTATATTGGTCAAAAAAAATTATGTTTCTATAACGACTGCGCATATTGGAAAAAAGTTTAACCCTACTTAAAGAAAATTTCATTGCGGAATTTCGGTTTTTTTAGTTTATTCAATAAACTCAACCGTTTTTGAGTTACGCGAATATATGTTGTGCAACCTCCTCCATTTTCGAAATAACGGTATATTTCGAAAAAACAAGCTAACCTAAAAAAACGGTTAGCACCACTGGATTCAGCGTACCCGAATTAGTTTAACCCGCCAGGTGCCCCGTTTGTCACATTTTCCAACTAGCACAGTGTTATCAACAAATACGACAATTTTGCTTGTTTACGTATGCATACCTTCAACCAGAAATGTGCTTTGTCAATGAACACAATTTTTAGATAAAACAGTAGATCTTCATCCAACTTTGCCATTCATTCTCGGTTGAGAAAGTTAGTCGTTGTTGTAGGTTTTACACCCAAATCCTTCTGCAAAATTTTCTACGTACATAATAGAGTAAAAGAGGCCCAATTGTTGCGAACGGCAACGCATCTATAATTCACGGTCATCAACAACACTGGCGGATACAACTGCGATATTTTCCTCTGAACACACTACGTATGCGTATTGGTGATTTAATGTCCAATAATGTAAATTTATGCGAAATTTAGTCACAAAATTCCGAATAGCCGCCTACTATAGTGTCCCAAACTGACCATAAAATGGAAGAAATGCACGATGCACATGTTTGTTTGTTAGTCAATTTATGATTTACAATTTACACGAAGCAATTTCTATTGAAAAGATTGATACAATTTTTTTGAAATTTCTTCGGTGTTCACACAGCGCAATTTACTTGCTTAAATCACTCGTATTTTTATTTGAGAGTATACACACATTTGTAAACACATATGCAATACGAATAAGAGAGTACAACGAATTGCTAGTATAATCAAGTGTGTACAGCTTAGCTTAAAGAATTGCTTCGTGGAAATTAGAACTTATATTAAAATAGACAATAATTAGATTGTGTTTAACAGAATTTAAAGAATTTTCAAATAGAAGTTTTAAACAGCTATAAACGATTTATACTTTTTATGATGTTTGCTAATGCTTAATTAGTAAAGTTAAAGTTCAAGTGTCTTTTATATAAAAACCTGGTAAAAATTTCATGTTTTAATGATTCGTTTAATAAAATTGAAAAAAAAAATTAGAAGTTTGAGTTTTGAAAATACTAAAAAAAACTTATTTTGCAGGCTGTTACGACAAAATTTATTGATTATGCTTTAAATATTAAAGAAGATAGATATATAAAGAAGATATAATTATCAAAAATTTCAATTAACAGAATTGTTCACATAAAATGCGGTTATAGAAGTGTATGGATTTTTATAAAAGGAAATTGGTTAAGGTTTCTTTTTAAATGTCAATAACTCAGTATTAGTTGGAAATATTTAATGTTGTTTTTGTTGTTAAATAAATATTAAAAAGTATGTGCGTTTGGATTTTGTGTGAACAATGCGTTAGAAGTTAGGAAACTAGTGTATTTTATAAAGCTTATTAGAATTATATAAACTTGTTGGAGGCCCAGTAATTTAAAAACATTTTATTTTGCAAAGTACCTATGCGGCAGTTTTTTTAACCAATGGAGATATTTTAAAGAAATTTTGCACAGTAAAAACAGTAAGAGCTACTTAACCCTTTCACGCTCAAAGTTGCTTATAAGCAACTTTGACTTTCAAAGCTAATATTTCTTTGCCTTTGCAATTTAAGGAATAACGGTAAATTGTATTTTTTTTTTGTTTATGCGTTTAAAGTAATAAAATGCAAAAACATCAAAAAATATGTTAACAAGCATTTAGTTGTGGACAAGAATCCAAAGTAAGTGCATGTAAAAAATTTTTCTCCAAAAACAGAGTCACGTAAAACTGAAATATATTAGAATTTCGAAATTATAAAATTGTTTTATCGGAACTATGGCTGAAAGAAAAGGTGATTTTAGTTATAAAAGCAAAAACAAACAAATAAAAAATGTGTTCCTTTTAAAATTTTTATACCACTAATGCCCATTGTTGCTTAAATGCAACTTCCTCTGGACTCCTTCCTGGAAGGACCTGGTGTCTGAAACTTGGTATATACCTTATCTGAGCCCAAAATAAACAGAAAAACAAGGTTTCATATTTTTAACACCACCTAGAAAAAAGTGGGCATGAAAGGTTTAATTGATTAGCTCGGTTTCTTTATATATTTCTCTAAATTCTGTATTCTGCTCAGCTGACATTTAGAATCTGTTTTTACTGTTTTATGACAGTCTAGTGCTTAATTCTATTAATGCTCGATTTAATCTATTTGTACGTTTAATTTTTCTAAACACTGTACTGCATTGCCAATGAATAATCGTTCTCACTAACTTGCATTTTGTATTCATTCCTGTTAATCTGCAGTTAATGTAACTTTTGTGTGAATTTTTTTTAAGTTCCTTTTTCTAGTTCCAGCTACTTTTACACTTTGGTAAATGAACAATATTTGAAAAACTTTTAGTCATTTGTCTATGAAATTTTATTCATCGTTTTGTTTTTATGTATTGTGTTGGGAAAAAAATGTAAAGTTCTGCTAGCATAATGTTGATAATGAATGATGTGTGTTTGATTTTTTTTTTTTTTTTTTTCTCCGGGTTTTTGCTAAATTGTGAAAACTTGTGTTTCAATTTAATCCATCATTGTGTTGAAAAATAGACAAAGTAAATTATTTTTTTGTTTGACTTTTTTGAGAATGTTTTGTTTCAATCCAATGGTTCACTTCACAGTTTAATAAGTTTTGTTTTAGATTTTTTTTAATGTGTTTCTGCTTTTCACTTTTGTATATTATTTTAAGCTAGACTAAACATGGTGAGTGTTTAAGGTTTTTGAAGATAGTTTTGTTTTACATTTTTTTTGCAAAATTTGTAGAGAATTTAGTAAAAAATATAAATTTGGTACTTTTTGTTAATTTTTTAAAGTAAGCGGTGGTTTTATATGCTTATGCTGTGTTTGCAGAGTGTTTTCCTTCAAAATGTGTTTAAAACTGTTTAATTTTTAATTAAAAGCCGGATTGTCAACGATTTTATAAGTAAGTTATGGGAAATTAATGCTTGAAAGGGTTTATTTAGTAATTTTAAACAAAATTTAGAGATAATAATTCTTATAAATCCAATTTTTTTTATTTTGTATTGAAACTTTAAACAATTTTGATAAACTTGTTTCCTGTTTTTCAATATCAAACACAAAATTTTAAAGTTCTTCTCCTTAAACATCAAAATTAAAGCTTTAATTTTGGTACTGTTTTATTGACCATTATTACACACTTTTAACAACCTTCAATTCACTAAACAATTTTGTTAAATTTGCCCATAAAGCACAAAATATAACAAACAATAAGCAAAAACTACATTAAAATAAAGACCTTCAAAATGTGTATTACAATTGGTTAATAACAATGGTGATTGTAATAAAGATTAATTACCTAAAAAAGCAGCAACAATAACAACAAAATAAAACTCATAAACAAGCAATAACCACGACAGAGGTAATAAACTTCAATTACCAAAAGAACAACAAACAAAAGCTAAACTAAAAATTAGCAACAAAAAGAACCTCTGCTAACCATCCAGAGAAAGAGAGAGAGAGAGAAGAGCTTAAAACAGCAACTCATGATTTAAAATGGCACCTAAAACGCAACAACAACAACAATAACAACTAATCCACAGTTATGGCACATTCAAATGATGGATAACAATCGACATCCATTAAGGCACTTATACACCATGTGTTTTTTACATTGTATATTTCAAATTTTACATAACGGAGTAAAAACATGTAGTTGGTGACCTAAAAACTTTGTGTAAAATACATGTGGAAATACATATGTAATTTTTTCGATTAGAACACGCTCTATTCTCTATTTTCATAAGTGATAAATTAAATATTTTTTTATCCCATTTTGATAATTGAATAACAATGCTCCACATCTTGTATATTAAAAAACGAAAAACCTTAATTCAATATTTTTGACGCCGGCTATTAAGTGACGCTACCAAAAATGTTTGCAGCGGCTTTAACGTATTTTTTAAAGAAACGACATGGAAATTTATGTGTGAAAAAAGAATATTTAATATTTAAGCGTATCAGCTATTGTAAATAATCATGGCGATGTCACGTGTAATTGTACATACAAGTTGGTGACCAAAAATAAAAACGCTTATGTAAAATAACCAATTTTGACAGACATAAAGAAAAACATGTGAGTTGTAAACTTAAAAATACACAAGCAAAAACACGTAGTGTAGAGGCAACTTTAATTGACTGAATTTTAAACTTGGCTGGACACTGAAACCTTATAAAAAACTGAAATTATAACTGAAATTGCATTTTGTTGTTGTAGGAGTTTAATAAAAAGCAAATCGGTTATTAATTTTTATATTTATTTTGATTGATAATAGCATTTTATAGCAGATTACTTAAATTTGTTTGTGTAATTGAAGGGGCCTTTTGAGGCGTTCTTTGGTGTAAGAAAATAGGACAAAAAAAAAAAAGAAAAAACAAAACAAATTAGTCAATGTCAATGAAAATAAATTGCCAAATCAACACAAACATCAGCTAAATTATACCACAAATCACAGCAACATATTGTAATACTAATCCAGGGGGGTTACTCTCTATTGCGATGCGAAAGCAAATTCGATGCGATAAGCGTACAAATTGATACTCTTACGCATCGAATTTGCTTTCGCATCGCAATGCGATAAGCGTCTCTCTGCTTTAAGCTGTATTTAAAATTTATTTCCAAGCTAATATGTTAGTATTTGAGAACAGTTTGAGAATAAAGCTATTTCTCAAATTACATCTTAACCTTTAAAAAGGTTTGGTTTCAGTTTATTTCTCAAATTAAAAAAAAAAATACTTTTGAGTTTTTTTTTTCTTTAACCCTCCTCCCTCAACATTTGTATGTGTTGTGAACAAAAATCTGTAAAATTTCATAACAAATTGTATTATTATAAAAACTGTAACGAATTAAAATGTCATAATATGTAACTTGAACATGTGTTCAGTTTAATTTACATTTTTGTACGTTTTTTTGTGCTTTAAATTATTTTGCCTCGCAAAAAAACTTTACCTGCTCATTATACACTTGCGAAATGTAATGAAAGTTTTTAACAAGTTTTCAGTATTACAAATTTTTTTCTGAGTTTTGTTATGCTTCTCTTTTTTTTTGCTGATTGTTATAAAAACTAAAATGTTTTTGATACACCTGTTGTTGTTAACAGGTATAGTTGAAGGCATTGAACTTAAAAAAATAACAATACATATATTATTTGTATAATGAACAAATTATTTTATAACAAAAAGCTGGTACACATTTGTATTTGCAATTTGTAATATTCTTTTCTTATGTGTTGTTGAGTAAATATAATTAAATATTAGTACTTTTAACAAAAAAAAAACAATTTTTAACGAGTATTTAGATGAGGTCATTATAGAATATATTATATACATGGGAGTGTTTTACGTTTTACTACAGGGGTATAGAAAATTTTGGATTTACTGCTTACTTAAGCTGACATGTCACTGTGGACATGTTAATTCCATGATCTTAAACATGACCTAAAAACAGCTTTTTAAATATTGTTGCTATAGTTACAGTTTGTAAGTTTAACGAAACTGCAATAAAATTTTAAATTTTCAAAAATTTTGTAAACGCTAAAATTAGCACTTAAAATATGTTTGACTATAGTCATGAATTTCGAATAAATGGTTCAAAAGAGACCATAAGTTCAAAGAAACTGCAATAAAATAGAATATTTTTTTAAATTATGCTAAAATTAGCACTTAAAATATTTTTGATCGAAAATTTTTAAAAATATTTTTTAACTTTTGCTATGCTAAAATTAGCGGATAAAATATAGTTGACTATAGGTATGGTTTTTAAATTATTAGTTTGTCAGTATAAAGAAACTGTGATAAAAGTTAAAATTTTAAAACATTTTGTTAAAATTTTGCTAATGCTAAAATTAGCACTTAAAATATTTTTGACTATAGTCATGCATTTCGAATAAATGGTTTGTAACTGTAAAAAATCGAAAATATTCAATAATATTTATATTCGGCCCTATTCCCGTTGGCGTTGCAGTTTTAAAACGACAAAAAAACGACAATTTGGCATCACCGTTGACGTTACCAACAATTATCGAAATTGAAACGTTATTACCTAATTTGAAACGATAATAAAAACGACAAAGGAACATTTATTTTTTGTCGTCGCCATTTTAAGTGACGATATCAAAACGACTCTAATTTAAATAAATTAAAAATGAAAATAACAACAATTCAATAGTTTGAAACTTTAGTTTCCGAAAAGGAAAAGGCGCCTGCTTATGCTAAGGGTTTTCGTAAGGGCATAAAACCCTTAAATTTCAATAGCTTTTGGAGAGAATCTGCAGCAAAATTAAATCCGCTTGGACCGATTAACTATAGTCACACACGGATTTTGAATTATGTAGTGGATTGTAGCTAAAATGAAACTGCAAAAAAAAATTTTAAATTATCCAAAACATTTTCAAACGCTTACAACTTAAAAAATTGTTAACTATAAACACGTTTTTCCAAAATCGTTAATCTGCAGTTCTTAAACAGGATCTTCAGGACTTGATGTTCTCATTAAAAAGTCTTTAATTAAAGACCTGATGACAACCTGTCATTCTCTTGTCAAATGTCATATGACAACCCGTTTTCATAGAATTGCCAACAATTTGGGCAATTTGACAACAAAAATGACAGTGAAAACCAAGCATTAGAAACTGATTAACAAATCTTAGATAAGAAAGGTTTTTAAAATTCTTCATTGCTTAATTTAATTTAATTTGCTGCTATTCATTATATAATCATGAGTTCAAAATCTCATACTTCTATAAATATTATTGTAATTAATATAATCTCATTCTATTTAAAGTAAATTAAAAAAATAAAAATTTTTTTGTTGCCGATTTTTTTTTTGTTGCGAACAGATTATTTTCCTTTCAATTTCGCATTTTAATGACAATCATTATTCATTCGAAAAGATTTGGCATTTCATTTATTTATTTAAAGAAAAGCATGCCAACGGTGGGGGGGGGGAGTATAAGGTAAAAATACCCAAAGTATTGAATACTTTGGAGATTTTTGTTTGTTTTGTTTTCTTGATTTTGCATAATATTTTTCTTATTATTAATCATGTACCAGATTACAATTGAATGCAGATTATATATTATATATATATATAGCAAGTATACGAGCACTTTAACTGGGTCACTGTATAGTGCCAAGAGTATTTAATTTTATTGACTGAATTTTTAAGTACATTTCTGGCTAAGAAATGAACATCTTAATATTAAGTTTGTTGTGTGATATTTTATATTTTGTTGTTGTAAAGTTTAAAAAATCTTGAAGTGTTAAAAAATTATACACTCAATTGAGAAGTTTCTCAAATGTTTAAGCTAAAGAGTAGAGCAGAAATTTATTTGCCCAGAAATGCAACAAAATATCACAAATGATTCAGATTATTGCACTCAATGCTAATACAAATAAGTGAACCCTTTCTAAATGTTGTAATGATCTGAATAATGTGAGCAATTTTTTCCTGATTTGGCATTCTCGGATTTATATCTTAGCTCGTCTAACAATAATCAAATATCGTTTTCGATATTCTTTATTGTTACATATTTGTTTTTTTCATAGGTTAGGTGGGTGGATGGGTCTCATTGTGGTACCTGGTGAAGAAAGGTCGGTGGTAGATAGACGAAATCATTCTTTTGCACGTATGAAGGCGACATGTGTTCATCCCCGACAGATCCGTCAAGTCGTGAAGGTAAAATTTGCCTTGACTAGCCAGTCTATTGTTTGCAAGGGCTACACAGTGACAGAGGAAATGCTGTACTGTTTCGTCCACTGCTCGTGAAAACTTTTTTGGAAGTCATTATAACAAGAACACCAATCAGCCCGTGACATGTGATCACTCCTACTATTCTGTATGCAATCTCTTGGAATGGTTATGTCTATTATAGTTGAATACATGACCCTTACACTCCCACATGTGGTCTCAATCGATCATCATGTTTAAGTAGTTGTATAATTCATCATGAATCCAGCGTGTGCACGACGAAAACGAAATTCCAACTATTCGAACAGTCTCTTCGTCTGGGAGTAAGGGCTCTTGGCTAAGATAATGAATTCGCAATAAAGTTTCCTGTGACATATTGATGATAGCCCTAGTGAGGAATATTGCGCCATCACATTGAGAGATGCCCAACATTTTAGTACCAAATTAGATGTCGGATAAATGTCAGTATGAATACGAATATCTGCACCGAATACTCAATAAAACCTTGGCCAATTTGCAGATCTAACCCAGCTGAAATCTCAGCCTGAAAAATACTACCAATGTAGACTAAAAGACAATCGTGTGTCCGTATTCGAATTCAAGCAATCACTAAAGATAAAAAATCTCAAAAGGGTTCTCCTGGATAGATTGCATCTGTAGAGTCCCTTCATTTCTGTTCATAATCCCAAATGTTCAATTGAAACCTATCAAAACAAACTCCTTTTTCATTTTGAAAATTATTTTCCAATTTCAAATTCTTTTCAATCAAACAGTAAACCAACAAAACTATTGTCACGAAATTATATGTCAAATTAAATTTAACGGATTGTAAGCTGCTGGTATCAATATTAGTTTATCAGCATTAGTAGAAGTTTCTATATTCAAACATTGTTAATCATACGCAGTATGGCAACATTAAGTTTTAATGGCAATAGAAAGGAACTTTTTATTTTCTTCTGTAGAAGCCGCCGAAAATTACTAGAACATGTCGCTATTGTATAAATAGAACAAACAGGGCCACTCAAAGTGAAGTTTATTGTTTGTCATCGTTGAGTGAACATCAAAGCGTTCTCAAACTGTAATTTAAGTGTGCTGAAGTAAAGTATAAAACAGTATTAAAGGAAATGGTCTTTACTTAAATTATTTTGTACATTTGCCAAAACAATGACTTGTTGTATTTTCTTTAAACTGCTCGGCGCTTTTATTTTGCAAATAAAAAGAATCCGTTTTATTTAAAGGAAAAAAAACCAACATTTTTAAAAAATTTAATTAAAACTTTTTTATTATTACTCATAAAAGCTAAGCCATTTTCTCTAACACCTGGGACTAAAAGTTTTTCAAGTATTATAATAAAATAGACTTTTGCATAAATATGCGTTAAAAAAACTAAATAGATTTTATGAATAAATTCAATTAAATAAAACAAACTATTTGAAATTAAGCTTAGAAATTTTCTACAAATACCACAGCATATTTGTATATACATATGTATTTTTTATGTGTGGCAAAAGTGTGTGGGAGTACAAATATTATAAACGCCAGCTCAATTTACCTAAGTGTGTAAGTAAGTTTGTGTAGGAATAAATATTTGGGCGGCTCACTGTTCTGCAAAAATCTTTTGTAAAGTAAGATCTTTTTGAAAAGCATGTTATTCAATGATTAAATATAACTTTAACTCTATGACTTAGAGTTATTAGCAAACTGGCCAATTAGTTGCAGAATCTTACACTTAGGGGATATGTTTTTTACTATTTAGTTTGTAAGAGTATCCTTTCGTATTTGTGCTGAAGTATACTATTCTAAATCTCTAACATAAATAATATAACGCTAATTTTAATTATTTCCGGAATTTGTGCAATTTATATGTCAGTCGTACAATAGTTTGGGTTTGACTACTCAAGCTTGTTGTCCGTATCATACACTTTAACTTATTAATCCTTTAAAAAAGTTATATAGTGTTCCTCCAATTACATAGTTTAAGGAACTGTGTATTCTCTAAGTTGTGTTTCTTCGCCTGCTGTGGGATAGGCGTTTCTTCGAAGCTATTTCAATACAACCTTCTACAACTTCCTTTTGAGCTGTTATGCCCATCATCTTGACTTTGTACATCTCTCAATCCCAAAACCAGTTTAAAGCCCAACATACTTACGACTTTTTCGGCAAATATTCGCCAAGTGTGACCGTACCTTTAGATGGTTTGGTTTGTTTTAATAATGACATGAATTTTCCAGGCATCGATGGAAAAGTTCATGCTTTTTTATTTAAATTCAATTCTCTGCTCGACAAGATTTCATTCCGTCATTTTATCTGAGCGAATAGTCTCAATATACAATATAATAGAATAGAACATATTGTTTTTTATGCTTGGTTTTCACTATGTCAGTTTTGTTGTCAAATTGTCTAAATTGTTATGAAATTACCAACAATTTAGACAATTTGACAACAAAACTGACATAGTGAAAACCAAGCATTACTGTCGCCCTCTATAAGTTTTCTTAGAAAAAGTGAAAACAGTTGTTTGGTCTTTACAAATCTCTCTAACTTGCATTTAGCCTAGAATTGCAATCACTTGAATTATTTAATATTTATGGAAGGATTTTGATTGAATACATTTAAATTCGTTTGGTGCAATACCTATATATGATTGTAATTTATTAATGTAATTTGAAACATTTCAAAGTTTTAATGATTGCGATTAATTGCCCAAGAATCCATAAAAATGATTGTGCTCTTCGTTCTAATTCATTTACTGTTCGATGAAATTGTTTCTTATCGGAATTGACACTATTGTTTGCCTCTACAACTTTTCATAAAGTGTAGAGTTTGAGTCCTTCAGCTTAATGAACAATCACACTCTTTATTGCAATATTTTGTGCGGCTTAGAAAGTAACCTGACTGTGAAGTACAATTTGTCATTTCCTCAACTTAGGTTTCATTTATATATAAATGATGCAGATCCATTCTGGGGTTTCCTGAGCCCGAACTTCTGATATTAAGAAGTGCTTCTTGTACCAACGACTATTGGATTTTTGCTGCGGAATGACTGCACTCTCACCCGTCCAATGATTGTCAACTCAGTGAAAGCTTTATGAACTGAAAGTTTTTCTTCAAGACTGAACTTTCTACGACAACAAACTAGTCCTTCTTTTACATTAAGCATGTTGTATGTATAATAAATTGCATAAACAGCTCACATGACCGCCTTTCACGCTTGTGGTCATTCAAGAGATGTTTTGTAGATTTTGAAATATACTGTTGGAGAAATCTCTTCATTGATTAAGTTCCATTCCAATCCATAGACTGTGAATGAGTAGGTGATCCTAGATACCATCTAGTATTTCAATAATGACCTTGCGATCTCTTAATGATATTTTATAGAACCTTCTTTCGTCATTGTAGGCATTGAAAAGATGTATTGTATATTTTGGAATAGGCTGTAGGTGAAATCTTTTCGTTAGCGTAATTTAGGAACAACAAAATCATTTGGCCTGTTCAAAGATTGTGATACCATTTCTCTCAATAATGATATTCGAAATAGGGCATCATCATTTACAGTCGAGTTTTCTATCTCCTCTGCCTAGACAGTTGTGTGTTGTTCTATAGCAATTTAGTGCCTGGACGAAATCACGGTCTGTCTTTGTCAGAATGGTCGAAATTGTTGGTCAGATTTGGTATACTTCTACTAATATGTGTGAAATTTTAAAAAATATTGGTATATGTACAAGGAAATAAATATTTCTTTACGACACTCTGATTTTAAAAACGAATTAGTTAATTTTATCTCGATTTCCTGAAAGTATGCTCACATTTAAAGATATTTTAAAACCTCAAAATTCATTTTATGGCTAAGGTGTTCTTCTGTCTTCTCTAAACTGTGACATCCTATTATCGGTACCCAAGGAAAGAAAGATTTCTTTACGACACTCTAATTTTAAAAAGAAATTAATTACTTTTGTCTCGATTTTCTGAAAGTATGCTAACATTTAAAGATATTTTAAAACCCCAAAATTCATTCTCTGACTAAGATGTTTTCCTCTCTTGCGTAAACTGTGACATCCTGAATTTGGAAATGAGTTTGTGTGTTTTTTTTTTTTTTTTTTTTTTTTTTTTTTTTTTTTTTTTTTTGTCAAAAGCAGACACTCGTGTACTCACACACACATGCAGTATAAAAAGTTCATTGCTTTAGCAGCGAGCGCTGTAAATGCTCATGAGTTGAGTCTCAATGACGGAAGTTGGCATTTACTACATGTGTATATTATACAAATATAGCCTTGTTTTTGTATTTTTTACAAAAGCGTTTTAGTTGGTTTTATTTTTCATAAATTTGTTTAAACTCTATATTTGTATGAATTTGCATAAAAGTTTATGATGGTATTTGTTGTTTTGTAAAGGTTCTTGGTCGTCTGTATATGAGTTGAGTATTTTTTGTGAAAGGAATCATCATTTGCGTTATTATAAACAATAATTTAACAATTTGGTTGTTTTTTGTTTTTGTTCTCGTTGTTGTAGCTTTTCTCTTTATTTGTTTGTGTTAGTTTGGTTTATAATTTAAAATAGGTTTATTTTTAATCACTGGCTAAAAAGAGTGGTGCAAAAAATAGATTTGTTAGTATTAAAGTGGATTTGGCAGTTTGTTTTTAAATGGAAATAATTTTAGAATTCAAGTCCTTTTATGTTTAAGCCAAACACTCGAGGTCATAGTGAAAACTTTGTTTGGGAGGCTGAAAGAGAGAAATTTTATTTAATATGCTTTAACATGACAAAAAGATGGTGGTACTCTCGTATCGAAGGAGTTTCATACGGGGTTTTCAACAAGAACTTAGTTTTCCATTAGAGGCATATTGGTATAAACAGAAAGTGTTGACAATTTACTTGTTGACATAGGTAGTAGTAGAAGCTTGCCATAAACTCAATTTCACTCTTTTTTTAAGCAGTTCCTTTAGTTTGTTATGTTGTTTTCTTTTTTTATTAACTCTGTTTTAATGATCCTTCCAACTCTAGATATCTTACTCAGTCTGTCATAATTAAAAATTTAGCTACTCTGTGTCTATAAGCTCTTGAACTTTTTTCCATCACTTATTGTGTTTCATTTATTAGTAATTTACTCCATGTACTTTATGTTCAGACAATAAGTGCTTAATTACAAGTTTAAGAAATACAAATTAAGCATTAAATTCACATTCAATAAGCAAACAACCAACACAGCTCAACCCAACCCCACATACATCCATCTCCAACTCGTACACTTTACACATGTAAAATGCTGAAAAATATTGGTGGACTGAGTAGAGCAGAGTAGAGAACGACTCATAAATGTTAATGTAATCATCATTAACAAGACTGTTATTACTTAAACACACAAACATACAAATACATACTTAAATTTACTCATACAGCGACAACAATAAATACATCTACAGTGAGAAATAAATGTTTACTTACACCTAAAGAAATTAAAGCAAAGTTTTGTTGAATTACTTTTTTTGTTTAGTTCTAGTAAACAATATTTTTTAAAACATTTTTCATTTTACATTAAATTTGTTTTTGTATCTCTGTAAATATTAAATTTAATTTAAAAATGTAGTGTATATTTCTTATTTGTACCACTGTATTTTCACAAAATCCTACCATATTTTGATTACCAGGCATTCTTCTACTCTACTCCATCAGTCGTCTCCACTCAACTCCACTCTACTTTACATAAGCACATTAAGAGCATTGGAAATCAACAACAACACAAAATTCTGCAGACGTTGAAGAGCAGAATTCTGTTCGTCATAGTAGTAGAGTAGTTTTTGGCAGAAATTTGTCCAGACGCCATTTTATATAATTTTGCACTAAAGTAGTTGTGTTTGCCAAATATGACTTCAAATATGGCAAAGTATAGAAAAGAGTAGAAAAGTGTATAAATGAACAATGACAGAAACACATTACGATTCGAATACATTTCTACACACACTCCAAAAAACTGGCAGAATGTCAAACGAATTAGTCTCACATATACCGTTTACAAATTGTGTGTATTTATGAAATTATTGATTAAATCGAGCATTAAACAATAATTAATTAAAATTTAGTGCAATAATTAAACGGTTTTTTATGATTCAGCTAGATTTTCAGTATTCATAAGGAGCTTTAAATCCTGTGAAAAGATTCTTTGTTCTAAATGT